>OX596057.1:6302133-7557560 GCA_951394065.1 Venusia cambrica
AACACTGGCTTCATTGCCACGCTGAATAGCTATTATAATTTACTGGCCTAAATAATAGCAAGACCTTGGATCACGTGTTCAATCGAAAGCCTCGCAAGATTTTTGGAGACCCGGAAGCACCGGCTCCCCATTGACCGAAGGTCTCGACCCCAAAACGCTCAAGTAGGTAAGCTCTGATAAATATATTATATTTTGTTTTATTAGATATATTTATATAACAAGCCTCACAGCTCAGTTGGTAGTAACTCTGCCTTCTGCGCTGTAGGTTGTGGGTTCGATTCCCAGACAAACATTTCTATCATGAATATAGATGTTTGTTCTGTGTTTGGGTGTTGTATTGTATGATAAGTATATATTTAAAAAAAAAAAGTATTCTATCCGTAATCTAGTTCCCATATGACAAGCTATGCTTAGTTTGGGGCTAGATGGCGCTGTGTGAAATTAATGTTTTGTCATTAATATTTATTATTAACATTTGTATTCTGTTCTTGCGTCTTGAAACGAGAGCTCAGTAAATAGTTCTCGTTCGCAGCAACAAATGAGTCTGTGGACGTCCCAAGACGCTGCAAACGATGCAGCTAGTTACGAGCATTATCTACTAATTATAGCCAGAATGTTACTGCACTGTGCTTACCTAAGAATTGGGTTTAATTGAGTAAAGTCCACTTTACACCGTGTATGAATTGTCGGATTATTTTATCATCAATTCACGCGCAGTGCGTAGCTTGCGTTTTGTTTTAATAAAAAAAATATGATTATTTATCTATAGATATGTAAGTGAATGATTACATATATAAGATATAAGATAAACAGGGTGAGTTTTTTTCCAGGGCCACTGAGGCCAAGTCAGAAACCGTGAGAGTTATCGAAAAGTCATGTTAGAAGTTACGTGCTCGATTAAAAAAAAATTAGTTCGGCATTAAAGAAAAACGATATTCTTATATAGGTTTTCTGGAGAAGTGAGTTTTTTAAAACTTTTTTTTGCACATATGAGTTCTTTGTTTGATAATAAATATATAATGTATGATGCCTATGTGCCTAAAGTACTTGAAACGCTTTCAAAATTAAAAATTTAGAAATTCAGCTTTATGCATTAAGTAAAGGTTATAGGTTTAGACTATGCGTAAGCTAAGCTATTAAATCCTCTTTTGCTGTATTTTTTGTTCATGATAAGCTTAACTTGAATCTTCATCGGATTAAAAAACGTTCGTTTCAGGGCTGGCTCTTATTTAGGCCAGCGAATAAGCATAGCTATTCAGTGTAGCAATGCAGCCAGTGTCTTGGACACGCTTCCGTCAGGTACTGGTCTGGAACAGTTGAGTTACCTATATGCCGTTTGTTAAATGTCAAAAGATATAAGATGATAATTATGAATATAAGATGATTTACATAATATAAGATATGAATTCGGTCCTATAAATGGCTATGGGGAAAGTGTCACTGCAAATAGTAGCGTGTCACTGTCCCCATAGAAGTTTAAAAAAAAAAATGTACGACGGGTAAACACTTGGCCTTCATTTCACCTGGTTACAAGTTGAGATAAGGCCGAAGGTGGAGGCCGCACTTCACCTGGAATCCTCAGCAAACTGAGGAACAGGCTATCTTACCTCTAAATGTCGGAACACAACATTTTTTTTTTTAGAATTGTCATTATGGCGACAAAATTAGATAAGACGGTGGTAACTAGCCAGGCGGACTTAAATAAAGTCCCACCACCAACCAAACCAAGCACAATATATTGTAATCCCCATGGGGATCAAACCCGGGACATCTGGATCTGAAATTAGTGGGTTGAACCACTAGACCACAGAGGCGGTTAAGAGATAAAGCGTAATAGGGATAAAATCATGGGGACAGCGGGAATACATGTGCCTACTAGCTTAATATGTCAAATACGATCCACCTAAATGCCTTACTACATAAAAAATCATTACTTTAAACTTACGCCTTTGTGGTCTAGTCGGTCGACCACCGGTATCTGATTCAGAGGTCCCGGGTTCGATGTGCCCCGGTGAGGCTTTGCATTAGTCCGCCTGGCAAGCTACGACCATCTTACGACATCTTACCTATGTCTGTCGCCATAATACCAGTTATAAATTGAGTTATTCCTGCATTTAAAGGTAAGATTATGCAGTTCCATAGTCTCTTGTGGATTCTGGGTGAAGTGCGCCTCCACCTTCGGCCTTATCATAACTAGAAATCAAGTAAAATGAAGGCCAAGAGCTTCCAATACAAAAGAATACACAGAATGCGTTTTTTTCCGAGGGCCACTCAGGTGAAGTCTGAAGCCATGAGAGTTATCGAAAAGACATTTCAGGAGTTACGTACTTAATTTAAAAACAAAAAAAGGTTATTCATCAAAGAAAACCAATTTTTATAGTTTCTCCGGAAAAAAAAGTTTCTTTCTTCTTCTTTTTGAGTTTTTTGTTTGACAATAAAAAAAAGTAAGTATGATGACTATTATGTGCTCAAAGTTGTTGGAACACATTAAAAATTTATAAATTCATTTGGTAAAATCAAGTCAATTTTGTAACGTTTTACGTTCAGACTATGCGTAAGCTAATAAATCCTCTTTGGCTGTATTTTCTGTTCGTGTAGAACTTTTAAAAATCGGAACGTCTTGAAAAAGGTAGGAATCGCTGAATGCGAAGTTATTTATTACGATTCCAAATGTATAATGGTAACGAAATAAAATATGTGTTAAAGATGTATTTGTATGTTCAATAACTACCTCATACAGTAAACTAGACTTATTTTTCTATTACCACTGCTTTTTATAGAAATTGTAAAGCAACTAGAAAAATACCCGCCTCAAAGAGCTTCAAGATGCTGCTTCAAAGGGCTCAGCCCTCAAGGGGTTTTCATTGGGTATGCTTCAAGTTTTAAAAATAAAATTGAAATTAAAGTTAGTATATTTACCGAAAGATTATTGCAGTTTATTAATGTCATCTTTTTACCCAATATTCACGAATTTTTCTTCCAAGTTATTAATCTATTTTATTTTATCCACAACACATATCTGAAATTCAACTTTACGTTGCTACTTTTCTAAAAGTTGCCATTTTATTACAGGCAATCTTTTGCAAATGAGATGCGTGTATGTGTGGTCTGAGTGACAACATATTTTTTAATAGTTTTTGTCTACAGATGTTTCGTAAATTAGTGTTGCGTTTTTTTATGAAGAAAGTAATCAATCTGTGTACTGAGTATGTCCACAAATGTTATTAAATGCCGGTCTTTCGTTTCAAAGTATCTTTTGACTATGGCTTTAGGCAAAGGCTGTTAAAAAAGTATCTCAACTTGATTTTTATTTCCTCAACAATGTATCTTTTCATATCTTCATTCGTTCTCCCTTGTACCCAGATTGACACTCCCGATGCGATATTCGCAAACGATATCGGTAACCGCGCACTCACCTGACACTCCCGATGCGATGTTCACAAACGATATCGGTAACCGCGCACTCACCTGACACTCCCGATGCGATGTTCGCAAACGATATCGGTAACCGCGCACTCACCTGACACCCAGTATTGAAAAAGGTTATGTCTTTATTTGTATATACAGCTACGGCTTACCGTAGCCTATTAGAAATTATCCTACTAAAACCATAATATATTATAATAGCTATTTTTCATAGCACGACGGAGAACGCTTGGCCTTAATCTCACCTGGGTACTAGTTGAGATAAGGCCAGAGGCGCACTTCACTCGGAATCCTCAACAAACTGAGGAACTGGCTATCGTACCTCTAAATGCCGGAAAACAGCAATTTTAGAATTGTTGTTATGGCCTTGAAACCAGATGAGAAGAAGGCCAAACGCTTCCCCGTTATATAATTTAAAAAAAAATGTCAAGTCAAAACTTACTGAACGGATTGCGCTGAAACTTTGCACATATATTGTTCTAAATACGAAATATATAGATATACAAAGGCTACTTATCATCGCATAAATCAAGCCCCGAAATGGGGTGTCAAGAATCGCGGATTCGTTCTTTGCTGCTCTTTCATACCATGCATGAAGGCATGAAAGGTGAAATTTAGTAAATATTGTTCTGGGTCAGGGGAAACATATATTCAAACTTTATCAAGATACCACGCGAACAAAGCTGCGTACAGAAACTAGTTTAGTAAGCGCAAAAGGTTATTTGGATTTTATTGCATTATTATACTACATAGGCATAAATCGCGTTTACACGCCAAAACTACTAATTATTACAAGATAAGAAATTACACCACATTATTTTCACCTAGGCCAAAACTAAGCAAAGCTTGTATTATGGGAACTACCTAGATCACGATAAATATTACCTATTTTTATATACTTTTATTTATACTTTTTTTTGTAAATACATACTTACAAGACATCACACTTATCATATATTTTTATCATATTATACATCCCAAACACAGCACAAACATCTACATTTATCACACAAATGTTTATTCCGGGTGGTAATCGAACCCACGACCTACAGCACAGAAGGCAGAGCTACTACCAACTGAGAAGTGACGCTTGTCTGTGTACTGAACGGATTGAGCTGTAATTTTGCACAGATATTGATCTACACCGGGAATAGGTTACACGCTACTCATTCTCACAATTTGAGCTGCACGTGGGTAAGATTCTCCGCCTTACAGAATACCTCAGCCAAATAGCACTATATGACCCCCCCATTCTGTCAATCCAATCGCTTCACTATGAAAATGTTGTTGCAGAATAGTCACTAATAGGTACGCTAACGTCTACGACACCCTATTTAGGAGTCGTGTAAAGGTGCAATGATATGGGAAATATTTACGCAATGATGGGAACGAAGATAAATACAGATGACCTAAATCGATGTTAAGAATCGGTTCTACTATGGTGCAGCATAGGGGTGAACTGTGTCATGATAATGAGAACGTTAACATTGTCCTGTTTTCCTGTTTTTTGATATAGAAGTCGAATATTTCTGAATTAATTTTGATAAAATTATGGAATTATACTCTCCACTACCAATCTGGCATCATTCTCCTTTCAACAAAGAAATATTTTTTAAATCAGATGAGGAGATCTGAGGTAACAAACATAAAAAAAATACAACTGAATTGAGAACCTCCTTCTTTTTTTGAAGTCGGTTTAAATGAGGCAATTTTTGTCTGGGTAACACCACGTGGGCGAAGACGCGAGTTTAATATAATTGCAACTTGATACGGCGATCAGCGAAGGCGTATCACGATCGTTACGCTTGAAGGCTTTCTTTGGGTTTTTACAATCAATTTGTTCACTCCCCAATAAAAATGTGAACGATGGCTTTTATTTTGTTTTAAAATATAAAAATATTCCCTTTGTGTTTGCTTTGTTACGATAATAAAAGGCTTTGTACTCTTTGAAAAGTATATAATACCGTACTGAATGATCTTCTATTATAAGCAATCGAAATAAACTTTGTATGAGACAAGCCATTTTAAACGCTACTGCTTAAATATATGGTCTGATATTATTTTATTTGTGAGCTTGAATATGAAATTGAAACGCATAAATAATGAAACAATAAAAATACTTCGACGTGTAATGTTGATCTGTTAGCAAATAAATTATTTTATGAGTAAATATGCATAAATTCATCACAAAGGTATCTAGTTACACATTTATCAAATACTTGTAAAGAAAGATATTAAATTTATTATAGTTTATTCTATATCAATCCGCTATAAGCACCTACCAGTGAGATGGATTTTAGAAAATGGTATCGTATGTTTTGAAAAACACATAAGTAACAGTAGAATTCTCGTTACAATCTTTACTTAACCAACGGCCTTGTAACGAGTCGACTTATGGAGGCGGCTCAGGATTTTAACACTATTAACTAAAAATAATAAAAAATATATGAACAATTTAAATATTTGAGGCAATACGTAACCCAACAGCTATTCAGCGTGGCAATGTAGCCAGTGTCTTGGGCACGCTTCCGTCTGGTACTGGTCTAGCACAGTTGAATGTTCTAGACCATTGTCTAGACTGATTGAGAGGCCGTTTGTATGGTCCTTAGGTAATCCGACTGCTTCCTTTGTACATACGTAGTAAGTTTTGTACATTATTATTTTTAATGTTTGTTAATTATAAAATATAATGATATTTTTTATTTATTTAGGTACCTATATTTATTCATGACAAGTAATTCGAAGAACTACTAAACTAAATTTTGGTCACTCGCGCCCTACACAAAATTATCTCACTGAATTTCCGCCAAAAAGTCGGTTCGATTAATTAAATTATTTCAATATTTTTACCAATTATTTGGAAACTCAAGAATTTCAAACTGTCGCAACACTACTGTAAACAATATAATGACATAACATTGTATAAACGTGAACCTCATTCACAATTTTTCTGATTGTTTATGTTTTTAACATGTTTTACGAGATTCAAATATAGATTAATGTACAGAGATGTTTAATGAATATAATTATTTATCTGAGTAAACAATTTTTCGACAATATAAGAATTACTGTTTGTAATATTTTGTGTTTGAACGTTTGAACAAAGCTATAGCGTCATAAGAAATGCGAAACGTCAAAATGTATTTCTTAGATTTGATGGACTGACTAAGCAGAGCTTATGAGTATTGATAACAGATAGATTTACACTTGCAATTGCGATTGTGCTGAAATGGTATTGATAATCCGGGAAAGCTTCTCCGTTATAAAAGCCTTTTATCGGTAAACCGCTAAAACTTCTATATCACATGTCCCCGAATTTCTTTCCTCACTAACTAAATTTACCTAAACTTTCCTGATCTTGTATTTACCTCACGTACTTCTCCAAAGGAAGCCAACTAACGGAGGTAGAATATGAATTTTTGTTGAAGCTTCGCCTTTATGAGGCCTTAATTAGGTTTGCTTTAATTTAACCTTGGTGTGTTGTTTCAAAAGTAAATTTGACATCTGCGTGGACAGGATCCTGTTATGTAATCTGTGGCATGGTAGCGTTGTTTGATCAAACATAATTTTGTCTACCCCCACGAACGACCCCCACGTGGGGGTAGACGGTAGCACTTATGGCTATCTGCCCCCACGTATGAACAGTGGTGGCACACGGTAATACATAATTACCATGTGCTCCCATTTCTCATACACGTAGGTTGTTTATATAGATGTAAATATAGAAAATTATTTCACCAACATAACACAGCAACCAAACATGGAGAATAATCTAAATAGTGTGACAATGGGCGGTCTTATAGCTTAGATAGCTATCTCTACCAAATAACCTTTAGATATAATGCACTGTTACAATTAAGATGTGGTAAATGGTGTTAACAATACTAGAAAAAATATTTGAAATTTGAAATTAAAACATAACATATACCTACCCACTTTTACCTAAACATATTACATGAGTACATATACTAAAATAACACATTACAAGCGTTCCCAGTATCTTGGGCACGCTTCCGTCTGGTACTGGTCTGGTCTGTTAAAAAGCCTGAGTTTCAATTCCAGCTCCTAAGAACCTTTAAAACATACGGCAATTTTTTTAACCGCCTCTGTGGTCTAGTGGTTCAAGCCACCGATTTCAGATCCAGAGGTCCCAGGTTCGATCCCCATGGGGAGTACAATATATTGTGCTTGGTTTGGTTAATGGTAGGACTTTGTTTAAGTCCGCCTGGCTAGCTACCTCTACCTACTTAATTCTGTCGCCATAACAACAATTCTAAAATTGTTGTGTTCCGGCATTCAGAGGTAAGATAGCCAGTTCCTCAGTTTGTTGAGGATTCCGGGTGAAGTGCGCCTCCACCTTCGGCTTTATCTCAACTTGCTACCAGGTGAGATGAAGGCCAAGCGCTTCCCCGTCTTACAAAAAAAAAAACCGAAGCAGTCACACGTAGTAGACCTTTCCCGAAATGTATATGTTTTTTGAACTCCATAAACTAGCAATGGTGATAGATGCTCGTACCATCCAATTATTCTCGAGTGGAGTTTAATCTGACAGTCAGTGCACTGATTGAAACAAATAATTGTTCCAGTAATCCTTTCCATTGGCCGGTTCACACGTCTTCACTTACGGCTGCTCTACGCTGAGCCTTTTATTGATAAACGTTTGTTAGACACTTTGATTTAAGTGCTTGATGATCTTACCTAATTCTGTCGCCATAACAACAATTCCAAAAATAGTATTTTTCCGGCATTTAGAGGTAAGATAGCCAGTTGGGAAAAATGGTGATAGCTAGCTAGACTTAAAAAAAGTCCTAATACCAATCAATCCATGCGCTTGTACTCCCCTTAGAACTTGGTTAAGTCTACCTGGCTAACGACCATCTTACCTGGGTCTGTCGCCATAACAAAAAAATCTTAATTGATGTGTTCCAGCATTAAGAGGTAAGATAGCCAGCTCCTCATACTGTTGAGGATTCCGGGTGAAGTGCGCCTCCACTTTCAGCTTAATCTTAAATTGTAACCAGGTGAGATGAACTATCAGGCTAGAATTCAAAAGCTAAGACGCAATTTTGTAAAAAATCAAGTAACGAGTAAGTACATTTAAGTGCAGACCAAGAAAACGTAAAACGATGGCTCGTGAAAAACGATGGTAGTTTTGGGCATACGGTTATTTATTGAATGAATTTATAAATGAATGCACATCTTACTAGACGCAGAAATTACTGGATCATTCAATACAAACATTAGGGGACAACAGTGTCCTCAAGTTTATGAATAGAGAGGTTTACAGTCTTTGATTAGAACTGCATCTATCCTCAAAGCTTAGATTAAGGACATCGAAAATTCCTTCAGTCAAATAGACATCAGCCATCATCATCATTATCGCAGCTTGCGATTCCACTACTTCTGTATTAATTATTTATTTAGCTGCTACCATCTGATTATTACGGTCGACCCCAAAACCTTCAGAAAGTAAACATCATCCTTCTTTAAGAAACTTTTGAGGTCAATTGCTGACTTCAGCAATTTGCCTGCCAAGGGTAGCAATTATGTTTTAATACCCCATTGCTTTCTGTCAAACGCATGGTGTCCAAATGTTTAAGCCCCTTAATTTTAATGACTAGCTATATGAATACTTAATAAAGTAGAATCTAAGCGTAATTATCTCTTACTTGTGAATCCCTAATTATTCTCTGCAAACTACTATGTTGCTTAAAAGGCAGTGCTTCGATCCAATTGAAAACAAACTTTATGCCCTGAAAATAAGATATAAAATAGTTTAAACTGTAGACATTGGACCTACAGACCCGCAGCCGAAAATAAAGAAGTCCACACCTAATCCAGTGCCATTTAGTCAGAACAAAGGATCATACTAAATGTAAAAGGGGGCAGCTAAAAGCCACCTGCATCGTCAGCTTTTACACTGTAAATGGTGACCAGTAGGTTAACTCCAGATAATATGTAGAAGAGTTGCTATCTAAATCAATTTGTTGTGTAGTTGACATGCCAATTATCGCTCAGCGCAAAATAGTGGTATTAGAAATTTCAGAGGAGCAATCCTTTCGTTGTAGTGTAGGGTTGTAGCACCCCTACTTCTCTAGTGCACTAAGAAAGGATTTTAAGAGTTTTCCACAGAATGACGTCTCAGGCGTTTCACAAGTATGTAAAAAACCAGTCAAGTATAGGGTTTGGATACACACATCTAGGGTTGCAAATATGAGTGCAGATTTAATGCATTTTATTACAGAGTGAGTGCCAGTCCTGAACGGATTTAAATATGGGAACTAGATCACGGAGAGAATACTTAAATACTTTTTATTGTAAATACATACATACTTACCATATAATACAACACCAAAACACAGAACAAACATCTATATTCATCATACAAATGTTTGTCCTGCCCCCTCAGCACTATTTTTATCCACCTTTGAGGGAATTTTGTCTCCCGGTGGTGGAAAAAAATGGAGAACAACATTTTTATCCCCTTCCTGTTCTGAGGGGGCTGGGTGGGAATCGAACCCACAACCGAATATGTGTGATGTTTGATCTGTGTTTGGGTGCTGTATTGTATGATATGTATTTATTTATTTATTATGTATTTACAAAAAGAAAGTTAACTTGTTACCAGGTGAGATGAAGGCCAAGCTTTCCTGTCGTGGAGTAAAAAAATATATTTTCAGTTTGGGGCGTTCTGTGAAAATAATTTCCTCAAATATTTATTTATTTATTGGTAACTCAACTGTTCCAGACCATTAACAGTCGAAAGCGTGCCCAAGACATTATAATCATTATCATTTTGACATTGTGACTTATGAAGATTTTTTTCACCGGCCACATACGATACAGACCTTCAAAATTTGGACCGATAGCGAAGATATAATAGAGATCTTGAGTTGTATTACTATGTCCTCATATATCTTCATCACATTTTATTCTACCGCCTGGTAGACACTGTTCCAAATACGAAAACATGTCTCGGTGAAATTGTAGACTACTCATTTTGCATGCGAAGACATGTTAATGTATCATGTTGACAGCATGTTGTAACTGGGGCAATTACGGTTGTAAATGACAAAACTCGCTGTAGGGAAGTAAATAATTATGTCTTAACATTTTGTTGAAGACTGGAATTTAGTTTTTAGGCGTCTGTTGACGTTGAGTGAGTTACTTTTAGAATACGTAGGTTCTCTTTCAAGTTTTCTACGGTTTGTATCCAAAAATAATCCACGGGAACCTTTACTAAGCCTTCGCTTTTTGTCAGTCTATCAGCGGGCCTGTCTCATGAACCGTGTAAGTAAATATTTAGTGGAAATTTTGACAGTGTGTATTTTTTCGCCGCTATAACAACAAAACTAAAATCAATTTAAAAATTAAAGGCCCCCATACAATAAGCGTGATATGCGTTACGCACCGACGGAACGTGGCATATTAGTCTTTCGTTTTAATAATAACACCATTAATGCTGCCACTATATTTTAACCACCTTTGGTGTCTAGTAGTTCGCCTACCGATATCAGATCTAGAAGTCCTGAATCGATCCCCATGGGGATACAATATTGTGCTTGGTTCGGTTGGTGGCAGGACATTGTTCAAGTCCACTTAGTAGCTATCACCATCTTACCCAAGTCTGTCGTCATAACAACAAATCTTAAATTTACAAATGTTTTATTGTTACAATAATTCACAACCCTGCGACGGGACTGGAACCTGCTTCTTTCCTGAAGCCAGAAACGCTCTTACCAACTGAGCTATGAGGGTCCTGATGCAGGTTCCGATTTCTTGTATCATTAAAACATTTTTAAATGTTGTGACCAAATTCATTCACCTGAAGTACAAAAAAATATAAAAAATTGCTGAGTTCCGATATTTAGAGGTAAGATAACTAATTCCTCCGTTTGTTGAGGATTCCAGGTGACGTGCGCTTCCACCTTCAGGCTTATCTTAACTTGTAACCAGGTAAGATGAAGACCAAGCGTTTCCCTGTCGTACAATAAAAACGAAAAGTACAAAACTATCCCTATTATTATAGCGAACGGAAAAGGCCGCTCAACCATTTTCCTGTCCTTTCCTTAGCCTCTTCACAAAGATAAACTCACAGCCAATATTCGAGCAGCTTAATGTAAATAACGACCTCCGGAACCGATATCAGGCATGTTATGGCAACTTTTCAAGTGCAGCAGCCTCTACTTCCGCTATTTCATAGTTACTTTGAATAGTTAGAGATAATTTTTTTGCTGATAACTAGTATTGGAGGAGGCTTTTATCCAATCGAGGATGATTTTAGGCTGGTGACTGATTAACCCTGAATGTATGCTGTCAAAATAAGGTTCGGTGGCCAATCACCCACACACTCTAGAGCTTGGATAGCGAAGCTTTTCGTGGTGTGGTGGAGCTACAAAGCTTACGTATTTACGTCCACTGACACAGAATATTTTAGAGTGGAGACCCTGACTTTTAATTGAGGCGACCCAGGAGCTGGCATTGTTGTTCAGCGTTTCATTGCAGCCAGTGTCTTGGGCACGCTTCCATCTGGTACTGGTCTGAGTAACCTTAGGACCGTTTGTATGGTCCTTAGGTAACCCGTCGTCCCTTGTCAACAGTTAGTTTAAATATATATAAATTGTAGGCATTATAATTATTTCAGAAATTCGTTTCTAGAAAATAATATTTTTTTCCTGAGCGATTTTAATTTGAATTGTATTTAAATTTGGTCTTAAAGCTAACACATATAATTATGATCAAAAAAATCTATTAAATAATAATTATATTAATCACACATTATTCAAGACAATATAAATATTAAATGTAATAATAAGTAGCGTTAATTAAAATTTATAAAATTAATTAATTTAATGTCTAAGTACTAGATTAAAAAATACAGTCAACAGTATAGAAGCACCCTTTCAACAGTAGCTGGAGTTTAGTTTTAAATTTAAATGAACTTACAATGGTCTTAATTTCAATAGGAAGCGATTTAACAATTTTACAGGCTGATGACGTGAGCCATGTTTAACGATAATGAGTGTGGAAGACACTGGTACTTGTAGATCATTACGTCTGGTCTCTAGTCTGTGTTCTCGTTGCTCACAAGATGCATATTTATTAGGATTTTTTACCTCATCCATGAGCACTACCAAAATTAAGTGTAACTTAAGCACGAAACAAACATTCAATGCACGTTCTCCGTTATGATGTGTCATAGAAAAAGTCCTTGCTCATAGCTTTGTTAAATGTGCACTTGTAATTTCTCTTGCCAGGCAGAAATACCAAAAAGCTTTTCCGCAGACTTTCGTGTTTTTGTTACGTTTCTTGTCGTTCGAGTAAGTTTGCGTCATGAAGTATAAGCTCCTAAATGTTCCCTAAATGGCTAAAACAGTCCTCAGATATAACTTTTCAAGGACTTTTGGCTGAGTAACTTTGAAGGATCAGATCACAAAGACGTGAAATACTCTAGTAAAACGTAGCTTGTAGATGTGCCGAATACATAAGTTCACCTTTACCATTAATACTGATAGGAATGGAACTCCTTGCCCTCGTCTATTGTCCGTAACAGTACAATCTTGGAGCAAGTCTAGAGAGCATCTCTATTTGTTTTTCAAGTGAGCTGGTGGTCAAACGCATGGCTATTTCCAATGAAAAAGTAATTAATAAGTATAAATCTATAAAGGAGCCGGAACAAAATAAAGCCTAAATCTGCTAAGTCGCCTGTGCCCATCATTTCATTAATCAGCCTTAAAACCTTAACACAGCGATGCTTGGTAAAGAACACACGACGGGAAGGAGAATTTTTGGCATTCATCTAACCTGGTTACAAGTTAGATAAGGCCGTAGGTGGAGGCGCACTTTACCGTCAAAAATGCAGGAACACAATAATTGAAAATTGTTTCTATGGTCTAGCCAGGTGGACTTAATCAAAGTCCTACCACCAACCAAACCAAGCACAATATTTGACTCCCCTGGGGATCCAACCCGGGATCTCTGGATCTGATATCGGTGGGCGTACCATTAGATAACAGAGGCGGTTTAAACCTTTTTGACCTTGTTGACCACACAGCTCAGTTCTGCCTGCTGCGATGTAGGTTGTGGGTTCAATTCTCACCCGGGACAATAAATTGTGTTATGAATATGGATATTTGTCTTTTTTATAAACCACTGTAAAAAAGTGATTTAACAACGAAAAATAGTGTGCTCTAATCGCGAATGTTTGAAAAAACTAAAGATCTCATAATCCGTAATCTACTTAGTAAGTTTACACATAGCTTTGCTTCGTTTGGCGCTAGATGGCGTGGTGTAAAATGTGCATTGGATAGTATTTTTATAGATTTCGGGTATTCAGACATGGTTGAGCACCTGACTCTCACTGTCCCTACGTGATCAGCACAGGTCGGCTTACATTGGCGTCTCTCCAACCAGACGTGGCAGTTTTGTCCAGATTAATTGTTACTACTTTTGCCAAATGTACTTTAAGGCTTAGATTTACGACGCGAAATTCACTGTTTTGCAAAATATTCTATGTAATTTGTCTCGTTGTACCGCGTGCCTGAATTTATTGTATGAAGTTTGCTTGAGTTGCTGGCAAGATATTTTCTGCTTTCATACTTATGCTTTGAACTTGAGCTCTGGCAGAGGATACAAAATCTCACTTTTATGGACTCAGATCCCTTGTGTCTTAGACTTGTGCTTAGAGTTTTATGAGCCTTTGAGAGGCAAACACAATTATAACACTTAATTTTTATCATTTACAAGCCTCACAGCTCAGTTGCTAGTAGCTCTGCCTTCTGTGCTGTAGGTTGTGGGTTCGATTTTCACCCGGAACAAAAATTTGTGGGATGAATATATAGAAATATGTTTGGGAATTTGCTCTTTGGTTAGGTAAATTGTATGATAAGTTACATTACAAAAAAAAAGTAAAAAAGTATTGGTATTTATCCGTAACATTGCTTCAATATTACAAGCTTGGCTTAGTTTGGGGCTTGAGTGAAATTGATGTCTGAAATATTTGAAAAAATAAAATATTAGCAAATGGTATATAACCGGTATTTGTAATGAACGAATGAGTAGGTAATTAGTAATTAAGTAATTCCATTACGTAAGGTAAACCGGTTACCAGTAATAATTGGGGCACTTTTTTTATTGTAAGACGGGGAAGCGCTTGGCCTTCATCTCACCTGGTCACAAGTTGAGATGAGGCCGAAGGTGGAGACGCACTTCACCCGGAATCCTCAACAAACTGAGGAACTGGCTATTTTACCTCTAAATGCCGGAACACAACATTTTTTTGACTTGTTATTATGGCGACAGAATTAGGTCAGATGGTGGTAGCTAGCCTTAAACAAAATCATATCACCAACCAAAAACACATACGGTAGTTTTGATCTACCTAAATAACTTAGAACTTACCCAAAGGGTGCCAACGGGACCCTATCACAAAGCCTCCATTATCCGTCTGTCCATCCAAAAAGCTGTCTCTTCTCATGCACTTCTTCATCTCAACTACTATAATGACGTATGAACCGTCATACGTATAGAATAGACAGTTGAAATGCTTACAGAGTACTTCATTTTCGCTACAACAAAAATTATCATAAATAAAATAAAATTCGATAACAAAGGTATCTAATACTTAAAACGTGATTTTTATAGGTCGGAACCCTCGGAAAGAGATCCACACTTGTCTGTTTTTTTATGAATGATGGATAGGTCTTGACATCCAGGCTTGTCTAGCCTTCATAACTCAATATAACTTTCAGATACGGTAACTAGATAAACTTTATGCTAATATATGTCACGCCTCCTCATGCTCAAGAATTATGGATGGTATTAGCAAGCGCCTGCATTGACCATAAAATACAGTATTTTCTTTGCAAAGCGTTTTTAAACAGATTACATGCAGCTGCTTGAAAATTCCACTTTCCAGCGAATTTGGTTCTCACTAAACTGTCACAAACTATGAAATATTAACTTACAGTCAACAGAATGCAAAATGTCTGCATAATTGAATAAAAATCTTGGAGATAAATTATTGTTCAAGCGTGGAGTTGTCTTAGCTCGCCTCGGCTAAAGGTTTGGTTAGGTGAGGCCAGTAATTGCCATAACTTACTCGACTTTGAACTAAAAGGTAGTTCACTACTTAAAAATATTGTTAGATTTTTTATAACGCCATCTAGAAAATGTAAATGAAAATTTATTTACTAGAACATTATGTGTTACAATAAGGTCTTATAGGTTAATAAAGTCCATAGTATGTCCTACCACACTTGTTGGCATGCAAATATTAGTTGTAGTCTTATTAATAATCTTATCTAGTGTAATGTTTCCCTATAATTTAGATATTCATAATTGAGTAAAAACATCTATCGGTTAGCCATTTTTTTAATTTGTCACAAGACAAATATCCTTATAAATTTTTAATTTCATCTGGCAACCTGTTAAATATCTTTATACACATGTGAAATGCATGATTTTGTGTCATAGTTAATTTATATTTAGGAATATAAAGCTTGTTATTCGTAGTATCTCTTAGTATTCTAGTGCGGAATTCTTTGTATTTTTGAATAATTCTGAATGATTAATAACAAAATCTGCCGCTTCTTTACGGATAGACAGAGAAGAGTCAATACACTATATTTCCTAAAAAGTGGCCTACATGGTTCTAAAAAATGAGCGCCACAGAGTGAACGAATACATTTTTTCTGTGCTCTGAAAGCTTTGTCAGTATCTACACTATTACCCCATAATAAGAGACCGTATTGAAGAGCTGAACCAACGTAACCGTAATAAGCATTGAGAGCCACTTGTATTGAGGCTATTTCACGTAGCCTTTTCAGTACATACGCGTATATAGCTTGCCCAAATGTAACATAATTAACTTTACTAACAACCTTATCATAATTTCATTTACATACTGCTCCTCTAAAAAAATCGTGATCTCGGTATTCTACTCCATAGCAAGCTTTGTATGGATCTCCACGTGAATGCGGTAGTAAATAAGGCCTTTAAATGTTTGGTTTCATCCGAAGGTCGTCCGGTGATTTCAAACGCTCATCTACATTTATATATCTCTACAAGTCTTTGGTGCGCTCTCAGCTCGAGTATGCTGTCCCTGTTTGGAGTCCCCTTGTCCCCTTCTTCTTTCTTCTACTTCTACATCGTTGCGATCGAAAAAGTGCAGAGAAAATGTTTGCGCACAATCAATTATAAATGCTACCGAAACCTACTTACATACCCTGAGTTACTTATGAAATAGTAAGTAGGTATCTTGAGACTGTTTATTTATACAATAATAAACTTAATAAATTTCATTGCACAGACCTAGTACGCCGACTATGCTACGCAGTGCCGAGGAGCTGTAACAGGCGAGCCGAGCCCGTCCTCATTTTGCTATCTGCGCATGTCGGACCAATTCAGGACTTCGTTGCCCTGTTTGCCGCATGGTTGAAACATATGATAAATTATTTGAGAGCATTGATATCCTTGCATGCTCGATTTATAAATAAAAAAAAGCATTACTTGTATGCTATTGTCACTCGATAGCGCTCTAACTGATTAATTTGTATGTAGTCCTACTTTCTTTTCTCTTTGTTAGTTACCTGTGTTGTTTCTTGCTCTTTTTGTCATTCTTACTCCAATTATATATTTTTTATTAGCATGTAAGCCTAGTTTTGTAGTGTCATCTAGAGCATTTTATTTTAGTTATGTAACTAGTATACTGTGGACAGCGTTGTGGGCCACAGTATTGCCAAAATTGTTGTTTTTTAAGGATTTTGTAATTATTTATATTGTGGCTGTTTGTTGTTCCTTAATAAACAAAATAAAAAAATCTACCGAGCTTAGAGCCATACTTTGTCAATTTGTAATTTCCAATTAATACTAGCTTACTAGCTACAAAGTAAGCTAATAAGAGAATATCTATGTACATTTTTATTGCTAATATTTTTGAATACATACTTATAGTACACACGAACACAGAACAAAATACTATTATGTTATCTATTCATCACACTAATTTTAGTCCCGGATGGGATTTGAACCCACAACCTACTGCGCAAAAGTCACAGCTGTGAGGCTTTTTACTTTGTTTTGTGTTTGTGATTAGGAACACGCTGACGTTGTTTAAGAAATGAGTGTATTAGGTATGTTAAAGAAATTATCCCCGAGACTGTATTGAAATCTATTGATATTTCAATGCGCACTACCCAAGATATAATGTTTTCTTTGTACCTTCTAACAAAATGGACGTATTTTTTCAATGTAAGTTTACAATTTTAACTGGGCACTTCTGTTCCTTTTATAGTGTAGCGAGGCACTGAGAAAATGTTTTAGGATATTCGGGATGACGGGATCAACGTTTGTTTTGCGTTTGCTTGTTGAAATAAAAGTCGGTAATCAGCCCGAGTAGAGTTTTTACTCTAAGCAAATTCTGCGAGGAATATGGTAACGGTTTTATAATATGAATTTTACAGATGCATCCTTATAACTTGGCGAAGACAACAACACAACGGGACCCTGAGCCTCTTAAAGCCTCCGCCGACTGTCCCTCCATCTGTCTGCCAGTGGGCTGTATCTCAAGAACTGTAATAGGTTGACAGTTGACATTTTCACAGAATTTGCATTCCTATTAACGCTATAATAGCACCTAATCAAAATAAAATAAAAGCAAAGGCCCCATACAACAAACGTGGTTATTCTGCCTCAAATGTGAATCGGAACCAGCTGTGTACGTTTCCGAACTTAGCTGATTATTTTTTCTTAGTGAGGCTTGAACTCCACGTGCGTGGAACAAAAACGGCTAAAAAAATGTAGCTTACAGTGAATTGATGTGGCTTCGAAGTAACAATAATTTACGACGTTTAATTAAACATCGCCTGTCATGGCCCTTATAAATTACTGACGGCTTATAAAACTTTATTAAACGTGCTTTTTAACCAAGATTGCTTGGTTACTGGCGAAATATCAGCCCGTTACAAAATTTAATTAAACATTGTGTTTCCTTCATCGTAAGTTATGGCGTGGCCAATTCTCGAAGGGTACGTGATTTAGATGGATGACTATCGTGGATTACTTAAGTAATTTGTTATGTAATGTACGTTTGAACTTGCGATCCCGGTATATAAGTAAACAAAGTCACGCGGATGGAGTAAAGTTGTATTGTACACGTGCATATGATGGAATAGCTCTTAACAGCTATACCAAATGCAATAAATATGTAATACAGGACATTGCAGGACATTAATTTCACACAGCGCCATCTAGCCCCAAACTAAGCATAGCTTGTATGTGGGAACTATTTTACGGATTGAATACTTAAATACTTTTTAATTTGTAAATACATACTTATCATACAATACACCCAAACACAGAACAAACATCTATATTCATCACGCAAATGTTTGTCCTTGGTGGGAATCAAACCATAACCTACAGCGCAGAAGGCAGAGTTACTACCAACCCAAGGTGAGATACCTAGGTCTCATAGGTAGCGGCAACATAAAAAACGTCATCATCATCATCAACCTATCGCAGTCCACTGTTGGACGTAGGTCTCCCCCAAGGTGCGCCACTGAGCCCAATCTTTGACCTATCTCATCCAATCTCTGCCCGTCACTGCACGGAGGTCGTCGCTCCATCTAGCCGGAGGACGTCCTACACTACGCGTTATAAAAAACGTAACTTTAGTTAATTTATAAATAATTAATTACTAAATAACAATACATTCTGGCCGCTGTGCAGTAAGTGACATCTGAATTCTGGCGGTTACAAAGTTGTAGTGGTGATTCGAAGCCGTGAAAATCCGCCGTATTCCGGGCGCTTAGCCGGAATACTCCGAAACAATCCGTATAATCCGGAATGAATGGCTGCAGACACTGTTAACGAAATTTTATTGCAGGTTTAGCAAGAATCTAGGATTGTGCCGTTTTTGTTCCTTGTTATATTTGTTGTACCACGAATTCTAATAAAGAAAAGTGATCAATCTGTAAGTAGAGTATTAAGTGTAAATAGTTTGTATATTTGTAGCATAGCTTTAATGTATTATATATAGTCAATTTAGCTAGACCCCTATTAATATGTGCACCACCAACCATCTCTTTACCTATGAAATCCTCTCCATCCAAAGGAAGAAATAGCTTTTAAGCAATAAGGACGCCCATTATAGATACTTACTTTTTTTTTTTAAAGTAATCCAGTTTTATTTTTAAGGTTTGTAATACAGTATTTTAATTCATTCAATATCTAAAATACCTTTACGGGTTTGTCTATTATACAAAGCATCCTTCTGTGTTTGACCTTCATCTCACCTGATTTTCAAGTTATGATAATATACGCCATAACAAATTTCTTAAATTGCTGTGTCCGTCACACAGCAATTTAAGTTTTTTTTTTTTTTTTTTAATGTTTAAATTTGTTATGGCGACAGACTTAGGTAAGATGGTGGTAGCTAGCCAGACAGACGGAAACGAAGTCCTACCACCAACCAATATAATAAGAAAACTTTTGTTTTATATAAGTATGTTTTTACTGCGTACTCTTAACTTATTGTTTCCCGTGCAGTATGAGTCAAATGAGCCTAGTATTAATTATTTATTTGAGTTTCAGTTATTTATAATCACCATGCATGGCAGGAGGATTCGTGATCTCAGTAAATGTACTAGAAAATATACAAAAAGAAGTAGATTTACTAGAATACTCTTTCTTGTCTACATCATCAAACCCTTATTTACGACCCTATGCTGGCCGTCTCACGCCGAACGTTTAGGGGTTAGTTTAGGGTACCAACGTTAGATATAACACTTGTTTTGCACGACGACATGGCTATTTCATGAAAAAATATATTTATAAAAAACTTAATAGAATTCTTAAATATTACCCCCTCTCTCCTTATCAATGTAAGAAATCGGTTATTGACTGGCTTTTAAACCAGGACTATAACTCTTCTGAAATGTTATTGCATATACAAGGATAAAATAGAATAGTAGTAAGTATTTTTTATTTTTTATTATATACAATTGCTTCATGGATTTGCTTCTATTAGTGATTTATTTATTTTAAATAACTACTGTTGTAAATCTAATAATGTTAAAAAACAACATCTTTATTCTATCACATAGATAACATTTAAATATTTTGTTACGCTGTTAATTTTTGATTTTCATTACATCTCTTCACTAGGCTGAGGGCATTGGTACGCCATCACACAGGTTGTCCTAGTTTGGGTACCAATGTCACCATCAAGGAATAATTGTATTATTAGGAACATCACTTCTTTGTTAAATTTAAATGTGTTACTGTAATGTTTGTTACTACCAAATAAATTTTCATTTCATTTCATTTTCATTTCATATCATTTCATAGAACCCTATATCCGGTGAGATAGTTAATAAGTTAGTCGACTTTTACGATATCCGCGAGCCGCCACCGCCACGGCATTTTCTTTACAATATCATAACAAAACTAAGTTGTAGGTAAGCTTTTCATTTCAACGAGTTCTCTGACATTATTCTAGGTTCTAATGAAGAGACGCCTGACATCTTTATACGCGTCTAGACTCTTAACTCCCATAATATGCACAAAGTCTCTACTCAAACCCCTGCTTTACTAAGAGTTTCTATCACCATGGTTCACATCTTAGGTTCGCGATCAACTTGGTCTAGAAACTACTTGGGAAATTAAGTTCTCATTCATAATGGAAATGCAGTAATGGTTTCTTAGTTACGAACGCGCGCACGTAGATGCAAAAACGGGAAATTCGTCAAAACTCAAGGCTATTTTTTTTTTCTTACCTCATTTCACTCACATTATACCAAAGACAGAGAAGCGCTTGGCCTTCATCTCACCTGGTTATAAGTTAAGGTAAGGCCGAAGGTGGAGGCGCACTTCACCTGGAATCCTCAACGGTCTAAAGAACTGGCTTTTTACCTCTAAATGCCGGAACACAACCATTTAGAATTGTTATTATGGCGGACTTAAACGAAGTCCTTACGAACTTGAATACAAATTGATTACCTACAAAATTAATATTTTATAGATAACCCAGTCGATCGTTGTCACCACCAGATCGTAACGTGGCCAGAATACTGGCAGCATTACTACGTTGGATGGCAATACTCACCCGCTGAGCAAAATACAGTCCAGCATTTTGGTCACGGGTAGACTCTTTTAGCCCTTCGACTAAATATCTTTTGTATTTAATTTAATTTATTTTTAAACCTCCAAAAATAGCAGCTACCTGAATCTTAATATATTATAGCCATGAACCATATAATAAGTTTAATTCATGTTGGTGGTAGTTACTTGGTAGGGGCAAAGTTGTCTTTGAAATGTTTCATTACTCCTCATAAGTATTCTTTAACAGCGTGTGAAATTATTACCTTGCTTTTATGAAATTCTTAATAAACTTTTCTAATATTGCACACGGTTCATATGTGGTAGTGGTATACTCGCAATGTCATGTAAAGGAGGTGTTTTGACACCAGCGACTATGTTTTAGCCGCCTCTGTGGTTTAGTGGTTCAACCCACCGATTTCAGATCCAGAGGTCCAAGGTTCGATCTCCATGGAGAGTAATGGTGATAGGACTTTGTTTGGGTCCGCCTGGCTAGCTACCATCATCATACCTAATTCTGTCGACGAAACAACAATTCTAAAATTATTGTGTTCCGGCATTATTATTATTA
Source organism: Venusia cambrica (assembly GCA_951394065.1). Lineage (NCBI taxonomy): Eukaryota > Metazoa > Arthropoda > Insecta > Lepidoptera > Geometridae > Venusia > Venusia cambrica. The sequence continues at coordinate 6,324,230 of OX596057.1, forward strand.
TAAAGTGCGCCTCCACCTTCGGCCTTATCTTAACTTGTAACCAGGTGAGATGAAGGCAAAGCGCTTACGCGTCGTACAAAAAAAAACATTACAGATGACCAGTGTATTTCACCAGAAGAATGGCAGCAGCTTGCTTCTGGAGAAGGTGATTGTGCTTCGGAGGAGGCCAGTTCAACATTGGATATGGGCTGTTGATGCTAAGGTTGGTGATGTAAAAATATATCCAGATTCAAGCTTACAAAAACTAATTAATTTTATTTAATATTTGGTTACTTTGAGTTACTTACAGACCGTTTGTAACGGTCCTCGGGTAGCACATTTGCTTATATTGTACATTATTATGTGAATATATAATGTTCAAACACGTTTTCTAAGCTGATTATGAATATCTTGGTATCATATTGCTTTGGCTTGTATGTTTCTAAAAATCTGTTTCAAGTGAGAGTTTTCTGGGATTGCTACCAATATAATAAAAAAGCTTTCCTACGTAAGCATCAAGGTCAAGGAGTGACCTAAAATAATTATAAAGAACTTACAATTCTTAACAAATTCACGAAAGTGATATCAGGTAAATGACCTTTGATGTAACATTTTCACTAGGATGTACCTAGTGAAAATGTTACATCAAAGGTCATTTCCGCAGTCTATATTTTTTTCCAAGGAGCCCACGTTTCTAATATACCTTTATAGGAACTACAAAACCCTTTTATGCCATCATAATCGACTTGCCTACGTGCCTTGAATAGTATTCGATGACCGTGTTACCACGAAAATAAGGGTTCATTTTCAAGTCATAAAAGATCTGATGAAAGAGTCTCTCCAAAATCGGCGATTTCGGTTCGGGAGGTATAGTAATACAATTGTTGTCGGTGTGTAAGTGCCAAACTGTAACGATAGTTTGCCCTTTGACTATTTTTTTTTTGCTTTTTATAGCCTTTCCTCTATGAAATACGATGGTCACTTTTGCCACATGATCTGGCCTATGGGCTAATGGCAACTATGGACGACGGAGTTTGTAAGCGTTATGTGAGATGGCGCGACAAACCGAATCCATTTATAAAGAATGCATACAAGGATGATTGAAATATTTGGGGAAGGTTAAATTAAGGCACCAATATCGTTAGACTCAGCGATCTTGATGCCTTAATATTGTTTTTATTTTATTGTACGATGGTGAAGAGTTTGGCCTTCATATCACCTGGTAACAAGGTAAGATAAGGTCAAAGGAGGCATTTCACCTGGAATCCTCATCAAACTGACTATCATACCTATAAATGCCAAAACACAACAATTTTAGAATTGTTATTATGGCGACAGTATTAGGTAACATGGTGGTAGCTAGCCAGATGGACTTAAATAAAGCAGCAAAATATTAATAGCAGGCTTTTGTAGGTTCAAACATCGAGGATAAAACAATAAAGTAGAAAAGTTCCAATATGTTCATCTGGTTGTACAGATAGTTACATAATATTGGAGTAGTCGATCCCAACTACCTTAAAGCAAATAGGTATTTGCCCAACGATAGAGTTACTATAGCTGACACCAAAAGTAACAATAAGAGACAATGCCTAGATAAATCCAAACTTCCTGCCGTAGTGGGTGTCAGGCGGCGGCTTTACAAAATGTGGGTAGCAATAAAAATAAGATCTGGCTCCGAGCTTTAATGAAAAATAATGCACCGAGAGGTCTCTAGCTCGTACCCTAGAGAAAATTAACGTACAACCTGAATCCAACAATGTGAAAAGATAACTTGAATGTGTTAAATATGTTTTATGACTTTCAGTGATTTTGCCTAATCGAAGCACCGGCTAAACTGGAAACGGAAAGTGAGTGCAAAAAAACATTTATTTGAGTACAACAGAACAGAAACTGCCTATTCTTTTTTATTGACATATATGAAGTTTTTTGCATATAGGATACACTCTGACTGGTTTTAACTACAAAATGTATGCTTGTTATCATGAATCGGGACTGATAAAGAATAAGGTTTAAAGGCGTTTTAGTGATTTTTAATTTGTCCGTTTTGCTCACTTAATAACATAAGTACATATACAAGCTTAACCCTAAAATGACTTCTCATCCAGTAAACCTAGGTAGCGGTTAAATGAAGATTAAAATGAAGGGGAAATTGTACAACATCAACAAATAACATACCTAACATAGGAATTATACGTTCATCATCATCATCATCCGCCTGATTTCACCCACTGCTGGGTATAGGCCTCCCTATGCCACGGTCTTGTGCCCTATTTATTTATATATTTATATTTACATATTATAATTATTCGTTAAACTACATTATTATCAAACATATAATTATACTGTTTATATAACAAATACTCTAATAACTAATAACTCTTAACATATACCTACATATGATATTAAATATAGCCATAACCTTAGGGAGAGGCTCGTAGACTCTGCTCTTGAAGATATCAATTGAGGGATACTAGAGATGAAAGATAAGAGAAAGGGAGCTATCGCTGACATCGGAATATATTATTTTGGAATTAAAATGCTATATTGTTCATGTATTTGTTGTAATATTTAAATTAAATTAAGTGACTTAGTATTTTTCTTTAATTTGTACGCTACAAACTTATTGTTTTTTCTTTTACTATTCCTAGGTTTCCTGGAAGCAATCAGTTCATAAACAGTTTTCGTAATAATTCGCCGCCCATCGTATATAATTATATGTTTGTGTACATTAAGCAATCATACATTAATTCAGTTCAAGGACTTCCGTAGGTTGTAATAAATGTATGTGATAAAAATATTCTCACCCATATCCATAAAAACTATGAGAATTGTGAGAAAATGTGCATTGTTCCGGATAAATGTCCTTTTTGTCCCTCTAAAATATGAGAAGCGTAGATTTTAATCCGGTAATGCAGCCGGGTGTTAATGTGTCAGTTATAGTCGGAGCTTGGAGATTTTTCACCATTTTCACTAGTTTTATTTCAAAAGTGTTTTATGTTCTCTAATGCAGTGGGTCTGAAAGGGTATGAATTTATGATGGAAAAACGCTTTACGAATGTACGGTGATGGAGTAAAATAACGATTATTTCAGATAGTAACGCTTATTTATGAGATATAGAGTAACACTTATCCAAATACTGTAAACAGTATCATGCAAGAAGGAAAACGTTGGAAGTTTCAAAAGTGAAATATTGAGCTATATGAAATTAACCATATCTGTGATTATGGTTTGCAACCGGTATAATAACCAGAGGTTCAATTCAATTAATTTCATAAATTGAATAAATAGAAAAAATTAAAAAATACCTTTAGTTATCTTTAGTCACCTTTGGTTATCTGACTGATTCCTTAGTGGGTACATAGTTAGTTTAAATGTACATTTCATGTAATAAAAAAAATATTCATAAAACAATTTACTTTCAATTGAATTACTTTTAGTGTTTGAAATTTTGTGTATAATTAACTTAACTAACTAATTATCCTAATCCTGCATTATATATACATGCATTATAAAATAATAAATTGACATAATTTGAACAACAGGCTAACCAGGGGGTACAAATTTGTGTTCGGTTTGGTTGGTGGTAGGGCTAATATATGTGAGATATATATATATATGTGTGTATATATAGATAATATATGTGATATGATGTGTAATATATATGAAGTTACAATAACTTTATAATTGTACTGGCGATTCCTCAGTTTGTTGAGGTTTTTGGGTGAGAAGGATTGACTGGATTACGTAAAAAAATTATATACAATAGGTAATGTCTTCTTTTTTTGATATAATAAAGTCGATACGAGATTATGGACTCCAAAACGGTGGGACTGATTTTGATGATTTTTTCAGGCAATCATCAGATTAGCCCAGCCATTGATTCTATGAAGTTTGGTAGCGATCGGATCAACAGATTTTTTCTTTTAGTAGAGGAAGTATTTTTTTATTGTACGACGGGTAAGCGCTTCATCTCACCTCGTTTCAAGTTATGATAAGGCCAAAGATGGACGCGCATTCCGCCCAGATTCCTCAACAGACTGAGGAGATGGGTATCTTACCTCTAAATACCGGAACGCAACAATTTAGAATTGCTTTGATGACTTTGGTAAGACGTTGGCTAGCTAGGCAGACTCAGACAAAGTCCACCAACCAAACCAAACACAATATTGTACCCCTGGGGATCAAACCTGGAACACTAGGCCACAGAGGCGGTTGAAAAGTATAACTGCGCTAGATAAACGACATAATAAACGACATCTAAATATCTATAGTGTATCCCAACGGAAACCACATACCTAGGCTTCTTTTCATCCTAAAACCACTCACGTAAAGCCGCAGCGAAAGGATAGTATCTTATAATGACCTGTGTAAGTAAGTAATGTTCAGCCATTTTCATCCCACTGCTAGATAAAAACTAAGCCTATCTCAGCCTTAGAAAATGCTTTACTACAATCGCAGTTTTAATACCTCCCGTTTACTATTGCATTATCCTATATTATATTAAGCTAGCAACATTCTTCAGTTAGATTCTTAGCTTAAAGTACGTGTTATAAACACGCAAATTTAGCTACATGTAGTCTGTGTTTTCATGTTTTTAAGTCCACAGTATGTTTTGAAGCTACTATTTACCAAAAACAGTCTCATGCGTACTTCACCTTAAGCCGAGGTGCCTAAGCTCCGTCCTTGTTTAGACAAACCAATACAATACGTTCTTAAGCCCGAATGGTTTTGCCGTAATCGCCATAGTTCGCAGGCGGGTTAAAGATGCCTCAGTGGCAGTGATGCTCACCCTTGTGAAATCCCTTAGTTGCCTTCAACGACATTTATGGACTTAATTGGATGAATGGCTCCTCCAATGAAGACCATAAGCCATGATTGTCATAAATACGCAACAAATAACTTTTGGAGCTTCACCATAGAATAGATAATAGTTACTACTGCGCGGCTTCACACGGTGGTTCAGTGATAGGACGTGGTTCTGATGATATTTGTTACTTTGAGAACTACACATGTTTATTATAAAATAAATTATACACGAGCCATATAAATATGGGAACAAGATAACGCATACATATCATACAATTCAACGGCCGAACTCGATTGTTTTTATACGACGAGGAAGCACTTGGCCTTCAAATCACCTGGTTTTCAAGTTGTCAGGCGCACTTTAACCGGAATCCTCAACAGTCTGAGGAATAGGCATCAAATCTTACATATAAATGCTGGAACACACAACAACAGTTTGGCAACAGAATTAGGTAAGATGGTGGTAGCTAGCCATGCGGACTTAAACTAACCGCCTCTGTGGTCTAGTGGTTCTACCCACTGATTACAGATCCAGAGGTCCCGGGTTCAATCCCCATTGGGATAACAACATTGTGCTTGGTTTGGTTGGTGGTAGGACTTTTTTTAAGTCCGCCTGGCTAGCTACCACTGTCTTACCTAATTCTGTCGCCATAGCAACAATTATAAAATTGTTGTATGTTCTAGCATTCATAGAGGTAAGATAGCCAGTTCCTCAGTTGGTTGAGAATTCCGGGTGGAGTGCGCCTCCACCTTCGTTCTTATCTTAACTTATTACCAGGTGAGATGAAGGCACAGCGTTTCCAAAAAAAAAAAGTCTGACACAAAACCCTTATTGAAAAAGAGAAATAAAACCGATTACGGTAAAATCTTTTTTTTTCAGTGTGGGCTTTACAAAGCAATAAGCTACAAAGCTAATCACAAAAAAATAAGTTATAAAGTTAAAAAGTATTAGCTTTTTTCTAGTTCAACCGCTTTATAACGGTCGTTATTTAGGAAACCTTGCCTTAGAGCTTCGGGTGACAGAGGACCCGGAAAACACGGTAAAAATATGCGAAATAGGTCGGATTTGGACCGTCACGGAGATAAGCTAGCGGACATACGAGTTATTTCGGGTAATTTGTCTTCTCTATTAGAATAAGTGGGTTGGTTTACTCGTTGCTAAATTATTAGGGGTTTCATAATTTACTTCTTCATGGTGGACTAGGTAAACTCCTAATACATCAACAATCTTGCAAAAACATTACATCAATTATTTATTTATACAGAAGCTTTAGTGACTTTTAAATATAAATCATTCACGACCTACTTAGTGCAGTGACCGATTTATATTAAAAAGTCAGATCCTCTGTGGTTTATTGATTCACTCACCGATTACAAGGTCCAGAGGTCCTGGGTTCGATCCCCAGGGGGTACGATATTGTGCTTTGTTTTATTGGTGGTAGGACATTGTTAACTAAGTCTGTTGCCATAACAACAAATTCTAAATTAATAATTTCCGTCATTATATAAGATGCCAGTTCCTCTGTTGAGGATCCCGGGTGAAGTGCGCTTCTAGCTGCGGCCTTATCTTAACTGGTAACCAGATGAGACGAAGGCCAAGCGTTCCATCTTACAATAAAAAAAAACTTAAATTAACGAATCATTTAAGTTTTAAGACGGCCACTTGCCTGATTTCAAACCTCCTTGGGAATTCTCGGTCGTGTGGGAATAAGGATAATGTAAATTTAAGTAGATAAAGAGGGATCAGGATTTATGAACATGGATAAGAGGGGATGAGGATGTTAATATCAAGGAAGAAAGGTGAGTGTGACCTAGTGAAAGCTAGGCACTGCTTTAGCTGACATTAGTGCACGTTATGGGAGAAAGGTGATTACCTTTCTCCCATAACGGAAATGCAAACCCAAGACAGCCTGAGTTCTCTATCTTCTTCTTCTGTTTCTTTTGTTTGAATGTTCAATAACAGCTGAATATTAAAGATAATAGTGTTGTCCAGTACGTCGCCACCACGAAAAGCAAAATTGCGATTCTCCGGGGGGCATACCGTTCGAAACCGAAAAACATTAATACCTTGGCGGCAAAAGTCAATTTGGTGGTAGTTCTTCTCCGTGCGATCACTTCCATACATATTGAACTAAACATCCTTTATTTAACACGCGTAATGAAATTAGCTGTTCAACTTTTAAAGGTACACTTCTCTTTGTTACAAACTATGCAAAGATTCTTTGATCTTGAAAGCATCTGATCAAAAAGAAGGGCAAAATTGAATAGCAGGCTACTGTACTCTATCTTACAATAAACCCATTGAATCTTTTCAAATAAGATTGGATAGCCTTTCAATCTTTTCCTACGCATCCTTCCCTCACAATGAACCTATATCTTCATTATCCGCCCTTGAATATACTACCCTCTGGCTTGGAAAAGAACCCGACTAAATTGAGTAAAGAATTCACTATCAAAATACCACAATGATACCATCTGAAATCCAGTCCCTTTTGCGGCCTTGATAATTTATATGCTAAGGAGGTCTTTGCGCGTATGCTGGTCAATGTGGCATTTAACAATCTTCATAGATCAGTTGGTAGTAGCTCTGCCTTGTTACTGTGTGACTGTTTTTTGCCGCTCGTTAAAGGGCACGACGACCAGCACCCTTATTCTGTATGCCCAATCATATGTCGATACTATGATTCCATGCAGATATCGTAACGCGGGCGCGTTAGGCCACGATAGGTCATACAGAATAAGGGCTGTGGTGCATGTCACCACGCTCGTAATGATTCACTCATGAATGGATGGCGCCATCCATCCACACCCCAGATTTAACGATGCTACCGATATTGTTTAGTTTGTGACAAGTTTAGTAATAAGTCCCCTACATCACATGAATGATTTGTGTTTATCTTATATTAATGTGCTGTTGGTTTTCCTTCAAATAAATAAATAAATAAATAAATTTTTTAGCTGACGGTCAAATAAGCAGTTCGTCCATAATTTGATTTTCCATTTCGAGGTTCGTCGTTACGCAGTTCATCCATTTGGTGACTACATTACAACTGACAAACCAATATTACCTTGTGATCCCATCACAATACTGTAATATTAGGTCATAAATAAATACATAGCAGCTCATTAAATAAGTAAATGTACTTTAAAGATACTAGCTACCCACAACACGAGGTATCCTAGTATGGAAGCTAGTATTCAATATTTTTCTTCCATTTTGTTTAAATTTACATACCTACTAAAATAATGCTAGATTTGCATGCACTAGCACGCATATTTGATTAGTTAGTTAAATATAATGTCATATTAATTAATTATTGGCTACAAATAAATAAAAATTATTGTAATTAATTATTATAAATTACTAAGTTATTAATTATAATCAAAATTATTATAATTGTTATTATATCTGTATCAATGTATCTGTATCGTAACGTTTTAACAATATATATTACAGGACATCAATTTTACACAGCGCCATCTATCCCCAAACTAAGCATAGCTTGTAATATGGGAACTAAGATTACGGATATAATACTTAAATACTGTTTGTAAATACATACATAATATAAGATACAATACCCAAACACAGAACAAACATCTACATTCATCACAGAAATGTTTGTCCTGGGTGGGAATCGAACCCACAGCCTACAGCGCAGAAGGCAGAGTTACTACCAACTGAGCTATGAGGGAACAATTGCTAAAACGTAACGATATCGCAGACTAAGGTATAGCATAGAATTACAGTGCGGGAGGTGGGGGATAGAAACGTTATTTTTTGCACATTTTCAGTAATAGCGTCAAAAATACCGAACAAATTATAATAGACTAGTTTTTACTCGCGACTTCGTTCGCGTATTAGTTTTTTGGAATTAGCGTAATAATATTTTATTATAAATATATATATTTGTTGGATATCTGGATAAATTTGACCGATTAGCTCATACATGGTATGCAAACACGCACACCGAGTGTTCTGACACACATTCCCAGGAAAAAAATCAGGCCTTTTGAAGTCTTAGTGCCGTTCTGAATAAATAAATGAGTAATAAAATCTGGCCAAGCGTGTTGGCCAGATTTTATTATTCATGTATTTATTTACCTCAAAGTAAGCACTACATTTTCACCAAATTTGTTATTATAAAGGTCGGAAATAACAATTTATAAAAACGTTTCATGTTTGGGAACCCCCTTTTTTTTTGTTTATTATTAGTCAGGTCTGAAAATCTCAACCTGGTAACTGTACTGTAGGTAGCACCTACAGTACAGTTACAGTTCAAAAGATCTCTTTAACAGGTGTTTCCTTATGTATTGGACACTCTATATTTATGTTTTTTTTTAAACTTAAAATATGCCATTACCGTGAACAATGAAATACATTAAGTATATCAACATACGAACTTTCAAGTGCCTATCATGTGTGGTGTCAGCGATATGCAACATTTTACTCAGAACTTTAAACCCATTTTGAACCCCTTAGGGTACGAATTTTCATAATTCCTTTCTCAACAGGCAACAATTCTTTCGCAACACTCCAAACCAAATATGAACTTGAAATTTAAAGTCTGTGTACGACCACCGTTTTAGGCTGTGCGATGTATCTAGTTGATTCGTTCAGAGAGAACTTGCCTTTCCTTTTCCTGCTACATCAATTGGTCCGCTATGTTCTTTTCCCACTATTGGAACGCACACCGAAGGTTTCAACTCACATTTCCAGGCAAAATTTTGCCGGTTTTTTGCAGTTAGTTCTGGAGCATCAGTGCGGGACCGTTTCACGCTCGGTTTTTTATAATTTATTGGTATACCTTGAAGTATGCACTATAATCACACCAAGTTTGAAAGAGATAGGTATTACCGTTTTTAAGTCAGAGCTATAATAACAATTTATAGAAACGTTCCTTGTATGGGAACCCCCTTTTATTAGCATTTTTTTATTTTAAGATTATATTTTAGGATATTCGGTATGATAATACATACTCTCTGAAATTTTCAACCTGTTACAGTTCATAAGATATAGCTCTTTAGATGTGCTTTCCTAATATATTGGAATCCCTACCCATACATTTTGAAAACCCTAATATATGCCATTGCCTATTTTATATGGGCAATCTTCATACGAATTTTCAAACGTCTATCTTGTTCGGTTGCGGAGATATGCAACATTTCATTGAACGCCATTTTGAACCCCTAGGGGTGCGAATTTTCAAAATGCCTTATTTAGCGGACGCCTACATACAGTCAGTCAGTCAGTCAGTCTGTCAGTCAGTCACTCAGGACTTACCCTTTTAGATATTAGTTATTAGATCAAATATAATATACAAATATATCCTTTCAATATACAGACCCATCACAATTTAAGCGGTAGTATTTTTCTAAAATGAATATAAAGGTAATAAAAGAAGTGTAAAAGAGTTCCACTTGTAAAACAAATAACAGGCTTTTATGAAACGCCTCCCTGAAGGACTATGATAACATTGGTTCGGTTCATTCCTATATAAGCAGCTGAAGGAAATATTTGTTGGGCGAAATGCTTGTTGGAACAAATATATGTTTGACCAATTGCGTGTTGACGAAATTTGTGCTAGTCGAAATGCCTGTTGGACGAAGTGCGTGTTGGACCAAACAAACGTTGGATGAAATGCGAATTTAAATTCCATTTGGACGAGCTACTTATTGGACCGAGAGCTAACAAATCACATGAATCACTAATCATATCGATAATTTCCGAGAACAAATATTTTTGTTGTATCGTACGACATTATAGGGCTTCTCCCTAACTTTTGTTTATCATAACTAGATGGCAGCACACGAAAAAATAAAAAGCGCTAGCGATGCGTTTTAGCGGTTTCATGCGGTGCTCGGATTTGTCTGACATAGTTATGCAGTAAGTTAAGAATAAGTTGGTGCTTTGTAAATATTTGGAGTTGGAATATTGATGATTTTTTGAACGGTTTTATGGTTGGATTAAATCCAATCAAAGCCATTAAAATTACAGTATTATAGTATAAAGTATTTGCCCGTTTTGTTTGGGGACTGACGGGTGTTAGGCGCTATAGGCTACTGTTTAATAGCCTACAGCGTGCTATGGCCATTCTCATCGCACGAGGGTATCGTACGATAACTTTTGAGGCGGTAACGATCTTGGCGCGGTTTCCGCCCTTTAACGTCTTAGCGGAGATTAATGCACGTGTGTATTTTTGTCTCCACAGTGATGATGGGAGTAGAACCGCGCCCGCTGAAGTGCGTGTGTAGGAGCACCGACATGCGCTCGTAGAGTGGCACGAGCGGTTCGATGAACCGCGAAGCCCACGCCAACACGTCGTCGGCGCAATTGCGCCTAACTTCGAAGCCTGGCTGGGAAGGAAGCTTGGGTACGTCACCTATCGCCTTACTCAGGTGCTCACCGGACATGGATGCTTAGGGGAGTACCTGAGTAGGATTGGACGCGAGTTGCACACGCTTGAGTAGCACACGCTTGAGTTGTGCTCAGCGTGGAGCGTGGATGGCGGAATTCTGGAAAACAGGATCGGGCAGAACGGCAGAACCTCTCTCTGCCAAGCGTAGTGGAAGCTATGCTGGCAGATGAGACGGCTTGGAAGGCTATGGCCTCTTTCTGTGAGACCGTATTGGTTCGGAAAAAGGCCGCCGAGTGAGATCGGGAAAGGGCCGATCCCGCTCGGAGGAGGCGGCGGCGGGGCACTGGCTGGGTCTTTCGGGACTGCGTGGGCGGTTGGAGCGAGGGCTCCGGCTGGTCAGTAGCGGACTCCGGGAGGGCAGCTGACACACTGTGGCATGTGCAGCCGTAGCAACACGAGTGCTGGGGGCGATTGTGGGTTTCATTCCCGGGGTGTGCTTTTAAGGCGATATGCGAGAGGGGCACTAAAATGTTCTATAAAGAGTGCTCGGAGCCCCTCGAAATGCATTGAGGCCGGCCATTGGAGTGGTTTTAGTGAGTCGACGAGTCCGTCATCCTCACACTACCCTTTCGCATCCCTCGTTGCGTTAGGGTGTCTGCGAACAGGTTTACCCCTCCTAAAAAAAGGCCAAATTCGATATCTGAGATTCGAAATACTAGCTGGTATCACACGTATCACTGTACCAGTGATAATAATAATGCGTACAAAACTAAGTCATAGGTAGTTTGATCCGATAAATTGAATACGATATTTATCGCACACATCTATATCATAATATGATATTATTATAATATATAAAATAATATCATATTTTATTTTTTATGTTACATGGAAAGCAAACAGCTTATACACATCTTGTCAACTGAAACATAAAAAACATATAAAGCCTTATAATATTACATGATATAATCAGTCACTGGTGTTTGTAATCTTTGAAACTGTGACAGCTGTTCTTCTTCAAAATACTAGGTGCATATCACTCTGACTTATTGATATTAGCATTGCGAGAACATAAAAGCGAATGTTTCATTCGCTCAAAATCACAGGAGCAGCACAGCACAGTTTTCGTTCGTACTTCATTCACAAAGTGAATGAAGTACGAACCAGTGACCATCAGTCACTTTCAGACCATTGTCACAGTCACATTTGTAATCTTTGGAACTGTGACAGCTGTTCATCTTCAAAATATTAGGTGCGTCTCAGTCTGACATATTGATATTAGCATAGCGAGAACATAGAAGCGATTTTATTATTTATTTAAGTAGTTTCAGAGATAGCCGTTTGAAGTTTGACAGCTGTCATTGAAAATGTAGATCTCGTTTATAGCTTTTATTTGCTTATATATTTGCAAGCACTTGGAAGCATTACATATATTTACAAGACTACTCCTAGGGGTGTGCAGTAGAGTTTTAAATTTTGTATGGAATTAAATCTAGTAGAATATTATTTCACAAAATATCTACAATAAAGTTATGAAATTTGTTAGTTTGTAACCCGAGAATATTTTTTCAAAGGGTTCAATAATCAATATCAATACTAATATCAATATAAGCAGTGGGCATATGGCCTCAAAATGATGAACATAGAACCCTTTTGTTTTTTTACTTTTTAAGTACTTATTATTTATTCCGCTGGGAAAAATGCATTACGCGTACCCTCCCATCGGGGGTAGGACTGAGGACGGAGGGAGACTTAACTTAAAACCCTTAACCCTTGAACTTAGAACCCTGGCGCAAGTGTAGGTAACTGCACGGGGTCAGCTAGTGAGATGGTCCACGCACCTGATTTTTGTTTTCCAATACAGTACAATTGTTCGCAGTTTTCGATTATTCGAAATGACATTTTCGTTCCGCTTCAAAATAAACTTTGCATGTCTAGTCCTAGACTAGACCTGCAGTAACCATCACTATTATTTAATCCAAACTAGCCCCAAGATAATTGTAAGCCTTTTATCTTGTTTACTTTTAACTACGTAGAGACCACGTTGAATTCACTATGTCACTTGTGTATATCAAACAACTGAGTTTGTTCCGTTAACCATTCATCTTGATTATAATAAACAAGAAGGTAAGTTGCACTGAACATAAATGCCTAATTGATTAAAACAACACTATTATGTAGAAATAGCTATAAATACCTTGTTTATTTCAAACAGCTATATAATTTGAACTAGCCATAATTTGTTAGTAGATTCAAAAAACCCTAGTAGGCCATGTAACATGTTCAATTTAATTATTAATGTATGTCAAACTAGCAATTTATCTTAACAATATTAAAAAGTGTGTGTTGAAATAATTATACGTTTTTACTTAGTTTGAACAACATATTGTTGTGATTCAAACAAGATCATATGTGATCATATAGTGATTTAGTTATTTATAAAGTAGGTATATTATATTTCATATCCTTATTCTTATCTATATTATTATCCTTATCCTGTTTTTAAGTATTGTGTTATTGTATGTATTAGGGTACGATGTGTCTGCCATGCTATTTTTGGCAAAAGTCACGAATAAAAATTTAATAAAAAAAATACTATGGAACGTATGTTCATATCAACTATGCAGACGAATACCAGACGGAAACGAGCCCAAGACACTGGCTGCATTGCCACGCTGAATAGCTATACTAATTCAAAGGCCTTTGGGTCTCACGTAGCTTAAACAAAAGCCCCGCAAGATTTTTTAAAACGCAACCCACGGATCCAAAGTCTTTCGACCCCATAAGGCTCAAATAGGTAAGCTCTGTCGAAACCACTATATTTGCACCTTTGGTGATCCACATTTTGTTGGTTTGTGGTACTACAAATTTGTGAAGTGCGATTCCACCTTCAGCCTTATCTTAACATGTAACCAGTTGGTTACAAGTTAAGATAACCAACTACAAAGGCCATTTTTGACCAACAAAGGTGGCAAACAGGCATATGGTCCTTCTGGAAAGCTGTTACCGTCTCCTAAGGAGGCTCGCCACACCAGAAGCATCACTCGCGCACTGCCGACCTTTTAAACATTTCAAAACTCCCCTATTGAAAAACCCCATAGCGTAGCTAGTCGAGATCATTCCAGAATGATTATAGTTGGGAAGGTTTAGTTTCAAAAGCGTGGGGATGATATGTGAAAATTAATTATCAAGGTATGCATACGTTTCTGTTATTAGCATGTCTCTTACTCTGAGCCCGACCGCACATAACTTATACTCGGGCACTCCGCTGCTGCTCCCAAATGCTCACCGAATCAAAATGTGATCAATTATTTAGTACGTGGTGGAGTACAGCCGGATTGTCTGATGAGACCTGGTCTCATTTCGACATCTGTGGGTCTTATCACTGATTAGATACGGTCTTATTTTGAGATAAGGTCATCCGGGCTGTTGCAATAGTTGTTTCAATGAATCGATTAAAATGGCGGCCTTAATTCCGAACATTCACAACATTATCGGTTTTGTTGAGAATTGAATTAACTAGAAACAAGTAGGCCACAACTGTTTAGTGATGTGATGCCGGATACTTTGTAGCCGTATTTAATTTTCAAAATGTTTGCATCTCATACTATGGTAAGGTAAGATACTAAGATATTAAGGTCAGGTACCCAGACCCCAACTACACGTGGATTGTCCGCGAGTGAAGCTAATACAAAACGTTTTAATTGTGTCAATATTGTTTTTTTTTCTATTTATGTTTTAGCATTTATGAGGGTTCTTCACTTTAGTTTGGGTAAGTGTTGGCCTCGAATCTTGATGAGATCTACGATTGAAAGAGCCTGTTCATAAAATACCCTCAGCCAGTTCCTCAGTTAGTTATGGATTCCGGGTGAAGTGCGCTACTACCTTCGGCCTTATCTCAACTTGTAACCAGGTGAGATGAAGGTTAAGCGCTTTCCCGTCGTATACATATATACGTCGTAATACAGCAAAAATACAGACGCTAGTAACCCATTTAAATAAATGTATATAGGAAGAAGAAAGAAAGAAAGAAAAACATTTTGTTGACACACAGAAATACAACACAGACAATTTATATAATTTAAACACTAGGAATAAACTAAAAGGAAACTCGTGGCATGGTGGAAGGGAGAAGATTTCATGGCTATGGATGCGTTGGTTCAGTTCCACGCTACACTTGGCACATCCCTCTACGATGCTCTGCATGCAGCCAAAGATAAAGTTCGGGTATCATCATAGAATAAAAGACCTTGTGGAGGTCACGAACCTAGGTATGCGGTCTCCGATGCTAGGAGGAAGAGTCCTAATAAATGGGATAACAAGGTGGGAATGATACTGCTTAGTCTTCGTAAGCAAACGTAGTGTAGTAAAAGGCTTATGACACTATATGGCACTAGGAACACACAAATGTACACCGTACATTTACTACCCTCTCCAGCCTAGTGTTGTCTGGAAGAAATAGCTTTTAAGCGATAAGACCGAGCATTGAACTGTTAACTTTAGTTTTAAAATTGACAATTGTCCTATATGTTTTTGGTGTACAATAAATAATTTTCATTCATTCATTCAAATGTTGAGATGTCGATGGATGAAGAAAGCTCGGTTAGCGATTTATGGCTACGATTTATGGAAGCTCATGTCCAACAGTAGACGTGTGTAGATACGATAGTGATGAAGAATTCCTGGCTGAGATTGTATACGAAGCTGAATTTAATTAACAGACTTGTAAATGTAAACACATGAAGAAACAAGTCCCTCCCTCGCTCTTCAAATATCAAATCATTCTTATCTCAACACGCACCAAATATAAACGATCGCAATAATATCAAAAAATATTGCGCCATTCTGATAGGTCTTTATTTATTTAGGGCTGAACAAGAAAGGACGAGGAAAATAGAAACTTCCTACGACTCAGAACCTATTGCCACATTACTACCTACCCTTTGGGTACAGAGGCATAACATAATCTACCTAAACCCATCCGTGTACCACAATGTACTATCACCTACCTAATTCGGCCGCCAAGCAGTAAAGCAGTATTTCGGTTTGATGGTTACCGGTGAAATCACGAGCACACGCGGCTTTAAACCTTTATTTTATTATTCATATTGGTAAGGAATAGAACTCCTTGCCCTGGCCTGTTTGCCCGCACCAATACAATCTTGGAATCTTCAAGGCTAGAGTGAACAGGTTTCTCAGACAAACATGCTCCATCTAAGGCCACATCTTTATACTTGTTCTTCAAGTGAGTTGTTGGTCAAACGCTAAAAAAAAAAATATATGAATACAATGCAGTACAGCGTTGGTTGTGATCTTTGAGGATATGACCTACGCAGCAAGGCTTTGTTATAGGCAAGAAATGTATTAACATGACTTTGCTTGCCAGATTCGTTTCCAAATAGTATAAAAAAACACGTGGCCTTAAATTCAACTACTACTAACGTTATAACTAATATTAACGGGATATTTACCATGATTTGTTTTTTTATAATTTTGAAACTATAATGCTTATAAACACTATGGGATTTGTTACTTCTAACGTGTTAAAAACCCACAACAAGTTTAGGTTATTATCAACTCACCGTAACCAACATAGTTCATAATTATTAAGTTGCAGGTTAATTGAAAGGTATCTTGTTCAGACATCCCTTAAAGTAGAGGGATGAACGGATGTGAAAATGGGACGGTTAGGCTTAGGATAATAGTAACGCTATAATTACAAGGGATTACTTCATCTACCCCAACTCGGTCGCTAATTATAATCTTGCAAATTTCGTTTAATGAAAGAGCGTAATAATTTAGGTGCAGTTTTTGTGGAATATTATGAAATTCATCGCTATTCATGGCTATTGAAGTGTTTTTTTTATGTTAGCTGAATAGTCCAGAACAAACCGGCCAAGTGCGGAGACGCACACCACCAACAAGGTTCTGACTCACGTTGCATACACACCTTATAAGGTACTATGCAACAAACAAACAAAGACAAAAACAAACAACCTACAAAAACAAAAAAATAAAGGGTTATATATCATATAAGCAAAAAGACCACCAATTTCTTCCAGAAAACTTTTGATGCTTTTATGGCTCATCAGGTGGTTGTTGGTGCACAAATGAATATCAATGTCCACAGCTGGACTGGACAGAGACTTCTCTAAAGCTAGAAGGTTTTATCATAATCAGTAGCTTGGCAGGTTTTCTCTTCTCGATTCAGACGTTTCAAACACTTCCTCGCCCAATACGGAGCAACCTCCACAGATCTGACGGGCGGGGTCAGGAGCCAGGAGCCGTTGAGGTCAGCAGTCTAGACCTTGCAATGCTGAGTCTAGCTTCCAGGGGGACCACTTTTCTTACACTGTTGGCAGGTGGCAGTAAGCTGTCCTTCTATAAATGAGATCCCTTATTCGACTTGAATGACATCCGCGGGTAAATCATACATTACATAAACTCAATAAAGCCAATATTTCGGTAACGTGTTTTTTCGTTCGTTGCCCGTAACTTTTCATACAGCCGCTTGTTCACTCGCTGTTTCTTTTGTTTGTTTTTTTTGTTCTCCCTGGCTAAAAAACGGAATCATACTATAGGGGCAATAGTACAGATAATAAAAAACTATTCGTCCTACAAAAATCATGCATCCGCACTATTTCCAACATAGAAATGCCCGATTGTTGTAGAATCACTTTCGTAGTCGAAAAATATTGACACTCACAGTCATGTATGTAGGTACTTATTTTAATCTTTCAGTTTATAAGAAACCACTCTCAATTTTTCGAAAAAGATGGTGATATACCACGACGCTATTCTTGTAGATATAAAAACAAAATAGATCTACCGAAGTCTAAACTACAGATGTACAGCTCTGGGCCAAATACAATGACATCAAAAATGTATTATAAATTACCTGAACAAATAATTCTACCTTCTAAAATAAATTTAAATACCTATATATTGAGAAATGCTATTACAATGTAAACGACGTTTTATTGATAATATAACATACATTCTGAATTAAATAACCACTGTACCTCTACATAAGTAATGCAATAATTGACAATGACTATGACATTCCCGTAAGTAAATAGAGCTCATTTTCAAAGTCAAATTAATTCTAGCGACAATCACCAAAAATGATATTTTTCCACTTTTGCTTATAACAATTCCCGCATCGCGATAATCCGATTTAGTATTTGAATGTCAACATAAATGGAAAACTCAAAATGGTTGTTTGTCTGTTTGTCATCGTTTTCAAAACTTAGTTTATAATTCTGGAAAAAATGAATATTTTTTTTTATATACGACAGAGACGTTCTTTTCCTTCATCTCACTTGTTTTCAAGTTATGATAAGGCCGAAGGTGGAAGCGCACTTCACCCGAAATCCTCGACAGTCTGAGAAACTGGCTAATTGCAGAAAAACATCAATTTAGAATTGTTATTATGGCGACAGACTTAGGTAAGATGGTGGAAACTAGCCAGACGGCCTTAAGCAAAGTCCTACCACCAACTAAACCAAGCATAATATTGTACTCCCTGGGATCGAGCCGGGATCTCCCTCTAGATCTGACACCAGTGAGCGAATGGCAATACACGGCACTGCATTGCGCCCGTCAACTTGAGGAATAAAGGTGTCAAGCCTCGCGTGCCCGTATTTTCACCGGCAACCATACCCTTCAAACCGGAATAAAGCAATGCTGCTTGGCGGCTGAAATAGGTATGGTGGTTGTACATCCCCAGACGAGTCCTTTCACAAGCTACTCTAAAGCGCTGTAATGCTTCGTATGTAACCCGACTGTTTGCCTTGATTTTTTTAATTTTATCAATGTACAGTCATTAGCAATTATTTATGTATTTAAAAAAATGGAAACCATTACTTCTGCATTGACTATTGACACTGTAATATACACTTGAGTTACATTATCTACTAGATTTAAAAAACATTTTGAAAATTATAAAGTGTATATTAACGCAGGCGACTGTACATACATTTGATAAGCTACTTGTAAATACTACCGTGGTATGTGACTATTATATTATATATGGTATGTGATTAGTCTATTAGCTGCGTAGGTACCTATAATGATACTTAACTGGTTTAGCAAGTACCAACGAATTGCCAAGCAAAACAACATGTTTATTGTATGGCACCGCCCTACAACATCACGATATCTACGACACCCTATTTAAGAGTCATGTAAGGGTGCAATAATACGGGATTCTGGGAAATATCTACGCAATGATGGGAACTAAGATAAATACAGATGACCTAAGCAAATGTTAAGGATCGGTTCCTACTATGGTGCAGTGGATGGTCAGGGTCAGGATAATACTTAAGTATTACTTACTTTATTACTTTTACGTAGACTAAGTTGGAATAAGATCTATAATAATGTTTATTGTTGCCTTAACTAAAATATTATTATTATTATCAGAATAATAACAGTTTGTCGTTCCAGTACCCTGTTATTTTATTTAAAAGTCAAATTACTGAACCGCCTTAGATAAAATTTCTATTTGACCACTCATGAATTATATCCATTTTAACATATTTTTTTTTCAAATTAGGTGATAAGTGACGGACTTCTGAGGTAAATAAAAAAAGAAGAAAAGAAAAATACAACCGAATTAGTAACCCCCTCCTTTTTTGAATCGGTTAAAAAACTACAATACCTGTCAATAAACAAATTTGATTCACTATTTCTATCGGGTCTTCAAAATGTCTACGCATCTTGCTACGAAATATGCTACGGCGTAGCATGTCTTTCGTAGAACTGGGATCGTAGCACAAAATCAATTGCATTTCATCAACATTGTCTTAATATCTAGCATGATGTGTAATATCATGGCAGTTTAAAAACAACAAATACAACCTACTAGTGGATCGCTCGGGATTGTATTTCCATCAACCCTTTAGAATTTATTAAAAAATATTTTTGTTGTTTAGGGGTACACTACATAGAAAGCTACTCTGAAAATTACAAGTTTCTTGGACCTCTGGTTTGTGACCTACGTTTATAGTCAGTCAGTCAGTTTCAAGACGATTGTATATAATAGATTACAAAAAAGCAAAATTTTAATAATATTTAGTTAAATATAATTTTTAAGAAAATAGTAACAAGTCTCGATAACAGTAACGTAAGTTTTGGATTAGAGCTATTTCGGCTTACCAAAAGACGTGGGCTCAATTCCCAGTAACTCTGAATTCTCAAGTCAACATTTTAATAAAAACAAGTAATATTACATATGGCGTCTGGAAAAAATGTTATAGTGATTTTTTTACGATTTGCGCACACACCGACACCTAAAAGCGACACCATAAAGTTGGTAGGTAAGTCTCTCAAGTTTTTGTGAGAACTAATAACTAAATTCAAATTAGTTATTCAATTAAATATGAATCTTTATTACGAGTTCTATATTATTGGGGAATATTTTTAAACACAAATGCGTACAAAAATATACATGTGTATTGTAATTGGAGTGTCATTTTTTTTTATACTTCTAGGAGACTGGAAAAGCAAGTAGCGCACCTGGTTTTAAGTGCATCTCTTGCCTATAACAAAGCCTTACTGCATAGGTCATATCCACAAAGAACATGGCCCACACGGCACTGCGTTGCGCTCATCAACTTGAGGTATAAAGGTGTTAAGCTTCACGTGCGCGTAATTTCACCGGCAACCATACCCTGCAAACCGAAACACAGCAATGCTTGGCGGCCGAAATAAGTATGGTGGTAGTAATTCTCCGGGCGAGCCCTTTCACAATAGGCTTCCACTACTCTTAAATGATGAATGAATGAATGATAATTTATTGTGAGTACCTATTTGTTTATTTTTTTGTTAACTTTTTTAATGGCGGTAGGAATGTATTATTTTTATTTACATTATAAATTATTATTACATTAATATTTAGCTATTTTTGTTTTGTTACGCTAAATATAATAACTTCTTACACACACACACACACACACGTTTTTTGTACAAAAATGATATGTTTGCCTTGACCGGCCTTGTGATGCTTTTGGCCAGAGCAATTCGGGGTTTACGATAGAGTTTTTCCAGAAAGCACCTGGCCCTCATGATATGTTTTACCCATAAACATATAGCATATTCTGCGCGTAAACCCTAGGCATATCACTAGTTGTCAAAATAATAGCTACTGAGAACAACCTGGGTAGGAAAATGCGTTGATACGGCAAAAATGCTTTTGATCACAATATATATGAAACGTAACAAAACCAATAGCAAAAAACAGTGAACCGTAACGTTTTATGTGCTCGTACACAGGAACTTCAGCATTGGAAATGAAACCGGCCAAGTGCAGACGCTTACTGAGGGTCCAGACTCACATTTCAAGGCAAAAATGGCTTTTCTTTACCAGGGTGGAATAACCTATGATTTTTATGTACCTATTATTTGTCGTTTTTTAACAATACGGCAATGGAAAATAATAACAGTAAAATTTCAACGGGATTATTACGATTCATGAGATACGGGCTGAGAGATAGACAAACGGACGGACAGTGGAGGCTTAGTGATAGAGTTGATATGGTATCTATTAAGTATGGAACCCTATTAAAACAGAACATTTTAAGTGAGGTTTTTTTTTATTGTACGGCAAGGAAGCGCTTGGCCTTCATCTCACCTGGTTACAATTTAAGATAAGGCTGAAATTGGAGGCGCACTTCACCCAAAATCCTCAACAAACTGAGGAACTGGCTATCTTACCTCTAAATGCCGGCACACAATAGTTTTTGGAATTATTGTTGGCGACAGATTGAGGTAATATGGTGGTATAGCTAGCCAAGAGGACTTAAGCGAAGTCCTACACCAACCAAATCAAGCACAATATTGTTCTCTCCCTGGGGATCGAATTGGGGCGGGAAGGCGAACCGTTAGTCCACAGAGGCGGTTAACAAAAGTTTATAACATTTGTAGCGGTTAGTAACAAGTACTAATGTAAAATGCAGAGTTGCAATTGAGGCACCTGAGTTCAATATAAGACCATGAGCGCCAGTCGCTTCGTATCGCAAAACGAGATCGCTTGAACTACCTTCGTATTGTAACTGCTATATAATCTGTGTCTTGGAAAAATAAGTCTATACAGGGTGAGTTTTTTTCCAGGGCCACAGGCGAAGTCCTAAACCGTGAGAGTTATCGAAAAGTCATGTTAGGAGTTACGTGCCCGATTTAAAAGGAAATAAGTAAAAAACTATTTATTTTAATATACTTTCTGGAAATGTGAGTTTTTTTTTAAATGCATTATGAGTACTTTGTTTGATAATAAAAAAAAAATATGATGACTATAGCCCTTAATTGTTAGAGCACTTTAAAAAAAAGTTGAAACTTGTAAATTTGCTTGCGCATAGTTTGAAAGTGCAACAACCTTTACTAAATTCATAAAGTTGAATTCAGATATTTTTAATTTTGAAAGTGTTCCAACAACTTTGGGCATAGATATAATACATAATTTTTTATAATAAAAAAAAATTTACTCACTTTTCCAGAAAACAACTGTGATTTTATTATTTATTTCAGTACTTTGAAAAAAAAATCGAGCATGTAACTTAACATGACTTTTCGATAACTCTCACGGTTTCAGTCTTTACCTCAGTGGCCCTGAAAAAAAACTCACTCTGTATTTATAGTACCTATTCGTTGTTTGTCTTCACCAAATAAGGAACAGTGCAGATAACCAACCAAAACTATAAATAATACATATAAATAGGAGATTCGACTGTTCTGTGACTACTCAACCGTTAACATGAGAATCTTTATAGCCAACCCGCATGCTAAGCTTGGGTACCATAGCATTAACCCCTTTGGTTTTAGACGAAGCTTATGTCCAGCACGTTTTCGTGCTGTTGATACTGTGCCAAAATTAACATTACTAAGGCAGGATTTATACCCCCTCTGTCAATGGTAACAAATCTCGTAGCTCAGTTGGCGAGTTGGTTTTGTGGGTTCGATTCCCAACCAGGACAAACATTTGTGTGATAAATATAGATGTTTGTTCTGTGTTTGGGTGTTGTATTGTATGATAGGTATGTATTTACAAAAAAAAGTATTCTATCCGTAATCTAGTTCCCATTTTACAAGCCTATGCTTAGTTTGGGGCTACATGGCACTGTGTGAAATGAATGTCCTGTAATGTTTAATGGTAAGCTAGCAGAAATCGTACTCAAGCAATATGACATGCTATCTCTTCTACTTTCCAACATGTTATAGTGCTGTTTTTGTACAGATGTTGTGCAATTGTCAATAGATAATTCCTACTCATTAGTGTCCACTGCTAGACAGAGCTTTGTTCATAGCGGAAGGGTTTAGCTATAATCACCACGCTTGGTAGAGTGGTGATCGTAGGCTTCTGCTTCTGGTAGAGATCCCTTCCAGCTTTTACGACATACATGGCCTGAGTTGGGAGGTCAATTCTTAAGACGCGGCCACGACAATTCCTGAATAGCAAAGATATTCATTCACTCTTCGCCCTTTGTCAACTACCTTTTGTTAGAAACTAAATATCACAAATAACGGCCATTCGCACAAATCCGCGGCAATTAAACCGTGGTCACACAGAACGCTAAAACTCTCATTCACGTTGAACTTAAAGCCATTTGGCAAACGACAGCCATCCAGCCAAAAATTGCGCCAATTATGGCCACAAATCCAAAAGTTGGCTAAAGCTGGAAGTGGCTCGCTTATGTCAGAGAGAATGAAATTTTCACAGTTTGCTTTTGTATTTTTAAAAGGCGACAATGGACTGGATTTATTTTACTTTAATTGATTATAGCCTTTGGGTTGGTTGAACAAGTTTGTAAATTCTTAACAAGCTCCAATGTTATTTTTACAAATGTTTTGGAGCTTTAGCTAAACATCTTGACAAGCCTCATAGCTCGGTTGGTAGAAAATCTGTCTTCTGCGCTGTAGGTTGTGGGTTCGATTCCTACTCAGGACAATCATTTGTGTGATGAATATATATGTTTGTTCTGTGTTTGTATGGTGTATTGTATGATAAGTATGTATTTACAAAAAAAAGTATATAAGTATGCTATCCGTTATCTAGTTCCCATTTTACAAGCTATGCTTAGTTTGGGGCTAGATGGCGCTGTGTGAAATTAATGTCCTATAATATTTCTTATTATTTATTTTATTATCTGCATACAAAAACTTCTAAAAACATGTGGTCACTCAGTGACACAAACGTGAGCTGGTGGTCAAATGCTTGGTAATCAACGATAAAAATAAATTGATCACAACCGCATAAAAGTGGTTCCTTTGGGCTAAATACGCGCGACAGGATTTTTGCCATTTCATAACTTCAAAACACATTGCGGGCTTAAATAACTGTATTGGCGACAATCTACAGGCTACATTTTACTAGTTACAGTATTGTTTTTGAAATTGTATGTGTCGATTATCCATATTGGCTCTCAAAGCTCCAACACTCTACTCTATGCTTGTAATATATTATATATTTAAGCTTGAACCACAAACACTGTGGTTTTTATGAAACAAATAATAAATTTTACAGGACATTAATTTTGTTTTCATTTATTACATCACACAGCGCCATCTAGTCCCAAACTAAGCAAAGCTTGTAATATGGGAACTAGATTACGGATATAATACTTAGTTACATATATATTTTTTAAACACATACTTATCATACATATATCAATACAACACCCAAAAATCAACCAAGCACATTCATCACACAATTTTTTGTCGTGGGTGGAAATCGAACAAAAGTGTTTGTGGAAAACCCACAACATAGCGCAGAATAGAGAGCTACTACCAACTGAGCTTTGAGGCTTGTTATTATTTTAGTTACTGTAGTCTACAGACTACAGTAAAAAAAAATCGCAACTAGGTACACCAAGTTTTTTTTTAAATCCAAGATGTGTTTTGAAGCTACTTGGCAGTAACAAGCAAAGAACGTAAAACAAGGCAAACTTTAAGACGCGTACCTAAAGGTGAGAATTAAGCTCAATAGACCTAAATAAGACCAAGTTACCTTTCACATAGTGTACATTGGAATTCTGTGGCTGTACAAAATTGTGCCGCAGTTCAAATTGGTTTCAGATAAATTGCCATCATTAGATTTGGAATGGTTACAGTTCCCGAAACCTTGTTTCACTTCCAAAACTTCCAAGACTAGATTGGAACCTTGTTTAATTCAGTTATACCTAGTTTAACTGTCGTGTGATTGGATAACTATTGAAACTTATAACTGAGTTGTTTCAGACGCCCTTAGGTGATATTCGGGTGCTGTGGGATATGATGAGCTGGCAAGGCACGGAACATAGGTACTAGAGAACCTAAGTTGTAGAAAGGGCTTTTATTTGTATTTTATTAAATTTATTGAAAAATAATCAGTCATGCTTAAACTCATTAAATATTACAAATTAGTTTATAGCGATGGTTATTACAGAGGTATTCCAACCCACAAAGTTACTCACAGGCCAAGGAATAAATTCCCGGAAAATGGATTGGTTTTGGATGAAACAAAGAAACGTTGTTTCACGTTGTTTTTGTGAACAATTTGGGACAAACGAGTAAGCGCACAAATTTTATTACTTAAAAATACTATAATATTAACTGTAGCGGACAAAATTTCTAATTTTAAATATATTATTAAAATTGATATTATCGAGGCTGAAGCCAAAACAATAGTTTCTGAAACTACTAGATTTGAATGAAACTTTGTATAATAATTATAGGTATCATTGGCAAGGATCTTGTTAACTTATTAAGGGGTGCAAAGGGGTAAAACCTTATGTAACTTAATTGATCGAGTGAGCAAAGCGAACGAGATCTCTGAGTTAAGTTGGGAATTACGGCACTGCATGTATATGTATTTATGTGGCAATGTGAGTGACGGCATAAATAATCGTAAATAGTAAATGCGTGATCTAGTGTGGTAAAACGTATCAAAGTAACAAAATAGTGACAATTATAGCACAAGTCCAAACACTGGCACGCTAAATAGTCATTGTGGTTAGCGGATAAATTAGCTGTGCTAAGAGTTAATGGTTTATGTACGAGGCAACGCGATGACCAAAACATACTACAGTGCCGGCAAAGAAAAACATTTTCT
Source organism: Venusia cambrica (assembly GCA_951394065.1). Classification (NCBI taxonomy): domain Eukaryota; kingdom Metazoa; phylum Arthropoda; class Insecta; order Lepidoptera; family Geometridae; genus Venusia; species Venusia cambrica. Next base: position 6,350,460 of record OX596057.1, read on the forward strand.
AAATGAGTTCTAAAATGAAGCGAGTATTTCAAAAAGGCTCTGTCGTTTCTGCGCACCGATGGAACACGGGAAACCATTTGGCACCGTACTTCGGGACGAAGGTGGTCGCCAGCCAGGTGTACCTTTACAGGTCCAACCAACAGTTTGGTATCATTCATCCGTAACCTCAAGGAATACCCATCGATGCCTTTGTCCCGGGTAGACCACTAGGAGATAGATCTCACCTATCCCATTAGAATATATATTAATATACATAGATAAGCTGCAAGCAGAAGAGTAGTATAGCCCCTTGTGAAAGGGATCGTCCGGGGAAGTACTACCACCATACCTATTTCAGCCGCCAAGCAGCATTTGAAGGGTATGGTTGCCGGTGAAATTACGGGCACGCGAGGCTTAACACCTTTATGCCTCAAGTTGACGGGCGCAATGCAGTGCCGTGTAGGCTATGTTCTTTGTGGATGTGACCTACGCAGTATGTCATTGTTATAGGGAAGAGATGCACTTAACATCCGGTGGACTACTTGCTTGTTCCGTCTCCTAGATGTATAAAAAACCAGATAAAAATTGCGATCAGTTTTTAGACTATTTTAAAAACGTATAATTAACGGAAAATCAACCAAGTGAGGGCGTTAAAGTGCGTTTTAAATTTATATTGATGTACGGCGAAGACGAAACAAGGCCACCTTGCGAAAATGGCTTAGGTTGTCGAGCCTTCATTATGGCACGATCCCCATCGCACTATTTAGGAGATATATGGTCTCGTAAAAGATTTAAGGCTGTGTTGATGATGAAACTAATAAGAAAGATCGCAGTTCCTCTCTTCCTTTCAAACAATAAATAAAGTCCTTGGATTCTTGCTTCTTCAGTCAATAGAGGTCTAACTTTTCCTGTTATCGGCTCAAAGCTTGCCGGATTGCTAGTACTTGTATTTACATTCGTTTAGTAGCTGGAATTCCGTCAAAGAGTTGGATTCCTCAATGGATAAAGTTTTCAGAAGTTACGGCATTTTATCAAGTATTTAGGTCTTTCGGAAAGTATTCAAGAAACGGGATTGTAAAGCCTGAAATACCGCCGCAAAAAATATCCAGGCAAGATAAAGGTCGCTATGTTAATTAGTTTGTTATTTTTTTTGTACGACGGGGAAGCGCTTGGCCTTCATCTCATCTGGTAACAAGTTAAGATAAGGCCGAAGGTGGAGGCGCACTTCACCCGGAATCCTCAAGAAACTGAGGAACTGGCTATCTTACCTCTGAATGTCGGAACACAAAAAAAAATTTTTTAGAATTGTGTTTATGGCGACAGAATTCGGTAAGATGGTGGTAGGTGCCAGGTGGACTTCAACAAAGTCCTACTACCAACCAAACCAAGCATAATATATTGAACTCCCCATGGGGATCGAACCCGGGACCTCTGGATCTGAAATCAGTGGGTTGAGCCCACAGGTTGAGCCACTAGACCACAGAGGCGGTTAAAATGGTAATAAAATGGTTTGAGTCTGTGGTTATAGATGGGATGGGTTAAGCTCGCTTTTGCCATACTTTTAATTTTAAATTATCTTGTACCATTATTTTAGTGTGTGTGCAATAGAGTATAAACTAACAAATTGTTCACATCGATTAATAATGATGATGAATGGAATTCGTTGCCCTCGCCTGTTTTTCCACACCAAAGAAACTTAGAGTAAACTTGGAGACCTGAGTAAATAGTTTCAAAAGACAAGCGTGTTTCATCTTAAGCCACATCTTAACTTACTTTTCAAGTGAACTGGAGGTCAAACGATTGGCTATCACCAAGAAAAGAAAAGATATGAATTTGATACTATTATATTTCTTGCTGTAGTTCCGAGTGAAACGTTCAAAGGATCACTAGAGCATAAGATGTGCTGTGCTTCGCATCGATGTGACCCAAGCTGCCACCCTGATTTTAGCGCTTCGGCGAATCCCTTTTTGCATGAATAAATACCCACATTGAAGGCACATCAGAAATAGGCTGTAGTACTTCACGATTGAACTATATTTCTCCAGAAACCAGAGATAGATTCATATTCAATCGAGACACATTAAGAATACTTACTAATACGGGTGAGCGACCTGGAGATCTCTTCCCCCGATACCAGAGATCGCCAGGTTTCCCGGTCCAAGGCTGCTTCATTCCAGTCAGCGACAGCGTGCAGTTCCCACACTGTGGGGCTCGAAGCCCAGGGTGCCCAGTACAATATGTGCTTAGTTTGGTTGGTAATAGAACTTTGTTTAAGTCCGCCTGCCACCATACCTAGGTCTATCGCCATAGCAACTATTCTTAATTGTAGTGTTCCGGCATATAGAGGTTAGATAGCCAGTTCCTCAGACTGTTAAGGATTTGGGGCAAAGTGCGCGACCACCTTCGGTCTTATCATAGCTTGAAACCAGATGAGATGAAAGCCAAGCGCTTTTACGTCATAATATATAATAAAAAAAAACTCTGGTTCTAAACACGTATACATTTATGTTGAATAGGGCACCAATGGTTTCAATTCAACAGGTGATTCATCATCAGGTGAGTGTGTGACTCGCTGGTTAGGAAGCGATCGCGGCGCGCGCAACCCTCTGGTATAATATGACTTACGCAAGTTTTGAAAGGATATTTTTTGCCATAGTTTGGAGAAAAAAGCGGTGAATGGCAGTCTGTGCAAAAACGTCGATGAAATTCAAAGGCTATGTAGGAAAATGTCCGATTATCGTCAGCTGGCAGCTCCTGTGTTCGTTTTGCATGGCTGGATTAAGATGTTCATTGTCCGAGCCAAAACCTTATACGCTTCAAATTCATTATACTTTTATTCAGTCTAATCCCTTAAATTTTCGGGTGCTACTACGCAAAACAGATAGAAACAATGACAAGAACAAAACATTGCAAATAAAAATATGAGATAAAAAATACTTAATGGCAGATGGTAACAGATAGGTAAGCTTTTCTTAGTAGTTACGTACTGTGGGTACCTACAAATAGAAAGAAAAAAGCTTTACGTAAAAGTTATGCCACAAATTAGCGTCCATCTCAGCAAGCATGAAGGGATGAAATTAATGAAGAAGTCAAGAAAAATTTTGAAATATTTCTTAAAGACTTTGAAAAAAAAGTACAATTAAAATAACTATGTACAAAGGAATCAGTCAGATTACCTAAGGACCGTTACAAACCCTTCGACCGTCTACGAAACCAGAACTTCACGGCCTATAGGTAACTCAACTGTTCCAGACCAGTACCAGACGGAAGCGTGCCCAAGACACTGGCTGCATTGCCACTCTGAATAGATATGCTAATTCGCTGGCCTAAATAAGAGCCAGCTCTTGGGTCACGTGTCGCCTCAATCAAAAGCCCCGTAAGATTTTTGAAAACCCGGAGGGCACCGGCTCCCCACGGACCCAAGGTCTCCACCCCAAAAGGCTCAAATAAGTAAGTTCTTTTTTTTTACTGTACGACGTGTAAGCACTTGACCTTCATCTCACCTGGTTACTAGTAATAAGGCCTGAAAGAAAGGCGCACTTACCCGGAATCCTCAACAAACTGAGGAACTGGCTATCTTACCTCTAAATGCCGGAACACAACAATATTAGAATTGTTATTATGTGGTAGCTAGCCAGGCGGACTTAAACAAAGTCCTACCACCAACCAAACCAAGATCAATATATTGTACTCCCAATTAGGATCGAACCCGGGACCACCGGGATCTGAAATCGGTGGGTTGAACCACTAGACCACAGAGGCGGTTAGCTCTATCGAGAACACTATTTAAAAGTAAATAAAAAAGAAATATAAAAAAATCATTTTGCGCCTTTTGTGATCCTCTTCCAAATCAGCCGCCGTACCAGCCCTAACTGATGTCCCAGGCAGATGAGATGGCGCTAGGGTGTCGACGCAGGTAGCGTCCCACACCAAAGTCCTACCCATTTCCCAAGGGACGAGAGTCATACCGTAGCAGTCTAATTATAAGATATCTTAGGCGAAGCTAAGAAAACTTAACAAAACTACCGCAAAAGCCTTGAGACTTTTGTAGCGACCGACTATTATTTTCATTTATAATTTAGAAAAGGCCAGTTGTAAGTTTTCAAAGACTCGCCCGAGGCAATTTTACGGACATTGAGCGCAGTAACTATTGCCAACTAGTGCAGTCACTTTGTTGGAAATTTCTTACTGGGTTTTGTGAAACAATACAATATCTCTATTTTTGGGTTCCGTACCCAATGGGTGGTGCTGGAACCTATTACTTGTAGTTGTGGACAAGATACATAAAATAAATAAATATTACAGGACTTTGATTTTTACAAATCTAGAACCACTTTTCATTTATACTAGGAAGCATATTATCAGCAGTATGTCGAAGAAAGTGCTAGTTTGTATGAGGAGGTTGCTTCATATGCGGCTGGCAAACTCATGGACAGGTATTTTAATTTGAAATCCCGAGTAATGTCTGGTATCACCAGAATTTATTTTAATTATTTTGCGTGGATTTGACATAACTAATAAGGTGCTTCTTTTTTTTCGAAGCCTTAATAAAAATGATGCCATCGATACAATGATCCTTCCCAAAAGAGCCCATTATTTATTATTTATAAAACGTCAGAGATTTATATCAAATACTTTGTTCCTCATTTAGTTGAGGATTCCGGGTGAAGTGCGCCTCCACCTTCGGCCTTTTCTCAACTTGTAACCAGGTGAGATGAAGGCTAAGCGCTACCCCGACGTACTTACAAAAAAAAACACAAACATTGATAATAACATAAACATTGTTAATATTATGTATAATTAAACTAACTATGTACAAATGAAGCAGTCGGATTACCTAGGGGCCGTTGAAAACGGCCTACAGGTAACTCAATTTATTGCTATGCTAATTCAAATACGTTGTATGTGTTATCAAAATAAGACGCAAATGATCTTGCATTTTTTTTTTTGTAAAACCTAAAATTGGAGTTTATTTATTGTGTATGTACTTTTATACAAAATGTAGCTGATTCAATTTGAAATCAGATTCTGATAGATTCCTCTGCAGATCTTGGAATGTTGGAAGAGTATTTTACGTCTCACGCGAGTGAAGGGGGCTACCTCACTTTTTGAAGATGACGAGGTCATACGAAAATGAAAAAAAGGACGGTAAATCTTTTTTTTTTAAATGTACAAGTGTGTCTTGCATCTGTAACTACATGCAGTATACAAACCTTGGCAGGAAAGTACAGGCACGTTTTCTACTTTAATATTCGTTGAGCAATACGCAAAGTTTCGACGTCGGGTATCGCATAAATTGTAGTTTTAATGTGGAAAACTCGTTAATGGTTGCATTATGCTGTAATTTAAATTAAGATGCAGGCTTTGATGCATTTATAACGGGTTCCTACATTTTATCATCATTTTGGCCTGTGTTTCTGTTCCAAGCAGTTTTAAGCCGTTTCTTTAAATAGACCGCTTCATTTTCGTCGGCCCATCGAAAAATACATAAATAATTAACTATTACCTGTCCACGAGGATCCGGTGCATCCGGGTTTTCAAAAATCTGGCGGGGTTTTTAATTGAAACGAAACGAACCTAAGGGCTGGCTCTTATTGGCCAGCGAATTAACATAGCTATTCAGCGTGGCAATGCAGCCAGTGTCTTGGAAACGCTTCCGTCTGCTACTGGTCTAGAACAGTTCAGTTACTTATAGGCCGTTTGTAACGGTCCTTAGGTAATCCGGCAGCTTCCTTTGTACATAGTTTTTTTTATTTTATTTTATTTTATTTATTTGGGACAAAAAAACAGTCATACATTGTGTATTGTAAACTAGTATAGAACTAAGTAGGTAAATAAATATATGACCCACAACTTTATCCACGGGTTGACAAAAACAATGTTAAGCGATTACTTTTCGACATACCCAGTTATATAAAGACAATAAATTTAGATTAGGTACAAATATCATAGGAGCATTGTCACAGTGAGACAGGCGATGGTGTCAATCAACGGTGACGGTGACGGCGGCAGCGGCGGCGGCGGCACTCGACTTACAATAACTCGGTGATATAATAAAACCGAGCACAGAGCGGTTATCGAATTAAAACTAAACACCGGCCGCCGCGCCGCTCCGACTCCGCGCCGCCGCCGCCGTGCATTACAGTAAACAACAACAACTAAGCTCGTGCCACTATGACAATGCTACTATACACTTACATTAATTAATTACAATCTATTTTACTTAAAAAAATAAAAAGAAAAAAAAACCCCAACCGTTTTAAATAAATACGAATGCGACTAGTGCTATTTACATTTACCTACCTACACCGTACTTAAATGTAAAAATAAAAGCGAAGCGTAAACCTATCAATTGGTTATGATTTATGTTTCTAAAATAAGTACCTATACCTATAGTTAGTTTAATTTAACATATATTTTGAATGTTTGTAATTAAATATCTTAGATTCATTTTTCAATATCATTTCTAATTATTACTATATATTTTACACAACGATTTTAGCCCAAAACTAAAGAAAGCTATACAATAGAAGCTAGATAATGAAGAGTAAAAATACTATAATACTTTGCTTTGGTTATTACATACGAATGATACAATATAACACGCAAAACAGAACCAATTAACATAGATACTATTCATCACACAAATATTCGTCCCGGGTGAGAATCGAACCTACAACCTAAAGTTCAAACGGTACAGATATATAGCTCTCCAAGCTAACCAAAGCGTGGGACCTTAGATAGCGGATGGAATATGATTACTATGTTTCCTATTTTTAACCGAGTTCAAAAAAGGAGGAGGTTCTTAATTCGGCTGTATGTTTTTTTTACCTAATTGGATCATTCCTCACTTTCAGATTAGTTAGATGTCATCAAGTAGTTTTTTTTATTGTATGACGTACGCTTGGCTTTTATTCCACCTAATGTCAAGTTATGATAAAGCCGAAGGTGGATACGCACGTTACCCGGAATCCTCAATAGACTGGAAAGCTACCTGTTTTACCTTTTAATGCCGGAACACAACATTTAACATTTGAAGATATGACGACAAACTAAGATAAAATGGTCAAAATATTACTACTAACCGAACCAAGTACAAAGTTGTACCCCGCTGGGGATCGAACACGAAACCTCTGGATCTTAAACCGCTGAAATAATTGGACAATTCCTGGGTTTGCAAGATGCAAGTATATGCCATGCCAAGCGCCTTTCTAACATCGCTTAACCCTTGAATTGGCAATACTTTTTTTTTCTTAAATCTGATTTTTTTTTGTTAGTTTCCTGGTCTATTTTGATCCTTGATCACTAATCGGTTGCAAAAAAATCTAAGTTCTCCAGTTTTCGCGAAAATGTACGTACTACACGGAGTACATTGTCAGGTACTGTAAGAACTACATTATCGTGTGTACTCTATGGACTCTGCCAAGAATGAAATAAAAAATATTTTTCACGTTATAGCAAATTTTATAAAAAAAATCAATCAACTCCAGATAAAATAATACATATTTCAAATTATTGGAATCATTGAAATTGACGGAAGCAGTGTGATGGTGGTTACATCGTGGTTATGACCAAACGTGTTGGGTGATGGTGCTATTTCATTGGCTGCTGTTGGGGTATTCCATATATACCACGGAGATATGATTAAGTGTTTTATGTAGAGGTAACAATCCATTATTCATGAAACCTTTTTGACCATTTATAGCCTTTTTCAAGTTGTAGTTGAGAATTTGTGTGATGAATATAGATGTTTGCTCTATGTTTGGGTGTTGTATTGTATATAAGTATGTATTTATATTACATATTACATACCCATATTACAAGCTATGCTTAGTTTGGGGCTAGATTGCGCTGTGTAAAAAATAATGTCCTGTAATATTTATTTATTTATTTATTTATTTATTTAACCTTTTTTACTATCTTCGCCATAACAGAATTTTTGTGTTTGTATCTAGTATCAAGTGTTTGTATCTAGTGTCAAGGTGAAGTTCGCGGGGTGATAAGAGCTCTATAGACGATGAGGACAGTGATTGGTTTCAGTTCAGTGTTGGTATCCCATTGTAATTGTTAGTAGACGGAGATGGTAAAACCTCTTGAAACATGGTATTTCATCGAGGTTATAATCAGAAGCGTCATGTGTTGGTAGTATTTCATCAAGGTTATGATTTGAAGCGTGATCAATATCGCTATTCAGTAGGTCAGTTCGTTCGTATGAGGAGTCCAAAGAGGGTGGGCTAGAGCTGAACTAAGACGCTGAACGTGGGATGAAACATCAGATTGCTCCACATCAGAATCGGACCTATCATCGGCGCTTGCATTTTCAGTCGGAATCAAAGCCAAAATTATATGAGACCTTGTTATATTCAAGCAGAAAATTAAAAATAAACATGCTGTATGCAAACAAACCACACCCGTTGGACTATCAAAATACATTTAAAATGTGGATATCTATCTATGTAAGATAACCAGTTCCTCTACTTGTTAAGGATTTCGGGTAAAATGCGCTTCCACCTTCAGCCTTTTTATAAATTGAAAATCAGGTGAGATGAAGGCCAAACACCTCTTCGTCGTGTACGAAGAGGTGTTTTATTGTAATAAAAAATAAATTTATTTATTTTATTTCTTTATTTTATTGAAACACTGGCTTCAAACTACACACCAAAAAAAAATACTTTTGATGTCGATTAAAAAGGAAATCTTTGTCCTTGGACAATACGACTTGAAATATAAAACATCGTTTATTTTCTACAATCGCGAAGAACAAAGAGTTTCTATTTTAGACTCGGCCACCAAGCGCCGAACCATAAAGTCAAAAACTTATCTTTCCAGTTCAGCGATAAAGAATAATTTAAAATGGTCTCCGCTAACTAACCCCCGGACTGCATACACTGCTCATATTTCCCAGTGAATCGACTATACGGCTACAGGGAGAAGAGAACAGCTAGAATCTTTCTTGAAAAACCTCCATGGTCTAAATGAAGCAGGTAGGGCGTGGGCTCTTGATTTAATGTGTTCTTTGATTTTGGTATTTCTTGCTGAGTGTCCCACCATCTTAACTAAGTATGTCGCCATAAAAACAGCTCTTTATTGTTATAATCCAGCATTTAATGTATATTAACATTACATATGTACATCAAATAATTTTAAGATAGCCAGTTCCTCAGTCTGTTGAGATTCCGGGTGAATTGCGCTTCCAAATTCGGCCTTATCATAGATTGAAACCAGGAGAGAGATGAAAACCTAGTATTTTACCGATGTAAAAATAAAAATCAAAGAGACAATGAAATTTTTACTTGGAGAAATGTAGAAAAATGCATAGAATTGAAAGAAAATTCCACTGTAGCACGCATTTGAAAAGCTGTTTTCTGTATAAGCTAGGAACACTGGCCGCCAGCCAGCACCTACCAACAAAGATATGAGCCGACTCTTCGAGTGGCTAATCCAGGCTTATGGAGGCTGAATAGAAATCTATTTCACTGGTGTTGCCTTTCGAATGAGTTTTTCAACCTTTCGACTGAATTTTCCAGCCAAAACGTAAGTTGGAAGTATACACTGAATTACTTTAATGGAATTAACATCATATGAACATTTCTATATATACTGTTTTATTTATATGTAGTTATTTATTTACTATATCACAGTATTGGCTTACAGAATAATCCAAAACGCCCTTACGTTACACATACAAACAATACTATTCAGACAGACTAGTTCAAATTGAAAAACAATGTAAATGTAGACACAAAATCACAGCTATAAACATAAAATATCTAAAGTATCAAGTGTATCTAGATCACGCAATAAATTCATGTGAAAATTACATAAATTACTTTCAAAAATTTTCATGAGGATCCCAAACCAAAGTTCCGAATTCGGGACGGCTGTTAACATATGTTTTGTATAGCATTAACGCCGCCCAAATATTATTTACTCCCACGTAGTACGCATGATGAAACCTAAAGTTTTGGAAGCCTACTTGCACATACTTTTGATATAGGTATTGAAGTCAAGTTTTGAATCTAAGGTCATGCCCATATCACGTATCTCCAACCGCCTCTGTGGTCTAGTTAACCGGCTCTTTGTCTGGTCTAACCAACCATTTCAGATCCAGAGGGTCTGCGGATCCCGGGTTCGATCCCCAGGGGAGCAATATTGTGCTTGGTTTGATTGGTGGTAGGATTTTCACAAGAAACGCACAGAAATTGAGCGCGGTTTCACATCACAAGGACATCAAAACTGATTTACGGGATGGGACCGAAAATATACAATTGTCTACCCGCGACCATAATTAAAATGTCCTCACAACAATTATTTAAGTAGGTTCAAGAACTAGCTTATAAATGAAACCTTTTACAGTGTAGACGAATTGTACGAGTAGGACATATTTTCATGTAAAATTCATCTAAGTATGATTTAATTTTATTTTATTTTATTATGTTTTATGACCTGTAACTATTATTTTGTTATTAATAAATTACTATGGTTATGACTATGATTATTTTATTTAAGTCCACCTGGCTAGCTACCACCATCTTACCTAATTCTGACGCCATAATAACAGTTCTTAAAAAAATTTTTGATCCGGCGTTTAGTTTGAGGTCATCAGTGAAAATAAAAAATTTAGATTTGCTTGAGAGATCAACAGATGAGAGATCATTTATCATTATTAAGAATAGTGTTGGGCCGAGAGTACTCCCCTAGCTTACACCAGATCGCTTTAGGTAAGTTTTTGACACTTGACGTCCATGGCTAACATATTAGGTGCAGCCACTGAGGTACCCAAGTAAAAAACTGAGTAGCTGCGGTGTAAATCCCATGTTAGCCAACTTCATCAAAAGAATGTCACTATCAACGAACGAGGTCGAATACCTTTTAAAAATCGAAATATGTCGCATCAACCTGTAGCCTAGCGCTCATCTATCCTTTCCTTTTTAAGTCCTTGTGTGAGGTACCTAGTTCAAAACGATGTTTACTTAATATTTTGATTGGATTTGCCATCGTATGAACTTTTCATGTGTACATTTTTAAGTCCCTGTGTAGTAATGGATAAAGAGAAATAATGGAATAAGATGTCTAAAGTTTTGTTGAATTCATCCATCATCCTTTATTTTATAGGAATGTATTTTTTACATTATAAATAATAAAAATTACAATACACCGCAATAACACAAATTATTTGACGATTCCCTTCAGATAATATGTGTCCGAAGACTTCTAAGCTATATAATATTGGAAGTCTTAAGTACTTAGTACGTAGTAAAAGGATAATGAAAGCAAAAAAACTCTTTGATCCGTGTTTGGAGCAGAATTAATACGAGTAAGTGAAGACCCACTTTCACTACGGGTTCTTACGTTATTCATATTGATCAAAAGCTTTTTGAGAAGGTACTTTGCTATGCACTGTTCACTTTATTTAACTTGACGAATTTATAACAAGGCCGACGTATTCTCATCATCATCCTCTCATTACCCCTTTAATTGGGTAACGAGGATATCATATGGGTAAGTAGGTACGTATATAAAAAAAAGTATAGATCTATTCAATCCGTAATTAAGTTTCCATATACAAGGCTAAGTTTGGTGCTCATTTTGCTGTGTGAAATTACTGTAGCTGTAAATTTATTTCTTGATTTATATTGTCTAAGGTCATAAGAGCGTATTTAGACCTTGTTAAAAGCTATAAAAATAAAAAAAAATCAGGTAACATTAGAATAGTATAAAATGGTAATTTTAATAATTCTAGAACCCATAAATATATACCTCAAACTAAAATACATGTATAATACGTGAGTTTAAGTTAGCACACGTAAATGTCGACGTGTGATTGCCCCGGTGCTTTACTTAGTTTGGGGCTAGATGGCGCTATGTGAAATTAATAACCTGTAATATTTATTTATTTTGTCTCTGTTCATATGAGTTATATTTGTTACCTGGCTGTTATAGATAATAAATTTCGTTTTATCTCTAACGTCCCAGTAAAATATAAAGGGTTGCTCCTACAAGAAATATTTTTCTTGACAATTGTTGTTGTACCTACCATAATTTTAATAAACTTTAATTATCATCTTGCTGTGACAATAGTTTTTGTCCGAAGATACAATCTTGAAGTTTCCAAGTCCGGAGGTTCCATTTGAACAAGCGTACCCCAACTTAGGGCACATCTTAATTTGTTTTTTCAAATGTGCTTGTGGTCGACCGCTTGGATTTCATTAAATAGGCTAAGTGCGAGTTGTACTCGCGCACCGAGGGTTCCGACAAACTTTTAGGTACGGTATGTAAGTATTTAAGTTCAATAGTTCGCCCATCGAAGACTTTCAACAAAGGACAGACTAAACTTTGCCGTTCGATGCCTAGACACGGTTATCGCACCAATCGCAAATAATAATTCGTAAGTAAATTAGTTTTTTTTGTTACATGACCACAAGATTACAACATATATGTAATCATTCGTTTCAGATTTTTTCCTTTACATTTTAAGACATTGCTTCTTGTTAAATTTCATGATTCATGGTCAACGAAAACAACTCGATAAGTTTTGATTTCTTTGTGAAATCGCAAAATATGTGACTTTACCGGTTACCTATATTTAGATCGCGTTGATTGACAAGATTTATTCTTTCACAGCTGACTTCTTTTCACAACTGTAAACCCGAGTATTTGATATCAATTTCAACATGATACCTTGTATTATTTAACACTGTACTGCGATCACCAATCAACTTGCCATGCTTGATGATAATGTAAAAACCCTACACAGTTAAAAATAACACATTTTTAGCTGTGGAGGGTTTTGAGAACTCACAGAATGTGTATTTCTATTGCCACTATAACAAAAAAGTATTAAAATAATAGGGGAGCAAGAATCGTGATTTTTTGGTTCTGTGTTTACCCTTGGCCGATTAAATTGTATCCGCTGGTAACTGCTTATTTTGCTATAATGTTCGATATGAAAGTGTTTCGAGTTATAGACTGCGAATTCCAGCCTTGAGTAGACCTTTGTGTTTGCATACAACATCGCTTCTTTTAATTGTGTTTATATATTTACCTACTTGCCAATACATTTATGGCTGCCCGACTGCTTCCGTTGTCAATAGTTGGTTCACTAACTTTTTTTTAGTTTGTTGTTAACCATAAACAGTAAGTAGGTACTTAAAGATAAATTGAAAAAGCTAATTAATGATTAACAAAAAAATAAATGCGGTGACATGTTACCGCATATATTTTTTTGTGTCCCAAAGGACCCGCTATTCATTTCGTACGATATGATTGAATGAATAAATAGAGGAATATTCTCAAAAACGTAAACAATATTAACGATTTATAGTTAAAAATAACATAAGCTAACATGAAAATGGACGAAATAACAATAGGACGTATCGTTAACAGCTACGCTTAAATAAATTCACGTTTATTTAGCAACGAGCAACACTAGATTGGTTAACCTCTATTGTTCGAGACAACGCCACGTGCTAAGGAAGTTTTAGAAGCTGCATACTTTTAAGCTTGCCGAAGAATAATGAGAGCCTTCTTACTTCACTTGAAGACTGCTACAAAGCTAAACTTAAAACACGTAATTGAAAAACTTTAGATACCTGAAGTTTTAGTTGCAGATATACATTTAAAATACCGAGGTGGCTACTTACAAGTTTCTGGCATCGTTTGAATCAGTAAAAGTTATAATAAAAGTTATATAAAAGCGCATAACTAATAGATTTCTAGATAATTTAATTTTTGGAACAGTTGAGTTACCTATAGGCCGTTTGTAACGGTACTTAGGTAACCTGACTGATTCCTTTGTACACTTGTAGTTAGTTTAATTGTACTTTTTATTGAATACATTTAATAAATATTACGGGATAATTTGATGCTGCACAATCTAGCAACAAACTAAGCAAAGTGGGGACTAAATTAGGGATCAAATACCTGCTTACATTTTTAATTTAATTACTTATCATACAACACAACATGTAAACGGGTTCCTTACACAAATATTTATACCGGGTGGGAATCGAACCCATAACTTACAACGCAGAGAGCAGAGCTATTACCAACCGAGCTGAAGAGCTTATCGAGGATAAAAGATCGTTAAGATGTTTAAATAATAAGAGCTGTGGGTAAATTAGGCATTTTCTGGTAAGGCTCACAACAATGACTTCATCCCTTGCCCAGGCAAGCCTCAAGTTCAAAAGCTGATCCATCAAGCATAGAAAAAACCAAGCACCATTTCTCACGAAAGCATAAATCAAAGGAAATACTGATATGTTTTTTTTCGATTATTTCTTAAAGACCGTCCGTTTGATGTCTATCTGCCTTATCTAGAAAATCGTCAGATAATTATTATTATTACGGCGTATTACTGGAAGACTAATATAAACTACAATTATATAAAAATTTCATTGTATTTACTCCTTGATTTAAAAATAAATAAATTTTATGTTTGAATTATTAACACATTAATAAATCAGTTCACATTTTAATTTCCTTACACACACAGATATACACCATTACACCCTTACACACTCACACACATTGTTACCAATGGTTTACTATTAGTATTTATAAAGTTATTTTTGTACTGTATTTGATTTTTTTTTCAATTTCTTTCTATTTTCTATAAATTGTAATTAGTCGGTTCTTTCAGATATTTTATTATTTAATTCCACTTTTTTCTTTTGCATAGACGCAAACTCACAGCTCGACTAACATCGAAGCTCGAGTTTTTTATTTGGGATAATCTAGAAACCGCCTGTGTCTGCTCCGTAAGTCAAGGTCTCCGACTTACGCAGAAGTGCTGATGACTACCCTCTTTGCTAATTGTCTAATTCTTGTGATATGTATGTTCGTTGTGATAATAAGCAATACCTACATTATTTGTATTGTATTAAACAGAGCGTAAAAACGGTTATACCTTTTTTACGGTTATTAACCGCCTCTGTGGTCTAGTGGGTCAACCCACCAGGGTTAGATCCACAGGGTGAGTACAATATTGTGCTTGGTTTGATTGGTGGTTGGACTTTGGTTAAGTCCATCTGGCTAGCTACCACCATCTTACCTAATTCTGCCGCCATAAAAACAATTCTAATAATTGTTGTGTTCCGGCATTTAGAAGTAAGATAGCCAGTTCCTCTGTTAGTTGAGGATTCCGGGTGAAATGCGCCTCCACGTTCGGCCTTATCTCAACTTGTAACTATGTGAGATGAAGGATTCGCTTCTCCGTCGTACAATTAAAAAAAACCCTACAAAGTTCAAACTAGGTGCGATTCTTTTCCTTCGTCATCATCATCATCAAAAACAAATTCATGTCCACCAAAAATAGGAATATTTTGCCATAATCATCACGCTTGGCAGACGGTTATATTCGAGACAAAAAATTGTCATAGCCGGCTAAGTTTATCTGCCTGCAATACTCATCCAGTGTAACAAAACAAAGTGATAACAAGCCCCAAACTGTCAATAGTGTCCAAAACAGGCGACATTTTTATCTTTGCTCGGTTTACAAGGAAGCCGAAGGGCTTTTAAGGGTTATCAAGTTTCGTAGCCCTTCAAAACCCTTAGCCTGTATATTTAAGGCGTAGATTTTTTTACATATTTTACAGCGACATCTATTTGTTTATTGTACGTCGGGGAAGCGCTTCTTGCTCCAATCTTACCATAGCTTTTAATTAGGAAACTAGATTAGGGATAGAATACATAGGTATGTACACCTACAGTTTTTTTATTAAAATACAAACTTACGATACTATAATACCACCCAAACACTGATATTCAGAACAAAAATGTTTAACTCGGGTGGGAATCGAACCCATAACCTTTAGCGCAAAAGGCCGAGCTACTGGTAGTAGCTGAGAGGCTTGTCAATTATAATAAAATGGTTATATGTTGAAAAGCACAAAGTCTTCCGCAGTTCATCATACAGTCATTTCGATGGGTGCATAGCTCTCCACATCGCATTAGTAGCACCTTGGTTTTTTCTCAGCACCCAACGAGCTTTCCTAGAGAGCCCTCTTAAAAAAAATGCAATGAAGTTAGGTTATGTTATGCCAGCGTGTTATGGAAAGATCTATGCTTGGCGGATATCTGAAGGACCAAATCCGGAATGAGGTTATCCGACAGAGAGTCATGTTGGTCGACAAAGCTTAAAGAGTTGCCTGAAGTGGCAGTGGTCAATAGAGACCACGTCTAGGCAAGAGAAGTAGACGCCTTTCGGTTAAATGGAGCGACGACTCAGTACAGTGCCAGATCCACAGATTATTGAGGATTCCGAGCGAA
The DNA here is from genome assembly GCA_951394065.1 of Venusia cambrica. NCBI lineage: Eukaryota > Metazoa > Arthropoda > Insecta > Lepidoptera > Geometridae > Venusia > Venusia cambrica. Next base: position 6,366,708 of record OX596057.1, read on the forward strand.
ATGTGCCTCCACCTTCAATCATCTTAATTTAAAACCAGATGAGAAGGAGGCTAAGCTCTACCCCGTCGAACAATAAAAAAAAAGTGGATGATAAAGGCAGATGATCAGGTTCAGTGATTATGAAGAAGTATAGAAATAACGAAAGAAAAAACCATGTATTTATCCCACATAAAATTACAAACTATAAAAATAGGTAGGTAAGTATAGGTATAAGACCTATACCTATACCTATACCTATACCTATACCTATACCTATACCTATACCTATACCTATACCTATACCTATACCTATACCTATACCTATACCTATACCTATACCTATACCTATACCTATACCTATACCTATACCTATACCTATACCTATACCTATACCTATACCTATACCTATACCTATACCTATACCTATACCTATACCTATACCTATACCTATACCTATACCTATACCTATACCTATACCTATACCTATACTATCCCTTACCTTTTTTTATTTTAGGAATAAGTTAGGTATGTGCCTAAGAATAGTATGTTTAGATGGTATTACCGAAACTACGTTTGAAGTAAACGACAATTACCAAGAAAATAATTTACACTGAGTTACGTTCTGAGTGGCCTTAAATGTCAAAGAAAAAAGTATCTTGTGATTTATTAAGTACCTAATGCATTTTTATGTCCCGGTTAATGGAGCAGTAATCTAAAATTAGGTTTTAATGTAGATTGATGATGAGAGCCTGGGCTAGGCGCATTAGCTTCTAACCTTTTATGTGAAATAGGCTTGTAATAAAACTGACCAAGTGCGGACATTTGGTGTACACCAAAGAAACGAACCACATTAATTTCAAGGTTAAAAACCCTTTTGTCCATTTTAACCGCCTCTGTAGTCTTGTGGTTCAACCCACCGATTTCAGATCCAGAGGTCCCGGGTTCGATCCCCAGGGGGAGCAATATTGTGCTTGGCGGTAGGATTTGTTTAAGTCCGCCTGGCTAGTTTCCACCGTCTTACCTAATTCTGTCGCCATAATAACAATTCTTTAATTGTTGTGTTCCGGCATTTAGAGGTAAGACGTTTTACAATAAAAAAAAATGTAATAAGCTACGAAAAATCACGTTTATTATGCCTCTCTTTGATATTAATAGTTTTTTTATTAATTGTTATAATAGCGGCTATAGAAATACTTGGTTCAGGAGTTACAGTCTGCTGATAGTAAGACGGTCGAACGGACAGTAGAGGCTTAGTAATAGGGCCTGAGTGTAAGCGGCCAAAGTCGTACAAATTAACTATTTCATAAATTAATGTCGATGTATTTTTTTTTTTGCTACAGTTATCTTAACCAGCAGAATGACGCTTGTGTAGTTTTGATGGAAATTGGTAAATATATGTCAAACTGAAAAGGCTATGAACCACCAGCGATCAGGTGTCACATTTTCTGAAGGAAGGCCTTCATTCCACCTGGCTATAAGTAAAGATAAGGCCGAAGGTGGAGGTGGACTTCACCCGGAATCCTCAACTAACTGAGGAACTGGGTATCTTACTTCTAAATGCCGGAACATAACCATTTTTAGAATTGTTATTATGGCGACAGAATTAGGTAAGATGGTGGTAGCTAGCCAGGCGGACGTAAATAATGTCCTACCACCAACCGAACCGAGCACAATATTGTACTTCCTCTGGGGATCGAACCCGGGACCTCTGAACCTGACAACAGTAGAACAACCACTACACCACAGAGGCGGATTCTTAGGTCTAAATAAGACAACAGATACACTAAATTTGTGTAAACAGTGATTAGGAAACGCCATTCACATGAAATGAGGGTCTCAAAGACCGGGCAAAAATGTTTAATGAATCGAGCACTTTCAGAAAATGTTCCAATAAAATTACGCAGAATGGGAAATAAACGAATTCCATTCTATAAGGTTCCAATTCATTACGTTAGCTTCGATGGGACTGCTAGGAGCTCAAGTCCCCTGTTGCTTAGAGTTTGAAATAATTGAATGATTTTTACTAGTAGCTTCACTTTTTTTCCCACGCAAATATTGTATTTTTTATTGTACGACGGGGAAACACTTGACCCTAATTTTGTCCTATGACGTCATATTCCATAAAACAAATTTGACCTACCCATCGTACCAGGTGTCAATTTATATAGAAGGTGGAAACGCACTTAACCCAGAATCCTTTTTTTTATTATTGATTATAATCAAGCGTTTGACCACCAGTTCACATGTAAAACAAGTAAAGATGTGGCCTAAGATGGAGCACGCTTGCCTAAAAGGAACCTATTTACTCTATCGTCGAATCGTCAACAGACTGAGGAACTGGCTATTTTACCTCTAAATACTGGAACACAAAAATTAAGAATTGTAGACATAGCGTCAGGCTTATGTAATTTGGTGGTAGGTCTCAAAGTCCTACCACTAACCAAAGAACAATTTTTTACTTCCCTTGTGATCGAACCTTTAGTTGTGATAATGGTGGTTAACCACTAGACCACAGAGGTGGTTTTAGGTATGTAGTGGAATTGTCTTTGTTAAAGCGGCGCAACGTCTAAAAACGAAACGCGTTTAATAGAAATGTACGTCGCGGCAAAGCAGCGATTTATGTAAATAATTATTACATTACAAAAAATAACTTGACACAGCGCCTTCTATCTCTAAACTTAATCGAACCCAAAATCTATAGGGCAGAAGGCAGAGCTACCAACAGAGCAACGAGGCTTCTTGGATCTATATAAATAAAAACATGACTGTCAAAGCATAACGAGCATCTTTAACACAACCACTATGATAAAGCCCATTTTGGTCACAAAATTTGCGGCTGAACGGTGGTTTAATTAAGCTGCATTTAAGCTGTAATTGCGCCTAAAATTCCCTGCGAGAGGGCGCAGATTATAAACGTGTATTGGGTCTGGTATATTCACTAACAGCTGTAAAAGCAACCGAACATAATGTGCTCTTTTTTATTGTTAAGGTGGAGGAGTTTGGCTTCAATCTCTTCTTATTTTCCCCTAGAACCCTCAACAAACTGAGGAACTGGCTATCTTACCTATAAATGCCGGAACACAAAATATAAGAACTATTGTTATTGGGACAGAATAACGTAAGATGGTGGTAGCAAGCCAGTGGTAAATATGTAATATGGGTCAGTTCTGACCTCGAAACCTGCACATGCAAGGATGAGGTCTACGATAGAGCGAGTCTACCTAGAAGGTGCCTATTAACTCTCTTCTTGAAGACATTAGGGTCGTAGCACAGTGGAACTAAGCATAGCTTGTAATATGGGAACTAGATTACGGATAGAACACTTAATACCTAAATACTTTTTTTTTGTAAATGCATACGTACTTTATTTTATGATACAACAATGAACAAACAAAAAAACAATTAATCAACAAACTGGGGAAATATGGATATAGAAGATGTTAATGGCTATGAAAATTGGTAATGAGCCAAATCCAAAATTATGGAGACAAAGTTCATATCTGAAGCCGATTAATTAAAGTGAAATAAGCCTTATCAACGGTAAAACATAGACTTTAGTATGCGTCTAACGAGGATATGTTTATTTTTAAACTAAGCGTACCTCCCTTTAGTATACGTGAAACGTAAAACTTAATGAAGAATATATTTTCGCGTTTTTCAGAACATTTTAAAACACTGGGCAGGTGAAAAATATCAAATATGGCGTCAAAGTGTTTTATAATACCTAGAAGGAAGCTGTGTCCTTTTTTCTGGTGTGATCTCTTATAAAACCCTCAGTATGTGTGAAAAGTGGCAAGATCCTCCAGCTTTGGGGAAGGCTCAGTTCAGCTGTGGACACTAATGGACTGTAGATGATGATTATGATCTCTTATAAACCTAATTCCGCTTATACGACATCCGCGAGGTAAGTTGGAGGGGTCATTATGCCGTGGCCACCACTGCGAACCAGTATTTTTCAAGTAATATATTTTTCCTTAAACCATCATTCTCGTCTTATGCTTCCTTAAAGGCTAATAAAGAAGGGAATGATTTTACAACTTTTTTGCGAGTCACGTCGTCTACGATCACTTTACTGCATAATTTATAGTCCCAATTAATTTATTCGTTACTCCTTCATTTTTTACTTGTCTTGTTTAGGGGAAAGGAGTGAGAAAGAATCGGACAACTAGAATTACATCAGTTTCTGCCAAAGACTTATATTAACGTATAGATGATTGCCATGGCGTTCGCAGCTTAAGAATCAACCCCTCCAACTCAGCCCATAGATGTCGTAAAAACCAACTAAGGGATCTAGCCAGAAGAGGGACAGCAGCTCTTTGTGTATTATCTACACCTTTACTGCGTTCACCAATTATCCTACCAAGCGTGGTGGTTATGGCAAAACTCTCCAGCTTTGGATGAGTCTTTGTCAAGTACACTAATTGACTGTTGACTAATGGGCTGTTGATGTGTATGGATGTTTTACTCATTCGCGACCCAATGGCCATTTGATTCGTGGTGAATTGCAGTGATGACTGCAAAAACATATCTCAAATACGTGGTCAAAACCTCCACTCTATCGACATTATACAATTACAGCATAAACTACCACATTCGGTTTAACGTAAGTCGATTTGTATTATGCCCTTGTACTTGTGAAATTCTTTGAAGTTGTGCCAGATATTAGGATAATGATAAAGATAAAATGTAATTTACCGTCAATTAATAGCGAAATATGGAGGAGTAGGTTATTATGATCTACATAAAAAAATAATGTCTAGATAAATACAACGATAGAAACATTCAAATAGTTTCCGATAGCAAAAAATTTTGAGGGGACATTTTGACTTTAAAATTCATGTGGTTTATAAAGATAAAATATCAGCATTTTATTTTTAACCTTAGGGAAGTCACCTGGTTTTTGAGAGCCAAAATGTCATTCCAAACTTTTTTCTGTCGGAGTCTAATTGCAAGTTTCTATAGTTGCGTTTGGCTACTAGCCTAGAATTAAAGTAAGGTTCAAAGAGCCGTACAATTCCTTTCATAAAGTTCATTTCATAAATCTTGGAAGCGTACATTTCTCGATTTTTCACCAAGAGCTAATTAAAATTCTTTGAACGTATTGCAGTAATGTAGATCGTTTAAAAATTTACTTCAGTGTGCTTACCATGAATCACAGTAGTTTTCTTATCGTGATGTAGAACAGTTTACTGACTTTATATGACTGCAATTTTAAAATTATCGCGATTGTTATACATAATTAATAACAAGAACGGGTCTTCATCGCGTACCTTTTTATATTCCCGACAGTTTCAACCGTGTTACAACGGCCGTGACCTTGAGTTTACCCGTGACCACGGCGGTTGTAACACGGTCGAAACTGTCGGGAATATGAAAAGGTACGCGATGAAGACCCGTTTTTGTTATTAATTATTTATATGACTGACGGAATTGGTTGTGCCATATTATGACTGCTGGTATGCTGCGAAATATATCATATTGCAGTCTGCATATGCGAAATATGGCATATGGAAACTGCAATGTGCCATATTTCGAACTTTTTCTGTCCTTTGGGTAGGAATAAGTTTTCATCCAATTTCCTACTGTTTTCGATAGCAACTGTGGTTGGCATAAACCTGTGATAGAGGTACTGATTCGTTGATTTACACTACACATAAAAATTTCAACGCAGAGAACTTCTGTTAATTTGCCATGATTTCAGTAATTGCAACAACAGTGTTGAGTAATTATCTGGCCAATGACCTCATTATTGACGTTTTAAATTGACATTCAGTGAGCTAATTGGCTGAAAGTATCAATCTAAAATTCCACATTTATTTGAAGCACGGGCCTTAGTTTGGACGTGCTTCTACTCCTAGTAGGTGTTCCTTTAATCACAATAATAATAGTTTATTGTTAAAAAAAGTTTTACATTTGAAAATGCTTATAACAAAAGTAGGTATCCTATCAATAAGAGTGTTGCTTATTATTATTATGTGTTGGTTATTAGCTTCCTATGTTGTAAATAACATTTGCAACATAGGAAGTACAATTTATTATTGATATTTAAATTAATATATCACAATTAAATATATGATCAGGTTAATCCTCAAATGGAAAAAGGCAATGGTAATTCAAAAAACAACCTCACAAAGTTGTGCCCTACCCGGGATTCGAGCCCACATCACCACATCGAGAGCTAATAAATCTATTATTAATCGAATGATACACTACAAACCTTACAGCTCAGTTGGTCTCATCCGGAACAAATATTTGTGTGATGAATACAGATGTGTGTTATGTGTTTGGGTGTTGACCTGTATTATATACATCTGTATTATATAGGTATTTATATTACAATATAACTATTGTAATATAAGTACCTATGAATTTACAAAATAAAAAGGAATATGTACATGTATTTCATCTGTCATCTAATTTCCATATTACAAGCTGTGGGCACGATTTGACACAGCTGGGCGCTGTGTCAAATCGAGGTCTTGAAATATGTTTTTTTTTTATCATTTATTATTTAGGCACAATAATAACTAAACACGAAGAAAGAAATGACAACATACTTTTGGGATTAATACTCCAACTTTATTAGGAAAATATCTTTATGCCTGCGAGTTCTATCAGTTTACACAAGTCAAGGGTTTGAGATCTCCCAGTTTACACAATGCAAGGGTTTGAGATCTCCCAGTTTACACAATGCAAGGGTTTGAGATCAGAATCCGTCCGTCGACGTCGGCGATGACTGGTGACTGGCGTCTGATGTACTCCATCACAATATCATAGTCCACTCCAACTACCTCAACGTTCTTCCGGTTTTCTGATAACATCTGCAAACGTATATGTAAAATATCAATATAGTTAAGGGGCTCTTGCTCTAGCTTTATTTGTGTGGTGCATTCACTTCTCTCAATTATTATTATAGTTTGGGGCTTATTAGCGCTTCGTGATTTATCCTTTTACTATTTGAAATTGCCAGCTCTTGACCTCGAAGCTGAACAGGCAAGGATGGGGTCTACGATGAAAGATTATACTTGCATTACAGTAATCTTCTAAATTTTGGTTGCATTCAGTAATGCATTCGAATTTCGGTTGGTTGTAATTCACTTCCAGCGCTTTTGATGGGTCTTTCGTACTTTAAACTTAAACAAAGCACTAATACATTGTTTTATTATAAATTGATAATATATTAAATTAATTGGGAATTACTCAGACATTCGTTAAGTAATTTAAAATTGATCAAAGCATTTTTTCTATCACGGTTTTGAAACTTTATAAATCATACTTGCTAGATGAATAGTTGGTTTCAAGAATACAAATTTTACTCAATGTAGTAATGTATTTGTACTCAATGTAATATTGATATTGTAGGATATTTTATTACAATTCCATTTTATATTAAAAATGAAAAACCGCACGTCAAACTACACGATCAATACCGTGTAATTTGCCTGTTGAGTATGCCCGCGACCATGGCCGGGGCAACCTGCTGTTTGTTGTGCGGATTCCTCAATTTGTTGAGGATTCCGGGTGAAGTGTGCCTCTGCCTTCGTTCTTATCTCAACTTATAACCAGGTGAGATGAAGGCCAAGCGCTTCCCCGTCGTACAATAATAAAAAAAATGCTGATAGTAGCTCTACTTTCTACGCTGTAAGTTGTGGGTTCGATGATTTAGTGGTAAACTTCGCTACTGGACTCTGTGGAAAATGCGTAATAGCAACTTACGGTATAGTCCCCTCCGCCGTTCCCTATGAAATCCTGGGACACAACCTTGTAATACTTGTCAAGACGTATTGATTCATATCTTGGAACGTTGCATTCTATGCAGCGGATTGTTACGTTCAGGACTCTATGTCCGAGAGGCATTGCCCCGTCGAAAACTACCCGCATTCCTGAAAAATACCGATTACTGCCGCTGTTTATATAAAATCAGGCCACCGACGTCTTACTATCTGCGGTAGTTCAATTAATTCTGCTATTTTACCAATGTGTGCCATTTTTTACCTTTAGCTGGGCTAGACTTAACTGACTAGACTTAACTGGAGGGCTTATTTGTGATGTCTACGATAGAGAGTTTGCCAGTGCTGTTAATTAAAGTATGCATATTATCGAAAAGACTAGTTCGTTCACCTTGATCGCAACCAACTTTGACAGGCTGAGAAGACGGTTGGCCAGGCAAATGATTAGGTACATAACGAGCACGATTCTGATAAAGCACTAATTTAGGCACGCATTATGATCAATCTTTATATTTTTATCATAGACGCTATTTAAATGATTCCTTAGCAAATTTAGTTAACTTAGCAAATTGGTTTTACGACACGGGCAGTATATATTGCCTGATTCATAAAATAAAAAAAGACTTAACAAGGGACTCAGATATGTTACTAAAGACCATTGCAAACGATAATTCATCACGAAAATATAATATCTATTGATATAGATTACTCAACCGATTCAGACCTTAATTGACATAACACAACCATGTGTTTGAGTGTTGTATCATATAGTACGAATGTATTTACAAAAAGTATTTAAGTATTATATCCGTAATCTAGTTCCCATATTATAAGCTATGCTTAGATTGGGGCTGGATGGCGCTGTGTAAAATTAATGTCCTACAATATTTAAAAAAATGTACCGCCTTAGAATATTTGATTAAATGTCGGGTTATTTGAGATTATTCGCAATATGGTGAAGAATAAAATGATATCTACTTCAGTTTATGCAGTAGACAATTGCGTGGAATTTTCAAATGGAATGGAATGGCTGGTAAATTACATAACAACAGTCGTATCTCTGTTGTGGGGTGATAGTTATTACTACTGTGATATCCCGCCACATAAGTGTATTATTTGATGAAGGTTGAATTGCCTCATTTACTCATAATATGTGGTTTTCAATAATACCTATTAATAAGGCTCGAGATATCTGAAATAACAACGACATGTTTTTCTTAAACTAAGCATAGTTTGGGGCATAGATGGCGCTGTGTGAAATAAATGTTCTGTAATATTATAATTTAAGTTTCTCCTTCTAGATATTTTTTGTCTTTGAAACAAGTGGCTTAGCACGATTTCAACATATCTTTTAGATACAGAACAATACGTTAGTAAATAATAATTGTATTTTGCTATTTTGTTAATTTCAAGAGTTGAGTAAAAACCACCCACATAAAATTATTTTTCGTTTAATGTCTCTCTAAGACCAGAAACTAAGCTAGCTAATTTGAATATGAGGCAACCAACCCAAAATCAAGTTTCACTTAAGCCTGTTTTAAGTCCAGCTTCCATAACCTGGCGCGCACCCAATTTCATAATGCTTGAAGATATTTGTAGTAAGGTCAATATCGTGGCCATTACGGATACAATATTATGCTAATGCTGCTCGTAGGTGCCGATATTACTTTATTAAAGGCTTTTGAGGTAATATCGACAACATTTCCATAGATCTACGAGCTTTTAGTATACCGTTTATGTGTTTAAGAGATAGTATCCTAATTTGAGTCAATACAAAGTTATTAAGAGGCAGCTAAGATGGATGTTTCCTTCTGATCCCTATATCAGGCTGGTCGTGTACTAATGGACTTGTTGCTTTTTGGAAAGTTTATGCGCGCATTTAACACTAACATGTGTAATCATGAAGAATTCAACATTTCGTATCTTGGACCATAAATTGGCAAATGGCATATAGCTGTTATATTTTGTCCTTCGTGTAGTGAATACTAATTCATTGCAGGCCATAATTCCTATGTGCCAAACTTAATGGTTGGACGTGTCTGTGACTCATTTCAGGTTTTAACCGCCTCTGTGGTTCAACCCACCGGTATCAGATCCAGAAGTCCCGGGTTTGATCCCCAGGTGGAGTACAATATTGTGCTCGGTTTGGTTGGTGGTAGGACTTTGTTTAAGTCTGCCTGGCTAGCTACCACCATCTTACCTAATTATGTTGCAATAATAACGATTCTAAAATTGTTGTGTTCCGGCATTAAGAGGTGGGATAGCCAGTTCCTCAGTTCGGTGAGGATTCCGGGTGAAGTGCACCTCCACCTTCGGCCTTATCTTAACTTGATACCAGGTGAGATGAAGGCCAAGTGCTTCCCCGTCGTACATGAAAAAAGGTATCTTCAGAAAGTTCACACTATTACTCACGACTTTACCCTTTCAATAAGTCACCTCTGATCACTACATGGAGCATGTATCTTATGAGAATCGCTTGGTATCGGGGGAAGTCAGATGCACGTCCAAACTTACATTCGGCAATGCCTACTGCTAGCAAGCAAGCATTAATTTCGCTACAGATTGCAAGCCCACCGCTGCTTAACGGATTACTAGCCAGAGACACATTCCATTCGGATATGTGACTTTCACCGTCAGAGCATGTGCATGTATTAAAAGCGCACATAAACATAAAAAACTCCTTAGAACACGACTGGATCTGAACCCACAACCTCCGGATCAGAAGGCTGGCCCATACCCACTGGCCACAGCTCTTTTACACGCTGTATCGTATCACAAAATGCTTTGATTAATTTTAAAACTTCAAAAAGATAAAGGTACCTCGCTTAGCCTGACCACAGACTGGCTGCGCTATCTAGGTTGCCAGAGATGTGCTAGGTAAATGAGTGGTGCAAAACAGCTGTTGCAAGGTAGCTTTTCCATTTTATTTTATGGGTTAGCTCATGATCTCAAAACTTGCATGTTTGTTGCTTTCTTGAACATTAAGGTCACAAAGCGCGCATGCTAGTTGTGAGCAAGATCCCATAAAGTCAGCTGAACATGTTTACACAAAACAGCAAGCGTAAACTACTTACAGAGAATCCGTCACCGCCATCGCCGATAAACGACTGTGAAACGATTTTGTAATACTTGTCGAGCTGCAGTGGCTCGTACCTAGGGATGCTACACTCGATGCAGCGGACCGTGGCGTTGACAACCCTGGAGTTCAGGGGCAGAGACCCGTCAAATACCACGTGGATACCTGGATTTTATTTTTTATATCAATGATTATTCATTTTCGGCATTTTTTGACATGAAAAGGCCTACCTCTTGAATTTATGCTCTTGACCTCAATTTCGAATTACATGGTACCGCTTGGTGCTGGACTTTAGCCAGCCTGTGTTTAAGTATTGGAGTTGGGTGGTTGCTAGCCAGGGTGGTCTTTGCAGGCCCCCTGCAATCAAAAAATTAACCAGCCCGAGGTTCTTGCCTTTCTCCTTGTGTGCTGGTCGCGATTCCGAACAGGCAGATTTGATTAAATTTGACGTTTCAAAATGATCCCAAAAAATCTTAATGATTAAAGAAATTTTGAATTTGACTGACTTTGACAGGTCCAACCACCAGTTGGGATCATTTGGCCTCAAAAGTTTAAGGCCACACAGCAATGGAGTGGAGAGAGCTATGCTTATAGTTTTACTAATGAGTTCAGCTGCAAACGTATATGGGCTGGAATGATGATGATAATTTTGAGAATATGGGACACGGCACAAAAGGCTTATAGCATTAGCAACACATCACAAAACAGCACAGTACTGCAGCTTAGTAGAATGACTTTATTTTTCTGAAGATGCCTTGAACTTCGATTAGATTTTTATTCAAACAGCGTAGTGGATTTGTTAATTAACATTTTCTATTTTCAGAATAATAAATTTAAAAAAATACTTATTTTTTATTTGATAGGTTATTTTGGTCAACCCTGTGATCTGTGCGTGACCAACAATGTACAGACCAAGTAACCAAAATATATTGGAATTTTACTGATAAATTGAACCGAATAAGCCGATGATGTATTTTCGGACCGTCGAATAATATCCGAAACTATATTTTTTGCATGGCAGAGTTTTGGATCAAAGTATTCAATGAACATGCAAATTGTGACCTGGATCTTATTGGGTTAATTATAATGATCATTCATGCTGGAGCAATCACCGTCTAGGTGCCAAACGAGGCTAATTAAATTAATGTCCTCTGCCAGACGGTCTTATGCAAATTGCAGCTTCAAAACACATCTTGTATTATCAAAAGTCAAGTTAGAGCTACATACAATCTGTAGGTATGTATTTATATGTAACCTTTAACTTTATGATGTATCTTAATATAATCTTCGACCCATTAGCTATATTATACTTTAGAAACGCATAGACATATTACTATTTAATATAACTATATTCATCAACATGTATAAAGAAACTAGCTATTTACATAGGAAGCAGACAGATCCTGAGGACCATCATAAACGGTATACAGGAAGTTCAACTGTTCCAGACCAGTACCAGATGGAAGCGATCTCAAGTCACTACGGATTGACGAGCATTGCCACGCTGAATAGCTATGCTAATTCGAAGAGCAAGCCCTTGGATCATACTAATAACTAGTAATAGCTGACTAAGATATCTTACCAGAAGAAGGGCAGCAGTGTCTAGTGGTTTGCCTACCGATGTCAGATCCAGAGGTTCCAGGTTCGGTCCCCAGGGGGAGTATAATATTGTGCTTGGTTTGGTTGGTGGTAGGACTTTGTTTCAGTCCGCCTGGATATCAACCACCATCTTACCTGAGTCTGTCGCCAAAATATCAATTTCAAATTGACAGTTGAGGATTCCGGGTGAAGTGCGCTTTCACCTTCAGCCTTATCGTAACTTTATACCAGGCGAGATGAAGATCAAGTACATCCTTATAGTACTGGGTTGTTGAAAGTACAACCTACCAGCAACTTGGAGCATCCTCGCCCCCGCGTAGGGATCGTTGGCCACAGAGTACTCCAGCATCTCCATAATGTGGTCGCCTCGTAAGTCGAATACCTCAACGTTGTTCTCAAAAGGCACAGCCTGAATAGCTGCTTCAAAAGTAATTACTGAAAAAAAAAAAACCCACTGGTAGGCAGGGTTGTTTTCCGCTCAGGAGCTGGGTTCAAACCTTGCTGCTCACCAAAATACTTTTTGGTTTTCCCAAAAAAAAATTGCGTTTTTGACGCATATGTACAAGTTTCGTGAAGGTCACGTGAGAAATCCGGCATGTCCCCAGGACCGAATCTGAAGTGCCATTGGCTGGTATACCGTTAAGCGGCGATGGGTTTGCAACCTGTCATGAACGCATTTGATGCTAGCTACTTGCAAGCCGTGGGAATATGCCAACTCTAAATTTTGACATGTCTCTGGAAACCTCCTAGAGCTTTTATCAATCCACACTCTGATTAGTACTCGGAAGCTGACCCCCTTGAACGGTAAGATCTCTTAGGATGTTTGGAATCATGACCAACAAACAAAAAGAACTTGCCTTATAGGCTTATCATATTTTTGATGATCCATGTAGTATAACATTTATTGCGGTACATTTTAAGCCGAAACACTCTCGTCTCTCTTCTGTGGGTTCGTCAACAGAGAATGTAATCTTATGATATTAAAAGAGGACTGAGAGATAAGAACCACTTGGAACAACAGTCCAATGGAGACCCTTTAATAGGTAACCTACACTATATAGAACTAAGCATCAAACACTGTTTCTTTATTAATTCACATCAACAGCCCATTAGTGTCCACTGCTGTACAGAGCCTCTTCCAAAGCTTTTGCCATAATAACCACGCTTGGCAGGCGGATTGGTAATAGCAGTTAATATGTTAAGGAAGCTGCTGCCCTTCTTCTGGTGAGATCCCTTAGTCGGCTTTTACGATATCCACGGGCTGAGTTGGAGGGCTCAAATCTAAAGCCGCGACCGCCACTGCAAATAACATTATGCATATCTAAATGAGTTACCACAAAAAATAATGACTTACTGCCAGGTTCTATTGCAGCCCTAATGCCTCCTTGGTTGATCACGCAGAAATGCGCATAGTGCCAGTTTTCACCTTCCGCCCAATTCAGCACCTATCATCAAACATAACTCTCTATGCAATAATTCGTAACTTGTAATAATAAAGCTATGATCAGAGAAACTATCCGAATTACCTGACTGCCTCAGAAAGAGGGTTATGTTTTAAAAATAAAACTAGCTGCTGTAATGCTGTACAGTGGTACCGACCGTTTATCAAAAGTATGTATATTTGTATGGATGTATGTATGTACCTACGTACATTGGTACGCTCTTAGTCTAATCGGCTCAATTGATTTTGATGTAAGAGGTGTTGTTTTGTTTTTCTATAAGTTGTGGGAGTGACAAAGGCCATCTTCTAGCATAGACAAGTCTTAAAATCAACTACCTAAAAGTCATACTTTTGTTTTTATAAATGATAAAAAAGGCTGTATTATTATAATGTAGGAGTGCGTATCAAAAATTCATGCGTATCAAACATTCAGAAGGAGTATAGAAAGAGTATAGAGATAATTCATGCTTTATTACCACAATTTGGATATCAAATGAAAGGTGCCAATGCCAATTCTAAATAGATTAAAAAAAAAAGGCCATATTGCGTCATTGCGTAAAACCATGTAGTCGGTTTATGTTACTTATCTTCTAAAACAGCTTAAAGACGGAACGAGAATCCAAGCAAACATTTTACCGGACAAAACAGCATTTCTTGACAAAATTCTAGCTATGGAATGGAAAAACGTCTGTTGGTTTTATTTTATATTTATATTTATGTGTATTATATTGGAATTCTCATTATAACTTACCAACATATTTTTTCAAATATTGTGCTGGACAAAATGGACGTATACGTCCATTTTTTAATGTTTTTTAGTTTGTCTAGAGAAGCCAGCGTTGGATGTTGGTGGTTGGCGGTAGGACTTTATTTTTTGTCCACCTGGCTAGCTACCTCCATCTTACGTAATTCTGTCGCAATATAGACAATTAAAAAAAATGGTGTGTTCTGGCACAGAGAGGTAAGACAGCCAGTTCCTCAGTTAGTTGAGGATTCCGGGTAAAGTGCGCCTCCACCTTCGGCCTTATCTCAACTTCTCTAACCAGGTCAGATGAAGGCTAAGCGCTTCCCCGGTGTCCAATAAAACTCCTCAGCAAGAATCCGAGTAACCGAAATTAAGACCGAGAAAAATAGTGCATTTTCTTGTAATATTAATTAGTTGACTTGAATTTTAGTAGAACTACGTAAAGAATCAAAGATACGTACGCTGTGTAACATTGCGTCACAAAGAAAGCTCCCCAGATTGCACTCACGACACGCGCAGCTGGATGCCAGCATCACTTTGGTTTCTCCGATGACTTCTGAAGCCATCTCCTGAATCATGGGCAGGTACTCGTCTATCTTTTCTAGGACATCAGCGGCTGCAAAAATGTAGGCTGTTATGTGGTTCCTCATTTTTTACTCAGTGAATAATTCAAACTTATATCGACAATTTGACCGCTGCCAGATGAATTCGAATATTTATTTAACACAGCACCATCTAGCCCTAAACTAAACAAAGCTTGTAAGCTTGCAAAATGGAATCAAATTTATTACTTATATTTTCTACTAAGTTGCCACTCTTAACGATAATGACTTCGTTTAACGAGTTTATGACAATCATCGTTGAAAATAAATCAACCTATAACAAATCAATCCTACGCGCAAGGTATTTAGGTATTGTTACGCCAGTCAGAAACGTCTAGAATATTGGCGAGCCTTCGCATAGTTCCGAGAAAATAAGACAATAACAACTTGTTTATCAATAACACAAAAGGATGATTTATGACCGCCGTACCAGATTACGTAACAGTTAGCGGCGCGACCATTCCCGCGCTTACTAGAGCTTTCGATACGAGTTGGATATAAATTGACGCGCGATTCGGAAGCAAGTCAGTATTCTATTACTATACAGCGAGTTAACATCAAGTGATATTTGAGTGCGATAACAGTGTTTAGTGATTCGGTAGTAGAACTAAGTAGTGTTGTACTGTGTTTGAGAGTAATTAGTTTGGTGCTGAATAAACGTGTCTTATTTTGAGTAATAACCGGTTGCTATTAATTCTTATGAACCCCAGCTCGTAACAGTATTTACCTAGGTGCTCTTATACGTACTAAATAGTTGACTTAAATTTTAGTACCTACCTATACGAATTTCTAAAATCATCTAAAATCTTTAAGATCTGAGGCATAAGGTACCTATTTCACAGTGTCAGATCAGCAAATTTAAATATTTATTAAAAAGAGGTGTCCACGGTTATGAATTAAACCCAATGATCATATCAGCATAGCACAAAAAAATTTGAACATTTTCGTTATAGATACTATAAACGAAACGGTAGGTACTTGGAATGTTATGCAGCGTTAACGTACTATATTCTCGACATTTAATTATATCTATATCCATTTTGTGGAAAACATTAGCCATACCCATTTTGGTGTCACTGGGCTGGCCCCAGTGACACCAAACTGGCATATGATACTATGACACTATCATATGCCCAGGTGAAAAGAAACTTTGGTTAGTGTAACAGTTACACTAACCAAACACTTGCCACTTGTTACACAAGTTTTTCACTATCATATGCCATAAATATCATATCATGTATCATATTTTCACTATCATTTATATGATATAGGTATAATGTAACAGCGCGGGGTCAGTAAACAATTACTCTAAGAACATATTTTGTTTTTAAAATTTTATAGAATATTTCACTTAAAAACCGAAAACACTGAAAAACATTAGAATGTCGGTGACGCGAATCTTTGTTGCCCCTAACAAAAATCACTCAACGCCGCTAAATATGTTTTCACTAAATAAAATAATCATACTTATATGTAAGAACATTATGTTACCTTGCTCAACCTCGTTTCCTATAAAGTGAGGGTTGCCCTCCCAATCGAGAAGATTGCCTTGATCATCAAAGAAGAGCTTGATTTCTCCTAGATACTGCGTATGAGCTCCAGCTTGCACTATTAAGACCTGGAACCAATATACTATAATAGTACGGTGTTGAGGGTGCCTTGCTAGTGTAGCACCTCAGGCATATTTGCAGAAACTCGCACATACTGTTTTCATAGCACCATGTGCAAACGATGCTTGTCCCAAGTGCACGAGTGCGGGTCAGCATTAATACTGCCCTAGCCAAGATAGCAGCCAAAATTTACTGTACGTACATCCGCCATTGTTTCGATAGGCATGCATGCCTCTAGCGGAATAGGCCAGTTCCTAGTTATACTTAGTATTATTGTGCCCAGTTATTACCTTTTTAAAGTGAATGTGTTTCAAACCAATGAGGGACTTGAAATAAACAAGCCTCATAGCTCAGTTGGTAGTAGCTCTGCCTCTGCGCTGTAGGCTGTGGGTTCGATTCCCACCCAGGACAAACATTTGTGTGATGAATATAGATGTTTGTTCTGTCATCAATATTCATCTAATTCATCACACAAATGTTTGTTCTGGGTGAGTTTTTTTTTTATACTACTAGGAGGCGGGACAAGCAAGTAGTGCACCTGGTGTTAAGTGTACTCTTGCCTATGACAAAGCCTTACTGCATAGGTCCCATCCAAAAAGAACATAGCCTACACGGCACTGGATTGCGCCCGTCAACTTGAGGCATAAAGGTGTTAAGCCTCACGTACCCGTAATTTCACCGGCAACCATACCCTTCAAACCTAAACACAGCAATGCTGCTTGGAGGCTGAAATAAGTATGGTGGTAGTAATTCTCCGGACGAGCAGACTTACACTAGGGGCTTCTACTACTCTAACCCACAACCTATATAATATTTAAGCTAGTAAATTTACCTTCCTCTCAGGCTGGTCCACCACAACGGGGTAAGGTCCTCTAGATGGAAACCCACTGTGTATCGGCACTTCCCCATTAAATAGAAGAGTGTGACTGTGGCCTCCTACGATAATGTCGATGTGGGGGCCTCCGTTGAGGGCTATCTCTCTAAAGAAGAGTCAAAACACTTTTAGAACTATGAGAGCTTTGAGAAGAAGAGTGCAACGGAGTAAGCCGGCGGTAAAGTTGTAGGCGAGTTAAAGCAGAAAGTAGAGAGTAAGATCGCCTCTGTGGTCAGTGGTTCACCCACCGGTGTCAGATGCAGAGTTCCTGGGTTCGATCCCCCAAGGGGAGATCAATATTGTGCTTGGTTTGGTTGGTTAGGACTTTGTTTAAGTCCACCTGGCTAGCTACCACCATCTTACCTAGCTCTATCTCTATAACAACAATATGTTCCGGCGTTTAGAAGCCTCAGTTTGTTGAGCATTCCGGGGAAGTGCGCTTCCACCTTCGGCTGTATCATAACTTGAAAATCAGGTGTGATGAAGGCCAAGCACATCGTCGAAGTACAATAAAATAAACAAAAAATAAAACAAGGACAGTACAAGTCTTAAAGAGCAAACACATTATGTTTTTGCATTCTGCAAAAACATGTTTGACAGCATTCACTCTTCAAATGAAATAAAGTCAAGAAACCTTCATGAAAAAACATGATCGGAATGTACTCCTGGTATGACGGTAATTTGATGGTTTCCTGGTTTATGAGCAAGAATTACTAAGGGCAGAGCTATGGCATAATTTAATTAACGGCTTGGAGAAACATACCTATCAATATCTAATCCACAGTGAGACAGGACAATAATTATATTGATCCCTTCAGCGTGTAGTTTTTCAGCTTCAGCTTTCACGGTTTCAACTTCGTCTGTGAATTTTAGGTTTCCACTAGCAGCTAACGTCTGAAAAATGTGAATAAAAAAGTTAGTCCCATATTATTGTTTTCATAATGGGTTTGAGAAGATGCGTCTTAGATAAATTGTTGGTTCAGGCTTGGAGTCCTACTCTGTTTCATAACGGCTAGCGTAATTAATACCAAACTGCACAATTACTTCCCAAAGCTCTTGGCCTCAGATACTTAGAATAAAAATATGAAAAATAATCATACTGCATAGGATTTCAGGTAGAGCTGGTGCGGCGGTTGATTTGGCCGAGGATAACAAAAGGCACAAATACAATGGTCTCGATAGAGCTTACTTATTTGAGCTTTTTGGGATCGAGACTTTGGGTCCGTGGGGAGTCGGTGTCAATTATAATCTTGCGGGGCTTTTCATTGAGGCGACACGTGACCCAAGGGCTGGCTCTTATTTAGGCCAGCGAAAGAGCATGTCTCTTCAGCGTGACATTTCAACCAGTGTCTTTAGCACACTTCCGTCTGGTACTAGTTTGGAACAGTTGAGCTACCTATAGGCCGTTTGTATCCTTAGATAATCCAACTGCTTCCCTTGGACTTAATTGTGCTTAATTGTTTTTTTGTGATGTTATATGAATATTGTAATGTTATCTTACGTCTGTGCTAGCGATGATCACTCCAATAATACCGATCTTCCGTCCTTGTTTCTCTACTATGATGCTGCGGTTGTAAATTCCTTGCATGGTTGGCTCATCATCATCAATGATGTTGGCTGTGACCACGGGGCTGTTCAGATGTTTGATGTATGGCACGGCGCCTTCAACACCATTATCAAACTCGTGGTTTCCCAATACCTGTAAAATGTTTGTTTAGTTATTCAAGAAACTCTTGAATTTTTTTTATAATACGACGGGAAGCGCTTTGTCTTTATCTCACCTGGTTACAAGTTGAGATAAGGCCGAAGGCGGAATCCTCAACGAACTGAGGAACTAGCTATCTTACCTCTAAATGCTGGAACACAACATTTTTTTTTTATAATTTTAATTAGGGCGACAGAATTAGGTAAGATGGTGGTAGCTTCCCAGGCGGATATAAATAAAATCCTACCACCAACCAAACCAAGCACAATATTGCATATAATGAATGTTACGTAAGTATTAAATCCGTAATCTAATTCCCATTAATACAAGCTTTGCTTAGTTTGGAACTCGATGGCGCTGTGTGAAATAAATATCCTGTAATATTAACCAAGTAGCACAACAAATTGTATCATAATGATGTTTTGGCACAAAAATACATATCCCCGAGCCTAGGATAAACATTCACAAAATATATTTGATCCAGGCTTATGTATTTGGGTGAATAGGTTCCAGTCCTTCGTATAGAACGCTTTCTATTATTATTCGTTTAGAATGCTAAGATTTTTGTTTTGTCCGAAAGAAACCGACGAAACAAACGAACGAACAAAAAGAACGAATGACGTTATCAGATCCAGAAGTCCCAGGTTCGATCCCTTGGCGGATATAAATTTATGCTTAGTTTAGGTTGGTGATAGGATTGGTTTCAAGTCCGTCTGGCTAGCTACCACTATTTTACTCAAGTCTGTTGCTGTCGGCATTTTGAGGTAAGCTAGCCAGTTCCTCAGTCTGCTGAAGGTCTAGATGAAGGCGTCTGCACCACTATCATTACTTGGCATCAGGTGAAACGAAGGCCAAGCGTTTCTCCACCGTAGAGAAAGAAAAAAATACTCTAAAAAATACTTGGCAATTTAAAAAACACCACTTACATGCGCGTCATGAGGCAGCATATTCATGAAGTCCTGCGTAACATTCCACCGGAGTATGTTGTACCAGATGGTGCCCTGGAAGCTGTCTCCTCCGTTCAGGAGTATGGAAGCCGGTTCAGCAGCCATGCGTTCTCTGACCATGGTTGTGAGGCGAGCGAAGCCTGCGATGCACGGAGCTGATTCAGGGTTGCAGGTGCCACCTAGCGGACTTGTTTCTACAAACCTAATAACAAGATTTTTAAGAGTAAAAAGATAAACTCTTTACTGTACACAAAAAAAAACTTAAAAACTAGGAAGAGATCGCTTTTAGTGATATCTTCCAGGCAACCTTTGGATGGAAAGGATAGCTAAGAGCAGACAAAGCGGTGATCTAAAGTACAAAAATAAACATTAATTTATTTAATTACTTATTGATAACAACAAATTATAAAATACATTACAAGATATCTAATGATTACTAAAAAAAAAAGAAGAAACTAAGCAGCAGTAGCGAACGAGACAATTCCAAGTTTGTCGAGGAAAAGTTTTTATTATTTTTATTTATTTATAGAAATTATTTTTAAAAATGTGGATTGTATTGGACGATCTGACTGATTTTGGAGATGCCTTACCTGGGTAAGGATAACCTACCTGAAAAAGGCCGATGCTTTATCAATTGGTTAATGACTTCTCCAATATCGATCATTTGATACAGCTTAAAAGTCCAGCGAAGCAACCGCCTCTGTGGTCTAGTGGTTCAACCCACCGATTTCAGATCCAGTGATCACGGGTTCGATCCCCAAGGGTAGTACAATATATTATATTTGGTTGGTGGTAGGACTTTGTATGAGCCCGCCTGGCTAGCTACCACCATCTTACCTAATTCTGTCGCCATAGCAACAATTATAAAATTGTTGTGTTCCGGCATTTAGAGGTAAGATAGCCAGTTCCTCAGTTTGTTGAGGATTCGGGATGAAGTGCGCTACCTCCTTCGGCCTTATCTCAACTTGTTACAAGGTGAGATGAAACAAGGACGTGGGATTTCAAAAAGGATGCATAGGTTTTTTTTTAAGTGGTCAGCTCCTTACCTCTAATCTTGCGTATATAATGATGAGGAAGTCTACGGAGCAAGCTAGCCCAGAACGTGCGTACTCCTTTCTTGAAGACATAAAGGTCATAATACAACAAAATCATTTTTTTTTTGTACGACGGGGATGCGCTTGGCCTTTTTCTCACCTGGTAACAAGTTGAGATAAGGCCGAAGGTGGGCGCACTTCACCCGGAATCCTCAACAAACTGAGGAACTGACTATCTTACCTCAATATGCCGGAACACAACATTTTGAAACATAGGCTCAGGTAGCCAATTCCATGTGTTTGTCGATATTTGTGAAAATTAGAATAAAAAGATTAATTTTCAGTCACAGCGAGCGTGATATTTGCTAGCTAAATTTAATTTACACTAACCTTGCGTGAAAATCATTGTAATGTAGAATGTTTACTGGAAACCTTTCCTCAGCGCCAATTAATACGAGCCCCCAAATACACAAAAACAGTCGAAACATTTTACATTTGTTTAATTAAAACACATAAAAAATTCAACAATGGTATCCCAAAACTGTTTTAAGTCACTGAACTGTATTTCCACCAGAAGGCAACGAATAAATGTTTTAATTAAAATAAACTTGTCTCTAAACCTACACTTTTTGCTAAAAATTATTGAGTATTTATTTAATTCAGGAGCACGTATCTATCAGGTATAAGTATATCTACATTTATATGTTTACAATCGGTATTCTACAGATAAGAATTATCTGTATCAAATCTACAGACACATAATTGCATGATTACAGCGTGAACCTATGTTGCTCATGAGTGTAGCGCTTATGTATTCCTTAGTTACTGACGACAAGGCCTATTACATTATACTCGTATATATGTTATACTAGGTTTGTCTTGGGTTTCACCCGTGTGATACCCTCTACGCATAAAATACGTCTTCTGTGTTCTAATTTGGTCTAACATACTATTTTTTATATCATTAACTAGATCATCATAATCATGTCAAATGTATATATTGTATATATGATAAATATGCATTTAAAAAAAAATATCCGTAATTTAGTTCCCACATTCCAAGCTTTGCTTAGTTTGGGGCTAGATAGTTCTGTGTGAAATTAATATCCTGACAATTCCTGTCCTCAAATATCATAACGAGATCACTAGGAGCCCAAAATGAAAGGGATGGTGATATGCATAGTCGCACGTAGCTGAGTAATACGGATGAGCGAGATTTTATCGCAAAAAATGTAGTAAAAATAACAAAGGATGTTGCACGCCGCGTTTTATGCACTGCGAACATAGTGGTATATTTTAAATACAAACTATCTAAATATGTGTTTGTATCATGCGATTCTAGTAACATTATGAAACCAAAGCTATTAAAACATTTTTTTTTTGTTTATTGTAGGATTTTGTTTGAGTCCACCTGGTTACCTAATTATGCCGCCATTATAACAACTCAAAATATTGTCGTGTTCCGGATTTAGAGGTAACATAGCTAGTTCCTCAGTTTGTTGAGAGATTCCGGGTGAAGTGCGCCTCCGCCTTTGGCCATATCTCAACTTGTAACCGGGTGAGACGAAGGCCAAGCGCTTCCCCGTCGTACAATAAAAAAAAACAATAGCAATTCTAACATAGCTAATTGATTCAGGCGTTATTTTACAGAAATCCATTGTTCAAAATTAATCTTAAAACAGAAAGATATTTGGTACCAAATTAGCTAAATTCGTTTTAAAAAAATCAAATTTCAAATGTGTTTCGCCGAAGATCTTGCACTTGATACCTACATGCAGCTCAGGGCTCGGAGCGGCAACACGTCAGCAGAGGGCTCCTCAGATTAGCAGCACGACTATTTCCTGAGGATGCCTCGTGTAGAGGTGAAAAATGTGTCGAATAGATTTTTTTAAAACGAATTTAGCTAAGCTGTTTCTTTAGTTTTTTCCTTCGAATATCTTTCTGTTTTCAGATTATTTATTTTAAGGAACGCTTACTTAAATGTGAACTGGTGCTGAAAGGCAGCGGCGTTTTCGGTAAAACGTATTCGGGTGGATGGTAAGAAACAGTTTGTTTTTTTCATCAAACAAACAGATACGGACACAAAACACGAAATTATAATATTAGTATTCATGTTCAGCAGTAAATAAATAAATAAATAAATAAATAAATATTACAAGACATTCATCTTACACAGCGCCATCTAGCCCGTATCTAGTAGACGTGTATGAACTGCCATAACAAATGTTTTTAAATTTCATAGGCAAATTATTTTGCTATTTTGAAGCGATATCGAGAACAAAACAAATGGTAATAATGTTATCGCTCAAGCGTTAACTCCTTGGTTTTCATAGAGTTGGAGCTGGGTCCTAAGCACACATCATTAAAATTAAATGTTTGTCGAACCTTTTGGAACGATTATAGGTCAATGGTAAACATGTGGGGATACATGCTTAGACCCTTAATAATGTAATTTTAAATGTTTAATTAACAAACGTATATGGTCTTCTGCTGACCTACCCATCACAATACTGTAATATTAGGTCATAAAATTAATAAAAAAAATATATAATAATAATAAAAAGTACAATTAAACTAACTATGTACAAAGGAATCAGTCAGATTACCTAAGGACCGTTACAAACGGCCTATACGTAACTTAACTGTTCCAGACCAGTACCAGACGGAAGCGTGCCCAAGACACTGGCTGCATTGCCACGCTGAATAGCTATGCTAATTCGCTGGTCATAAATAAATTATAACAGCTCAGTAAATAAGTACATGTAATTGGAAGAGACTAGCTACCCACAACACATGGTAGTTCAATATTTTTTCATTTTGTTGAATTTTACCTACCTACTAAGCTAATGCTAGATTTATATGCACTAGCACAAATAAATATAATGTCTTATTAATTAATTGTTGGCCACAAATAAAAAACAAAAGGATAAAAAATATATTATTGGCCACCAAAAGAGGCTAAAAATAATAAACTTTGTTTTTTTAACAATATCATAGCGTTTATCTTCATTATGCATTCTTGCGTTTTTTGGACATATCTCAAGGCAATCATATAGTACCTACGTAGGTATGTATTTATAGAAAAAATGTAGTTAAGTATTATATCAGTAATCTATTTTCCAAATTACAAGCAATGCTTGGTTTGGGGCTAGATGGCGCAGTGTGAAATTAATGTCCTGTAATGCCTATAAAAAAAGGCGATATGTGGACTCTAATATCAATGATAAGACAACAAGGGCGATGAGATGGTACTGTTGCTCCTTGTTCCACGAGGAAGTTCACCTATGCGCTGGACTCACCAAACCTCACCAGACTCACCAAACCTCACCAGACTCACCTGCACCGTAGTGGGCCTGAATGGATGTGGTCTGCCACATCCATCCACTATCCACGAACAGAGAGTATGGCGAGATATTGTAAGGCGAGACATTTGCCCGATATTGTACCTAGTGACCACGACCACTATGTCAAGAGTGTTTAGACTTTCGCCATCTATTTATTGATTAAAATACGAGACGAAATGGAGTTGAGTAGGTGTGCCCGGACTTTAATCATCATAACTTTGTTTCAATAATGTTATCAGCTGCCACTATCGGCTCTATTTTTATGGTTTAGGTTTTGTGTCCCATTTCGACTGGTAGCTTGTGCCCTATCGGCTGCGTAAACAACTAATTAATTTTGCAACCAATTGTGAAATAGTACTTTTTTATCTTCTTTATTGGCATTACCAATAGTTTTTTTTTTCATACTATTGCCAGCAAAGATTTTAAACAAGCATTCCGAAAAGACCTGTGCCGGCATAGGTCAGATAGTTGGTATTCTATACCTATATATATATTACTTACACGTCGGTGAAGCGATCCGCCTTCATCTCTCTTCAGGCTGAAGGTAAGGCGGAAGGTAAGGTAGTAACTGGCTTACCTCTAAATGCCGGAACACAACTATTTTAGAATTGTTGCTATGGCGACAGAATAAGGTAAGGTGGTGGGTAGCTAGCTAGACGGACTAAAACAAAGTCCTACCACCAACCAAACCAAGCACAATATTGTACTGTCCCTAAGGAGATTGGGACCTGGGACTTGTGGATCTGACACCGGTAGGCGAACTACTAGTCCATAGAGGCCGCTTAAGGGTTATAAGGACTGAATGGCTTTCAAAATACTTTTATTATGCGCATTGAACTTGACATAATTTCCAGCATATATAGGTATAATCGTTGTGTAACGATCGTAGTGTCTTCAAGAAGCGAGTTAATTTTCTCCACCGAACCGTCACAGGCGTGAATTACATAGAAGTGGGATGTCACAGCGCTGGTGCGGTGCTGCTTCAAAACTTATGATTATAATGTAAGTACCTACGCCGGTTCTATGTGCTTCAGACCACTTATATGCGTGATAGATACTGACGAATCGAGAACCTCCTCCTTTTTTTGAAAGTCGGTTAAAAAGAACGGCAGATTCTGGCGGTATTCAAAATTTACAATGGACGACTACGACTCCAGAATAAATATATTATTTTATTATACTAGCTGACCCCGCGCAGTTAGACTTACGACAAGGTTCTCATTTCTGCTAAAAAAAGCATTTTCTTATAACATTTCATTGTAATAGACCTCATTCTTACCCAGGCAAGCTTCCAGATCCAGGGCTGACTTTACTAAAAAAGCCTCGCCACTGATCGTGAGCCGCATCCATCCATAAATTCCACGTGACCGCCGGTCACAACAGAGAGGTTGCGGCCAATGTGTCTGCTATGTGTGGTGTTTTATGGCCTTTATTATCCTGAAACAATTTTCTATTTATTTTACATTGAAAATATTGAAACCAAGTTTCAAGCAAATCGCCAATCGTCAAACTCCTTTTCACCACTTAAATTTTTATTTAGAAAAATAAGCCTTAGCGGTTGTTTTTGCTATAGAAGGAAGCTGCGAGGTTCAGCTTTCTATCTAGTAGGTATGGCCTGTGCGTCTATTCCAGAAAAATGCTCATTGGTTTATGCATACAGATTATACGCAATACTTAGAATACCTAATTGGTAGATTTTATAGAATAGTAAATATGATTTTAATTTCAAAAGGGATTTTAGTGACAAAACCTAATCCTGAACTTGCAGCTCTCGAGACGGTTATGACACTAAAAGTCTAAAAATACTCTTTGGGGATTATCAAAGGGAATTTTGAAACTAGCCTCACATTCTGGAAAGTTTTGCTCAATCGATCATAACCTTCATTCTTGTATGTATGCAAGTTTAATGAGAGACAGATTTAGGTAAGATGGTGGTGCTCGTAGCTATCCAGACGGACTGAAACAAAGTCTTACTGTCAACTAATCTAAGCACAATGTTATACTCCCCTGGGGATCGATCCCGGGACCTCTTGATCCGACAACGGTGGGCGAACCAGGCTACAGCGACGGGTAAAAATAAAGTAGTACATAAGGAACTTTACAAGATACTTTATCTTATACGTGGCATTACTTTCTATAAATAAATCATTTTTTAAATTATCGCGATTATTATACATACTATACAATAGATCCGTTTTCGTTAATAATTATGTATAAATGCACAATTAGCGAACAGATCACTCAGTATTCTAAGGCTATCATTATGACCAACGTATGAATATGCTTTCGACAAGTTTTGGTTGATGCAAATTAAGAACCGCTAACGAAATACCTGCACGATGTCAAATGTTATCATGTCCCGGTTGTAAAATACCAGAACTCTTCCATGGTACCCTCCATGGTGTCATTATTATTCCCCTTTACTTGTTCTCCCACGGGAAGATAGAAGGTTGCCCGCACACTAGGCCTTTTCCAATGAGTAGGTTGCGATTGCGCGCAGCCCTCTCGTTTTTGTACGCGTCTCACACTAACACACACACACGTACCACAGTCTCTTGCCCACCTTTTGTAGTTATCCCATATTGACATATTTGACTTTTACGATATTCACGCGAGATCCCACTATCGTTGCCAGGATTGCTAAGGTCTTTTGAAGGTGTCCTAGACCTTAGTGGGTAATTGTCGATTCCATCGAATCCTCTTTTTGAAGTGAAAACTACGTTAGGCGTATTGGAAAATTGCGATGGGAAAAAACCATTGAACTCGCGACACTGTTACGGTTACCGACACCTCTTTAAAATGAAAACTTTTTCACCATTGTAAACATCCGGTAAGTATAACACATTGAGATTCGAGAACCAACAATTTCAGCTGTTCTCTTTAGCAAAGATCGACATACTTCAAGTTTTCACTTCTGTCGGCACTCCCGAAGTGCCACTGTTTGTTTTTGTGGGGGGAATCTCCTACATGCGTACTGTTATAAATAAATCTAACTCATAATTTTTGTCGACCTAAGCATTCTACCCCTCCTTTCCGCTAGGTATAAAAGCCACGCTAGGCATTCCGCCACGCGGTTTTAGCCCAGTTCAACTAAATTTTGTTTTAAGACTCATTGTAATAGTTTTAGTAGTTTTTGTTCAATATAAAGGTTCTCGGGAATAAAGTGTTTTTTTAAAAAAGGACTCTCGGACTGCCATCCTAACAACTGGTGTCAGAAGTGTGATATCCTGGAAAGGCGACTTTTCGGGATAATTATTGGCAAAAGTCCTTCGTCGAACTGAGGAAGCGCGAAAAGTGGTCGACGTTAAGCCTTGGGCCTGCCTGCCTAAGCCCGCGCTGCTGCTGCTTCTTCACGACGCCAAGTCTCCGCTGACGAGCGTAGGATAGTATTATATAGTACTACGAAGTTGTCGGAACTCTGTCTCACTAAACCCTCCTATGGCTAGCCTCGATACTAAGTATGGCTCTGGAATGTATGTGAAAACACCTTTGAGATCTCCCAGCCCAAAGCCAAGTAAACCTTGTATATAAGTAACAACTAGATTAGGTATGTAATGCTGATAAATATTTTTATTTCATGTTTGTTGTACGACGGGGAAGCTCTTGCCTTTCATCTAACCTGGTTACAAGTTAAGATAAGGCCACTTCACCAGGAATCCTCAACTGGGTACTGGCTATCATACCTCTGAATTCCGGAACACAACAATTTTGAATTGTTCCTATGACGACACACTTAGGTAATATAGAAAAAAAGAAATGCAGAAAGAAGATGGTAGCTTGCTGTGCGAAGTCCGTCTACCAACCAAACCTATTACAATATTGTACCACCTGGTGCTTGGTTTGGTTGGAGATAGGATCTTCTATAATTTCATTTCATTTCATTTATTTATCCACAAACAATATACATTGTGTCGGAATATCTTAAAAATAACAAAAAGTAGGTACAATAATTAGTAAAAATAAAATAAAAGTGTAAACAGTAAAATAATAAATAACAGTAAGTAATTGCAATATTACTTACTGTTATTTATTATTTTACTGTTTAAAAGTGTAAAAGATTCATAAAAATTAATTAAATTCAGTTAAATAAAAATTGTTAACGAATGTAAAAATAAAAAAGAATACTAATAAAACTTATCTGATAAATGTCAAAATGTTAATAATAAGTCCACCTAGCTACCTAGCTACCTAGCTACCACCATCTTACCTAATTCTGTCACATTTTTTTTTCTTTTTATTGCACGACGGGGAAGCGCTTGGCCTTCATCTCACCTGGTAACAAGTTGAGATAAGGCTGAAGGAGGTGCACTTCACCCTGAATCCTCAACAAACTGAGGAACTGGCTATCTTACCCCTGAATGCCGGAACACAACATTTTCTTAAGAATTGTAATTATGTCGCCATAATAACTATTCTTTATGTCAACTTGTTATTAGGTAAGATGAAGGCCAAGCGCTGCCTAGTCGAACAATAAAAAAAAAGACCACTACATACTTAACATACGATACCTACCAAGCTGTGAGGCTTGTGAGCAACTTGTTGTTCAGTCTGTACTGATCCTTAGCCTCCAAGCGTTTCAATCTTTATCCATATCATTTTATTTGCGAGATTGGTGCGTGTGACATGACAAGGTGTTTACGTTTCATTTTGTTTATGGGGTAGGTGAATGCGTAATAAGCAAATGTGTTTCTTACCTCGTTCGTTTTGTTGACAGGTTATTTGCATTTTTTGTACACTAGGAGTGTTTGCTGTCGTTGTTTTTGCTGACTTATCGTGCGAGAGGGACAGCTCGATTCAAAAGCGCGTGTGATTGAATGAAATGGATATGCATGAATACTCGCTAAACTCATCCTGATTTTGCTATTTGCCATTACTACACATCACTTACCGAACTCTGTTTCATAAACACACTTAGGTTATGTCAGTTGGCTATTTATAATTAAATTGTTTTTGTTTGTATTAGTTTTTAGTTTTTTTTATTTTGCTAAAGGGATGTGCTTGGCCTTCATTTCACCTGATTTTTATGTTATGATAAGGCTAAAGGTGGAAGCGCACTTCACCCGGAATCCTCAACAAAATGAGGATCTGGTTTTACTGACTTACCTCTAAATGCCGGAACACCACATTTTTTAAAGAATTGTTGTTATGGCGACAGACGTATGTAAGATGGTGGTAGCCAGGTGAACTTAAACAAAGTCCTACCACCAACCAAACCAAGCATTATTATACTTCCCCTGGGGATGGAACCCGCGACCTCTAGATCTGACACCGGTAGACTAACCACTAGACCACGGAGGCTCCAAAAGGTAGTTAAAGTTATTATAAATTTGTGAGTGGTTATTGTATTATTTTTAGTTGAATTGATTTTCTTTCAAAAATAAACTTGTTTTTAGGCTATACTGTCGTTTAATGTTTAATTGTTCAATATAATTTATGTATATAATAAAGTGTTTCTGTGTTTCTTCATTCATGGATAATTTTTATTCGAAATCTGGAACAAAAAAGACAACTCCTATATAGAATAAGTAGAAGCCGAATATTGAACTTCTTTTGGTTATTTTTTTTATTATTGAGCGACCAAGATATGTCATCGGATGTTTTTCAATTAACCGTGTTTTGTGTTTGTGATTCGGGTTAATGGTGAGACTAATGTTTGGACCAACTTTTTTTTTACAGGACGATAATTTCACACAGCGCCATCTAGCCCCAAACTAAGCATAGCTTGTTATATGGGAACTAGATTACGGATAGAATACTTAAATACTTTTGTAAATACATACGTACTAAATGATACCACACCCAAACACAGAACAAACATTTATATTCATCACACAAATGTTTGTTCTGGGTGGGAATCGAACCCACAACCTACAGCGCAGAAGGCAGAGTTACTACCAACTGAGCTATGAGGCTTGTTACGAGAAGGATGAGGTCTACGATGGAGTGAGCTGATCAGGAGGAACTGGTACCGTTTAGCGCTGGACTTCTGAGGATCGCTAGCCAGGTGTACCACCAGTTTAATTCCCACCCAGGACAAACATTTGTGTGGGGAATATAGATGTCGGTTCAGTGTTTGGGTCTTGTATTGTAAATATAACAATAAGAAAATAAAAGAAATAAGTATTCTATCTTATGTGTAATTTATTTAAAAAAACACGTAAATTATGAATTTGTTCTCTAGCCTAAAGCTAAACGTAAACATGAAATCAAAAGCTTACCCATCATTTATTTCAAACAACTGAAATCTAGTTTGTTATACTTGATTTTGGTAACACTGATGCAGGCCCTTAGTCGTTTCTCTTCTCTTGAGTGGATAGGGGGGGGGTTTGTTCATGGCAGTCACGCTAAAAAGAATGAGTACTAGGAATCACGTCCATCCATTGGACTCTCAACGACCGTGTGTGGCTTTTACGACACAGATTACGACGCGGGTAAAACGTAATCAGTAACGTAAACGTAACGTAGCCGTCACGTGCTGCGTCCGGCGAACATAGACACGTAGCGGTCGCTCGTAACGACCCACGTGGTCGTTGGCGTTGCATCTGTACCTTCCTAGTGATGGGACAAATACGGGACCGGTTCCTGTTGGTTGGTGGTACGGCTTATGAAGTGAAAACTGACTATCTTACCTCTAAATGCCGGAACACAACTATTTTTAGAATTGTTGCTATAGCGACAGAATTAGGTAATATGGTGGTAGCCAGGCGGACCCAAAACAAGTCCTACCACCAAAAAAACCAAGCACAATATATTGTACTCCCCATGGGAATCGAACCCGGGACCTCTGGATCTGAAATCGGTGGGTTGAACCACTAGACCATAGATGCGGTTAACTATCTAGAGCCAGCCTGGCTAGCTACCATCATCTAACCTAAGAATGTCGCCTTGACAATTCTTAATTGTTATGATCCGGTATTGAGAAGTAAAAAAGCCAGGTCCTCGGTCTGTTGAAGATTCCGCTTGACCTTTATCTCACCTCGTTTTAAGTTATTATAAGGCTTATGAGAAGGTAAAAGCGCACTTTACCTGGAATCCTCAACTGTCTGAGGAACTGGCTATCTTACCTCACAACTTTGTGTAAAAAATGTAATGTTTGTATGCTAATTAGCAGGACCTAGCAGATAGACCAAGCTTTAAGACATTTGTATACCTAGGTTCACGAACAATAAATGAATTATGAAATTATGAAAACTTTAGAATTGGTAAGGCGACATACTTAGGTAAGATGGTGGTTTCTAGCCTAGACTTAAAGTCCAACAACCAACCAAATCAAGCAAAATAGTGTACTCCCCTGGGGATCGAAACCAGACCACAGAGGCAAATACCACACGTTTAAATAACATCACTACGGTTTAACTAGAAAGCGCAGAATATTAGATTTGCACGATTCTACTGCCCCGGCAGGACCAGGTGCTACTAATACCTATATTCTTATGAATGTAACATTGCTTTCCAATAAGCTAGGCTAACAGTAAATGTTGCATTAGTATTCAAAAATAAGGTGGGAAATTAATAAGTGTTATGTAAGAATTCTGATTACTATCTGTGCTGTTACCTAATCTCAAACAAACTTTAACTATGACCCGCCTCAGAAGGGTTATGTTTAACAGAAGTGTATACTGTGTATGTATTTTGTTCTTCTGGTGAAACCTTTTGTTGACTTTTACGAAATCCGAGGGATGAGTTTTATTTTTACTTTACTTTTGTGCTTAAATCTAACACTTCTACAAGGATCTGCAAGCTGAGTGCGAACATCCATACTGTATACTTTATAGTTTGCGTTAACTTTATTTTCTATGGAGATGTGAACAGCGTCACCTAGCGGCAAGTTTACAAAACTTTTTTGCGAGTGGGAATCTTTTACCATTACTT
The DNA here is from genome assembly GCA_951394065.1 of Venusia cambrica. Taxonomy (NCBI): domain Eukaryota; kingdom Metazoa; phylum Arthropoda; class Insecta; order Lepidoptera; family Geometridae; genus Venusia; species Venusia cambrica. Next base: position 6,399,266 of record OX596057.1, read on the forward strand.
TAAAAGTTGCGTAAACATAAATTTGATAGTTAACTTTATGTGTTGATAGTTTTGCGAGTGTAAACGACCAATTTTGACATTTATCGTGTAAATTACGTTAACTTTGTAGATACGTCGTTCACTTGAAATTTCTAGGTGAGGAGGAACCGTGATTGTCTTGACTATTATTGTGCGAAATGGATATATTTATTCACTCACGTCAATATTTTGCGCGTAGAATGATTGAGGTGGCTCATGCTCAAGATGAACGTGAAATAATGAGGAATATTCGCACAGAATTCCGCAACAAATTTGACCCTGCGAAAGACCTCTCCGAGAATGGTTTCCGTGATACGTAAGTTACAAATATATAAAAATAATAAAAAATATAACGGTGAGTTTTTTTTTAGGGCCACTGAGGCCAAGTCTGAAGCCGTGAGAGTTATCTCGATTTCGGTCTACATGCGTCAAAAAAAAGGAAGGTCCGAAAGGTCCCCTAAGCAAGGGCCCAAAGCGTCTACGTCATAAAAAAAATGCACTCGTCGCAAAATGGCTTGGCCTTGAAAATTAGAGCAAAACTCGTGCTTGGCCATTGAAAATTTCAAATTATTTCGAACTCGACACAGATCTAAGTAAAAATCGGCCGATATAGAAGTGGCATTGATATTCCTTTGAAAATCTCCAAACATTTCCCTTGAAATTGCCACATCTGGTACGCTATAGACCTATGCAATTCTCGAGAAACATTCGTCATTTTTTTCGAAAACGTTTCGAGTAAACGTTACTAAAATAGTAGAGTATAATGACGTTTACACTCGCACATCTGACGTTGACGATGCATTTAGCGTAACTCGATATAGGTACTTGATCGTCACGTCAACGCGATTTTACAAAACAGTTCGCACTCAGCTTACAGATAAGTAACACTTGAAGTTAACGCGGCTGGTGGCAACCGAACCAAATTGAGACAAGTCAATACCGGATGTACTTAATTGTCTTTCCTGAGGGTTCTGATGATTTGCACCCCCCCCCTAAGTCACTCCCACAATACAGACAAACCAAACGACACCTCAAAGGTTAAAATCCATCATAGCTTAATGGATGATTATATAATATATTATTATATTAGCCTGTGAAATTTACGCTGTTTAGTGTCCCAATGAAACAGGCACAATACATAAATGACATACATACTCTCCAGAAATGTTAATCTCCTTCTAAGGCAGTCATGAATGGGTTATACCTCGTTTTGGCGTAGCGGTCAACTTTTGCGGTGATAGTAACGAAACAATCGAATACAGTTCTAAAACGATAACCATCTATTTTCAGGTAAGTGCAGCGGTGTCCCAAGTCCAAGAATAGATATGAAGTTTCTCTGTGTAGTGCTAAATCGGGTCACTTTTGTCTCGATAGCTTAAATATATTAGAATGAAATGCAAATCTATCAACCCTGTGCAATTAATAATTTTCATTCTCTTTTTTGCGCTTGGCCTTCAACCGGGGTACCATGTACTACTTACCGTCTCCATAATAATAAGGTTTTCGACCTGCCTTTTTGCCGCACCAAATAGGTCAACACTCTTTACTATATCACATGTGCTGTTCATACAATACTTTATTTTTTTTATGTCGAGGAACCGCTTGATCTCCATCTTATCTGGTTTTAAGTTATAATTTGGGCAAAGGTGGAACCTTACTTCACCCATCTTTAAATCTCAACTTACCTATCTTTATGCCAGAACACAACATTTTAGAATTAATGTTATAGCGACAGATTTAGGTACGATAACCATCTTATTTTCATTATTGGTGCATCAGTCAACAACATAAAATTTCTCCCTCAGCCAAATATTTATATCTAATTTATATTATAGTTAATTTATTTATTTTGAAATATATGTAAATTTTAATAATACGGGTGAATTATTATTTACATAATAATTCACCCGTATACATGCTGTTTTGAAGGTTTTGTAGTGTATACGTGGTGTATACAGTTGAATCTATTTTCTGAACCAATACCTAATAAAAAGGTAATTCAAATTCCTTTCCCAATGTGTGGTTGCGGGACCCTTTATCTTGAACTTCGTTGTCATTCTGCCAGTCCAGACCTATATGAACCCTAATAAATACCCAGTTAATATTAAGAGAAAATACGGCGAAATACTCAACAAATAATGAGATATAATATCCACGCTCTGAGAACTGAGAAAATCATGTTGTTATGTAACATAAAGTAGGTAAGTCGCAAAACTGATACTATTATGTTCTTGTTTTAGAAATTTAGAAAAATTTACATTTCACTCAATTTATTAAATAAAATATTATTTTATTTAAGTTAATTTTATAAACATAACGTTACAGCACAAACTTCCAATGCGATATATTAGAAAATCTGAAATCATTATGTACTTTTATCATGTGTAATAAATACATAATAAATACACATGATAAAAGTAAAAGTAAATACGTAGATTTATGAATGATACGTAGTTTTATGTAATTAAGAGTAGAAAAGCCCACCGTGAAAGAGCTCGTTCGGGGAAGTACTACTAGCATACTTATTTCAGCCGCAAATCGGAATTTGTGTGTTCGCATAGAAGGGAATCGTCACCGGTGAAATTACAGGCCCGTGAGGCTTAACACCTTTATGCCTCAAGTTGACGGGTGCTGTGCAGTGATGTAAGGCTAGGTTCTTTGTGGATCAGACCTACGCAGTAAGCTTTTTGTCATGCAAACCATACTCAGGAACCCCTGAAACCCCATTTAATCCTGGCGCAAATATAAATAAACGAAAACACAAAATCTGTATCGATCCAACGATGCCCGTCGCATCGTGATTATTTATTTTATTTTATTTAATAAATGCAAGATGATCCTCATTTCGGCTTTCATCGTTGTGTTACGATGAAACTGAAAAACTTTTTACAGTTTTGTCATAAAAACTCAGTTTGTACCTACCTACTCTAACAGTACTACACCAAACATTTAAATGCACCCATCTACATATTAAATCAAAATTAGCCTCCTTGGTGCGCGGACTATTTTTCCGCAACTGGGCCTCCTATGGGCCCTTTTTGCGTGACGGGTGGGCTTTTGCTACTCCAACCACCCGATGTAGCCTCCTATACCTAGTTAATTATTTACAATCTCTGACTATTAGAAAGTTAATAAAAAAATATGTAATAGAAAAAAAACAATACAGTAAAGATTAATAAAACAAAAATTAGTAACTGCTTACGTAATAATATTACTTATTTACTAATTACTTAAGTCTAGGTATGGACCGCCTGTGGCGGTGAAAGCCTCCTCCAAGTCCTTCCATTTCGTCCTGTCTTTTGCAGTTCTAGACCATATATTTCCAGCAATTCTGACTATGTCGTCATCCCATCTGGTCATTGGTCTACCTCTTTTGCATTTTTCGTCGCGCGGGGTCCAGTTGGTGGTTATTTGGCACCATTTGTCTCCTGTTGTCCATCTACATATAATCGCTATAATTAGTATACATCAACATATAATTTACATAAATCAACTTACCACTACTCACTACACACGTACATCTTCACTCGCTCACCCACACAACATACATTATCAAATGGGCCTTGTTATTTATTATTATAAATAGTAATATCAATAATTATTAACATACTTAGCTGTTAGTCATTATAAATTTTGAAGTATTAATTCATTTACATAAATTTATATTAGTTATGCACATTTAATATTTCATTTTAATTTCAACTTTATAATTAATCTTACTCAATAATCTAATTTTGTTAATTTTAGAGCACAATGTACCAAATTTTATTTGCCATATTATTAAGGGAGCACTCTTTGCCAAAGAACAAGCTTTCTTAGCTTATTTTGGTGACGAGGGCTCAACATTTATATGTATTTTGTACAACAGTAATAAATGTTTTTTTTTTTTAGTATAGCTTTGTTGTAGGCTAGAGATGCACTTAACATCAAGTGGGCTACTTGCTTATTACGTCTTCTAGTAGCATAAAAAAGAAGTACCTATTTAAGTACATAAATATGTAATTTCACCTGTAATTTGACAATAAGAATTACTAATCTATAGTAAAAAGAAATAGTTATATATGGAGCAAGTGCTGATACATACTTGGTAACATATAGGTAATTTATTTTCGTACTAAACGAGAGCCTCTTTAATTTTCCAGCCGTCTACAGACAAATCCACCAGAGATTTAGGTTTTTTTTGCTTACAAGCTAATGGGTAACTTACGTTACGTAGGTTATTATGATAAGCGCGGCATCAGCGATCTATAATGACTAAGCGAGCGCAAAGCGCGAGTGTGGGGTTTGTGGTTTATAGTTACATGGTATTTTTTTACGGACGGAAGTATGGGGGTTGAACCAAAAAAATAAATGGGTTAGGTTCGTATATGGCCTGGATTTTAAAACGTCTGTGAGGGCAAAATGTTACAGACATTTAGAAAAATGTTCAAAATAGTTCGCTTTTTTAAATATTGGTGATGATGACCTATGTCCCCATAACTTTTATATGCTACTTTACTTGCATTCGATGTATAATTAAATAGGTATCAAATAATCTGACTTGAGTGATCGGTTACGTTATATACGAGTGTGCTCATAAGTAGTCAATCGAGTAAGAAATTGGTCTTTTTAACGAGACATTTCAAGACCTCAAGCGTTAGGTAGAAAGAAATAATCTCATTTATTTTCAGGTTGGTGAACAGTTATTCAGTTTAGCTATGCAAAGACAGACTCGCGAAGTCTACAGCTCATAGAAATACTATTAAATTACTGAATTGAAATCGCCATTATTATTTTTTACAGTTATTGAACTTTTTACTTGTAGTTTTCTTTTTATTAATGTTCAGATAAAGCAATCAGCCAGTATCACTTTGCAGACTTGGTGATACAATTTTTTTGCATTTAAAAAAAACAGCACAAACACAGCTTTTCATAGAGTCTTCTGCCCGCTCAGCGAGTTAACAATGGATGCCCATACACTCTTCCCGCCCGCATCAGTTCAACAGTAATGACGAGCATTCTGCCGTACTTTAAAATAGGTCGGCTACTATAGCCTTTTTGTTGGAAGTTTTGAATTAGAAAATCCAGGACAAAGTCGACCCAGGCTGTCGCACGCGACTCTTTATAAGCTGAACTAGGGTATGGATTCGATTGGAAAAGTTCTGCTAAGCGAATACAGCTGTTCTCTGAATGTTTCTTTCAATACACACTTAAGAGTCTATGATTCCTGAAATGGCTCAGCTTCAGCGATCATATCTTCCACAATCCTGTAGCATTTGCTTTGAGATTAAACAGATGTTTTATTTAAGGATTGATAGACTTTTGTCATGCTAGCGTTAGTGTGGCAAAAAGACGTTTACATACAATTTTATGTATAGAAAAATTATATAAAGATAACTCTAATTTGTACCAAAAATCTTCGTTCTTCAATTAATATTTCCAAACACATCTTTGAACTTTGTACAGTAAATAAATATAGTATATAGCAGATGCTGACTTTGACTTTGACGTTGACTTTGCTCTGTGTTTTAGATTTTCAAAATCAATATTTGTTTTACCGTAAAAAATAAAACGTAAAAATTCGCGCGTAGTTTTGTCATCTGGTTGTCTTAAGCGCCGTACCGTGGCGGAGCGTACAGATAAGATAAGATAAGATAATTACTTTATTTACCAACAAATGTTTACAATATATTTATGTTTCAAAATATAACAGATTACAAATGGATCCCGCACTAGGGCTGGCCTGTGCTGCGGGCATCCGAGATAAATTGATTGACAGTTTGAGAAATAAGACACTTGTAAAAAGGATATATAAATTTAGAAACGAGTATAGTGGGTACAAATTAACTAAACTAAATTAAGTTAAATTAAGTGGATCAAGACAAGGTTGAATATAAAGACGTGAGCAAGCTTGTGTATGTATGTATGCGTGTGTAGGTGTGTGTGTGCGTGTGAGTGTAGGTGTGTTTGTGAGTGTGTGCATGTATGTAAGGATAGAAACAAAAAGCAACTACAGGAACCAGCTGAATTAAAATTTAAATGATGGCTACCAAAAGTTTTTCTGTTCCATTGTAGTCAAGGGTAACAAGCCACTTTTTTATTTTTACCTTTGCTCCATAAAGTAAGCATGACAAAATATCACAGTGATTGTTCACACAGCGATAGATAAAAGGGAAAGAATAGCTTTTAAATCGCCTAGCAAATGAGGTCCTGACCCGTGGTACATTAATACGAGTACGACGTTGACTTTTGGTTGGGGTAACAACGGGCAACTGAGACAGAAATACCCTATGATAAGCCGAAGCTGCTCTGAGAATGTAGAGTTGGCGAACACTCAAAGTCTGAGAATCAGAGTGAATCGCAACTGTTGGATAACGAAAAGGTTTACGATACATTACCTTTAGAACAGCCCTTTGGGCCCTTTCAAGGACAATCATATGTGTCTTGGAGGCACCACCCCAGACAGTAATACAATAGGTCAAGATGGATTCGCAGAGAGAGGTATATACAAGTTTAAGTGTCTCCTCGTCAGAGCCATCACGGAGCAATTTCATAATATGAATTAGTTTTCTAACACGATTAGATAAAGAAAGAATATGCTTTTTAAAATTTAGTGATTGGTCTACAATAAGTCCTAAGTAGCGAAGGAATTCTACTTTTTCAAGGTTAGGACACGAACAGTTACTATTCAGGGTATTGCCACATTTGTGTATACGTACAGTAAGACTGGAAGGGGGTCTAGACACTTTAGTTTTATGAAAACACAGATATTTTGATTTGGTTGCATTCAACGTAAGTAAATTGGTGTCTAGCCAATCAGCAACACGCGCCAAACCCTCCTGCGCTCGCTGAAAGACCTCTGGCCAACTATCACCCGTGAATAGGATAGCTGTATCATCAGCGTAACAAACAATTTGATTAAGAGGAGAAAATTCAAATAGAGATATAAGATCATTGATATATATTGTGAACAATGTTGGCCCGAGGATACTACCCTGCGGGACTCCAAATGAGAGGTTTTTAACTTCACTTACCAGCCCAGCAATTGACACGCATTGTCCTCTATTTTGCAAGTAGCTATTGAACCACTGAAGAGCAGTACCTCTTATTCCCAGGCATTCTAGCTTTTTAAGTAAAATGCTGGGAGACACCGTGTCAAAGGCTTTTGCCAGGTCTAAAAAGACGCCTATACACTGCCTGCCACTGTCGAGAGCTGAGACCGACTTATCAAGTAGCGCATGGACCGCGTCCTCCGTGGACTTACCACGCCTAAATCCGAATTGACAAGATGATAAGATGTTGTTTTTCTCAAGGTACGTTGTTAATCTTTTGTTTACTAATTTTTCGAGGATTTTAGAAAAAATTGGAAGAAGAGAGATTGGACGATAGTTGGAAGGGGAACTTTTATCACCATCCTTGTGAATCGGAATAACTGACGCAATTTTCCAGCAGTCAGGAAAAACTCCATTGGATAGGCTTAGATTCATAACGTAAGTCAGTGGTTCCAGAAACAAGTTAAAATATGTTTTTAAAAATGAGTTTGTCAGTCCATCTTTACCGGGGGCACTATTATTCTTAAGGTTTTTTATTAATGATGAAATTTCTAGATTGTCGGTTGGTGCCATAAAAAACGAGTTTGGAGAGTCAAATTGAATTGATACTTCAGCTGCAAGGTCAGATTCGCTTTTTTTAAGATTAGAAAGAATCGAACAGGCTAAGTTTTTTCCTACGTTTACAAACAGTACAGCAATGTCACCTTTATTAAAACGATATCATAGTTTGAAACTAGAGGTAAGGTTGCGTTGAGTTGCTAATCTGAGGTAGTATAGGCCATAACATACGTAAAAACGGGTGAAAGTAATGCGATATTTGAAACTGTAAACGTTAATGTTACTGGTTATTTAATAAAACGCCATGTAGCCTTTAAAAAACTTTACTATAATAAATATACATGCTGGGTACATGTCAGCTGAAGGCCAATTATAAGTTTCCACTTATAGGTTACTAATTAGATGAAAAACAACCCCATCACTAGACCCTACATTAACATTGGTGCGCAACGAGGAATAAAATCTTAACACTAACACCTACTGAATGAAGAGCACCAATACGGGTGAGCTATGAGGAAGTACTTTGGTGCATTTCATCTGGGTGCGCTACAAGGAATGCATCAAAAATTCTCACAGCTCAGTTGGTAGCTCTGCTTTCTGTTCTGTAGGTTGAGGGTTCGATTCCCACCCGGAAAAAACATTTTCGTAAATAAATAGATGTTCATTCCGTGTTCGGGTCTGGCATTGTTTGCTATGTATGTATTTTACAATAAAAGTTTAATACGCATATTTTACGTAATCAAGTTACCATTACAAGTTTTGATTCTATGGTTATATGAAGGCGAGACGGCGTTGTGTAAAATTAACATTTTGTAAATAGCTGAGATAAGTTGTTTTTGATGTAGGACCGGGAAGCGCTTGGCCTTCATCTTGAAGTAGTGACATTAGGTGGAAGCGCACAAAATATCATAATATGTATTTCGTGTGTGCAATAAAGAATAAAGAAGGAAAGGTCCTAAGAAATAAAGAAGTTCCTGGGCAAATATAGTTCTACACAATGTAAATAGAAATGCCTCTAGCGCACTTCTACTAAGATAATAAAATTTACATAGTTTACAAAAAAACCGGCTAAGTACGGACAGAGCGTGGCGACCCACAGTTATGCTAAGCACTAGGCACTCTGTGAATCTCAACAGACTACTTAAGTTCATGAGGTCCAGATGGACAGACATATGGGCAGCGGGGGCTCTATAATAATAGGATCCCGTAGGCACCCTTTGTATAGGGAACCCTAAAAATCAAAAGATTTTATATCAAAAGTTTATCAGATACATTTACAAACATTACGCTTCGCAAGGAAGTATTTATTTGGGCAATAATAAAGGCTGACGATGTTTTTTTGCTTTGTACAACGGGTAGGTCTAAACACCTTCATCTAAACTGAGTTTCAAGTTATGATAAAGCCGAATGAAGCGCACTTGACCCAGAATCCTCAACAAACTGAGGAACTGATAAATGCCGGAATACTACTATTTAAGAATTGTTGGAATTAGGTAAGATGGTGGTAGCTAGACAGGCGGACTTTAAAAAAATCCTAACACTAACCATCCCAAGCACCTTGCTCCCCCTGGGTAGTAATCGAACCCAGGACAGGATATGACACTGTTAGGAGTACCACTAGACCACAGAGGCGATTGAACCTCCTATCAAAGTTGCGTAGTAACAATAATAATCTCCAAGATCCCTCGGCCCCAGTTAAATATTTGCGAGCTTGGGCAGTATTAACCATATTATTCATGAAATTCGGGTCACACACCGTGACGTGCCACAGATAATTCAGCTGGGCCTACCAACGACGCTCTGATTTATATTGGGTAGGGAAAACTCCACTTTTCCTGATGTGCTTGTATCAAGTAGACACGACGAAATATTCAACTCACTGAATGGAAGCGGAAGCTTTTTTTGATTTTTAACCGCCTCTGTGGTCTAGTGGATTGACCACCAGTGTCAGATCCAGAGGTCCCGGGTTCGATCCCAATGAGGAGTACAATATTGGGCTTGGTTTGGTTGGAGGTAGGATTTTGTTTAAGTCCGCCTGGCTAGCATCTTACCTAAGTCTGTCGCCATATCAACAATTCTATGGCATTTAGAGGTAGCAGAAAGGCTTTTTTATAATTTGATACCAGGTGAGATGTAGTCCAAGTGCTTTTCCGCCATACAATAAAAAAGTAATCCCCTTAGGCCCTTGGGTATGGAAATCGGGACCTCTGGGTGGATGGACCGTTAGACAAAGGCGGTATAAATCATGTTCTCATTTTAAAACGTATAAACATAATATGATACTCGTAGCAAAATCTTCGTAATAAAAATTATATACTGCCAATTTTATTTTATTTTATACGTTGGGTTCACTCTTCACTAGCTTGATTCGGCTTGTCTAGTTCTAGGTCAGAGCAAGTTTTTTTTTTTTTTAATTAATTCGTTCTCAAATCGAAAGATTAGGTAAGTAGTTTACGCATAGTGCTCTACCCCGGGCAACGGATTCGCTGGATGCTGGTTACATCTGGATGATCACAACAGCGGTGGTAGGACCTGTAAAGCTCCACCTGGTTAGTTCCTCCGAAGTTCCACCAATAGGTTTGCCGTACTCCGTCGCGTGGAGCCAGTGCCTTCTGTAAAAGCTTGTTCTATCGTGCACATCAGCGTTGCTCAGTCCTAGAGCAAGACAACACTAGAGGTCAAGAGCTAACACAACATTTATATGAAACAAATTTTATGATGACACAAAAACTCCCAACCGCTTCTTTTCCTACATCCGGAAATGCTCTAACCAATTGAGCAAGGAGGTTTCTGACGCATATTCCGAATGCTTGTGTCATTTTGATAATGAGCGCTCAAGCTGAGTCATTATAACATTTGCAAATGTTGTGAGCAAGTGTAATCACTTGAAATAAAAAAAATATATGAAAACCTCTGTTACCAAGCTATAAAGTTTACTAATCCTTATATTTTAATTGAATTCTTTTTTTTATGTGAATCTTTGTACATTGCTGGTAATGTAACTCGGTAATGTACGAGGGGAAGGGGAAGGGGGATTTTCGGGCAGCGATTGACAAATTTCAATTTTCTATTTTTTTAATATTTTAGTCCGTTATGTAATTACCTATTTAAGATGTGGGTACAATTTTCTTTCACTATCATTGTCTACTTTACTTTTTTACTTGAATATTTATATGTGGAAACTTGTGATTCATTTTCAATATTTGCCTGCATTTATTGTTATGTAAAAATCTTATTATGTCGGTACATAGGTCTATGATTTGAGACTTCTATACGTTCTGTCCTCTGTACCGCGTGCATATAACACACACACATGATTGGAAAATGTAGGAGGCAGGGAAACCTGATGAATTTATTATGTAAACCTCAGCTTATTCGTCTTCCCACAGCATCCTGTCACCGACTTATACTTTCAGATTTCCATATACCATGTTCAATTCATCGGCTCTCACTGACGAAAATGTTTAATCTGATGTTACGCAAAGATTTAGATTTGTGCTTTGGTACAAAACCTACTTGATAGTATGTAGTTATAATACTATCTATATCTTACCTATATCTATATTCATTACATAAGTACACTGGCTAAGCGTAAGCTTCTTTTTTCTTTTTTTTTATTTTACGACGGTGAGGTTCTTGTCCTTCATCTCACTAGATTTTTCAAGTTATTATAACGCCGAAGGTGGTAGCGCACTTACCCGGAATCCTTAACAAACTGAGGAACTGCATGTTTTACCTCAAAATGCCCGAACACAAGAATTTAATAATTGTTGTTATGGCGACATAATTAATAATTAGTAAGATTGTGGTAGCTATCCAGGCGGACTTATACACAGTCCTACCACCAAATAAACCAAGCACAATATTCTACTCCCGGGATGGAACTCGGGACTGGATCTGCCAGATCCCGAGGTCCCGGAGGTCAAAATAACACAAAATCGACAAAAAATATTCGCCCAATTGACCCCCACATCCATCGAATACCGCAACCGCTACAATGTCGTCGGTCCATCGAGTCTTCCCACGCTCCGTTTCGCGTTTAATCGTGATCACCATGCGAGAACGTTTGCCCCCAGCAGTAAGTTATCAGCTATGTGAACTATGTGGCCTAACGACTGCCATTTCAGCTTGCTGATTCTAAGATAGTTAATATTTTGGTTTATCATAGAAACAGTTGTCAATATCAAGCGATTAAATTATTTAATACTCTGCTAGTCAAATTCAAAAGCTTAGATAGTATCTGAACTTTTAAAACTTTTGTTGAAAGGATACCACTATTCAATGGAAGAGCTTTACAAGAAAATATTAGATTAATCACTCCAAGCTTATGTTTACGCGAAATTATTGTCTGTTATTAATATTATTATTTGTTCAAATTGACTTCCATTGTTCATTTTATATTGTACGTCATAGCTTTTAAGAAAACACGCTTCATCGTTAATTAAAAAAAGTTTAATGATCGGTTTTTTCATTTCAATGTTAAAATGTCCTGTAATGTTTATTTATTAATCTCTTAACAAGCCTTATAGCTCAGTTGGTAGTAACTCTGCCTTCTGCGCTGTAGGCTGTGGGTTCGATTCCCACTCAGGACAAACATTTGTGTTGAATATAGATGTTTGTTCTGTGTTTGGGTGTTGTATCATATCGCACGTATATATTTACAAAAAGTATTTAAGTATCGTATCCGTAATCTAGTTCCCATATTTCAAGCTATGCTTAGTTTGGGGCTAGATGGCGCTGTGTAAAATTAATGTCCTGTAATATTTATTATTATTTATTATTCTTGTCTATAATATAGCCTTACTTATAGACTTATTTCAATTGCACAAAGAACATGGCCTACGCGGCACTGCATTGCTCCTGTCAATTTGAGGCATAAAGTGTTAAGCCTTGCGTGCCCGTAATTTCACCAGCAACCATACTCTTCGAAGCAGAACACAGCAATGCTGCTTGGCAGCGGAAATAGGTATGATGGTAGTACTGCCCTGGATGAGCCCTTTCACAAGGAGCGCTACTACTAAGTAATATTTGTATAGTCCTATTGTTGTCCGTCGGGACTAGAACCCACCATAAAACCAGCGTTTATTGCTCAATTCGCCAAAAACCTCTCAGCTATAATAATATTTACCGTTTTTAATTTCCAAAACCAATACAATATTGGTGTGTTTAGCACTTATCCTTAGTTACGTTTTATAGGCGGTAATTACCCTTTTACTGCCTATTTTATTGAAAAAGGTTAGATGGCCACGCACAAATTGCTATTACAAAACGAGGCACCTGAGGCTAGCAAGAAAGGTTGTAGCCACTGGACTGACAATTTTATATTAACTGAGATCTTGTCAGTGCGGCCGGTAAGCTATGTGACATTATAGACTCATGTGTCACTAACAATGGCATGGATGAGTGGGGAGCTCTTCTTTCGTTCGCATATATCGCTCTGAGAGTGCCCGCGAGGGAGCTGCCTGGGAATGTGACGTCAAAAGTTAAAGCGAATGTTTTGTCGTCGGGTCTTTTTGATGAAATTGACATAGATACGTCGTCTGTGTCTACCAGCTCTCGCTCTATTCGGAAAAACATCGAATCAAAGGTCTTTGAGGGGGATTTGAGAGGTGCCGTTCGCCTGTTAATGTCGGAGGACTCCTTCGCAGGGCGGGATCCTGACACGCTGGCTGCGTTAGAATTGAAGCATCCGGGCCCTTCACGTCCTCTCAGTTTTCCTCCTGATCCTGACTCAACGGTGACTGCGGTAACAGTTACGATAGAGGACGTAATTTTAGCGCTGGGTTCTTTTAACACAGGTTCAGCGGCGGGCCTGGACGGGATCCGGCCTGTACATCTTAAAGAGTTGACCTCCATGTCAGCGGGAGAGAACGGGAGGCGCCTCGTAGGGTGCTTAACCAGGCTAGCAAATTTTCTGCTCCGTGGTCAGTTGAACCCTCTTGTGTGCCCTTATCTGTATGGGGCTTCTCTCTTTGCTTTGAACAAAAAAGATGGTGGTTTACGACCGATAGCGGTGGGCAGCGTTTTTCGCCGCTTGGCTGCCAAACTGGCTTGCCGTTCCGTCAAAGAAGATATGGCCAGTTACTTGCAGCCGCACCAACTGGGATTCGGCACCCGCCTGGGTTGCGAAGCTGCCATCCATGCCACGCGAACGTTTCTCATGAGTCCGGAGAACGAAGACTCTATTTTGCTGAAACTTGATATCCGCAACGCGTTCAACTCTTTGGAAAGAGACGTTCTGTTGAGTGAGGTCAAGGATAAAATCCCGTCTCTTTACCCTTTCCTTCATCAAGTCTATAGACTTCCTTCCAACCTGTTCTTTGAGAAAAATCTCATTCTTTCAAAAGTGGGAGCCCAGCAAGGTGACCCACTCGGTCCGCTTGTGTTTAGCTTGGCTATCCACAAAGCAATCCGTGATCTCAAATCTACTCTTAACGTCTGGTATCTAGACGATGGCACAATCGGGGGTAAGCCGGAAGACGTGTTTCAGGATCTGGAGGCCTTAGTTCCTCGCCTTAGAGACCTGGGTCTAGAGGTGAATCCTTCAAAGTGCGAGTTCTTTGCCTGTGGTACAGAGGCTCGAACACACTTTTCTCGTTTTCATTATCTTTTACATGGCCTCAAGGAAATTTCTACACCGGACTTAAACCTTTTAGGTTCGCCAATATTTCTTTCTGGAGTCCCTGAGGCCATCAATGCAAGAAAGAATCTTCTCCTTTCCGCCCACGAACGCCTAAAGGGTCTTTCCACACACGTGGCGATTATCTTGTTACGTATGTGCTTCGCTCTCCCGAAGGTCACTTATTTATTGCGGACCACCCCAACTTGGCTCTGTCCTGAGGAAGTTTCATCTTTTGATGAAAGCTTAAAATCGGTGGTGGAGTCCATTCTTAATGTCTCCCTAGATGGGCCCCAGTGGAGTCAGGCGGCTTTGCCTGTCCGGTGTGGTGGTCTCGGGGTACGGTGCGCTCAGGAGGTGGGTTTGCCGGCTTTTCTGGCGTCTGCGCACGGGATTGCCAACCTAGTCACTGTTTTACTTTCTAATGGTGACGGGGGAAGCATACCTTTTGTCTCGTATGCTGTGTTAGCTTGGTCGGCCCTTAACTCGGTCGCATCAATCCCTGAATTAAAGCATGTTCAGCGGAAGTGGGATGACGTAGGGGTAAAGCGGCTTCAAGAGAAATTGTTAGAGGGTGCGGTGGGAGTTGATAAGGCCAGACTACGAGCTGTGTCGCAACCTGAGTCCGGGGCTTGGTTACAAGCGGTTCCTTCACCTCACCTGGGCACTCTTCTCGACGATGACTCTTTGCGTGTGGCGGTGGCTCTCCGCCTGGGCTGTAAGGTGTGCGAACCTCATATATGCACCTGCGGTTCTATGGTGGAAGCCGATGGCTATCACGCCATGAGTTGTCGGCGGTGCACTGGGAGGTTTCCGCGACACCATGCACTGAACGATATAGTTCGTAGAGCTCTTATATCGGCGAATGTCCCCTGCGTGCTTGAGCCTCCAGGTCTCAGCAGGTCTGATGGGAAGAGGCCAGATGGGCTGACTCTAGTGCCGTGGAAAAATGGGAAGAGCCTGATCTGGGACGCAACTTGCGTCAGCACTGTCGCCGCCAGTCACCTGAGTCGCACCATGCTCTCTGCATCAGCCGCTGCCGAAGAGGCCTGCTCAAAAAAAAGGCTTAAGTACGCTTCCTTGGAGCAGGCTTACCATTTTGTACCTGTAGCAGTGGAGACCTTGGGCAGTTGGAGTGTGGATGCGAAGTGTTTAGTGGGAGAAATAGGCCATAAACTAAATGTAGTGACAGGTGACTCCCGCTCCGGGAGTAGTAAGGATTCGCCGGTTCTGGACCGAGGTCCAGAACCGGACGAATCCCCGCCGATCAAGGGTGTCTCAAAAAAATTGTCACCCCGTAAAAAAAAAAAAAAAAAAAAAAAAAAAAAAAAAAAAAAAAAAAAAAAAAAAAAAAAAAAAAAAAAAAAAAAAAAAAAAAAAAAAAAAAAAAAAAAAAAAAAAAGTATATCGACCACGCTGAATCGATGTAGCGCATCCATTTTACGCTATTTCAACTCGTTTCGGAGATAGGAATTTATGTTTTAAGCGCCTAGTACCCCTAATTAGCTAATCAGGGATTAACTAATCACCACCAACCTCGCCACGATGCTAATCACCTTGTTGTGAAGGGAAGCAGCATAGCAATAACAACGAACTATTTTTATTATCCTTTATTTCAATTGAACAAGCATTTAAACATATAATATACCAATATATCATTATAAATACTATCGTTTTTGAATAATCCTAGAAATTCACGCAAGGATATACCCTTGAATTTGTGATATATATATACATCAAGCAGTACTCGCCACATACTGAGGTCCAATCATTTTGTACTCTCCTTCTATTGTAACACCATTGTTTTGAGTTCCTTTTTAAAAACCACAGGTCTTAGACTCTATAAGGGTATTGTAATGAATAACACATATTTCTGGTACAATCATTATTTTATTTCAACTCATTGACATTATACAAAAATAAAAAAAATATTTACACAATGAACTACAACTTTAAAATTACCTTAGCAACTAATTATACACATTTATTAAATCTTAGATACTATTTCTTATTCTAAAATGACCCCATGCTAATGTATCAATACTGTTGGGTAAAATATATCTCTTAGTATCGCTGTATGATAAACATGTTTTGTTAATTTTTTGCGTAAAAATTGTATGCTTTATCGACTTAAATCTATACATATCACAAAATTGATTTTTTTTATCAAACAGGCATGATTTGAAATTTTCTATTTTCATCTTTTTTGTAACACATTTATTGACACCTTTTGCTTTAGCTGTAATTTTATTCTCCACTTCAAACGCATACATTTTTGATCGGAGGCCTACAAATTCTTTCATAATTTTACCGTTATTTTCATCTTTGAAAAAACCTAACTTCTTTTTATTGATTCTCGGATAACCAAATATATTATCTACTGGATAATCCGATGTATCAAATCTGGAGGATAAGTCCGTTTTGATATCATCATAAAAATGATCCGCAAAAGTTTGATAGATAAAACTATCGGTGTCCGTATACAATAGTTTTGTTTTATTTGGGAATTTCTGTAACATGTAGTTGTAATGAAAATCATACATTAATGTTTTTGAAATATCTAATATACTAAACCCTAAATATATTGGTTTGTCATGGTAGAGTTTTGTTTTTTTTAATTGCACTGCGACTAAACTTTCTTTAAAAATTGATAGACTATGAAATTCTGGTTTAGCAATCAAATCTTGAGCACCTAGAGATTTTCCTATATTTTCCCAATGCGTTAGGAGTTTTACATTTACACGTTTTTCGATGTTTTCCATGGTTTTACCAAAAACAGAATTATTCATCAATTTGTAAAAATCTTTCTCAAAATCTGAAGTTGCTTTTGTCCTTAATTGTGTATTTAAATTTATGTACTTTTCCAACCAAGCACTTTGATCATATTTAAGAATTCTGTGAACTTTCGTTAGTTTCAGACCCATATCAAGACATTGTTTTAGATTTCTGTAATGGATTTTATATTTTGTTTTATTGTTGAGATTAGGAATAAGCTTTTTTTCTTTAGAACCTCCTATGCAAATATTCTCGGGACAAAGAGGTAGATCTGAATGTAGATCATGAAGATCTGTGGGGTATTCTAAGTCAACTTCTAATATGAAACCGTATTCAGAGTTATCAGGAACCATAAAGTTGGTGTCAGGACTCACCCATTCAAAGCCTCCCTTTGGAAGGTACTGAGACATAGCCCAACCATATAGATTGTTTGCATCTAAATAGGTGAGATATGATGTAGGTTGATTTTTATCAAAGTCTTCTAAAAATTCATTATTTGCCTTTGCATATCGATTACTACATTGGGACACACCACCTCGTATTCCAGCTCGAATATATGCAATTTGATCGAAATCTGATAATAATTCTAACTCTATTTTTGTATACTTTAACATAGCATCCCAGCTTAGCCCTGGTGCTGTATAATAATGAGCAGGATCTAAATCGTATGTTATCATACAAAGGTTTCTGAAGTTTTCAAAGATATCTGTCAGTAGTAGGACATCTGTTTTTAAGTATAAGTTAGAATATTCCATCATATTTTGACACTTAAAGTGTTTCCAAACATCCTGAGCACGGTTGTATTCTTCATCTGATATGCTTGAATCGGAAAGAGAACTGTAAAACTGGTTTTGGTTAGGGAGAGATGTTGATTTTAGGGATTCAAACGATGTCATGAACTCATAAGGATATATACCCTTCTTCCTTAGGCGACTGAAGTCTTCATCATTAGGAAAAAAACATTTGAGGGTGTTGAACTGATCGTTATTTAGATTTTTTGCTAGTTGATCGAGGCTACACGATAAAAATTTCATAGAATCTACAAATCTTAGTTTAATCTTTTGATTGTTTATGGTGAGGACTTTTGTAAAAGATATGTACCTTTCTTTATTTTGAGGAATAACTTCTATTTCACCCTCCACAAAATCTAACGCCTGTACGATAAAATGTGCATCGTAATGACTGAGATTGTGAAGGAAAACTGGAACGTAGTATGGTGGTCGAAAGTTTTTAATACAAATATCATGTGCAACACCTCTAAAATTACCTGTGTGCCAATCGAAATCAAGAACACGTTCTCCATTCAAATTTGTTTCACAGATGTGACAATTTTTGGTGTTTGCAATTTTATTTTCATTTTCAGGTGTTAATGGTTTAGGGCTCTTTTGAAAATTGTTTACCCTACAAATTTCCTTCAAATCGTTATATAAACGTTTCATAAATATTTGTGCACAGTTGGATCCACTGTAAGTTTCATATTTTGATAAACTATCGTTATATGAACATTTAACATAGTATCCGAAGCTATAAACTTCATGCTTTGCTACATTTGTAGTATATGGTTTAGTAGGATCATTAACACATGTTTCTATTGGATTTAATAATGCCTCAAAGTCAGCATATATAACAAATGGCATTTTCATCTTTTTTTGGAATTTGTCAAACTTTAGTTTGTCATTAGAAACCAATTCACCAAACCAATTTTTCATTATTTTTTCTTTAGTTGGAAGCTTCGTTGAAATGTGTGAACAATCATGTTGTTGATGGTTACTTAACCTTTCTTTTGAAGGGAAGTGAAGTAAACAACCATCACAAATGTAAACCGCATGCTCTTGATTAGAAAGTTGTTTGCTAACTAATCGCGACAAGTTTTTGATGTAGCAATAATGACCATTTGTACCGTTTTGAATGTATAGAAGATTTACGTGACGAGTTTTACGAGATTTGGTAAAAAACAAAGGACCTACAACAATATTTTTTTTGTTTTTTATATCAAATTCTAATCCGAAAACATTGATACTTATATCGTTTAATGCTTCAACTTTATGTATATCAGTTAGTTTTACTGGAAAAGGTACACCGTTAAATTTAAGTTTGTTTGCATGCATACTGTATGATGTTACTCGATCAGAATGCTTGTTGGCTGGGTATAGGGCTGATAGCAATGCCCATTTAAAACATAAATTATCTGCATTTTTTACGTTTATAACGGCTTTTTTTGCTCTTACATCTGCAGGTAATTCAATATATGAGGTTCCTCGCAGTGGGTTGAATTTATTTACATTCATATCTAAACAGTTTATTTTTTTGAGACTCCATCCACTATCTTTTTTCTCAAAAGAATCTATCTTATTTGTCATAGTGTCACACAAAGATGAAAAGAAAATATTCAAGTCATCCCCACGAAATATTATGTAATTACATGTTTGGAAGTCGAATGCATTTGTCATATTTTTAGACTGCTGTACAAAATCAGCATGTAAAATGAAATTAACTTTGAATACTGTATGTTGTTCGATTGATTCATCAATCAATAACATTACATCATCTTTAATTGACTTCAAAAATTGTTTGGGTGTTTCGAATACTGAGTTTGATGATGCACTATCTTTACAATTAATTTTATATGATATAATTCGTTGACCGAAAGCAGATTCTACTACAGATACATTTGACAAGGCACCATGTGATTTTAGTACATTATTTTTGTGAGTGTTGCTCTTTAAATGATTAGTGAAGAAACGCTTTTTAATTAGAAGTTGACAAATGCCACAGTTCACCTTATCGTTATCGTCAGTCCGAAGTCTCAACGACGCGGAAGATGAAGGTTCAGCATCAAGTCTTGGTATTTTTGTTGGCATGATGTTGCTTTCGTTATCACTCCGAGGTCTCTTGTGGTTTCCCCCTCCAACTTGTACTTGTGGCTCGCTGAAAGGTAAAGTTTAAAGTTAAATGGAAAACTTTATGGTTACAGAAAACCAGCAATCATGGTAAATATACTTAAAATAATTTGCTATGAAAATGTAACTTACATATATTGTTTTTCAGCTGCAACACATAAATTGTAGAGCTCCTCATCGTATAATGAACTTATCATATCACATGATTCAATTTCCTCACAGAGCTTAAATATTTCAGCATCTTCACATGAATCATTGATTTCTGTGTTGAAGGTACTATCACAAACTTCCTTGTGATCTATTTTTATTGCACATGATTCAACTTCTTCGCAGAGCGTAAACATTTCACAATCTTCACAAGAATCAATACTTTCCGGTTGAAAGAAGGTAAAGGAATTAACACAAGTTTCTTCGTGATCCATAGTTATTGCACTTGTATTACTAGTAGACAATGTACTGCAATGATTTTCTGACTCAAACTGAGACCAGGAGAGGCATTTTCGATGTCCTTTATATATTAAATCCAGGTAAAATGTTATTTATCATTAAAGTAAATTGAGAACACCCACTCATTAGCTAATCTTAAAAATCTTGTAAAAAAATTAAGAGTGACATTGTTTTACTAATTATCCTTGAAGAAATATTTTTTGGAACCTTCATTGTTTGCTATGTCTTTTGTTATCTTGTAAATAAGGTTTTGTGCATGAGTATAGTTGTCATCACTATTTTTCAGATAATATTTTGTCCTTAAATCTGCGTGCTTCCAATGTTGTTCTTTAGGGATTTTTGATATCTTCTTGAGGTTATAAACCTCTATTTTTATTAAATGAGTGGCTTTACTAGCATCTTCATTATTTGTCGATATAAATGCAGTACCTCCTTCATGCGCCCGAGATATTGTTGACGACAGCTTTTTTTTATAAGATTTGCTTGGTACATTAAAAAAATCATCTATACTCTCGTATACAGATTCAGGTCTCTTTCTTTTTAAAATCGGAGGTTCAGTGATGGTTAATTTATCATTACTATCATCTGAAATTGTATTGTAATAGTACTGTTTATAAGTATTTTCTTCGTTAATATCAATGTTCTGCAACAAAAAAATGTGGCTATAAAAAAATAGAAATAGAAACAATAGCTAAAATGATTACAGAAAAATAAAAAGTAGTTTTCATACCTCCATTATGCTATAACTGCTATCAATCACTTCAAACTAAAATATATTCACTCCACTGTTCACGGTAGCAAACAACTGTGAAATTATTTTGGAGTTTCTCATTTATATATTGCTAACTATTATCACATTAACTAACTACCCTGTTATTGAAAGTAGTTTTGTGGAATTTAAAGTGGAGAATAAAATTACAGCTAAAGCAAAAGGTGTCAATAAATGTGTTACAAAAAAGATGAAAATAGAAAATTTCAAATCATGCCTGTTTGATAAAAAAAATCAATTTTGTGATATGTATAGATTTAAGTCGATAAAGCATACAATTTTTACGCAAAAAATTAACAAAACATGTTTATCATACAGCGATACTAAGAGATATATTTTACCCAACAGTATTGATACATTAGCATGGGGTCATTTTAGAATAAGAAATAGTATCTAAGATTTAATAAATGTGTATAATTAGTTGCTAAGGTAATTTTAAAGTTGTAGTTCATTGTGTAAATATTTTTTTTATTTTTGTATAATGTCAATGAGTTGAAATAAAATAATGATTGTACCAGAAATATGTGTTATTCATTACAATACCCTTATAGAGTCTAAGACCTGTGGTTTTTAAAAAGGAACTCAAAACAATGGTGTTACAATAGAAGGAGAGTACAAAATGATTGGACCTCAGTATGTGGCGAGTACTGCTTGATGTATATATATATCACAAATTCAAGGGTGCAAAGGATTGCCATCGCTATTCAGCGAGGTAATGCTGCAAGCATTATGGGCACCTTTGCACCGGAAATGGTCAGGGGCGGGTTATTTAAAGACTAATTTGTTATTTAATATAAGTTAATAGAATGTAAATATATTTAGAACCTAATTATTAATTATGGGCGGTTTTCTTTTTTATCATATAATCAAAAACATCAGAAAAAAAAATATTCTGTAGTTTAAATGTAATGATAATCCAGTGGCCCAATAGACTTTAGTTTTGTTATCTATTCTTGTCAATTAGTATATTTAAAACCTAATTATTAATTAAGGGTTGTGCTAATGTCAATGTCAAGCTAGTCTCGAATAAACGGGTGAACCGACCGCCCGTCTATTATTTAGCAATTACAAACTTTGCTTAGTTTGGGGCTAGATGGCGCTGTGTAAAATTAATGTCCTGTAAACATTATTTATTTATTTATTATTTATAACTCGGTAACCTTCGCTACGCTCAGTCGATCAATAATTGTGATCACAGTAATATATGTATCATCAGTGACCAAGATTATTTATATAGCTCCTTATAATCAAATAGCTCCATATACTCAAGTTGAGTCTATGACCTGATATATCCGAGGAAACTATGTGGGAGGAGGTTTTCAAGTCTGGGATCGAGCTTAGGTATAAAAGTATTAAAGGTTTTTGGGCAAGTCGAAATAGAAAAGACTTAAAATCCCATTTCTTATAAGTTAATTGCTTTGTTGTTTTATTGGTATGCTGACTAATTGTCTAACTGAATTCATTTTTCCATTTAATATAAATGATGATATTTTGGGAAAGGTGTAGGTACATACTGAAGCTGCTGCTCTTCTTCTGGTGAGATCCCGTAGTCGGCTTTTACGACATTCAAGGGCTGAGTTGTGGGGTGCAACGGTGCAACCGTGTTGTGATCATTCAGCCGTAACCGCTAGCAAAAGCCAAATCCGTTGCTGGGATAAACCACTAAGAAGTAAATCACACCTATACACAGTAGGTAGGTATAGGTACATATTCTAACATAGTCAAATTATTATAACGTATTTATAATTAATTTAGATATGTTTTGTATTGCAAATATCAATATTTACTTATTCTCTTTTATTATGTAGGTACACCATCCTACCATCAACCGTATTTGTACTATACTTTCCATCCTAAGGTTGTCTGGAAGAGATCGTCTTATCGCTTTTAAGCGATAAGAACTCCCATTCTACTGTTTACTTTAGTTTTAAATTGACCATTGTTTAATATGTTTTTGGTGTACAATAAAGAATTTTCATTAATTCATTCATTCATTCGGAAGAGGAAGGAAGGAGTAGAGTAATTTATGTTAGGTAATATTACAATTATATTTGATAGTTAGTTGTAGTGTTTAGTATTTTCTTTTTTTCTTTGTCTGTATCTTTGTTTTGTGCCTGTGTCTATTAAATGATTTTCTTTCTTTCTTTTATTCATTCATTCACCTATCTCACCTACTTACATTTTAAATTAAGATATACCTACCTACATTGAGTATAATTACTGATATTTGGGCCCTGATTCGAGTAAATCAATCGCTTCACTGTGACAATAGTATCCATTGTGGCCACTCGAATACCAAAAGACACCTATGGTGGCGATTCGGCGATGATCCCATTATCAGAGTAGGTTTAGTAGAATCGGTGCCCTTATTACTTCCATACGAGACTCAAAAGCTCGAAACCCCGATAAAAAGTAGGTTAACCAGACGTTGTTAAAAACAACCCACAATTATCAAAGTTCTCAATGGCTGTCAGCTGCAGCGTAGTTATTACCCGAGTAGTCAGATGCACATCATGAAAATTCTGTTATCTGTTGCTTATTTTTGTTTGTAGCCGTCAGCAAAGGTTGTGTTTTGTGACAACAATTTCTGTATTTTCTGAGAAAGAACAAATACCTTACTATCTAAAAATATTATTATGGCAATATTTTATTTGTTACCTCTCCCGGTATCTATCATCATCATTCATGACAACAGCACATACACGTCCTTTGTTTAACAAAGTCCTCAAAGGATTATATTACGATATTTTTACCCCCGTAGTAGGTCTACACAATATTTACAGTTTTTTTTTATTTATAAAATAGGCAGGAAAGCTATTTGACCTTGAAGCATACCTGTGCTTTAAACACCTCCTGCGCGAAGATGAGGTCTTTTTTTTATAGTACGACGGGTAAGCGCTTGGCCTGCAATTCACCTGGTTTACAAGCTATGATAAGGCAGAAGGTGGAAGCGCACTTCACCCGGAACACTCAACGGTCTGAGGAACTACGATGGAGCGACCTTTCCCAAAAGCTACTATCGGCACTCGCATTCCCACGCAGTGACGTACACAGTGAACTATATGGTATCGGACTAAAGTGGTCGCAAGCCAAGCGGGCTTTTGTAGGCCTTAGTAGCGAAAGGATTATTAAGCATCTGTGGTCTAATGGTTGTCCACCGCTATCAGATCCAGAGGTCCCGGGTCACTCAGGAGGGCACAATGTTGTGCTTGGTATGGTTGGTGATAAGACTTGATTCAAATCCACCTGGTAGCTAGGCTTACCTGAGTCTGTCGACATAAAAACAATTCTAAATTGTTGTGTTTCCGGCATCATAAAGGTTAGATGTTTTTGAAAGGTAAATTTAAATTTAAAGGTAAGCTGCCACAGTATATTCAGGATTCGAGGTGAAGTGCGATTTCACCTTCAGTCATATCATAACTTGATACCAGGTGAAATTAATTCCGTTGCCCGGGGTAGATCCCACTTACTCCAAAAACCACATCAACAACACCCCATTCCAAAACAAGACGTACAATTGAATATATTATACCTAATATGATCAATGCGATGCCCCGTAAAACTTTAGATGATATAAATTATAAGAACTGTAAATATAAATATAAAAAATATTTCTTAGACCCCCTATAGTTAGGTATAAAGTGAACAACCTGTATGTGCCATTTCGTGTTTGTTTTATGAGTTGATTGCATTTTTGTGGATAGGAACATGTATTTGTTTAGCTTTGTTTTTTGTTATAATGTGTTCTTTGCTAGTAAGTAAGTTAGTAGTAGTATTAGTATATTAGTTTATCAGTATAAGTACCTAAATATTTAAGGAAGAGTGTCACAGTGGCGACTAAGGATGCTAGCACAAACCAATATTGGTTTTTTAGTGTCTACATATTGTTATTGTTTGTGAACGTTTTAAATAAATAAATAAATAAATAAAAACCAATTAAAACTATAGGTTTAATTTTGATGGAACTGTAAATTTCATACATCTTATTAATTTGTTCTGCGTGTCGAATAAATATTTAGAATTATGTCTTCTAAAACACAAACGTATGGTCATCTGACTAACAACGAAATTAGTTTCCGCGCAATAACTGATTGTTCGAAGCATTCCGAATTCATTCGAAGCAATCTCAACTTAATTAACGAGAGCATACATACAAACAGACAAATCAACAAAGGTCGGTTATCGTATTCGAAGGCCGCAAACTGAAACCCAATCGTTTGCACTTTTGCGAACATTGTAGCCTAAAACAGCAGAAAGCTTTTGGAAACATTGAAAGTTATTCAATGTTCAAACTTATTTCCTTTAGAATACGAAAAATTTGATGTATTTTATTTTAGCATAAAGTTATAAAAAAATACTGAGAACGGGCCATGCGTCAGTATAACCCGAGTAAAGGCTATGAACGCTTTTGAACGAGGCTTCTTGCATGAATTGCAGGTTTTCGGAACCGTTGATGTGCGAGCTCAACTCGAAATTACCGGCTTACTTAAGCTCCTTTTTATTATACAACTCGGAGACGGAACAAACAAGTAGCCCACCTGATATTAAGTGCATGTCTTGCCTATAAACCTTACTGCGCAGGTCACATCCACAAAGCCTACACGGCCCTGCATTGCGCCCGTAATTTCAAAATTTTAAAACTTTTTTTTTTATGTATGACGGGGAAGTGTTTGGCCTTCATCTCACCTGGTCACAAGTTGAGATAAGGGCGAAGGTTGAGGCGCACTTCACCCGGAATCCTCAACTAACGGAGGAACTGGCTATCTTACCGCCAAGTGCCGGAACACAACAATTTTTTAAATTCTTGTTATGGCGACAGAATTAGGTAAGATGGTGGTAGCTAGCCAGGCGGACTTTAAAAAGTCCTACCATCAACCAAACCAAGCACAATACATTGTACTCCCCATGGGAATCGAACCCGGGACCTCTGGATCTGAAATCGGTGGGCTGAAACACTAGACCACAGAGGCGGTTGGTCACTTTTCATGAAAATGCTGATAAGCGATAGATAGAATACGTGAAAATTAGATACCTACCTACAAAAGCACACGACAGCTTTAGGTTTATCTGTTCGATATTGTCGGTAGGACGATGAGGGACAGTTTTTATGGATTTTTCCAACCTTCACTACACTACTTACGTTAAAAGTAGGTACCTGCTAAAGCAGAAACGAGAAACCAGTTTCCAAGGAACACCCCCATTCGATTTAACGAGCTATCACAAGCCATCAGTCTTCCTACGTTGCAGAAAACGTTACTACACTACCTACCTCCTTAGCATCACATAAAAATGCATTGCATATTCTCGGCTTTTACCGGTTTATGTCTCTTGAAAATGCTCTCAGAGAAAAATGGGTTCTATGTCAATGAATTCAGTGCTATTCTCGGATGATGCGAGCTTGAGCAATGAAACCGACGATTGGAAGAGCTCGTGCAAAAATAACTGTTGGCTTGCTTCGGATTCGAGTTTAAAGCATAATGTCACATTATTAGAAGGTACTGTACTTATTTAAAAAGTTTCTGTTAGCAAAATAAATATGTTTATGTATTTAATTCACCTGATTCTTGTTATTGTTTGTTAAACATTTTGTTTTTATCCATTGATATTTACGCAAATAGTACAGGAAAATCGCTAAACTACTAAAGCTCCACTAAAGGGAGCGATTTTTAAACATTCGGAAATCCTTATCGGATCGAATTTGGAAACTTCTAATGGAGATTCCGAGAACGCTATTCCGAAAATCTAGAAAATTTTAAATGTTGACATTGCTATTTGGAACTTACAGAAATAGTTTGACCATTGAAAGCTATCGGATTCTCAGTCGAATCCAACAAAAAGTAGTGTTTCCGATCCGAAAACGTTTCGTGTGTTTGAGAATCCCATGGGATTCTCAAACGGATACGGAACAGAACAGTAACTTTATAATTGCAGTTATAAAATCAATTAAGCCACAGCACATGCTGAGCACAAGGTATTTATCGTGCCCAAGCACCCAAATACAGAAGAAACCAGTTTAAATGTATTGCCCAAATGCTTATTCTGAGTATTTTATGTCGTTTTTTTTATCTTTCTCGAAGCTGTGTGAACAGACATATCTATTTTTCTTATTTTTTTGTTTGACAATTTAGCCACATAGCGCAACACACTCAGGAAATGCCATTTAGCGTCAGCGCCTCCGCGGGTGTCTTAAATGATATACGCAGGCAGCGTTGAAATAGTGGTACTGCAAACAAAAATAAACTGGCCAAGTGAACGCACACCGAGGGTTCCAACCCACATTTCAAGGCATAATATTAAGTTCCAAATAAATAATCTGAAAACAGAAAAATATATAGTAACAAATCCGCTAATTTACTTTGTAAAAACTCAAATCGAAGTAAAAACTCACGGTTGGGCTCGTAAGCTTAGCAGCAAGACTATATTTCATGAGGATGCCTCGTGTAGAGGCGAAACGCGTATCGATTTTTTTTTTTTGCATACTAATTCAGCGGATTTTTTTCTATAATATCATTCTGTTGTCAGATTATTTATTTTGAACAATTACGTTTCTTTTATGTCAATAGAAATACACACTTTGTGAAACTTTCAACTGTCTTCCTATTATGGTTCATGAGATACAGCCTGCTGACAGACAGACAGTCGAATGAAGAAATTGACAGCGGAGACTAAGTAATAGCATTGGCACCCTGGGTACGGAACCCTAAAAAAAGAAACTTGTCTCTTCTGCTTTTATGCAAAACAGTTTGCAACTTGAGCCTTTTACGGCTGAGGAAAAAAGTGAAACATTTCTTTAGAAATGTTCTTACTTTATTCTGAGCGGGATTTGTGGTATTTGTATTTTTTTTGTAAGTTTGTCACAGTATTTAGCCTCAGAACAGTAGCTGTAGTATTGGCGTATGGAAGGAAGATCAAACACCTTGATGTAAGATATCACTATGGCGATCGCGGCTTAAGCATCGACCTCGCGAACTCAACCCGCGGTCGTAGTAAAAGACGACATGGAAAGAGCAGCAGCTTACTTAATCGAACACCTTGACTGCGATCACCAATTCACCTGCAAAGAGAAAAAAATATGGCAGAACTCTCCAATTCTTAAGGCAATTCTCAGTTTCTGACATATTTTTTTTTTAGCATTAGATGTCAATGCTAGACTAAAAGCCTATGTTATAGACATCTGCGCTCCCAGAATCTATATGAGTCAAGTTTATTATTATAGTATGAGTTTTTAGTACAATAATGCTAGTAAAATGTGTGTATGTTGTGTGGGTATTGTATGTGTGGTGAGTAATGTGTGTGTTGTTCAAGTGTGTTTTTATTATTGTGTGTATAATCAAGCAATATTCTGTACCGAGTATTAATAGGCTGCTAAAGAAGAAAATGAACATGTATAAAATATAAAGAAGGTAGACATATTAAAACCAACTCAATATAATTTATGTCGGCATGGTGATGAAAAAGACTAAACAAAGGTTTGCAGTATTTTCGTATCTCTTGTGTTTTGCATAAAAAACAACTATGCCTACATACAGTCTTAGCGAGGTATTTGCCTATTCTCAAGCACACGGAAAGTTTTCGGTTCGTTCAGACTTCCACAGAAGATTTTCAGAAATGGTCTGAGAATAACTCTATCGGATTCTACTAATCCGACAAAACACCTTTTATTGGATTATATATTTCCTCTATATAATATTTCCGATTCAAAAACTTTCCGTGTGTTTGAGAATCGCTACAAAATTTCTAAATGTTTGAAAATAGCTATATTCGTTTTAGACCTGAAATACAGAGTACAATGTGAAAAAGCATTCCTATTCTAACACAGATTTTCCGTGTTAGAATTATCTCTCGGTCAACCTGTATCCCACGCAAACAAAGACATCCATCAACGCTACAATAACTCCATTACAATAGCACACGTATCTATTTCACAAAGCAATTCTGAAAAAGCGTTTACCCCGATTGCAGATAGCTTGATTCGACCGCTAAGATAAATAGAAAAAATAAGGAATCTTTTTTCGCAAAAGAAACTGTGAGACACGTATATTTTAAATAGGCAATTGACCTTTGTCCTTATCTAGCTCTAGGCAAGAACAAGGATGAAGGGATGAGGCCTACAATGAAGCGAGCTTTTCCAGAGGGTACTGGATCTCCCGCTTGCTATGCATATAACATGACAAACCGTTATGTTTCTGACTTCTGCAGAAAGGTCTATAGTCAGGTGGAACTTTACAGGTCCTACCAGCAATGTCGTGATCATTCAGCCTCAACCGCTAGAAACCAGCAATCCGTTGTCCAATATAGACACTAGGAGGTAGATGACACCTATATACCCCAAATATTTATGTCAATGTCAATGTAAATTTTGTAAAGGCTATAAATAGTTACAAAATGGTTTGAATTCCCTCAATCTCCCATTTTCATTTGAACACAGTGTTTTAACACATCTCACAAAGTTCATTTGGGCTTCAAAGTCGCAGCTGGCAGCAAAAAAGGGATTTAGTATCTTTATAATAGTGCACTTCGGACTTTATAAGGCAAATTGTGCGCGAAAGAGATACTTGGCAAGAGAGGGAGCAAAAAGCTATTTTTTTACGTTTCTGTCTCGACCAACGTACGACTTCTATCGTACAAGTTCATACTATTTGGCAAACGTTTTTTTTAAAGACAAGAGGACACCATAATTCAGATTATGGTGCTTCTAGTCTCAAAAACACCAAGTGAAAAAAACGCTGTTATGTATGTATCTTACCCGTAATCGTTAACAACACCTATAATTGGAAGAGGTTGGTGGAACTTTACTCAGTTGGCCATCACACAATGTTATGATAGCACGTTATTGTCGAATCACCCGGACTTGAATCAAAAAAGAATGTGAAGGAACAAACACGACAAAAGTTGCATCTTAGTTTTGGCAATTTAGCTTCTATAACATCGGTCTAAAGTAGAATTTTCTCTGTCGATTAGTTAGTTGGTTTGAACACAGATTTATTACGAGTAGGATCAATCAAATAAGCGACATGATCACCTTACCAGGCGTTACACTTCAATCAGCCCAAAGCCTTTGTAATGTACCTTTGCTACGTTGAATCCCCAAGACAAAATTACGGAGCTGACAAATATATATTTTATAAGCTGACCATTTATTAAATTAGCTGCCTTTACTTTACGTTTTCCGGCCGTTGTGACAGCCCGCACAAAAATAAAGAATCTAATATAAAAAAATCGTTCCGGAGTAGATTTGCGTCATCAAATGTAGTGCCAGGCAGTGTGCCTTCGGTGGAGAGGAGGCTTCACTTTAGCTTGCTGGAGTAGATAACGAAACACAGAGAGTAGCAGTGAACGGTTTTATGTCAGCGCAGTAAGTGTTACCACAAATTTAACCCACCGATTTCAGATCCAGCGCTCCCGGGTTCGATCATTAGGGGGAGTATAATATTGTGCTTGGTTTCGTTGATGGTAGAAATTTGTTCAAGTCCACCTGGATAGCTACCACCATCTTACCTAATTCTGTCGCCATAACAACCGTTCTAAAAATTGTTGTGTTTCGGCATTTAGTGGTAAGATAGCCAGTTCCTCAGTTAGTTGAGGATTCTGGGTAAAGTGCGACTCTACCTTTGGCCTTATCTCAACTTGTAACCAGGAGAGATGAATCGAACAATAAAAAAAAATGTAATCTTGCTTGACGCTACCTAAACTATCTGCAATGGATGTCTTATGGCCAGTGATGATGAGGATGATGATGATTATTATGATGATGAGTTCTGTTTATTTCTTACCTTTCCTCGGTCAAACGGCTGAACAAATATTATTAAGAATAGTAAATTAATATTAATATAAATAATAATAATAAAAATATAAAATAAAAATTAACTCCTTGTAAAAAGGCTTGTCGTGGGAAGTAATACCACCATACCTATTTTGGCCGCCAAGCAGCATTGCTGTGGTTCGGTATGAAGAATATGCTTGCCGGTGAAATTACAGGCATACGGGGCTTTACACCTTCATGCCACAAATTGATGGCCGCATTGCAGAGTAGGTCATGTTTTTGTGGAAATGTCCTACGTAGTAAGGCTTTGTTATAGGCAAGAGCTGCGCTTAGCATCAGGTGTGGTGCTTGCTTATTCCGTCTCCCATAGACTAGTTTAACTACTTCTAATTAGCTACTTTTCATTTAAATACCAAGAGCAAGTTATTACATGAAGTACCTTTGAAGGCTACCTTGGTTCATATAATGACAGCCTACACATGAAACTAATGAAAACTCGTGTCTCTCTCAGGGTACGTTTTTAAGAGATTAGTTTTCTTGCAGTCACCTCCCAATACATTTATGCAAATCTAATGCACGCTCACAGAAACATTGATGAGTTTAGTAAAAGAAGTGATGTTCAGTATTATTACTAGAAATAGAAATAAACTTGATATTGGTACCTACGGCGATGCGCCACCGGTTTATGGTGGATATACCTTCCTCGCGAACTAAGCGGTTTTCTTTCTCATTTATAATGAAAACCGCCAAGGAATGGAACGCTTTGCCTGAGCCTGTGTTTCCCGAACACTACAGCATGGGAGTCTTCAAGTTAAGAGTGAACCTTCTAGGCAAGCGTACTCCATCGTAGGTTGCATCATTGCTTAATATAAGGCAAAATAGCAGTCAAACGCAAGCCTATCTCATATACAAATAATGAAAAAAACCTAGGTATTGCTTAGGAAACGTAAATCATTAATTCCTAGGAAACTGTATAAAATTCTATATTAAGCATCCTCAAAGCGCCACCTCTACTCGTAAATTCAAAAGAGTTATTTCATTAAAAGTGCCTACTACAAAATAAGTGACTATATTGAGGATAAGAACGCGTGGCACGATGTTGCTATACCAGTTTACAGCTAAGTTGATTGATTTAGTTTGAACTGATTTTTCAGTGCATTTCAAACTGCATTCGGTAATTAGGTAATAATAAGTATTTAGGTTTATGATGTGACTACTTGTAATGTTATATAAATTATTAAAAACCCTGTATACCTAAATGATGAATGGATTATCAAAAAATTTACCAACCCGAGTTTTTTGCCTTTCTCTGGGTACTGGTCACGATTTCGAACAGGTAGATTTGACGTTTCAAAATGATCCTATAAAATCTTAATGTATAAAAAAACACTTTGACTTTGACACATAAACCTAGTAACCTAGTACCTATGTTCACGCAAAGTAGGTCACCTATACGTATCACCTCGCGCTGAAAATTCAACTGTATTTTTGGAGCCATCCATCTTGTGTTGATTGATCCTAAGCGATGGAGCTGACTAAGCTTTTGTAAACGGTGTGAGATCCGTTTTTGAAACGGCCTGTTTGATGTTTGAATTTTAATGTTTTGTAAAACACTATTTTGCCGTGTCAATCAACTCAACTTCGGTTGGGTGCAAGATGCTGCGCCTCTCACCAGTGCCGGTGCGGTGCGGCCGCAGATCAATTTGGTTTTCACGGACTTTCGTGTGCAAGGTCTGCCGGCAGGATTTCGCGCCACGCTAGTCTTAATGATATTATCCGTCGAGCGTTTACCAGTGTCAATGTGCCAGCCGTTCTTGAACCGAATGGTCTGTTACGTGATGATGGTAAGCGGCCCGACGGTATGACTCTTGTCCCTTGGGAAATGGGTAGGCCTTTGGTGTGGGACGCTACCTGCGTCGACACCCTAGCGCCATCTCATCTGCCTGGGACATCAGTTAGGGCTGGTGCGGCGGCTGATTCGGCCGAGGATCACAAAAGGCGCAAATATAGTGGTCTCGACAGAGCTTACCTATTTGAGCCTTTTGGGGTTTTGGAGACCTTGGGTCCGTGGGGAGCCGGTGCCCTCCGGGTTTTCAAAAATATTGCGGGGCTTTTGATTGAGGCGACACGTGACCCAAGGGCTGCCTCTTATTTAGGCCAGCGAATTAGCATAGCTATTCAGCGTGGCAATGCAGCCAGTGTCTTGGGCACGCTTCCGTCTGGTACTGGTCTGGAACAGTTGAGTTACCTATAGGCCGTTTGTAACGGTCCTTAGGTAATCTGACTGATTCCTTTGTACTTAGTTAGTTTAATATATTGAATAAATGTACATTTATAGAGAATCAACTCCTTCTCAGCTTGCAGATGTCGTAAAAGCCGACTAAGGGATCTCGCCGAGTCAGCAGCATATTTCTGTGTATTATCTAGTAATAGATAAGCCTCCTGCCAGTGTGGTGATAGTGGCAATACCCAAGCTCATTTACATTCATATATAAACATAAGTTTAATTAGTTCATAGTTTTAGATGAGCATTTCTAATGTGGTAGTGTGGTAGAAATAATGTTTTTTTTTTGTCCTATTCAATAATGTATGTACTCGTCCTAAGACGAGTATTATGTAAGAAATCGCTTCTTAGCGATAAGACCGCCCATTGTAAATTTATTTTTAAGCTATCCAGTTTTTATTTTTAAGGTGTGCAATAAAGTATTTTTCATTCATTCAT
The DNA here is from genome assembly GCA_951394065.1 of Venusia cambrica. Classification (NCBI taxonomy): domain Eukaryota; kingdom Metazoa; phylum Arthropoda; class Insecta; order Lepidoptera; family Geometridae; genus Venusia; species Venusia cambrica. The sequence goes on from OX596057.1 coordinate 6,432,868, forward strand.
TCATTTCATTCATTCATTCATTCATTCATTCATTCGTCCTTTATAACGATCACATCGCACATCAATAGCTCATCCAAAACTGCAGGGTTTTTCCATAATCACCACGCTTGGCATTCAGATTTATGAGCGCAGTGTTAGATAACACACGAAGAAGCTGCTGCTTCTCTTCTGGTGACCATTAGTCGGTTTTTACGACATTCACGGCTGAGTTGAGAGAGTTTACTTTTAATAATCAAGGTTATTATGAAAAGAATGTGTATTCCTACTTTGTTTCAATTAATTACCCGATAAACAGTAAACATTCCCTTGTTGGTTTACCGGAAAATAGGATACCACCTACACTCCGCACCTACGCTCCTTGTTCAAAATTCATAGAAAACGCCTACGACTATATCTAATTAATTCGCCTGATTATCACAAACTAGCTGTTATAAGGTAATTATTCGCATAGAACGGAAATTCTCTATATCCTGACTAGGTATTGGTAGATGTTAGTGGATTTATTTTTTGCCAGATTATATCTTTTTTTATTTAGAATGGGTCAGCGCTTGACCTCAAAACATACACAGGCAAGAGCCCATGCATGTTGAGGTCTACTGCAAACTGAAAACCGCATCCACCTTCAAACTCAAATTAAAAAAGTTTCTTCTGACCGCTCAATCTGAGGTACCTATAAAGTGAAATTGCTAAGCAACTTCCATAACCGTAACTGTTTTTTGTGTGTATTTTGTATTTGGCCAGTGTGTATTTTGTATAAATATGTATATATGTATGTATATGTATATGTAAATAAGTATATATGTAAATATATTAGTTTTATCAAAATTTATCTAAATAATGGCAAATGGACTAGGTATGTGCTATTTAAATGTACCTACGTTTTAATTGTAGTTAGTTATAAACGTTGTTCTCTGTTATTTTTAATTTTTGTTAGATAATAAGGCTTGTGTGTGTTTTTGGTGCCTGGTTGTGCAACAACACCCTCCTTCACTCCGGCTCAGACTGAAAACCAGCGCTGGCACGCCTAGCTGGTGAGTGGCAGCATTAAGCTGAGTCTGGGCCCGTTTGGCTGTGCTGCACTAAGTATTTCAAATGATGTTGTTATTGTTGTTATTTTTAATTTATGTGTGTATCGCCAAATAAATGTATTTCATTTCATTTCATTTACCGGAGTGATTCTACCCAGAAGGTGCCTATTAGTTATCTTTTAATTATTTTTAACCGCATTTGTGGTCTAGTGGTCCGCCGGTGTCAAATCCTGAAGCCCCGGGCTCGATCTTTAAGGGGAGTACAACATTGTGCGTGGTTTGGTTGGTGGTAGGACTTTGATTATGTCCTGCACAATATTGCACTCTTTCTGGGGATCGAACAGCTAGTTCGCCTAACTAGATATCACCATCTTAGCTAATTCTGTCGCCATAACAACAATCATAAAATTGTTGTATCCCACCCCGTTGTAATATAAAAAACTTTTCGAACCACTATGTAATATGTATTAGTGGCGCTAGTAGGTATGCAAATACACTTGTGCTCCAACAGACTTTTCGGTTATTCAGAAGTTTTTGTGCATATTTGACACATGCTCTGACGGTGAAGGTCACATCGTGAGAAAAAGGCTCTATAGGACTAAAAATCTGAACGGTATGTGGCACTGGCTCCTCTAAGGTACTCCGGTAAGCGGCGATGGGCAAACAAATTGAATTCTTGCAAACCGTGGGCATGTCTCTATGGGCAAAGCATAACCGAACGTAAGTTTAGACATGGCTCTGACTACTCCCTGGTGGGTGATCCTCATTAGATCCACGCTTTGAGTAGTAATCAGAGGTGAATCCTCAACGCGAAAAAAGTGGTGAGTCTGTTACTTTTTATTTACATGGGAAGCAGTAGGGTTACCTAAGGACCGTCTCTGGGTAACTCGATTGTTCCAGACCATTACCAGACGGAAGCTTGTATAACAATAGTTATATCTTATGTATATACTATTGTTATAAAATAATTTATCGATAATTAAATAAATAATTGAGTTGAGTTGATGGAATTTCATATCTATATCATAGAATTTACATGTAACCTCGCTTAGTAGGTTAGCAAGTTAAACATATTAACTTTATAATGGCCGGTAGCCCGTGCCTGTTACTCTGGCTTGTGCTAATTTGCATAGGACTGATTTATGTACCTGTAGCATTATTTACATACTTCCGGGGAGATTGGCTTCACGCATTTTCATAAATTTATTGTGTAAACGTTGTGCTTTAAAACGTTTTAAAGGGTTTTATTTATGGCCGATGTTATGGGACCACACATAAGGTTAAATAGTATTTGAGAAATTTTACGTATTACTGGCATCAGACAAAGATAATAATTTAAGCGCTTCGACAATTCATATAAATTAAACAATAAATGTATACGGGTCATTTAATTCACACAGCGCGATTTAGCCCTAAACTAAGCATTATCAATGTCAAATTCCATTAATATCCGATCAGCGGTTTGATCGTGAAAATTAAATGAACTACCATTTCGAAAGTCTCTGTTTTTCTGTTTGTTTTGACATAACTTAATCTTTTTTGTAGTGTTTACTGAGCTTACAAATTACAGTAATTTTCTCACACTATCAGTTATATGGAATTCAAATGAGAACGAGCGGTAATCGAAGTAACGAGGTATGTGTTATGGAAACAGTAAAAATAAACAGCTTCGAGTGGAGTCGCCTATTGCATCGAGCTCATAGAAAGTGTTAATTAGAAATACCGCCCCGGTTCCAATACCAGACGCACTGCATTCTGTAGATGCGGCGTTATTCCTTGACACGTTAATGTTCTTTATTCGAACATTTAACTGAATTTTCCAATCTGTACCCGAAATAAAAGGTAGCCTACTGATCCATGGAGTTCCATAAAACCATGTCAAAATTAACTAGGATCAGTTCAGTTGTGAAACGGTAACAAAAAAAGTAAACAAATAATCACATGGACATATTTTCGAACTTATGGATCGAGTGAGCGAAGCGAACGAGATCTCTCCAGATCTAAGCTGGGAAATCCAGCACTGTATGTATGTATGTATGTGGCAATGTTTGTGACGGCATAACTGTCTAACGGTTTATTCGATTTTGGTGAAATTTAAACTGTAAAGAGATAACATAAATAGAAATTGATTGTCGCGGGGGATTTTTGATAAGTGGGGAAGTTTTTGAGATATTGGGGTGAAAAGAAAAACAATTTTTCGTCCATATCTTTTGAACGGTTGATCCAATCTATTCACAATTTTTAATACTCATCAATCGGTTTGAGGTATTTTTTGACGCTAGTTTAGTTTTTGAGAAATAGGGGTGTTAAGTGTGACAAGAAGATTTTTAACTTGTGGGGTGTCATTTGAAAGAGTATCGAGTGCATATTAAATAATACAAATTTTACTTTTTATTATGGGTGATTTTTGTAACAAAGGGGTGCGTTTAGAGGGTAAAACGCTTGATATGTCTTGTTGGATATAATGTTAGAGGGTGTTGTCGTCACAATTACTTTTTTTTTATATGCTGAAAACACCCCTTTATTGACATTAAGGGTTGCAAAAGGGGTAGAAAGAAATAATAAAATGAAATCAAATATCATATGAAATGGGGGTTAAAGACTGCAGATTTTAAAATTGGTCAATTTACTCTTTATTGGGGGTGGTTGTTGACCGGATCAAGATCAGTTCTTGACCCGGTCAAGATAATTGCAAAAAGAAGTGCTTGGCCTTCATCTCACCTGGTAACAAGTTGAGATAAGGCCGAAAGTGGAGGCGCACTTCACCCGGAATCCTCAAAAAACTGAGCTGAACTGGCTATCTTACCTCTGAATGCCGAAACACAACTTTGTTTTTTAGAATTGTTATTATGACGACAGATTTAGGTAAGATGGTGGTAGCCAGGCGGACTTAAACAAAATCCTACCACCAACCAAACCAAGCACAATATATTGTACTCCCCTTGGGGATCGAACCCGGGACCTCTGGATCTGAAATCGGTTGGTTGAACCACTAAACCACAGAGGCGGTTGTGTCAATCAATAAATTCTCATTAATGAATATTCGCACTGTGTAGTAATCGTGGTATGGCATTGTAGGATTTTCTACTTACTAATTGATCAGGCCGCCTGGGGCCCACCTTTGCTTTACGAGAATCGCAGCCATATAGCAAAATATCAATATGACTATATCAATACTGATTGATATATATATATATATATATATATATATCAATCAGTATTATATATATATATTTATATAATACTGATTATATTTATTATTAATATTTTATTTACTAATTGTATAACTTCCTTATTTATTATCATGATTTTTTTTTTATTTATGTAAGCTTATGACTTATAATTTGTATGATGAGTAAATGATTATCTGAATAAACCGCCTCTGTGATCTAGAGGTTTTAGTTTTTGTACAATTGTAAGACGGTACAAGCAAGGAGCCCACCTGATGTTACGTGCATCTCTTGTCTATAGCAATGCCTAACTGCGTAGGTCACATCAACAAAAAACATAGCCTACAAGGTACTGCATTGCGCCCGTCGACTTGGGGCATAAAGGTGTTTAGCCTCGCATGCCCATAATTTAAACATCAAACCTTCTAACTGGAACAGCAATTCAACTTGGTGGCTGAAACAGGTATGGTGGTGTTACTTCCCCGGACAGACCCAGACAAGGGGCTCTACTACTCTTTAAACCTCAGTTTTTCACCCAAAAAAGATCCACTCATTACGTAGGTACTTTGGGTGTTTTGTATAACAAATTTATAATGAATATTTTTTCCAATAATCGGATTGTAAAGGTTTTGATACCATTTTCCATTAACTTCTAATCTCAAAACAATTGGATACCCGGTTATACAGCGGGTTGTAATCTGTCATATTTTGTTTCCCTGTCGTAAAATACAAATTTTGCGAACTTTGGAAATCCTAGCCAAATTCATAAATCTATAAATAAAAACGGCCAAAAGTGAACACGCACACTTAGGGTTCCAATCCACATTTTAAGGCAAAAAATCACGATTCTTGTATATGGGCCCCTTGAATTTTATTTTATGAATATGTTGTTATAGTAGCAATCGAAACGCCAACCATTTGAAAAAAAAAGTGTCTTACGTATGTGTCTGTCCACTGACAGACTCACGGATAGACAGACAGACTGCGGAGACTTAGTAATAGCCCATTAGCACCCTTTGGATACAATAAACAAAAATTGCGATGTTTTCAATCTTATTTGACAACTTATAAAACACAATCAGTTACATGTAATTTCCACCGATCCACATTAATAACAAGATAATAACTCTCTTATACCGGGAGTCTGGAGACAAAAAAATCAAAAGCCAAAATTCATTAATGCAGTAAAATTATGTGCGTTTGGTGTAAGGGCCACGAAAATGTGCTTAGGATTCCCAAAGGATTGTGAAAGTTGGAATCATAATTTGTGACAGTCTAATAAACGAGTTATGGACCGTATAGTAGGGCCCTCAGTCCTCACATAGATGATTGAGGACCCACCTATACCGCTAAACATTTTGAGGATTATTTTTTGAAACGTCAAGTTAACAGCCGATTTGGAATCGCGACCAGCACACAAGGAGAAAGGCAAGAACATAAATTAACCTATAATTATTACAATTTATCCGCTGGAGTAAATACCAGGCTTTCTTATCTTCTAGTTTATCGGAAATGTTCAAAATTGTAGTCTAAATACACATAATACTAATAAAAATACAATTATATGATGGAACAGTCAGCTGTTGTTATGAGTGTTGCCACAAAGCAGGGTTGCTAATATAATATAATAATTGCTAATGAATGCAACCTTCACTTTGCGGGGATTCATTTCTATGTGAAAACAGAAAAGTATTTAGTAACAACTGCTTAGTTCTATTGCAAGTCTTCCAGTGCAGCACTCGGAACCTCAACGCGTTGGCCGGGGGCTCGTCAACTTAGCTGCAAGCCTACATTTCCTGAGGATTTCTGAGAAACTCGTTGTACAGTTGAAATAAGTTCAAAGGTCAGAGGTTACAAAGATCCCTCATATAGTAACGAAATGCCTTCCAATAGTACCGCACCAAACTCCCTCGTCACGGCCTCCAGTTTGTCTGTACGTCACGTACCAGCATCGTTACGAGAACGAACCTGAAATAAAGGCCTAGTGGCTGCAGTTATATCGTCGGCACGAGTTGTAGGCAACGTTTTTAGGGATTTGTTTCCTGCTAAATTTAAGGAGCTATGCTTTATAGGCGTAGCTTTATCATGAAAACGCTACTTTGGCGAATAAAACACAAAAAACAAGCAGCCCATAAGCGGAAACGCCTATAAATGTTCCTACATACATTTCAAGCCAAAACATCACGTATTTTTTATCAACCTTAGGTTTTGAATTTGTTTGATTATTATTTTTTGGTGTGATAGCGGTGATAGAAATAGATACTCTGTGAAAAGGACTCCTGTCTACTTATTATGGTTTATGATTTACAGCCCGCTGACAGACAGGTGGGCGTACAACGGAGGCTTAGTAATAGGGTCCCGTTGGAACCCTTTGGACAAAGAACCCTAAAAATATCGAAGTACGATAGCCAGCTCCGTAGTCTTTTGAAGATTCCATTTGAACTTGACACCAAGTATGACGAAGGCCGAGCGCTTCCCCGTCGTTTAAAAAAAAAACAAATTTCTCTCTCTCATTTCTCAAAACTCGGGAGTTCGACGCACAACACAACGATCGTAAAAATTAATATACTCTTTAAATATTTATTTAAGTTTAAGTTTATAATCTTTTTTATCTAATTAAAATTTTAAATATTTTTTTTTCATCGCATAAAACCTACCTACTCCTACCACCTACAAAACGTAATAGTATACTACTATAATACGCTAAAAGAAAACATCGCATCTTTCACGTACGTTCTTGCACGTACGGAGCAGTGTGAAATTTGGCATAGATTAAGTTTATATAGAGAAGGAGTTTAGAACGCTAGACTTTTACTGTTGGAAAGTACCTCTACCGAGTGGCAAGAACAGAACCGACATGCAGATGTCACCCTGAGATGAGGTCGAGCACACATATAACAATGCGGTAGAGCTGTGACCAGCCTGGACTATTCAATGCAACGATCTGATGGCAGCAGTGAGATTCGATCTCTCGTTGCCGGCACTGACCTGTGCAATGATTGACAGTGACCAGGGCGTAGAAGGCGGATCTTCCACGCACTTTCGAGACTCCCATTACGCAGGTTTAGGTGATGGTAGTGGGGACAATCATCACCAATACAAAACTTTCGTGCGGAATACTGTTGGAAGCAGTACTACTTGCTGCATCCAAAAAATGAGTACGTAGATCCCAGGTCTATATTGTGGTCTGACGCCGCTGAGGCTGCGGAAGATTACTTGTGATTGCCTCGGAATGAGAAGGAATGAAAGGTAACCCACGGGGTTTTAATCGATGTCTGGCATAAATCACCTGATATCCCACATGATAATATCCCCGTATCCATCTAAAGAATTCCACCACATAAAGCGGTAGAGATATAAGAACTACCATGGTATCGGATTTTACGACCAGTCACCCTAAGTGACTGACAAGGATTTTAACGACTGCTACAGGAGCCCAAGGTCTCGTCCTTATCTAACAATCAGGTGATTCAATTCTACTGTATCATATCTAAACTTAATACCAAGATCTCTTTGAATTATGCCTCCAAGCCAATTTCTGATACAAATATTAAAGCTATCTGTTCAAACACAAATATGCCTTAATAAAACTTGGATCGTAAGTTAACAAGACTAAGAATAGGAATAATCCTGTATGTCTGTCTGTATATACGTTCTAGTGTGTTCAAAAGGAACCAGACGGTCCCATGGGACGATACTGCGTGACTAAATACAATCACCATTTCTCGCTCAAGTCTTATTTTTCTTTTTCGTTTACTGAATTTTCCATGCCAGAGGAGTTTCAGCATTTTTTTCCCGATACCATTAAAATAATGTTTCTAAACTGTTTTCTTTCCAAAAATACGGTTTTAATTTGTTATTTTATTTTTCGCTGTTACATTTTCAAAGGACTGAAATAAAACTACGTGCTTACGACTTATGGATAAGACTTAAGAAAAATAATTTGTGCGTGGTTGATGAAAGATGAATTACTGAGGTTAAGTTAGTTGGAGACACGACCGCTCTCGGTTTGCAAGTAGCTAGCATTCAAGCCCATTGCCGCTTGACGGAAGATTTGCACAAGACATGCAAATCGAATTTTTGTTCCTAAGGACATTCCAGTTTCTTCACGATGCATGCTCCAATATTTGAGCATGTGCAGTCTAATGCACACAAACCATTAATTATTCCTACAACCAAAAATTCGGGTGGTGAAACTTTGCATAAGTACGCCTGGCACCCGTAACAACAATTCTAAATCGTTCTGTTTCGGCTTTTAGAGATAAGATAACCAGTTCCACAGACTATTGATGCTTCCGGTTGAAATGCGCTTCTACCCTCGGCCTTATCATAACTTAAAACCAAGTGAGATGGAGGCCAAGGCTTCCCTGTTGAGAAACAACAACAACGGAACGTTTCTAAAAATCATCTTGGCGACATAGCTCGTTTGCAAGCAAGACAAATAATGACATGGCAATAAAAGTTAAATTTGAATTTGTTTATCTTGAAAAACAATCAGCGTATTCATGAGGCAGTGCGTGCGCTCCAGATTCGTTGTGATATTAATTTGCTCTCGCTTCCTTGCTAATGAACACGCAAACTGCTATTTGAAAGCCAAATTTGACTTCCCGAAACGACCTGTTACTTCTCATTTATTTTACTCGACTGCCTCAGATAGAGGTTCATGTTTTTCTAGACTATGTATGTAAGTGTTTAGTTGGAACGCTCTGCATCCTGGACTGCTTGACTGATTTTGACATGTAAGGTACCGTTTGGTTCCTCTAAATTGTAGGGGTGTATATATATAATTTTATATAGGTATGTCTTATAGTTATAGACTATATAATATTAATTCACAAATAATAAATTATGGGGATAAAGCAAAGGTTTTTTGCATCAAATGCATCACTTTCGCGTTACCGAACCTTTTAAAGGATCTCTGGCAACCTTACTCACAGCAGGAATATAACACTATATAGATGTATAGTGATATTCAGTTTGAAGCATGCCAATTCTAAATAGAAATAGATTTCAACAGTTTTAAGGCTATATTCTCGGAAAACCGGTTGAAATTTTGCAGTCGGGCTTTAGTTTTCAACTTTCAACTTGTGAACGCCGTATTTTGCGGACGCCGTGTTTTGCGGTCATCCCTTTTTCCGCCTGAGGCAGCGTGAGCGTAAATCGCTTTGTACGCACTACAATCCAGCGGACGACATGCTCTACGACATGACTATCATTAAAATTGTCGTCCGCGTAGCACTGATGTAGCAGATGTGCCTCCGTAGCAGTGCTACGCCACAAAACGCCCAAGAGACACTTCCCGCGAGGATCATCTTAGGCCAGCTGGCCCTCCCTTATCATGTCTAGCTGAAACCAGGAAATAGATTTATTACAAACCAATATAGTGTTATGTCGGTATGACTCTTGTCCCTTGGGAAATGGGTAGGCCTTTGGTGTGGGACGCTACCTGCGTCGACACCCTAGCGCCATCTCATCTGCCTGGGACATCAGTTAGGGCTGGTGCGGCGGCTGATTCGGCCGAGGATCACAAAAGGCGCAAATATAGTGGTCTCGACAGAGCTTACCTATTTGAGCCTTTTGGGGTGGAGACCTTGGGTCCGTGGGGAGCCGGCGCCCTCCGGGTTTTCAAAAATATTGCGGGGCTTTTGATTGAGGCGACACGTGACCCAAGGGCTGGCTCTTATTTAGGCCAGCGAATTAGCATAGCTATTCAGCGTGGCAATGCAGCCAGTGTCTTGGGCACGCTTCCGTCTGGTACTGGTCTGGAACAGTTGAGTTACCTATAGGCCGTTTGTAACGGTCCTTAGGTAATCTGACTGATTCCTTTGTACATAGTTAGTCTAATTGTACTTTTTATTGAATAAATATAGTGTTATATATATAATCTGAGCTTAATATTTCATATTAATAAGTAAAGAATCATAAATTTTGTCTAATACTTGTGTGTGTGTAGTGGTTTGCCTACCGCTGTCTGATCCAGAGGTCCCGGGTTCGATCCCCACGGATTTATTATATTAATTTACATTATTGTGCTTAATGTAAATTAATATCACAACCACGTAGAACATTTGTTACCAGATCTTGCATTTCACCCGGTGCCTAAAACTATTGAAAATCAATAGTATTGTATATCGCAACATGGTGGGTTTCACTTTTGGCCGAAGGGTGTATTCGAGAGAAAACTGATTCGAGGAAGACTTGCTGATACCTCCCCACTTCCACCAGCAAACAGCGTGTCGAGAACGACGTGCCAAATATATAGTTAGTTTGTTCTGTTATAATATTAGTTTGAACGGTATATTGGTATATAATTGGTATTAAGATTTTATCATATATCGAACGAAATTTTTATAATGTACAGGAAACAAATTGATTTATTATTATAGTTATAAGTTTCGGCACGCGTTTTGCACTTTTTGATAGATCGTAGCAACATAATATTATCATCAATTAAATAAAAAATAGTGCTATAATTTTATTATTTGATACGCACTCTGTGAAAACTATCTACCAAGTAAGGTTCATGAGATACAACATAGACAGAGAACGGACGGACGGACGCCAAACAGCGGAGGCTTAATAATAAGGTTCCGTTGGCACCTTCTGGGTTCCAAACCTTAAAAACTATAAACTTTGTGTAGCTCGTCAGTAGTGGCGAATTCTACTTATTAAATCCGCTATGTGTTTCAAAATTACAATTCAGCAATCTATAACGCGCGTACATAGTTCAGAGGAACATTAACTTTGTGACGAATAATCCATTATTTACACAATAGTTAATGAAACGAGTATAAAGGTTAATATCACGTTGGCTGCCGTAATAGTTAATACCGGATTTCATTATCTTTTACGATGTTACGTGGGCGGAGACTTAACACAGTACACGGAAGTTCCTAGTGCATTTACGTAAGTATTGTGAAGCGCGTGTTGAAAATAAAAACGACATGAATGCCAAATCTCACACAATAAGTGTAATAGCGCGTAATATTTGTAAAAAGGGGTTTGATGTTTTCTCTTAGCGTTTTATTTTCAACAAGAAGGCTGTGGTGGCCAAATGCATGGCTATCATCAATAAAAAAAAACAACGGTTGAAAAAATATACCGTAAAAAATATTTAAAAAAAAACTGCGTTCTGCCAAATCTCACACTCTTTTGTGCACGCATTAAGCTTAATAAGGAGTACAAAGTTTTCTCCTAGCATAATTATGGACTAGAAGTCATGTAGTGGTGGAAATTCAACCGTAAAAAATAAACCTATATAATTAAATATCAGCTTTCTATCACATTAACTTCAATAGTACCAAATTCTATTCTATAGTAATATATTATATATAGTAATATAGTATATATATAATATATTACTCATAATATAGTATAGTATTGACGACGAGGATTAATCTGTGCATTGTGCGTGTTAATACGTTATTTGTGATACGTGTACTGAGTGTAAGACAAATAAACAATGTCGGTGGGCAAAATCAAAGAGTTTGATATGGAAACGGGGAATTGGTCGTTGTACTGTGCTCGGGTCGAGATGTATTTGAAAGCCAACAGTGTTAAAGACGATCTCCGATTGCCTACGTTAATATCTTTGGTTGGTGACAATGTGTACGAGTTCATGGTGAATTTCCCACAGAACACAGTTACACGGAGCTTACAAAAATCGTTCGCGAACATTTACAACCAACGCCATCCGTCATGGCGTAGCGCTATCGTTTTCGACAAAGGCGTCAGGAATCAGGCGAAAGTGGTGCACAATATATCGCGATGTTGAAAAAGCTTTCGAAGGATTGTGATTTCAAAAACGCGCTAAACGATAATTTGCGAGATCAGTTCGTGTGCGGGGTGAGCAGTGACAATTGATAATGATAACCCAGTTACTGAGAAACTGGTGCGCCTGTAAAAAGGTTATGTTTTGATATTGATTAATAATAGCCTAAGATAGATATATATTAATGCATAAGAAATTGTACTCTTGAGCTCATAGCACAAAATGTTAATTTCCTCCCGTATAATGTAGGCTAGATATATATATAATTAAGTAAAATAGGTTATTGTACAAATAAAGTTAGGGTATAAGAGTAGGTAGTGTGTATTTTAAAATACCCAAAATAATTATGTCTACCCAACTATAAGTACCTACCGACATATTCTCTATTATAAATATTGTCTACTAAATAAATGCAGTTGGCTGTCAGCAAGGTGACCCTCTAGGCCCGGCCATTTTTAGCCTTGCCATTCACCCAATTATTCAACGCCTGAAATCTAAATTGAATGTTTGGTATCTCGATGACGGAACCCTGGGTGGCGATGTGGACTCAGTATTTGGCGATCTAAAAATTATTATAGATGAATTTCGGCAGATTGGCTTAGAACTAAATTTTTCGAAATGTGAAATATACATTTCAGATACATGTTTGGATAGAAATTCAATTATTCAAAAGTTTGAGACTTTGGCTTCTAATATTACTGTTGTAGATAAGAGTTCACTCCACCTACTAGGTTCACCAATTCTTGATGAATCTTTTCCGGGTTTCGTCGACGACAAAATTCAAAATTTTATGAAGGTTTCGGACAGACTTGCAAAAATTAACTCACATATGGCTTTCAGCATTATAAAATTTTGCCTTTTTGTCCCAAAATTTACTTATGCTTTACGATGTTGTCAACTGTGGAAACACAGTGAGCTGGTGGAAGGCTTAGACAACATAATAAAGAACACCCTTTCCACGGTTTTGAATATTGAGTTGGATGACAGAGCATGGTCGCAGGCCTCATTGCCTATTCGATTGGGCGGCTTAGGTGTACGCAAAATTTCTAGTGTTGCTTTGCCAGCGTTCTTATCTTCCGTCTATAGTACACATTCTTTGGTTGAGAAAATTCTAACACCATCAATTTCGGCTGTTCCAGGCAATATACTCCAAATTTCTTATCTTGACGAGGCTCGAAATGCTTGGCATAGTGCTTGTCCTAATACCGATCCCCCAAAACACCTTTCGGCACAACGGCAGTGGGACGGGCCTCTGTGCGAGTTGACACGGAATTATCTATTACATACGTGCTCAACCTCCACAGATCGTGCTCGTCTCTTAGCTGTTTCAAAATGGGAATCAGGTCTTTGGCTGCAAGCACATCCATCTTACAATACCGGTACACTTATGGATCCTGTAACTTTCCGTATTGCCACTTGTCTTCGGTTGGGTGCAAGATGCTGCGCCTCTCACCAGTGCCGGTGCGGTGCGGCCGCAGATCAATTTGGTTTTCACGGACTTTCGTGTGCAAGGTCTGCCGGCAGGATTTCGCGCCACGCTAGTCTTAATGATATTATCCGTCGAGCGTTTACCAGTGTCAATGTGCCAGCCGTTCTTGAACCGAATGGTCTGTTACGTGATGATGGTAAGCGGCCCGACGGTATGACTCTTGTCCCTTGGGAAATGGGTAGGCCTTTGGTGTGGGACGCTACCTGCGTCGACACCCTAGCGCCATCTCATCTGCCTGGGACATCAATTAGGGCTGGTGCGGCGGCTGATTCGGCCGAGGATCACAAAAGGCGCAAATATAGTGGTCTCGACAGAGCTTACCTATTTGAGCCTTTTGGGGTGGAGACCTTGGGTCCGTGGGGAGCCGGCGCCCTCCGGGTTTTCAAAAATATTGCGGGGCTTTTGATTGAGGCGACACGTGACCCAAGGGCTGGCTCTTATTTAGGCCAGCGAATTAGCATAGCTATTCAGCGTGGCAATGCAGCCAGTGTCTTGGGCACGCTTCCGTCTGGTACTGGTCTGGAACAGTTGAGTTACCTATAACCGAATAATAATAATATATAATAATACTATAGGCCGTTTGTAACGGTCCTTAGGTAATCTGACTGATTCCTTTGTACATAGTTAGTCTAATTGTACTTTTTATTGAATAAATATTTTAGACATCATTAAAAAAAATATATATATAATATAAATATTGTCGTAGACTGTATTTTAAAGGGTCCCACTTATCTACCATATTGTCATCTAAAATATTATGTAGTAATAATTAACGGTAGAGGATTTGTAGTGTTTGTTATTGATAAGACAGTTGAGGGTAGTCCTATCTGCAGCTAACTTGAGGTACTGGCATAGAAAATAAATCATTCTGTTTTTAGCTGCAAACCACGGATTTTTATTTCATGATAATAACCATATTTTCCACTTAAAACTCCGTGCGCGTGATATTATTAAAAAATGTTTCAAAGTGGATAGCTCATTAATGGATTGCCTATATTATCTCTTTTTTTCCTGTTCCCATGGAAAGTGGAAAATCAATTTTAACCGCCGGTACCTTTGGCCGCAAAACCTGATCAAATTACCGATCAAACTAAACTAATTAAATTCTTATTTTTTTTTAAATATATGATGACAGAATACCGCTTTTAACGTGCCTCAGATTATAGACAATAATAAACATGATTTATCAAGCATATGTCATAATTTTATTTAAACGTTTATTATTTCTAAAATATTGTGGGGCTTTTGATTCAGGAGACATATGGCCCAAGAGCTAGCTCTTTAACCCATCGAATAAGCGTAGCTTTTCAGCGTGCCAATGCAGCCAGTGTCTTAGGCAAGCTTCCGCCTGGTACTGGTCTGGAACAGTGGAGTTGCGATGACGCTATAGGTGTGGGATGATGTTGTAGGTGTGGCTGGAAATATCTGCACACGAACCGACAAAGGCAGAGAAAATTGGGAAAGTTTAGAGGAGTCTTTCATTACCACAGGCGGTACATACATAATTTTAGTATAAATATTTAGATTTAGTCATTTTTGAAGTACCCTAATTAAGTTTACTTTAATCTGTTTACTTTAAGTTTTCTTACGCGTTTAACTTATAATTTCGTCTTTATTTATTTATTTTGATTAATTCATTCATTTCAAATCCTCTTTTACCTCTTTTTATCCAATTGGTGTTGAAATACGTTATCATTCTGTTTCAATACATTTAGTAACCGTAAAATAATAACAGCATTTTGTTTATTCCACTATTTATTTTTGTAAGTCATGCAAAAATCTTTAAAAATACCTAAAATTATCAGGCTTATACAGTCGAAATCAGCTATACAAAACAAATCACTAGTATGCATTATCATAATTTGTATTCTTTGTATTACGTAGTATCTATTTGTGAGAAATATAAATATATGTTCATTAATTTTAATTTCTTATTACGTTCTCCATCATAAGATCAATTAATACGCTGTCTAAATACCGATAATTACAAAAAATACATTTTGTGCCGTTTTTGTGTGGTAAATTAAAAAAAAAAATGATGATAAAACCTGTTCAATTGTGACCATTAATTCCTTCATCAACATAATTGTATACGTGAATAAAACCCGTGTTAACAATAAAATGACGATGTATCTGAAAGAGCAAGCAAAACTAAACTGAATTTATTTCCGAAAAAATAATCTTACCCCATAGTCTTGAAAGATTTACGGTAAAAACGTCTTCCACTATCCCATTAATATCGCGACCGGCGTGGGTTGACAAATCACCATTTAGGGTTCCATAGTTTTATGTGAATCCTATAAGTAGGGTCAGTCGGTAACATATGTAAAGGCCTTTACATAGCTACCGAGATTTTATCTAATGTTCTCATTGAAATTGTAGCTTGACAAGTGAATATGTTATTTTACCTAAGGCTACAAGAAGCGTAAAGCTTTCGCAGGTTTGTCCACTGCTGGCCAGAGCTTCCTCCAAAGCTGGATGGTTTTGTCATAATCATCACTCTTGGCAGGCGGATTCGTGATCGCAGTAAACGTGTAGATAAAACACAAAAGGAAGCTGCTGCGCTTTTCTGTTGAGATTCCTAAGTCGGCTTTTAAGATATCTAAGAACTGAGTTGGAGGGGTCGCCTTTGTTTGTGTAACTTTAAATGGTAAGTGTGTCATTGTGTGCCTACGATTGAAATAAATATCATAACAAATAAATAACAAATACGCAAATACTTCATTTTCATTTGTTCATATGCATATAGTTTTCATTCTTTGGCACAAAATATAAATTAAATAACCTATTGACATGGTTGAATCATCTTAGATTCAATCACAGGGTGTTTCACTTGAGACACCTCACGTAATTTTTCTATATAATTTATTATGACTTGTTGTATTAAACACGTAATTTACCATTATATTTCTTCACATTCACACTGCCGTCGTTATTCATAATACCCTACGTAACAAGAAAACACCCACTACATAATATAACTATTACCTCATTCAACCCGTGCGTCCACAATTTCACTGGGGCCTTAATTATAATTCGTGGTGCTTAGTAAACGTCCCACAAATCCCGGGGCTCAAGACTGTCTCGTGACAGCTTATCTATTTAATTTCTACTCATCTAAGTTGTAAGCTAACGCGTTTAAAAACGGTACTCTTTTTTCCTAGATATCGATTCGGTAATCTTGTAGAGGGTCTACGAAGCTCTACGAAGTCCATAGCATTTCGTATGCTACGAAATCATACCAGTTACACTGGCGGACATGTTGGCTCCTGGAAAACAAGGAGATGTTGCACATCCACTCATTAACTACAGTGCAACAGTACATCCACATGCAGTCTCAGCAATACGCAGGTATCAAAAATAATTACGTTTTAAAAACTTAAAAGAAAACCGACTTAAATATGAATATGAATAGCAGAATATGATACTATTATGGTAATTTTTACGTTATTAAGATTTGAAAACCAAACCACTGATCTGATTGTGATTAAGTTTTTATGTGACCAATTTAAAAATACAAAAACTATTAAAATATAGAGTATTTTTATCCATCTATTAAACTCGCGTTAGAGGCTTCCGTACATGAAATTTATACGAACAAATATTGAAAAAATGTTCTGTGTTACTTTAAATACCATTACCACATACAATATAAAGACTTTTATTGGTTTTCCTGTAATCAATAGGTAAAGACCTATATTCTGTATTTTTAATTTACGTTACACGTCCGTGTTTGGGTCACCGAATTTAATGTGTAAGTATAATAAATTTCAACTCAATTGGTGCAATAGTTTCGAAGTACATTGGTACAGATGGACGGACAGACAGACAGACAGACACACGCGTGATCCTATAAGAGGTCAAGTGTTCAAGTGTGTAGAATCTGTAATATTTGAAGAGTTCCATATTTGAAGACGATGGGACCACCTGGAAAGTAAACCAAGCCTAAAAATACCCAAATCAATAATATATATATATATCAATAAGATTTTTCAAGGATCCCATCATCAGATTTACCTGATGACGATGGTCCCATCTTCATAAAAAAATATAGAATTTTCCAAATCAGTTCAGTTGAGTAATCGGGGAACATACATAAAAAAAACAACGAATTGAGAACCTCATTTTTTTTAAGTCGGTTAAAAAAGATATATAGATAAAAATATATTTTCATGTTTTTTTTATATTTTGTTTGGTTTGGTTTGGACTTTGTTTAAGTCTGCCTGGCTAGCTACCACCATCTTACTTAACTCTGACACCATAACAAGAATTCTAAAATTGTTGTCCCAGCATTAAGAGGTAAAAGGTGAAGTGTGCTTTCACATTCGGCCTTATCACAACTTGAAAATTAGGTGAGATGAAGGCCAAGCACTTTCCCATCTAACAATAAAAAATGTGTATATTTGATAAAAAAATATGTATATAAATCTCAAACAGCAAAAGCTTTGTACTTAACCAGATAGTAACGCCTCCTGCAGAGAAATGCGATGTCTACAGTTGACTGACATTGGACTCGACGTCCAAATTAGTATGACCACCTTCCGATCCAGACAATGTCGTGGACAATATTTCAATGAACTATCTTCGTGATAAATACTAACATAATACTATAAATAAACATCCTCTATTGAAGATATTCGGCGTGGTGTTGAACATCAACTAACTGAAAGATTTTGAAACATACATCCACGGTCTGCAGAAGATTAACACGGTTGGTCTCATCGTAGGCACATAATAATACTGATAAATGATTTATTGGTCTGTTGAATCATGGTAGGAATAAGTACAAAGGTTTCGTTATTCTAGTTCATCATCCCACTGTTGGGCAAAAGTCTCCCGCAAAAATTTCTCCTACCATCTCAATCCTTCGCAGTTTTACATCACTGTCTATTGAAGGAATCGAGATCATCCCGGAAAAGTTCTCGTAAAGTGAGGTTTATGGGTAAATTCCTGCCGAGAAAATTCAAGATGCAGAATGGTAGAATGTAGTCTCATGGTCACAACAGTTTGGGATCTTTACAAACGGGGTTTTAAATTTATGTAAAGGGTTATGAACGCGCAAGTTGTTTTTATAAGCTTCTATAGGCTACGGTAACAGCTTACCAATGTATGCTTATAGGTATGCTTGATTGCTAACTTAGTTGTATATATTTATTATAGAAAAAAATAACATTAAATTTTGAATTTATCATACAAAACTTAATGTTATGTAATGTATTTAACTTTAAATCAGCGACTGAAAAGTTCTCAGTTCTTAACGTATTTTTTCTGTTAATTTTAAATAGTTACGTTTTAAAAACTAAAAAGGAACCCGACTTCAATGAAGAATATGATACAATTTCGTTTACGGACGACGTATTTTTGACAGATGGACGGACATCAGCGTGATCTTGATCTGTTTTTTCCTTACTTGTGAGGTAACACCCAAATCGCTTCAATTGTGCCTATAATATTTGAAGAGTTCCTTCGATTGTTTCAGGATCCTATCATAAGATCCTGACCAATGTCAATGGGACCACCTGTGAAAAATACCTTTTCAAACTAAAAAAAAGAAAATCCAAATCGGTTTAGGCGTCATCGAATAATCGAAACATACATTAAAAAAAGATTCCGTCGACTTGAGAACCTTTTTTTGAAAGTCGGTTACAAATATGGAAAGACTCGTACTCACCCTGATGATGTCCTTCGGTCAAGGACGAAACGTTGGTGTTTTACATCAATAATAAGGTATGTGGAAATTCCCGTATGTCCAAAAATGAATGGAAAGACTCATTTGAATTTGACATTTGAATAACGAAAAACTAATAAGTAATTTATATTTTGGGGAAGGTGGGATCAACGTTATAGTGGTCTACCCCGGGCAACGAAATCGTTGACCTTTAGTCAATGGTTATGACTGAATGATCCTATTGCTGGTGGCAGGACATGGAAACATCCACATGTCATACTACCTTCTGCCAAGCAATTTGCTGTGCTCCGGTGGTGCGTGGGTGGATCTCCCCCGCGCTTAGGTTCTGCCCAGACAAGCCTCGACGTGAAGACGTGAAGAAGACGCCTTACCCATTTCAAATAAAATAAAATATCAAAATAGAGGTTTTATTGAGTTTCAAGCTAATACCCGCCTCTTAACAAGCGTTTAAAGCCACTAGAAAACGTATATTAAATTCAGTTACAGAATTAAATTTCTTCATCAAAGAGCAACGACAATAAATATTTGCGCACATTAAGCGGACATGTTGATTTTATGCCCGCTTTGCTTGCTTAACGAACTGTAAGCAGATTTTTACAACTAAATCAGATTGTTTCGGCCACTAATAGAATGGGAATGGACCCCTCCCAGTCAACACAAATGTTTAAACCGCCTCTGTGGTCTAGTGGTTCAACCCACCGATTTCAGATCCAGAGGTCCCGGGTTCAATCCCCAGGGGGAGTCCAATATATTGTACTTGGTTTGGTTGGTGGTAGGATTTTGTTCAAGTCCACCTGGCTAGCTACCACCATCTTACCTAATTCTGTCGCCATAATAACAATTCTTAAAAAAATGCTGTGTCCCGGCATTCAGAGGTAAGATAGCCAGTTCCTCAGTTTGTTGAGGATTCCGGGTGAAGTGCGCCTCCACCTTCGGCCTTATCTCAACTTGTAACCAGGTGAGATGAAGGACAAGCGCTTCCCCGTCGTACAATAAAAATAAAAAAAATCATGAGAGGCAATCAAAGGCATGGTGAGGCAGAGGCAGAGGATGGAATAGGCCGCAACATCCGCTAGAGTACTTAACCCCAATTTTGTGATCACAAACTCGCCAGTCAAGCGTGGTTATTTATAGTGGCAACCCAGCATGTTTTAGAAGTTTTTGATTTTTCTTGTACTACGGGGCCTTCATCTCACATGATTTGTAAGATGATAAGGCCGAAAGTACAAGCGCACATCCCTCGGAATCCTCAAATGTTTGAGGAACTGGCTATCTTACCTCTAAATTCCGGAACACAACCATTTAGAAATGTTGTTCCATAACAACATAACTATATATTAATACAACATAACTATATACTATATTTTATATAACGTAACTAGCTACCACCATCTTATCTAATTCTGTCGCCATCGACAGAATTAGATAAGATGGTGGTAGCTAGTGAACAAAATCCTACCACCAACCAAATAAAGCACAATATTGTACTCCCACTGGGGATCGAACGCGGGACCGCTGGATCTCTCACCGATGGGTGAACCACTAGACACGGAGGCGGTTAAAAGAAGTTGTTGAAACTTTTATCGATACGATGGATTGGCCCTTGACCTCTAGTTCTAGGCCATAGCAAGGATGAGGAGACCTGACCAACCCGTACACCCACGGAGCATGGCAAACCGTTCGAAGCTGGATTTCGGGTGGACGCTAGCAAGGTGGACCAGATCCTACCACCATCATTGGCTTTATGACTACTGTTGCAGATGATTTAGGCAGCATCAAGCAAGATTCCTCTCCATTTACGCCACATTGTGCAAAGGAATCCATTTGATAACGCAAGCCTTCCCAGAAACTTGCGCTATTCGTCATAACAACTAGCAAAAGACAGCGATCACTTTGCCCGGATATAGCACTAGAAGGTAAATCACAAGTACACCTAAAATCCGCTGTCTGTTCATAATCAAAGCAAAAGTTATCCATATTAATTGAATAGTTGCACTTTAGCCGACAGTTGTTCCTTAGTTAAGAATGTTATAAGTGTTGACAAGTTTATCTGAACTCACAACTTGAGAAAAGCTAAACTTTGACTCTGTTTATACCCCGCGTTTGAACTTGTTAAGCTCAATTAGACATAACTCAATTTAACTTTCTTGAGTATGAAGATCAACTTTTGTGGCGAAAATAGAAAAAACTTTTCAGAAATGTTTTTGTACCTATTCAATCGCAATTTAAATGTTGGAAAAACTAAACTAAAACTGATTAATATGAAATAAAAATTAAAAGACATTTATTTCACACAGCGCCATCTAGCCCCACACAAAACGTGCCTTATAATATTGGATCAAAATTACGAGATACGTGTATTTTTTGAGTGGGAATCAAACCTTCAACCTTCAGCGCACGGAAGGCGCACCTTCCGTGCGCTGAAGGTTGAAGGTTTGATGTGTTAAAACAAGCTATAAAATACTAGCATCTATTTCATTTTGCATTTTGAGAGCTTTGTGGCCAAGTGGGTATGGGCCAGCCTTCCGATGTAGAGGTTGTGGGTTCAAATCCTAATGATAAGCGCATGTGACACATGCACATGCTCTGTCGCTGAAAATCACATCGTGAGGAAATCGGCATGTCTCTAGGATCATAAATCCTAAAGGCATGTGTCGTTAGGTGTAGGTGATCCCTGTAGGTGATCCTCGTAAGATTCCACGCTCTGAGTAGTGATCTGAAATGAGTCCTAAGCCCTTGAGACCCAATCTACACATCCATGGTTCTTGAAGAAGCTTCATTCACTGTATTCATATAACAATAATAAGAATAATACTATAGAACGAAAACACAGCTTTGCACTATATTAGATATTTAATTACGGGAAACTTATATTGAACGAGATTACGTGCGTGCGAATGTACTGCGGCGCGGCGGAGCGTAAACGGGCGTGCATTCGCCTTTGGGTTTAGATTCGGACTGCCGGAGCGACTGAGTGAGCGCTGCGCCGGAGTACATAATACGCGAGCGTTGCATTTTACATTTCTAGACAAGTGGTAAGTGAATCAATAAAAACGGTAGTTATATTTTAACTTAAGTAATCGTCACTACATACTTATCCATCAACCCCAATTGTCTATAGGCCTCCTTTTTTTTATATCGTACGATATACGGCAAAGCACCTCCCCGTAGTACAACAGAAAAGGCATTGTTATGGTCTGCGCTACACTTGATTTTATCCTATCGGAATAACCCTTCGATTTCAAAATAAGACAATTTGCGATAATCACTTTCTTAGCACTTTTTTTTTTCTTAGATTTTAATACACCGGAGCTGCCCTTCTCTTAATGAGATTCCGTAGTCAGCTTCAACGACATCCGCGGTGTGAGCTAGAGGGGCCGATTAAACACGCAATAAAAATAGTGTATTTAATAATTTTTTTTTTTTTTTAGCTTTCAATATTTCTACTAACATTTATTCAATAAAAAGTACAAACTATGTACAAAGGAATCAGTCAGATTACCTTAGGACCGTTACAAACGGCCTATAGGTAACTCAACTGTTCCAGACCAGTACCAGACGGAAGCGTGCCCAAGACACTGGCTGCATTGCCACGCTGAATAGCTATGCTAATTCGCTGGCCTAAATAAGAGCCAGCCCTTGGGTCACGTGTCGCCTCAATCAAAAGCCCCGCAATATTTTTGAAAACCCGGAGGGCACCGGCTCCCCACGGACCCAAGGTCTCCACCCCAAAAGGCTCAAATAGGTATTTATTTATATTTATTTATACACTGTTAATAAAAAAATAAAATTGAATGAATATTATCGCCAAAAGATAGCTATAGACAAAGCCACCTGCCTTACTGAATCCACCATATACCTACCCAAATTTCATTCTAGGTCCCGTAACTCCAAATGATAGGATCGTGATTAATTGGACGCTTTTCATGAGAACCCCATTAAATGAGTTTGCCGCTATCAGCTATCGGTTCCCTTAGCCCTTTGAAGGACTTGTGTTTAATGGGTTTGGCTTTGAACATGTTACATCAACTTTGGCGTGAGATTTTGCTAACCCTTTTTACTTTATAAATGTAAAATTAAGGACATCCTCTGTTCATCATACATTTCTATTAATTAATATTCATCGCGCTAAACTTTTTCTTTCCGTTTCAAAGCTTTTTTATAATTACAAGTTATAATTAAGTAATAATTACGCACAAGATGAAAAACTAAACTATCGTAGTTTAGTTTTTCATCTTGTGCGTGGACGCTATATTCTTATTCTTGTCGGAGGTTTTCTTTTTACATATGAGAATATATAGGAAATTATAGGACATTAATTTTACATAGCGCCATTTAGCCCCAAACTAAGCATAGCTTGTAATATGGGAACTAGATAACGGATAGAATACTTAAATATTTTTGTAAATACATGCGTACAATATGATATAACACCCAAACACAGAAAAAATATCTATATTCATTACACAAATATTTGTCCTGGGTGGGAATCGAATCCACAGCCTACAGCGCAGAAGGCATAGTTACTACCAACTGAACTATGAGGCTCGTTGTAGATAACCCTTATTTGATTGGGTTTATCTATATATTCATACGTAAAATGAAAACCTTCAGTTAAAAGGTCAACACCTTCTAAAGGAGTTTATAGGTACGCTTTTTCTTTTTTTTGCTCCATGTTGCATCCCTCATCAAAAAATAAACTAGCCCGATGTTCTTGTCTTTCTCTTTGTGTAGGGGTCGGATTCCGAACAGGCAGCAAATGTTCCAAAATGATCCTACAAAATCCTACTAAAAATTAAATTTTGAATTTGACTTTTATCCTTGCCTAGGCAACCCTCGATGTCGAGAAATCTACGTACGTATCTTCGTATCTACGTTTTGTGACATAAACATTCAATTATAGATTAAGAAAGGGAACCACAGTTGCATCAGAAATAAAAAGCATTAAAATCGCCTGCGTTGAAACAACATTCGAAAAATCTAATTGTGCATCGTAATATTTTATGCTCAATTTATTCTGGCAACAGAAAATATAGAATACATTTTTGTAAGATCATCTTTAATGGTGCGTGAAGAAAGATCAACTCCGTTCGCTATATTTACTTCATTTCATCTCTCGCAGTTTGATAATACATTACATTAAAAGTCCCAGTAAAATGTACAGAAATCTAACTAACAACTCATAACACTTATTTCAGCATTTACATACGAGATAGTTCCTCATTATGTCGAGTTTTGAAATGGGTAAAATGCGCTTTAGCCTTATTGTAACTTATCACTATGTGAGATAAAGGACAAGCGCTTCCCGTAGTATAATATATATAAAATAACGGAATATCTATCTGATTTTCATTTAAATCTACATATTACAGCATTAGGGTGATCTGGATAGCTACCACCAACTTACTCAGTCTATCACCATAGCATTGCCAGTTCTACAGTATATTAAGAATTCCGGATGAAAAGCCTTTACACATATCATAACTTAATACCAGATGAGATAAAGGCTTAAAACAAGTTATATAAAAAATTGTTAAGTCAACGAAGAACTCCTAAACAAACAAAAAAATCGCAGCATTTTCAACGTTTAAAATGTATAATGAATCTAGCATCATTAACACTGAACTTATTCTTCTCGAAGTGTAATTATTTAACTCCTTCTTTGCTCACAAAGTTTCTTTAATTACTGTCTCCAAAATGAAATGGTATTCCGTTTGTATCTTAGAGTAAAATAATTAAATGAAGTACAAAAATCTTCAAACAACTTGTATTTTAATAACAACCTGGCATAACTCTCTTTTATTCCATCAGAATACGAAAGAAAGACCTCATATGATGAGGAGAGGTGAGGTCATCATGTGTCCGCTATGACCCAGGATGATGTAGGCGATGAACGAGTTGCATATCAAAATGTTTTTTTTTAACGATACAACTTTTGTAACGTGACTATTTCTGTTAGCTTCGTTAAAGGTAACGTAAAGGCAACTGCCGTAAAGTACGACTACTTTTAGTACTAGTGGTACAACAGACTATCACTGTGGGCAGGTGATTTTCAAATAAGAGCATTCCATCCTGTCGCTTAACTTGCAAAGCTGACGCTTTTTACGAGTGTCCCTTACCATTGTAAATAAATATGGCCAAGCGCGGCTACGCATACCGTACCACGTTTCTTGTATGGTTTCACGTCACTTTTATTTTTTTGTTGAAATTACTATAATATTATTTTGTAATATATAGTAATATGATGAACCGTCAATGGTAGCGATCTGTATATTATACAGACCGCTACCAGACATACAGACGGGCAGACGGACAGTGAAGGCTAAGTAATTCTCAAAGACCTCTAAAAATATATTTCGTTTGATCAAAATTACTGTGTTGACTGTCAGTTTCAGTTTCAGTTTATTTATGCCAGAAACAAAGCTATCTGTATGCGGATTTCAATAATATTACAAGACACAAAAATATACAAAATAAATATATTAATTGTCAAAGAACTCAGTTTCATGTACATAATAAACACTAAGAATTCTATCATAAAAAATATAACCATGAATAAACTGAATTCTAAGTGTAATCAATATTTGTAAATGAGAAATGTCAACAAAAAAATAGGAAATGTATAAAGTTATATTAAAGCTAATGGAGTGAGTATAGATAGACAAGTTTGCAGAAGGAGCAGCTTAAAGTTATTTTTAAAGATTGTTCGCCTTTGTATGATTGAATTTAATTTCAAGGGCAATTGAACATCTCTACTGCTTGATACTTCGTACTGTGCTTCATTTTATTTCGATTATGAATTATTTTATTATGGATGATTTTCCTCCTACTAGCCATTCATAATCATCATCCATCATTTCATTCAAATGAACATTTAAATTATCAGTAGTTGTTATGTTTTTAAGTACTGTTTGTTCTCAATTTTTTTTTTTATTGTAACACGGGGAAGCGCTTGGCCTTCATCTCACCTGATAACAAGTTAAGATAAGGCCGAAGGTGGAGGCGCACTTCACCCGGAATCCTCAACAAACTGAGGAACTGGCTATCTTACCTCTGAATGGCGGAACACAACAATTTTAGAATTCTTATTATGGCGACAGAACTAGGTAAGATGGTGTAGCTAGCCAGGCGGACTTCTACAAAGTCCTACCACCAACCAAACCAAGCACAATATATTGTACTCCCCATACCACAGAGGCGGTTTAAAAATAAACAAATAAATCTTGCATACAGTCAAAACATACTTTTCTTTAAGTTTATTGAAGTTGGTAGTTCATACACTTTTAAAGTGAAATCAGTTCTAGAACTAACAGTACCGTTGTGTAAACTTAAGATCATTTAACGAGCTAAACCACTCGGTCTTTTTACTATCTGTACTCAGCTTAGTCTCATGAATGCTCTGATTATACGGACCCAGCGGTCTTATTCTAAGGACCTGTAGGGCAGATTTTACGTCTATTCCCACTAGTTCAGTTGGACAGTTAAGTTTTAGCAGGCTAACACATATACTGAATAATTGTATTTCGCCTTATAGAATTAATTATTCCTAACGAGAATACTGTGACACTTATTGTGTAATATCTGCATATTTTAAATTTTGAATCGATCGGATCAACTGTTCAAAAGATATGGGCGAATTTACTGTCACACAAATTCTCAAAAACAACCCCACTTATAACAAAAACCCGCGACGCGAAAATTTCTATTTATGTTATCTTTTTATTATTTCATTTAAATTGGATAATCCGTTAGAGAGTATAAATGAGTAAGTACATAATGTCATCACGAACATTTCTACCTACTAACATACAGTTCACGATTTTCTAACTTAACTATCTGCCCCAGTTTGAGTTTTATCTTATCAATGTTGTGTAAAATTTCAAGATATCTGTATAGATCAAGAGGTAGGTACCTATAGGTACATTTCATGTTCAACGCAATTTGTCTACAAGCCTAACCCCTCCTTATCCTTGCTTCAATCGCCTTATCATTATGATAATCGATTCCTTGACATGTCCGTACCTCAATCAATTTATTAGATTGAGCCAAAATTCGTGTAACATAGTGTGTTACTGCTAATGTCAAAATAAGTCACAATATAACTCTACTAGTAACCACTTGCTATGTCATAGCATATATGGTGAAATTTAAAAATATGTTTATTTAGCATTGAAAATATTCTGAATAAAAATATCACTAGACACTGATATGTAGAAGGAGAGAAAAGGAGTCGAGCAGAATGATACAAAAGCAAGAGTATAAACAATCTAACATACAGCTTGGAGATGGAACAATCAAGAAGCCAACCTGATGTTAAGTGCAACTTTTGCATATAACAGAGAAGCCTTTTCTCAAGGAGCACTACTTTTCGTAAAAATAAAAAAGTTTACATTAAATAAATACTAACGGGTCAACGGAATGGACGGAACGGATGCTCGTTCAAGATCAAATTATTTTTGATTTTGGAAAAACTAGTTACTCGGTTACCTGGAAGAGGCTATTTTTATATAAGGCCCACTTTACATAGTTTAAGTTAAAAAAACTTCAAAAAATGCTTTTGTTAAATTGATTTGGTGTACTATAAAGAGTTTATCTATATATCCATCGATATAAAGGACTTAATACAGTCAAGTCTATTCTAGTTAAAACTAATTCATCCTAAAATCAAGAATCAAGATACAAAATTATGTTACAGGATTTAAATAAAGGAATGTAAAAATTATGCATGCTTGAAAGATCGCCTGACTAGTCAGTTACTGACATATTCTTAACAGCTTTGACTGCAACATACAGATCTGTCTCAATTGGCACCTACAACCCCTTTGAGCGTGTTCTAGTAATTTACATAATAGAACATAGTACTTGTGTTAGGACTCTAGAATAATTATAACTAGACTATCAATGGGCTACCTATCATAATTCACGATAATTCTTCGAATCTAAATATATATGACTCAAAGGTGACTGACTGACTGACATAGTGATCTAACAACACACAGCCCAAACCACTGGACGGATCGGGCTGAAATTCGGCATGCAGGTAGATGTTACGACGTAGGCATCTGCTAAGAAAGGATTTTGATTAATTCTACCCCCAAGGGGATAAAATAGGGCATGAAAGTTTGTATGAAACTTTGTCAATTTTAAACCGATCGGGCTGAGACTTTGCATGCATAAAGCTACTATGACGTAGGCATCCCCTAAGAAAGGATTATGAGATTTTGCATTTGTTTTGTTTCTGTTTAGTAGTTTTGGTTATGGACTCTGCTTTGTATTTGGCATTTGTTTGATTTTCGTTTGGTTTAAGTATAGTTTTTTTCGGTTAGGCTTTTTTAAAATGGCTAAAGAAAATCTGAACGTTAATAGAGAAGTTGAAGAATGTACCGTCGTTTTTAAGTTTTGTAGGCCCTAATTTTTTACACACGCTAAACAAAAGTAAAGCCGCTAAAACTATACCTAATTAATAATAATACTTCTTAACGCGAGCGAAGCCGCGGGCAAAAGCTAGTATGAAATAATAGTGGAACGCCCGAGTTCTATGTACAGAAAATAGGAAAAATATTATCTCTTTCTATATATCTAAATATTATTACTTATCTCTCATAAAATTGATGATCCGAATTTAGCAATCCATAACAACCATTGCCTTTGCATCCTTCTTCGAATATCATTTTACGTAACATCACTTGTACGTATTGCAAATTCTATAATAATCAAAATTCCGAAATTGTTTTATCACAATTGGGATTATGTATTCCGAATATTCAAAAGTGATAAAACACTTTATCCATAGTTTGGTTTATCATAACAGTCATGTTATGATAAACCAAACTATAAAAATTATTTATTATAAAATGCAATCAATGCAAGCAGCATGCAAGCAGCATGCAAACAGCATGCAATGTTTTCTGGGACGAGCTTCTGGCTCCACCTTTTTTATATACACACCCCAATGTCACGCACAAGATAAGGTAGAGTCGGGGTTGGCCGTGGCGGTTCTGTTATTTGTTCGCTACGGAGGTCAGCGGCTCGCTTCGCTCGCCACCCCACACACTCACCCCCCTTCGCTGCGCTTTGTTTCACGAGCTTGCTCCTCTCAGAACCTTCTATGTGAGCTTCTAGCTCCGGACCCACCGTGTCGGTTCTGTCATTCATTTTGAACGAAATCAATTGCTAGTATATCAAACAGTCCTGATGAGCTCGCAAATAAAAACACAGTAATACAACCAAATAGGTTACATAATTCTTATCTCGTTTTTTATATTTTTATCGTTCGAAATACTATGTATTATGTTACATCATCAATAAGGTATAAACATTTAAATTCGGAGATGTGAATATTATGTATTGCTATATTATAGCTGAAGATCATTTGGGAAAAAGAATATTATAATCTAGCATTATTATTATTATTATTTTTTGTAAACTACTAGGAGACGGGACAATCAAGTAGCGCACCTGGTGTTAAGTGTACTTGCCTATGACAATGCCTTACTGCATAGGTCACATCCACAAAGAACAAAGCCTACACGGCACTGTATTGCGCCCGTCAACTTGAGGCATTAAGGTGTTAAGCCTCGCGTACCCGTAATTTCACCGGCAACCATACCCTTCAAACCGAAACACAGCAATGCTGCTTGGCGACTGAAATAAGTATGGTGGTAGTAATTCTCCGGACGAGTCCTTTCACTGGGGGCTTCTACTACTCTTAATTATGGCAAGTGATGATTATAAGAAAGTGTCTGTGCGGGAAAGTGATTTTCGGACAAAAGTGATTATGAGTCGTACGGGAATCCCAAAAAACACCTACAATCACGTAACATCCTGAAGTAACGGTCAAATGGTAGGTACCTACCCATAAAGCACTACATCAAATACAAGTAAATAATATAAAATAAGCTTTACTTTCTAATACCTAGTTAATTGTTTAAAATTACTTAATATTAGAAAGAAAATAAGTATATTATAGAAAAAAAAAACAGTAAAGATTAAAAATATTACTAATAATAAACTACTTACATCATTATTTATTGTTTACTAATTACTTAAGTCTAGGTATGGACCGACTGTTGCGGTGAAAGCCTCCTCCAAGCATCTACATAATGATTTTGTAATTTATATTATTACTATCTCATAAATACATTTTTTTTTTTATTATCAGTACATTTATTCAATAAATTAAACTAACTAAGTACAAAGGAATCAGTCAGATTACCTAAGGACCGTTACAAACGGCCTATAGGTAACTCAACTGTTCCAGACCAGTACCAGACGGAAGCGTGCCCAAGACACTGGCTGCATTGCCACGCTGAATAGCTATGCATAAATACATCATTTAAATATTTCTTTTTGCATAATTTCAAGGCCTAGTTTTCAGAATTTAAATTATTACCTTCATCCAATTCTATTCAATATGTAACCAAAGGATAGAAAACGTATTTCAAAAGGTCAGTAGGTGCCGTAGGTACGTCCGCCTTTTATTAAGAGGCACGGAAGAGTCCAGGAGACCATCCCCTAATTCCCACGTCCAGCGCGCGTGATCGGAATTCCTGCCTACTCCTGATAAACTAATTACTGCTGACTAATTGTATAACCGACTTTGTCAGCGAAATCTTGTAGTTCGGCAAGTTATCGACTTTGGGATTACGGGGCTAGTTGAAATCGTTTTTTCTTTGTGATCGTTGAGAATTTAGCATATACATTTATAACATTAATTAAAATTAAAATTGGAACGATTTAAAGAAGATTCGCTGCGCAAGAATCATGAAGCTTCTTCATTATTGTGTAATTTACTTGCTTCGGCAGTAGGTTTGGTAACTTTCCCAATTTTCTATCTACTTTAATCATAACACCGTCTAACCTAAGATTATAACCATTACAACAATTCTAAATTGATGTGTTCCGTCATTTAGAGTTTAGATAGTCTGTTCCTCGGTCTGTTGAGGATTTTGGATAAAGTGCGCTTCGGCCTTCATAACTTAACACCAGCCTGAGGGGGCTGGTGTTACGGCACGGGCACGGGGTGGTGATAAAAATTTTGTCCTCTGTTTTTATCCACCATCGGGAGACAAAATGCTCTCAGAGGTGGATAAAAACAGAGGACAAAAATGTTATCCCCTTCCCGTGCTGAGAGGGCAGGCGTGACCAAGCACTTCCCCATCGTACAATAAAGAAAACAAACACATTGAAACATATAGTCATTATGTTTTATTAACATTAGTGATTGCTCTTGAGATACTTACATAATATACGAACAACTTTTGAACTAGATACTGAAGTTTGTTATACGTTTGATTTATGAATACGGGCCTAACTAACAACATTGTAACCACTTATTAACTGCTCTCACCTGCTTGTATATCTTACGATATAAGTTCAAAAAAGTTTTCTTGTTATAACTTTGCTCATTTAATCAAAGTTTTGCGATAATTCTTGCTACTGCAAAAACAATAGGACTGAGAAAAGAATAATATTCAGATCCAGCTTTTGTGTTTTTTCAACCAAGTAGCCACTCGTATGGCCTTGGCGAGAGGCCAAGCAGTCAACGAAAATTTACTACCCCTTGATTGTCCTTGACCACTGGAGTGCCCAGTGGACTTCCGGTCGATTACAATTATTATCTATCTATGGATTTGGTATATATTTCGATTACGACTACGACGACTACGGTATTAATACAACAGAATGTCAGTGTCACTTGAAGAAATTGTCAAAATCAGCTGATGTCGGCCACCAGTATTTTTTGCCTGGCCACATAATGCATATTTTGACGAGTGATTTTCGGTTGACCTTTCTTTTTTTGAAGTAATTGTATGTATTGTGTGTATTTCTAGACTATTGTAACAGTGTTTGCTATGGTGTAAATATACTAGATTGTCTGTGTCACTTAATGAAATTGTCAAAATCAGCTGTCAAAAATGACGAAAAATATACTTTTTTAACGGCTTCCATCGTGTTAGGGAAGCCGTGAATAGCCCCCACGGCCCGTGATTTTATGAGTTGGTTTAAATATTTTTATTTTATGAAAGCACCCCTTTACTTGTATTTTTAACC
The DNA here is from genome assembly GCA_951394065.1 of Venusia cambrica. Lineage (NCBI taxonomy): Eukaryota > Metazoa > Arthropoda > Insecta > Lepidoptera > Geometridae > Venusia > Venusia cambrica. The sequence continues at coordinate 6,465,068 of OX596057.1, forward strand.
AAAAACATATATCAAACTAAACCTAAAAGCCATTCGCTTGTTCTCTTGTTGGTTCTCATTGTGATCACCTACCCGAAAATTATGACAATAGCTTCAATCGTTGAGATGGCTCATATCAAACTTTAAGTCCAACTCTAGTCCATGTCTACAAAGTTGGTTTTTGGTTTAACAGTGGAGATAAATATAAATATTACAGGACGTTAATTTCATACAGCGCCATCTAGCCCCAAACTAAGCGTAGCTTGTAATATGGGAACTAGATTACGGATAGAATACTTAAATACTTTTGTAAATACATACGTACTATATGATACCTACAACACCCAAACACAGAACAAACATCAATATTCATCACACAAATGTTTGTTCTGGGTGGGAATCGAACCCACAACCTACAGCGCAGAAGGCAGAGTTACTACCAAGCTATGAGGCTTGTTGTTTGACTTCTCTTTGTTTGAAAGACATTTACGTAAATCAAGAATAAAGTTTGGATTTGAGACCTTTGGGCCATGGGGACGGTTAAGTTCCAGGGTTCCAAGGTAATTAAAAAAATGACCCTAAACTTATAGACATCCCGAAGACACATTTGGCACATTTATCGCTAAGAGAATGGTTGGCCATTCAACTTTTTTTTTTTTATTTACGATGGGTCGTTTCTTGACCACGAAACTTACACAGGTAAGAATGAGATCTACGATGGAGCGAGCCTACCCAGAAAGTGCCTATTAACTCTCTTCTTGAAGACATTAGGGTCGTAGCACAGCGGAGAAACAGACGCTGGAAGCTTATTCCAAGTTCAACGCGGGAATGCAACAAATAAGTCCGTTTTTGCATCCTCCCGGCTATTTTATTTTGTTTATTAAGGAACAACAAACAGCCACAATTTAAATAATTACAAAATTTAAAAACATCAATTTTGGCAATACGGTGGCCCACAACGCTGTCCACTTGTTTCACAAAAATGTTCTAGATGTTTACAAAATGAGGCTTACATGCAAATAAAAGTTAAATAATTGGAGTAAGAATAAAAATTACAAAACAGCAGGAAACAACACAGGTAACTAACGAAGAGAAAAAAAAGTAGGACTACCTACAAATATTTATGTACCTATAAAGGTTGCCTGGAAGAGATCTATAAAAAATAATTCTAAAATGTATATATGTAGTACTTAATGAAGATTATTGTACTGTACCCATTTATTCATTTTATATTTATCCAATCACAAATAAAAATAATATGGACAATTAAACTAACTATGGATTTACAAAGAAAGCAGTCGGATTACATAAGAATGATTAGGTATTGAACCCACTTTGGAAGTGGACACAAAGTCCCACTCAGCTAGGCACAAAATCTAAAATAGTATGCTTAGTCCCGCATTAAGCTGCAGGACAATAATGGACGGCTAGCCTCGGCCTGCCAAATGGGACGAGACAGGCCATTCATTAAACTATGCATTGGATAGGTGTACGTATAGGCATTAATGTCCAAATCCCTAAGGTTCACCGAGTATCTGAAATGTATAAAAGCTACTTGTTTTCCATACGTTGTAGTTACGGAAAATTAAATGAAAAATACCTACCTACGGGTGACACTTAACTTGGGTGATGAGAGCTGCATAGTGATTTACAAACACACGGAAAGTTTTCGGATCGGAAACGTCACTTTTTGTCTTATCTGACATAGAATCCGATAGATTTCAACGCTATTCTCACACCATTTCTGAAAATCTTCTATAGGAAGCATCGAATTCTAACGTCAAAATTTTGAGATTTCGGAGTTAAGAATAACGTTCTCGGAATCTCCTTCGGAATCTTCCGAATTCGATTCGATAAGGCTTTCCAAATGTTTGAAAAAAATGTGTAAAAAATAACCGTGAGTGATAGATAGATAGATAGATAGAACGTTTATTAACAATCACAAAACACACATACAGTAAAAAATAAACTACGGACTTGACAGTTATGACATTATAAACCAAAAACAGATATATAAAGATTCGAAAAACGGGTATTTATCGCTTATGTCACCCTAATTTATTTATGGGAAATAAATAAATATACTTAAAATACGCGATAAATACCCGTTTTTCGAATCAAAATAAAATACAAAAACAACATAAATTGCATAGGTGACGTGACAAGGAGCTGACAACAAGAAAATAGAACACTGCAATGTGCCAAGCTGCTTAAAAAGCTCCTTGTTTTAAAGTGTTTTACAGAAACTAACGAGTTAAACCTGATCAGCTCTTTGAATGCTTCCTACTCTATAAACAAAAGCGCAAACTAAAACCAATTTCCGGTGTGACGATCTGCAGAATCAAACATCACTTCCTTTCTGTACTCAGCTTACTCTCATCTATGTCTCTGTCGAAAAAGAGATTAGTTATATAAGCGGGCTGGGTTTTAAATCTATTATTAGGTGTATAAAAAATATGTGATGATAAAAAATGAAGAAAATACAAGCTTATATGTGTGATCACATCATCACATTAACACATTAAATATTTGCCTTAATAACCTATACTTTAGACATAGCGCTAGCGTTTCTAAAGCGTTTTTAGTTTCAATTATTAATAATACTTGCGTATTATTAATAATTGAAACAAATGTGTATTCTATATGGATCCAACCAAAAGACTCCTGCTTTCTACTTGGACATCTGCCATCAAAGTCGCATAAAATACATTTAAAACATAGATCCAATCAAAAAAAATCCCGTTTACTACTAAGACATCTGCCATCAAAGTCGCACAAAATACTAAGGCTTCTTCAAATTGACGTTGAACACAGAATCGACCAACATCAATCTATTCGACAACCAAGCCTATTATATTGGACACCGAATATCAATTACTACTGCATGCAAACGACGTTGTCTCCGAGCTAGATATTGCTGATATTAGCAACGATTGCGTGCTTGTTACACGTATCCACAGAATACAAAGGCTATAGAATAGGTAATACATAACCATGTCCCCTTCAAAATAGCCCGTAGACATCGTAAAAGCCGACTAAGGGATTTCACCGGAAGAAGGGCAGCAGCTTACTAGTATGTATCTAATACATTTATTGCGATCACTAACCCCCCTGCCAAAATTGATAATGGCGAAACCCTCCAATTTTGAAAATGGCTTTTTCCAGCTATGGGCAATAATCGGCTGTTGAAGAAAAAGTTTGTAATATTACATTGTAATAATAGAGAAAATCAATATATTATTCGACCAGAGGATTTTAATAGTGATTTATCGAGTTTGGGAGGAAAAGTATAGAGAAGTGCGACAGTGGCGCCAGTTGTAGAAAAGACGAAGAGGGCTAGGTTATCATAGTATGAGCATGTGCAATCAGAAGTGATGAAAGCCTTTTGAATATGAGTATTATAGAATAAGTAGGACATGCATGCAGAGAAGGGCTGAAGAAAAGATGGATGGTCGTGTGAAAGAGGACATGAAAGGTGTGGAATTCAGAGTTGATAGGATTGAGTTGAAGAAGAGAATATGTTGCACCAACCTAGAGTAGAGGTTAGGAGAATTATAGAGATAGATTGATTGAGTTTGGGTGTGAGTCCCACATGAGCTAAAAGTTCGAGTTTTGTCTTCTATAGCTTTCTCACCGCTACTCCGCAGTATCTGTCTATAACATTTACAGTTCAAGGTACAATGCGTTGGTTGCATGATTAGCCACTATGGTATTCTCGCCATTATGAGGATGCCTTGGTGATTGGGGAATAGGTGACTAATGATGCAATAACTGGGGCTGATATATAGGATAACATCTACCAGAGCTAACGGATTAGCAGGAATTGAAGCGTCAAAAAGTGTGATATACTGAAAGTTATAGACTATCTGATTGACTGACTGATAACGCACAGCCTAAATAAGAGACTGTAGAAGCTTTTAAATTGTCACAGGCGCTCCTTTGATAGCGAAAGTGAGCGCTAAGAAAAGATTTTAATATTCATCCCCTGTAAAGGTTAAAAATGGGGAAACATGTGAGAGCAAGCGTCTTCTTTAAAGTTAAAGAACCTTGTGCAACTAGATTTTCAGTATAATATAAAAAAAAAGTAGTACCTACACACAGTACGTATAATATAAAAAATTAAAGGGTAACCCCCTTGAATTGGGGATGAAAAATGAAAAAGCGTTTGAAAATTCAAATTTTTTTATCGTTAGAAAATTTACATAAAAAAAATATCTATTAACGTTTTTGAAATGGAGAAGAAATTAAATGATTTTTTTAATGGTACTACCTATCCCGCGCACTGCCGAAACACGGCAAACTGGGGTTGGACGCTAGCCAGGTTTTTATAGGGGCCCAATTCCTAAATCAAGCGTTTCACAGTGACAATGATTTCATCGCAGAATGGCCACCATACATGCCTACTAACCCAATCTATTTTCTATGACTGTCATTAAATTTACATTGACGATCATTACAAAAAGAGAGTCAACTTTTCGTATTGTGCTAATCAATGGCAAAGCTGCCGCTAGCGATAGCGGGATAAATAAGCTCATCATCGTCATGTTTTTTTTTTTTTTTTTTTAATATTTCGCTTTATTTTGTACCTTAAATTATCTTTTTATATTTAATATACTATTCTTATATTTACCCTCTAAACTTAATTTGATGGATACCTATTCATACTTAAATCCTAACTATAGTTAGTCATACACAGTCAGGTCATAAATTCTGTCACAAGTTTAATATAAAATAATTGAAACAAGTTTATTCATTATGTAACCATTTATATACCAAAATGAACTTAACGAAACATAGATTCTTATGACAATAAAGTTTATTCAAAATGACATCCGTGATTTTGAATACAGGCCTTCAATCTGCGCGGCCAGTCGTCTATCGCAGCACGAACGAGGTCCATGTCAATATCGGCGGCTGCCTGAATCAAGGATGTCTTGAGTGACTCCAAATTGGGATGAGGCTTTGAGCACGCCTTTTCCTCCAAGTGTTGCCATATCTTGTAATCTAACGGACTCAAATCTGGACTGGAGGAGGGCCAGTCTTCGTGCCGGATGAAGTCGATTTCACGCGCCGCCAGCCAGTCTTGTGTGCTCTTCGCTCTATGAGCTGGCGCCGAATCTTGTTGGAATACCCAGTGCCTGTTATTGAACATGGTATGAGAAACAGGTTCCACGAGGTTCGTCAGGACTGTATTTTGATACACAGCTGCATTCGTTTTTACACCTTTCTTACAAAAATGTACCTCTGTTAAGCCCCAATAAGAAACTCCCAACCATACCATGAGTGAGGATGGAAAATGACCTCGTTGGACACGCGGAATACGGTTGCTCGCTTCTTCACTACTGTGTGCGTACACCTTATCATTTTGTTTGTTGTAGCTCTCTTCTACGGTAAAATTTTTTTGCATCCGAAAAAATAATTTCCCGATATTTTTTTCCCGCGTACCGCTCCAACAAAGCGCGGCATCTCTCCAGTCTCAGGTCCATTAGACGAGCATTTAAACGATGTCCTGTTTTTCTTCGATATGCCCGAAGCCCTAAGTCTTCATTTAACACCCTTTTCACCGTGGTTCTGCTTAACCCCATCTGAAGGGCCAACAGTTTCTGCTTACGTTTGGGATTTCTTTGAATTCGCACCTTCACAGCTTTTATCACTGCTGGAGTCCTAACAGACCGAGGGCGACCACTTCTTGACCTGTCATCTACACTAGAGTCTTCATGGTATCGTTTGATGGTACGATAAACGAATCTTTTGGTTATATTCAAATTTTTCAGTATGTCTAAAATGTGAATTGGCGCGTTACCGCAACGATGCAACGCAATAACTGCAACACGGTCTTCTTTAAGCGTCCACTCCATTCGAAATTCGAATTCAATAAACTTTTTTGTGGCCAGCATTCTAAAAGAAAAGTTTTTACTGTGTGACAATACTTATGACTTGACTGTGTATATACCTACTTACCTAATTTAGACACTCTGATTTCGCAACTATCACTCGTTGAAAGCATTCGTTTAATAATTCCTAGCATAGTATCGTTGCATATTTTAACATAAAACGTTTTAATACTTGTGTTACATATGTTTTTTGATTTTGTGTTTGTTTTTGTATATATACTTATTTAGTTATAAGAGTTAATTTTAGTTGAGTTGATATTTGTACACGCTGTGGAATCCTGTAAGAGAAAAGCAAACTGTTATAAGACTGTCACTTATCTAACCCTATGTTTGTTTTTTGTTTTGTTTGTCGGATGTCCTATTTTAATAAATAAATAACTGATCACCTCGATGATCATTCATCATCATTCCGCCGTAACTGCTAGCAAAAGCCAGAGATTTTGTTGTCCGGGATAGACCACTAGAAGGTAGATCACACGTACCCCGGTACTTACGGTACTTCGTGTACAGGAATAACGAGAATTTGGATTATCCAAAATGTTATTACTTTAATATGTAAATAAGCAAACCAAATAAAAGTTCTGAACTAAATAAATGGTTCTTCCATAAAAAAAGTTCAATTCAGTTTTCAATTGATATAATGTTATTTGCGATTAAGAATTTAAGCACATTTTTTTTTATTGTACGACGGGGAAGCGCTTGGTTTTCATCTCACCTGGTAACAAGTTGAGATAAAGCCGAAGGTGGAGGCGCACTTCACCCGGAATCCTCAATCAAACTGAGGAACTGGCAATATATACAAATTAAGTAACGCACCACTAAAATACAAGAATAGGTACCGACCTTTTTGAGATGTAACGCTTCTTAATAGTTTTACGTATACGCCTCGGGGCTTGACCTTAATTATGCCAAAAATAAACTAGGTGATAAACTAGGTCTAGGCACCCTTAATGTAAACTAAAAACAAGTTACTTTCAATAAAGATAACCGTTACTTTTAATTCAGCTATCCAGCTTAACGTTACTTAAACCTAATTATTAAAACAAGTTGTTCGCTTTAGTGTTGTTCTTAGTAAGTATTTCTTGAAATTTACTCTCGCTTTTAATCATTATCTAAGAAAATATTTTTTTAAGTTCATTTAGTTCCGTTCAATAACTTGTTAGATCACTAACTAACACTAACAGACTCACGACTTATTACCTTTCGAGGACTCACCTCTGATCACTACTCAGATATTGAATCTTATGAGAATATCCTTCTAGGGGGTAGTCAGAGGCCATCGCTGCTCAACGGAATACCAGCCAGTGACACATGTCATTTGGATTTCTGGTCGCATGCCGGTTTTCTCACGATGTGATCTACAGCGTCAGAGCATTTGCAATGCACTTGAATTTTGCATTGAAATCAAATTATAGGTACTCATACATTCACATTTTGCATGTATTATTATTATTATTAGTATTTGCTTTCAGTTGCAATTATTTAAAGGTCGCTGATTGACAATCTTCGACGCACAAATCAAAGAAGTTTGTTTTATTTTTATCTACTGACCGCGGCTTTGCCCACACAAATTAAAAGTAGCCTATATCCTTCCCAAAGACACCTATGACTACATTCTATATTCTTGACAAATTTAATCAAGATCCGTTCAGCTGTAAAACATAACAAACAGACACACAATTATACAGAGACACTTTCAAATGTATCATATTAGTACCTATGGATGATGGTGTTCTGCGCCGTGAAGAGTTAAAAATAAGTGTAATCTTTAATTCATACTGTGTGAAGGTATGGACCATATTGTTTGTGTGTTGCCTATCATGACTAGACGACTACATAGATCTTGTTCTTTTGAGCGTGTATGCTACACAAAACAACATAGGCTACACTCTATGTAGCTACAGTGCGAACGAAGCTACGGGAGAAAGGATTCAGTAATTGATAAAAAAATTCAATGACATACAATTACATTCGCAATTATATTGCAGCGACACAAATACTCAGAAACAAATGTGAGCACGAAATACTCGGAATTCATGAAAAGAAAACAAATCCTTATCGACGAAGCCTCTATATCTAATGCAGGACTTCAAAGTATTCACCATCAGTCTCTGGAGCAAATAAAGTTGCCCTGTGTCTCATATTTCCCTGAAGACTAGACCAAGAATAGCGGAGTGCTATGGAGTGCAATGTGCCAGATATGCGAACAGATTTAAAGGTAAAAAATTATTTATTGTTCATCGATATAACATTAAACAAATAAGAAGATTAATCAAAACATTATAACAATGAGTGATAGCTTGTCTGGTAGAGATTGCTCTCTCATCTTGTCTTCATACCATTTTCTATAGTATTATTATGTAATATTATGTTTATGACTATTTTTTTATTTATTTAGAAATTTCCATTAGAAATTAGAACACCATACATATATATACACCATGCATAATCATACATATTTACATTTTACCGGTGACGCTATTCGTTATGTATTAATAATAATAAAGTGGTTATAAAACATAATTAAAAAATAAATGTAGTTAACAGAAGTTTCAACAATAAGTCGTGCCATATAACTTTCGGTAGGTTGTGGTCGAAAATATCAACATTCTGTAATCGCACTAGACATTTGGCAAACTCAAGTATGTTGATTCTAACTGAACATTATTGCTGCTGGTGGCACGGCCTAACAGCCTTCTATTATTTATTATGTTTAGTCGTATAAGGCGACGAAATAACCATGTCAAAGTAACAGCAGCATTATAATATTGAGTACAAAACTATACATTTACTGTGAGATTCAATCTACCTGCCAAGCCACGAGATTTAAGCAGCGTCCTCAAATAACAACTATGAATGCTTACACCGGAGATGCATGCAATGGATCTATGGACTCTGATTAAATAGGGTTTCTCTAACTCAGCCCGAGGACTTATAAAAAGGCAACTCACGGATTTCTTGACATATTGTTTTCTCTTTTACTCATACGAATTTATGTATAGGTTAATAAAATACACATGAAAAATGTCAATGTTATACATGCGTGAGACTAGCTCACTCGGTTTCAAAAACAATGATAAGGTGTGGGTCAGATACCCAGAGTACCCAATACCTAAGATAGAAGAACCATTAACCAAGATACCCAAGTTAAAACAACCATTTAATATTGTTCTGTTCAGGCATTTAGAGGTAAGATAGCCAGTTCCTCAGTCAGTTGAGGATTCGGGGTGAAGTGCGCTTCCACCTTCGGCGTTATCATAACTTATCACCAGGAGAGACTACGCATTTCCCCAACGTACCATAAAAAATATGTTCCGTAGCTAGCTTCCATCTCTCTGCGTGCATAATATTTGCGTAAGTTCTCTGAACAAAGTCGATATCTCGCGCTTGAGGGCGGAAAAACAATCTCCTTCAATCTTATACTGATGTACCTCTCACCGAGTACATCAAGTACGATATTCCTATATAAGACATAATGGTCTGGTGCGTGTACTTGGGTTAAACATCTTTAGTGAACTGTAGGCCCCTACTACTATGAAGAAAAAACTCGCAGGTTCTGATACGATCTCACCACTTTATTAATAATTAACTTTCATATAAAATATAGTTATTTACAGACAAGTATTGGTTCAGTACTTCAGCAGTTTTGCCTTGATATCATATGATTACCCTTCAAAATTCAAGGAAAAAGTGAAGGTCTCCTCGCTTGCTTTACGAGCTCGCCTCGAGACCCGCCCATTTTATCGCGGCAAAAATAAAAGCCTCCCATTGGTCGTGAGTCCAAGTTAGGCAACCAAAGAAAACGAACAAAACTGTTGACGTTTGTGAATAATGTTGCCACATTTCAACATATTATTCCTTATAGATGATACAATATTAATTAAAGTAATTAGAAAACGTAGGTAACAATTGAAAATCATGACACTACCAACACTGGTAATCTACCTACTAGTGGGCTATCTGGGGCAACTGAATCGCTGACTTTTTTTACTAACATGAAGGGTATGGTTGCCATGTGGCCTACGCAGTAAGGCTTTGTTATAGGCAAGAGATGCACTCACCATCAGGTGGACTACTTACTTGTCCCGTCTCATAGTTGTACAAAAAAAATAAAAAAATAGGAAACAGTCATACGGTTCACCAGATCGGTTGTGGATACCGTCGCCTATGATCGCCTGTAATACCAGAAGCACTCGCTCGTTGCCGACACTTTTTAGATGCTCACTTTAAAGGAGGTTTAAGGGTGCTCAGACGACCTTATCTACCGCAGAAACACAGCACTATATAGGTGCTGCGATATTTTGTAAGTAGGAGGAACTTCCCCAGACGAGGTGCTCAAACAGTTAGTATGAATAGCGTTTTTTAAAAACTGTCGGGAATATAAAAAGTTACTCGATGAAGGCCCGTTTTTGTTATAGGTTAGTATGAAATCCTACAATGCCGTAACTCGCGACAAACTTGAATTGACTTTTGCTATTTAGGCTATCACAGCACTGGTCATAGAATACGTAAAGGTCCATCTTTACCCTCCATCGTAGACCTTATCCCTGCTCGGGCCCAGAGACCAGTATAGAAGTCTTGACTTCTAGGCTTGTAATACACACGAGTTGGGAATAGCACTTTCTTCCAAGAGATACATAGTGCTTTATACCATACCTACGAGTAAAAAAGACGAATTATTTTAATGAAACTTATGTTTAAAATGTTATAGTTATACTTTTTACTCATTATTCTTTTTTTAAATAAATGTTCAGAATAAACAGTGGCCAGTATCAGTTTGCAGAGTTATAAGAAATAAATTCTTATTGTATTTTGCCATTATCTAAGGTTTTAAACTGATACGACCCTAAATAAATAGGCAGAAATAGACTATTTCTGCCTGCTCAGCGCGTTAATAATGGATTTCCACACACTTTTCCCGCCCGTATATTAACACAACAGTAATGAAGTACAATCTTCCTCATTAAAAAACAAATCTCCGAGCACCTTTCAATAATATTTTTCAGTACAATTTTCTGTTTAACACCTAGAGTGTGAACTGTGAGCGACAATTATACCAAAGTCTACAAACATTACATTCAATTCATATTTGATACCATCGCTTGCCTAACATACTCCTAAAATTCTTCATACGCTATTTTGACTGACCGAACCTACCTGCCCATTACACTTTTGTTTTTTTTTTAGAGAGATTCCAAGAATCTCATTGTTTATTACAATTCAAACCACGAAAATATCTTTAGCTTAGTAACCTTAATTTTTAATTATACGAGAATATGTATTTGCCCTAATACAGCTCTTCTCTCCCTTTGAGGAGATACAAAGCATAATATTTGCTAAGGTTATTGCAAATTGAAAAATCCTTATATTTGCAATACGCAGAGACATTTCACATTTGCTTACACAAACAAACCTTGGGAAAAATTGTAAGTGCCAGCAAATACTACAGCTTAATTTAATATTCGTCTGGGTTTCCACAGTAAATACCAATTTTCTCCCATTCGAACTATAATATACTGTAAACGAAAGCAGATATGCTCGGAATAATAATGGGCTTGAAAGCAGTAAAACAATTAAACTGTATGATCCGTGTAATTTGGTCGCTAATGGAAAATTCTAAATTTCAATTCTCATGGGATTTCAAAGATTGAACGAAATCTTTACCGTTATTACAGGCATAACCGAAATAGGTACGTGCCTTATGAAATTGCCACGAAAGGAGATTCTTCCATGATTCTTATCTGTATTTGAAGGCATATTTCGAATATACATTCGAAACCTCTACGGCAACGAGCCAGATAGTGTAATTTACCAATAAAGTTATGTATCGTATATATATATTTTATTTAACTTGATTAGATACACACAGCTTACAATGTGGTTTTGTCTAATTTGTAGCTTGTCTACTTTGTATATTTTAAAATATATTATGTACTTTACCACTTTTATCACTCTTGTCTGCGTTCTCTGAATAATATATTTTCTAAATGTGTACACTTTTCTAGATAAAATAAAATAAGCAAGCGTAATATTTTTCTCTCGCATGCAGAATCATTGCAACATTCTACAATATTGAAGTGAATGTTGCAAATTGTTTTGGGTGTGAAATATTTTGATCCAATAAAGCAAAAAAGTTTCATCGCACTCTCACATTGGTAACTCCCGGCTCACATGCTCACAGTCTCTCACATTGGTAACTCCCAGCTCACATTCTCACAGTCTCTCACATTGGTCTCGGATTGGTGGTGGATTGCCTCCGATACCATCGGAGGCAACTCCGATCGGGTAGTGTCGGTTTTTTAACGCACGAGGATAATCAGGCAAGCTTAAATTGATCGTATTGAAAATATACAAAGGCGGTTTTTGAGATATCTTTGCTTCAGAGTCAAGATTCCCTACGATTCTGCAAATTATATTAATCTTTGCAAACAGTTTCATTTTTTGCCATTGTAAAACCGGCGGGATATTTCAGATTATTTATAAATATTAATAATAGTATTGATTGTCCAGATCTCCTAAGCAAGGTGCAGTTTAATGTTCCGCAGATTCCTCTGCGGAACATTAGATTAAATATAATATATAAAGATAATATCTCTTAGATATAATCCTCCACTAAATGTACCAGGTGCAACAACAAATTATAGGCAAAATTCGTATATGGTGCGAGCGAGCAGAACTGTTAATGATTTCGATAGGTTATTTGACATTGATATATTCTGTACCATCCTCAGTGCGAGGCGGTGCCTATCCCTTCATTTCTTTGGTAGTAGGCAGTAAGATCATTTTTGGAAATTAATTTTGTATATTTTTTTGTATACTTTTTGTTTTTTAGTATTTCCGTAAGTCGACACTAAGAAGTTGTGTTCACATTTTTATCTTTACCTAGATAGGTATTATTAGTGAAAACCTATAAATCGCTGACTGTTTCTATATACGTTTTTTAAGGATTTTTTATAAGCTGTAGGTTTTCCGAAGTAAATAAATAAATAAGTAGAGGCGACCAACCCGTTTACTCGCTTGTGTGCATGCCCGTGCTTGCCAGTTGAATGGAAGCATCTGAACGCACCATACAATTTATATGCAAGTACGTAATCTTGTACTTTTATTACGGGGGCTTGATTTGAATTGTAGGGGCAGACAAAAACGAAAAACACGTATATTGGTCACAGAAAAGGAGAACGGTTGCGGAATACAGAAAAGTGTCATCAGTCGCGAGTAACATGACAAGTTAATTGTTCATATCAGGAAGGCCATTTAATTCACCCCGGACAATGTAATTGGCCTCTAGTACGACTGGTGGAGGACCACTTAAAGGCCTCCCAAGCAACTACCCTTCTATCGACAGGTGTCGCAAAATCTGGTGCCTTCTGGGAAAATCTCTGATCATAGTCCTAGCAAAGCAAGTCCAAGCAAGCGTAGAGATCAAGAGACAACCAATATTAATTAAATAAACCTGCCAACTGCTGACACGCACACCGAGGGTCCTATACGAGCCACATTTCACGGATATAATGTGGGATCTCTGAATTTCGTTGTGAAACATTTTTTTTTTATTATTGTACGACGGGTAAGCACTTGGCTTTTATTTCACCTGGTTACAAGTTGAGATAAGGCCAAAGGTGGAGGCACACTACACCCGGCATCCTCAACAAACTGAGGAACTGGGTATCTTACCTCTAAATGCCGGAACACAAGAATTTTAGAATTGTTGTAATGGCGACTGAATTAGGTAAGATTGTGGTAGCTAGCCAGGCGGACTTGAACAAAGTCCTACTACCAACCAAACCAAACACAATATATCGTACTCCCCATGGAGATCGAACCCGGGACCTCTGGATCTGAAATCGGTGGGTTGAACCACTAGACAATAGAGGCGGCTAAAATTCGTATGGTCCAACGCTCACTTGGCTTATTTTTTGTAATACAAAAAGACCATAAATACACAATTTGAACATAGTAATTGCTATAGTTTTTACGATAAAGCTAATATAAAAATTGTGGAAATAATAGTCTTATTTTTTATTTTATACTATTTCTCAGGTAATCCTCCATAATTACACATTCTCCGAATAAAACAACCAATTTCATACGAATCGTATATATACGGAAAGGAAGACAGACGCGTAAGCTTACTAATAGGTTTCCATGAGCTAAAAACAGCCTCAATGCCAACAAGCCCTTTAATGGTAGGGCAAACAGATAAAAGGACAGACGCGTTGGCTTAGTACTAGGGTGCCATTTGGGTACGGAACCTTTAAAACAGTCACAATGCCACTGGCGACCATGACAGCATTCAGCAGCGACCAATATCTCGCGGTCGCGGTCGCAATTTCCAGGAACTAAGATGAAACCGCTAAAAGTGTTCAATTTCCTAAACTTCCCGTGTAGTATACACGGGAAGTTCCAAGTTCTGAAGTGCTCGCGAGATGAAGGTGCTAAACCGCGGCGCGCATTTCTAATACTAAACTTGTACAGACTGGCTCTCAAGTGATAGTAGAGCAAGAGCTTATCAAAGCTACTGAAATACCTCATCATCATTATCATCAGCAGTCAGATTTTACTCAGTGCTGGGTAATGGCCTCTGTATGTGCCACTCCAAAGTTTGAGCCAGCCTAATACAGCCTACAGCGGCTTGCGATGTTGGCAATATCATCGCCCAGCTGGACCAGCTGGACGCCCGATGACGTTTCAATTTAACGGGTATCGAAACGTCGGGTAGCAGCTGAAATACCATCAAATGGTTGTGGTATCATCTAGAAATAATATACGTGCCAATGTTAAGAAACAAGACAACAGATTAAGACGCAGTAACTTCGCTCTTGTGATATCGTGTGTGCTATGACTAATACACAAAAAACTTTTTATTGCTGTTTTTGCCAGCTCTTGAGGCTTACCTGGGCATGGGTAAGGTAGACAATGGAGTGAGCCTTCTCTTAAAAGCACCACATTTTGTATTTTTCCGTACCCTCTATGCCTTGGGCTCCTAGACTTCTAACAGGGGCACCCAGCTAGCTATTTAATTAGTCTCCCGTTGACATTGCACCTTTGAAGCATTTCCATAGACACACAAAAGCAGCACAAGTCACAAAGGACATAATAATTTTAAAAAATACATTCAACATGATATTCCATAAAAATCCCGACCTTAATACCTCATAAATGCTAAAAAAACGAACATTAATGCAGTCACTCAAATTAGTTTTCATATTTCTAATAAGAGGAACAATAATTATAGCTTCGAGCTTCGTGCTCGAGTGAATTAAACATAATTGAATGCCTGCGTAAAGTTCAAGCCACCAATTAATGTCAAGAAATCGTGACTTCAATAAAACTGAAGACAGTTTAAATAAGCTTATATTATTTACCTATCAGTAAAATTATTTGTGGAATAAAATTGTCCATACATTCAAAAAATCTTTTTTATTTGATATAGATAAGCACTTGACCTTGAGTCTCGCCTGGACATTACCTGGCCGAGGATGCGGTCTATGATGTTACGTGCTTTCTCAGAAGCTACCAATTAAACATAGCGAACTGCTTAGCGCCGGACTTTGATAGATGGGAGGTCGCAAGCCAGGCGGACCTAAACAGGTCGTGCCACCAGCGATAAGATCATTAAGCCGTAACCGTTGACTTAAAGGTCAACGAACAAAATCTCGGTATACCACCAGGAGGTAGATCTAACCCTCCAAAAGTATAATAAAGTAATTTATTTCGATAGTTTTGGCGCCCAACTTTGGACCAACTAACATCTGCATAGTGTTGAAAAAACTCTTTAACAATGGCGCCCAACATGGGACCAATTAACATCTCAATAATATTAAACTCATACTTTTTTATTCTGTCGCCCGGCATATAACTAATTAACATCTCAATGGTGTAAAAAAAAATTGTCATGTCGCCCGACATGGGACCACCTAACATCTCAATAGTATTGAAGAAATCTATTTTGTTATGGTGCCCAACATGGGTCCAATTGACATTTCTATAGTATTCAAAACATTATTTAGTTATAGCGCCTAACATGGGGGTAATTAATATCTCGACAGTGTTAAAAACATATTTTGTTATGGCATCCAACATGGGACCAATTAACATCTCGATAGCTTTAAAAAAACTCTTTTGTTATGACGTCCAACATGGAGCCAATTAACATATCAATAGTGTTCAAAAAACTCTTTTTTGGCGCCCAACATGGGACCGATCTATCTGTAGCTTGACATTGCAATACGAAAGTATTAGCTCCCCTTGCTTCTGCACTATCGAGCCGACAGCTGTACCAGGCAGCTATTTAATTAGTCCACTGTTGACACTCGCAGTGCTCTCTGACGCATTTCGCGGACGAATCAGCTTCGTCGCGTTTTATTTAGCTCGAGCTCTTTCACTCTAACTAGGTTAGTTCTCAACTAGGAAGACAAATCGGAGGATTTGTTTTTACAAGATGGTTTTGTAGAGTTTATTTTAAATTGTTTACTTATATCGTTCAAACAAATAAGTCAAACTAGAAAATATCTTATGAAGCTTTTTCTAAATAAGGTGCAGTAGGCGCCAGTAGTAAGGTGCAAAAGAATGCCCTCTTCGCTTAATAACTTTAAAGCATTCTTTTGAATACGCCTCAATTGATAAGATAACCAAGATAAAAAGGCGAACCAGTAAAACATTCAACCTAAAGTTCAGAACCCTACCTCAGAATTTATATTTTTTCTAATGAATACTGTCAAACAACATTGCTGTTTGTCTTTTTAATACGTTTGCAAACAGAATACATTATTTTAAAACGAAAAATGCAATATCGCGGTATCGTGCTGTATCTATAATATTCAATTGTTAAAGTAGGTAGATATAATTTTAAAATGTTTAGACAATTTAAAAAAAAGCTTTGTTAGTCACATAATGGCTGATGCGCAATCTCCTGTACAGCAGCAAATCCCAGAGAATTTAAAGGAGCAGCCCAGATTGCGGTAGATTGCCGATTGGTTTCTAGCAAACACGTCTCACGCAAAGTCGGCAACCGCAAGGGAAACAGAATTGCCAAGTAGCCAGTGTAAAAGCTGGGGGTACACTTAACGCAATTGTTAACTAGAAACAGTTGTGTACCGTGTAAAATTACATTGTCAGAAGGGAATCAGTCGGGTTTCATAAGGACCGATTCAAATGGTCTATTCATAACGGCATAACGTCTTTATAAGGTAGTTTAAATTATTATTTCTTATTTTTCAGTCTGGCGCCCAACACGGGGCTAGTTATTTACTTTGAGTAGCACCCAACTAGGGCCGTATTAAAACAGTTATCGAGCTTCAAAAAATATCGCAAAGCCGTTAATCTAAAAAATGAGATGATTTTACAAAAACGTTTATGTACAGTAACACAAAACATCGCTGAATTTGGCGGCAATATTACAAATGAATAATTAATTAGTTATTGGATTGCCAAAAGTATAATAGTTGCCAGTTGCGGAAGGACTTACTCATAATGAGGGATATCGAATAAACGTTAAGGAATACGTTTCAACATCACTACCCAAACTATTTTTTGGCGCCCAACCTGGGACTAATTGAATCTGCACCAAATAACCACCTGACAGGCTCAAGCTAACAAAATAGTAAATTGTACGAAATCACCCAAAGGGACATACACCGATTGGATGGGACAGGAAAACTAAATAGGAAAAACGGTCGAGAAACACTTATGCAGCTCTCGTTGTGCCCCTTTCACTGAACCAGAGTACAGACAAGAGGTACTAGACTATCTGAACAAGGTTAGTGCTATTCCATTCTATGTCCGCACGTTCTAAAGGCAAGAGCACATTATCTGTATTTTGAAGTACGAAACTATATAAATTCAATTGTTCATTATTAAAATGATCCTGAATTTCACACATTAGTACATAACGTTACGTTACGTAACAAGCTTCAACTTTTTTTTATTTCAGACGAAGTCCATATTATAAAATACAAATTATTTTAATAAAAAGTACAATTAAACTAACTATGTACAAAGGAATCAGTCAGATTACCTAAGGACCGTTACAAACGGCCTATTGGTAACTCAACTGTTCCAGACCAGTACCAGACGGAAGCGTGCCCAAGACACTGGCTGCATTGCCACGCTGAATAGCTATGCTAATTCGCTGGCCTAAATAAGAGCCAGCCCTTGGGTCACGTGTCGCCTCAATCAAAAGCCCCGCAATATTTTTGAAAACCCGGAGGGCACCGGCTCCCCACGGACCCAAGGTCTCCACCCCAAAAGGCTCAAATAGGTAAGCTCTGTCGAGACCACTATATTTGCGCCTTTTGTGATCCTCGGCCGAATCAGCCGCCGCACCAGCCCTAACTGATGTCCCAGGCAGATGAGATGGCGCTAGGGTGTCGACGCAGGTAGCGTCCCACACCAAAGGCCTACCCATTTCCCAAGGGACAAGAGTCATACCGTCGGGCCGCTTACCATCATCACGTAACAGACCATTCGGTTCAAGAACGGCTGGCACATTGACACTGGTAAACGCTCGACGGATAATGTCATTAAGACTAGCGTGGCGCGAAATCCTGCCGGCAGACCTTGCACACGAAAGTCCGTGAAAACCAAATTGATCTACGGCCGCACAATATATTATGACAAGATATTAGTTTGGGGCTAAATGGCGCTGTGTGAAATTAATGTCCAGTTATATTTGATAAAATCATATTTATTTTAATATGAAAAGATAAGCGCGATTAAGACCCGTTTCGTATGAATTAAGATGTTAAATTCTCTTCACATATAAATATTAAAAAAAGGGCCCTTCTTGTCAATAAATATCTGTTGCTACTCTTAGTTTTTTTGTACACTGAATTTACTCGCGGCTTCGTCTACGCCATTTTGAGATATTGATATAACAAATAAATCAATTCTTAAAAAAAAGGCTAAATAAAAGCTTCGTGATACCAATGACTTTGGCTCTCCAATACAAACGTAGTTTATATCTAATTTCAAAATGGCAATATCAAGCTGACGGTGCACTACTCTCTAAACCCTCAACGGACTGAAGCTTGGTCTATGCTTCATTTAAATGCTGGAAAGAAAATAATCATTGTTATAGCGTCAGGCTTAAAATAAGTTCTACCACCTAACACAAATTTGTACCCCCTGGGGATCAAACCTGGAACCTCTGGGTCTGATGCTGTGGGCGAATTACTAGAAGAGATGGTTAATGTATTTTTCCTTCTGCAGTTATCATTAACCATTATTTATTATATTATCATTAACCATTAACAAAATTACATAGTACCTATGTAATTTTGTTCCGAAATATGCTATAATTCTAATGTACACTAGGGGTTATTTGTGTGTACCAACAGTTCCAGTGAACATATGCCCTAAAGCAACGCACCAGAGCGAATGCTTGTCCTATTTGAGATGCAGGGACACTGCGATCGAACGTTTTAATTTGAACCAGATTGGTGGTTTGCGGAACACTTTGTACCCCCCAACGCCCCCAACCCAAATAGGATTCGACACGGAATCAATAAAATGCTGGTACGGAATATAAATTATTTTGGCAACATCAAAGATAAATCAATACAAATATACACGACACGTGACCCAAGGGCTGGCTCTTATTTAGGCCAGTGAATTAGCATAGCTATTCAGCGTGGCAATGCAGCCAGTGTCTTGGGCACGCTTCCGTCTGGTACTGGTTGAGTTACCAGGCTGTTTGTAACGGTCCTTAGTAATCTGGCTGATTACTTTGTACATAGTTAGTTTACTTGTACATTTTATTGAATAAAAATGTAAACAAATATAGATCAAAATACTAATTATTTTTTTTAATGTTATTTTTGTATTGTTATTATGAGATATTTTGTTGCACGGGTATAAAATATTCACTAAATCTTTGACGATTACCTCTAATTCAAATAATGATTAGCACGTTTATTTGGTAGGTGAAAAAAATCCAGTTGCAAATGCGGAAATGAACCACCTTTGACTTAAATTAACAAATTTTATCTCAAATAAATATAAGTCGATGTGTTTATTGTATCTATGTTCCATATAGAATACAAAGTGGCTGGGCCATTTATAATGAAATTTTCATTGATATAAAGCCATTCTTTTTTTTAGTGGGTATCCCTGGAAATCGATAAGGCGCACATTTTCTTGTTGTTTTGGCAACTTTGGGGAAGTGTTACTATGTGGGGTCAGTTGCTTGGAACGTTAAGATTTATTTTGTGCTAAGCTAATAAGAAAGACTAGTCCAAAAATTGTATAATTGTCTAGTCAATAAAAAAACTGGCCAAGTGCGAGTTGGACTTGACCACCGAGAGTTCAGACAAACTTGTAGGTTTCTTAGTATAACCTATAATTTCAATAGTTCGCCCATCGAAGACTTTTTTTACTTTAATGATTTGCATCAAAATGATTTTCACGAGATCCATCCAAGAAAACCGTCTCAGTCGCTCACGCACGGTTTAACATTGCGTTGTCCCACTTGCACGATTGGCTTGGCGCCTTACGATTCATTATCAGCACTTTTTTTTTTAATTCAACACTCACTACTACGACCATACTAAAAATTCGTGATACAAAGAAACGTATCACTTTTCATAGCTTCCTACTAACGTTGTAATTGCATCAGACCAGCGCTAATTCTCCGAAAATTGCCAGCAAATAGGAATTAACGGAGGTTAGGTTTGAGCGTAATAAATGACCCCGAAAACTGGCGTGGAGGGCTTTGGTTCCCTGTTTTATGCCGGGACAATATTTTGATTGCATTTTTCGTTCGGTTAATTTCATTGCTGCTGAGGAAAGCTGGCCACTTACATTGCAATCATTATAATTATAGTATCATAAACACGTTTTTTTATATGTACGATGTGCTCTGGACCACTAGGCTCAAGACAAAGTCAAAATGTTTTATTCAGTAGTATTTGATATTTACATCATATTTATATTTTGACTATTTTGAAACGGCAAGAGCACGGAGTTGGTCGATAATGGAGCGAGTCTTCGTTAAATATTTTTGCAAAAATAATGGTTTTTTGACATCTATACGTCTAACTCTAGGCTTGGTTAAGGTCTATGATGGAGTGAGATGGAATGAGCTTTCCCAGCCACTGACTCTTCCGTGCACCGACGGACCATTTGGCGCCGGACTTCAAGAGGATGATCGCTAGCCAAGTGGGCCTTTACAGGTTCTGCCTACAGTCTTGTGATCATGCAGCTGGAACCGCCAGCAAAAGCCAGCGATTCTGTTATACGGAGTAGACCACTAGGAGGTTGCCTTCCCAGATGTCTATTGATATCTCTTTGAGGGTGCTGATATGCTAAAATTAAACCTGGGTTTACTTTCGTTCCTATATTGACCACGTTTATTATCAAGGACAGACCTAAATGAGTCTTAGACCTATATCATTGTTTAAATAAAAATGTGTGGACTAGTATGCTAGTGCCGCTAAGCGGCGATGGGTTTGCAACCTATCACAACACCAAACAAATCATAAAAAAACAAAGAATGAAGGAGGTCTTAGGTGAAGTCAATATATTCTTGCCCATTTAATTGTGTCTTTAATGTACTTAAAGTAATCCCTTACTGGTCAGACTTAGGCGTGATTAAAATGCGTATGTGTACCCTGGTTAATAGTAATAATATTAATTGGGTACTGAGCTCTATAACGAACAATACACAAGTGCAACTTCAATTTTGATCGAGTGAGCGAAGCGAACGAGATCTCTGAGTTATGTTGGGAAATCCGGCCCTGTATGTATGTATGTTATGTATGTGGCAATGTTTGTGACGGCATATCTCTCGAAGGGATTATCCGATTTTCATGTTATTAAAACTGAATAGAGATAACGTAAATATAGTTTGATTGTCGCGGGGCGTTTTAGATAAAAAAAACAGTTTTTGAGATATTGGGGTGAAACGAAATACGATTTTTCGACCATATCTTTTGAGTTACTGATCCGATCAATTCAAAACTTTGAAAACGCAGAGATTATAATAATATTCATCACTCGTTACGAGGATTTTTTTGACCCTTGGGTAGTTTTTGAGATATAAGGGTGTTAAGTGAGACAATATTTTTTTTGGCTTGTGGGGTGTCATTTAAAAGAGTATCGACAGCACATTCATAAAATATAGATTTTACTTTAAAATAGGAGTGTTTTTTGTAACATTGGGGTGCATTAAGGGGTTAAAACGCTTGATATATCTTGTAGGGTAGACTGTTAAAGGGAGTTGACTTCACAATTAACTTTCTTTTGATTTGCTAAAACTACCCTTGTATTTAAATTAAGGGTTGCAAAAGGGGTTTATAAGATTTAAGTCATGAAATTGTGTGAAAACATGACTGCAGATTTCAAAATAAGTTTATTGTTTCCCATATTAGGGGTGGTTTTTAAGATGAAGGGGGCAAAGGATGATCATCAGGTCTTCTTAGATATGAAAGGGTATTGGGAATCTCAGTAAAACTGGTCTCTTTATTTTTTGTTATTCACTCAATAGGGAAGTGTATCGATTAAATCCAAGAATTACTTTTGGGGTGTCATGCAAGTGTTTCGACTGAGCATATTCCATATCAACGCATATGCCATATCAACAGTAAATTATTATCCACCACAGTATGAAATAATCTAAAAAAGATGCTTTTTATAAATATTGTCTACTTTATCTGTTTATGTTTGTATATAATTTATTTTAGTTATCTGTGGAAACTTTTAATTGACCTTGCTATTATGTAACATTTGGTTGCATAGTTATTCAATAATCTATTGTACAAACCTAGCTGTAAGTTTTCCAAAAATTGTAAAAATATAATAAAATAAAATAAAGAACTTCCTCTATAACTGTAAGGTTTCGCCATAATCATCACGCTTGGCGACAGATTGGTGCTCACAGTTAATGTTATGTTCACATACAGAATGAAGCTTTTTGGTTGACTTTACGACATCCGTAGGCTGGAGGGTTCATTGTTTCATGTTAGAAGAGGGGGTGTCACTCCAAAGTTTAGGAACGTTTGGCCGGAGCTCCTCCCGGGGAGGATGACGGCGGCAGGTTGCCACTCGGCTCTCGCCTCGAGTCGCGCGCTAACCGCGTGCGTCATCGTCACCGTGCGTTATTTATGTGATTTTTTAATCGAACAATTATTATGACTTCGAAACATAATAATTCATAAAATATACTGTTATATATTGTATACGGGTGATAAAATAAACAAAAACTAAACTATGAGTACCTACAGTAAAATTTTAAAAATTTCCGATAGGTAATTAAAGGTAATTTATATTGAAACCATCACATAAAAACCTACCTACTCTGTAACTTTATGTAGTACCTAGGTACATAATAAGAAAATTATTTAGATACACCTAAGCTGTGCCTTGGGCACACTTCCGTCTGGTACTGGTCTGGAACAGTTGAGTTACCTATAGGCCGTTTGTAACGGTCCTTAGGTAATCCGAGTTCTTCCCTTGTACATAGTTAGTTTATTGTATATTTATTGAATAAAGATGTACTATGTACATATTCATTATAGGATGGCTAAAGGTATGAATAATTGTGTGAAATATTATTATTCAGGTGCCTACCTACTTAGTTAATAGTTTTTTACCTACCTAGTTTCTGATTTATGTTTATTTTCGTTTTCTTATCGTTCACAAATAAAATTAGATTGATAATTGAATAAATAAGTACCTACACATACCTACCACCATTTCATTTACCTCCGTTTCAAACGCGCGGATCAACTGAACAGGTCGATACAATCATGTTTGTATAACTTGAACGCGCTGCCGTACCTAATAGTGGCCCACCCAATAATACCTAGTTGCCTATGTTTGTAGTTAACTAGCCAACCACCTAAGAGTATATTTATATCGGAAACCCTATGCTCTGACCGCGAAACTGGTTACAAGTCAGCGATGACAAACGGAGTATGAACGCTAGCGCCACACGAAAAGATTCAATTTCGCGTGCATGTGGTAAGAGTAGGTATATTTTTATACCTTAACATGACTTTTGTTAGAGAGTGATCCTTCTGTACGTAGTACTATTAGTTATTCTGTGATGTTGGTAAGGATATTATAATAAGTAAGCAACAAGAGAGAGCCTCGAACACTTAAGGTAAGTAAGGTGTGTATTGAAAGCATACTTTTATCGTTGTTAATTACGTTCGATTTGAGAAATAATCTCTGTCACAAATTAGATATCACAAGATCTCAGTTCGGGGTGAACTGTATTAAGAACGAATGTCACGTTTGACCACAATATCGCCTTAGGGGCAGCGATTATGTGACCTATGACAATTTGTGTTCTAGCTAGTTCCACGGTACAGTTAGGACGTCAAGTGCGCTTCCACCTTCGGCCTTATCAAAACTTGAAAGCAGTTGAGATAAAGGCGCTTTCCCGTCGTACAATAACCAAAAAATTTAACACCTCGGTCTAGAAGGCTCTTGTTTTGAAGAGGCCCATGTTGTAATTTTCACAAAACGACAACTTACTCTACTCCTAAGTCGTTCGAACGATGAAAATTATACACCTAAGTGTGTTTAAGAGTAAGTACATGCAACATTTACATTCTACTATCGCACGGCTGTCGTTTTCAGCTCTGCAAGACTCGAATACGTCGCGTCGTATCATGGACTTTCACGCCAGCGCCCGTGTTCGGTGTTCACTCATCAATAGCTAGCTCTGTAACAGGTAGGATACACAACGACCAGTTTGCCATAGCTCTCCCAGCTATAATAATGTTACGAGCTGGGGTTCGTAAAATTAAAAGCAACCGATTACTCAAAATAAGACACGTTTATTCAGCAACAAACTAGTTACTTTCAAACACAGCTATGCAAAACTACTTAGTTATACTTTTATCGCACTCAAATATCAATCGATGTAATCACTCTGTATCGTAATTAAATACTGTATTGCTTCCGAGTCGCGCTGCATATTTATATCCAACTCTTTCGAATAATCTAGCACGCGCTGGACTGATCGCGGCACTAACTGTTGCGTAATCTGGGACTCTATTGTTCTCGGCGGTCATAAACAATCCTTTTGTGTTATTTATAAACAAGTTGTCTTATTTTCGAGGAACTATGTGAAGGCCCGCGAATGTTCTAGAATGTTCTAGACGTTTCCGATTGGCGAAACAATAATGTATCTATTTGCTTAAAACAAACGACAATAACAGTTTTCGTCAATAAAAGTGTACGGGATGACCTTTTGACTTCAGAAAAACTACGCGACTTTTCTAAATTTTGGTAAACTTTGTATCCTAAGTAAAGGGCTAGTGCAACGCTAGTTTTTTTCCACCAAAAATGTATGAAATGACATTAATTAGACCTTAAATAGTCACGTGGTTTTTCTAAAGTAAAAATGTCATACCGTTTATATAGTCGGAATATATTATTATTGTCCTTCGTTATTTAGCTACTAGCCCCCGATAATCAAATCACAGACACAGGCAATCAAAGTAATAAAATAGAAAGGTGTTACTGGATGTAAAAAAAGTACAACTAACTTATTGCAAACTCCGCCATGAGCTCGAACTGTAATATGCTGTCGAAATAACTTTGAAATAGATTTTCGTCAAAAATACCCTATCCTCTAAAACTAGAAAACCCTGACACTGGTCGATCAGTACCAGGTACGCAAAACAAAAGTCACTTACTCGAAGTCTAAGAATAGTCTTAAAGCCTTAATAGGGTGTCTAAATTTACTTAAGCTCGCAAAACTCATGAGCCATGTGTATCGGTCCAAGAAACCATTGGTTCACGACTACGCTTCTCTGACACGTTGGATCGAAACTGGCATTATCATCCATCTTATTACGTTCTCATTTTAATAGTAGCCCCTCAGTAACAAAGTTTACTCAATTTAAATAGCAGACTAATAAAAAAAATGTGCTCTAATTTGATACTAGTTTTTGTCTTAGATGTGGTCTTCGTTTTGAAGGTTTAATACCAACACATCATATTTCAACGCGTTTACCAAATCAATTTTGTGTGACATATAATATCGTGAAGAATAAAAGTAAAGTAAGACCATGAAGACCGTTAAAAAAATCTAAATAATTGGTAAACTTTAAAAGTTTATAATCCATATGTGTAGAAATTCAACTAATCTACTCATTACAGCATCTTTAATTGTTGTGTATATTACACA
This sequence comes from Venusia cambrica, assembly GCA_951394065.1. Taxonomy (NCBI): domain Eukaryota; kingdom Metazoa; phylum Arthropoda; class Insecta; order Lepidoptera; family Geometridae; genus Venusia; species Venusia cambrica. Next base: position 6,491,081 of record OX596057.1, read on the forward strand.
TAGGTACCAAACTTATACTGTCTTTTCGATCCTAAGATTGTCTAGAAGAGAACTTTTAGAAGAACACTTTTAAGCGAAAAAACCGACCTTTGTACTGTAACTTTAGTATTTTAACTGTCAATTGTCCTTTTGGGGTCGAGACCTTGGGTCCGTGGGGAGATAGTGCCCTCCGGGTTGTAAAAATCTTGCGTGGCTTTTGATTGAAGCGAAACGTAGCCCACGGGTTGGCTCTTATTTAGGCCAGCGAATTAGCGTAGCTATTCAGCGTGGCAATGCAGCCAGTGTCTTGGGCACACTTCCATCTGGCACTGGTCTAGAACAGTTGAGTTACCTATAGGCCGTTTGTAACGGTCCATAGGTAATCCGACTGAATTCTTTGTACATTTTTAGTATAATTGTTTACTTTATCTAATAAATATTTATACTAAATAGTATTATTATTATGAATGTGAAGTGTTGCAAAATTCAATAAACGGTGATCACTATTAGAAATTTTTGAAACTGTAAATCGAGTGAGATGATATACGACGCATTCAATAAAGTGCTCCGCTGAAAACTACTCAAAATTCATCTCTCAATGCCCTTTTTCATTTCACCTCCAGATTTTGCAAACACAAAGAAGTGATTATGCGCTGCGCCCCGGTCGGCATAAATTGGAATAATCTAGGTATTGAACATGAGATATCAATTTCGTTCTTGGGTTCAGTTTGCCTACCACAAGATCACAGGTAGTTTAATAGTCATCGTTTTTTTTTTTGTTTAAATGCATTAATTCTCAAAAAGTTTTTTTTTAAGACACAAGTTACTTACATGAGAACAATTTTATATTATAGGTAACAAATAAAAAGTAGATCGTCCTAACAGGTAGGTAAGCATAGTCATAGCCATTGTCAAAGTCATCAAACATGACTATGACTATAGTTGACCTGTGGTAACCTTACAGCTCAAATTCAAACAAAAAACATGTTCAATCAGTAAGATTTTTTAGGATATTTTTTTTGTGTCCATTGTATGTGAGTGACATGGACTGTGAGTCTGAAATAAACGATTTTGAATGATTTGATTTGAAATATCAAATCTACCGCCGGGAGTAAATTTGAAGTGTGAATAACTCAAGCATTGAAAAACTTTTCAATTAACATTTAATAGATACCATTAGAAGCCTAGAAATTCCATAGAGCCGACTTGTACATCGATCAGTACAATCTTGGAGTCCAGAGTGAAAAGGTATCTAATCACTTTGCTTGTTCATTTTCGAGTGAGTGACAAAACTAGTTGCCTGTTTCATCACGTGAATCGGATGAAATACGAAAGCCTGATGATTGCGTCTCTTAAAAAGCCTTTGTTGCATAAAGGATCCATGATGTTATCAGCTTCTGAAGCGCTCCGGGTATCCGAGAGTTTAATGGGGCAAATTGAGGTAGATGAGGTTAGGGTAGTTAGGTTGGGGTAGTGGTGGTCTGTCTCCTTGTGGTCTACCCCGGGCAACGGAATATTTGGTCTTTGATTGCTAGCGGTTACGGATGAATGATCACAACCCTGGTAGTAGAAGGTTCGTAAGTCTTGCCGAAGTCCATGCGCCATACATTACAGGACAGGACATTAATTTTACACAGCGCCATCTAGCCCCAAACTAAGCATAGCTTGTAATATGGGAACTAGATTACGGATAGAATAGGTACTTAAATACTTTTGTAAATATATACGTACTGTACTTGTTGTACGTACTGATACAACACCCAAACACAGAACAAACATCTATATTTATCACACAAATGTTTGTCTTGGGTGGGAATCGAACCCACAGCCTACAGCGCAGAAGTCAGATTTACTACCAACTGAACTAGGCTAGGCTGAGGCTTGTCACGGTTTGACATGTTCCTTTGGCTTGCGAGAGAGCCAGTGCCTTCTGGGAAAACAAGCTTCATCGTAGACCCTATCTTTGCTGCAGGTCGAGCGCTAACATATCATTTATAAAAAAAATATTGTACGCTGGTTTGTCACGTGACTGAAACTGGCTATTATTGAAGGCCAATGAATTCATATTGCTATAAAATGAGTCTCAATTTAATATATTTCAATTAATGGTCCTGTATTCAAAAAATTCTCGCGCTTTGGCGGCATAGAGAGTAGAGGAAATGGATTTTCCAACTATGCTTACTGCCCCTACCAAGTTTATTCGATTTAAATTTAGTCAAACTCAGATTTGATGGTAGTTTTTTAAAGATTTTTCCTAGTCCAAGTATTATTATTTTTAATCTGCTTGTGATTTGACGATAGTGAAGTATCTGAGTCGTGACAAATACCTCTCTATATGTAGGGGTCGAAAAAACAATGTTTATTTTTGCCATTATCCACCATGAGCTGTCGATTCATCACTCACTTCCTGCCTTGCCCTTTATTTTTCAAAATAATTCACTTCACAATGTAAGCATATGAAGAAACCACTGAGATACTCTTCTTCTACAGTATTTTCAAACGCTGCCAATGCGTAGGTACTTCTATTACTGCTTCCTTGGCGTCCTGATATTGGATTCCTCTAAAATTTAAACTGTTTTGGTTTCGGAATCGTAACAACAAAAGGGTTCTTCACCTGTGACAATGCATCACAGCATTTGAGGGACCTCCATCTTTTAAAATTTTGGGAAAACCAATCGATGCGACGACGTTTTTGATTTGGTCAAATCGGGGTACCTATCCATCTAGCACAAAGCTTAGATCTTGAAGCAAATGTTCGTCTAACATTTTCTGTACTTTACTCATACCGATCTCCGAATCTGCTGAAAGATCACTCTTGTGTCCCCAGAGTCTATCATGAGACTACAGAAATAATCAAGCAAAGTATAAACTCAAGTAGATTTTCACATATAGGGTAACTGCTGAAGAAGACATTTTTAGTCAAAATTCACCACTTATTGAGCTTAACATATTTTTACTAGATTTTTCGCTTTATTATAATTATATGTATAGATATATTCAAGATTTAACAAATAATATTTCTGTAAATATCATTACACAGATCGAAAAAAAGTTGGGAGACAAGGTACCTACAGAAAAAAAAGTGGCAAAAGCGACTGCCATATGCATCGTTTTCCGTGGTAGAAGTGAAAATTGCTATAAGCAAAGCGTCAGGCGTTCCGAATAGCTTCCAGCAAATACTAAATGAAGGTACAAATAGCCCGCGAACGCCTTCAAATGTAATGAATCGAAATTACTTTTGATACTTACTATATCTGTGTAGATCGTGGTCCCTATACACTGAAAATATAAATTAATTATCTTATCTTCTTATCTAAATATATATAAATCAAAGGTGACTGACTGACTGACATAATGATCTTAACAACGCACAGCCCAAACCACAGGACGGATCGGGCTGAAATTTGGCATGCAGGTAGATGTTATGACGTAGGCATTCGCCAAGAAAGTATAGGTTTTGTCGGTCAGACTTTTTTAAAATGGCTAAAGAAAATCTGAACGTTAACGGAGAAGTTGAAGAATGTCGTTTTTAAGTTTAGTAAGCCCTATTTTTTTACACACGCTAAACAAAAGTAAAGCCGCAAAAACTATAACTAATTAATAATAATACTTCTTAACGCGAGCGAAGCCGCGAGCAAAAGCTAGTTAACATTATATACTAATATAAAATGCTAACTGACTCACTGATAACAACGCACAGCCTAAACGGCTAATCGTAGAGACATGAAATTTAGAGGGTATGTTTGTCTTGATGAAAAATTGAGTGCTAAGAAGGGGATTTTGAAAATTCGTACCCTAAGGGGTTCGAAAAGGGGTTGAAAGTTTTCATTAAATGTATGCAAATTAAAAAAAAACTCTGAAACTGTGCATGATAAAAGGTCAAAATTATCAATAAAGATTCCTAATATGAAATAGATAAGAACGTGATTCATGGTTTTTATTTTTTTAATAATTGAAGGGCAGAGGGTCCTTTTATTAGAACAAAAAATCAAAAAACATGTTATTCAACAGAAAAAACGCGATGTACACGTGGTTTCTATAATAAACTGGTATATTTGAGTGCTCTTTATACAATGGATGAATGTCAAAACTACTAAGGTCTGATGTTGGAATGGAATCAATATAAAGGGGTTTTTTCACTGAATAACAGAAATACATATTAAGAGCGTTGCGCGTTTAATATGATTGAATGTGTGACACTCTTCTACGAACCATGTACACCCCCTGGTTTACATGGTTCGTAGAAGGTGGTCTTATGATGATGACAGCGGAACTCCTGAATAATGCATGGTATAATAGTTGTGCTTATACTGCATTCAACGACAAATGTTTTTTTTTATTACCCGGCCGTAGCAGTCGCGGCTTACCTCCCCTCGAACTCAGCCCACGGATGTCGTAAAAGCCGATTTAAGGGATCTCACCAGAGGAAGCGGCTGTTTGTTACATAACACCTTTATTGTGATCACCAACCCGCCTGCCAAGTGTGGCAGGCATAATCATGTGGCAAAACGCTCCCGTTTTGGAGGAGGCTCTGTCCAATATCCAATTAACCACTACATAAATGGGCTGTTGACGTGACTGTATTTAAGACCCTTGACTAATGTTACTTACCACTCGATACACATTAATCTTCTAATGCACAAAAGGACAAGTCCGCACAGCCTAAGCTGCTGGGCGTACAAACTTGAAATTTCAAGGCCATGTTTGTCTTGGTGTGTAAACGCCTGCTAAGAAATGATTTTGAAAATTCGCAACTTTAGGGTTCAAAATGGGGTTCAAAGTACGGAGTAAAATGTTGCATATCCCACAAATGATAGGCACTTGAAAATTTGTATGTTGATTGCCCATAAGGAATAAGTTATGGCATATTTTCGGTTTTTAATAATTTTCAGAAATAAAGGGTGGGGTGTCCAATATTCAGACCTGACTTATAATAAACAAAAAAAAATAGGAGGTTCCCATAAATTAAACGTTTTTATAAATTGTTATATTCGACCTGTATAATAACAAAGTTGGTGTGGGTGTAGTGCTTACTTTGTGGTAAATAAATAAATGAATAATAAAATCTGGCCAAACGTGAGTCGGATCGGCACTAAGACTTCAAAAAGCCTGCATTTTTTGTCTGGGAATATGGGTCAGAACCCTCTGTGTCCGTGTCTGCACACCATGTTAATCGGTCAAATTTATCCAGATATCCAACAATATATATATTTATAATATAATACTTGCACCTATTTCAAAAAACCAATACGCGGACGAAGTCGCGAGTAAAAGCTAGCAATGGATATGTAGGATGAGTTTCATTCAGATTATTTGAAAATTACATACATAGAAACAAATATAATACATTATCGAATGCAAACGTGATACATAAATTGATAATAAACTATTAGACTTACTGAGATTAAAACAAAAAACTATGATGGATAGATGTAGTTTTTTTTCCAAATTATGAAATAAAAATGCTCATATCAGTATCATAATGAAGTGGATAAATATCGAATAAAATAATCAGAATAGGTTAATGTTAAAATCGTTATTAAATTAACTATGTGCAAAGGAATCAGTCAGATTAACTAAATACCGTTACAAACGACCTATAGGTAACTCAACTGTTCTAGACCAGTACCAGACGGAAACGTGCCCAAGACACTGGCTGCATTGCCTCGCTGAAAAGCTATGCCAATTCGCTGGCCTAAATAGGAGTACGTGACCCAAGAGCCAGCTCTTGGGTCACGTGTCGCCTCAATCAAAAGCCCGCGTGATTTTTGAAAACCTGGAGGGCACTGGCTCCCCACGGACGCAAGGTCTCCACCTCAAAAGGCTCAAATAGGTAAGCTCTGTCGAGACCACTATGGTACCACTATTAGGCTTGCGTGGCGTGAAACCCTGCCGGCAGATTTTGTGCACGAAAATCCGTGAAAACCAAGTTGATCTACAGCCGAACCGCACCGGCACTGGTGAGAGGCGCAGCATCTTTCACCCAACCGAAGACAAGTGGCAATACGGAAAGTTACAGGATCCATAAGTGTACCGGTATTGTAAGACGGATGCGCTTGCAGCCAAAGACCTGATTCCCATCTTGAAACAGCTAAGAGACGAGCACAATCTGTGGAGGTTGAGCACGTATGTAAATAGATCATTCCGTGTCAACTCGCACAGAGGCCCGTCCCAATGCCGTTGTGTCGAAAGTTGTTTTGGGGATCGGTATTAGGACAAGCACTATGCCAAGCATTTCGAGCCTCGTCGAGATAAAAAATTGGAGTATGTTGCCAGGAACAGCCGAAATTGATGGTGTTAGAATTTTCCCAACCAAAGAATGTGTACTATAGACGGAAGACAAGAACGCTGGCAAAGCAACACTAGAAATTTTGCGTATACCTAAGCCGCCCAATCGAACAGGCAATGAGGCCTGCGACCATGCTCTGTCATCCAACACAATATTCAAAACCGTGGAAAGGGTGTTATTTATTATGTTGTCTAAGCCTTCCACCAGCTCACTGTGTTTCTACAGTTGACAACATCGCAAAGCATATGTCAATTTTGGGCATATGTCAACAAAAAGACAAAATTTTATGTGATAAATATGATTGGATACAAAATTTGTGCGAATTGAAAACTACCCCGGAACGCAACAATTTTATGCTTGGAGTTGTTAGTCACATATACTCTTATATTGATCAAGCTTGGAGAAGAGGTATTCTGGAGATCCAGACGTGATGACGCCATGTACTAACACAGCTATGTGAAGAGCCCAATGTTATTTTTTGTTATTTAGTTATAGTGTAATATGTGTACGCGGTGGAATCTCATAAAAGAACCTACAGCATCCGTTTGTTATCTTTTGGATAAGATGGCATGTATTTGACGTGAGACGAGGACCATTCACTATATCTCCTTAATTGAGCCGCGACAGAATCAGAAATTCACAAACTCTGAGTCGGAGAACAAAGGGAAATGTTATTAAGATATAATAATAACCAAGTTCAGTAACTAACTCTCATTGTGCAAAAAACTATCAAACGCAAACTTAATGCCGAGGAGTCTTGCCTCATTGCCTCGACATTCTGACCAAGTAGGTACCTATTTTAGCATTGAGAGTGCAATCAATATAGTAAAGTCATTAACCACACAGCTATGCGTCCAAAATCATCACTAAACTTTCTTATTTCATTGAAAGCATCAGAGGGACGGAAAGCATGAAGCAATGGCTCATCATCAGCATATTATACATGATACTTACACAGCTTCAACAGATGTCCGTGCTGTAAATAATAAACAGAAAGGGGATCCAATAACACTACAGCAAAATGCCTGTCTTACGACATCTTGTGAAGATATAAGCTTATAACCATTTTCTCTTGTTATCTGTACTTATTGAAAACAAGTACCTACAAGCTATCGAACCATTTAAAAGCAATATCATCTGCCCAATATACATGATTATGTAATTTAAAAATTTCATATTTTAATAAATATGAAATTTTAAAAGAAGCATTGAATAAACCTTTATTCAACGCTTCAAATACACGCGAGAAATCAATCAGTACCAAAAAGCTGCTTGAATCAACTGATCTGATTGATACTGATCAACAAGAATAAAAGCAAACGTAAAACAAACTTGAGAAATATTCGGTTAGTATTGATTTGTTGAGTTATGTCGAAATATAATGTATACGGATGAACCATCTTCGTTGATTTTTATTATTACTGCTCCGGTAAATAGCATGGCTATCTACACGTGAATATCGTTAGAGGCAACTAAGGGATTACTAGTCAAACCAGAATATTTTTGAAAGACGGCGAGAGAGCTACATATTAATTAATAAATATTACCCATACTAAACAAAGCTTGTAATATGGAAATGACATTAACGGATATAATACCTGAAATATTTTTTGTATATATTTTTATTAGTAATAACTTATCATACAACACCTAAATATAAGCTCAGTTCGTAACCTGCCAGATTTTTTTGTCGTTAGAATGTTGAAGGCAAGCCTACAGGGAAAATACCTACAGTTTTCCTTGTCTGCTATGCATGAGTCACTGTACCATGATTTAATATACAAGGAAACTCTAGATACATACGCTAGGCGTAGAACCGAACAATAAATTAATTATAATTTATTGTAATGACAAGACACTACATCTACAAACAATAAATTTCCATGAACTGCACTTATACATACAATACTGTATAGTAATGTATATAAGTTATTCTGTATTGCGTACCAAAACTACATTATCACTTTATAAATAGTACAGTAAATAAAGCAGAAAGGGCGGCCTTATTGCTTTTAGAGTTAATTGTTGACTTGACTTGGACCAGGAGAATGTAAATACAGACAGAAATAATAAATATAATACATAGACTCATGCGTGTTCTTTGGAGGGGTAGGCAGAGACAACGGATTAACACTTACTTCACCTCCTTGCACTTATGTATTGATAATACTAAGCTCATTAACTGATAAACCAACGAGGGGAATGAGAATGTATCATAGCAATCTATATTTATGTTTTGCACACATATGGTCCGATTAGATTTACTAAATCTGATACAATGTACAGTGCACTCTCCCTTATAACGGACCATTAGATACTACACCACAGATTACTAAAGAATACTCCTCCATTAGGGGAGGTGGGGGAGCATTGGGTAGCATGGCGGTTTGGGCACTCTTCCTCCCCAAGTTTATTGACTTGCCCTTAAAACTTACACAGGCAAGGATGAGATCTACGATAGAGATAGCCTACCTAGTAAGAGCCTATTATCTTTCTTCTTGAAGACTAAGGGACACAGCAGAAAAATCCGACGTTGGGAGCTGATTCCAAATTCTTGCAGGGCGCATAATAAGGTATTCTTGAAAGCGCTTCGTTCTTGTATGAGGGATATCAACCTGGTGGGGATGGTAATAGGCTGTGCGTCTGAAATTTTAATTAAAGAACGGCCAAGGCGGTAAAACATCGTAATCTGTGGATCAAACTGCCCACTAAACGCAACTATGGTAACCTCAAACTCAAACTACTAATATCACAAGTCACATTAGAGCGGTAGTTTATCATCCGTGGATTATTTTAAGAGTAATTAAGGCCAAATGCGATAGGAAATCTTATACTAATATAAAATTCTAACTGACTTACTGATAACAACGCACAGTCTAAACGGCTAATCGTAGATACATGAAATTTGGAAGGTATGTTTCTCTTGATGAGAATATGAGTACTAAGAAGAGGATTTTGAAAATTTGTACCCTAAGGGGTTCAAAAAGGGGTTGAAAGTTTTCATTAAAAGTATGCTCTAACTCTGAAACCTAGCATGATAAAAGGTCAAAATTATCATTATAGGTTTTTGATTTAAAAAAACAAAAACCCACCCCTGGGGGTCCTTTTATTAGAAAAAAAATCAAAAAACATTAAAACGAAAGAAAAAACGCAATGTACACGTGGTTTCTATAATAAACTGGAGTATTTTGAGTGCTTTTTATGCAATTGATGAATGTTAAAACTACCAAGGTCTGATGATGGAGTGGAATCAATATAAAGGGGTTTTTTTCAGTATATAACAGTAGTACATATTAAGAGTCTATGATATGTGAAATGGCTCATCTTCAGCGATCATATCTTCCACCATACTGTAAAATTTACTTTGAAATTAATATATGTTATAGTTCAGGATAGATGCTAGAACGCTTGTGTTTCAAAAACACGATTACACAAAATTTTCTCGATAGAAAAAAAATCCGAAGTTGACTCTAATTTGTAGCAAAAATGTTCGCCATTCAATAATTACGCCCAATTAGGACTTGAAACTTTGTACAGTAAATAAACACAGTATACAGCAGACGGTCTGTGTTTTTGATTTCCAAAATTCATATTTGTTTTACCGTATAAAAACAAAACGTAGAAATACGTTCATATTTCTGTTATCTGGTATAAGCGCCGTAGTTGAGCGCACAGCAATGTCACCTTTACAAAACAAATGTTTATTTCTTTAACTTAATCTATACAATAAATTTCATTTTCACCTTTATTATTACTATATCTTAGTTCGAAACTAGAATAAAGTTGCGTTGAGTTACTAATCTGAGGCCCGTTAAGAGCGTTGCGCATTTAAAATGATTGTATGTGTGATACTCTTCTACGAACCATGTAAACCAGGGTCTTACGATGATGACAGCGGAACTCCTGAATAATACATGGTATAATAGTGCTAATACTTTTTGAAATCGGTATAACGACAAATGTTTTTATTTTTAAATCTGGCTAAATGGCTTAAGAATCGACCCCCTCCAACTCAGCCCGCGGATGTCGTAAAAGCCGATTTAAAGGATCTCACCAGAGGAAGCGGCAGCTTCCTGCTGTATGTTACATACCATCTTTACTGTGATCACCAACCCGCCTGCCAAGTTTGTTGATTATGGCAAAACCCTCCCGTTTTTGGAGGAGGCTCTGTCCAATATCCAATTAACCACTACATAAATGGGCTGTTGACGTCACTGTATTTACAACCCTTGACTAATGTAACTTGACAACTTGATACACTTTTATGCATTAGAAGACTGACTGACTGGTTCAACTAGATGCAACGCACAGCCTAAGCCGCTGGGCGTACAGACTTGAAATTTCAAGGGCATGTTTGTCTTGGTGTGTAAACGCCTGCTAAGAAAGGAATTTTGAAAATTCGTACCCTTAGGGTTCAAAATGGGGTTCAAAGTTTGGATTAAAATATTGCATATCCCTGAAACCACAAATGATAGGCACTTGAAAATCAGTTTAAGGAATAAGTTATATATTTTCGGTTTTTAATAATTTTCAGAAATAAAGAGTGGGGTGTCCAATATTCAGACCTGACTAATAATAACAAAAAAAAAATAGGGGGTTCCCATACATAAAACGTTTTTATAAATTGTAATTTTCGACCTGTAAATAAATAAATGAATAATAAAATCTGGCCAAACGTGAGTCGGACCGGCACTTCAAAAAGCCTGCATATTTTGTCTGGGAATGTGGGTCAGAACCCTCGGTGTGCGTGTCTGCACACCATGTAGGAGCTAATCGGTCATATTTGTCCAGATATCCAACAAATATATGTACTCGTGTATATATATAATATAATACTTGCACCTATTTCAAAAATCAATACGCGGACGAAGTCGCGTGTAAAAGCTAGTATTTGAATACAATTTGATTGAATAAAACAGTGATAATGGGGCTTGAGTAAAAATATGGCCAGTGTGCCCACACCTCCTCTACCTAGCGGTCAATACGCGTGCTGCAGGCTGCAGTTGCAAACTCAAGGTAAACTCTAATGCTCTTAGTCGTGTTGTGTTTGTACATTGGATATCAACAAATGTTATGGTAAGTCTGAACAACACGTTAGTCCTGACTTTTTAAATATATACTTATCATACAAGTAACACCCAAACACAAATGCTTGTTATTATTATTTATACTTACATAGTAATAATATTGTACTAGAAAATCAATAAATAAATTACACACACTTACTATAGGTTATCCTGAATTATATTTTGATACTAAAGTAGTATACATATCTAAATAAGAGAACCATAGTTTTAGAGTAATTTGCTTTAAGTTGCTGAACGTGTGTTATTATTTTAATAATTAATCGCCTCTGTGGTCTAGTGGTTCAACCCACCGATTTCAGATCTAGAGGTCCCGGGCTCGATCCCCAGGTGGAGCAATATTGTGCTTGGCTTGGATAGTGTTAGACTTTGTTCAAGTCCGCCTGTCTAGCTACCACCATCTTACCGTATTCTATCGCCATAACAATAATTCTAAAAAAAAAATGTGTTTCGGCATTTAGAGGTAAGATAGCCAGTTCCTCAGTTTGTTGAGGATTCCAGGTGAAGTGCGCGTCCACCTCCGTTCTTATCTCAACTTGTAACCAGGTGTGATGAAGGCCAAGTGCTTACCAGTCGTACACTAAAAAAAAAGCCTGGCACATTACAGTACACCATAGGCCATTCCAGTTAGATTTTATTTGTCAATATATACGTGCTTAAAATAAAATTAAAATAACGATAAACTGATATAATTATGCCATAGATACTTGACATTGACGGCATGACATTATACCTCTAGTTATCTATTCTATTCTAGTCTATTAGATCCTAATAATGTACTAACGTATAAGAGTGGAACAAAGTGTAGAAACAGATCTATAGCTGGATTAAAGTTGAACAAAAGTAGAAATAAATAAATTGATGGATAAAAGTGGAATAAAAACTTGAAACAGATCCATTGATGGATAAGAGTGAAACAAAAGTAGAAATAAATAAATTGTTGTATAAGAGTGGAATAAAAACATGAAACATCAATGGTTCTGCCATTGATGGATAACACGATCCACTGATGGATTTTTTTAATGGATTAAAGTGGTATAGAGCCTAATTACCACTAGTTCATAATGATGTTTTCAGTATCAACCAATAAACAAAAAATAACAAAATACCAATTATGTTTTCAGATGACAACCAACCTCGTGATATTATTTCTATGCAGCCTGATCGCATGTGACGCCTTGAGGATTCTAGTCGTGTTCCCAATCGCATCCAAGAGCCACAACATCCTCGGACAAGGAGTGGTGAAGCATTTACTTAAAGCTGGGCACGAGGTAGGTCTTCATCTTTGTCTTAAAATTATGAGGGTATTAAGATAATCACTACGCTTTGCTAGCGGATTCGTGCACGCAGTAAGTGTCAGAATGGAAGTAAGCTGTGATTCTTCTTCATTCTTCCCTTGGTCAGCTTTTATGACATCCGAGGGTTAAGTTGGAGCATACTTCATTTATTATTTAAGTTCGTCTTTGGATGACTTGAATGACAATGTTATAGCTAATTGATTCAGGCGTTATTTTGCGGAGATCCATATTTCAAAATAAAATCTGAAAACAGAAAAAATATTTAGTAATAAATCCGCCAAATCTCAAGGGCTAGTCAGTTAGCAGCAAGACTATATTTCATGAGGATGCCTCGTGTAGAGGCGAAAAACGTGTCGATTTGACTTTTTCAGAGAGATTTGGTGGATTTATTACTAAATATTTTTTCTGTTTTCAGATTTTATTTTGTCAATGTTAGCTCAGTTTCTGCCATTAAACCCAAGTTTGATGAAATAAAGTCAAACCATAAATCATCACCATTGTCAAATCGTAGTGTCGTAGTTATTTCAACTTTAATTCCATCCACCCAAACTATAAGACCGCTTATTCTACCGTGTCAATTTCTTATAAAACTGTACAAAAAATAATTTATTAATATTTATTTATTTATTCAATAAATTAAACTAACTAAGTACAAAGGAATCAGTCAGATTACCTAAGGACCGTTACAAACGGCCTATAGGTAACTCAACTGTTCCAGACCAGTACCAGACGGAAGCGTTATTTATTTATTTATTATTTATTATTAATGTTTTTTGTTAATTTATTCAGCAATCTCGAATCAGAAGTAATTTTCCATGATAATCACCACGCTTGGTTCGCGGTATAGTGATTGCAGTAGTGGTACGATGACCGAGTATGCTGCCGTCCATCCCCTGGTGGGGTGATACCTTAGATGAATTTGACATCTATAGGCAGAGAGAATTGATATTTAGTCGAAAGCGCTGCCAAGGAAAAAAGTAGGTATTTGGATGCAAAATCGTAGCAAACATCATGCAATACAAGCAATGTATAATGTGTATATAACAAATAATATCCTAAACAAATAACAACATACAAAACAAACAAATCATTAAATAACAGTTACGTATCAATATTAAGTAGGTAGTGACAAAGATCAACTCCATATAAGCTGTTCACTAGCTAGGTACATAATGTACTTAAAACTAAAACATTATATTATAGGTACCTAACTCAACAGTTCCAGTTTGGTCTGGACTCTGCTTCCGTCTGGTACTGGTTTGGAACTTCCAGACCAGTACCAGACGAAAGCAAACCATTGGCTGCATTGCAACGCTGATTAGTTACGTTATTTGGTCAAAATAAGAGCCAGCCTGGGTCACGTGTTGCCTCAATCAAAAGACCCGCAATATTTTTGAAATCCTGAGGGCTCCCATCGGACTTAAAGACTCATAGTTAGGTTCTGCCGAGACCACTATGTTTGTGCTTGTTGTTTTCCTCGGCCCAAGATTATTAAATGTTTATCATATTACTTAATTTGTTTGCACTTCAACTAGCAATCAGTGAAGTACCTTCTTACCTAATTGTCGTACATCAATAGTGATAAGTTATAGATAATTGATATATGTTATGCTTGTTATACCTACGGAGATACTTACTACTAGTTCTTACATTCTTTCATGCCTACAGATCCTAATTTCATTTATTTTTTAAAATGTTGCTCCGCCGCGCGCTCTTTCGGCGTTAAGCTAGGGGTTATGGGGTACACGTAAATTTCCCGTCGTATCGTATGCGTCATTGTCTTGCGCCATCAATGGTGCAGATGCAACTAATTAGTTGCCCCTAGTCCCTAGTCCGCCCCTTTGATGGTGCAAACGAAACTATAGTTGGCACCATTGATTGATTGATTATTAATTGATAATTGTAATTGATAATTGATTTATCATCATCATCATCATCATCAGGCTACACAATGCCATTGTACTAATATTTCTTTTATTTTGATTCACTTTATCCCCCAAAAACCGAAACCTAGATAATTATATATTTTTTGTACGACGGGGAAGCTAAGCTAAGCTATTTAACTCCCCCTGGGGATCGAACCCGAGACCTCTGGATCTGAAATTGGTGGGTTGAACCACTAGACCACAGAGACGGTTTACTTATTTATGCTAACTGTGCATGATAGCGTCATTAAATTCTTCATATGTATCAAAGTACCGAGTTCTATAAGACAGATAGACAGTTAATTAATTTTAACAACGAGTGATCTTATAAGGGTTCTGTTTTGTCACCAGAAATACGGAACCCTTAAAAACATTAACAGGATCATATTTCCCACTTTTTGATTATGCCTGAGTTTTCCAATACATTAGGAAGCAAGTACGCCTAGGACTTCATTCCCATAATCCCGTGGGAATTCAAAAAAAAAAAGTTCACTTTTATACTACAAAAGGAAGGTTGGACATTTTAAGTCTTTAAGGCTTCTGTTTTGTGTAGATGGTCAGTCAATCAGACAAACAGGCTATACGAGGATTTCATATATCTGAATGTATTAATTTTGATCTGATTTGATTTTAATCTATTATCAATGTGTTTTTGCTTATGACGCTTATAATATTATATATTTAATATGCATTGCCTATCAAATCGGTGAAACTAATGCGTAGAGGGAATTTTTCATTTTAGGTGGTGTATGCAACAACAATACCTCGATCAGACCTCCCTCCGGGGTTAAAGGAGGTTGATGTTTCATCTATACAGCAAGACCTTATGAAAGAAGAGAGTCATAGATGTAAGTAAAACTAAATGACCTATGTGACTATGCATTTCAACAAACTACAAAAAAAAATTGAGAAGAGCATTATCTACTTTTCGTCGAAGTCAATTTGCGTATGGTACATTGATAAGCAAATGTACAACATATTATTTCGTAAATGTTTAAGTTCTGACCTACCTCTGACTACCCCCTTGTAAGATCCTTATAAGATCTACGAGTTTGAGTAGTAATCAGAGTTGAATCCTCGAAGGGGAAAAAGTTGTGAGACTTACAGTTACATTTAGTTAAAACTAATCCACACAATTAAACTAACTATTTACAAGGGAAGCAGGCGAGTTGCCTGAAGGTCTTCTGGGACTGGTTTGAAATAGTAATATTTATTACTATTTCAAACCAGTACCAGACGGATGTTTGCCCAAGTCCAAGCCCAAGAATAGCTATGCTAATAAGAGCCAGCCCTTAAAGGAATCCTGTTTGAGAATATTCACAAAACTTAAAAGTATTTTAACCGTATTTCTGAAAACATTCATATCAATAACAGCCCGTGAACGCCTTCCGTTCGACATGAGCCTCCTTTAAGACTGAAGAGTTTTGCTATAATCATCACGCTTGGCAGTCGGATTGGTGAACGCAGTATTGGTGTCTATCCCCTGGTATATTATATTCCTATAGGAAATGGAGGGGTCCAATTCGTTACCACACCGGGCCGGAACCGCAAAAAAGGAAAACATTATAACAATCGTATCGGAAAGCCTTAGTTTTTTTTCACATTTCACGATTTCTTATTTCGAGTTCACGATCTTTCGAATGTACCCGGGAGTAAAGTAGCGAGTATTATTAAACCTAAAAAAGACAGCAATCAAAACTACGTAGAACACATTGTTTGATCTCAATAGTGACTTGTGCCTCATAATTTTGCAGTTGAAAGCTTCAAACTGAAGAACCTCATTGGAAAACCGAACTTCGGCGATTCATCCGACTTCATGTTTTTTGTGTATGAAATGCACAGAAGGTTCTTGGAACACCGAAATGTAAAGGAACTGCTCAACGATCCCAACGAGAAGTTCGATGTGGTGATACTCGAGTGGTTCTTCTCTGAAGTACTAACCGGGTAAGTTAAGTGTCTAAAGTACTAAAACATTATTATTAGTAAACTGTTTATTCAAATTACTTAGATTCATGTTTGAAAGAAAAAACCGGCCAAGTGCGAGTCGGACTAGCGCACCGAGGGTTCCGTACAATACGAAAAATGAAATCTATAACATTACAATGTGAAAAGCTGGATCAAGTTTTTTTTTTGTACGACGGGGAATCGTTTGGCCTTCATCTTACCTGATTACAAGTTGAGATAAGGCCGAAGGTGCAGGCGCACTTCACCCGGAATCCTCAACAAACCGAGGAAGTGGCTATCTTACCTCTAAATGCCGGATTCAATTCACATAATTATGGTTGTATTTAAAGATTTCGTTGATTGTTTTGAGGTTTTTCCCCAGAGTTCCGAGTTCAAATTCAATATTCCTTTAGATATAGACTATTCATTCAGAACCAGAACGAATGACCTCGTAACAGGTGAATCCCATTTGTCCGCTATGACCTGTACGGTGTTGGTGCTACCTCGCAGATTGCTGAGTAACAATAGTAACGACAAAATCCCCTAAAATTTCGGACCGCGCACATATGTAAGATTTACTTAAAATGTTGATAGATAAGGAAAGCTATGTAATTTTACCCAAGCGGTTCAGATTAGAGATCAGAGAATGGTATCAGCCCTATTGCTATTCCTCTACTTGGACACAAGCCTACCCAAGTAGTGAAAGTGATTTGGTCATACATTATTGATTAGTGCAGGTGGTCATAAATATCCCTTACATGTTTCAGGATTCCAGCTTTATTTCAATGTCCTCTGATCTGGGTGGGGACCACGGAGGCACACGGATCATTACTGAGGATAATAGACGAGATTCCCAACCCGGCTTACAGCTCTGATCTGTTCTCGACGAGTATTCCACCACTCACCTTCTGGGAGAGAGGTGTGGAACTATGGAAGGCAGTTAAGAGGCATTGGAGTACCAAGTGCGTCATGATTTTTATAGCTTCAATAAAATCAGTAGTAGCAGTAATCATGCGGTATTCATAATAATGTATACCGCATAAAAACATGAGTTAAAGAACCCGATGATCTTATGTATTTTTTCAATTCTACGACGGGGATGCGCTTGGCCTTCATCTCACCTGGTTACAAGTTAAGATAAGACCGAAGGTAAAGGCGCACTTCACCCGTAATCCTCAGCAAACTGAGGAACTGGAACGAAGTACCATATAAATATATGGTACTTCGTTCCCGTCATCCCCTGGGAATTTCCTAATATTCCTCCATTACAAAGGGAAGCTACCCTAAAAAGTATTTTGTCTTAGGCTGTCGTTGATTTTCAGTCTGATAGCTTTACGAAGATTTTATATGTGGATACGGACCCTATGCATAAGTGAACTCATTAGTCGCATTGCTCCGTAGTAGGTTCCAAGCTCTTTTTTACTATTTATTTTGACTATAATCTCACCGGATGATCATGATGACATGATGGTCTAGGAGACACCTATTCACTTAAACCTCAAAAGATCTAAGTTATAAGCACGTCCAACTCACCTTCACCCTGCCCTGCAGTAGCAGGAAAGACTGAGGGTGGCAAAGAGTGTCACACCCACAAAGCATCTGAATCTGAAGATACGTACTGTACAGACAAATCTCAAAATGTACCGACGATACGGATTTTCCTTCTGGAGATCATCTACTTTACTTTCAGTTCTACTCTGCTCGCTATGAAGAATTCTAAATCCAATTTTAATTACAGTTTCCACATAACCCCTCTTGAGAAAGCTACCTACAACAAAATTTACCCAGCCATAGCTGCCAAGCGAGGTGTCTCCATACCCCCGTACGATGAAGCAGTATATAGTGGTTCTTTCATGTTCGTGAACTCGCATCCTTCTGTAGGCACGCCGTTCAGACTGCCTCAGAACGTGAAGTACGTGGCTGGTTACCATATTGATGAAGATGTCAAGCCACTGCCTGATGTAAGTTCACATAAGCAGTACAGCTTGATAACATTTCAGCCCAAATATGTCCACTACTGAACATAGGCCTCCACTATTTGACGCCACAAAGATACCGAGCCGCCCAATGTCGTCAGTCAATCGAGTGGAAGGTCTTCCCACACTTCTTTTGGGTTTATCGTGGTCGCCATGCGAGAACTTGTGCTCCCCAGCAGTTAACGGTTCGGCGAGCGGTTTCTAATGCTAGATAATGATAGTTGTATATTTTTTTCGCTTAGACTCTGTAATACTTATCCCAAATCTATTGGAGCTTTTTTGTACGAAAGGGAAGCGCTTGGCCTTCATTTCACTTGGTTTCAAGTTATGATAAGGCTAAGGGTGGAAGCGCACTTCACCCAGAATCCTCAACAGTCTGAGTAACTAGCTATCTTACCTGTAAATGCCGGAACACAATAATTTAGAATGTTTGTTATGGAGACAGACTTGGATCTGACATCGGTAAACAAACCACTATACAGAGTGTTGCTCTGATTGAAACACGTTTTGTGACTTGCTATTTTTATTAGACACCGCCACACAATAACTTTAATCTCAACTAGAGTAGGCAAGTTTCCTCATTTTGAACATGTTCACAGAATCTCGAGAAACTCTTCAACGAGTCCAAGCACGGGGTCATCTACTTCAGCATGGGCTCCAACCTTCAAAGCAACGACATGACTTCGGAGATGAAGGTGTCTTTGCTGAAAATGTTTGGAAAGCTCGAACAGACTGTGCTGTGGAAGTTTGAGGGAGAGTTGGAACATGTACCTAAAAATGTCCATCTCGTGAAGTGGGCACCGCAGCAAAGCGTTTTAGGTAAATTACTTCTCTTCTTCTTAAATGCGTCTTCTGCTGCCTGAATTTCGCAACATTGTTGACCTACTGATTGTCTCCTTCAACTTCCGATGTCTGTGCGAGCATCAAAGTTCAATTGGAATCGCTGACCGTACTCAACGGTTACGGCTGAGTGATTCCATCGCTTGTGGTAGGACCTCTAAGAGTTCAAGTATCGCGGAATTGCCAGCATCTTCAATAAGTTCTTGTTCGCCCATGTAATGACCAGGAGTCGAGGCCAAGAGCTTACCCATATGAAAAAAAAAATCATCTTCGTTTCCAGCTCACCCTTCCCTTAAGTTCTTCATCACGCACGGCGGTCAACTTTCCACAACTGAGGCCATACATTTTGGAGTACCTGTGATTGGAATTCCGATGCTTGGAGACCAGTATGTGAACATGAATGCAGTGCAGAACAAAGGCTTTGGGATCAAGGTCCAGATCAGTTACGAGCTAGCTGATGATTTGAGCATTGCTATCGAAAAGATGCTTAAAGATCCAACGTAAGTGTTACGTGTACGTATGTGACTTGTTCTTGTTTCAAATAAACTGTAACTAGACTGGTTTCTACCGCGGTATCTTTGTAAAAAGTTTTATATAAACAGGTATATAATTGAAACATCATTGGTTGGTACGTTCCAGTAGGTCCTGAGAACCAAATTCACTTGAGTAATCGGTGACACAGTAGTTTTTACTAACGTAGAACATGTTTTACCTATTCTGTTATATATTTTCGTTTTTAGGTTTACAGTAAACGCACAGCGTATATTAGCTATTTACCACGATCGGCTGAACTCACCAGGAGATGAAATCGTTTACTGGACAGAATACGTGGTAAACACACGAGGAGCCCCACATTTACGCTCCCCTGCGCTTCTGCTGCCCTGGTACCAGAAGCTCTACCTTGACTATGCTTCACTACTGATTGTGGCTGTTCTGTCTGTATTATTTGTTTTAAATAGACTACTAAAGTTTACGAGTATATTTGCTAAAAAGGTTGACAAAAAGAAGAAGAGTAATTAATTATTCGAATAAATGACAGTAGGTAAATTAATGGTAAGATAATTTGTGGAATAGTGATAATAATAAATTGGTAATTATCAAATGGATATTTTTTTTAAATAAATAGGCCTTTATTATTCAATAAAATGTACAATTAAACTAACTATGTACAAAGGAATCAGTCTGATTAAGGACCGTTACAAACAGCCTATAGGTAACTCAACTGTTCCAGACCAGTACCATACGGAAGCGTGCCCAAGACACACCCACAAGCGTGGCTGCATTGCCACGCTGAATAGATATGGATAAAAGTATCTGGAAATAATATTTCTCAATCTACATACTGCATTTCTTGCCCATAAGAACAACATAATATTTTCCAGGATAAAGAGTAGCCATTATACGTTAGTTAACTCGAGATATAAGCTTCATCCCATTATGTTTTAATGTATGCTGCGTGAAACACTAACAAACGCCGTTTCTGTTATGTTAGTTATCCCACTGAAACATTTCATTATTTTAGAATGTGAAGTTTTAGTTATAAAATGGAGGTAAATATATTGTTTTAAATTTTTGGGATTAATAATTGTACATGTACGCATAAGTGAGTTAATATCGGCATAAGATGAAACCAAAATCTGTTCAGCCGTTTGAGGGTGAAGAAGTACAAATAATTGTAATAAGGTATTTATTAGGCCATCCAAACAAACTCATTTTAATTATTTTACCAGAACACTGCATTTTCCCGCAAAAAAGTGTAATTTGCCTATGTGTTAATCCAGGGTTTAAATCATTCAAACCCGTTCAACCGTTTAGGCGTGTAAGATTAACAAATACACAAACTTACGCTTTTATAATATTAAAATGTTATTGGCATGCCATGTTTTATAATTATTCTTCAGCACAGCTCAGGTGTCAGAATACTAAAATAGGTAGCTATAATTACCATATCAATTAATCACAATCCCTCACATAGTTTAAATTTATCTAAGAACCCACTTCACAGCGTTTTTTTCTTGGAGTTTTTTGCGCTATCATAACCCGTCTTAGTATTTTACGAAGCACAAAAATCACAACGGTAATACCCACTATTACAATACTCAGTAGGTCGAGGTACAGCTTCTGGTACCAGGGCACCGGAAGCGCTGGAGAGCGCAGATGCATCGCGCCTCCAGTTCTGATGACGTGCTCTGACCAGTGGACCAGCTCTTGTCCTGCGGTGACTGGACGGTCGTGGTATTTGAAGGACCATTCCTTTGCTGTTTGAGCATAGCTGAAAACAAAATACATCGGTGAGCAACTGAAAATGTAATTAGTGGTATGGAACGTGTAGCAATCGATCGGGAGCGCTCAGTTTCTACTGAATCTACTAAAGAGGGATTTGAACTATCTGGGAGTATTTCCCGAGGGTAGACGCACTCCAAGAGGAGCTGTGCCTATTTGTGCGGTAAGTAGCGGAAAGCCCCCAAATTCTCTCCGGTCTCTGATTTGTATGTTTGATGGGTTTTTGACAATGGGGTAATCTTTCAGTAACAACGGCACAGGATTAGGCGTCCCGGAGCGGGATAACCAGACAGAAGGAGTACACCACGACAATGCACGTGGAAATTTACAAAATGGGTTCTTGGCTTCCGTGGAAGATTGGGACGAGGTTCTTTCCTGTCCCCCTAAAAAACAGGTAGTAAAACAAATTACTAATGCTATTACTTTTCGGGAAAATACAGATGAAAACTCTATTGGTGCAGGTCTTTATTAATCTTTATTAAGTATTGTGTTTTAGGTTCATCGGTTCGTTTCTAGCGAGGGGTTTTAACCATAAGTTTAGAATATCTATGGGTTTAAAATATTGTCTAGCATTGGAGTTAATTTATCTTGTAGTGCTAATTTTAATCCGGTCTTACTCCAATCATGGACTAAACACACAGCTGAGTAGAGTGTCTTTTTTTTTTATTGTACGACGAGGAAGCGCTTGGCCTTCATCTCACCTGGTAACAAGTTGAGATAAGGCCGAAGATGGAGGCGCACTTCACCCGGAATCCTCAATAAAATGAGGAACTGGGGAACTGGCTATCTTACCTCTGAATGCCGGAACACAACATTTTTTTTAAGAATTGTTATTATGGCGACAGAATTTAAGATGGTGGTAGCTAGCCAGGCGGACTTAAATAAAGTCCTACCACCAACCAAACCAAGCGCAATATATAGATAAGGATCTTAAATCGGTGGGTTGAACCACTAGACCACAGAGACGGTTAAATGCGACATCGACGAACATTTTAGTAATAATTATATATTTTCGTTTATAAATTAGTTCCCTCCCCACACATCCATACATAAGATGAGGTAGACACAGCTTGAGAATCTTCTGATAGTAAGCCTTAGTAGTTAGGTAAGGTACGAACACATTATTATTTTTTTAATTAGAGGTTTGTCTTTGCTTTTATTTGTCATACAATACAATAAAGGAAAAAACTGTTAGGAAGTCACGGATATACAACATTTTTAATTACTATTTACACATAAACAGCCCGCGATCGTCTACTAATGGACATGAGTCTCCTCCTAAAATGTGGTATGTGCCTCATTCTCAACACTATAGGTAATCGGTTCCTCAGGCAGTGTTGAACATTGAATTTAGAAAACGACGCCGCCGATTTCTGGCCTAGGGAGTACGGTTTGAGGCGGATTGGGTGGATTTGTAGGTAAGGGTTCGATTTTACAGACGTTAAATATCTGTATCTGGGTGGGATGAGTGTATATTTCGATGGAGGGAGAGGATTTGTTATAGATTTGTGGCTGCTTCGTTTGGTTGGTGAAGATACTGCCAGTGTGCGAGTGCAGTTTGTCATTTATAGTGTAGGTGGGGTTGGTGTGGACATATTGGACTAAAATTATGTGAACGAGTTATAGAGGTAGGAGAACCTATAGTTCCCATATTACAAGCTCTGCTTAGTTCGGGGCTAGATGGCGTTGTGTGAAGTGAATGTCCTATTAAATATTATTATTATTTAATTTTGGATTTCGGATATTTACTTCCGTGGCCCTGAGGCTCCTTTCAGTTACCGTTTTAGCAAGCGACTTGAATAGCGTAAAGCGATACCTATGTACGCCCTTCTCGGTACCAGGTAACTCAGTCAGCTAGGTCAAAACGAACTCTTACCTAAAATGCTTTGCTGGGGCACCCATTTTAAAACATTAACGTTTTTCGGCAGGTTAGGTAAGACTTGTTCAAATTTCCATAAGACAGTCTGTTTGATGTCTTTGAAGGTATTGAGCAACCCTTGCTTGATCTTTTCTGGTATATCTGTACTCTTTATGAGTCTATTCATATACATTTTATAATAATAGAATAGATGTAGCACTTTGCGCCGCTTCTATAATATTTAAGACAAAGTGTTGGGGCATACTTTAAAATTGACGCTGAAACATACATAATTAATATCCTAATTATTTATCACTGCAATATAGTTGTATATATATTAGTTTTATGATTTTATAATTTAATTATTTGATATAAGTTAAATTGATTGGTTCATTTATGCACTACCATCTGTATTTTTATAGTTTCTCTTTCTTCGTATTTTATTTCACAGAGCTTCTTTCGATTTTTTGATTATTTGTTTGGATGTATGTATCCAAACAAATTATAAAAAATCGATCATTTTTCCTTAATTAAATTTACATTTTATTTGTCATTTGTATTTGTGATACCAACCAATTATTAACTACAATTGGGTACGTAATAGAATAAAAGGTCTGAGTTAAAATTATGTTTAAAATTACCGCTACAACTTTTTGATATTTTGCACACAGCAGAATTCCTTCAGCCAGATTTAGGTGTATGTTATCAAAAACACTTTCACTTCAACTATATATCATGTTTATCAGAACTGTCACGTATTCATCTTCTGGCGTATCATGCTGTACTATATTTACTCCACAGTAGCTCACTGCATAAGTACTCAGGTACGAGCAAAGATTAAAATAATGTATATCTACCTATATGGATACCGTAGGTATATAGTATAAGAGATGATTAAAGTGTCTTGAGACTATTTGAAAACTATGTCCTAATATTAAGGATAGGTCACGGTGCCACTTATACTATACCGTACTAAATGATGGGAAACAAAATACATACTATCAGTGCAAGCCCGTACCATTCATTACGGAGATTTTTTTTTGTTGTGATCGTGTTACACACACTACGCATAAGTATTCACCAATTCTTGGTGCAAATTCAACTCGATTTGTTATCGGTCAAAATTGTATTATCGCTGAGCATTTCTGTAACCTATTTCTCCTAAAATAAGTGGCTCATAATCTATCAAGTTAATTGGGTAGTGTAATCATACTTTCGAAATATTGAAGGTCAAATTCACTGTCAAATTGACCTAGGGTCCGTGGGGAGCCGGTGCCCTCCGGGTTTTCAAAAATATTGCGGGGCTTTTGATTGAGGCGACACGTGACCTAAGGGCTGGCTCTTATTTAGGCCAGCGAATTAGCATAGCTATTCAGCGTGGCAATGCAGTCAGTGTCTTGGGCACGCTACCGTCTAGTACTGGTCTAGAACAGTTGAGTTAACTATAGGAAGTTTGTAACGGTCCTTAATAATAATAATCTGACTGATTCCTTTGTACATAGTTTAATTGTACTTTTTATTTAATAAATGTATTCTTATTCCTTGGTTAATTCACTGTATACACAGAACTTTAATGCACAAGATTCTGTTGGATCAGAATATATATTTTCGAGTCTGTTTTGCGATGCAACTTTAAAATTAGTATATTATGTACCTACCTTACAATAAATTGACTTATATATTTGTATTAACTTTTTTTATTTTTATTTCGTTCGTAAATCGCTTACTACTTACGAACTAAAGTATTATAGCTAATAATAATTAGTTAATAATTTCGGGATGGGTTATTTTCCATTTTCAAAGCGAACCAATGAAGCAATACTACAGATTAGTGTTCAGATCAGACATACTCATGTGGTCGTAGTACATATTCAAAATAATCATCATCATATAATTATTTAATCAGTGTCAATAGAATGTAAATCTAAGATTGGCACGCCAAGTAAAACACCCACAGAAATAATTTCACTATTTTATCATTATTCTTCACCTTAGGCACAAGTATCAGTAAAACATTACAAGATTAATAAATCACAATCCCTCACACAGTTTATAGTTAAATCTATGAACCCACTTCACAGCGTTTTTTTCTCGGAGCATTTTTGCGCCATCGTAACCCCTCTTAGTATTTTACGAAGCACTAAAATCACAACGGTAATGGCCACTATTACAATACTCAGTAGATCAAGGTACAGCTTCTGGTACCAGGGCACCAGAAGCGCTGGAGAGCGCAGATGCAATGCGCCTCCGGTTCTGATGACGTGCTCTGACCAGTGGACCAGCTCTTGTCCCGGAGTGGCTGGACGGTCGTGGTATATGAAGGACCATTCCTTTGCTCTTTGAGCGTAACTGAAAACGAAATATATTGGTGAGCAACTGCGATAGCTATCTGTTTTTGTAGGTCCCAAATTGATACTGCAAAATAGTTTGGATGATTTTGGGTGTGATCTGCCTCTGCGTAGCTCTCGGACAACGAAATCGCTTTTGCAGTCCACCTGACTAGCCAGCCCTTCTGAAGTCCGCCGCCAAACGGTTTGCTCTGTTCCGTCTGTGAGCCTGACGAAACGGTAACTGACACCATAGAAAAAACAAGAAGGGCCTGTACTTTATGTGAAAACCCTGCTCAGGGGCCAAACCACAACGTCATAAAGCATTCTCATTTTAATCTTACATAACACTGGACAAAAGTGACAAAAGTCAATTAAAAAAAAAACTATAGGAGGACGTGATACCCCCTTGGCCTAGTGCACACATCATTCGTAAAAAAATTTTTTTTTTTATTGTTATAGAATGCTGTTGACTTTAAAACATGCACAGACAAGGATGATATCTACGATTTAAGGTATGAGAGTCGAAACAAAGCGAAAATACAGACACTGAAAGTTGTTTCCAAGTTATTGCTGTAGGTATGCTTAATCAAGTATTTTGGAAAGTGTTTAGTCCTATTAAATGGAACATCTACTAAGTGAGGATACTACCAAGTAGTGTGCAGTGTTTGGTGTAGTAGATTAACAGCAACTCCTTTCATGTCTCAGGTATCATGTCATACAAAACTACTATTATAAAATAGGCGACTTATCGCATATTTGTATTGTATTATCGCTTGACGCTCCCAAGGTCCCTGTTCAGACTTACATTGGATTTCCGATAATCTTGTTGATCTCAACCTTGAGATCCACGTCCATGGTATAGGACAGCTCCACCTTCCTCGCGAACCCTTTGTCTATGGCCCTCTGGACGTTGGTGAACTGGTCTGCGAAGACAGGGATCCCGATGAGAGGTTTCCCGTAGTGAACAGCTTCGGTGGTCGAGAGCAGACCGCCGTGAGTGATGAAGAGAATGCAGTTGGGGTGCGCTGGAATAATATAAGAAAACATAATTTTTCATACACAGTTACCATGTCAGTCTCGAGTAGCTAATCTCAATTACAGTCATCGACGATGTAAAAGGGAGGAAGGGTTGAGGGAGATGTGGTGGTAATTTGTGGGTGAGGGTTGAATGTTGATGGCGATGAAATGGGTGGGGTTGGGTGTATCTGTCGATGATGGATGTCATAAATCTAACTCTCCCAGAGTTAGAAATATGACTGATTTATTGGCTAATTTGTTTGGATGGTGAAGATGTTGCCGGGGTATGGGTGAATATTGGAGGTGGGGGTGGAGTTGCCATATTGGGCTCAATTAATGTGGACGGGTAATAGAGGTAGGAGAACCTATATGTGTTTCATGCATTCATGGTAAAAGCGTGGTTGTGGGTAGTTATAGGGAATATGAATGTGAAAGTGGGGTGGGGGTTCGGTGATAATTACTTGTGGCGCTGAGGATCCTTTCAGTTTCCGTTTCAGCAAGGGACCAGAACAGCGTAAAGCGAACTGTACGCTCTTACAGTACTAGGTTACTTAGTCAGTTAGGTAGGTCATAACTAACTCTTACCTAAAATGCTTTGCTGGGGCGCCCATTTTAAAATATGAACGTTCTTCGGCAGGTTAGTTAGGACTTCTTCGAATTTCCATAAGACAGTCTGTTTGATGTCTTTGAAGGTATTGAGCAACCCTTGCTTGAGCTTTTCTGGTATATCTGTACTCTTCAGGTTAGAACCCATGCTAAAGTAGATGACTCCATGCTTAGAATCGTCCATCAGTTTCTGGAGGTCCTGGAAAGAGATAGCAACGTTGTAAGAAATCTTGTCATCCTTCAATAACTCGTGATAATTTGAACGCTTTCGAAGTTTTATCGAAGCAAAGTCATTCCAATTTAAATTAAAAATAATCTGTCTATCAGTTTCATTGATATAATTGAACTTCTATGATATAAATCCAACTGTTAGATATTCGTTTGATTGAACCCCTTATTAGTATTACAGGACATTAATTTTACACAGCGCCATCTAACCCCAAACTAAGCATAGCTTGTAATATAGGAACTAGATTACGGATAGAATACCTACTTAAATACTTTTTGTAAATACATACGTACTATAAGATACAACACCCAAACACAGAACAAACATCTATACTCATCACAGAAATGTTTGTCCTGGGTGGGAATCTAACCCACAATATATAGCGCAGAAGGCAGAGCTACTACCAACTGAGCTATGAGGCTTGTTAAATTTATTATTGAAACGTTTTATTAATATACAGAAAAATAAATACATATACATAATGTTTATATACTTTTGTCCAGCACTAGGAAAACAATATTAAAAACTTAAGATTTGAATGAGCTAAGGTTAGCTAATTCAAATCTAGCTAGCCAAACTAAGATTTGCTTAGTTTGGAGGTAGATGGCGCTGTGTAAAATTATATATAGCTTACATATATCATATCATACTAATAATATAGAGGCAAAAGTTTGTTTTGCGTGTTTGGATGGATGTTTGTTATTTCTTCATGACAGTTTAATGTTGAGTTTCTACTGACCGAAGTGAGCTGAAATGAGCTATAGCTCTAGACCAGAAATAGAACATTAGATATATTGTATTCCATAAAACGGTTCTCTCGGGATGGGCAAGATATGTCAAATATCGCCATATATGAGATAGATAATAGACGATAAGTAGATACAGGTATAGGTATTTTGAAGTTGTTGAAACTCAGTGACAGACAGAACAGGCCGAACCTAGGAACAGATAGACGACGACACTATCGTATATATAGACGCAAGGCTGACAGTGACAATTCGTTATTTTTACATCATTAAGATCTAAATCAAACAGATGGTCTCAGATCACAACGAATTGGACTCCTAGAGGTAAGAAGCGTAGATGAGGACGACCACACAAAAGGTGAAGCGAAGACATCGTAAGTATGACCGGAAATCTCTGGACAAGAGCCGTCAAAGACTTTGGAAAATTTAGAAAGTTTGAAAGAGGCTTTCACCGAGCAGGTGAGATACATAATGTAGGTTTAAATATTTCGCTTGAGTATTTTTTTAAAGTAGGTACCTATTTACTTTAGTTACTTAATTAAATTTATTTTAATTCTATAACGTGTTTTAGTATATAGGAAATAAAGGATATAGGCTACCTTTTATATGGGTACCACGCGAGCGTAGCTGCGAGTAAAAGCTAGTATTAATATAATATGCTATTATTTTTTATTGGTACGTTGTCTGTATTTGAATCACTTGTGTTGTCTTTAAGTAATCTTCCGCGATATTTTTTATACACAACACCATTCAGCCATAATTGTTCTTCAGTGCAGACCGATAGATGTTAAATTAGGACACGCAACTTACAACGATAAAAAATCAATATGGCTTTTATAGTAAGAGGAACCAACGGCAGCATCGGAAGGAAATCGATGGCCCATGTTCAAAGGCAGAATATCCAACATCACATTAGTGAGCATTTCAATCAGAATAAAATTGGCCAAGATTCTGTTGTAGGCTAAGAAATACTTACTGTTGGTAAGGGACTAGGCTTCGAATCAATATGATATCCGGCGATAGGCTTGTAACTCTGCGGCAATCGCGGCGCCTGCCCTAAAGAGACGTGGGAATTGCCAAACATCAGTGAACCATTGTACATCAGCTCTTCATAGCTTGACACCACTTTTCCTCTTTCTCGGAGGATCGGGACTATGCTGGTCTCGTAAACTCCGTTCTCGATGGCTTCGAACCGTCTGCAACATACCAGGAGGTGTACAACTGATAATTTCCTAATTGTAATAAACTTTCAGCGTCTTAATTTCCGCTGTGTAACATAATTGGATCCAAGAAGAAATTTCACCTTCGGGGTATATAGGCCAGCTGATCATTCTAATAAAAAAAAATGATGAGTAGGTGTGATCTACCACCAAGTGGTTACCCGGGCAACGGAATCGCTGTAGTTTGTCTTATCGGTGACGGCTCTGATCACAACGGTGGTAGCCAGATTAACCTGTAAAGGTCAACTTGGCTAGCGACCATCCCACCAATGTCATACGCCAAACGGCTTACCGTGCAGATGAAAAGGCGCTCGGGTATCGAAGCAGGTAGCATCCCACACACAAAGGCCTACACCTACCTTCCATTACCCAAGGGAGAAGAGTCATACCGTCGGACCATTTGGCTCAAGAACGGCTGGAACATTAACTCTGGTGAATGTTTGACAGGTAATGGTACTTATTTGATGTTAATTACTGTACTATAAAAGAAAATAATATGCATACTCGATCGAAAATCTAAAAAATATGTAAAAGTCTTCTTCTCCTCTCCTCTATCGGAAGTTATCTGAAGATCACTCTCTTCTTTCTTGCCCATATCATCCCTCACACATCCCATCCATCTCTTCTCCGGCCTTCCTCTACCCCTCCATCCACACTCATATTCAACACTTTTCTTGTTAAATGGCTTTCATCACTCCTCAATACATGACCACACCATGGTAACCTATTACTTCTCCACTTATCTACATAAATCATAAGGAAACTGGAAGCCCGTGTACTTAAACTGTGAAGAAAATTAAAATCGAAAGGTCATCCGTCATCATAACGATAATATAACATAACATATCGGTACTCGTGCCGACAAACCGTCTCATCTCATCTTTATCACAATGACTAGCATAAATTCGCATCAAAAATCAGAAATCACTAGCATTTATTCGGTAAGATTTTTTAGGATCGTTTTAAATCGTCACCGCGTTAAATGTGTGTCAGACCGACTGGGCAAGAATCGTACATGTAATTCTATTATAGCAATATTTGTAATATAATGCTCTCTTTGCTTTTTTCTTTTTGGTCTTTGCTTTTATGTACTACATAATAATGCATGCTGATTAATACTGGCTAGTTTTTAAATGGCAAAATTAGCTCGGATGAGTTTTTGTTTTAAAACCGTCACAATATACCGTCCGTCACATCGAACTAATGTGCTATAAGAACAATAATAAGCTAAGTAATATATTAAATAAAATGAATTCATTTCATTTACATTCCCGTCACGCGAGCGTTTAATAGGAATCCAGTTTTTACCGCCCCATTTCAAAATTCATTCTGAAATAGACAAATAATTTAATTTTTATGTTACGATGGGAAAGCGAATGCTCGAACCTGATGTCAAGTTAGAACTATAGAACTGGAACTTTTCTGCTACAGCCCAAGGTGGAACTGGCTATCTTATCTTATAATCGTAACTGCCGGAACACAATAAATAGATCTTTGCTACGGCTACGTATTTAGATGGTGTTGGTGTAGGAGATGTAGTACGGGTGGGTACCAACCTGTATCTTATCATCCCCTGAATCTGCACCAAAAGCTCTCTCGCTCTCTGGATTAAGGTGTATGGTGGACTGAAGATATCCATCATGTCGCCGTTATAAGCGGGATTCAGAGTCTGGTCTATCAGCCGGGTGACCTGCCAGTGAGGCTCCATAGACGAAGACCAGATGAAAGGACAGCCGTAGACAGCTGCTAACCTGTAATAAGTATTGAACCATATCAACAGACTATGATCATGTAATGAGGAAGGATGAAAGCCATGTAACGAGAAAAGTGTTGAATTATGAGCGAGGAAAGGTAGGGGTAGAGGTTTGCCGAAGAATAGGTGGGTAAATTTTATGAGGGATGATATATGGGCAAGAAAGGAGTGAAAAATGAGATAAACTTCGGTACAGGTGGAGTAAGGAGACATGTTGTACCAACTCCACGTCATTCACATTATTTCATCAAAGGATAAAAGGTTTCCGGGTATCAGTCCGTTCTGGACATCTAAATATACCTACGTGGAATAAAGCTGTGAAAACATCCACTCGCCAATGACCAAGTCGAAGGTCTTGGTGGTATCCCTCAGCAGCTGTTGAACGTCTTCGTCGCAGATAGTGGATGTGCTGATCGTCACCATCAGTTGTTGGAGAAACTCGTGGTCTTGCATGTTCACCTGCTTGTCCATTATCGCTTGTAGGTTTATAGTGCCTTCTGTGAGAAATGCACATTTTTAGAATGTTCTTATCATGTAATCCATCGGTAACAGCTGAATGATCATTTCGCTGGTGGAAGGATCTGTACAATCTCAGATTAACAACTCAACGCAACATTACTCTAGTTTCGAACTAAGATTAAGTTATAATAAAGGTGACATTGCTGTGCGCTCACCCACGGCGCTTATGACTACCAGATGATAGAACTACGCGCGAATTTCTACGTCTTATTTTTTTACGGTAAAACAAATAGTAATTTTGAAAATCTAAAACCCAGAGCGTCTGCTGCATACTGTGTTTATTTACTGTACAAAGTGTCAAAGCCTAATTGGGTGTATTTATTGAATGGCGAACATTTGTGGTACAAATTAGAGTCAACTTTGAATGAATGATGTAATCGTGTTTTCGCAGCACGTTCTAGCATCAATCCTGAACTATAGTTAAAAATAAAGTCGATATAGTCAAATTAGAGTAAACGTAAATGGCTTAGCTTCAGCGATCATCTTCCACAATACTGTAGCATTTACTTTGAAATTAAAAATGTTTTGTGGAAGATGATCGCTGAAGCTAAGCCATTTCAGGCATCATAGACTCTTCTGAGAATGCTCGCTCCATCATATGCCTCATCCTCGCCCAGATAAAGCCCAGGAGTGCCTCGATATCAAAAGCTAACTTAGATTTATTAGAAAAACAAGAGGAAAAAACGAATTGAAGGCATTACAACCTTATCCAACAAACTGAATTAAGGACCTCTGGATTTAAAGCCGCTCTACCAGCAGATCACTGAGGTTTGGTTTTTCTATTTCGTCTGTGTTTGGTGCTGGAGGTCTACGTACCATTGAAGATTTTGGAGTTTGAAATGGCTTGTACGTGGGTGAGGTTTACATGAGGATTGCTTCTAGGAAAGCCAGAAATGTAGGTGACCTGGAAACAGAACGGAATCATGTATATATAAATATGCTACGAGAAAACTTTGGACCCCTTTCCAAAGTTTATATATACAGAAGAGATGTGCAGAAAGCTATTGTTATTCCATTTTTACCTTTATATACCCTATCAATCAATTGATCGGGTGTGTTGCGTTTCACCGGATAATGTATTAGTCGCGCAACGGTCCTTAAAAGTGTTAAAGTGGCCATACCAATAATAACACTTGAGATTACATAAACATGTTTGCATGACTTTAAAATCTAAATAAATTACAAACCAATTGAGAGAGTTCCTTGCACGAGGGCTCGTCCGGGGAAGTAGTACCATCATTCCTATTTCGAATGCCAAACAGCATTGCTGAGATTTGAAGGATAGGAACCTATGGTTGTCGATGAAACTACGGGTCTTAGCACCTTTATACCTCAAGTTGATGGGCGCAATGCAGGTCATGTTTTTTGTGGAGATGACCTACGCAGTAAGGCTGAGATGCATTCATTATCAGATGGGTTGCTTGCTTGTACTTTTTTTTCTATACGACTGAGAAGCACTTGGCCTTCATCTCACCTGCTTTCGAGTTATAATAAGGCAGAAGGTGGAAGCGCACTGCACCCGGAATTATCAACAGTCTGTGGCTATCTTACCTCAAAATGCCGGAATACAACCATTTAGAATTTCTGTTACGGCGACAGCTTAAGGTTAGTTAAGGGTAAAGGCGGACTTTGTTTTATTCCACCTGTTTAAAGACGGACTTAAACAAAGTCGTACCACCAACTGTTAAAACAACTCACTTTAAACAATAGAATAATATGCGCCGTTCGTTTAGATTTAGATTTAGAACTCCCTCGCCCCTAAAATATTACCACTCCCAAAACTCTCGCTGTCGTCCTTTTCGAACCAGACAATACGCCATCGGTCAAGATGGCCTTGACCGATGGCGTATTCTCTGGTTCGAAAAAACTTCGCGGTGGCGCCAGCGCTGCCGCATTGTTTTTTTGTTTCTCCCAGTGTTATCAGAATAGAATATTATGAATATATAGAATATTATCGGTTATGATAGCATAAAATCACGTCAGACACTTTTAAAATTAAACTCAATTTCCTGCAAGCTAACACAACCAAACAAAGCACAATATTGTACCCCCTCGCTATTGATCCATAACGATCGTCAATGATGCACAAAAAAATCTTCAGAACCTACTAGCCACCCGCCTCAACTTCACACGAGTGCAATTTATTATAAATCATAATCAATTGCCCAATTCAGATTTTATTTTCTCTAAAATCGTAATTCGTGAAGAATCAACGTTATTTGACCACAAATCAGAGTCCTCGTTGACCTACGTTCAGGAAATTCTCTGACTCTGAGAGATATCTGATATATCTATCCATGTCACGTCTAACAAATTTCACGTTCAATAGCGGTATCTCTAGCTCTCTGTGACCAGGTATCACTGTATCTGTATCGTGTGTAACAATCGTTCAGACATTTTGTAGAAAATATTTACAAATCATAAATACCTACAAACGTTCCTAATTGCGTTGATCGCTGTTACTATTAATGTAAACGATATCAAAAGGGGCTTTTGATATCGTTAAGATCAGAAAGTTGAATTCTCAAAATTTCAACATTTTGAGAATCTCAAAATTTATAATTTCCCAGAATATTGATTGATTTTTGTTTCGCAAAATGTTGAATTTTTAGCATGTTGAATCACTTAAAAGTTTAATTCCCATAAACGATGAGAGGAGTTTAGAAGAAGTTAGAGCAGAAACAGACAGGGGCAGATAAAATATAAAACATAAAATAATACAGAGACACAATGTATATTGTTTCCGAATAAATGAATTGAATTGAATTGAATACTATTTAGAGAGTGATAGAAGATTTTTTAGGATATTCAAATGTACTGTAAGTACGGAATAGCGGGAGAAAAAAGACAAGAAACTCTTGCTAGATATGTTTTTTATTATTTTATCACTGTCTGTGTACCTACCAGTATTTGAATTTTGAATTTTGACCGAACAGTATCGAAACTATTTGTTCAGCAACCAAAGAGTATATTGTATACCAACGGGAAGGAAATTTACCAACATTAAAATAACGAATGTAGCTGTTAGTTCTGTTCAGGCACCAAGCAACTTCCCTGCGTTGGCCTGAGTCACTTTCTATTTTTACTTATCCTGTTGTTTTAGAAACATTCAGAGAATATGTAACAAAAAGTGCATCAAAAAATACTGAAAATAATAAACCCGTCAAGTACGGACACGCACACCGTGGGTTAAAGGCCATAATGCAGATTCGGTGAAAATTTCAGCTGTGTTCATGAGATACAAGTCCGCTGACAAACAGACGTATATGGACATAGCACAGGCTTATAAATAGGCCCGTAGGTACCATTTGAGTACGAAACTCTAAAAATAACTGACTTTGACCTGACTTCCTATTGATAGTGCAGTGACGGGCCCAATGTAAGCGATAACTCTAAAATAAGCTGTATTTCCTCTAACTGAACCCAAATAATATTGCTTCATAATCATCATCAACCTGCTGACAGTCCACTGCTAAAAAAAATTTAGCTAAAAGATGCCACTAGAATCTTTTTTTTTCTAGTTTACGATGAGGCAAAAGTCTCGTGGCAAGGTTCAATATGTTTTTTTTATTGTACGACGGGGAAGCGTTTGGACTTCATCTCACCTGGTTACAAGTTGAGATAAGGCCGAAGGTGGAGGCGCACTTCACCCGGAATCCTCAACAAACTTAGGAACTGGCAATCTTACCTCTAAATGCCGGGACACAACAATTTAAAAATTGTTGCTATGGCGACAGAATTTGGTGTTTGATAATGGTAGCTACTAAGGCGGACTTAAACAAAGTAGTACCACCAACCAAACAATGCACAATATTGTACTCCCCCTGGGCATCGAGCCCGGGGCCTCTGGATCTGATACCGGAAGGCAAACTACTAGGACCACAGAGGCGGTTAAAAGACGAAATCTGTAGTGTAGATGGATTGCGTAAAAAAGGGCATGTATGCGTGTGAGAGAAGTGGGTTACGATTGGCTGAAAGAAGTGAATGCAAAAGAAGAATATGTTGTGCTGACCTTCATTAGAGCGAGATAACACTGCAGATATTAGAAGAAGATTACTTATAATTGCACTCTTGATAACGGGTTACCTACACACATTTTTCTAAAAATATCGTCAGATTAAATATTAAATTAAGTAATTAGGCTTATACCGATTTAGAAGCAGACGAGAAAGCTAGAAAATCGGCAGCACCGTTTTCAGTTACGAGTTTGCAATCCTGTTCCATTTTATGAACAGGTTAGCTCTTGACTGGGCAAGGCTGTGGCAACGAGTGGAACGAGCTTCCTCAGAGGGTCCGAATTCTCCCGCGCACCATCAACATGCAAACCGTTTGGTGCCGAACTTTGGCAAGAGGATAGTCGCTAGCCAAGCAGACGATTACAATTTCTACCACCAGTAATTGGAATTATGGTTATTTACCAACGGACCCCATGACTCTGCTACCGTTACCACTAACTAGCTGCACTATTCTTATGTTTCTTCTTTATGCATTTGTTAAACCAATACACATACCTCTACCATCCCGTGAGATAAGCTTAGAGCGGGATCAGCTGACTAAAGAGCCCATGTACAGACAGCGTCATAGATAAGTAGCCCTCTAATTACTACTCCGCGAACAGTAGTATAGAAATTCTCGCAATCATAAATTATATTCAAAAACTATACTACCTATATAACTGTCGTGCGGATTTGAACTTAGGACCGTCACGCATCACACCATGACCAACCGCTTATTCATTTCAGCTATCGTGTTGAAGAGCTGTTATGCTACATTTTGATATCACTAGCGTCAATTAATTTGTCCTTGTCCAGCAGATGAATGACAATCTTATTTATCATTTTAATAATGTGGGTATTGTGGGTAGTTGATAATGATTCTATAACAAAAACAAAGAAAATGATTCGTCATCATTATCCGATTGACTTATTTCGTGCTGTTGGCAATTACTTATATTTTGTTTATTTTGTAATGATGAAATAATAAAACTATCAATTTAACTTTTAAATATATATTATTTTATAGTGGTAATTGAATAAATTCAAACGATAATGCAAGAGATTGGTGTATAGAATTTCGATAAAAAGTTTGAAAAAATATCATTTTTTTTTACATTACGTTAGCAAAAAGTAAATTAGTTTAGGGAAGCAAACACAATTTCTTCTGATTGACAATCCGTGTACGATACCATTATACCACCACTGCTCTTTACGGTGTAATTAAAATTATGATTAGGTTTACATGGTTATAAAAAAATAACTTATTTTTTATAGCAAAACTCCAACGTACGCTGAAGGGATATAATGATGCTGAGTGTCTTGTGCAAGGGGTTTACTTATCTACTACGCTATCTGTACCAATAATTTTTAACACTTTTCCGTGTCATGTTACGCCGAGGCAGCGAATTGACCATTCTCAGTCAGTCCCTGAATGTCGTAAAAGCCGACTAAGGGATTTCACTAAAAGAAGGGCAGCAGCCAATTTATTTTTAATCTAACACCTTTACAACGAACACCAATCCAACTACCAAGCGTGGTGATTATGGAATGACTCGCTTTTGGGGGAGGCTATATCCAGTATGGATATTAATGGGCTGTTGAAGAGCTAGATAATAACAGCTGAGTGAGATTAGTTGAGAATGCTTAGCTCGTAGTGTAGCCTGTGCCTCATTTACATTACGCCATAGGTTGTACAAATGCTCGATTTCTTTCTTACCTCATGCCCTGCCTCAAGAAGGTGCCTGACAAATCCATCGCCCAAAATCCCGTGGCTCTTTCCGGGAAATGGAAATACGAGTAATAACTTGTAGGCGTCGCACGCGCATATCGCTAGCACTAATGTGAAGAGTAGTTTGATCATATTCTGAAAAAGATAAAATTGTATGCCTTGTGTACATCATCATTCTCCTGCCCTTATCCCACGCTAGGGGCATAGCATGTTATTTCTTCCACACCCTCCTATCAGTCGTCAAACCTACATCTAGATCTTTCAAATCGATTTCCTCTTACAAATGTTTGAAAGATCTCTTCAAAACAGAGCATCCTCAGCTCGCTTGTTCGACCACGCTCATAGTCAAAGCCGCACTTTTTTAAGCACACTTATATCTTTTTCTTGTTGCACCCCTATTTGTAATAGCAGGTAGTTAAAAAAACCTTTTAACTATTAATGAGTAAGGTAAGTGTAATCTCTGCAAATAAACATTTTGAATTGATCGTATCAAATGTTCTAAAGATAGCCAGAAAGGCAAAAAGATGGGCGAAATATTGTTGTCTTTCTACCCCAATGTATCAAAAACCACACAGTTATTTGAAATCCCCCGCGACTATCAAAGTTTATTGATGTATAGTTTAAATTTCAATAATAAAGGATCGCCCGTTGGAAAGTTATGCCGATACAAACATTACCACAAACATTGTGCATATACCTCCCATACATTTATGCTCATTAAATCCGGAAAGATTCAGGTATTACCTTCTTTTTGTGGCTGTAAGTACCCTGTATATAGTATTTAACTTAATTCATTCAGTAGAAGCTGCTGAAAACCACTATGATTAAGCATAACACCAATGTTACAATAAAATTTACTTTTTAAACTTTTTAAACCGTAATTTTTTATATGGTAACTCTTTCAAGTGCGAATTAGGTACCCCTACGCCTTACATCGCTTCTATGTAAGAAGCGATGTAAGGCGTAGCGCGATGTATCTACCGGTCCAAACCTTGATTTGCTATACAAAATGTATGCGTAAACCTTTCGCAGAGTCTACGTTTTTTATATGTATACTTAATGCACACACACAGAAATAATGCAACTACTCGTAGTTAACTTCAAATTTAAAAGTCAAAGGAAAGCTAAAACCCTAACAAGTGTTTTCCGTAATTTAGCCCTTATGTTCGGACGGTTCCTTTTTGGAACACTACCTACTGAAATTAGATTAGCCCTGTCATTTCATACTTTTTTTTTAATGAAGCTCAAACATAACCCGACTGTTTCCTTTGTAGTAACATAGTTTTATTGAACATATTATTTTTAATTGCTTGAATATATTACTTTTTATGAATAAATAGACATTTATTCAATTAAAAGTACAATTAAACTAACTATGTATACCTGAGGAACGTTACAAACTTGAGTTGAAATTTTGTACGTGTGTTGATCATAGATTACAAATGGGTATTTAGTAAAAAATATCTGATAATCTAAAAGGGTGGAAGGGGGCAAAACAGTTTGTACCTATACAAAATATGTATTTATAATCCTATTGAGTTGAAAATTTGTATGTGTATTTCTAGAAACTTCCAAGTGCTACTTATTCAAAAAAACTTGAGTTATTCTTCCTAGAAAATTGTGAAACGGGGAAAATCTTTTTGTATGGAGGTGTACTTATATTTGATCCGATCGAGTTGAAATTTTGTAAATGTGTCGATTAGAGCTTAAAAATGCATATAAGAAAAAATATTTATCAAAATCTTTTAAAGGATAAAATGGGGCAAAACAGTATGTATGCAAAATATCTATTTATAATCCGATTGAGTTGAAAATTTGTATGTGTATTTGAAATGCCTTTTAAATGCTAATTATAAAAAAAACTTGGAGCTGCTCAGATAGAAACTATTTTTTTTGACTATTTTTCTAATAATAGCTTAAAATGCGTGTTCGAAAAAAAAAAAAATCTTACGGTCAAAAGGGGCAAACAGTTTCTATAAAAAAATCTTTATTTATGATCCAATTGATTTGAAAATTGCAAAGTGTATTTGTAATACCTTTGAAATGCTAATAATAAAAACAACTTCCACTAAAAGGTGAAATGGGGAAATACTTTATGCGTGGAAAAATCTTTTTATATGAACTGATTGAGTGGAAATTATGTTTACGTGTGTTTATTATAAGTAAATGCTTTTAAAAATTAAACATACGATTAAAGGGTGAAATGGGCCAAAATATGCATTCCGAATCTTTTTAATTGCATTTAGTTCAAATATTGCATGTATTTATGTTTTGAAGACAAATGAGATATGTGAACCCGGGACCTCTGGATCTGACACTGGGTGGACTACTAGACCACAGAGGTGGTTAAAACAGCCCTGGTTATCTAAAACATTTTACGAGCCGCCACATGGCTCTTTGACGACCATAACTAGTGGCAGTAGGTTCCCGGGACCGACAACGGCCCTCCAAAGCAATCTGGTAATTCTAGCCTGCAATGTCCGTACGAAACGGTCCGGCGACCAAACCTCATAAAGGAATGCTGCACCCGTGAATCGGACCTAGGACTACTAGACAGGTGCGAGTCTCTAAAGCGCTGAGATTTTCGAAGATTATTTTCTACCGTGTTTTTGGAATTCAATGATACTTATGCCTACTAACAACCAAATAAGCAACAGCTTCTCTTTCTTCTATATTTTACTCATATCATATAGTATAATTAGGATCTGGACATAAGATTTCAGAATTACCGGTACCGGCCGTGTAGTACCTAGGAAACCTGTCGTTCAGTACAAGCTGTATACCAGGTATATACAGCCATTCCGATTTTCTTATTTCACAGTAGCAAAGCACGGGTACTTTCAGCTAGTATCCATAAATATGAGTACAAATGATTGGTTTATAGTTTCATAATAATTTTATGTAATTTTTAAAACAGTTTGTATTGTTAATTTTCCGTTCAATAAAAACAAAATATATAATAAGAATAATGTTTAAATCTTACCGCTACAACTTTTTGCTATTTTGCACAAAGCAGATTTTTTTCAGCCAGTTAGTTTTATTTGTTTAATTTTATTTGATTGAAAATTTAACTAAAAAACTGTCACTTCAACCACATTTATCGTGTTTAGCAGAACTGTCGCGTATTCATTCTGTAGCGTCGCGTGCTATACTATAATGATTCCACAATAGCTCACTGCATGTACGTACATGCATAGATAAAGACCTGCCTCTATCTATGGTACAAGAGATGATTAAATGTACATAATACTAAGGACTGTACCGTGTCCTAACACAGTACCACTTATATCAAATGATGGGAAACTAAAGACATACCTACTATTCGTGCAAGCCCGTGCGACGAATTACGAATCAGATAGATCGGCCAAAAAATCTATTTTGGTTTGCTGATGGAGCTTCATAAATATAACCTTGATGTTTTTTGTCCGTGTACGCACACTATGCATGTAAATATTACTCAATACTCGATTTATTTGCGGTTCAATTTGTTGTATGACTGTGCTCTTCTAACCTAAGCTAACCTTATATCTAATCAGTGGGTCATAGTTTATCAAGTTTATTGAGTTGCCTAATAATTCTTTAAAAAAAACTAAGCTCAAATTCACTGTTCAAACTTTCAACTTTTCAACTTTCATGTTCCTGATATTCTGAACATCATTTTATTTATTCGTACATCAAGTAAGTAGTTACCTAACCCAAAGGTAAGTAATGTTTAAGAGTCAATGTTTAATTATAAAAAATGTTTCGTTCGCTTCTCTCACACGATAAATTAGATGTTAACAATAGAAATGCAAAATAATAGAAATACAAAACAGGAAATAAAATTTACACATAATGTTTAATTAATTTCCCGATTGTTTAACGTAGCTTATGACACTGAAGATTGGGATACAAAATCCATGTCCGGAATGCAGGTCACCAAAATGAGAATTATCTAATGACCTTTTACAAACCAAACTATATTATAATATTTTTATGTATCCTAGTGGTTTAAAAAAACTTATTAAAATATTCTTAATATGAAACGCGTATCGCAAACTAAGAAACAAAATTGAACAACGCGCCTGCAGCAACGGTAGTAGCAAGCTGCTTGATAAACTTCAACAGTATTACTTTTAATGCAAGGCGTAAGTCGTCTCAAATCATGAGCAGTTGGTGCGAGGAAGACCCTACAGGTGATATGCTGTGGCCAAAAAAAAGTCTAAACAAGCAGAAAATAGAAAAGTGCATCCATGCCTCAGGTATATGCTGTCTTTTTGCATCGTAGAAATAAGGACTGCATTTTTGAAGTGAAAACTTCTCTTTGAGCGATTTACCTACCATAAATCGCTCAAAGCGCGGGCAAAACTTATGGAATCGTATCACCGACATACTGTAAAATGAAAAGACTCCCGTTTCTGCAATTATTATACTCCTAAGTGGTCCATTGTGCGTGGTCGTCACCGACATGTAGTAGCAGGTAAATTGACCAAATGAATAGTTTAATTTGTGTATTCTGTGCAACCGTGTTTAATTGTATTTTAGATAGACAAGTACGTGTGTGACTAGTTACTTATTATTCTAATATGTTTGGGTAGAAGAAATAAAAGTAAACACTGTTAGTAAGTCCCATGATTGACTTTTTTTTTATACAACAGACACTTTTATTCAGTGTTGTAAATAAAAGCCTCCTTACATAACTCCCTTAGTTTTTTGGTTGCTTGAAGATAAAACCTACGTGTAACAATAACAGAGCGGAGGCTGACACAACGAACTTGACTTTATTTGACAGTGGTGGTATCCACAGTCACAGCCAGTACACAGAAAATGGTACCCGGCAGATAGATCCACTCCATACCTTTCCTATTATAAATTCAATCGCAAACTATTTTTTTTGTAATTGTTTTCACGACGATGTTGACGAAATTGAAAGACGTTTTTCACGACATTTGGCATGGATATGGGGCCATAGGGTACAACAAGCTACCTTTTACCCGGGTGGATACCACACGGCTAAAGCTGTAGGTAATAAAATTCACGGTGCATTAATTAATCTTTTTATTATATGTCACTTTTAATGCTACGGATTTAAACAAATTGAAGATCTTTACTAAAACGTATAGAGCTATAAAAACTAAGACGGCTAGGTCGAGGTAGGCCTTCTGGTACCAGGGGACCAGAAGTGCTGGGGAGCGTAGGTGAGGGGCTCCTCCGGTCTTGACTACGTGCTCCACCCAGTGGACCAGTTCTACAGCCGGCTTGACAGGCCGGTCGTGAAAGACGAGTGAGAGCTCCTTGACTCTTTGTGAGTATCTGTGAAAATAATATTGATCTGTTAAAAGAATTACGTTTTAAAAACTAAACAGAAAACCCATTCCATGTAGAATATGATAGGTACCATTTCGTTTACATAGAAGACGTATTATTTCCAATTACTTTGAGTACAGATGGACCGACAGACAGACAGACAGACTCGTGATCCAATAAGTGGGCCGTTTTTTCCTTAGTTTTAAGGTACCTAATAAATAAGTACATTCTAAAAATACACAAATCACTTCAAGTGTGTCTACAATATTTGAAGATTTCCCTAGATTTCTCCCGGATCCCATCATAAGATCCTGACTGGATGACGATGGAACCAGCTGTAAAGTATTCACAGGTACTCTTTCAACTTAAAAAAGAATTTTCCAAATCAATCCAGGCGTCTTCGAGTAATCGAAAACATACATAAATAAAAAAAAATGATTCTAACGAATTGAGAACCTCTTCCTTTTTTTGAAGTCAGTTAAAAATAGTCAGCAAAAGGTTTTCGCGCTAGTGTCGTCATTTCAAAGCCTGGATAATTTTGCCATATTATTCACGCTTGGCAGGCGAATTGTAGATCTAACACACTATTAATATACAGTTATACTATGTCATACAAAATAACCAAAACCTTCAGTGCAGAAATAAGCTTGAGTCACTATAAATAATAGTAGGGTGCATCTGTCATCGGAAAATTGTAAACTGCAACAATATTGGTCTCATTGGTCCACTCATAGTCAAGCAATCAAGTTACTGAATAAAAACTGCTGCTCCGGTACATTTTGGTGGAGTTTTAGGTGAGACACATTCCGGGGAGAAGTCCTTTGTTTTATTAATCTGAGAGTCTACTCGATTCTGTGCATTTTATTTCCTTATTAGCTTAAGAGTGGCCAACGCTGTACCATGTACACACTACTTCCTAATGTGCTCGCAAGGGAAATATCATCCAGCAGAATAATTCATTTTCTCGATGGAAAATTGATGAGACTCACTTAGGATCTACGAGGATCTCCTCAATAGCCAACTTCAGCTCGCCAGCCATGGTGTAAGAAAGTGGGACAGTCTTGGCGATCCCCTTGTTGACCGCTCGCTTGACGTTGACGAACTGGTCTGCGAAGACTGGTATACCGATGATAGGGGTACCCGTGAGGATGGTCTCCGTTGTGGAGAGGAGGCCTCCGTGTGTTATGAATAGCACGCAGTTGGGGTGAGCTGAAAAAAAGCCTCTGTTAACGCGATTATTATATCTAATTTATTATATTATTATTATCCATTTATTTCAGATCATGTTAATCCATACAGAATATTACAAAACATTTAGGCTTACAACTAAATTACCTAAAAAATAACAATACCTATACCAATACCAATAACAATACCTATACCGGTAATATTATAAAATGCTCATGATATTTCTTAGTTTCTCTGGCCTTGCATTATTAATATAAACTACCATATATTTTTTTTCGAGTAATCAATTACAGTTACTCACCTAGAATGGTTTGTTGAGGTGCCCACTGCAGAATCTTTACGTTCTTTGGCAGATCAGGCATAATTTCCTCAAATTTCCACAAGACTGTCTGCTTGAGGGTACCGAACATTTGAAGCAGTTCCTTCTTCAGCTGCTCAGGGAAGTCCTTGCTCTTCAAGTTGGATCCCATGCTGAAGTAGATCACGCCGTGCTTAGATTCATCCATAAGTTTTTGTAGTTCCTGGAATCAATAGGGCTGTTCTGTGTTTCAGTGCT
Source organism: Venusia cambrica (assembly GCA_951394065.1). Lineage (NCBI taxonomy): Eukaryota > Metazoa > Arthropoda > Insecta > Lepidoptera > Geometridae > Venusia > Venusia cambrica. Next base: position 6,535,731 of record OX596057.1, read on the forward strand.
GATCGGAAGTTTTATATAAAGTTGTCTCTCTTACATCGGAAGCGAATGGGAGAACCATTTTTTTCTGGGAAAGCAACGAGCTTTCCCTGGTGGGTGAGTTTGCACTTGTCTTGCTCTAGGCCAGAGTCCACGAAGCAACGAGCTTTCCCAGAAGGCACTGGCTCTCCCGCGATGAAACACAGAACATTGGGGCTGGGTGTTGGCAGGAGCGTGGCATAACAAAGTCCCTTGTCGATGTTGCAAGTGGAATAGGTACCTACTATGATAAGGCGATAATGAGGTTGGATATGCAAAAGTTGGTTATAGTATGTGGAATACGGGTAGGTATACCTCCTCTAATGGACACCTTTATTTGATTACCCGTCAAACATGTCAAGCCATTTTTGATCTTTCATTTCTGACTTTTTTTTGTACGACAGGGAAGTGCTTGGCCTTCATGGTTACAAGTTAAGATAAGGCTGAAGGCGGAGGCGCACTTCACCCGGAATCCTCAACAAACTGAGCAACTGCTATCCTACCTCTAAATGCCGGAATTGTGATTTTAGAATTATTGTTATGGCGCCAGAATTAGGTAAGATGGCGGTGGCTAGCCAGGCGGACTTAAACAAAGTCCTACCACCAACCAAACCAAGCACAATATTATACTCCCCTGGGGATCGAACCCGGGACATCTGGATCTGAAATCAGTGGGTTGAACCACTAGACCACAGAGGCGGCTATGTATGATTTACCTCCTAGTGTTTTTCTCAGGGCAATTGCTGGCTTTTGCTAGCGGTTACGGTTAAGGCGCCGCCGCCTCCACGAGCGAGTGAAACGTGACGATATTATCGTCGTGCTACTTAATTCAGTAGCAACTGAATGAGCGTGTCTCCTCATGGCGATAAAATCGCGACGATAGGTGGATCGAAACGTCGCGATACACACGCTCGTGCATGTGGCGCCTTAGTGATCACAACACTAGAGTCTAGAGGACTGATAGGGTCCAGCCGGCTAACGACCATCCTCCTGCCAAGCGTGTTCCATTGGTACGCGGGAATGTCAGTGCCCTTTGGAAAAGCTCGTTCCATCACAGACATCATTCCTTGCTCAGGTCTAGAGCTAGACAGAAAAGCTCAACCGCTAACCCCTCTTTGTAAAAAAGGCAGAAGAATTGTATGTTCGTTGATTACCTACCTCTGACAAGGGTGTGGCGATCTCTTCCACGTGGTATCCCCCGATGGGTTTGTAGCTTTGCGGCATACGAGTGGCTTCCCCCATGGAGACATGCGAGTTGCCAAGTACTAGAGACGCGTTGTATTTGAGTTCTGAGAAGGAGGGGGGGATCCGACCGCGCTGTGTGATGTACGGAGCGATCAGGCGGTGGTATTCCCGGTGTTGGGAGTAAGCGATGACGCTGAAATGGAATGGTCAAAATATTTTCTCTTCCGCAATACTTTTTTATTCGCCGAGGTAGTTCCGTCTAACGAAGGACCCCTTCATTCCCTCCTGAGGATATCATAAAAGGCGACTAAGGGAATAAAATACACCAGGTGCTAGGCAGCAGCATCCGCTGTAGTACGTAACACCAATAATGCTATCACCGATTCGCATGCCAAGCGTGGTGATTATGGCAAAAACCCTCCCGTCTTGGAGGAGGCTCACGTCCAATAGTGAATGTTTACGGGCTTTTATGATTTATGAATTCTTTTTTATTACGTATAGTAAAACGGGGAGGCGCTTGGCCTTGAGCTGTTCTCAAGTTATAAGGCGAAGGTGGAAGCGCACTTCATTAATTCAATATCTAACGGTTATCAAATCGCTTATTGGTTAGCTTGTCATCATAAGTGAGTGGAGGAGTGAAAATTTTAAAATTAGACGATTTAGAACAGGTCACGCAGGGGTGATGGGGTAAGTAATTGGTTCTGAGAAAAACTAAAATGTTTATTTTCTATACTAGACTTTCATGAGTATCTAGGAAAGCTCGCTCCATCGTAGACCTCCTTGCCCTGGCCTAAAGCTAGTCAAGCCCAGAGGTCAAGAGGTCAAGAGCTAATCCACAGTTTTCATCATCATCTAAGGCGCTTGATCCGCGGGTAGGCCTTGACCTGGTCAAGTATATTCCGCCATCCAATTCGATCTCTACTAGCTTCTTCTTTCCAGCTTCTCATTCCTATTGCTTTTAGATCTTGCTCCACTCCATCCAGTCATCTGAGCTTTGGTCTTCCAGGGGGTCTGCGTTTTAGTTAGGAGAAACCATATCCGCTAGACCTCGATGGCTAGGTCACGTGGTCTGAATGGGTGAAGACCGTGCAGTCAGGCGAGCATACGCAGGTCGTTCTAGATGCCGGAGGCCCGTCGGGGGTCCGAGGTACCGCTGGAGTGACGTGGTGGAGAAGGACCTGCGGGAACTACAGGACTGAAGCGGCCATGAACCGGGAAACCTGGTTATCTCTTGTATCCCAGGTCAAAAACCACTTTGGGTCGCGCCGTAGCAGTAAGTAATAAGAGTACAATAAGAGTAAATATATACAAAAAATTTTGGAAATAATAGACGATAAAAGGTACGGAATCGGACTACTGCTCGATATGACAAAGGCATACGACAAGGTTCAATACGATATTTTGCTGACTAAACTGTACGGAATCGGAGTCCGTGGGATCGTGTATGATTGGTTTAAATCTTATTTACAAAACCGGACTCAATATGTAGATGTAACTTACTACGATCATAGCGCCCAAAGTTCGACTGTTGTCAGATCGTCAGAGATCCAGATCCACAATTCTATCCCACAAGGAAGCGTACTCGGATGCATCTTATTCCTTATTTACATAAATGACCTTCCTAAAACCTTGAACCAGTCATGCGTACTTTTTGCCGACGATATATCTATTTTGACATGTTGCGAAAATAATGATAATTTTAATTTGACATCTTCCCTAAATAATTTACTTGACCGCATTACAGACTGGATGACTGACCATAACTTAGAAATAAATTTTTCAAAAACTAAACTAATGCAATTTCGACCATATGAAAAAAAAGCATTGACAATTAATTACACATATAAAAACCAAAGAATTGATTGCGTAAACACATTTACTTTACTAGGTTTAGACATTGATACCCACATAAATTGGAAAGCCCATATAGAAAAAATTAAAGCAAAACTGTCAAGCTTCGCCTATGCACTGAGGGAACTGAAAAAAGCTACTGACACAAAAATCGCCATAACAGCATATTTCTCATATGCTGACTCATGGTTAGCATATGGAATAACCCTCTGGGGCAATAGCGTCGATGCCCCAGACCTTTTCATCTTACAAAAAAAATGTATACGTTCAATCTCTCAAATAAAAAAACGAGACAGCTGTAGGCCTTATTTCTTAAAATATAATATTCTAACACTTACTGGAAAGTACATCTTAGAAATATGTAAATTTGTAAGAAAATACCCCCAATTCTTCCCTAAATTAGTAGACCAACCGCGACGTTATGAAACTAGACACAAATATAATTTAGTAATACCAAGCTCCAGGCTAAAAATGTTATCCACAGGCCCAAATGTTATGGCCATAAAAATATATAACGCGCTCCCAAAGAAGATTAAAAGTATTGAGCAAAACAATAAATTCGAGAAAACACTGAAAAATTTATTACTGGAAAAATGCTATTACTGTCTTAAAGATTTCCTTGCTGACGAATCTTTAAAAAATATATCAATAAGTTAGTAAATTAGGCAATGTTATTAAAAATAAATATAGAATTATAATATTATGACGATATGTCCAAATAGATTGTTTATTATACTTATTTTAATTAAAACTTTTTGTGTAAAGCCCTCTCTTGACGTTGCAATACCCTAACAGGGTACATGTACAGTACTATGTAATATTATTAAGAACTATGTAACTAAGTACATGTAGCAATAAATGTATTGAGTATTGAGTATTGAGTACTTACGTCTCCCGTATAGCAGTAAGTTTAATCGTGCCGTACAACTCCCAGAATCTCTGCTCGAATGTAAATGGGGGCACTTCGTACACAGTCCATGGATTGTAGGCAGGGCTTAGATAATCGTCCACTAAAGTCAGGATCATCCAGTGGGGCTCTACCGTTGAGACCCAGATAAAAGGTGCACGGTACACCGCTGCGATGCTGAAATATAACAGATAGTACACTGGCCAACATTCATTAACACAATGAATACGGCAATGGCGGTGATCAAGGTCAAGGTCTGTTTGAGGATGATGTTTGAGAATCAAGTAATCGTACGAATTTTTTCTCTGTTCAGCTCACATAAAAGCTCAGCTAAGCTTGGGGCTAGAAAGTATCAGCTGTGAAATATCCCATACAAAATTGACAATCATGGATTTGCGGTAGACATGACCTTCATGATCATGACCCTCGAAGAAGTTCCCTCTGTTCCGTTGGAGCGTGGGAGATCGCCTTTATAAAAGCAGCTTCTGGGAAAGATTGCAGCATCGTAGACCTCATCATCTGCCTAGTAATACCCAGGCAATACTCGAGTTCTAGGTCGAGGTTAGGTAGTTACAGCAGCAAGTCTGGAAATTGTGTAACCGATGGGATGGGAGCAGGACAAAAATTAATGTTTTAGGGCAGATGGGATCTCGCAACGGAGCCGCTGTCTTTTGCTAGACGGCTATTTCTAGAGGTCCACTAGCAACCACCCTCCTGCCGAAGTCAGACGCCAAACGGCTTGCTAAGGTGCCCGAGACAGCCAATGCTTTTTTGGAAAGCTTCACCTTAGATCTCATCCTTATTTTGGCCTAAATTTGGATAAGCCAATAAGGCTAAAAGCGTACACATAATCTAAAAAATAAAACATTGGAACAAACATGGGGTCACGATACAACCCATGCCTATTGTAACAATTCTTGTAACTTTTAGGGAATAGTATCTATGAAGGATTTTGACGATTTTGGTCACTCAGTAAAGTAATATAGTAAAATATTTGAAAAACTTATTCTTAACCAGTTGTTGTCACATTTTAACTGTAACAGGCTACTTCATGAAAAACAATTTGAGTTTACTAAAGGTCGTTCAACAACTGACGCTGGTGCCATGTTGTTGAAGTACGTTTTTAAAGCCTGGGAAGGAAAATAGGATGCCATAGGAGTATTCTGTGATTTATCTAAGGCTTTCGACTGCGTAGATCATGACACCTTAATCTCAAAGCTAAAACACTATGGCTAAATGGCTTGATAGGGCTAAAGATAATTGTGATTGTGTAAATGCTTCTCTAGCTAGAGTTCTTGATTGGTTTACGGTAAATAACCTCTTATTGAATGAAAAAAAAACAAATGCATTAGATTCACCTTGCCTAACGTTCAAGTCAGCAATGCTAACATTACCTTAAATCGGGAAATACTTAACTTTATGGAAGCAACTACTTTCTTGGGTTTAAATATCGATGCAAAGTTGCAAAGTTGCAAATGTATTAATATATTCATATTAATACATTAGCTTGCAGGCTAAGCTCGGCAGCTTACGCAGTACGTACCATAAGGCATCTTACTGAAACTACGGCGAGGTTAGTTTATTTTAGTTACTTTCACAGCGTTATGTCCTATGGCATATTTTTATGTGGAAATGCAGCAGATATCGAAAGCATTTTTATCCTGCAAAAGAGAGCTGTATGGGCCATTTATAAATTGAAAAATCGTGACTCTCTCAGGGAACGTTTTAATGAGATTGGTATTCTTACAGTCAGCTCCCAATACATTTATGAAAATCTCTCATGCACGCTCACAGGAACATTAATGAGTTTGGTAAAAGAAGTGATGTACAGTGTTAATACTAGAAATAAAAATAAACTTGACATTCCTAGGTATCGCTTAGGAAAAGTAAATCATTCATTCGTAGTTAACTGTGGACGATTCTATAATAAGCTTCCTCAAAGCGCCACCAAACTATCTGCTCGTAAATTCAAATTGTATGTAAAAATAATTTAATTAAAAGAGCCTACTACAAAATAAGTGACTACATCGACGATAAGAACGCGTGGCTCGTTGTTGCTATACCAGTTGACAGTTAAATGGTGATTTCTCAATGTTAAGAAACTGCCCATGAAGTAGTTATGTAATAATAAATGTTTGAAGATAATATTAAGTATTTAGGTTTATGATGTAGGTAACACTTGTAATGTTATTAAATTATTATAAACACTTTATACCTAAATGTTAAATGGATCATCAAAAAATTAACCAGCCCGAGGTTCTTGCCTTTCTCCTTGTGTGCTGGTCGCGATTCCGAACAGGCGGTAGATTTGACGTTTCAAAATGATCCTAAAAATATTCATGAATAAAAATATTTGACTTTGACTTTGAACAAAGATACTTATGCCGATTCAATAAAAAAGAAAAGTTTACAATATGTGTATACTACCATGCTTAACTTATGGTTGTCGTTGTCAGACGTGGGCATTGACAGAAAAACTGTCTTGTAAAATAAAAGTGTGCCAAAATTTCATAGAACGAAGTGTAATGGGAATCAAGAATAAAGACAGAGTACGATTAGAAGACATAAAAAAAAACAACTAAATTCAAAAATGTACAAACAGTCCACCGAACACTTAAATGGAGATGGACAGGGCATATGCTAACAGAAGAAAAAGATAAATAGACAAAAATAATAACAGAGTGGTATCCTAGGGATGGACTAAGAAACAAAGGGTGACCGACAAAACGCTGGGAAGATGAGATTAAAAAAGTTGCCGGTCCAGAATGGATACCACTAGCAAAGGATAGAGAAAGGTGGAAATCTTTAGAGGAGGCCTTTGTCCAAAGTAAAGCTGTTAATATTTGAGTGTAACTGATTGCCGAAAACTACTAATTACCTAACAATATTTTAGATTAAGCACTAACATTAACATAGCGTAGCATTACGGCTTCTCACTAACCAAAAACATTGTAAAACAAACAGCAAATATAGGCTAATTTTATTTTATTTTATTTTTATCTATGAAGAACTGCGTTCAGTCATTGACTAGAATATAGACAATTGAAGATCAACATACCCAGAATACAGTTCGTCAAACATCCACTCAGCGATCACCAGGTGGAACTGCTGAGTTGGATCCCCCAGGAGCTTCACCACGTTTTGGTGCTCCAAGGTCTTGGTTGCGAGGTGGTGCATTAAGAATATCAGGTATGTGTTGTCCATGACCAGAGATTTATTGATGTATGCTGATAGTGACATTTTGTTTTCTGAAATAATAACGTGGTAAAAACCAAAATGAATACCGACTTCAATGAAGAATAACATACAATTTCGTTGTGAATGACGTATTTTTTCCAATTATTTTGATGATAGATGGACGGACAGATGCGTGATCATATAAGGGGTCAATTTTTTTTTTCTTACTTTTGGGGTAATACACCCTAAAAATACCCAAATCGCTTCAAGTGTGCCTATAATATTTGAAGAGTTCCCTCGATTTCATCAGGATTCCACCATCAGATCATGATCTGGTGACGATGGGATCACCTGTAAAGTATACCCTGAAAAGGTAATCAAATAATAAATTTGCCAAATTGGTCCAGGCGTCTTTGAGTAATCGGGGAACATACATAAAAAAAAATGAGAACCTCTTTTTTTTTCAAGTCGAAAGAGTAGTTGACTCCCTCTAGTATTTTCTGGTATCGTCACCAGCAGACAAAGCCATCAATAAATGATTAAGGCTATTTTCATAATAATAATTATCTACTTGCGGAAGTAAATTAAATAGATACCTTATCATTGACGTCTGCAGATTTTACAAAATAATTTGATAACGGTGCGCATAATGGCAAGTATCATAACATTACAGATGGTAGCGCACAATATGGGAATATATAGTATAGACATAATCAATTTAACTAAAAATATCATATACATGAAAAAATTATAAAATCATAAACTACAATACACTATTTTGAGTACTATAGACAGTTTTAGCATGGACCAGAAAACGGACTTTGGGATCGTGCTCAAACAAGGACAGAACGAGGAGTGATGTTTTAGTATTTTTTTTTTGTACGACGGGGAAGCGTTTGGCCTTCATCTCACCTGGTAACAAGTTGAGATAAGGCCGAAGGTGGAGGCGCACTTCATCTAGCTAGCTAGGCGGACTTAAACAAAATCCTACCTTCAACCAAACCAAGCACAATATTGCTCCCCTGGGGATCAAACCGGGACGTCTGGAACTGAAATCGGTGGGTTGAACCACTAGAACCACAGAGGAACACGTGCATGGACTCTAAGGACGTGAGTAGTTGCGGGGGCAATATTTATATCATAAAGATGCGCGGTTAATTATAATTCATAATTAATACATTTGTGATGGAGAAGTTTTCCGTAAGAAGTAAGGTTTTGTCGGATGGACGGAAAGGCCGATTTATAACATAGACTTTGGAACCCCCGTGGCACCATTTGGGTACGATTTTAACCACCTCTGTGGTCCAGTGGTCCGCGCACCAGTGTCAGATCCATAGGTTCGATCCCCAAGGGGAGTACAAAATTGTGCTTGGTTTGGTTGGTAGTAGGACTTCATTTAAGTCCGCCTGGCTAGCTTCCACCATCTTACCCAATTCTGACGCCATAACAATAATACCTAAATTGTTGTGTTCCGGCAATCAGAGGTAAGATAGCCAGTTCCTTGAGGATTCCGGGTGAAGTGCGCTTCCACCTTCGGCCTTATCATAACTTGAAAAAAATCAGGTGAGATGAAGGCCAAACCCCTCCCAGTAATGCAATAAAAAAAAGGAACTCTGAAGTACTTATAGACGATTACAAGACTAGTAAACTTTTTTTTATTTCAAGCACTTGGTCACAAAATTTCCAAATGTTATAAAGATACAAAAAACCCGCGACGGGACTCGAACCCGCATCTTCGAAAAAGATGCGGATTCGAGTCGCGTCGCGGGTAGTGAATTTTTGTGTCAATATAACATTTGTAAAGGCTAGTAAGTCGGTCGCTCTTTTTTTAATGGATAGTTGGTCTATTTCCGACTGGTCTTGGACGTTCATTCTTTCATTCATTCATAATGATCAGGTACGCTATTAGTTATAATGAAATTACCTGGTATGAGTTTGGCGTTACTGCTCACATCGATCTGCGTTAGATTTTCGTGGATACTCTTCTTTGGATATGGAGTTATGTATGTAACCTGCCACAAAATATAAACACAAATCTTGAATTATATCTTTTAAACTAACTATGTACAAAGGAATCAGTCAGATTACCTAAGGACCGTTACAAACGGCCTATAGGTAACTCAACTGTTCCAGACCAGTACCAGACGGAAGAGACCAAGACACTGGCTGCATTGCCACGCTGAATAGCTATGCTAATTCGCTGGCCTAATATATCTATCTTTTATATTTTACAAGTGAGATGACGGTCAAACGTTGGACCAATCAAAAATTAATTTTATCGCTAAGTGATTCGCCTGCAGAAAAATCAATTGACTTGCAGCGCAGTGCCCGGAGCCAGGCTATACTTCCTGAGGTTGCCTCCTGCGGAAGCAAAACACTGGATCTGATTTTTCAAAAGGAACTCAGCCGATTTGACACTAAATATCGACAACCCACACGGCTCAGTTGGAAGTAGCTCTGTCTTCTGAGCTGTAGGTTGTCGGTTCGATTCCCACCCAGGATAAACATTTGTATGATAAATCTTGATGTTTTTCTGTGTTAGGGTGTTGATAAGTATGTGTCTACAAAAAAAAGTTTTTAAGAATTATATAGCGTGTAATCTTGTTCCCATATTGTGCTTAGTTTGGGGCTAGATGGCGCTGTGTGAAATAATGTCCTGTAATATAATATATATACACAAAGAGCAATTATACCTCTCATAATTCTCGTGCCATCTATTAATTAGTATAAATATATGGATATCAAATATAAATTGACTGAATAGAAACTGAGGAACTAATCTTACCTCATGGCCAGCATTCAGCAAATGTCTGACAACCCCATCTCCTAGGATGCCATGACTTCTTTCGGCTAAGGGAAAGATCACCAAAATTTTGTAGCCATCACAAAGAAGAGATGTTGTCAGCAGAGCCAGAAGAAACCAAGAACACCTTGTCATTTTACTGCAACAAAACAAATGTGGTAAATTTGTTTATGTTTATTTTGGCACATCAAACAAAGCCGCCTCTGTGGTCTAGTGGTTCAACCCACCGATTTCAGATCCAGAGGTCCCGTGTTCGATCCCCAGGGGAAGTACAATATTGTGCTTGGTTTGGTTGGTGGTAGGACTTTGTTTAAGTCTGCCTGGCTAGCTACCACCATCTTACCTAATTATGTCGCCATTATAACAATTCTAAAATTGTTGTGTTCCGGCATTTAGAGGTAAAATAGCCAGTTTTCCTCAATTTGTTGAGGATTCCGGGAGAAGAACGCTTCCACCTTCGCTCTTATCATAACTTGAAAACCAGGTGAGATGAAGGCGAATAACTTCCCCGTCTTACATAAAAAAAAAACTTATATATCTTACGAAGCACAGACACACCACATTCACAGAACACGAAAACGCTCTGTTTGTGTCAAGGTTTTTGCTAATTGATTACTGAAATTATAGATATGCTTATCTAGAATCAATCTCTGAGGATCACGGCATCGTTTAATGATCACTAAATGTTACGCAAGGACAGGTACGTTTTTGAGATTGTTGTATGTGATGCAGTTGGTAACAAGGTTTATGTACGTACTCTGTCAAATAAATACCTAAATTAGGTTTATTCAACCGAGTGAAATCCATGTCGAGCCCATAACCTTTTTCAACGACGGCTTCCTCGTCGCTTGGTCCTCATCACCTGGTTTCAAGTTATGATAAGGCCGAAGGTGGAAGCGCACTTCACCCGGAATCCTCAACAAACTGAGAAACTGACTATCTTACCTCTAAATGCCGAAACACAACAATTTAAGAATTGTTATTAAGGCGACAGAATTAGGTAAGATGGTCGTAGCTAGCCAGCTGGACTTAATTAAAATCCTAACACCAACCAAACCAAGCACATTATTGCTCCCCCTGGGGATCGAACCCGGGACCTCTAGACCCGAAATCGGTGGGTTGAACCACTAGACCACAGAGGCGGTTAAAATCAATTATTTCATGCTTAAAAATTGGTACTATAAACAAAGAAAACAATATCACACAAAAATAAACTTAATAATAGGTTAAGTCTCAGAAATTAATCAAAAAAATCTGGTCATTCATTAATTGTTCGATCTCGTTATAACATTTACTAACTAACGTGGATGGGTCAGTGGAGTTACCAATAGACCATTTAATTTTGTAACGGTCCATAGGTACCCCCCCTTGCAAATAGTTCATTTACATACAATAAATCAGGAAGTAGGTAAGTTTGTAGGTACATTTTTTTTATTATAGCAGGTACCGGTTCAGTTTTTTAAATTCACAATAATCAAAACAAGTTATCAATAAGGGTGCCTATGTAAACAACCTTATAGGGCTATTAAAAATTAAGTAAATAGTTGCATGGCATTTATTTATAATAGTTTTGGTATTGTTATACCTTCGACTAGCTAAGACTACAGAGTAATATTTTACTATAAAAAAAAAACTTGTGTTTTACGTTACCTCGCTGCGACTTGTCCGTATTCTTACTCTTAGTAAGTATGTTCAAAGTTGGGCTTACGTAACACACTACACTTATACACTTAAATGTGTATAAATTGCGATTGGCCTAATTACTTCCTTAATATTCTTATCCATTATTTCAACAAAAAGATGATGAATGTGCTGTAATAAGTAGGTATATTGATAAGTTTGCTATCGTTATTTATTTCATTTAATCCTAGCAGTCCCAATTTTTAACCGTCTTTAGAAAAAAAGTCCTCCTTTTTTTTAAAGACTTCGATTGGTTCTCGATGCGTCGGAATCTGTTTTTTTTATGTATCGAAGACGCTTCTACAGATTTGGATTTCTTTTATTTTGTTTGAAAAGGTATAGGTACTTCACAGGTGATCCCATTGTCATCAGGTCTGGATCTGATGATGGAATCTTCATTCTTCATTGAAGTCGGTTGTCTTTTTAGTTTTTAAAACGTAATTAATATAGTGACAACTTTATGACATAACTATTGCCCCCGAAGCTACTCACGTCAGTAGGTGATAGCCTTTAGAGTCCATGCACGTATCCCCTGGGTGATGGAGTAGCTTAGTCTGGGGGCTTGTGACCACCCATCGATCGAACCCGTGCCGCCAAACGGCCTGGAATCGGCTCAGTGTAGAAAAAACGGGACAAAAGGGTTCGGTGTAGCCATGATCCAACCGAGTGAGTACGGATCAGGGTAGCTTTGCACTACAGTTTCGGAGTAGAAAGGGATTGACGAAGTTAAAGCTGTAAGGGAGACTACGCGTGAAGGGTAACGGGATCTGAAGCACCGTTCTCCGCTGGTCGACCGCAGGCTATAGGGTACCCAAGTAACGTGCCAGCGACAGGTCAAAGGCTGCCCGCCGCCTTGAGCTCCATAGTGCCTGCCGACCGGATGAAAGAACCCGATGGCCACTTCTGTGGGGTTCGGGCGTCTCCACAGTTTCCCTACCGGGTACCTTATTGGTGTTGCCTCGAGTACTCCCGTACTCTCTGGCTCTGTAGAGCCTTGCCTTACTGCCGTAGTCTTCACAGTCCTCTCATCATTCCAATGAAAAAAATATCAGACTCGAAAAGCAGCGGAAGCAAGTCCTCTCTCCAAAATATTTAATCGCCTGTGTGGTCTAGTGGTTCAACCCACCGATTTAAGATCCAGAGGTCCCTGGTTCGATCCCCAGGGGGAGCACAATACTGTGCTCGGTTTGGTTGGTGGTAGGACTTTGTTGAAGTCCGCCTGGAGACAGAATTAAGTAGGTAAGATGGTGGTAGCTAGCACCATCTTACCTACTTAATTCTGTCACCATAATAACAATTCTAAAGTTGTTGTGTTCCAGCATTCAGAGGTAAGATAGCCAGTTCCTCAGTTTGTTGAGGATTCCGGTAGAAGTGCGCTCCACCTTCGGCCTTATCTTAACTTGTTACCAGGTGAGATGAAGGCCAAGCACCATCCCCGTCGTACAATAAAAAAAATAATTGTATTGAAATTTTAACTAATAGGAAGAATATAAAAACAATTTAAATAATTTATTAATTAGGATTACTAATACTATTACGAGTATTTATATTTAGTCAGTGTTGTTTTGAATCTGTCAGATCACGTGTGTACGAAAATGAATATTACCATAATATTACTAAGGAAAATATAGGTGAACGCGCACTTCACCCGGAATCCTCAATAAACTCAGAAACTCGCTATCTTACCTTATGCCGGAATACATCAATATATTGCTGTTATGACAGAATTAGTTTAAATGGTGGTAGCGGACTTAAACAAAGTCCTACCACCAACCAAACCATGCACAATATATTGTACTCCCCATGGGATCGAACCCGGGACCTCTGGATCTAAAATCGGTGGGTTGAACCACTAGACCACAGAGACGGTTAAAATTCTTAAAAATTGTTGTGTTCCGGCATTTAGAGTTAAGATAGCCAGTTCCTCAGTTAGCGGCGACAGAATTAGGTAAGATGGTGGTAGCTAGACAGGCGGACTTGAACAAATCCTACTACCAACCAAACCAAGCACAATATTGCTCCCCCTGGAATCGAACCCGGGACCTCTGGATCTGAAATCAGTGGGTTGAACCACAAGACCACAGAGCACCACCATATAATTTCAAAATAACCCTTATGATTGTAAACTTAGTGTCATTTATGACATCTACGTATAGTAATTTGTATCTGTCACTATCAAAAAATAAGAAGAAGAAGAAGAGGAAAAAGAAGAACGGGGGAAGTGGGATTTGGAATGTGAGGTCAGAGGGATACGAACACGAACAAAAAATAGGATTAGTTCAGAGTTATGGATCCAAAAAAGGTTTGGGAATATATAACTGTCGCTGAGCAAGAGAAAGATGACAATTGTGATGATTAATAAAGTCATAGTTTCTTATTGTAAAGTAGTAAAGTAAAATCGTTAGTTCTTGTTTGTAAATATTGGCGTTGAAATGCATGTGTACTGTATTGGTATAACATAATATACTGTTATCCAATGTCCAGTGGTTTGTACTCCTTAAAAGTAAAAGCTGTGGCTGTTTTGAGGCCTTCCATTCATCTCCTGGAGAATTTTACAGTAGTTATCATAAAAACAGTGATGGCCTAAATACAAAACAAAGTAAATAAATTGGATGAAATTAATAAAGAAACAAATATAACAAGAATATTTTTTTTTAATCTTTATTCAATAAAATGTACAATTAAACTTTCTAACTATGTACACAGGAATCAATCAGATTACCTAAGGACCGTTACAAACGGCCTATAGGTAACCCAACTGTTCCAGACCAGTGCCAGGTGCAAGAGTGCCCATGACACTGGCTGCATTGCCACCGGCTCCCCACGGACCTAAGGTCTCACCCCAAAAGACTCAAATAGGTAAGCTCTGTCGAGACCACTACATTTGCGCCTCTTGTGATCCTCGGCCGAATCGCCACACCAGCCCTAACTGATGTCCCAGGCAGATGAGATGGCGCTAGGGTGTCGACGCAGGTAGCGTCCCACACCAAAGGCCTACCCATTTCCCAAGGGACAAGAGTCATACCGTCGGGCTTACCGCTTACCATCATCATTAACAGACCATTCGGTTCAAGAATAACAAAAATCTATTTTATTGATAATCAACATCAAATAATAAATTCAAAAATTTTAACAAAAATTACACATGTCATGCAAAAGCTTTACTGCAACATGTCTGCCAGTTAGAAAGGTTTTCCTGAAGTATGAGTTTGAAACCATAAATACTCTGCAGGTTCTAAGTGGTGGGGGAATGTTGTTCCAACACTTTGATGCAGCGTAGCGGAAGCTACCCCTAAAAGCGGCTGACCTATCCGCTGAGTGTACAACTGTATCGAGCATTGGCGTGGCTCACAGGACCTAAGACTTGACACACTCTTCAGCTCATTATAAAGATACATAGGCGCGTTGTACTTCATAACCCCAAAAAGTAGACATACCAGGTGGAGCTTTTGTCGATGTTTTATTTTAAAAATACTGTGCTTGTTTAAAAATGGGCTCACGTGATCCCTACAAGTAATATTACAACAGGAACGCGCACATGCATTCTGAACTCACTGTCATCAGTGTTTTCGTCCTTGCTTGGTCTAAAAACCACATCCGTACAATTTAGTTTTTAAAGAACAAGTGACTCAACTAATCTACTACGTAGTTCCTCAGATATGTAAGATCTCACTCTGTAGAGATCTTTTAACCCATAGAAGCAGCTCCCAACTGTCTCAGCAATGTGTTGTTCCTTGAACCATAGTGCACAGTCCTGTTAAGTCCAGGGTTACGCGCCTGATAGACAGAGTCATGAGTCTATCGGTCGGGCAGACCGATAGAATCATGACTGTGGCTAATGGTTTAAGACTAGCCACAATGTATGACAGCCAAAGACAAGAAATTTGTTTTTAATGGGATTTAGAAAGAGACTGTTGTTTTCGCACCAGAGAGCTATGCTTTCCTGATCAGCATGAAGTTTATGAATAGCATTATCTTATTCCGAATTATGGGCTGACATCAGATGTGCAAATATGGAACTGGCAAAGTTTTATATGCTGCCTTAAGTCAGCTGTGTGTGAAATAAAAAGTATTGGTTCCAAATCAGAGCCTTGTCGCACACCCCTGACAACATGGAGCAATGAGCATGGACAATAAGAAGGAGACACGAGGAGATACAACAGAATTATGTGTAGAAGCACTTGACGTAAGTTTGACGACCTGTTATCGGTTAGTTAGGTAGCTATTAAACTACTGCAAAGAAGCGCTGATAAACCCAAAATACTCTAGCTTAGCTATAAGGAGCTCGATGTTTATTAAGTCAAACGCCCAAGAAAAATCAAGGAAAACCAGCAACGTACACTATCTATAATATTTATTACATATATAATCATCTATTATAAGATGCCATAGAAACGCAACTGTCAAATGTCTGCTCAAGTTATCATGGTTACATATTACGTGTAGTAGGTACGTCAAGTACCTTGGCTTGATGAGACTTGCTAATCAAACTATTACTTGAGTGCTACGCTTGGGCGCTAGTTGATATTTTCATGGAAACGCAAGTCATACGTTTACTTGGCAGTGCCCTTTCTGAACAAAAATGTACCTACTCGCCTAAAAATGGATCAATGACCTCTGTACCTGAGCACTGCTTTAGAATAAATAACGATGCTCAAGTTTCAACTCATGCAGGCGGCGTTGCTTGAGCAAGATTCCGGAACACAAAATCTTACTGTATGGAAAATCCATCAATTAACATTCAAGTGCATTAATTTTTCTTCTTTTTATCGTTCGTTTTCTTGAAAATCATCGATTTAACTATTTTTAGTACCTTAACTAAAACGTATAGAGATATTAAAAGCAGGACAGCTAGGTCGAGGTAGACCTTCTGGTACCAGGGGACCAGAAGTGCTGGGGAGCGTAGGTGAGGGGCTCCTCCGGTCTTGACCACGTGCTCCACCCAGTGGACTAGTTCTGCCGCAGGCGTTACCAGCCGGTCGTGGTAGATGAAGGAAAGCTCCTTGGCTTTTTGGGAGTATCTGAAAAGAAAGTAGGCATTATATTCATAAGTATAAGTAGTTTCTCAATCTAATCTTAAAAAGTAGATACTGAGCTGATTATTAAAATAATAGGATTTTAATTTTATAGATTAACTAAATATTTTGGTCTAAAAGCCCAACATTCGTTATTACTAAGACAAGAAAACTTTGACTATAAGGAATACCGATAGCTAGCCATGATGTAAAATAGATGGGTTTACGTATTTGCTTAAATCCAATCAAAGAATGAAACTCACTTGGGATCTACGAGAATCTCCTCAATAGCCACCTTCAGCTCGCCAGCCATGGTGTAAGAAAGTGGGACAGTCTTGGCGAACCCCTTGTTGACCGCTCTCTGGACGTTGATGAACTGGTCTGCGAAGGCTGGTATACCGATGATGGGGGTTGCCGTGACGATGGTTTCCGTTGTGGAGAGGAGGCCTCCGTGTGTTATGAATAGAATACAGTTGGGGTGAGCTGAAAGAAACGTTTTTTAAGCATGGAATACGGAGTTTTCAAGCTTGAGAAAAGCCACGTCTCTACATGTGCCTCCTAGTTCATTCGATTTTCGCTGAGACTACTCGCGGCCGCGCGAACACGTACCTACAGTTCAGCAAAGTGCTGACGGCATCACAACAAACCTGCCGTCGCCAAACGGCTGACAGCGTTTATGACCTAGATAACTCATCGCATGTAGGCATGTTTTTTGTCTTCTAAACCATTTATTGTTAAGGCGAGGTTAAACTTGCGGTAACAATGAGTTCACCAAAAAAAAAACTGAAAGGGAACATTTTTGTTCAAAGAGCATAAGAAAATATCTGGATGCTATAATTTAGATCAACAGTGATGGGCAGAAGATAGGCAAGAGCGAATAAAACTTGAGGGCCCTGTGGAGGACCTGAAGAACCAAATTTAAATTCTACAGCAGCAACTAAAATGTATTTGCGCCAATCCCATTCCAACACCATCAAGTATGGAAACCTCAACCGTACGTACCGAGTATGCTACTGATGAAGAAAAATTAGCTCGAGAAACAGAGTGGATAAAAACGAACACAAAGGAAGAAAATAAAAATGAACACCTCACCCACACTCTGCCCCCAAGAAGAAAAAACAGCTTCAACTACAGAAAAAACAAAAAAAACCCGACCTCTCCCCATCATTGTGGATGGCGTGACAAACTATCAACATTTTTATGACTCGCTGTTGATGAACCAGGCTGGCACCTTTGCAACCAAAACTATAAATAGTGACAGTATCAAGATAAATGCCAGCAACTATGCAGCTTACAGATCCATCACGAAGTCGCTTTCGGAAAACAACTGCCTTTGACATTCTAATGAAAATAAACAAGATAGACCAATAGAGGTGATGGCAAAAAAACTGCCATCTTCTTGAAAGCCGGAGAAAATGGTTGAAGACCTTACAAAACAGATGCAGTGAACAAACTTAGTTGGAAGACTAAGGAACCACTCAATATGTTTATGCTAGCCTTCAGCAACACTGAAGATATAAGCAAAGTTTATGGGATTCAGCTTATCTTGGAGTGCGTGGTTGACATTCAACCCCTGCGATCCACAAAACTCATTTCGCAGCGCAAGAGGTGTCAAGTCTACGGGCATACACATAAGTACTGTGCCGAGGAGCCCAGATGTGTCAAATTCACAGAAAAACATCTTACAAAAGACTGCTCTAAGCCGGCAGAACAAAAACCAAAGTGCGTACATTGCGGAGAACCACACCCGGCTAACTACAGGGGTTATATGATAGCCAAACAAATGCATAAGATGAGAAACAAAATCGTCAAAATACCAACATCCATGCGTCAACAGCAGGCACCAGTGGTTAAGACGTCATCCACTCATCTGCAAACTCATGGGCTGCGCTACGTCAGCCAACATACCAGGTTGTACCAGTTCTGGCAACAATAAATTAGACGAAATCCTGAAACTTATGACAGTACTCGATCAGCGTCTCAAGAAAATAGAAAATAGTGCTAAACCAGCTATTCCTAAGCTGAAAAAATGATTAATATAATAAAAAATATGGCCTGGAATTGAAACAGGCTACAACATCAAAGTGAACAAGTGCAAGTAGTTCTTAACTTGGAAAATGTAGATGTGTGCCTCATATCAGAAACATATTTTACAAAACAATCATAATTATGTAAAGTTTAAATGCTACAAAGTGTACCACGCAGTTCACCCAGATAATAAAGCCAAAGGGGAAAGGGGAAGTATAAAAGAACATCTAAAACACCACGAAGTTACCAAACATGAAGAACCAGTTATCCAATCGGTGGCTATGTGCATCT
The DNA here is from genome assembly GCA_951394065.1 of Venusia cambrica. Taxonomy (NCBI): domain Eukaryota; kingdom Metazoa; phylum Arthropoda; class Insecta; order Lepidoptera; family Geometridae; genus Venusia; species Venusia cambrica. The sequence goes on from OX596057.1 coordinate 6,554,683, forward strand.
ACACGAATAGGTATCCTGTGACTGTGGCTGCCATATACTGCCCACCGAGATACAACATCAAAAAAGAAACATACCTAAGCTTTCTACAATCACTTGGGGAAAGGTTCATACTAGGAGGTGGTTTCAATGCCAAGAATACGTATTGGAGCTCGAGATTAACAAATACCAAAGGGAAAGAACTGATGAATGCTTTGAGCGAAATAAAATGCGAGGTGTCTACAAGATCACCTACATAATGGCCAACTGACTCACAAAAAAAACTGACCTGATAGACTTTTTTATACATAAAAACCTATCAACAAACTATCTTAATACTAAGCAGAGCTATGATATGAACTCGGACCACTCTGCAATCTACCTAGAAATAAGTGACAAAGTATTATATAAGGAAAACACTCCGACTCTAGTTGATAAACATACTGATTGGAAGAGTTTTAATATATAATTAGATGACCGTATAAATCGTATGCTAATATTCTAGAATCATATTTGGCAGATAGATTCTTAAGAATAAGGCAAGAAGATGCCTACTCAGAATTATAAGCTATAAGTGCTGGGGTGCCACAAAGAAGTGTTTTAGGTCCGGTCCTATACCTATTATACACCAGTGACATCCCCAAACTAAAAAATACGCTGACAGAAGCGGCAGAGGAGGCCCATGATGCTGTCAATAAAATCTGTGACTGGACAAAAAAATGGCAAATCCAGCTTAATGATTCAAAATATTAACTTTTCTAACAAAAAGGATCAGTATTGTTCGTTATATATCAAAAATAAGCCTATATCATATGAAAACACGGCCAAGTATTTAGGCATGACCCTTGATGCGAAGCTTCGCTGGAAAGCCCACGTCAAGAAGAATAATGAAGAATTAGAGTTAAGATACAAAAGAATGTACTTCTTGGAAGACAATCGTCATTGGCAGTACACAACAAGATTTTGCTGTACAAAGTAGTCCTGATGCCAGTATGGACTTATGGTATTCAGCTGTGGGGCTGTACCAAACAAACTAACATTAAAATAATACAACGCTTCCAAAACAAGGTACTTAGGGACATTGTGAATGCACCGTGGTACATAAAGAATGACGACCCCCACCGGGACCTTCTTATCGAGTTCGTCAATAAATTTATTAAAAAACATGCAGAAGCTCACGAAAAAAGACTTCATAAACATGTGAACGTTGAGGCAATCCAGCCCTTTTGAGTTAATATAGTGTAAAATAGTGATAGTGCTACTACGAAGAACACATCAACAAAGTGTCTCCCCTTAAATAGAAACTGTAAGAAACGTGACATTGGACACATTCTTAAAATAATTTCTCTATTATAATACTAAGTTAGCTTAAAATTACTCATTGGCCTACGCAGGCTAGATTGTAATATAGTTTTAGGCCACTATACTAAATGTCTTAAAGAATAATAAAAAAAAAGTGCCTCCTGGAAGATTGCTTTTGTCGTAATCTACACTATCTACAGTCTGACTTTATATTAACAATCCAAATTGTTGCGTTCCGGCATTTAGAGTTAGCCATTTCCTTGGAATATCTTTGACTTGAATTCCGTGAAAATGCCATATCATATCATAACTTGACACCAGGTAAGACCAATCGCTTCCCCGACATAGAATGAAAAAGCTCACTTGGCAGAGACTACCACTTGTTAATAATTGTTTTCCTAATTATGAAGTCGGAATTCGGTACTGTGCTCTAGTAAATATAGATAGTGTGCCACTAGGCTATGGAATATTTTGTATCTGGGTACCACGCCTTATGTCTGGGTACCTAGGACGAAGGAGACAAATACCTAGCATATGGTTTTTATGATTGATAGGCCATCATTTGACCAGAATTTCACCTGATGGTAACAATGTGGCCGACGATGAGACATTGTAGCACGATAGCAGGAAAGGTCTAGTCAGGAAAGTCTGGTCTCGGGTCCCAGGTCTGGTTGTAGAGACATCACCGCGTAAGCCACCGTGTTTCCTCATCGCTTGTTACTCACCAAGAATACTTTGCTGAGGTGCCCATTGCAGAATTTTTACGTTCTTCGGCAAATCATCAAAAGTCTCCTCAAACTTCCACAAGACTGTTTGCTTGAGGGTACTGAACATCTGAAGCAGTTCCTTCTTCAGCTTTTCAGGGAAGTCTTTGCTCTTTAGGTTAGATCCCATGCTGAAGTAGATCACGCCGTACTTGGATTCTTCTAGCAGTGTGTTCAGATCCTGAAATAATTATCATTAAAAAGAAACGGTTACTCTTCTTGAACCTTTTATTTATGTAGCAACGAATGACCTGTATTGCCAAATATATATTTTATTAATCTAGGTATATATCTACGTATCTAAACATTACAGTAGTCTGTGATCCTTTTAGACAAGCGTGCTCTGAAGCCACATTACATTGGACGCCAGAACAGTAAGTAGGTTTTTTTATAAAATGTTTCTTGTGTGTGAGTTTTTATTGTATTTTTGAATGTTTTTTCCTATTGTTTGTGTTTGCTCACATACCTTTGTACTTTTTTTTACTTTGAATTATATTATGTTTTTAAGTGCTGCCTACTTGTGTAAGTGTCAAACAAATGATTTTACTTTCTTTTCTTTCTTTATTTCTTTCTTTCTTTCTATTAGGTACTTGTATTTAAAGCGAAGGTGTATTGGCACCAATAATCAAATGATTGAAGTAATAATATCAGAACCTCCGTAACGCAAGGGACATTTTCTTTTACATCCTTCACGAAGGGAACTCTTTCGCTTCCCTTCCTTCAATTATCGATGGACAAAACTGAATCTAAAAGTTTCTTAGTCCTAAACTTACCAGATTATTACCTACAGACAATAGACGGCAGTCGACTACTGTAGGTACATAAATGTAAATGGGTTGGAGTTAAAGCATAGATGGTAGGTACACATTTTATGATACATTTATCGCATCCATGAGCTTTTCTATTTGTATTATACGACGGGGTGGTTTTTGTTTCAACTCATCTGGTTTTTTTTGTTAATTATAAGGCCGAAGGTGGAACATCACTTTACCCGGAATCCACAACAAACTGAGGAACTGGATATCTTAACTCTATATAAATGCCGGCACACAACAATTAAAAAATTGTTATGGCGGCGACAGAGCGACAGAATAGGTAAGATGGTGGTATCTAGCCAGGCGGGCCTAAACAAAGTCCTACCACCAACCAAACCAAGCACAATATTGTACTCCCCTGGGGATTGTCAAACTAGACTACGGAGGCAGGAAACAGTTAACTTGAAGCTTAGAGAGTATTCTATAATAATTTTGCTTGATGCTCAACACTGACCTGTAAGAAAATTCATTCGACGTATGGTCTCAGTGTTTAAATTACAAAACAGAAAACGCTGATATTTAAACGAAGCCGGAAGTCTTTAAAGATTTGCCTCTAGACATGTCACCTTATATATATTTTTTACGACCATCGTTTGGTTCAATATCACATGATGTTAAGGTATGGTTCCAATAGCATTTTGAGTTTATACTTTTTGACGATCCATTATTATAGGTATTTATTGTTTATACTATTGATTATTTATCTCTTCATATTTTTAGTAAACCATTGACTGTATAATTTTATCATTATTTTTATGGATTCATCTGAATAAACTATAAAATTAAAAATAAATATTATCAAATTATTAAACATATATAAAATGATTCTTTGACGTTTGATCTTTAAATCGATAGAAAGCGTTCTCGAACTTTTTCACCTCATAAAGTAACCTCTTACTTTATTAGGTGAAAAAGTTCGAGAAGTACCATTTTTTTTACTTAAAATTTATATTTTCTTGTAAACCGCTTGGAAATATGAAATAACACAATCAATAAGCCAAATATAGAGAAATACCAGAGCTTTGGTACGGTAGGGTTTTTCTTTACTTGGTCCAGTATTCGTATAGGTAATCAAAGAATAAGATGATTTTCGCCAGAAATCTCGCATGTGGATTTACATTTTACATCACGCACGATGACGACAGCCATTGCCTCAGCTAACGAAATGTCAAAGTATGACATTATAAAAGTGGAAAAGGTTGAAGCTATTTCACTCTGCAGGACACCACGCATCACAACACAAGACAACCAAAATTAAAATTAAAATATTCAGTAATATCACGAAACATCAAATCTACCGCCTATATTTCTATATAGGCGGTAGATTTGATGTTCCCGAACAGCACTTTTTATTTTTTATTTTTAGAATTGTTGTTATGGTGACAGAATTAGGTAAGATGGTGGTAGCTAGCCAAGCGGACTTAAACGTAGTCCTCCTACCACCAACCAAACCAAGCACAATATTGTACTCCCCCTGGGGATCGAACCCGGGACCTCTGGATCTGAAATCGGTGGGTTGAACCACTGGACCACAGAGGCGGTTAAAAATGTGGTGAAAGGCAACCTCGGGAATCACATCGTATAGGTTCACCAACCTACCTCCGGCAGGGGTTTGACTGTCTCCTCCACGTGGTAGCCTCCGATGGGTTTATAGTTCTGCGGCAAGCGAGTTGCCACTCCCATGGAGACATGCGAGTTGCCAAGTACTAGAGACGCGTTGTACTTTAGTTCTGAGAAGGAGGGGGGGATCCGACCACGCTGTGTGATGTACGGAGCGATCAGGCGGTGATATTCCCGGTACTGGAAGTAAGCGAGGACACTGGAAAGAGACAAATGTTATCTGTCATTGATATCAGTCAAACGTTTGACCAACAGCTCACTGGACAGCAAGATGTGGACTGAGGTGGAACTTCACCCAGAATCCTCAACAAACTGAGGAACTCGCTATCTCACCTCTAAAAGCCGGAATACAACAATTTTTAGAATTTATTTATTTATTTAGAATACGTCAAGTACGTTAAGTTAAGTATAATAATTATATAATTATTATTGAATAATTATTATATACCTGCAAAATTTAAAAAAATACTTGAAATATACAAAATTTCAACATTATTTTCATGATAGCCGTTGCGCTTAAAATCTGTCTACATTTTTTGATGGTCGTTTAAGCTATAAATCAATATAATATCAATATAAAATTGAAAAAAATACTTGAAATGTACAAATTTTCAACATTATTTTCATGATAGCCGTTGCGTTTAAAATCTGTCTACATTTTTTGATGGTCGTTTAAGCTATAATCCACAACCTACAGCGCATAAGGCAGAGCTGGCTGTGAGACCAGTTAGGGTGAAATGAGACACGTTTTAAGTGTACGGAAAATCAATTTTAATGTTAAATACATCGAATTAGATGTTTTTTTTTGTGACAATCAATAAGTTAAGAATTCTTGTTAGTAATATAATATTCTAGTTAGTTATAGGAGTCGAAACACGTTTGACTAAACTTGACTTGATACAATAAAATCGCAAAGTTTCCTCGAAATCTTAATTTTTAGAGTATTTCTGTGCCTAGTCTCTATTCGGAAAGTTTAGTTTCATTTGCTAGTTATATCACATTTTTCAATAAAATTTCGTCTACATCTTCCAAAAGTTTAGACGAATATGGTTTTATTTTATTGCGAAAGAGTATTTTTATTTTATTTTATTTTATTTTCAAAATTTTAGGAAATCTTACAGCTAGGTCTTAGAAATAGTTACTTACAGGCCGGTATAAACCAGCGTGTGTGTGCTGAGGGCCAATTAAAAAAGTTTCCGCAGATATGTACTCAAATAGATTAAAAAACACTCAGTGATTGTAGACGACATGAAATACAAAACATAAAGCAACATTAAATTAGAGTTATAAGTAATTATTTTCAAAAGAAATCATTGCTTAGTTTAAGCTTACTTGCATTTGTGTTAAATAATTCGACATCAATATTTTTATTGACCAATGAGTTGAACGATTTGCTAGCTCGTAATAAGAATGCGTTTAGTCTATAATTCGTTTTTACCATAGGTACGTAAAGAATACTCATAGTGAATTATTTTGTAGCAAAAAATAAATTCATAAATAACGCCCACTGAAACTGCGCGCGGGCCAGCCATTACTCCGCTTCCATCAGTCGGCTAACCACGATCCAACTTCGCCTTAACCTACGATTACTTCATTTGTATGCAATTACTAGAGATGGACTTTGGCTTCACTCTACGCCATGTCAATAAAATGACTCAACAACATCAAATAAATCTATTTGTACGTAGCCTTGAGGTACTCATTTAATTGTTAAGGTCAGTCGGTAATAACGAATGATAGATGACTTACGTTTCCCGCGCAGCCGTAATTTTGATCGTGCCGAATAACTCCCAGAACCTCTGGGTGAATGTAAAGGGGGGCACTTCGGTCAACGTCCAAGGGTTGTAGGCAGGATTCAAAACCTCGTCCACAAGGCTGAGTATCATCCAGTGGGGCTCTACAGTTGAGAACCACACTAAAGGCGCTTGGTACACCGCAGCTATGCTGGAACACAAATAGGTTGATTATTGATCGAGTGAGCGAAGCGAACGAGATCTCACAGTTAAGTTAGGATATCTGGCACTGAGTTGTATATATATATGTCAACGTTTGTGACGGCATAACTCTCGAACGGGTTATCCGATTTTCCTAAAGTTTTAACTGTAAAGAAATATCAAAAATATAATTTGATTGTCGCGGGGGATTTTTCATAAGTTGGGTAGTTTTTAAGATATTGGGGTGAAAAGAAATACAATTTTACGCCTATATCTTTTGAATGGCTGATCCGATAAATTCAAAATGTTGAATATGAAGAGATTATATTAATACCCATTAACAGGTTTGAGGATTTTTTGACACTAGGGTAGTTTTTGAGAAATAGGGGTGTTAAGATGTTAAGTGAGACAAGAAGTTTTTTAGCGTGTGAGCCGATACTCTTTCAAATAACACATTTGAAAGAGTATCGGCTGCACATTCATAAAATAATGATTTAACTTTCTAATAGGGGTGGTTTCGTAATAAAGGGGCGCGTTATGAGGGCAAAACGCTAATATTGTCTTGTAGGATATACAATTCAAGGGGGTTGACTTCACAATTAAATTTTTGTTTTTTAATTAAGCCCTTTGGTTAACTTTTCGGGCAGGAGGGGTAGATTTTAAAGTCACGACTACTAAAGCAATGGTTTTGGAGCACTTTTCAAAACGACATTAACCTATGTTTTATTACAGTAAGGGGCGACTTAATCACTTACTGTTTTCTACCCACCTACTATGAAGTCCAGTCGGTGGTTTGGTGCTTTGCTCTCATTTTGGCTTTGCATACAATAAGAGTTAGCAACAAGAGAGTGCTTCGTATACTCAGGTGAATAAAGAGAGATTGAGAAAAAGAGTGCAAAAGAAAGTAAGGTGTAATAAAAATATAAAACACACTTTGATCGTTTGTTAATTACGTTCCATTTGAGAAATAATCTCCGTGGTTAGATTAATACCTAACTCAAACCAGACATCACGAGATCTCAGTTCGGGGCGAACTACTAGATTATTAACTAGCCCAAGGTTCTTGCCTTTCTCCTTGTGTGCTGCTCGCGATTTCGAACAGGCGGTAGATTTGACGTTCAAAGTGATCCACATAGTATACACCACATACCTACATAGTATATTGTATCATATGGAGGAGCAAAATAATATTTTTACGGTGAGGGCGCTTTTTTTAATCCAGTGCGAAGTGATTCTTCTCTAGAATCCTGAACGTAACGAGGGATTCAAAGTACGTCGCCCGAGCCAAAAATATATTTTTCATCCCACCATCTCGGAAAGAGTATTTTTACTATTCGATATCTGAGTGCAAAAGCCGTTTTTATCCGCTAGAGGTTAAAGTAAAATTGAATTTAGAACATCGTGTGCACTAAGTTTGTGAATTCAAAACATCAATAAACCTATTTACTTCTACTTCCATGGTGCCGAATTCATCATACAACCTTTTCTAATTTGTTAAAAACTCGAAATCGGAACCTTCTTGGTGTATTACTTGTAAAGGCATCGTAGGAGCCATTACACTGAAAGAGCCTCAGTCAGATCCTTGGACTGGCCCTTCTACATCAAAAATGAGCCATTACTAAACACCTAACCATCGCCCTCTCATGCCAACATTTACGCCAAGGGAATCCTATGAATCGGTACAACTATTAAGTATGACAGATAGTTTACCGAAAAACAGTACACAAGTGACTAACACCAATATTACAGTACCAAACAAAAATATTACACTCAATTTAAATAACTGCAGCAACGTTACTTTCAAATTTTCTTAATTATACCTTAGTATTATTTTGTTATAATTTAAAGATTATTCTGTAATACTTACCTAATAATGTAGTAGTTAATACCTAAACTGAAATAATAGTACCTATCTTGTGGTTTTAAACGTTTTTTTTGCATTTAGTCATTTCCTCGCTGAGGTGGAATGAAAAGTTACGTGTTGCACTCGAGTGCAAAGATTTTTCACCTCGTGCTCTTTTGATTCCCTCGCTAACGCTCAGGATTCTAATTTTGAATCACTCGCTGCGCTCGTGATTCAATTTTAGAATCCTTCGCTTGCTCGGTCATCAAAATTGATCACGCGGTTAAAAAGCAACTTTGCACTCTTGTATAACAAATAACTATTGCGCTCTACTTATCATCACCCACTATGAGAAAATACAAGGCACCTCATATTCTATTGTAATATTATGATTCAACAAAACATAGAGTAACAAATAAATTGAAATTAAATAGTATCTAATAATAAAACAACTAAAAACTTTTCGCAATTATGAAAATGTATTATTACAGGTTTATTAGGAATAGAGATTGTTGTAGATTTTATATTCTGCTTGTTTGAAATAATGTCCGAATCTGGCTCATTTTGAGGAAAATATGACGGTGAATCTCGTTGCTTGGATGTAGATGGGCGCTGTGACAGTGGCATGGATGGATTAACTGAAGGTTGCAATTTAATGTTTTCCAAGATGCGTTCACATGTTTTCGGCTGATGAATCTAATGGGCAGGTGTGTATTATGAGCGTCATCTTACCCAGCATACAGTTCGTCGAACATCCACTCTGCTATCACCAGGTCGAACTGCTGGGTTGGATCCCCCAGGAGCTTCACCACGTTTTCGTTCTCCAAGGTCTTGGTTGCGATATGGTTCATTATGAACATAACCAGTAAACCATTGTCCACCACTATAGATTTATCAACAATCGCTGATAAGTTCATAACGTCCTCTGAAAACATTAAAATAACCATTTCATTCAGTGACCTGTTTTACAGTAGCGTATATAGGCATATAGTAAAAAGATGAAGAAAAGAACTGGCTATCTAACCTCTAAATGTCGGAACACAACAATTAATAATTGTGGTTTTGGCGACAGAATTATAGTAAGATGGTGGTAGCTAGCCAGGCGGACCCTACCACAACCAAACCAAGCACAATATTGTACCACCTTGGGGATCTAACCCGGGATTATAGATCTGATACCGGTGCACAAACTACTAGACTACAGAGGCGGGAGTTTTTTTGTGTACCTAATTAAAAAACACTATCATCATTCACCATCTTCTCAATAGCCGCAACCCAATCATAGCATGTATTTATCATGGAAACAAGATTACGGGCGTCAAGTTCTCATATCCTGAACATCAACATCTTACAAAATGTTTTTGCAAATAAACGAAATCAATTTCAATGTCAATTTGTCCTTAAATTTACAAGTTAGCAGTGGGGATAACATTTTTGTTTTCTGTTTTTATCCACTTTCGAGAGAATTTTGTCTCCCGATGGTGGATAAAAATAGAGGACATCATTTTTACCCTCCCCGTGCTGAGGGGGCTGCAGCAGACGACAGCGACAAGTGACAGAAATGGTTTCTATAAATTTTAAACATTTTTTTTATTTCAACATCTTTATTCAATAATATGAACAATGAAACTAACATGTACAAATGAATCAGTCAGATTACTTAAGGACCGTTACAAACGGCCTAAAGGTAACTCAACTGTTCCATACTAGTACCAGACGGAAGCGTGCCCATGGCACTGGCTGCATTACCACGCTGAATAGTTATGCTAATTCGCTGGCCTAAATAAGAGCCAGCATGCAGGTCATGTGTCGCCTCAATCAAAAGCCCCGCAAGATTATTGAAAACGCGGAGGGCACTGGCTGACGGAGCCAAGGTCTCGAACCCAAAAGGCTCAAATAGGTGAGCTCTGACCACTATATTTGCGCCTTTTGTGATCCTCGGCCAAATCACCCGCCGCACCAGCCCTAACTGATGTCCCAGGTATTATTGAATTTGTATGATACTATGTCGCTATGGTCTTTGTCATAACTTTAGTATCAATGATCAATTTTTTTATTGGATCACCAACCCATAAAAAAGAAACCCGATATACCTAGAGGTAAAAGGAGCTGATCTACGGTACCAATCTGATCATTTTAAGCCATATTGAAAATTACCTTGGTGTGTGAGTTTTCCTCTGTGCTCACATACCGGTTTCAGATAAAGAGGTCTATCCCCAGGGGAGTAAGATTTTGTGCTTGGTTTGGTTGGTGGTAGGAGTTGGTTCAAGTCCGCCTGGCTAGCTACCACTATCTTACTTAAGAATATCGTCATAACAACAATTCTAAATTGTTGTGTTCCATTCGGCATATAGTGGTAAGATAGCCAGTTCCTCAGACTGTTGAGTATTAACTAAAGTTTAGAATAAGAATAAATTTAAGTGCGCTTCCATATTCGGCCTTATTATAACTTGAAAGCAGGTGAGATGAAGGCCAAGCACTTCCCTATCGTACAATAATTAAAAAAGTGTTATTATTTATTTTATTTTGGTTTATATAAAGTTAAGAAAAATGTATTTCATGAATTCTCTCATCAGAGCAAACAAAAATCATTGAGCGCGCAATCATAAACAAACCTGGAATGAAACATGCCAAAAAATATGTTTTTCATTTATGATAACTCTACCAATGATTAAAAAATTAGATTAGCTAATGCGGCTCAGATAACTATAAAAACTAAGTACTTTGGTTTTTACCTTTGCCTTGCATTTAAAAAAGAAATTATTACTTTATTAGCCAAAACTGCACTGACATAATATTTTTTTAATTTTTTATCACAATTTGAATATTTGATGACAAGATTATTGATATTGCCTGTTTCTTCAGTAGTGTTCGAAGTGCAATCCATGTGGTCGAACACAAGCTCGAGCCCGGTTTCCTACTACTGTAGTCGTTTTTGTAGTAGGTATGTAGTAGTTATCCCCAGTATCATAATGCTCTTCTTGCAAAATATCGCAACTTTGCTCAATTTCACAAGCTAAACTTAAAAACCATGTCACTGTTCATTATGACTTGGGTATTTTAGGTTTAAAATTCTCACATTGAAACCCCTAATCAGCTCCTCTAATCTCTACATCGTTACACTAAACACCATATATATTATATCTTATCTTGTATCTTATCTTATACTAACATTAAATGCTAACTGACTCACTAATAACATGGACGAAGGAAATACAATAGACAGCTAATCCCATAGAACATTTTGTAGATCATAAAATGATCTAAATCCGGTATTATTTCTAGATGGCGCTGTCTCGTAGCCTGGGAGCATTCTAATCAACATCTAAAACGAATATATTTTCAATTATTTGTATGGTAAAATTCTTCGATTGATATCTATTTTTTTTTAGAATAGTAAAAATTGTTCACAGTGTAGTTTTATCAATTTTGTTTCACAGCGGTATTACACCACATTTTACGAGCCTGCTAATAGATGGCGTGTAACTAAACTCTAAATAAACGTACGTAAAATGCGATGTAACGCATCGTTGTTTAACTAGATGGCGCTTATCATCAAAGTAAGTATTATTTTTATTTCAGACAGGTACCTGCAGACTATAGGAATGTTGAAAACTCCGGTATTTACTTTTCTAGTTTATGTCATCAAAGTAAGCAGGTTAAATCGTTAAAATATGTACCTACCAGAAAATTGAATATTGAAATACAGAGAAAGACTAGAGAATACAGAGTTGACTGCTGATAGGAGTGACTGGAAGAGGAGAATATGTTGTGCCAACCCCATCTATATATATATAGTTCATATCTTTCGTCACAGAATAATAAATAGTACTAGCGTACAGAAGGATCACTCTCTAACCTAATTACGTTTTAAAAACTAAAAAGAAAGAAAACCGACTTTGATGAAGAATATGATTCAATTTCGTTAACCTGGATGGCGTATTTTTTCCAATTATTTTGATGACAGATGGACGGGCAGACAGACAGACGCGTGACCCTATATGGGGTCCGTTTTCTCCTCACTTTTGAGATATACACCCAAATCGCTTCAAGTGTGCCTATAATATTTGAAGAGTTCCCTCCATTTTTCAGGATCCCATCATCAGATCCTGACCGATAAAGAAAAAGTCCCCCTGACAGGGGTCTTTTTCTTTATTTTTGAGGTAATACAGCCTAAAATACCCTTATCGCTTTAAGTGTGCCTACAATATTTGAAGAGCTCCCTCGATTTATCTAGGATCTGATCATCAGATCCTGACCTGATGACAATGGGATCACCTAGGAAGTATACCGACCCTAAAAATACCCAAATCACTTCAAGTGTGCATATAATATTTGAAGAGTTCCCTCAATTTCTCCAGGGTTCCATCATCAGATCCTGACTTGATGACAATGGGAACACCCATGACAATGGGAAGACCCTTTAAAAAAAATATCTAAATCGGTCCGGCCGTCTTTGAGTAATCAGGGAACAAACATTAAAAAAAAAACTTTCCGACGATTTGAGAACCTCCTCCTTTTTTTTAAAGGAGGTTAAAAAGCCATGTTTCGGTACAAAAATGTACTTACTGTTAAGACTTGCACGCGAAATTGAATCTTATTGTGTGGCTTTAGCGTTCATAATCCGTTTGTCTCTGCTGACTTGGAAACGGTTTCGCGGTCAGAGCATTTGCCGATATTAATATAGGTAAAATTTATGTTAAAATAAATCAATAATGTTAACTATGTATATAACATCAATACCTACCTTTAATAAGTAAGTGTCGTGAAAACACTTTAACATACATAGGTACCTACTAAGTACAGATTTTTTATTGACAATACATGTATGTCTGTACCTACTTATAGCTTCTCACCAATTATAGAATTTTATCGCTGTCTAGATAACTACAAACATACGCAACTATTACTGGGTAGGTAGAAAATTGAGTAGGTGCGTCACAGTATCATGTACCTAAACGAATTATTTATGTTTCGAAGTCATAATAATTGATTGATCCAAAAATCACAAAAATTAGGTACGCATGGTAGGTAGCGACGCGGTTAGCGTGTGACCAGAGACGAGAGCCGAGTTGCAACCTACTGCCGCTATCTAACCTAAACTTCACAGTGACACCCCCTGCGATCGTTTTGGGCCCTATAAGCCCACAGCTGAAGCATTTTCTCGGAAGGCTCGCTTCATTGTAGACCTCACTTTGTTCCATCACCAATAGTTTTCGCTGCGCATGTGATGCGGTAGGTATCAACTCTGGGCATCACTATGCACTATGTATAGGTAGGGTAGGTACCTACCTAACTAACCCTTTTTTACTTCACCATTATGGGTATAGGTTAAGTACTTACCTACATAATGGTGACAAGGAAGGCAACCAGGCTTTGTTTTCTCAATAAACCTTATTTTGAAGAAAATCTACAATTTACTATCTAATCTAAATATACAGTACAGGACACAAAAAATCGTATGTAGATCGGCGGTGGTGGTGGTGGCGGCGGCGGCGGGGCGGGAGGGTTGACCGCCTGTGTGCAGTTTTACAGTACCCATTTATTTTGCACTTTGCAGTTGCACGCGACGAAGACGACGACGAGACAATTCGAGTCTTAAGAGCGGCAACGCCACCGCCGCTGCCGTGCGTAGGTTTTTGCACATGCTGGCAACCTCGCAGCAAAGAAATAACATTTGTGCTAGTCAGAAAAAGCGCCATCTCTCTGTATATTTTCGTACGAAGAAAGGAGTGGGCTAGATTGAGGTTTAGAAAAAATATGATTCAATTATTATTACTTCGTTTGGGAACACGTAGCGACATCTCACGTCATAGAAAGTATTTATTTATCGTGCCACGCTCGATAGTAGGAAGATTGTCAGTCTATTGTATTTCCTTCGTCCATGCTAATAACAACGCACAGCCTAAACGGCTAATCGTAGAGACATGAAATTTGAAGGGTATGTTTGTCTTGACGCGAAAATGAGTGCTAAGAAGGGGATTTTGAAAATTCGTACCCTAAGGGGTTCAAAAAGGGGTTGAAAGTTTTCATTGAAAGTATGCCCTCACTCTGAAACCGTGCATGGTAAAAGGTCAAAATTATCGTTATAGCTTCCTCATATCAAATAGATAAGAACGTGATTAATGTTTTTTTAATAATTGAAGGGCCTTAATCCTTTTATTATAAAAAAAATATAAAACATTGTTATTTAACAGAAAAAAACGCGATGTACACGTGGTTTCTATAATAAACTGGTGTATTTTGAATGCTCTTTATGCAATGGATGTGTACTCGTACACATCCATTGCATAAAGACCTGGTCGTACTGGTCTTTAGAAGAAGTAAAACACTTTACTTTTGGTTTAAGTTAAGTATAATGGTTTGAGTCGCGTATTAATCTAACGATATATGATTGCGAACTAATCTAAGTTGGGGTCACAGCCCACCGCGTTGGCGTAAACAGCAACGCAGCAATAAGTGCGGTTCAATGTACAACTAAGTAGGTAGGTACCTATTAAGTTCGTACATGGTCCCGGCTCCTTATGATGAATCGCTGAAGTCAAAGTTAGATGTAAATTTCTTATAAAGTGCCGGTTCTGGCATTGGTGATGATGCCTTATTTCTATGGTACACTACACTGTGCATTTGTATATCGTCAGGGGCACTACGATTCACATCACTGATGTCGGTAGTAGGTTGCGCGTTTAAGTTCCCAGCTCGAGCTTGGGGGGTTGGTTTTGATCTAGTAGTCTCTGTCGTTAAGTGCGGTTGCACTGCGGTTGCCGCGCTCCCCGCCGTCGTGCTCTTGCATCTCTGCGTGCGCCTTGGGTTCGCCTCAGGATAAATAAATACCCCACGATAGTAGTTACTATAAGTATGCCGATAATACAGTAAGTGGTGACGTAGTGGTGTACGTCATGAGTAGACACATTGTCATACAAGGGAATGTTCTTATGCATTTCGTCGATTTGGTTCTGTAATTCTAGTATCTAGGCATGATGTGTTCTAAGATCAGGTTCGATCTGAGTTGTAGTTGGAAGTGGTACTGAAAGATTGACTATTTGGTTGATAGGTGCCAAGACAGGGGTCAGAATCTCTGCTTTCACATATAGATTACTCTTTCCTTGCTGATGTGTGTGGATTGTAAAGTCTTTGAACTGTATCACACAGCCTGGACGTATTGTTATCAATCCAGCGTTTAATAACATAGGAGAAGAGGTATGGTCATTGCAAAGGAGTTTGAGCTGGCAGGCTTTACAACAAGAATAAAAGTAAGTGTTTACCCGTTGTAACTCTGTAAACTGTGGCTCGCATGGCTCTCGTATGACTTGGCATTGTTTTGTAATATGATCTTTTCGACACATCATTTCGTCCTCCTTGATGTGATACACAGCTGTTTTTATAGAACATAAAATCGTGTCAGGGTCTTGGTTTATGCATGTTTTCTAATCATTTTCCGACATTGGTATGAGGGCATCTCTTTTTAGTTTAATAGCTAGGTATTCTGATATCGGCTTAATATACAGGGATTCATTTACGTTGATGGCTCGAGGTACTGATATGACGTGCAAAACGTCGTAAGAGTCTCGAGTGATGAGGGGTATTTTTGTCTCAAATATTAAGTTTTTTAAAGAAATGCTTGCTCGCACAGTTAGTAGATGATATATTTTGGGTAATTCTACGGTCTCAATTGGTGTTGATAAATCCTTAGGTAACTTGCCCGCGATAACGTTCAGTTCATCGCGAAGTTGATTCGGAGTCAGCAAATGTAGACTCAACTGTCCGTTGTATACATTTATTAGCATGTCTAGTAGGGTATCTCGCATTTTTTTCAGATTGAAAAGGACGCTGTTAGCTATTATAGTAGACAAAGTAAACTCAGTGATCATGGCCATTTTATTATTGTCGTTTGCTAGAGTTATTAAAGATTGCTGGAGGTTATTAATTTGTTGGTTTATTAATTTGTGCTGGCTTGTCATTATGTTTTCTGTCCTCTTAAGAATATTAAATTCAGCTTCAACTACTGATGTTTGATTTTTCCACAGTACTGCTAAATGTTCTTGGTTTGATCTGATGAGCTCTATATCTTGCTCATATTTTTCAGCGAAGCTGCTGTCCAGAACTTACAGCGTTTATTTGCTACGTACCCCACTCCGTCGACAAGACCTCGACGAGCGCGCGAGGAATCCTTTTTTTTTCATCAAATGCAATCGTAGTATTGTAATTCTTCGTATCCATGTTTCAATTGTGTTAAGTAGGTGTGCATTGTGTCCGCTCTTTAATATTATTACATATATTGGTTACATAGTTCATGTATTGGTTGAATGCCTTTGATCCCTACCAATAAGGTTTGTTTCATATCATAATAAACGATAAGTCGCCACTCGTCTCTAATCAAGTACATATCGCTGACTTTGTCAAAAGGCCTTGCTGGTCGTAGATTTGTGATATTATAAGTACATTCTGCGGTAAAAATGGTCATGATAAACAAGAATAGCGAAAAGGCTAATGATGAGAATATGTATGGTTTTCGTGACTTAGTGGTAGCTGTATATGAGTACCGAGTAGATTGTTGTCCAGACTGTTGGTCTTCTCCTCTATTTCCATGCCTAGCCGCAGGTAGTAGTTCGCTTTCTTGTTGGACTGGTAAGACCGATAGCTTAACTATTGGTCTTTTAATAACTCCGTTTTTTGTTTTAAGGGTAACTACCCTTACGTACCCATCACTTCCCGGATGTATATTAATCACTCGGCCTAGCGCCCATTTTCCTGCTGGGAGATTGGCATCTTGAATAATGACTATGTCATTGATTTTGATGTTTGTCTGTGTCTGCCGCCATATGCTCCGTGTCGAATTGCGAAAGAGATGCTGATTTCCATCTCCTCCATACATCTTCAAATATCTTCTGAGCTAAGTGCCATCGAGTACGTAAATCTGTTTCTGTTCGCTTTCAATTTCTAGATGGATTATTCGATGGCGGACCAACGTGACTTGATAGTCTCTAGAAGGTCATCAAGCTCCACTTTTCACATATCTTTTCTAAGTTAATGCTGGTAACAAGACGCTGAAGGAATCTAAAATGACTGGATTGTTTCCTAAGCTATTCTTCTGTTTTGTTGCTAGTACTTATTGACTTCGAGGTCTGTTGGTGTGATTCCGAACGCAATGTTCTGGGTTGTAGACTCTCTGATCTAGGGCTCGATGTGTGCGTCTTAAAACTAATGAGACCGGAAGTACCTGTTTTATCCCCATATTGTTGTAAAACCTCTAGCTTTGAAGTCTCTAATTTACATTGATACTCTAGAATGACTGCCTTACATGCTCATACCGCTCTTTGCTCTGTTCGAACACCCTATTGACAAAATACTCCCCAGTTCTTACACCAGTCCCACACAAGGTTACATGATTTGCTTGAAACTCTTGCCAATACCTGTCAAGTGTCTCCAGTCTTCTCTTTATATTATCTGAAGTTTTTCTATCTGGTCCATCTTTCTTAAAATTAGTGTAAGTCTGCTCTATCGTCTCTATTATCTGCCGTTGTGTTTTCAAAATTTCGTCCATTATAATGTTTTATATTAGGCGATGCAAATAATTAATGAATGGAAAGATCTTACTTGTAGATGGTGCTGAAGTGTAGATTTCTGACCCCTAATATCACACTGCAATCTTTTCTTCGCTGTTGTCTTGATTCCGTTGTCACTGGTTTCTTATTCATAGCACGACGGAGCCTTGGTGCTCCTTGATCTGGTCTGATGTTGTAGATGTAGCTGGTGTAGCCACTGGTGTTGCACTCGCGAGTAGTCCCCGCTAAACCGGTAGCGTCGTAGGACCAAAAAAAAGATGTACGAGCCTGATCGTACTGGTCTTTGGTAAAAGTAAAACACTTTACTTTTGTTTTAAGTTAAGTATAATGATTTGAGTCGCGTATAAATCTAATGATATATGATTGCGAACTAATCTAAGTTGGGGTCACAGCCCGCCGCGTTGGCGTAAACAGCAACGCAGCAATAAGTGCGGTTCAATGTACAACTAAGTAGGTAGGTACCTATTTAGTTCGTACAGGATGAATGTCAAAACTACCAAGGTCTGATGATGCAGTGGAATCAGTATTTAGGGTTTTTTTCAGTAAATAACAGTAATACATATGATGAGCGTTGCGCATTTAAAATGATTGTACGTGTGATACTCTTCTACGAACCATGTTAACCAGGGTCTTACTATGATGACAGCGGAACTCCTGAATAATGCATGGTATAATAGTCATGTTTATACTTTTTGAAATCGGTATAACAAGGCATTCAACGACAATTTTTTTTTTTTTATTTACCCGGCCGTAGCAGTCGCGGCTTAAGAATCGACCCGCTCCAACTCAGCCCGCGGATGTCGTAAAACCCGATTTAAGGGATCTCACCAGAGGAAGCGGAGCTTCCTGCTGTTTGTTACATAACACCTTTACTGTGATAACCAACCCGCCTGCCAAGTGTGGTGATTATGGCAAAACCCTCCCGTTTTTGGAGGAGGCGCTGTCCAATATCCAACTAACCACTACATAAATGGGCTGTTGACGTGACTGTATTTACGACCCTTGACTAAGGTAACTCGACTACTTGATACACAGAATCTTCTAATGCATAAAAGTACAAGTCCTGAGTGACTGACAGACTGATTCAACAACGCACAGCCTAAGCCGCTGGGCGTACAGACTTGAAATTTCAAGGGCATGTTTGTCTTTCGCCTGCTAAGAAAGGAATTTTGAAAATTCGCACCCTTAGGGTTCAAAATGGGGTTCAAAGTTTGGAGTAAAATGTTGCATATCCCTGAAACCACAAATGATAGGCACTTGAAGATTAGTATGCTGATTGCCCATAAGGAATAAGTTATGGCATATTTTTGGTTTTTAATAATTTTCAGAAATAAAGGGTGGGGTGTCCTATATTCAGACCTGACTAATAATAAACAAAAAAAATAGGGGGTTCCCATACATGAAACGTTCTTATAAATTGTGATTTTCGACCTATATAATAACAAAGTTGGTGTGAGTGTATATAATATATAATAATAAAATCTGGCCAAACGTGAGTCGGACCGGCACTAAGACTGCAAAAAGCCTGCATTTTTTTGTCTGGGAATGTGGGTCAGAACCCTCGGTGTGCGTGTCTGCACACCATGTAGGAGCTAATTAGTCAAATTTATCCAGATATATAAGTCGCGATTAAAAGCTAGTACATATATAATCTTGGATATCTCTATACAACTGCAAGTCTCTTGTCATTTCGTACGCATGGCACTGAGTTCAGCTGGCCGTAGCAGTGCTACAGCAACACACCCGAAAAGACGTCTCGCAGTGCTCATTAGTAGGCCCCCTGGAGCCTAGAGCACTATAGCCTTACCTGGTATGAGATTGGCATTGCTGCTAACATCGATCTGGGTAAGGTTTGCATTCACATTCTTCTTCACGTATGGAGTTATGTATGACACCTGTTACAAAATTGGAACATCAGAGGCAATGCCGAATAAATGAAATCCTCCAGCAAGTTAGGGGTGGTGTCAAACCCCACTAAAATTTTGACGCAGAAACAACTCCTGCTCAAATCCACATGTCCGATCATCGTTAGAGGCGAAAAACAAGCATAGATGTGGTCTAAGATGAAGCACGCTTGTCTCAATTACTGTTCACTCTATAATTGAAGACCCCAAGATTGTATTGCTGCGGGAAAACAGACTATGTCATGGAACTCCATTCCTTACCAGTATTAATGAATTAAGGTAAAGGTTCCCATTATTTTTTATATTCCATATTGTCATACACTCAACGAGCTATTATATGGTCTCCAAATGACTAGCGCAGAGCCCGTACTGTAAATGTGAGTACTTCTGGCTCGCTATATCGTAAACCTCATCCTTATCTGTGCAAGTTTTGAGGCCGGGAGTTGACCCATTTTAAACATTAAACACATCTGTATATAGGTACTCACTAAAGCTGTTCAACTTACCTCGTGACCAGCATTCAGCAGATGCCTGACAATACCATCTCCGAGGATGCCGTGACTCTTCCCGGGCAAAGGACAGATCACCAGAATTTTGAAGCCATCACAGAGGTGCGTTGCTGCTAGTAGGGTCAGAAGTATCCAAGCGCTATTCTTCATCGTGAACTGAAAACTGAAAAAAGTTGGTTGTCACTTCAAAGATTGACATTCATGATACAATAAGACGAACCTTTGAATGTGGAACCAGCATCAAACAGGGCCCTACTCTTGGAACCAGTCACAATACAAATATAAATGAAACTCGAATCCAATTTCAATCGATGAATGTCAAAATCGAACAAGAATAACGAATTCACGATGAGATCTAGCGTAGTCGACTTCGAGTTATTCGAGTTTTTTTTTTTGTACCACGGGGAAGTGCTTGGCCTTCATCTTACCTGGTTACAAGTTGAGATAAGGCCGATGGTGGAGACGCACTCCACCCGGAATCCTCAACAAACTAAGAAACTGGCTATCTTACCTCTAATTGCCGGAACACAACATTTATTTTTTTTAATTGTTGTTATGGCGACAGAATTAGGTAAGATGGTGGTAGCTAGCCAGGCGGACTTAAACAAAGTCCTACCACCAACCAAGCCAAGCACAATAGATTGTACTCCCCATGGGGATCGAACTCGGGACCTCTGGATCTGAAATAGGTGGGCTGAACCACTAGACCACAGAGGCGGTCGAGTGCACGATTTCGGGCTTAATCCCGAATAAAGATTCCAAACGTTTGTCGAGAGTAAGGGCTCTGGGCTGGGTCGGAAATCTATGCCCTACCGAGCACCGACACACTAGTCTTTTTTAAACTTTCGCGATTAGAACACATTATTTTAATTCGAGAACCGGGTATTTATCGCGTATTTTACCTATATTTATCCCGACGTTTCGGCAGAGAAGCACCAGCCGTGGTCGCGGGCAGACTAAAGACACACTCACTACAGCTGTTAGGTTGGTGTTTTTATAGTATCGTCGTAACGATAACGAGTATGTAGGTATTAATGATGTCATATCAGCTTGTTGTACGTAGTACCTACTATTATTTATTCTTACTATCTCGCCCGCTTATCGCAGAGATTGTAAGTAGTTATTGATTATTGTGACCAAAATCTTCTTTTCAGAGGCTCATCATCATCATGTCGAACAGCAGACACACATGGGTTCTCTTTTTGAGGTATAGATGTGGATCTTTCATAATAGAATGTAATCAAATACGTTTGTTTTTTGCATAGGTATCGATGTCGCCTCTAAATTAAAAATGTATGGTTTTGAAATTTGAGTTTCTTCTGTTTATTTGAATCTCGAAGGACTACGAAGATGTTTCCATTTAACCTTTTTGATGTTGGTCCAGGGTCATTTTTTTAAGTGAATACTTCATTGAATAAAAATCTAGTAGAAAATCAACACATTTATTATTAAATATTTCTAGTATGTGCCAAATACATATTTCGGTAGATTTATTCAAAAGCCTTCCTATTTATGAAGTGAAAACTTCTTTAGACGCGTTGTGTATTTTTTGAGATGGGATAAAGCCATAGATCTCGCGACACTATACACCTTACCAACACCGACACCTTTTAACCGCCTCTGTGGTCTAGGTGTTTGCCTTCCGGTGTCAGATGCAGAGATCCCGGGCTTGCTCACCAGGGGCTTTGTTTATTTGTTTAAGTCCGCCTGGCTAGCTACCATACTCTTACCTAATTCTGTCGCCACAACAACAGTTCTTAAATTGTTGTGTTCCGGCATTCAGAGGTGAGATAATAATAATACCACCACGTCGTAAAAAAAACAATTTTGCACATTGTCATTGTCACGTTTTCTAAACAATCCTAAGAGGTACGAGTCAGGGGCCCTACTATGAAAATCGATCGTCATCGGATCCGAAAGAACTTCTGTCATTTTTGTATTGAAAATCGTGCAATCCGTCATGTTTCGATTTTCGTAGTAGACCTACAGGACCCTTCGAAGACTGCCTCTAGCTATAGACAGACGTTTGACAGCCGTAACACGTATCTATCGACGACTGTTCTAAGAATTCATTGTGTCAGTTTGTTTGCAAAAACATCCCTCATTAATCAATATTGCGACCAACGCGACAGCATTGAGATGCAAGACCAACAATCTCAGCTTTTCTCTTCGGCAAAGAAAGACAAACTTCAAGTTTTCACTTCGGTCGGCACTCCCGGAGTGTCACTGTTTTTTTAGTTTTAATCATGCCCAGAAATTTAGATATTTCATGGTTCTTATATGACACTTTTTGTGGTTCAATATTAAGAATTCTATAAGATTGATTTCCTTAAGTTCAACCTTACCTATAACATAAGTACGTACCCAAATAAAAAACTTGACAACCTTGATTTTTTCACACCAAATGATGGTTGATATAATGAGGCGGCACGCAGCGGCGGCGGAGCCGTTGTTTCCTGATTACCCTACTCTGCTACCAGTTTGAACGTGTGAAGGACCGATTTGGAAAATTCTTTCTGGACCTTGTCCAGGATCCCACCATCAGGCCAGGATCTGATGATGGGATCTTGGAGAAATCGAAGAAACGCTTCAAATATTAAAGGCACACTTGAATCGATTTGGGTACTTTTAGAGCGTATAACCTAATTTCCTTCCTTTCTCAATACATTCAATGAAGTCAGGTTTTGCTTTTAGTTTCTAAAACGATTTTTTTTATTGCACGTCGGGGAAGCGCTTGGCCTTTATTTTACCTTGTGTCAAGTTATAAGGCCGAAGGTGGAGTCGCACTTCACCCGGAATCCTCAACAGACTGAGGAACTGACTATCTTACTCTGAATGCCGGACGCTACACAACAGCTTAGAATTGTTATTATTGCGACAGGCTTAGGTGAGTGGTGGCTAGTTGTCCTACCACCAACAAATTTGTACCCCCCTGGGGATCGAACCCGACCTCTGAGTCTGATACCCGTGGGCGAACCACTAGACCACAGAGGCGGTAAAAAATGGTTATAAACACTATTAGGTTCTAGGTACTATTACCAGGTATCTGAGAAATACAATGAAGTACTTACTGAAAATGTTGTATGGATGTTCGGATATTTCTAATGATAAAACGGTACTTTTATGCAGGTACCACAAGGGTGAAGTCGCGGGTTCGTCTATCTACCTACTACTTAGTATAGTAAATATAAACTATATTTACACATCGCCATCTCAAACTAAACAAAACTTGAAATGGGAACTGTATTACGGAGAATCAATAAAACAAGAAAAAACAAATGTTTACATACTTTTATTTGTAAATAAACAATGTCCTAAACTTGTTCGGGAATGCCTTTTAAAAAATTAAAGACTTGAATTAAAATTAACTTCAATTTACTAAGAGAGTAATTACAGAGTGGCGAACTAATTACGAATGAATATAAAATGGACGATCGTGAGCGAAGTCACTGTTATTTCTATGGGGTGGTCTCGTCTAGGCATAGAGTCAGCGAAATCACGGCGGGAGTTGTATGGGCGTCTAACTGACAACAATCATAATGATTATTGGGCATTTCTGAAGATACTCGTTACTGTCGATGTGTTATCTATAGCTACCTATGATAAAAGAAGTGTGTATTTACAAAATAAATGGGTACAAAACTAAACAAAACTTGAAATGGGAACTGTATTACGGAGAATCAATAAAACAAGAAAAAACAAATGTTTACATACTTTTATTTGTAAATAAACAATGTCCTAAACTTGTTCGGGAATGCCTTTTAAAAAATTAAAGACTTGAATTAAAATTAACTTCAATTTACTAAGAGAGTAATTACAGAGTGGCGAACTAATTACGAATGAATATAAAATGGACGGTCGTGAGCGAAGTCACTGTTATTTCTATGGGGTGGTCTCGTCTAGGCATAGAGTCAGCGAAATCACGGCGGGAGTTGTGTGGGCGTCTAACTGACAACAATCATAATGATTATTGGGCATTTCTGAAGATACTCGTTACTGTCGATGTGTTATCTATAGCTACCTATGATAAAAGAAGTGTGTATTTACAAAATAAATGGGTACACCAAACACATATAAACATCAATATAGGTACCTTTATTTAATTATAATATAGCTATGTAGAAATGGAACAGTAATACAGGACATTTATTTTACACAGCGCCATCTTGCCCCAAACTAAGCATAGCTTGTAATATGGGAACTAGATTACGGATAGAATACATAAATATTTTTTTAATTGTTTCGCAAGGCTTCTCTACGAGAACCGCAACTGGACGGAATCGTCGAAACCATCACTAGGCCACACGTGTCGCAGTGTCAGCTGAATTCGATCGGCTGACGTCAATCCACACTTTGTGGAAATTATTATCCATGTAATAAAACCGCATTCTTGTCTCATACTTCGAGCGAGTCTCGCTACCAATATTTTGTAATTATTTTAATTAAATATAGTTTGAAAAAATAATATTTTTTTTAAATCCTCTTACGAGGGCAGCCTACGTATTTGGCGCAGCCTCACGGATACTTTTTCTCAATAAAATAAAAGCAAGAACCTACTAGTGTTGCTATCGTGATAGAATCCAGAAATCGATTCTACAGAGGAAATGTTGTGAGTACCTTGAATCTTTCAAGTCCCTGCTCGAACCCTATTTCTATATATTTTATAGTATTTTGTGTATTTTTCGTATGTTCATTTAGTTACCAAGATTTTTCATCCTAGAGAATTTCGGTCTATTAGGTTAGATAGATAGAGGAGTAGTGATATTAGTGTTGTATTCGTCGGTTGACCTCTTTATCGAAGTTGGATTTACCTCATGAAATCATAAACACAATCATATATTTATTTTGATTATTAGAAACGATAAAGAGACCTTTCTGTCGGTCTTATATTTATGCTCCTCCAGCTTTCCACATTGTAATGTTATGTATTTCATTTAGCAATAAAAATACCATAACTTTTACATATATACCTACAGGTTTGTACGGAACCCTCGGTGCGCGAGTTCGACTCGCACTTGGCCGTTTTTTATATTTGCTCAATAGCGACACTGTCAATCCTGACACTACACGGAAAGCCCGGCCGCAAGACCAAAACGGGGACAGAAGATAGTAGGTGTAACCACTTCATCATTTTGACCCAGAAATACTTTGCTACCACTTATTTGCGTGGCTCAAAACAGATAAAAAAACAATCCATTTGTTTTATTTTGAGTCTAAAATAAAAAGGATCAATCCTTATAAAACAGGATCAACCATTATAAAAAATGACCGTTCAGAAATGTCTATATTTTACAGGACGTTAATTTGACACAGCGCCATCTAGCATATGAACATAAGGGAACTAGATTACGGGTAGAATCCTTACATACATATATTTTTTTAATACATACGTATAATATGATATAACACCCAAACACAGAACAAACATATTCATCACACAAATGTTTGTCCTGGGTGGGAATCGAACCCACAACCTACATGTTGTATTATACAAGGTGAAACAGAATATGTGTACTAAGCAGTGGGGGGGCTTTTCGGACCAGGAAAAGTATTTGTTGGGGTGGGGAGATAATAGTGAAATCTTTTCATATTCTCAATGAAAATAAATAGTGACGACTCTATTCCTTTACCGCACTATGCATGTAGGTAGGTGGGTATCAGTTGGTGCAATTGTCTGTGTTAAAGAGTATTAAGGACAGATGAACCAATTTTAGTGAGAACTTGGAGTCATCTCGTGAAAGTAGGTTATTAGATAGAACATACACATTGATAAATTACATAGGCACCTACAGTTACAAAAAGACGATAAATGCGATATTGGACGAACAAAAGTACATTATAGGAACGATTATTTTGTATTTTAGCTAACAGATAGATAAAATTCTTATTGATTTGACAAATTAAACCTTCTAGTAATGGATTGTCTCATTAGCAGCCCAGGCTTTTCAACGATTTTCATCTGTTAGTGAAAGCGCTTTTCGTTCTTTGTGATTGTGACCTTCTGGTATGTCATTGACGCGAGTTAAGAAACAGCTGATTTTAGGGTAGTCTCAACTCAAAAAACCAGCTGTTGGTGTCAGAACTTTGATCTTGTTTTACCAAAAACTTTGAACCAAAATTCAAAAAGTCGTAAAACAAACATTGTTCCACGAGTCGGGTCGGATAACCCCGTTTCGGCATAGTACACATATTCTGTTACAGGTTGTATAATAAGTATCTACCTACCTACTAAGATTGTGGTATGAAAAAATTACATATACTTTGACTACTCTTGGATAATTTTCAGAGATTCTAAGTTCCAAGAGTAGTCTCTTGGAACTTAGAATCTCTGAAAATTATGGATTAGGTACCAAAAGAATCATTCCGTAGAATATAAAAACTCATGATGACACAGCTATTATTTATTATCAATGATTATTCATAAATAATAAATAATTGCTGTATCATCATGAGTTTTTATATTTTTATTCAGTCAATTATTACAGGTTGGAGATAGATGGGTCAAAATAAACTGTATCAGAGCAACAAAAGAAAAACAATCCTTTTACTGCTTTTTTTATGCATGTTCCCCGATTGCTCGAAGACGCCCAGACCGGTTTGGAAAATCGTTGATAATAAATAATTGCTGTATCATCATGAGTTTTTATATTTTTATTCAGTCAATTATTACAGGTTGGGTCAAAATAAACTGTATCAGAGCAATAAAAGAAAAAAAATCCTTTAACTGCTTTTTTTATGTATGTTCCCCGATTGCTCGAAGACGCCCAGACCGGTTTGGAAAATCGTTATTTTTTTTTATTGTACGATGGGGAAGTGCTTGGCCTTCATCTCAATTGGTAACAAGACGAAGGTGGTTTCACGCGGAATCCTCATCAAACTAAAGAACTGGCTATCTTACCTCTGAATGCCGGAACACGACAAATTTAGATTTGTTATTATGGCGACAGAATTAGGTAAGATGGTGATAGCCAGCCAGGCAGACTTAAACAGAGTCCTAGCACCAACCAAACCAAGCACAATAGTGTACTCCCCTTGGTGAACGAATCCTCCCGGGTCCTCTGTATCTGAAATTGGTGGATTGAACCACTACCACAAAGGCGGTTATCTTTTTTTGTTTGAAAGGGACATGCGACTGGTACTCAGATACGGCCGATTCTATTGGGTCTAAAATTAAGATCAAAATCAATTACCGTTTAGTCAGTTAGATTTTTAGGAATAATTTTGTAACGTCATATCTACCGCCTGTACGGAATTCTAAATATGAATGTGGATGGACGTAAAAGTAGGCGTAGACCCAGAAAGAGAATAATGGATTGTGTGAGTGACGATGCATGTCGTCTCTATATCGATAAGGTAAATATATATTTTGTTGTAGAGCTTCGTAGAGCGTGCGTACACCGGAACCGCGTGAAGAAATACGAAGGCAACAAGCTTTTCTGCAACAAGTCTAGAATACTCAAATCTCTATCTTCCTCATATACCTACCTGACTAGAAGACTTAGGGGTTCCTACTATCATGGGGGTGAGTTTTCATCATTTTATTTCAGCGTTTTTTTTTTAAGTTTTGAGGGATCACCATTTTTTATTTAGATGTTTATTAGTATTGAAATTGGTGTTCTTCTGTTTCAAATTAATTTAAGTCGTGACAGCGTTTCTGGAAATTCATCCCGGAAAGGAAAGAAGATTGTGATATTTGTTATGGAGTGAATTAAGTCGGTAGACTGCATTACATGGTAATGTAATGCACCTAATACATCACCTGAGTCACAGCTGAGACAGTATGTTATATCTGTGGTCAAAGATAAAAAAATACTAACCCGAGGCCTTAGTATGAGTTTCTGACAGCTTACTGATACTATTTTCGTTTTTGTATAGGGCGCTTATTTCCATACATTTGGTTAACGGAATAGTAAAGCAGCTGTAGTTCGTTTCAATGTCCGCTAACCAAATGTAGGGAAATAAGCGCCCTATACGAAAACGAAAAAAGTTTCAGTTATCTGTCAGAAACTCATACGTCCTCTGAGTGAAATAAACTTTACTATGTAGTGTAGTTACTTAATGCACCCGGAAAGACCTGGGTGAATCAAGTCTACTGAATAGTTTACTTAGTGTCCAGGTAATTTACAACCCCGGAAATTTGATATTTTAAAGGCGTAAAATATAGAAACTGATTGGCAATCAACACACAGCCTAAACCATTTTTTGACACTTACCTTCATTTTCCAAGGTACTGCTTGTTGCGTAGGGGTTTTTTTTTAGTTTATTGTACGACAGTTTAGCACTTGGCCTTCATCTCACCTGGTTACAAGTTTAGATAAGGCCGAAGGTGTTAGCGCACTTCACCCGGAATCCTCAACAAACTGAGGAACTGGCTATCTTACCTCTAAATGCCGGAACATAACAAATTTTAGAATTGTTATTAGGGTGCACAAGATTTGATTTTACTTTATTTTTTTGATATTACGTCAGCAATATAATATTATTAAATGTAAACCTATCTGCCCAGTTCAATATCACTAGGTATCCATTGAATATCAATCTAATTCACTTGATAACTGAAGTGCTCAATTTGGAAGTAAATTCTTAATTAAGTTCTCGAGTGCCTATAACTCCTATATAAGCACCAGAAATGACCGGGACCTTATCATAGAATTGCAATTTTTCACCAAATAATATAGTTTTCACGGAACCTTAGAAATGAAGGCTGTTGTGTTTTTTTGTGCAATTACTCTTTCAGTTGTTTATGGAAAATCTATGGGGCACCCTGAGCATCGTAAGTGAAGAAGGAACCTAATTACCTACCTATTATGTCTCCGTAAAGAATCCCCTAGAAATGGGTTTGCAACCTCTTTCATCGTCGGTTCGTACATACTTATCTATTGGTTTAGAATTGGTTATTTTTAGATATGTTAACTCATTACTTCGAGACTTGCCTGGGTAAGGATTTTTCTATATAATGTCCAATAATTTCTCCGCGAGTTAGAGCTAAAATCGGTTAAAAAACCGATTTTCGAGACTCTTTTTATCTAATCTCTAGGCTAGAGTTTTGTATCAAATCGAATCTAATAAAATGAAATTGATCCCACTTTCATTTGGTGTAAATCCGATGAACATCTTTGGACTTGGAGAGTGGGGACTAAAATTCTTCAACGAAATGGTGGTTTCAAATAAATTTGGGGTTCGTTTCCGGCGGAACACTTATTACAATTTGTTAGTAAATCATGACTAAGTAGTAAGTACAAGTGATAAAAACGTGTTTAAGTTAAATCACTTAGGTATCACTAAAAAGAGTAAAATAAGTTTTTTATATAAAATTGGAGCCGACTTCACTAATAACTTTTATTTTATTTTAGTATCGTTGAGATGTGTGAACATGTGGGATGAGGGAGACTATTTTATTTACAAAGGAGTACCTGAAGTTAATTTTGTCATTACAAGATTTAGTTATGGGGGCAGATATAATTACAAATTATCTAATGTTATCATACCCCCACGTATGAGAAATGGGGGCACACGGTAATAAACCATGTATAGGGCAGATAGCCATATGTGTTACCGTCTGCCCGCACGTGGGGGTCATTCGTGGGGGCAGACGATAACAATTCAGGAAAAGGATTACAGATAGGACATTAATTTCAATCCATCGTCATCCAAACTAAGTAAACATACTCAATAGCTTTGCTGAGTTTGGATGGTGATGTTGTTTACGAAATTAATACTTAAGTATATGCTATTTTGTTATCTACCTACATACTTAGCATGGAATACAACCCAATCATAAAACAATAATTTATATTCATCACAAAAAATGTTCTCCTGCATGGGAGTCGAACCCACGACCTACAGCGCAGAAGGCAGAGGCACCATACTATGCCACATCCTCGCTAGCTACCTATCTCTCGTGGGCTTAGGTCAATCCCACGGGTGTATACATTGGTCCTTGGTTTGGTTGGTGGTAGGATGGACACAGAGGCGGTAAGATTTTACATCCGCCTGACAAGCTACCAGCATCTTACTCGAGGGTAAGATGCCATAACAATCATTCCGAAGGCCCAGGGCTAGTCCTCTGAAGTTAACCTAACCAATACCTATGGTACGTAGATTGCAATGTCTAAGTCAAATCGGAAAAGAAACCTGACGCCCAGATAGCTGTTAGCCTTCGTGACTTAGTGATAGTGGTAGATCTCTAAAGCCATGGAGACTATTTTTTGTGATGAGGGCATCATCTACGTAAATATTGATATCTAGAGGTAGTTACAAGTAAAAATAGGTACCTACCTACGAAGCGATGTAAAATTATTTATCGCAATAGTACCTACCTACCTAGTCATTTTGTAACGCGGGTTTTACTCACGTATACGATTATGTTATATACAAAACACACTTTTCATGAAAAACTATAAAAAATATATAGATTTTCTTAAATGCAGAACTTATTTTTTTTTTAATCGAGCACGTAACTCCTAACATGACTTTTAGATAACTCTCACGGTTTCTGACTTGGCCTCAGTGGCCCTGGAAAAAAACTCTGTATATTATGTTGTTTATATTGTTATATGATTATGTTTTGAAAATGATATACCTACCTACTTACTACTAAGTACTAAGTGGAAGCGTGGATTTGTGGAGTCGATTTCGGCAAGTCATATGCTAAATAATAGACCATTCATTGTTCCGTGTTCTCTCTATCTCACACACTCACACACACACACACACATTTTCTCTCATTTTCAGGCAGTGATGATTACTATCTGAACGGCGGCGGTGGTTTCAACCCTGGCAAGCGATGTGTCAACATGTGGGATGATGGCTGCATCAATGGTCAACTCAATGGTGCAGGTATATATATTTTTTATTGCACGACGAGGAAGCACTTGGCCTTCATCTCACTTGGGATAAGGCCGAAGGTGGAGGCACACTTCACCCGGAATCCTTAACAAACTGGGGAACTGGCTATCTTACCTCAAAATGCCGGAACACAACAATTTTAGAATTGTTATTATGGCGACAGAATTAGGTAAGATGGTGGTAGCTAGCCAGGCGGACTTGAACAAAATCTTACCACCAACCAAACCAAGCACAATATTGCTCCACCTGGGATTAATATAATATCAATAATATTATCGAACAACCAGAAATCTGCTTTACCCGTCGGCCACCAGTCTGGTGTGTCGGTGACGCGAACCCCTTTGCCCCTACCAAAACTCGCTCAACGTGACTAAATCAGTTTTCACTTTAAAATAATCTCTTTTACAAAACTAAGTTAGCATAAAATTTCTCATTAGCCTACATAGGCTAGATTGTAATATAGTTTTAGAGGATAAAAAAAAAGTCTACACAGATGCTTCTCCAAGAGTGCCACTAGTGTCAGACTTTCACTACCACAGACGAAGCTGCTACTAAGTACCTGAGAGTAGAGTAGACTGAGTGACCACATTGTTTGTACTTCTTGTACCTATGCAGATGGTTAGTAAAAGTTCCAAAACATTTGTAAAACGAATACTTATTGTAGTTTGTAGTTTTAATTCGTGATCTTTTGTCGTGATCACAAAATCAGCCCGAACACATCTAGTTACTGCGGGGTCCCCCGGAGAGTTCAGTGAGGGGAGTCGATAGTCACCACTTCGGCGTGTTGGTGATCACGTGAATGCTGCTGCACTCCTGGTGACCCTTTACGACATCTACAGGAGGATTGAGAGGGGTCCCAATATTGTGTTCTAATATTGGACAATAACATTTAACCTACTTATATTTTTTTTATACTAACAACTTGGAGTCGGAACAAGCAAGCAGCCCTGATGCATCTCTTGCCTAAAACAAAGCTTTACTGCGTAGATCAAAACCACAAAAAACAACTACATTGAGGCCGTCAGCGTGAGGCACAAAGTTACC
Organism: Venusia cambrica; assembly: GCA_951394065.1. NCBI lineage: Eukaryota > Metazoa > Arthropoda > Insecta > Lepidoptera > Geometridae > Venusia > Venusia cambrica. The sequence goes on from OX596057.1 coordinate 6,586,808, forward strand.
CGAAATTTCACCGGCAACCATACCTTCAAACTGGTTCACAGCAATTCTGCTTGGCGGCCGCAAAAGGTGTGCATATGGTGGTACTTCCTCGGACGAGCCCTATCCATGGGGCTCTACTACTCCTAACATTTATAAAGTGATGATGTTTGCAGGTGGTGACGATTCCTACCTGAACGGCGGGAGTGGTTTCAACCCTGGCAAGAGATGCGTCAATATGTGGGATGATGGATGTATCAATGGACAACTAGGAGGCGCAGGTTAGTATATCTTCTAACCGCCTCTGTGGTCTAGTGGTTCAACCCACCGATTTCAGATCCAGAGGTCCCGGGTTCGATCCCGGTCATGCACTATAGGTTATACCTTCAGATGAACTTCGTTTATGAATGCTCTCATGCTCTTCGCCGGAAAAAGCATCTTGAGAAACTGTTCCCTCATGTGTATCATATAACAAGCCTCATAGCTCAGTTGGGAGTAACTCTGCCTTCTGCGCTGTAGGCTGTGGGTTCGATTCCCACCCAGAGCAAACATTTGTGTTATGAATATAGATGTTTGTTCTGTGTTTGGGTGTTGTATCATATAGTATGTATGTATTTACAAAAAGTATTTAAGTATTCTATCCGTAATCTAGTTCCCATATTACAAGCTATGCTTAGTTTGGGGCTAGATGGCGCTGTAATATTTATGTTATAAATCGACCATAAAGTGGAAGAAAAAGAAAGTATATCGTCCACCAATCCGAATTGGGTCCGCGTTGTGTGATATCTCAGGCGTTTTTAGCAGATGTCGGCTGAATTCATCTGACTTTTGATTCCGTCCCAATCACTGTTCTCGCGATTAGGCTGGTGGTGGCAGCAACATCAGGTATTTTGGTGTATGACATAACCCTACCATGAATAATGTATAGGTACCCATATAAAAGGTAGGTACCTATTTCTTGAGAGTACAGTCATAATAGGTACGATTCCCAGTATTTTTGTCAACAACACTACCTACTAGTAGTCTAATAGAAATAAACGAAACACCCTTATGACTAGTAGTTCGCCACGAACTGAGATCTCGTGATGTCTGGTTTGTGACAGAGATTATTTCTCAAATATAACGTAATTAACAAACGATGTAAGTGTGCTTTCATTACACCTTTCTCACCTTACTTGAGCACTTTCTTTTCGAACTCTCTTTATTCACCTGTTCGAGTGTTCGAGGCTCTCTCTTGCTGCTAACGTAATGTATCCTCACATGTACCTAACCAAGGTTGATTTCGTTTTGAAAGTGCTCTCAAAACTGTTGTCTTAGTAGTTGTGGATTAAAAATCTACCTCTCCAGCCCACGGATGTCGTGAGGTCAACCAAAAAGGCAGAAGCTTTATTATTTGTGTGAACAAAACTTTAACTGTGAGCACCAGTCTGCTTAGCGTAGCGATAATGGCCGTACCGTACCGTATTGAGTGAATAACAATAGATAAAATAGACCAGGTTTTAATGAAATTTTGAATACCCTTTCATATATTACAAGACCTGACGATCATCGTTTGCCCCCTTCATCTTATAAACCACCCCTAATAAGGGCAAAATAAACCTATTTTGAAATCAGTCTCAAACACTATTATATGATATTTCATGTTTTATATTTATATTTATTTTTTTATATTTATTTATATTTCACATTTTCAAAACTTCAATTTATTTTACCCCTTTTGCAACCCTTAACTTAAATAAAGGGGTGGTTTCAGCAATTGAAAAAAAAGTTTATTTTGAAGTCATCCCTTTTAACAGTCTATCCTACAAGACATAACAAGCGTTTTAACCCCTTAACGCGCCCCTTTGTGTCGAAAACCACCTCTAATAAAAAATAAAATATTTTTATGAATGTGCAGTCGATACTCTTTCAAATGACACCCACAAGCCAAAAATCTTCTCGTCTCACTTAATACCCCTATTTCTCAAAAACTACCCTAGTATCAAAAAAATCCTCGCAACGATGAGTATTAATATAATCTCTGCATGTTCAAAATTTTTAATTCATCGGATCAGCCATTCAAAAGATGTGGGCGAAAAATTGTATTTCTTTTCACCCCAATATCTCAAAAACTACCTCTTTTATCAAAAACCCCGCGACAATCAAACTCTATTAAATTTAATGAAAATCGGATAATCCGTTCGAGAGTTATGCCGTCGCAAACATACATACAGTGCCGGATTTCCCAACTTAACTGAGAGATCTCATACGCTTCGCTCACTCGATCAATAAAACAAAACCCATTTTCAATTAATTTGATTGGAAAAGTAACCCCAGTAGAGAAAAATTGAAAATAAATCCGATCCCTACCTACTGATAGAGATTATCAGTAGGTAGGGATACATGGAATAGATTTACTCTAAAGCTAGTAAATCATGTTTTTTTTTCAGGAAGTGACGATTACTACCTTTCTGGCAATGGTGGGTTCAATCCAGGCAAGCGATCTCTTCATGAACTACTTATGAAAATGCAGAATAACCGTCACTTGTGAATTTGCTAAAACACAGCGGAGCGTAGGCCTACCAGTTGGTTGCATTTTTTTTTTGGTCTTTATTTTATTTGTTCCTTCATTTTTCTCTAGCATAGGTACATGCAATATTTTATTACATGGTATCAAATGTGAGCTAACATTTGTATCATTGTTTTGTTAGGTATGTTATATTGTTCAAGAAAGCTTAAAAAGCTATCATTACTGCTAATTGTAAAATTATAAAAAGAGGAAGACAATATAAAAACGTAATGTTATTTATTACTTTTACATAGAAATGTGCACTTTTGCACTCTACATACAATTTCGTACAATAAAATATGTATAAAATTATAATATGCCATTATTACACAGGTAGGTAGTAGTACCCAATTATTGTCAATTATAATTGACTGCTTTTTTCCTAAGTTCTGTCCTAATAAAAAACTTAAAACTAATACTTAAATTCAAAATTTTGTTTTCTTTACAATGGACGTTACTATTACTAGACATTATGGCAGTTAGGCTCAAAGTTGCTAGGCAAGTTATGTTTAGTACAAAGATTTATAAAACCTTATCTAATAATACCTGCCCCATAATATCACAATATCACACAGGTAAAGGCAAAAATTACAAAATGCTGGTATAGAGAGCTAACAGATACAGTGCAAAAGTAAAATACAGGTCTATGCATGACTATGTAGGCTACTGCGGTAGTGGAGCAGTGCGGGAATGGAGAAGTGCGGGAATGGAGAAGTGCGGGAATGGAGAAGTGCGGGAATGGAGAAGTGCGGGAATGGAGCAGTGCGGGAATGAAGCAGTGCGGGAATGAAGCAGTGCGAGAATGGAGCAGTGCGGGAGTATTGACACATAATTGCGGTATCAAATGCAGCCGAGTGTGTATGAGGACCATACGCAACTTAGCTGCATTTGTACACGCAAATATTCAAGGAGATTTAAGTCTTAGTAATATGTCCCTAACTAAGTAACTAATTAATTACTAAGACTTAAATACTCACTTTACTCAGACTATGCGGTAAGGTTTGAAGGTACTATCTACCGAACCTTCTACCTTACTGCATAGTCTGTAAGGGAGGCTGAAAGCTTCTGAGCCTACTCAGTTATGCCCTATTGCTGTAGCAGAAGATATTTGAAATTGATTGATCTAGTTTAAAATGTACCAGAAAAAATTGCAAGTGGCTATGCGAAAACAATAAAAAGACATGATCAATAAAAATAAAATAAAATGCAATCATTCAGCATTACCTATTCGATTCTGGTTCAAAAAAGACCTCTGGTAATAGACCTCAAAACTATTCTTTACATAAATGTGCATTGCATTGGCAACGGTGGGTTAAAAGCAAGTGTATATAATATATTGGCAAAAGTTAACAAACAGTAACCTACTAGTGCTACACAATGTATCACAATGTTCCTGACTTAAGTCAGTTCTAGAATATTTTTGTACAAATCAATAATTAAATTGATTTACATTCCATCAATATAATTTAATTAGTCTTTTCCTATTTATAAGTGCTTCTGGTTAAATATATAATAATCCAGAAAGTAGGTACCTACTCTAAAAGTATTTTGTACATAATGTCTGGCAGGATCATTAGTAAGTACAATCTATGAGCTAGCTAAAACTAATGTTTGTTCAACTCAAAAAGTTCACAGTTATTCTATAGCAGAATGGAAGACATCCATTTTTTTTAATTGAACAGGATAAAATAAATAGAGTTCATAAAAACTAATATCAAATAAATTCATGATACAATAAAATCAGTTGTTTTGTCTATGCCAATGGTCTTGAGCATACTGTGGCAATTCCATTGGCAGTTTGTTATAAGGATTTACACTTGGACCGGGGTTCAATGGTGCCGGCTTCGGAGGCTGCCTGACCATTTTTTTTTTAGTTGAACAGGATAAAATAAATAGAGTTCATAAAAACTAATATCAAATAAATTCATGATACAATAAAATCAGTTGTTTTGTCTATGCCAATGGTCTTGAGCATACTGTGGCAATTCCATTGGCAGTTTGTTATAAGGATTTACACTTGGACCGGGGTTCAATGGTGCCGGCTTCGGAGGCTGCCTGAACTTTGTCGAGTATTTATAGAAATCTGACATCTCAAAGGGTTTTGTTTCCTCCCTGTATGGTATGCATTTACCCTGCTCAATGACAGTGAGATTATTAGGTGAGTCAAGTGAAACTCCACTTGGCGACATGACAGGGCTTTGAGGAACTTGTCGGGGGCTATGAGGGCTCTGTGGCACTTGTCGGGGGCTATGAGGGCTCTGTGGCACTTGTCGGGGACTGTGAGGGCTCTGTGGCACTTGCATGCTATGTGGCATTTGAGGGCTTAGCAGCATTTGACTTTGAGGCATCTGTGGAGAATGAAGGACTTGTGGGCTCTGCATTGCTGAATGTCTCCCTGATGAAATCATCACTTCATAAGCTTGGGAATTGCCGATGCTAGATGTACGCTTCAAGCTGGAGCTCTTTTTTAGAAGCGGTCCTTCAGGCCTTGCTGGCGAATCTAGGGATGTCTCATACCAATGTTTTTCTTTCACTCTTTCGGTTTGGGAGAGAGGAGAGTATTTATTCATGCTGACAGAGTCAAAGTTTGAGTAACCAGACTTTATACTAACTGGACTCATGGCATCTGTGTAAGCTCTTCTTTCATTGCCATAGTCATCTGTAGATACTTGAAGCTGTAAATGCATTGGGTGTCTACTAGAATTCTGCTCTCGCAAAGGCACAGCCTTTTCTGCAATATGAGGCAATTCCTGAATGTCTGTTTGTGATCTGTGCTGGTATACTGGTAAAGGTGGCCGATAACCATCTGTCATGTTCTCTAAATGTTGATTGTAGTCACTGTGGGAGGTTAAATGATATGTTTGTGTCCTTTGTAGAGTATGCCGGCGGACATTGTCTGATCTCCTTTTGGTTTGAGCCTGCATTTGCTGTTGATGGGGTAGGCCTCCTAAATGTTGGTTCTGGGCCTTTAAATGTGATGCATACTGGTAAAGTAGAGGGGTGTTTCGCATTACATTTTGTAGTTGATGAGGGGCTACCGATCCATGTGTGTAGTTGGTAGTTATATCAGGATGACTGGAACTGAAGTGAGTTTCACGCAGCCTAGACACATGCTGGGCCTCTGGAGTATTGGTACTGTAGTAAATCTTGTTCATATACTCTGTTGTCATTGTGTGGTGTCTAGAGAATATGCTTGGATCCGTTGGAGTATTTTCATTTACCATATCATGTCTTCCTGCTAATGCAGGATAGGTGTGTGATGTGTGCATTGAGAAAGTTTCAGTGTTGCGTTCTTGAGGGGGCGATGGAAAAAAGTTAGAGCAGCTTGTTTCAGGCCGTCTAATGAATCTAGGATGGCTCTTTGTTGACACACCAGAAATTGATGGCGTAGAAAGCCTGTGGGAGAGATTTTTACGTAGATTATGGTCTGAATCATACGTTGGGACGGCTCGAAAACGCCTTGAGGAATTGTCTGAACCGTCGTGAACATCATTGCCATCAGTCGATCTGTTTTCACTTTTAACACTGCCCAATCTTTCTCTTTGAGGTACTTCGGGACTCAATGGTGCTTCCGGTGGCATAATACCGGTGAGCTGAACTTCCTGAACGCATAGTTTGTAGAGTTCCTCATTTTTATTAGCAAGCATTAGCTCCAGTTCCTTCTTTCGAGCTTGCAACTTGAGGAATTTATCTTGTTTATCAGTATGTAAATCGCTTCCCATATTGCTAGTCCCCATTATCAGAACACAAAACAATTAAAGTCAAAGGAAAAACCACAGAAATGAACACAGAAACAGAAGCTAAACAAAGAAAAAATAGAAAAAATCATCGGAATATTACATGATTGTATCAACACACACACTTGTACTCGAACGCACCATATCCATGTTTTTTTTTATCTGGGCAGTCAACCAGTGGGATGGGATGTGATGTTTTTTTTTCTGGCTTCACGCGATTTGCGCATTGCCATATACAATTTTTTATTGTTAGGGAAACAGGATTTCACAGCACCCGGGAGATAACAAGGATCAGTAGGGTTGAAAAATAAATACAAGACAAAATTATACGATACAACTTTATAGAAGTAGGTTGTAAATAAAAAAGTAAGTAGGGTCGGTAGGTATGGTAACAGTGAATCACCTAAAGTTTGAGCAATAATTGTGTCACCAATTATGAGACACGTGACACGACACATCACAGTTTTTCCAAAATCATGACTGATTGTCTGATACGATAGATCTACACACAGCCTAAACTGCTGGTTGTACAGACTTTAAACGTAGAGGGTAATGTTTGTCTTGGTGTGTTTAGTTCCCGCCGAACCGTAAGTCACACTTGCTTATGTTCTGTCTGTGGTTATAATATACCAAAGAGAATACATAAAAGTAGTTTACCGCGTAGCGCGTTACACCAGTATTCTATGCGTTACACACAGATCACTTAACTGTGCTGTTAAATTACAATTTGCATAATTATTCTTCTCTTCGGCCAGTTCGTTCGTTCGTCGTCGGCCGTCGGCCTTGCTTGCCTTATTTCCTTTCCTTGTTGTATGTTGGTCATGTTAAGCAAGTTTCGATAAAGAAATCATTTAGTAGTACAGTACAGACAGACCAAACCTACAACAAACTATAGAGATAGAACCCTTATTCTAATTAGTCCTGTGTCTGTATCATTCGAAACAACACAAACATGACGTCTCGTTTGTACAAAACCCTCATCGGTTCTGCCGATAAGTTCGTGCCTTCGAAACTACGACCGCTTTGGGAGCATGATGCTGGTAAGTTGAATAAATCCATAGCTACGTCCTTACCGCATGAAAGAGTCAATTAATAAAGTCAATTTACTGTCCTACAGGGCCAAAAACGATATTTTTCTGGGCACCTATGTTTAAATGGGTAAGTGGTATGCGGACGTGTTTTGTTTTTCAAGGTCACTCTATTTATATTCATCACCTTGTTTGAGGCCATAGATAACAGCGTTAGGTACTGAGAATACCTACTGAATAATATAATTATTTTGTCTTGCAGTAGGTACAAAGTTGCATGCACTCTAAGTATACACTGCATAATTTTCAAATGACACCATTAATTTTAAATACACATTATTTGATGATTTATCATTTATTCAATAAATATGTACAGCTAAGCATATTATTTAGGGAAGCAATGGGGATACCTAAGGACAGACCATCTCACTGTTCCAGACCAGTACCAGATGGAAGAGTGCCCAAGAAAATGGGCTCAACTGCATTGCCATTCATTCAATTAATTTTATATTCACATTATTTGATGATTTATCATTTATTCAATAAATATGTACAGCTAAGCATATTATTTAGTGAAGCAATGGGGATACCTAAGGACAGATCATCTCAATTTGCTGGCCTACATACCCTTACGTCACCTGTTGCCTGCTTATTTGCAACTATTACTAGTGACTCTTATGAGGAACTCCTACTAGGGGATAGTTAGAGGCACATCCAAACTTATTTTCAGTATGACGGGGATTTGCTTGACCTGACTCACCTGATTTTTCAAGTTGTGGAAGCGCACTTCACCCATAATACTCAATAAACTGAGAAACTGGCTACCTTACCTCTAAATGTTGGAACACAACAATTTAATAATTGTTATTATGGTGACAGAATTAGGTAAGATGGTGGTAGCTAGCCAGGTGGACTTAACAAAGTCGTACCACCAACTGGTCAGACCATGTGCATGTGTCAAATGCGCTCATAAACTTCCGTAAAACCAAAGATTCCATTGATGCACAATAGTTTTTTTCCAAACATTTTTTTTTTTTTATAAAAAAACAACATTAAACATAATCAGAGTACTAAATCTTAAAATAAACTTGCTAAAGAAAGCCTGGCATTACAAAATCATCTGCTAGTAGTTGTTAATAAATTTTATTTAGTGTTAGATAAATTTAAGCTATTTGTAATGGATCATAAAATAAATTACTAGCCAGAGGTTCTTGCCTTTTTCCTTGCGTGTTGCTCAGAATTCCAAACAGGCTGTCGATTAGACTTTTAAAAATCATACTGAATAAACAATAACCAATTCAGATTTGTTTTTTGACCTACTTGATTGCATCTCTTTCAGATTACAAAACGATTTTGAAAATAATTAAGTGTATACATGGATACATTGTTTATAAGTGCATGCATCTCATTTTGCATAAACAAGGTTAGATACGGTATTTTCGAGTCTTAAAAATCTCACACAATCACTTTCACATAGAGATTTTCATTTTTAACAACCAACTTGTTATTCTGTTATAAATTAATGTTATAATACAATGTTGGGTCCATTTCATTTTGTATGATTAAGTCCATTTTGTCAACAAAATGTGTGTCTAATGTGTGGCTTTTTGAATATTACAGATTAAGAAAGTCTTAGATTTCAACCAATTCTATGATAAAACCCTTGAAACTAGTTTATATTATTCACCTGTTAACCAAATCTTATTAAATTTAATATGGATGTAGCAACACCATGGTACATTCAATGTTAACTTGACAAAGACAGAAAGACTACAATCACACATTAAAAAGACACATTTTGTTAACATAATCATGGTGTTCCACATTCTTACTTGCATAACCCTTTCAGAGCTTGGTGTTGGCTGGCCTCGGTGACTTGAATCGGCCTGTTGAGACCCTATCGATCCCTCAGTCTGTGTCCCTTGCAGCAACGGGCATCATTTGGTCTCGCTACTCTCTTGTCATTATCCCTAAGAATTACAGTCTCTTTGCTGTCAATGTGTTTGTTGCTTGTACTAGCCTTTATCAAATCAGCAGGGCTATTAGGTACGAACAGGCTAAAAAAAATGCTAATGTCAAATGATTTTGGCAGAACAACTTGTAAATCATAGCTAACAGATTAGTAGCAGTTCTGTAGAATTTCAAAATATTCAATGCCGGTATGATACCTGCAAAAGACATAGGTGTAAGTAGTTAAATGCAATCTCAGTGGGATGTATGTTATTCTTTTTGAGGCCTGGCCATGTTGCTACATGACGTCTGTATCATTGAAATGTAAGGGTGGCATGTAAATTATTGATACCCTAGCATGAGCTATAATTATGATTTTATTTGAGTTTGTATAGGAGTATAATATATTATTTTCAGTAAAATAGGTAATTGGTAAATATCCTATAATGTGTTATAGATAATTTGGCATTAATATAATGGTGTTTATTACCAGTAGTTCAGTTGAATAGCTCTTGCAAAATTTTGTACAGCAAGTTCTAATCGAAGAGTATCTATCTATATTAACTAGCTTTGTTTTGTTGTGTTATCTCTGTTGTCCATACATAATAAAATATGTGAGCATGAGACAGAAGAAACAATACTTTACAGAGCCCAAACCAGCTGTCATACTTTAGTAGAGATTTATGTCCAATTCTCTCATAAAACAGGTTTTGGTCAGGTATGGATATAAAACACAGGTTTTTATTTATTATAGATAAGGGTTTATTAGTTAAATAGATAAAGTCATGCTAACATGGTTCTCCTAATTTTTATTAGAGTTTAAGTGGATATAATCCACATTGTGATAATAAGGGTATATTGGGTGTTAAGTGTTATTTCTTGTTATCTAACTGTTATAGCTGGTTATCACCGTCTTATCTTGAGACATTGACAAATAAATCTCAGAATCTACACAACTTCTGAAGATTTAGCAGCTAATTTAACATTGCAACATATTGATATGTTATTTTGATATTTATTTATACTGTCAAATGTTTCAAAATCGTACAAAATATGCCAAATTAAACTTGCACCCATTTGATTTCTGCATACCAGCCCTAAGTCGCTGGCGACTTTATGTGAGTTATTGAATTGTTAACAATCCATTATTGTATTGTAAGCTAATAAACATTAAAATATTATGTTAAAGATTGATGACTATTTTTGTAATACCTTTTATTGGAAAATATATTTATTTGTCGTAATCACCTCTATTATTTCTGTCGTTTGTGTACTCTACTTACTAACAGTTTCGCATCTCATAAATGTGTTGTCTAAAGAAAAACTGTTACCTAATTTTGCATAGTCCGGTGCTGGCTGGTTGTGGGTAAAACCAGGATTTTCGATTATTTTTTTCAACAGTATAGGTACCTACCTACTACTTACATTGACACATTATGGATATGTACAATAGTAAACTGATCTTAGGCATACTCATGTTTATTTCCTCAAGTCTGTTCTGAAAACCGCCAAAGAACAATTGTTTTATGTAGTATTAGCTTATGTTTGTGACGAGGGCTCAACATTTTTCACGTATAATTGTATAATTTACCTACTACAGTAATAAATTTCAATATGTAATTGAAATCATAGAAGACTATTTAATGTCTTGGAGGCAAACTGTTTACGACATCCGTAAACCAGAAACTGCTAGCAACAAATTCCAACCGGCCAAGCATGGAGATGAGATTGCAAAACCATATATTTTTTAGAGAGTGCATGTCCCATTGGTTGGTTACGGGTGCAATATGAAATGATTTGTAAATATATCTAGTACCTTATACCTCTTCTCCAGGTCTACCAAAGGTAGGTAGTACCTATAGTACTAGATAAGAATAATCTCAAGTGGAATGCAGACTAACAATAGGTAAGTATGTCTGGTTTGGAAGCACGAAGGTAACGGTATATAATATCCAATATCTTATCATTGCATCTGTCCGTTGTGGTAGCGTACACATAATCGAATTCACGGTCGTTGTTATGCCTAAAAAACTGCGTAAATAGAGCATAATTAGTGCAAAAATAAAATAAATAGGGTCTCATTGGTTTAATAAATCATGACCATTCTCAGTGGGTACGCCAGCATAACGATCAAGCTAGCGTACACATGACCGTACTCAAAAACGGCTTATACTATAGCAAAAATAGAGCACAATTAGTGCCCGAGCTATACAAAATTTCATAATGATTGCTCTTATAGGAACGGAGATATTGAACAAGACTTTTGAATGACATTCCGAGCTGGCGTTATGGCAGCGTACCCATTGATCATCGTAATAGTTCTTATAGAAAACGAGCTTTTCTTATCATAAATGCTGTACTTATAAATAGTGTGTGAAATACTGCCTCTGCCAGTCGTCATACTTTATGCAATTTTGAAGTGGAACAATATAAAAAGTCTTATGTGAAGTTCTAGGAACAAATGCATTGTGGTACAGTCGCACACAAAAAATAATTTGTTAGTGAAATTATACACCGAACAATTTAGGTAGGTAGGTAGGTAGTATGAATAAGTAGTTTTGTTACTTTATATGAACTTGCTCGAAGAGAAGATGAGCTTTCGTGAGTCCTTTTACCGTACCCACTAAGAATGGTCATTATTTCTTAAACCAATGAGGCACTATTTATTTTATTTTGCACTAATTATGCTCTATTTACGCAGAGTTTTCTAGGCATAACAACGAAAGTGAATTCGATGTGTACGCTACCATAACGGACACTGTGAAATCGGCATGCTAATTTTTACTAGGTACCGACATGAGTAAAAATTATAGCATTGAGGTAGGTATATAACTTCTATACATAAAAGTACCTACCTACCTGCTATAATTTTACTTTTACGCATGCCATGGATGCTATTGCATACGTTTTTCGTAGATGTATTTAGAACGCTCTTACCCCGGATTCCAGGCCCTGGTAATAGCATCGATCGATGACTGGCGCCGTCCTCTCAGCAAGGTCTCCACAACCCAGTCCGCAACGTTGGCAGCTACTGGCATCATTTGGACGCGATACTGTCTCGTTATCAAACCGATCAACTATTCGCTGTCGCTGTGCAACTTCCTCCTCGGGATGGCGAATAGCGTCCAGTGCTTTAGGGCTTATAGGTTCCAAAAAGCTTTGCCAAAAATTGCTTAGGACCGAGGTCGCTTCACAGAACAATGCCAGAATAAACGAATAATCGACTCCACTTTATTGAAGTTAAATCAAGAAAATTTCGAATATTTAGTTTAGTAGTTTTAATTTGAATTTGTGTCATAATTTGCCAAAAATATACTCAAAATTTACAATCTTGCCATGAAATCCCAAAGAACGAAACGCCATATTAAATTAGTACCATCTAACAAATTATATTTTGGGTGAAAGTTACTAACACTATAACAATATTTAAAACCTCAAACAAAAACATACCCAGTATCAAATAGGCTAACTAAACTTTTTAAGCTGGAACCTCATTCTGTTCACAGGTTCTCAGTTCTCCATACTTCTCATCTAGTTATGGTAGGGGAGAAGTTTATCCTTCCCATATCTCCATACAATAGCTAGAAAACAAAACTTCACATACAAGACTTAACTGTAAGACAGTTCTCATAGAAGGCCTGGGGGTACAGCTGATTTTCACTCTCCCGTACCCACATAGAAACTTTCTATTTACCATCGTTCAATTCAACATGGTATGCATGTCTCATCCAAATCAATTTGTTGTGTTTTATTTTATGTATTTGTTGTATTCTATGGTTTGTTTAGAAAAGATAAAATCATATCAGACTAGATTAACCATGTCCAATTAAACCTACATTTCATGCCATTTCGAAATGTTTTTATGGGAGAGTTGTACCTCGGCCTACTTAGAAGGTTTAGACAGAGACAATATCAACATAATAACTGTAGCATAAGTTTGACTAACCCAACCTAATTTTACCCACATATACAACTGTGTATTTAATTATATCAAATCGAATATGCAAATAATCTTCTAAATCGAATTTATTTGAAACTAAAATCGAATTTATTACTTTGAGAATAACTAACGTTGTTGTTACGAACAATAATTTGTGTAGTTTTATATTTGCATGATTTACTATTATATTGTTATTGTTTTTTGAATAAATATGTTTTATTGTTTGCTCATTGATATTCATTGATTATCTTGTCTTTGAAATTAACAAGAGTTACGTTGCACCCTAGTTGAGTATGTGAATGTCCTTTCAAAACTCCTTCCATTATAATTTCAGCAAGTAATTTATAAGGGCTGCATCTGCTTCCGAAATAATTAACCGCCTTTGTGGTCTAGTCGACCGCCCACAGGTGTCAGATCCAGAGGTCCCGGGCTCGATCCCCAGCCCCCTCAGCACAGGGGAAAAAAAGTTGTCCTGTTTTTATCCACCATCGGGAGACAAAATTATCTCGAAGGTGGATAAAAACAGAGGACAAAATTTTTAATAATAATAAGAATAATAAAATTTTATTTCAGGCAACAATAGAAACATTATAGATCTTATTCTAACTTAGTCTACGGCCCATAGTAATTTATACCTTAAAAAACTAACATACATATTAACTATACCTACTACCTATAACTATTTATAGGCACGTAAAGTCTGTACGTGGCTTACTAGTGTTGTGTTTAATAATCGCGATACTTTCTAAACACAACACCTTTCGGCCAAAGTTCTTCTTTATTGAAGATCGATAAATGTTCAGTTGGGACTCGCAAACTGTATATCTATATATATTATATCCCCGCCCTGTGCTGAGGGGCTGCGGAGTACAATATTGCTCTTGGTTTCGTTGGTGGACTTTGTTCAAGACCGCGTGGCTAGCTACCACCATCATACTGGTGTCTGTCTGTCGACATAACAACAATTCTAAATTGTTGTGTTCCGGCATATAGAGATAAGATAGCCAGTTCCTCAGTCTGTTGAGGATTCTAGGTGAAATGCGCTTCAACCTTGGGCCTTATCATAATTTGTAAACCAGACGAGATGAAGGCCAAGCGCTTCCCCGTCGTACTGTTACAATTTATTTTAAAAAGTATGCCAAAGGCGAACTCAACCCTAATAAGAGTGTTCTACCAGTAAACCATCATTTTTATCAAGCCTCATAGCTCAGTTGGTAGTAACTCGTTGGCTGTAGCCTGTGGGTTCGATTCCCACCCAGGACAAGCATTTGTGTGATGAAAATAGTTGTTTGTTCTGTGTTTGGGTGTTGTATCATATAGTATGTATGTATTTACAAAATAATACAAAAAAGTATTTAAGTATTCTAGTTCCCATATTACAAGCTATGCTTAGTTTGGAGTTAGATGGCGAATAAATTATGTAAATTAATTAATTTATTTATTTATTAAACATAGATTTCTACTTCATTAAAAAAAATGGTCCACAGGCACACATCGGATGTGCCTCTTCGAAATAAACGACAAACAACGTGAATGGTCTACAACAGGTACGCGTGATATAAAAAAAAACTACAAAAGTCAATTCGACTCACATTTTAATCCTCGACCATCTTCAGCAGCTTATCCATACTGATCGGCGCGAAACTCCTCCCCGAGTCATCGGAAACCATGACAACGTTCCGTATCACATAGCACTGCTTATCGCCTATCTTGTAGATAGGCCTGCCTTCCCTGTTCTTGCCTGCTATGGGCACGAAGGTTATACCTTTCTCCATACAACGAGACTCGAGGAGTTCGGAGAAGGATTTCTGTTGCGTGGCTGAGGCGAGGGCGTCTGTTAGTCGGGAGGTGTCTATGTCTATGGCGGTGTAGCGGGGGGGTGGGGGGTCGAAACGGGGAGGCGGGGGGGGCTCCACAGAGTCTATGTCGGTGCTTCGATTCATCATGTCCAGGGCTTTGCGGAAGGCGTCGCGGACTGCTGGCTCTTTTAGCACTTCTTCGGGGAAGATTTTCTGCAAAAACGATACAGATACATAACGTTTGATTATTTCAATATCTAAAAAATGTTAGATGGAGAAAGACCTGCCTCAAAAATATAACTAGCGGAACACCCAAAAATTCGTTCCCATCATTCTTTGTTTTCTTTAGATTTCAAGGGTTTTCTTTTTTTGCGCGGTACCCTAATTTTTTTTCTTAAATAAATTACTAAGTTACTCCTTATAACATCAGCTTTCTGCCAGTGAAAGTCCCGTCAAAATTGGTCCTGCCGTTTTGGAAACATACACACATCGAGTTTTAAATACTAGAAAATATTAGCTAGATGGCGCTGTGCGAAATGAATAAAAACAAAAAATATATATTTATATACACTCAAATCGAAAAATTCGAATTACGAATTCAAAGACGGTTCTATACAGACGCACTTTATAAACGCATATACATAAAATTAAGAATAAAACTCATTCTAGTACCGCCAACTGTATCATAAAACTCATTATAGTACCGCTACCTTTTTTTATATTATTTCATTAAAGTAGTCTGTTATGGTTTTAGGCTGAATATGAAAAAAATGCACTACGCACGCATGCGTAGTTTGAACTTAATTTCCCGCGCTTCCCATACATTTTTTTGCCGATCGTGTTTTTGTATTCGGGATTCCAAAAAAGCTAGTAAAATCCTGTAAGTGATTAAAATATGATTGGAGAAGAGAGTAGTGACGGTGAGATTTTCACTCCGCCAGATATTCTAGACGCGGCATTGGCGTTAACTGAAAGTCTCCTGCCAGAAAAATCAAAAAAATTGTACGACAAAATGTACCAAGAATTTATAGATTGAAAATTACTTCCTTGTAACCTACCTACTTTGTTTAATTTCAATTTTTCCTATGAGTGAAGATAAAGTAGTGTATGAAACTGCATATAACTTAGGTATTAAAACACTCGAGTCAACCTATCATCGCAGATCAGACTCTCGTGTTTTAATACCCCTTCTTATATGACAGTTGCATAAACTACTATAATTTCTTAAAAATTACCGTACAAAATAAACTTAATTGGATAGGTATAAAGTAAGTACAAATAAGGTTTATCCCTTCATCTTGCTGTTACCTAACAGCTTACTCATGTCGCATGTAAGTACTGCTAGCATGTCTTGATGTTTATAATGAGTACCCTTCCATAGCATTATGCTGAGTGGTATCCTTTTTTGACAATTATTTTATGTTTTTTTTTTCTGTGTTTTTCTTCTATTGTTTTAGCTATGTATTTTGGCAAAATAAATATTTTCTTTCTTTCTTACCTTGAATTCCGTGTATGAGTTGAGCACGGTGGCATGAGGCGGGTTCGCATTGAGCCACGCCGCCAACGCGGCGAGCCAGCGCGGAAGTAACGCTCGGCTAGCGATGGCCGCGATCGTGGGCGCGCCCAACAAATCGATCCATTCAACGGACCACAGCCAGGCAGCTGGAAAAAACATGAATACTTCACTTTTTCGGGATAAAATGTAGCATATGCGTTAATCTATTTATATTCCAAGTTTCAGCCGAATCCGTTCAGCCGTTTCAGCGTGAAGAACAAACAAACACACACACACACACACACACACTGACAAACTTTCGCATTTATAATATTAGTGTGATATATCATAATTATTACGATACCTACGATCCAGTCAAATGGTAGGCTAATTTTAACAGCCTCTGTGGTCTAGTCTAGTGGTACGCACGCTGTTGTCAGATCCAGTGGTCCCGGGTTCGATCCCCAAGAGGAGTACATTATTGTGCTTGGTTTGGTTACTTACTTTGTTTAAGTCCGTCTTGCTAGCTACCACCAATTTGTTAAATTGTTTTGTTCCGGCATTTTGGTAGCAATTTGGTAAGATAGCCAATTCCTCATTAATGATTCCGAGTGAAGACCAGGTGAGATGAAGGCCTTGGGTCCAGTGAATAAATTGTGTAGTATTTGATAATTTTGAGCTAATGTAATGGATCATAAAAAAAACTAGGCCCAAGGTTCTTGCCTTTCCCCTTGTCAGTTTGCTGGTCGCGATTCCGAACAGGCGGTAGAGTAGACGTTTCAAAGTGATCCTAAAAAAAATCTTACTGAATAAAAATATTAGCCTCGACTTTGACTTTGCATATCATATTATTTCAAATGATCAATTACTTTATGCTTTTTTATAATAACTTGTACCTATAATTATATTTTTGTAGTCCAGATGGTGAATCTCCAGATATCTGGCTGGAATCATTACGGGTATACGCAACCCCGGACTGCTCTAGCTGCTAGTCACCGCGATTCATTTCTTTCTTTTGAAAGGAGTTCATTCATAGAAATGTATGTGGTCAAGGCTACATTGTGTACCGACAATTGGACATGGTGAAAATTATAGGCAACGTTTTCCAATCATCAATTTACTCGAGTTATGCATGGTTTCGTTGTAATTTATTCACCAACGCGGGCATCACGGCATCATGGCGGATCTACAGTCTATTTACGTAAGAATAGCAAATATGCTCAACATAAAAAATCTGTCAGAATCAGTATTCATAACACAGAACAGGGTCAAAATTAAAGCAACAAATCGGAGTCCGTTGATGTTATTGCGTTTTTTGAGTCACGAAATAACTCAAATCTATCAAAAAATACTAAAACACAAGCAACACAACGTATCAGATCGAAAATATCACAATGGCGGCGGCGGCGGCGCTTGGGTAAAAAGCTAAACGAGACAAAAAAAAGTTGGTACGCCTGAACTCGTTAGTAAAACAGTTACATTATACTTTTGATAGATTGCCTTATTTTATGTTTATCACAGTTTTTTTCAAATAAGTTAATGTGTTTACGCGCGTACATAATATTTTCATAAATATATAGGCAGGGCATAGTCAATTTATTTATTTTCTTAAACTTGTCTATCATATAGATCAGCCCGTAATTGCCATTGCACCACCAAAGACCATGTCGGTTTAAATACATCTAGTGGCTAAACGTAGTGAAAACCAGTTTTTTTTTTGTGATAGCCAAACGTTTGACCAACAGCTTACTCAGTAATACCAGTGCCAAAAAATATTTTTCTTTCTTTCAAGTGGCAACGTGGCCTAACATAGAGAACGCTTGTCTAAACGGAACCAATTCAATCAGGACTTGGAGACTCCAAGATTGGAACAATCCAGTAGCTCATGACACTGGACCAAAGTCCTTGGCTAGAGCGCCGAGAAAGCGGCCCACCAGGGATTCCGTTGATCACGTGATCGCTTGATAGCTAAGGGGGTCCGAAGTATTGACACTCACTGTTCTCGCCACCGACCAGCTGAATCTGCGAATGGTGCAAGCAGTGCTCCAACTTGGGCACAATGTGGTGATGCAGCAGCGCCGTTAGGGCTCCGCCCCAGGCGTCCTGCCAGGGCTTCAACACGCCGCGCGCCGACCCGTCGGCGGGGTGCCACGCAGACAGCGCCGTAGCCAGCCGCGACCGGATCAGAGGGTATACTCCAGTGGAAAGGGCGGGACCTGGATAGTTCACAATAAGTTATCAATACCAATAACAAGCCTCATAGCTCAGTTGGTAGTGGCTCTGCCTGCTGCGCTGTAGGCTGTGGGTTCGATTCCCACACAGTCAACTCACACAATTCCTCCTGGAACATATCTGATTATGGCTAAAGCCGATAGCAGATTGTCTTAAAAAAAAAACACTGGGCTGTAGACTAAGTTAAATAAGATCTGTATTTTTTCTATGGTTGCCTGAAATAAGTACAATACCTGCGAGATGGTGCCACGGCAGCAGCCAGCAATGCACGGGCTGCGTGTCGTGCGTGGGGTCCCACGAGCGCACTGCAGTGAGCAAGCGAGGCACTACACAGCGGGAGACTAACTCGCGAGCCACCCACGCGCCGCACGCAGCTTGCCACGCGGTCACCGCGCGTAGCATCGGCTCCGGCTCGCGAGGGTTCCACGACCTGACAACACCACATTACTAATGATTCATAAAAAGTCTTGCTCCAACCGGCTGCGCCAAAAATGATTTTTTATTATACGAGGGGGCGAATGATTAATAAAAAAATTATACGGTTGACTTATCCGTGATTAAAGAACCTAACTCCAACCGGCTGCGCCAAATATATATTTTTATTATACGACGGGCAGGTACTTGGCCTTCATCTCACCTG
This sequence comes from Venusia cambrica, assembly GCA_951394065.1. NCBI lineage: Eukaryota > Metazoa > Arthropoda > Insecta > Lepidoptera > Geometridae > Venusia > Venusia cambrica. The sequence continues at coordinate 6,606,153 of OX596057.1, forward strand.
ATTATTGAGTTATGTGGAAGAGCACTTCACCCGGAATCCTCGATAAACTGATGAACTGGTTATCTTACCTCTAAATACCGGAAAACAACAATTTAAGAATTGTTGTTATGGCGACAAAAATAATCTGTTTAACGTGATAGCTCACGTTACATAGTTCTGAATGGCCAAAGTAAGTTAAAACAAAACCTATCTTACTCGGAAGCGGTGGTGAGATGTGGCACAAAATGTTGCCACAGCAGCGCGGTGTAAGCGTCTTCTGGCAGCAGTTCCCGCCACTTGAGGAAGGTGGGTAGGGGGGCTTCGGGGGCCTCCAGCGGCTGCCACGGCGCCAACAGCGCAGACAACATCGGGGAAACCACTCCTCGAGCCACGGTTCCCAGACCAAACGAATCGTACTCCACAGGGAATGTCTCCTGAAAATTTGGTTCATCTTGGATGGTTTCTTCATTATATTTATTAATGTAGGGGTAGCTTAACCTCTAGGCTGGTCTAGCTCTAGGCCAGAACAAGGATGTGACCTACGATTTAGCGCGCCTTCCCAGAAGACACTGGCTCTCCGGGGCATCTACATACATTTACCTCCTTGTGGTCTACCGCGAGCGTGATCACAGCACCTGTAAAGCTCCCCCTAGCGACCACCCACCGAAAACCGGCACCAAACGGTTTGCTGTGTTCCATCGATGCGCTGGAAAGCTTGCTCTTGCTCTGGCCTAGGGCTGGACAAGCCAGGTCAAGCGGTAATCCATTGTTTATAAAATAAAAAAGTTTCAAGTGAAATATAAAATAAGCTCCCGTTTCCGCACAGACTCTTAAGTGATCCATTGTGCGTGAGGTATGTCCGGCTAGTATAGCCAACCTACCAACCCCCTCAGCACGGGGCGGGGATAAAATGTTTGTCCTCTGTTTTTATCCACCATCGGGAGACAAATGCTCTCAGAGGTGGATAAAAATAGAGGACAAAAATTTTATCCCCTCCTCGTGCTGAGGGGGCAGAAGCGCAGTATATTCCCGGGGTCTTCGCAGGCTTCATGGAGTGACCTCAGGTTGTTGAGGGTTTCTTTACGCTGAGCAAAGTCCCACGCATTCCAGGACTACGTGGGCAGCTGATTCCTCTCCAATGGAGAACAAGTGTTTATTTAGTAGGCAGTAGTGCGTTAGCGTCCCAACGGAGATCTTGTATCCTAAATATTTACAAGTTATTATTTTACCACGGGGAAGCGCTTGGCCTTCATGCCACCTGGTAACAAGTTGAGATAAGGCCGAAGGTGGAGGCACTACACCCGGAATCCCAGCAAATGGAGGAACTGGCTATCTTACCTCTAAATGCCGGAACACAACAATTATTTAAGGAATGTTATTATGGCGACAGAATTAGGTAAGGTGGTGGTAGCTAGCCAGATGGAACAAAATCCTACCACCAACCAAACCAAGCACAATATTGCTCTCCCTGGGGATCGAGCCCGGGTCCTCTGGATCTGAAATCGGTGGGTTGAACCACTAGACCACAGATGCGGTATCTAGATTTTTTTTTTTATTGTACGACGGGGAAGCGCTTGGCCTTCATCTCACCTGGTAACAAGTTAAGATAAGGCCGAAGGTGGAGGCGCACTTCACCCGGAATCCTCAACAAACTGAGGAACTGGCTATCTTACCTCTGAATGCCAGAACACAACATTTTTAGAATTGTTATTATGGCGACAGAATTAGGTAAGATGCTAGCCAGGCGGACTTCAACAAAATCCTACCTACAACCAAACCAAGCACAATATATTGTACTCCCCCTGGGGATCGAACCCGGGACCTCTGGATCTGAAATCGGTGGGTTGAACCACTAGACCACAGAGGCGGTTAAAAAAAAAGACGGATTACCATTGACTCACTCACTGACTCACTGACATGGTTGTTTGGTATGAAGGAGGGGACCTTTGTATGGGGAACTTTGTGTAGGACATAAGTCCGTAAGTCCAAGTTAAGTCCAAAATAAGTCCAAGTCCAAAATTAAGTCCGAGTCAAGTCCAAAATTAAGTCCAAAGTCCAAAAAAAGTCCAATTTTTTTTTAAAGCCCGACTAACGCGAGCCGAAGGCTCGCGCTACACAAAAACTAGAGTAGAGTGAAGTCACGTTACCTTTAACTCTGCAAGCACTTCATACGCTGCCTCCAGCGAGATGTCAGGTTGGTTCAGCGTCTGCACTCGCTGTAGTATCGCCAGCACTTTGTCTATGATTTCGTCCTGATCTCGCATGTTGAGGTCGCACTCTTCCAAATCCCGCCCGAGGACCACGATCTCGTCTTCGGCTGTGTTTAGCTCGCGCGCGTTTTGGATGATATCCTGGAAATATAATGAAGCGTGAACGCCTCAGGTCTTGGAGAACGTTGGGCTAACGCAAGGTCATTTCACCTTGGAGCAAGCTTGGGTAAGCTCTCAAAATGAAAATAACCCATCGATGTCCACCAAGTGGGAGACCGGGGTATACCGTTTTAAATTCATCTTGGTCGCCATGCCGGAACCTAGAAACCAGTAGTTACCGGATATTCTGCCTGTATTCCTGGATACAGGTTGAGCGTGAACGCCTCAGGTCTTGGAGAACGTTGGACTAGCGCAAGGTCATTTCACCTTGGAGCAAGCTTACCCAAAATGAGCATAATAGCTCTTTTCTTGAAGAGTACTCTGACAAGATACAACAATTGTTGCAAGCCAGGCGGACTTAAAGTTTTATCACCAACTAAATAAACGCAAATTAGTATGTGCGCAATTACAGGTACAATTGGATGTTTAGCAATATTACGTTACAGTACATCAATAGGTCCGTACTTGTAAATAATAAATACATAAATACAGGACATTAATTTCACACATTGCCATCTAGTCCCAAACTAAGCATAGATTGTAATATGGGAACTAGATTACTGATAAAATACTTAAATACTTTTTTTGTAAATACATACTTCTCCATACAATACAACACTCAAACACAGAACAAACATCTATATTCATCACACAAATGTTTGTCCTGGGTGGGAATCGAACCCACAGCCTACAGTGCAGAAGGCAGAGCTACTACCACTGAGCTATGAGGATTGTTTATAGCTTATAGTTTCAGATGTTTTAATATAGGTATACAAGAAACTAGGTAGGTTACGTCTCCCTGGGGATCGAATCTGCGACCTCTGAGTGATCCCGGTGGGCGAACCACTAGATCACAGAGGCGTTTAAATTATACGCGCCATAAGCGAAAACTGTATAATAATAACTATTTCATATAAGATATCTAATTTATTATTATTTAATGATAGGCGAGCAGCACTAGGGCTGATGTGCCTATTTCACAGTGTTGATTTTAGATAGAGAGACACTACACTTGATTATTTCTTTGAAGTTTGTTTTTAAAGCTGTTTATAGAGGAGGCAGTAACAACTTCATTAGGTACACGGTTCCTGTTTCGTACAACTCGATTGCAAAGAAAATAGTATGCAGCATTCTTGTTCGTTGAGGGGTCACGGTTTAATCGCATGCTATGACCTCGGGCTGATCTATGAGTCTCTTTCAGTGAGAATATGGAATGGATGTTGGGCAGATCATATTTATGGGAAAGTATCTTGAAAGTCTCAATGAGGTGCCCACGAAGGTGTCTATCTTCAAGGGTAGTTAGGCGTAGTGCGTTCAGTCTTTCAGGGTAGTTATTTATATTGAAAATGTTTGTATTCCAAATAAAAAAAAATTAGGTTAGGTGTGTTACCTGTTCACAGCACTCGACCATGAGTGTCAAGTTGTGTACCAGCTCGGGAGCCGCAAAGTTGTCGCACTTGCGTCTTGGCTCGTGTTCGAACCGCGGCGCGGCGGCTCTCAGCGCGTGGTAGCCGCTCAGCACGCGCTTCTCCTTGCCAGTCATGTCGATCACAGGTACCCGGGACAACTCAGAACTGGAATAAGAGATGGAAAAGTTATGTGCGTGATCTTGTCTATGGGTTATCCTGACTTTATAATGCAAAAAAACTGACATATTTAAAATGCTAATGTCAGTTTGTTTGTTTGTAACGCCAATACTTTATAATGCGAACAAACTTACATATTTGAAATGCGAATGTCAGTTTGTTTGTAACGCCAACGCTTTATAATGCGAACAAACTGACATATTTGAAATGCGAATATCAGTTTGTTTGTAACGCCAACACTTTATAATGCGAACAAACTGACATATTTAAAATGCGAATATCAGTTTGTTTGTAACGCCAACGCTTTATAATGCGAACAAACTGACATATTTGAAATGCGAATGTCAGTTTGTTTGTAACGTCAACACTTTATAATGCAAACCAACTGACATATTTAAAATGCGAATATCAGTTTGTTTGTAACGCCAATACTATATAATGCAAACAAACTGACATATTAAAAATGCTAATGTCAGTTTCTGTTTTTTTTGCTTTCACGCCAAAACTTGTGAACTGATTGAGCGGAAACTTTACACATAACAATAAACGAATCAGTTTTACATGGCGATGTCTGTCGGCCCATTTTCATCCGACAGGAACTGATTTATGTTAGGAAAAGTAGCCTATGCCTCTGTCTGATCTAAAGCAACCTAATAATGTTACTTCTCCTCCCATATATCAGTTCCCGTGGGATGGAAATGGGACGTCAATCATCGCCGTTCAGATCGAATTCTTTCTTTGTTGCTCCTTCACGCAAAAACCAGAATGGAGCTAAAATTTTGCACGGAAATTGTTCTAGACTAGCAAAAAAACATACTGCTTTTTATCCTAGTACCACGCGGACGAAGTCGCGATCAGAAGCTAAGTTTTAATATAAGATAGGTTGAGTCTAAGCCTCTAGGCTTGCAACTGAGAGATTTATAATGGTGCTACCTTTCCCAGAAGGTTTTGAACGAGAAGTACTTAAATAAAGTAGAATCTAGTCCTAATACCTGGCTATAGTATGCATCGTGGGTTTACCCTCTTGTATGACATCAGCCGCATCCTTGTAGAAGTAGCGGCCTTTGTGCGATTTCTTCCAGTTGTATGACTTTTCTGTGATATCTTTCTCTTGTTCCTCCTTTTCTTTGAGACGCTTCTCTTCTTCTCTTTTCGCTTTTTGCTGAAAGATACGGAAACTCATTACCCTAGTCCAACAACCTGGTGTTAAGTGAAGGCATTCCTTATTGATGTTTAAGACTTACAGCTGCTTTCTCAGGTCCATAGGCTCCAATAGCACCTCTTCCTCTCCGGACAGTAGCTTCTACCGGTGCTGATATGCCCTGCAAGTCCTTACCCAGACCTTTGCCTGGTTTGTAGCCCATCTGAAAAATGTATACATATAGAGCTTTAAGACTTACTTTATTATTAATCACCGTTTGAACTTAAATAAGTAATGAACTTACAAAAGAGGTCTGAAAACAGAAAAATATTTAACAACAAATCTGCTACATTTCTTTGAAAAAAAAAAAAAATCGACATGTGTTTCGCTTCTACATGAGACATCCTCAGGAAACATAGTATTGCTGCTAAGCTGACTGGCCCTCTGTGGACGTGTTGCCTTTTAAAATTTTGCAGATTTTGTATTAATTGATATAATGAACTTAACGTAAAAAATTAACGAGAGAAATTCTACTTTCTACTAAGTTTTGATAGTCTCTATGGCCTAGTCTAGACCATAGGTGGTTGATACTAATAAAAAGGTGAATGTCAATTTATAACTTATAAACGAAATGTTAGTATTTACGAAAAGTAGCTATCTAGTTTAATAAGATTACCTGTAATAGCAGCTTAGCTCCGATACCCTTGGTATGCTTCTCCCAGTTCCCAACACTGCCTCCGAGGTTGGCAGACCGCATGCCCTGACCCTTTCTTCTTATTCCGGCTGTTTCACTCTCGGCTGGATTGCTTGGTGTCCCATCCTCATCAGAACTGTCGGGAGCAAACTTGGGGCGGGATGTGGATGCTTCGGTTGATTCTAGTTCTAAAAGCAAAGGAATTTATGAAATTTTTCTTAAGTTACTACTTGCAAACCATAAGCATGTGAAATCGATGTCCTGTAATACTTATGTACCAAACACAATTTTGGATATGATTCTGACTACCTCCTAGTAGGTAATCCTCTTAAGATCCATGCTCTGAGTAGTGATCAGAGGTGAATCCTCGAAGGGGAAAAAGTTGTGAGTCTGGTACTTTTGTAATTATTTGGGTGTTAAATGTCTCTGCAGGCATTATATAAACCGGCACACTTGCAGGTTTATATAATGCCTGCAGAGACATTACCACTGTTAAATAATACCTCCTTGGTTTAGTGAGGGTGTGTGGCTCTCATTACAGGTTCAAATCCTAGTAGGGGCACAAAGTCCTTGCACAAAGTTTACTAATCAAGTATAACATTATTCCCCCTGGGGAACAGTGACCCACCTGGTGTTGTAAAGGTGATTTAAACATCTTAGAGATGGTATGTCTTAATAGTTAACCTTAACTGCTGGTACTGCTTATTTTTTGCTTACATCACTATTATTAATACATCCTTTCATCCTATCAATTGTCCAAAATGTTATAAAACTAAAAGCAATATGTTTATCTTTAGGTAGCTCGGTTATTAGCTTTGGAGTAAAAACTGATTACATATACATACCATTATATATTTTCCAATCTAAATCAAGTCATTATATTATTTCACCAGTCAAAAACAATGTTGTATGAGATAACTCATTTCCATATATTTTGGTTTGTATTCTTCCTCATTCATATTGAATGAGGAACTACATTTTTATGGGAAAGCAGGCCTCCTTGGCCCTCTTAATAAATGATATGTACTTCTTTCATACCTTTATTTTCTTCCTTCTTTTTCCCAGCTTGTTGCACTCCACCCATAACAAATCCAATGGGTGCCGAGTAGTCTTTAGGCTTCCGAGTTCTCTGACGGATATTATCTTCATTATCCTCTTCATCACTATCTTTGGCCCACATACCTGAAAAAATATTGTTCCCACAGTGAAACACCTAACTTTTTTTTTGATAAACACTAGTGAGTAGGAATAGCAAGGCAAATTTATAGAATACTAGCTTCTGCATGTGGCTTCCTCCACCATACCCAGATAAAAATTTGCTTATGTATTTCCTGACCCACATGACCCACAATATCTGTGCAAAATTTCAGCACTATCTGTTCAATTAGTTCTATCTGTGCAGGAGAAACAAACATCCAAACATTCTCACATTTTACAGTACTGATACTTCAGTGCCTCTGAGGAGTGACATGGGTGGCCAGCTTACTTGTCAGGTGGGAATAATCATACTAACTTAGAAACGTAGTCTGCTATAATACTATGTGGTGAGGTGAAATTTTTTTTGGCTATTACCGTAGATCTGATGTTCCTTTTTGTTCTTCCCCCGAGGTCTGTTGAAGTTGAACTCATTGTCCAAATCATGATCCGTAATTTCAAAGCGAATAACCTCGTCGTCGGACATTTTTATAAGTCGGTCAAAATTATCAAATCACTGATTATCCACGTATTAAGGAAACTGCTGAATATAAGTACAATTAAGAAGATACGATAACATCTATACCATCAATCAACACATAGAAAACTACACTGAGCTTTTATGAATTATGAATACTAATATGAATACGAATCTCCATCATCACATCACAACACCATCACTCAAAAGTTCAAAACAATACATCAAAGAGTACACAGTATATGCCATGCCATAGCAAACGTATCAGCAAAGCAAATACAATTTTACATACACCAAACAAAGAGAAAAGCGAAAAGAATACGATACTACGTAAGAAGAGAACGGACATAAAAAGTTTTCTTGACGCTAAGCTTCAACTTCTTTGATTTGGCGTGCAACCATGTTATCGATTCTGCCAGTATCGAGTATAGTCCTAATCACTGTATTGCAAATCTAACGTTGGTTGGTAGGTATATCATTAACTTATTAGGCCTGATGCGGCTGCTGATTATAAAATAGTGATCTCGACAGAGCTTACCCATTTGAGCCTTTTGGGTTCGAGACCTCACGGCCCCAAGTGAGGAGTCAGTGCCCTCCGGATTTTCAAAAATCTTGCGTGGCTTTTGATTGAGGCAACACGTGGCTGGCTCTTATTTCGTCCAACAAATTAGCATGGCTATTTAGCGTGGCAATGCAGCCAGTGTCTCAGGCACGCTTCCATCTGGTACTGGTCTGGAACAATTCCGTGTCTAGGCCGTTTGTAACGCTCCTTAGGTAATCTGACTGATTCCTTTGAACAAAGTGGTTTTATTGTACATATTATTGAATAAATATTTATATCTAAGTATGCAGAAATCCAATTGCTTCATTTATCGTGTCCACAGACTACAAGGAAGTAGGGAGCTAACGTCATTGTAAAAAGTCTGTCGCTAACCTTTCGTACATGTTGACTTGGATTCTATGATAGTGGGATGCACATGGCTAGTATTAGTAGGTACCTATCAAGCCCGGTCAAGTCTGAACTAACTTAACCCTAACGCTTTTATAAAGGAGCATAAAACACAGAAAATTGTAGCTACCTACCTGTCGTATCTACATACCACATCGGACTCCAAGCATTCATGTACCTGCGACCAGAAAGACGTGCGCTCCACCCGGCGACAAAGGCAAGTGACTGCAGAATAGAGGGCGCCGAAATATTTATGCTTTCGCGTCTGCCAAGATATAAGCGAAACAAAAATAGTCTAGCTAGCGTGATATCTCACTCAGTTGGAAGGCCTGCGTTTTAATATAAATATTTGTCGTTTTTTAATAAATTATTTCCATTCTCAGACGCTGTTTACTTTACAACACACCTACTTGCCTACCAGGCCCAATCTCCCTAAAGCGGTGACCCCGACTGAACACACGAAAGAAACCCAGCAAGGAAGAGGGAGATGTCTGACGAAGACTGAGCACCTTCAGCGGCATGTCAGCCGCCGCCGCCTCCGGTTCAAGCTTTCACCGCCAACTTCCCGCAAGAGCCGCCTCTGTGGTCTAGTGGTTCAACCCACCGATTGTAGATCCAGAGGCGGGACCTCCCTCCGGTTCGATCCCCATGGGGAGTACAATATATTGTGCTTGGTTTGGTTGGTGGTAGGACTTTGTTGAAGTCCGCCTGGCTACCACCATCTTACCTAATTCTGTCACCATAATAACAATTCTAAAGTTGTTGGTGTTCCGGCATTTAGAGGTAAGATAGCCAGTTCCTCAGTTTGTTGAGGATTCCGGGTGAAGTGCGCCTCCACCTTCGGCCTTATCTTAACTTGTTACCAGGTGAGATGAAGGCCAAGCGCTTCCTCGTCGTGAGTTAGCAGGCCTATCACTATCCATGAGAGTACCATCATTTTGGAGGGACAAACCAAGATTATGGTTCATCAGTTTCAAAGCCACGACCAGCGAATTAACACGAAACCAAGCACAACTCGCACAGCTTGTGATCGCCAAACTCGAAAAGCAAGACATCGAACAAATTGCTCCGCCGGATGGGGACTCTCGCGACAAAGTACCCGAATGCACTTTGCGGATGATGTGGACAAATCTGTTACCACCACACATACGATCTAGCAGTCAGCGATTCTTTTAGCACCAAGGCTCTTGACGAACTGGCACTAGTGGCAGACAAGATGCTGGAGACAAGCACCAGTACACAGATATCCGCAGTCAAGTCTACCTCCTCAACTTTCGACACAAAGTCTATAATTGAAGAGATCCGAAAAATATCATTGGAAGTAGCAGCTCTGAAGGTTTCACAGGCATCTTCACTCCATAGCCAACACCACGATCATCATCAACATCGCCGACAACCGTATTTTCAGAACCGATCACGAAGTCGAGAATACCCCAAAACAGGATCGCGCAGTCCAACACCATCGCCGTATTACTACCAGCATAGACGAATCGGCCAAATATCTTACCGGACCCCACCATGCTCATTCAAGAGAAAAAAGAAAAAAGAAAGAGCGCTAGCTGAGGCGGAACAAGGCGTTCCAACAAAATCTTACCGCCTATTCATTACTGGCAAGAAGCAAAGACTCGATTTCCTCATTGACACCGGCGCATACATATCAGTGCTTCCACCTTCCACCGGTCAAGCACTTAAGGCTCTGGATTTTCAACTATACGCGGCAAACAACACGCTCAAACCTAACTACGGAGAGAAGACTTTAGAACTGGATTTTAATCTTCGCCGACGACCATTCAAATGGAAGGGCATCGTAGCTAAAGTTAGCAAACCTATCATTGGAGCTGATTTTCTCGAGCATCACCAACTCATTGTGGATATCATAAACCGGGTTCAAATTGCATAAAAACTATTTGGTCTTAAACATTTTATAAACTATTTATGATTAGTAACCTGTTTGAATCCGTCAAAATGATTGACAGAAAGTCAATCAAATAAAAATTGTTTATTGTTTTTATGATATGTAACGCATTAATTTTATGTAGGTAATAGCAAATAAAAAGTGGAACAAGAAAAAAAATTGCAAATGTGGTCGTTTACCGAGTAGGTAGGTACTTCGATTGACATTACCAGTACAACTATGTAACAACTTCTGGCCACCCGAGTTGCTACTGCTTCTGGATCATAATATATCTTTAAAATTTCTGAACCTTGCTCGCAACATGAGTTTTTGACCCGAAAGAATGTTTTTGGTTAAATGAAAGACGAACATACCTACTACCTACATTGTATGAAATATATGTGTTAGTTTGCTATTTATAATATGTCGGTAAGTACAAAAAGTTTTAATACCTACCTACGTTAAGTGATAAACATTTGATGTACAATCATACAGATCTTTGTAATTGAGCACCTAACCTACCTTTATATCAAAATGCATTCATGTTTTTATGCGTAGAAAAAACTAGACAAAAGTAAACTCTGGTGGGATAAGTAGACAGGTACCTACTTTCAGGTCTAGATGCCTACTTCATGTATGTAGGTAACCAGTTATAACCGAATGTTATAATAAGTTTCTCTGAAACCTTATTATACCTCCACTATATTTGCGCCTTTTGTGATCCTCGGCCGAATCAGCCGCCGTACGATTATTATGAAAAAATAATAATAGATATGCATGCTAGATAGCATGAGTGGATGGCGATGATGATGATGATAATGATAATAGGATATATTTTAGCGTTGTCTATTTTTGACCCAAGCAGGCTCATAGCCGACAGGCAGGTTTCATTATTCCGTTCCCAGTTTCCATTCTTTGACTTTCATTCTTTGGCTTTCATTCTTTGACAGTAACATTTTTCTATGATTAGTATTCTATGGAGTGGAGATGGGTCATGATTTGATGTACCTACTTATTTACACACATTTTCTGAATTTCGTTGTTTTTTTCACTGAAATCTACGATTTTTGAGTTAAGTAAGTGACAAAAAATAACTGGAGTACTGTGAATTGTATTTCCGACGCTTACTACCATTGTAAGCGAACCAACTTATAGTGGAGGTGACATAATTTGTGAGAGACTACTGCGTATCATGTAATCCTTGTGGTTTATTTTTCGGTTTGCTGCATCTATTTTCGACTTGTGAATCGCCAGTAACGTACGTATTTTGGCATCCTCCTAAACTTGGAGCAGTACAGTTAAAAAAATCTAATTTTAAGTTGTGGGTTTCGCATAAAATAGCAAAATTAAAAACAAGGAAATGTCAAGGTTCTCTACCTTGTATCTCATTCATATTATCATATTTTATCGTTCTGCAGCTGCCCTCAACACTGGTATCCTAGTACTTGCTCCTGTTGCGATAAAATCAATTAATCACTTGTAAAGAAAACAAGATTATTTTTACATGACTGTCACTATCAGTATGGTAGATCCTGATAGTGTGTTTCCGACTTTCAGGCAAGTCAAACAGGTTTGTAGATAGGCTAGGTTCCATTAATGACACTGTTTTATAATATTTGAATTCAAATAATTGGATTTGCATTGACTTGAGAAATTTCAATATGTGCGGAGAAATAAAATTACTTAACATACAACTCATTAAGAGACAAATTTCATTCTGAAAGCCAGATTTGAATATTTCCTTCATATATATAAAGAAAGCAAACATTAGAAATAAAGTTTAGAAAAAATTACATACTTAATTTCAAAAGAAAGCTTTTAGCTGTGGCTTGTGTCCTGTAAAAAATGCAAATCCTAATTAGTACAAACTGAAACCTCACAAATCATCATTTCCATAATATATTAATGCATAATTATTTACCGTAACATTGCATTATCATTTTGCTCTTAACAAATGCTAATGAGAACTATATTTACTATGCAGCAAAATATCTACTTTCCTGTTTTGCCAGTTATATATTTCCTTGAATAAGTATTTGAGGAGGCATTTCCTACAACCTAATTTTATAAATTCTACTATTTATCAAATTATCCAACACCAAGCTAAAGATAGGAAGAATCTACACATAACCACAGTGAAACCACTGGCCTGAAAGCATTGCATGGTGCTTATGGCAAATTCTTCCATGGTTATTGTCTTTATCTTGCAGCAGACTAACTTTGGATGGTGATGCTGTAGGTATCGTCAGGTACTTTCATCCATGGAAGTATCATACCCAACCCTAAAACGTTTACATGGACATGAAGATGACAAGTTGACCTGTGCAACTTAAATAGTGCCATGGGGAACAGCCATAACCACAAAACTTACACTTAAAACATATTATTTAAATCTCCTGCCCTGGTGTAAACCCTCAAGTACCTTTTACAACAACTACCGGTTGAGTTGGAAAGGTCTATTCTTTAGCCGTGGTTCAAATACTATTGCAATCAACCATCAAAGAAAGGTTTTGAGAACCATTGTCAGGCTATTGTTATAGGTATCTTTTATTCCCACACAGACAGTTTTTGTGTGAAAGTGAGAGTTTGTTAAGCATGCCAGCTTATCAAATGACTGATAAAAATAATTGTGACATCAATACCTTTGGTTTGTAATAAGTAAATCTAAATTAGGTACTTAGAAGTATCTATAAAACCTACCTATTGTAATCTAAATATACATTATTTTGTAGCTGCCTTTCTGCTGTGTGACATCTTCAGGGTAACTTCATTTTGTGGTCAAGGGGTTCACTAAGAAAGGATTAAAAAAAACTACAGGATAACGGGTACTAAGTCCTGGATGTAACTTAGTGTAGTATCTCACTGAATCACCAAAAATGTGTACCAAATCAATTACAATTAAATTTTCAACTAGTACTTTAGTTTGCAACTATACTACCTATACTAGCGTCTACCCGCGGCTTGGACTATGTAATAGGTACCTACTGAGTTAAAAATTGCATTGTTATGTTCCCATGTCATACACTTTATCCATCTATACAGCCATATGTATTGTTAACAAATAAAAAAATTGTGTTATTTATTAAAATCAGTTTTTTGGATTTGAAATATCTGGCTTCCATCTCACCTGATGTCAATTTATGACAAGGCCAAAGGAAGCATACTGCCCCAGAAATCCTCAACAGACTGATGTACTACCTGTCGGAACACAACAGTTTATAGCTGTTGTTATGGCAACAGTCTTAGGTAAGATGGTGGTACCAAGCCAGGTGAACTTGAAACAAAGTCCTACCACCAACCATCACTTAAACAGCCCATTAGTGTCAAGTACACTGCTGAACAGAGCAGAGAAAACTGAGGAACTGGCTACTTACCTCTAAATGCTGGAGCACAACAATTTTAGAACTTTTGTTATGGCGACAGAATTAGGAAAGATGGTGGTAGCTACCCTGGCGGAGTCCTACCACCAACCAAACCAAGCACAATATTGTACTACCCCTGCGGATTGAACCCGGTGTACCTCTGGATCTGAAATTGGTGGGTTAAACCACTGGACCACAGAGGCGGTTATACACAGAAGAAAGCTGCTGCTCTTCTGGTGACATTTTCGATGTGATTCTTATGCCGCGTCCGCCACGGCAAGTAATGCTTAATGTCGGTTGTTTCAGATGTCGCCCCCATAAGCAGCCACAATGAGCTGGCTCCGCAATACATCCCTTTCGTTCGCACGGCAGCTGTCTCGCTCGCTCGACCCGAACCATAACTATGAGCCCCAAGCATGCTACAGCTCATTTTGCAAGCATTGGCAACAGGCGTATGATATCATTGCCAAGTCTCATGTAAGTGCCTCTATGAGATATCCTGAAAAGCATTTGTACATAACTGCAGCGACCAGCAAAAGAGGCATTGATGAATGACTTACGTATGTGTGCTGAGACACACATACGTAAGCCTATCTAGGCCAAGGCTTTTATAGTACCTACTTTTTACGAATTATGTGCGGCAATTAAATCCAATTTGTGCCTAGACAGAACTTTTTATTTGAAAATACAATTACTTTTCAAAATCAATGACGAATAACGAACCGCCTCTGTGGTCTAGTGGTTCAACCCGCCTGTTTCAGATCCAGAGGTTCGACCAGGGGGAGCAATATATTGTGCTTGGTTTGGTTGGTTGTAGGATTTTGTTTAAATCCGCCTGGCTAGCTACCACCATCTTAACAAATTCTGTCGCCTTATTAACAATTAAAAAAAAAATGTGTTCCGGCATTTAGAGGTAAGATAGCTAGTTCCTCAGTTTGTTGAGGATTCCGGGTGAAGTGCGCGTCCACCTTCGGCCTTATCTCAACTTAACCAGGTGAGATGAAGGCCAAGCGCTTCCACGTCGTACAATAAATAAATAAATGTTATTGTACTCTCCATCGAACCCGGGACCTTTGGATCTGACATCGGTGGTCGAACCACTACACCACAGAGGTAGTTTAAAGAGATGTGTAAAATCAGCGCTGGTACCTACGGCTAGTCTTGCGCGTGACAGCATGAAACTGAGACTGGGCCCGTATTTCCATTTACATTTTTAACTGCAGTAGGCGCCGCTGCTATACGATTTGATTGTATTAGCAAACTGATTATCTACGATCTCGCAAAGCTTGGTGGCTCTGACTTATTTATCCTTCCAGCCGTCGCATCTACACGACGATGTACTTGGTGTGGTCAACCATCTAGAACAATTGACCACACTCCTCTCTCTGGAAGCGCGAGCGAGGGAGATAGCAACAGTGCCGAAAACTGCCGAATGCCTTGAGTATCTCCTGAGCGAAAACTTGCTGGACAAGCTATACGAATGGGCGGCTGTGACTGGGAAGTGAGTAATACACTGTTCTTTCTTTGATTCGGAGTCTTGTGGTGAGAACGAGGGAGAAAGAATCTGATTGGGTATATCTATATCTCTTTTCATTCGAGAGAAGTCTTCATAATGATAAAAAATGACCAAATCCAAATTATACTACTTGGTGACGTAACAAGCAAAAACCCATATCTTAGAGTACTACTCTTGCCTATATTAAAACCATACTGCGTAGGTCACATCCACTAGAAACATGACCTACGCGGTACTGCATTGCTCCCGTCAGCTTGAGGCATAAAGGTGTTTTAGTTCATAGTTCATAGTATTATATATATTTTAGAAAACTTACTCTATATCTCTCAAATGCTATGGTTCCTATAGTCTGTAACCTGATTTTTATCTGTAACTGCTAGGAATATTTACATAATTAATGAACTAAAATATAATGAAACTGGACCTTTCATCATTTTGCCTTTATTTTAACAATACGATTTTTCTTTACTAGGTTTTTGTGTAATTTTGTGATGATTTTCGCAAGTATTTGTATGCTGCATGCGAAAATCATCCTTCTCTTTCACCCACGCGCATTTTCACATCGCGCTCAAAGTAAGCGCCTTAAAATACGAACCATATAAATTCTTATCGAATTGAACTACCTATGATCAAAGGTTACTAACACATCGTGCCAGTTTCCCTCATGAATCACATTACATATTACAAACGTTTACGAATTATAATCACTCGGCAACTGTAAATTATTGTAACCGCCTCTATGGTCTAGTGGTTCAACCCACCGATTTCAGATCCACAGGTCCCGGGTTCGATCTTAAATTCTTAAATTGTTGTGTTCCGGCATTTAGAGGTAATATAGCCAGTTCCTCAGTTTGTTGAATCCGGGTTAAGTGCGCTTCCACCTTCGGCCTCATCATAGCTTGAAAATATGGTGAGTTGAAGGCCAAGCATCTCCCGTCGTACATAAAAAAAAAACAGTGGCACTCCGGGAGTGCCGACAGAAGTGAAAACTTGAAGTTTATCGATCTTTGCCGAAGAGAAAATCTTCCTCATTAAAATGATCACTGAACACGCCACACAACACAACATATTCAATTAAAAACAAACACGGGAAACTGTAAATTCAATCAACTGTCATAGTTGGTTGATAGGAACAGTCAGCAACACGGGTAACTCAGATAAAACAACCGCCTCTATGGTCTAGTGGTTCAACCCACCGATTTCAGATCCAGAGGTCCCGGGTTCGATCTCCATGGGAGTACAATATTGTGCTTGGTTTGGTTGGTGGTAGGATTTTGTTTAAGACCGCCTGGCTAACTACCACCATCTTACCTAATTCTGTCGCCATAATAACAATTCTTAAAAAAAATGTTGTGTTCCGGCATTCAGAGGTAAGATAGCCAGTTCCTCAGTTTGTTGAGGATTCCGGGTGAAGTGCGCCTCCATCTTGGTGAGATGAAGGCCAAGCGCTTCCTCGTCGTACAATAAAAAAAAAAAAAATCTCAATAGCCTAAGTTCGTGGTGTTGGTAAGCGGGTCAATCTCGCCCCTAGCTTCGTGGTGTTGTTAAAGTATGTCGCGAGTTCAATGGTTTTTTTCCCATCTCTACACCAGGCAATGAAACCACTGGCTTTTGCCGGGGGCTACGGCTAAGTTATCACTACACTGGTGGAAGGAACTAATAAAGGTCTATCTAGCTAGCGACTATCCTAAGCGGTTTGTCGTGTTCCGTCGCTGCCAGTGTCTTCTGGGCAAGCTCGCTTCATAGTATAGACTAAATATGGCAATAATGGTTAAAATTAAATATTATCTAACTGTTAATTGATAAAAAAATATATCGATATTTTGATTGGTTGAAAATATTAGTTAATATTATTTGTTGAGTACCTACACGATTTGGTTATTGGTTGATGTTAATGCAGTTAAATATTTTATTCTATTGATCAAATAAAAGTAACCGCTAATTCGTCTCTATCATAGTAGCACGATGGGTATTTGTTTAAAATATCACATCACTTTGTATTGAATAAAAATATTATATACAGCAAATCAGAAATTTATTCTCTATAGTGAGGAGTCGAAAGCATACAATTGAATGAAGTCAACCTAATACATAGTTGAAAACTCTGCGAGCAGCAACATACGAAAATGTTTCTTATATATAGCATGTTAAAGTTAAAATGTCAATGCATTAAATTATATTAGTTCTAACTCAGGCTGAAGTTGATATGATATTTTTATTCGATAATGTTAATTCTGATTATTGAATATAATGGTTGATTTTAAATATTAGTTAAATTTATTAGCCTTGCTCTGGCGTAGGCCAGCTAGGCAAGCCTTCAGGTCAAGAGCTGCCCCATATTATAGATATACAAACGGCAGTTTACATCCCGTAACTTATAGATGTTCCATTGTGCCGAACACATTTCGCCTCTACCTTTATCATTAGTACTGGCATGGAATGGAACTCTTTGCCCTCGTCTGTTTTTCCGCACCAGTACAATCTTGGTCTTCAAGTCCATAGTGAATAGATTCCTTTTATAGCTGGTGGTCACACATACAAATCTATAGAAACCACCATAGTTAAACTGAAATAGAATCAACCCCTTTCATTCATGGGTATCGTACATGGCGACAGGTGTATAACATTTTCAGGGGATTGTCCTTTTGTAATTTAGTGATGGAAAGGATTTTGGGAAAATCTGACAGGATGTCGGAAACAAGGTCCAAGGCGTTAAAAGTAAGGTGTCGTGTAAAGGCGTCCAAACTATTCAGTAACGGCTAGTAGTACCAATTTATAACACTGTTCAGAAAGTAATGAACGCCTATGACGCAGTCAACCTATTGAGTGCTAATTATATTATTGTTTGTATTATCATCCACTCTTCTATTTAATTTAATCGAGTTGATCCACTTGACAGATAAACCTTTTTGATACCTGACGTGACTTACACGAATGGCTCAGAAAGAGTTTGTGTGAGTATGTATGTATGAATATTTTTTTGTAACGCCAGAGCGTTGCTGCCGTTTTGATGGGTTTGAACATATGAGGTGTCGCTTTGTTCTTCTGAATTGTGGGGGTGTGATACCATATAATTTTAATATGGGGTTGACAATAAAATAAAAACAAATGAAAGGGGGAGAGATGTATATCAATAAAATGTTCTTCCGTCTCTGTGGTCTAGTGGTTCGCCTACCGGTGTCAGATCCGGAGATCCATATTGTGCTTGGTTTGGTTGGTGGTAGGACTTTGCTTAAGTCCGCCCGGTTAGCTCCCACCGTCTTACCTAAGTCTGTCGCCATAACGTCAATTCTAAATTGTTGTGTTACATATCATTGTCAGTTCCTCAAATGAATGAAGATTCCCCTACCGCCTACCTTCAGCCTTATCATAACTTGTAACCAGGTGAGATGAAGGCCAAGCGCTTCCCCGTCGTAAAATTTTTTTTTGTTCATATTATTATCTGCGATCAGTTGGCGTACTATAGGCAGTGATGATGTGTTGATGGCGTGTAGGATCTCGACTCATTAGTCGGTACTTCAGGACACGGGTTCTTTTCAACTGCCTTGTGTCACTAGGATCGTCAATGAGTGCTCTTGCGAGTGGGTTGACATGGCATTTCAGACAATCAATGTATCGCTTCCCTCTGAGTTTGATCTCTTCCTCGACCGTGGGGACTTCAAGGTACGCGTGGATTTCTTTTACAGTTGCGAACCATGGCGCATCCACCAGAGAGCGTAAGATTTTATTTTGGCAGCGTTGGATGATATCGCGGTTGGATTTGTAGGTCGTACTCCATATACAACCTGTAACAGAATATGTGTACTATGCCGAAACGGGGTTATCCGACCCGACTCGTGGAACAACGTTTGTTTTACGACTTTTTGAATTTTGGTTCAAAGTTTTTGGTAAAACAAGATCAAAGTTCTGACACCAACAGCTGGTTTTTTGAGTTGAGACTACCCTTAAATCAGCTGTTTCTTAACTCGCGCCAATGACCTTAGCTCTAGACAGATGAGGCAACATACCAGAAGGTCACAATCACAAAGAACGAAAAGCGCTTTCACTAACAGATGAAAATCGTTGAAAAGCCTGGGCTGCTAATGAGACAATCCATTACTAGAAGGTTTAATTTGTCAAATCAATAAGAATTTTATCTATCTGTTAGCTAAAATACAAAATAATCGTTCCTATAATGTACTTTTGTTCGTCCAATATCGCATTTATCGTCTTTTTGTAACTGTAGGTGCCTATGTAATTTATCAATGTGTATGTTCTATCTAATAACCTACTTTCACGAGATGACTCCAAGTTCTCACTAAAATTGGTTCATCTGTCCTTAATACTCTTTAACACAGACAATTGCACCAACTGATACCCACCTACCTACATGCATAGTGCGGTAAAGGAATAGAGTCGTCACTATTTATTTTCATTGAGAATATGAAAAGATTTCACTATTATCTCCCCACCCCAACAAATACTTTTCCTGGTCCGAAAAGCCCCCCCACTGCTTAGTACATATATTCTGTTTCACCTTGTATGTAGCCCATATGTCCACACAGGTTTTAGGATGCTATTGTACACTAGCCGCTTGTTTAGAAGAGACAATTTCGACTGTGGTCCAAGAAGCCAGGACATGTTCTTGAAACAATAAAAAAAAAATGTTTTCATTTCTTTTCAGATACGAAAACGCAGTAAGGTTGGAACAACTCAAGCTATACGGGAACCTTGTCAGTCATTATAGCACACAGGTAATAATTGTCTTCACTCTGACATTTCTGCCATTTTTAGTACAGGGGTAATAAGTGCCTGCCTTCCGACCCGGTTGTTGTTGTTTCAAATCCAGCTACGCACCAATGTACTTTTCGGTTTTTCGGAAGAATACCGGGAAATATTCCACGGCGACGGGCTTGCAATCTGTCACGTATTGCATACTCGCTACTTGCAAACCGCGGGCATGTGCCGAAAATATATGTTTGAACGTGTCTCTGACTGCCCCTAGCCCTAGTCTGATCCTCATAAGATCCTCACTCTGAATAGTAAAAGACTCAAAAGAACTAAACCTTTTGAGTTTGTAAATAATAAGTTTTATAGTAAATAATATAATAATGTAGTGTTTGTGCTACTTGAAAAACACATGAAGAAAGTGTACCTTAGATAGAGACAGTAAGAAAAATGCTAACGGACACATTCTTAGTTATAACTCGATGTATAAATATAGGTCAGTTTTGAATTACTCATTAGCCTACCACTGGCCAGATCGTAATGCGATTGGGATGTATTTACTTATGCATTATAATACAAAAAAAAAACTCTGAATAGTGATCAGAGTTGAATTGTCGAAGGGGAAAGTCGTGAGTCTCTTACTTTTTTTAGAGAATGGTTAGTCCTATATGTTTCCTGTATTGCAGGTGATCGCCGCCGAACCGTTTCTCAGGCCTCTATTGAAACTACTCAGTAGCTTCAGGAACGAGCTGCCCCCGCCTAATCTGGAATGTAAGTAAAAGTAAAAAAAAAACTGGTTTATTAAACAGGCATTATTACACCTTTTTTTACATATAATAATAAATATTACAGGACTGGACATTAATTTCACACAGCGCCATCTAGTCCCAAACTAAGCATAAGTTGTAATATGGGAACTAGATTACGGATAGAATACATAAATACTTTTTTTTTTAAATACATACTTATCATACAATACAACACCCAAACACAGAACAAACATTTATATTCATCACATAAATGTTTGTCCTGGGTGGGAATCGAACCCACAACCTACAGCGCAGAAGGCAGAGCTACTACCAACTGAGCTGTGAGGCTTGTTGGTAGCTTTTTGGATATGGTCTACATACTAGGCTGAGCCTGTACTGTGGAGGCGATAATTCAAATTAACATAAAGCGTGTGCCTCGGTTTTATAACTAAGTATGAAAATTAATATAAAAAGAGCGAAGTCCCTAATTAATATGTGCACCACCAACCACCTCTTTAGCCATGAAATCCTATCCATACAAAGCTTGTCTGGAAGAAATAGCTTCTTAGCGATAAGACTAAGACTAACTTTTAGTTATCCAGTTCTATTTTGTGCAATAAAGTATTTTCATTCATTAACTCATTCAAAGCTTACTAAGATACTTATAATTAAGAAAACAACTTATAAAGTTTCAAATAAATTTAATGGACGTATTTCAAAAGTTCAACAGGTGTTCTTTTATTCCAAACGAGCAGATGCCCGCGACTTTGCCCACGCATGACGTGGGCTAAGTCTCCCGGTCACCACCCGGATAAAAAGTAGCCTTCGTTCCCCCCATGACACAAATCGATGAATATTAACCTGAAAATAGAACAATATTTAGTAACAAATCCGCTAAATTTGAAAAAAAATCAAATCGACACGTGTTACGCCTCTACACGAGGCATCCTCGGGAAATGACATCAACGCGCGACGGGACTCGAACCCGCATCTTTTTCTCAAGCCGGAAACCCTCTCACTTATAGAGCAACGAGGGTCCTGATGCAGATTCCGAATTTTGTTTCCAACTTGAGGAAAATATGCGGGTTTTCACGACGTACAATCACTTGAAACACAAAATGCAATTTATGCTTAGTTATATCAAATATGCGTCAAACTTGCGCTCGCTAGTTTGATTTGCACTTAGTTATATTAAAAAGTTAACTATCCTTATTTTTCAGGTCAGCTAGTCATAGTGCTGAATCAAATATGCGTCGCGTTGATGCAGAATATGAAATTTGTCGACCTCTTCTTCCTCACCGCGCATGCGCGGAACGGATCACATTCTGAGTAAGTTACCAAGGACCCTTGAACTCAGACAAACAAACCGCCTCTGTGGTCTAGTGGTTCAACCCACCGATTTCAGATCCAGAGGTCCCGGGTTCGATCCCCATGGGGAGTACAATATATTGTGCTTGGTTTGGTTGGTGGTAGGACTTTGTTAAGTCCGCCTGGCTAGCTACCACCATCTTACCTAATTATGTCGCCATAATAACAATTCTAAAATTGTTGTGTTCCGGCATTCAGAGGTAAGATAGCCAGTTCCTCAGTTTGTTGAGGATTCCGGGTGAAGTGCGCTTGCACCTTCGGCCTTATCTTAACTTGTTACCAGGTGAGATGAAGGCCAAGCGCTTCTCCGTCGTACAATAAAAAAAAACTGTAAATTTTCCAAGGAGACCTTATTGCATCAAATACCGTATCGAATACATCTCACGCCTATTATTAGAGGTAGGAAGAGACAACGGATTTCCTTTGCTCCTTGCACACCTCTTTGCCTCTTGCACTTTCATCAAGTTAATACATGCTAATTGTAATTTATTAGCTAATTTTATTTTATGTTTGTAAATATTTCTGTTTCCTCGCTGTGTGTAACATTTTCCAAATGTTTGTCTACACTTTGTCTACACTTGGTGTTCACGTCAAATCGACCTCTTGTCAGCGCAGGTTCCCCGAACATTAATTTACGTGTTTATTTTTGTCTCTATTTATTATTATTTTTATGTTGATTTTTGTGTAAGAGTTGCAAATAAATGTCTGTTTGATTTTTTTATTTACATGTTCGTCAATTTAGTACAATACAAAAAAAACTCCACCATATTCTCTCACTACGCTGTTTCTTACTCTATCCATGAAAGTAATCCAACATGATTCTCAAAGCTCTTATCTCCACTGCATTTATTATACTTACATTCTTCTGCCGCACCCAACTTTCGCTTCCATACATTAAAGTTGGCACCAACACTATACTGTGCCTTGTTAAATAATGTATTTTTATTAGCATATGATTCGTTCGACTGTATTTGTGACCCTATGTCGTTACGTTTTAGGTTTATAATCGTTCGGCTGCTGCTAACATCCGTCCACCGCGAAGGCTCTTGCGGCTCAACGGCTAGAGATGCACTACTACTGTGCGCCACAATGTCGCCGCGCAGCAAACAATTGCAGGAGTACATGTTAGCTGGAAACACTTGTCCCGTGCTGGCCACCGGTGAGTCTTATCGCGTTAGAAATAAGGTTTAATATTCGTTCGGATAATCTCGCCTTTGCCTTACTTTTTTACTTAAAGTTAAATTTTATCATTATTTCTATGTGTGCAATGAACAAGAAAAACAAGTAACAAGCCTCATAGCTCAGTTGGTAGTAGCTCTGCATTCTGCGCTGTAGGCTGTGGGTTCGATTCCCACCCAGGACAAACATTTGTGTGATGAATATAGATGTTTGGTCTGTGCTTGGGTGTTGTATCATATAGTACGTATGTATTTACAAAAAGTATTTAAGTAAAATCCGTAATCTAGTTCCCATATTTCAAGCTATGCTTAGTTTGGGGCTAGATGGCGCTGTGTATAATTTTACATATATATATATATATATATGTAATGAAGTGTAGATAAAAGTTAAATAAATTTGTGCCCGAGCTTTCCACCGGTGCTTTTTATTGCAATGGTAATAAGGTGCAATAAAAAAAAAAGCAACAGCAAAACACGGGCCTGTAGTAGCAGTACTAATGTGGGCGTTTGAACAGTAGGGTCAGATGACAAACTTTTAAACTGACCACCAAGACAACGGGAAAGCTTAATAAGCTACATAATAGTCCACCAAATATTCAAGGCCTTTCCAGCAAAAATTTAGAAGTAGAATTATTTTTAAGCGATATAAACACCAGTGTTAAACTTGTCACTGAACATAATATCGGATCAAAAGCTACTCCCTCATTATAAAGATTATTGTTTTATTGTTCGACGGGGAGTTGCTCGGCCTTCATCTTACCAGATTTTTCAAGTTATGATAAGGCCGAAGGTGGAGGCGCACTTCACCCGGAATCCTCAACAAACTGAGGAAATGGCCATCTTACCTGTAAATGCCGGAACACAACAATTCAAGAATTGTTGTTATGACGATAGACTTAGCTATGATGGTGGTAGTGCTACGAGCTGGGGTTCGTAAGAATTAAAAGCAAACGGTTTTTACTCAAAATAAGACACATTTATTCAGCACCAAACTAATTACTCTAAAACCCAGTACAGCACTACTTAGTTATACTACCGAATCACTAAAAACTGTTATCGCACTCAAATATCACTTGTTGTTAACTCGCTGTATCGTAATCGAATACTGACTTGCTTCCGAATCGCGCGTCAATTTATATCCAACTCTATCGAAAGTTCTAGTAAGCGCGGGAATGGTCGCGCCGCTAACTGTTGAGTAATCTGGCACGGCGGTCATAAATCATCCTTTAGTGTTATTGATAAACAAGTTGTCATTGTCTTATTTTCTCGCAACTCGAAGGCTCGCGAATATTCTAAAATGTAAACTCATTTAACGCTTTTAAAATAAGACTTGCTAACTACTTATTATTAAAATCTACAACACATAGCCAGTAGTAAAGTACCTACTTACCTATAGAGTAATTTTAATGCGTTAAATGGTTACATACAAACTTAATTATAATTCCTATGTACCTATCCTACTACTTGTCTTACAATACCTATATTTATGTGCTGCCTACCTGTTAGAACGACCTACTTTTCATTTTGTTAAGAGAATATTGTTCTCATGCAAGTGACTTGTGTGTCTTTTTGAGAATAAATGAATTTAAACAATTTTTTTATATTTGTTGCAGGTCTAAGCGGGCTATATTCACTGCTGCCTCGGACGCTCAGCGACAAAATCCATCGCTTGTCTCCAGATGATGTTAATCACGTAAACAAACTCACGCTGTTCATTGACTCGCTCGAGTTCTGCAATGCTGTGGCACAGGTAATACAACGCCTGTTTTCCAGCGATGTCTGTTTGGATAGTGATTATATTAATTATAAAATTTTATAATAATAATAAAGGAGGAACTTACGAGAATCTGGAAAATGAATAAGGTGTTCATTATCCCTCTGGTACTTTCTAGCACAGGTGTAATACCTAAATCCCTTCATCTTAGCGTCAAAACACTAGACTTGCCTACTAACATCTACATTGCAATGCAGAAAGCTGCAATCTTCAACACTTGTCGCGTCGTCCGAAAATTCTTGAAGGATGAATCTGCCCAAAACCATGAAAATGAAGCCCACTTGGTGTAAGCCCGTGTGCTTCATTAAACCACCGAAATACTTTATATTTCGAGGTAACGTGATGCAAAAAATAGTAATAATATAAGTTTATTTCAGGTAACGTAAAAATAGTACAGGATGTTTAAATACTAATTCTAAGACCCAAATATACCTTAAAAACTAAAATACATACAAAATAAAAAAAATAAACTAGGGCACACGTGATGTCGCCGACGTGTTTCGGTGCGGGGGATCTCGCGACAGGCGACCCTTGAATCGCCGGAACTTTACCCCTTTCGGCCAGAAAATAGGAACTCTCACCATAAATGAGCTGAAACTCACATTATAACTAGAGTTCAGCTTCTCAACCCTCAACCCCACTCCGGCTTTCCTCTTGACGTACTCCACCACCTCTGCGGTCTTCACGTCGTAGTGCACGCGGGACACGTAGATCTGCGTAGTGGGTACTTCCGCTCGGAATAAGTGGTCACCGGATGCAGTGCCACATTGGTTATAGTATTTCAAGTGATTGCACCTGGTCACAACTTTTGGCAAATGTTATAATGGTCAGCGCTCAAGCTGAGTATCAATATGAGACAACATTCGGAATATGCGTTAGGTCCCTCATAGCTCAGTTGGTTAGAGCGTTTCCGGCTTTAGGAAAAGATGCTGGTTCGAGTCTCGTCGCGGGTTGTGATTTTTTGTGTCATTATAATTATAATGGTTGATTATAGGAAATGTTATATTTTTTAAGCTACTTATATTGATATTAATTGAAAATTTATTTAATGTTTAATATTTTTTTATGGGTTTCTAGAATGCTTAGTCTCTTTTCTCTTCGTTGTATATATTTTTTTAAAACATTGAGTTAATTTTAAGACAACATTTCAAATAAGACTCTTTAATTGTTTATGAAATAAATTAAATTAATGAAAAAGCCCGAATAAGTGAATTATGTAGGTATAAGTACTATTACATGGGGACCTAAGAGTGCGATGGAGAATTTAAAAAATCACCACGAAGAACATGAACACGAAGGAACCCATATTCTGGAGCCTCGGCTGTTATGGAAAAAACAGTTGATATTATGATTTATTAGAGTGGACCCAAATTCTTTGCTGAGGCCGTATCGTAGCTGAATGACTGAATGGCTATCAATTACCGCACAAATCACAGGACCTACAGACTTGAAATTTTCTGGTTGTTTTGGAGGTACAAAAGGAGATAATTTCCAGGTAGGAACCTACCATGTACATGTAATATGTGATTTTTCAGGTGGCCCACCCAACGATACGTAAGCACCTCTTAGACCTGCTATACCAAGGGTTCTTAGTCCCGGTGATGGGTCCAGCGTTGCTCCAGGTAAATAGAACAACTTGGGCGGGTGTGGGTCGAGTGATATGTGTTTGTGTGGTTTGGGGCGTTGCCATACAACTCTACAAAATGACACCATGATTTGATTTGCAAACGAATTTTTTTGTGAATTTGAGTGCTATTGTAATGTAATATGTAATTTAGTCCTGGATGTTTGAAATTGATCGAGAAGGCCCCAGAGTACCACTGATACAAATTTCAGGCCTTTACATTTACTTAAGATGTTAAAATGTAAATATTTGCAAAATAATGTTCCTATAGGAAAACTCTTGCAAGAGACGAAAGCAGTACTATTGTGGGTCTTATTTTGGACTTGACTTAATTATTATGTACTCTTTTTCAATTGTTTTTTTTTTATTGTACGATGGGGAAGCGCTTGGTCTTCATCTTACATGGAAATTAATATATTTTTCTTGTACTGGACATGGTTTATAAGTTTTAAGTTAATATTAATAACCTATCGTGTTTTTTAACAAATATGTTTCTCTTATTCATATTTTACATTATTAACGAACTTAATTAGTATTTATTTCAGTTTTCCCAGGTGAGAAACTAACAACGGATTATGAGAAAGTATTATATCTTTGTTTAACCACCTTAGGCACTTGTAATTGCACGTATATAACTGTTTTCCTTTTTTTATTTTATAGCCATCATTTAAACGGTCAGCTTATTGAAGAGGTTTTGGTCAGCTTCAAACTGTGTTCTGTTAGCAAGAAAAGTGAATAAAAAAAGCAAGGTGTTTCTGGGTGCAAAAATAACTTAATTACTTATTAGTTTGAATTATATGCTGTCAAAATAGCTTTTCAGCTGAATAAAAATTACTTATATAAAAAGAACAAAGGATTTCGCATCATCAGCCCGAATGTGTCAAATCAAAAACCAGTTTTTATACAGTTTCTTGTTTTCTGTCAAGATAACGAACCGTGTTTTTTTATTTTAAGTCCTAAGATATTCAGTTAGTGTTGATATTCGTTTGAAAAGCAGTAATCACAAAATATGCCACTATTTTCGCAAATAGTAAAGCGTACGATGTCCTTTGTTTTTTTTATGTATGAAAAAATATCATTTATTTTCTTGCCTTTATATTATTGTTTTTCTTGTGTTTGTTTTGAGTGACTTGCTTCTAGTAACTTAATAGTATGAGGTTTGCTTCATTTCCAAATATGTCATCAAAATATTGGCCTTGCAAATCACTTGTAATCTTAGCATTATTTTAAGCAAAACTCATGCTAGAATAATTTCACTGTGTGACGTCTCTTCAACATATTAGTTTCCTGCTTTTTTTTACATTTTAAGGGTACCCAAAAGTTATCAACGGGACCTCCGCCTCCGCTGTCCGTCTGTCTGTCAGCGGACTGTATTTGTATTTCATGAACGGTAATAGGCAGATGAACTAGATTACGGATATAATACTTATGATTATTTGAAAAACATAAATATTTATGATACAATACAACACCCAAACACAGAACAAACATCAATGTTCATCACACAAATGTTTGTCCCGGGTGGGAATCAAATCCACAACCTTCAGCGCAGAAGGCAGAGCTACTACCGACTGCGCTGTGAGGCCAGTAAGTTTAAGATATATAAATGATCACATGCATTCCTGTTATCAATCTTATTATTCCCGAATAGTGAAGACAAGTTATGAAATTAATTTAAAATATACCGTGTTTCTTTGAGTGTAAAGTTGAAATTCGAATAGCGTGTGTTCATTTCATTGACATGTCATTTTGATAAACGGTTGGAACGTCACGTCAAAGGCTATAATTGCACGCTCAAGATTGGCACCGGTTTGGGTCATTCGGTTTAGTGACGGTTGTGCTCTATTGTGAACGCAATAGAGTTGGGATTCAATTGGCGATTTGATTGGCTTTTCATACTAATACGGGAAACCCATTTGTTTGTGTGTATATACAATCATTAATAATCTACTCACGCCTTTCACAAAATGTACTAATTAATTCATCACACATAATGCTTATTCCATAGTATGTTAAATAGAACCAATTTTCATACACAATTAATATATTTAATAATGTGTCTGCTCTAATTTATACTTACTGTTTTTCGATTTGAATCAATTGCGTTGATCAATCTATTTTAGAAATATCGCTCTGAAGTCAAATTAAATTTTAATCTGTTCGTTGTAATTATAAGGCAATAAAAAAGAAGTAAAAAAAAATCCTTCCATTTCCAATTTTGTAACAACTTAACTGAGTTGAAATTCTAGTAATCCATGTGCTAGTAAGATTTTCCCAAGCATCAATCCAAATCCGATCTGCATCACTTAATTCAACATGATACCAACATACCCTGTAATTAATGCTGAACGATCAATACGAAGCTCCAGTCAAAATTGAACCCTAATCCCTGGAAATAAAGACGTCACTCAAC
Organism: Venusia cambrica; assembly: GCA_951394065.1. Lineage (NCBI taxonomy): Eukaryota > Metazoa > Arthropoda > Insecta > Lepidoptera > Geometridae > Venusia > Venusia cambrica. The sequence goes on from OX596057.1 coordinate 6,635,128, forward strand.
CGCGCCCCGTACAATGAAGCCAACTAACGTGCGAACAATCGTAGACCCGAGCGGCGCCGTTGCAGAGTGGCGCGCCCGAGCAGGCGGCGGCGACGGCGTACCTCGAGCTGGTGTTACGGTGTGTCAGCGAACGGGGGCTGCTTCGGGAAGTCCTGCATTTCCTCTTCATGTACGAGTACGATGGGATCAAGGTCATCGACGTGATGCTCAGACGGCTGGACGGAACTTCCCAGGTGAGTCAAATACTGTTGCAATTTCCCCAAAATGTACCAGGGTCTTAGAATGTGGTAAGAGTTGGCGAAACTTGGGCTGGTCTTACGATGTGTCAGCGAACGGGGGTTGCTTAGGGAAGTCCTGCATTTCCTCTTCATGTACGAGTACGATGGGATCAAGGTCATCGACGTGATGCTCAGACGGCTGGACGGAACTTCACAGGTGAGTCAAATACTGTTGCAATGTCCCCAAAATGTACCAGGGTCTTAGAACAGGGCAAAAGTTTGTGGATCTCGGGGGGACGAGGGCTCTGTTTATGGAAGTCATGCATTTCCTCTTCATTTTCGAGTGTAATGAGATCAAGGTCATCGTTGTCATGCTCAGAAGGCTGGACGGAACTTCCCAGGTGAGTCAAATACTGTTGCAATGTCCCCAAAATGTACCAGGGTCTTAGAATGTGGTAAGAGTTGGCGAAACTCGAGCTGGTCTTACGGTGGTCAGCGAACGGGGGCTGCTTAGGGAAGTCCTGCATTTCCTTTTCATGTACGAGTACGATGGGATCAAGGTCATCGACGTGATGCTCAGACGGCTGGACGGAACTTCCCAGGTGAGTCAAAATCTGTTGCAATGTACCAGGGTCTTAGATTGTGGTAAGAGTTGGCGAAACTCGAGCTGGTCTTACGGTGTGTCAGCAAACGGGTCTGCTAAAGGAAGTCCTTCATTTCCTCTTCATGTTCATGTGATGAGATCAAGGTCATCGACGTCTGTTATTAACTTCTGGTGCTATTTTAAAAATGAAATCTTTGTTTCCAGCTGTCCATGGTATCTATGTCTCTGATGGAGACCCTCATCGGCCTGAACTCTGAAGACGTGATGCTGGAGCTAGTCTACAAGTACCTCCTGACAGGGGCGCACCTCAGTGCCGCGGGCCGCAATGCGTTAACAAGCCCTGAGGCTTATAGAAACGCTGCCAGTGCTTTCTTAGGTAAGGAGGTATCGCTTTTACGGCACGCTCTAGGGTTTATGACAAGCAAGTGGTTTTTCTAGGTGGATATGTGACTTTTCGTAACTGACAACAACGTTCGGTTATATATAGACTTACGTTTGACTTCAGTCTCGCCTGATGGTATAGCAATGATTCAGCGTACGATGAAGCACGCGTGCCTAAAAGAAACCTATTCACTCGTGAATTATCGGAAAGCAGACTCTGGCAAGGCGTTCTTTCGCAGTGCGCATGATTGAAAGAAGAATAAAATCAAGAAGGGCATACAAATGGTGGTCGGCTTTTTCCGCTACAGTTCCTCCATAGTCGCTCACCTTATTTTCATGTATCTTATGAATCAATGAACAGTGAATGAGGCAAAAGAGGCGTGCAAGGTGTGTAGTAAATGGAAATCCGTTGTCTCTGCCTACCCCTTTGAAAAACCATCCTCAATAAAAAAAAAAAAAGGTTTAAAAACAAAATAGATCTACTAAAGTCTACAGACGCACAGCTCAGGGCCAAATACAATGGCATCAAACATTTATAATAAATTACCTGAACAGATAAAAGATGAACCAAATAACAATAATCTTCGAAAATAAATGGAAATACCTACTTGTTGAGAAATGCTTTATAATTTGAACGACTTTTTTAGTGATAATATTACACTTTCTGAATTTATTTAACATTTATTTCCTCCTGCTTACCTAAACATGAATATGGCTTGTACTTGTTCAAAGCGTCGGTCCGCTTTCACTTTATTGCTATGCCCTAATAGGGTTATTATGTATAACATTTTTCAATTATAAGACCATTGTACCTTTACATAACTAATGCAATAAATGACTATGACTATGAAACAGGCGTGAGTCTATGTATGTATGTTTCTTATGAATCAAAAGCCTATCATAAATAAGAATATGATAAAGTCAAAAAGAGGCCAGATCCTGTGTCTCTGCTAAACAGGCTCAATAGAGAGCTAGTGCGGAGAACAGAGCTCAACAAGGTACAATCTTCCTTTCTTTTATGTAACTTCTATTCACTAATACATATTATGTACCTGATCTGTAAAACAGTTTTATGGTATAATATATGAATATAAATTATATATATCTAATGTAATATAATATATCTTATGGATCAGAAGCCTGTGATAAGCCGCCTTTATGTCAATAATGGCAAAAGTGACAACTCAGTATCCTCAGTTCCAATAACTACCAATGATGATAATGAAACGGTTCCACATACAACTACCGACTCTGTGGTCTAGTGGTTCAACCCACCGATTTCAGATCCAGAGGTCCCGGTTTCGATCCCCATGGGGAGTACAATATTGTGCTAGGTTTGGTTGGTGGTAGGGCTTTGGTTAAGTCCGCCTGGCTACCACCATCTTACCTAATTCTGTCGCCATAACAACAATTCTAAAAATTTTTGTGTTCCGGCATTTAGTAAGATAGCCAGTTCCTCAGTTTGTTGAGGACAAACTTGTAACCAGGTGAGATGAAGGCCAAGCGCTTCCCCGTCGTACAATAAAAAACAACTTGGACTTACTGTCATGTTTGTTTCAGATACCTATACAGTTTGTAAGTTTATGTGGGATAAATAAATGTGTCTTTTTTTTTTTATTTATTGTACGACGGGGAAGCGCTTGGCCATTATCTCACCTGGCAACAAGTTGAGTTAAGGCCGAAGGTGAGGAACTGGCTATCTTACCTCTAAATGCAGGAAACACAACATTTGTTTTTAAGAATTGTTATTATGGCGACAGAATTAGGTAAGATGGTGGTAGCCCGGCGGACTTAACCAAAGTCCTACCACCAACCATCTTAGATCTTTCTTTCTAGATCTAAGTCCAGACTGTTGTTCTCACCCGTTGGCGGCCACTCGCCGCTTCGTGGAGGAGCTGGCTCTGAGCGGCGTCAGGGTGCTGGACCTCAGGTTCGACGAGAGAAGAGTCAACGGTCACGATGATATACCCATGAGCCCTCTAGTCCACGATCTCAAGTTTTATTATGGAGTAAGTTTTTTTTTATTGTACGAATTCGGTGAGATGAAGGCCTTCATCTCACCAGTGGCTTGATCACGAATGTCTTACGTTATCGTAATGTTTAGGTTACGTCATTACGGACCTTTACATTACTTGGAAGCACGAAGCACTATCGTATCACTCACGTAACAACGATAGGTGAGTGACGTCGAGTGACGATACGTTAACGTTACCTTTACATTACGATACATGTGTCAAATGGTTCGTGATCGTAAATTTAGTTCTATTTACGTACTGTAGAGGCGCTGTGCGAAATCCTATACAAAATGCTAACGTGAACGATACGCTTACGATACGATAGCATATTCGTGATCGGGCCTCTGGTCTGGTTATGATAAGGCCGAAGGTGGGAGCGCACTTCACTCGGAATCCTAAGCAGACTGAGGACTGGCTCTAAATTTTGAAATACAACAATTTAGAACAGACTTAACGATTCCATCGAAATATTGCAGGCCTTTCATAGATCAGAACAAAAAGACCATGAGTGCTGAAATGCCATGCAAACTGGAATAGTCACCCATGAAACGAGCTATTAATATGTTACTTACCAGTGAACGCCTAGGATCCCGTCAACCCGTGGGAATTTCCCAGAATCTTCTTTGTTCTACGTAACAAAGTTTCCGTAGCGATCGCGGCTTAACAATTGAACCCTCCAACTCAGCCTATGGATGTCGTAAAAGCTGACTAAGGGATCTCACCAGAAGAAAGACGGCAGCTTTCTACTGTCTTTCTGTCTATTATTGACTCATTTACTGCGAACACCAATCCGCCTTCACCGCCTGAAGTGGTGATGATCCTCTAGTTTTGGAGGAGGCTCTGTCCAGCATTAGACACCAATGGGCTGTTTATAATGATGTTAAGGATGATGACATAACAAAAGAAGGCTACCCTGAAAGTTTCAAGTCCGTAAGACCTATAGTTAGGGCTGTGCGTTGGATTTGATAGCTGCCGGTCCAATAAACAGCTCGATCAAATGGAATTTTAATTCGCATTTCGTCCAACACGCACTTCGTCCAACAGGCATTTTGACCAGCACAAATTACGTCAACACGCATTTGATTTCGTCCAACAAGCATCTCGCCCAACAAATATTTCGTTCAAATGCACAAACTATAGGGATAAACTTACTTTAATTACAAGTGGAACTCTGTTTTCCATTTCTTTTGTATGAAAAAGACCGTTACCGTTTATATTGTGATGGGACTATATTTCGAAAGGATATATTACTATGTTATATTTTATCTGTTGTATTTCTCTCCCCCTTCCCACCTGGGTATCTGTACTCCTAGACTGTACCTATATTCTGCGATATCGTTACTATTTAGCAATACACATATTAAGTAAGGTTATATTGGTTTGTCAGTTATAATGTAGTCACCAAATGGACTCACTGCGTATTGACGAATCTCGAAATGAACGAACTGCGTTATGACAAACCTCGAAATGGAAAAATCCAATTAGGGACGAACTGAGTAGTAGACGAACGACAAAATGCGAGATGGACGTACTGCTTTTTGGACCGACAGCTAACAAATCGAGCGTTGATTGCCAGTCAGTCAGCCACACAACGATTTTATATATTATGTTTCAGAATCCCAACGAATCCCTAATCGGTAACTACCACGCGTACCTTTGCGACGCTCGCTTCGAAATAGTCACGAAAACGATCGCCGTTTCCAACTGGACCTCCAAATACGACCACATCACGCTCAAACGCGAAACGAACAACAACAGAGAGACAAACAATATAACCGACGCGAAAGAGCAGGACAGCCTAATTTCTGTCTGCACCAGTGAATACGATACATTAAAAACCAGCGACACTTCGGAAAAGGAGCACAATAGCTTGACGTCTTTGACGGAAGTTGTCGAGAACGAGATAAAGAACGATCCAGACAATCATGATAGCTTGATCTCCGGGGACAGCAGCGATTATGAGAGCTATAAGAACTATGATGATCTGTTCGCGGAGGAGATGTTTCGGAAGATGATTGCCAGGGTGGAGACGAGGAGCTGCGAGGAGGCGCCGGCTAGACCCTGGAGAGCTAGTGCTGAAACTATCATCGGTAAGTGATCATATGCTATCACCGCAGTCGTGGCTTTACATTGAACCAGCCTGTGTAAAAGGCGACTAAGCGATCTTATTGTTTTTATTGGTTAAATATAATACATGTATTCTCATAAACACAAATAAAGTCACTTACATGGGAATCAATGTCGAAGTTATTTTTAAGTTAAGTTCTTAAAGTAAGTATGTTTAAAGTAGTTAAAATACAATACTACTACTACTATAATTTTTTATTAATAGATTTTATCAATAATGTGTTGGGTCAGTTTAGTTTTAATTCGTTAAGCGAATTTACATTTTTTAGCGCTGAGGGTAGCTTATTGTGAAGTTGAGCGCCTTCGTAGGTAATTGTTTTCTTGCCGTAGTTAGTTCGCACTTTTGGTAGTACGATAAAACTGGCCCGGCGGGTACTTCGGTTCGTTATTTAGCGTTTAATTGTAAAGGCTAAGCTAGTATTGATTTGTTTATTGAGGATTTTGCGGAGTATTATGCATGTACAGTAGTCATGTAACTGTTTTATTTACTGATCCATTGAGTTAGTTTCTCTGTAGATTTTACCAGAAGTAAGGCAGCGGCTTATAAATAAATATTACAGGACGTTAACAGTTTACTTTGCTTAAAGATACTGACAATTTGCTTATCGAATAAACTTATTTATGTCGGATTGAGGTTGGCAAACACAAATACCAATTTTTAACTTTCTAGTAATTTTCCAAAAAAAAAAACACCTGCAAAATGTTTCGAATCAAAATCCTCACTCTCCCATCGTCCGTTCATTCTATCATTCACATCGGTCATTGGTAACGTTCCATTACACACATGCATTCATGATCATAACGTTCCTTTCCCAGTTTCAAATTTCACATAAATAAGTTTCAAAATCTGCAATGTTCGAATTCATAATATTAGAATGAGCTAACAAAATACTTTTTCATACTCTTTGATTCTTACATTTTCATCCCCTATTAACAGGATAAGATTATCACAAAAACCTTCCTCCCTTGTAACTCCTGTGTAAAATTATCATGCTTCTACCAACGCAGGTCGAGCATTGCCAATTGTCAGTGCTAGAGTTTTATTCCGTGTTTCTGATTGGATTTTCTTCTAATAAAGCCAAATTAAAAAAATATTTATGGAATGAATTAAAACCACACTTATTCACCTATTATATTGTTTACAATTTTCCATCAACGTATAATGATATCCATCTATAATAATACCTACAAAATTTGAGTATTTTATGAATTACTTGGTGTTGAGACCGACGAAGAATACACTATCTATACAGACTTTTTTTTCTTTGTATGTTATTGCATAAGTGACAACTATTTGTCTTAGTGATAATAAAGTTCTTTGAACCTATTCCCAATCGGAGAAAGTCCATGAGAATCATGGACTATCTAATGGACCGGCTTTAAAGAAATGAAAAACAGTTTAATGTTCCTTATTCCTCTAGCTTAGGTCAGGCGTTGTCCGTCAGTCTGTTTGACAATAAGTCCTTGTTCCCAGGACCATTGCTGAGCAGCCTCCTGAAGAAGACAGCTCTCCTCCTAGAATCGGATGTGGCTGTGAACGCGCGGGTCACGTCCATCATATCGAAGCTCGCGTCGCTGCCTACCCCTTTGCTGACCTCGTTGCTGCTGTGTCCTGAATACGTGCAGCCAAACGTGCCTTCACTATTTCAGGTATATTATCTTAACGTATAAAAAACAGTTTTTTTTTATTGTACGACGGAGAAGCGTTAGCGTTAATCTCACCCGGTGTCAAGTTATGATAAGGCTGAAGGTGGAAACGCACTTCACCCGGAATCCTCAACAGTCTGAGGAACTGGCTATCTTACCTCTGAATGCCGGAACACAACAATTTAGAATTGTTGTTGCGACAAACTTTGGTAAAATGGTAGCTATCATATCATGCTATTTGATTTTATGTTTGAAAAAATATACATGAATATAAATTCGATCCTGTATGAAGTATTGCAGCCATCTTTGGGATGGTTCAGCCAAATGTAAACATACCTTGCTTGGCTGGTGAAGAGTACCTTGCCAAAGCAAGACTCGACAGCCGGAGCCATCGTCGAAATGTTGCGTGTTTTTTGGTGATTTACATATTGTACTTCAGTGAGTGTGATCAGAATTACACGACCTTATACCACCTTCTCATAAGAACTAAAATAACCTTTTATTGTGCGTACTGCAAGAACTTGGACCAAGCTCCTAGCGTCTGTTTTTCCGCTGTGTTACGACCCAAATGTCTTCAAAAAGAGAGTTAGCAGCCACCTTCTTAGTTCTCAGTTTCGAGGGTTTGATTGCGCTGTGTGATGTACAAATTAATTTCCTGTTTGTTGGTATTCATGTTTGTAATGAAACGATAACTTTTCCAGATTCTAAGCAAGCTAAAACAGGAGGTGGACGAGTTGACCGCCCACATAGACAACACAGGCGAGCTGGTACACAAGGCGCGAGTGTTTCTCATACAACGAGAACTCACGCTGCTGAATGCGCGCGCGCCGACCACAGACGACAGTAAGTTTTCAACCCACCGATTTCAGATCCACAGGTCCCGGGTTCGATCCCCATGGGGAGTACAATATATTGTGCAGGGTTCGGTTGGTGGTAGGACTTTGTTCGCCTGGCTAGCTACCGCCATCTTACCAAGCATCTGTAAAGTTGTCTTCCGGCATTTAGAGGTGAGATAGCCAGTTCCTCGGTTTGTTGAGGATTCCGGGTGATGTGCGCCTCCACCGGCCTTATCTCATCTTGTAACCAGGTGAAATTAAGGCCAAGTGCTTACCCGTCGAACAATAAAAAAAAAGTATATCGTAACAAGGTCGGACAACACAGGCGAGCTGGTAGACAAATCGCGATTGCTTTTGCACCTCATCTTAAATACGAGGGGTGATCCAAAAGTAATGATAATCAATAACAAACACAATGAATAAAATAAAAAAATAAATTTATTTCTCAACATAGTCTCCTAGCAAGTCTATACATTTAGTCCATCTCTTTTCTAAACCTAAAATTCCCTTAGAAAAAAAATCTTGACTCTCAAAAAAGTCATCAACCGCGGCCATCACGTCGCTATCATCGTCAAATTTCTTGCCTCGGAGATGTTCCTTGAGTCGTGGAAAGAGATAAAAGTCACTGGGGGCTAGATCTAGTGAATAGGGGGGGTGATCCACCAGCTCAAAGCCCGCTTCCTGAATGGCAGCCATGGCAATTGCAGCTTTGTGAACCGGTGCGTTGTCTTGATGGAACAGCACTCCAGCCCGCAGTTTGCCTCGCCTTTTCTCCTTAATAGCCTCCCGCAATCTTCTTATTTGTTCTGCATAGTAGGAGCCTGTAATAGTGGCCCCCTTTTCCAAGTAGTCCACCATGATTATTCCTTCAGCGTCCCAAAAAACAGACGCCATAACCTTCCCTGCTGAGCTTGACACTTTGAATTTCTTCGGCGTCGGTTCATCGGATCGTTTCCATGTCATCGATTGTTGTTTTGTTTCAGGATCAAAATGGTGGATCCAGGTCTCGTCCGTGGTCACAAAACGTGACAAAAAATTGTCCTTGTCTGCCTGGAAATTTTCGAGATTTGCTCTTGACATGTCGACTCGTTTCTTCTTTTGCTCGTCGTTTAACATTTTCGGTACCCAACGCGCGGAGACCTTTCTCATATGCAATTCGTTCGCAAGGATTCTTTGAATGCTGCCATATGAGATCCCTGTGACCTCAGCTACATGCCTGATAGTCACTCTTCGATCTTCCAATACAACTTCTTTAACTTTTTTCACATTTTCTTCAGTGAGGGACGTCGATGGGCGTCCTTCGCGGTGTTCGTCTTCCGTCGATGTTCTTCCCAGCTTAAACTCCTTAGCCCAGCGTGCAACTGTGGAATATGGAGGAGAAGAATCCCCTAATGTTTCCACCAAGTCGCTATGTATGTCTTTGGTAGACATTTTTTTCAAGCAGAGGTATTTAATGACAGCTCTGATTTCGTGTTTTTCCATTTTGATGTTCACTCCTTGACAGTCCGTATTCAAATGAATGTAGCTCCCGGGAATCGTGGCCTATTTATATGATTTTTTTTTCCTGAACTAGTTGGTAATTGAGCAAGTGACTGATATTTTTTTTGTATTTTTGTGTGCAGTAGAAATAACTGATTATCATTACTTTTGGATCACCCCTCGTACCTGCTTTTTTCACAGACCAGGCGCATCGTCAAGCTCAAAGCGGCGACGATTCGCCGCTCAGAGGAGTCGAGTCCAAACGGCGAAGTTTGTCCAACAGCTTGTCCAATATGTTTCACAGAAGGCTATCATGTAAGTGCCAAGTTTTCTATAGTTATTCCAAAGGGCAGGCTGGTCACGTGGATACCAGCACTACCCACGTGACCTCAGCAACCAGCACTACCCACGTGACCTGATTGATGATATGTATATTTTACAATACTAGTTGGTGTGGCCATAGAAGCAAAATACTTAACGCCAAAATTTTAAACATCAAGTCAGTATCGCAGAGGCCGAGCAAACAGAAATAATATTAAAAAAACACGATAAAATCGCGCCAAGAGTACAAAATTTACGTAGTCAATGTTTGTTTTTATAATTTATTTATTTTTTACTTAGTTCCACAAAATCCTAATACAATTAAATACCAATAATACGCTATTGTCGTATTCGAGATAGTCAAATAGCACGATTTTTGGCTAAATCTCAAATCACTGGCAAGGGCCAGTGAGGTCTACGATAGAGCGAGTTTTTTTTGTACGACGGGAAAGTGGTTGGCCTTCATCTCATCTAGTTTCAAGTTATGATTAGGTTGGAGGTGGAGGCGCAATTCATCCGGAATCCTCAACAATCTGAGGAACTGGCTATCATACCTCTAAATGCCGGAACACAACAATTTAGATTTTGTTTGTTGCCATGGCGACAGACTTAGGCAAGATGGTGGTAGCCAGGCGGGCTTGACAAAGACTTTACTACCAACCAAACCAAGCACACTATTGTATCCCCTTGTGGATCGAACCCGGGACCTCTGGATCTGAGATCGGTGGGTGAACTACTAGACGACAGTTAAAAAAAGTAAGATGTAAGCGTGAGTGTGATCACTCAGCCGTAACCAAAAGCATCCATCAATACCGTTAGCCAAGGTAGACGACTAAAATTCCAATAGTGTCTAACCGGTTCGGTAACTTCTACGAATATTCGTTTTAGCTTCACCATCACAACACAACCACAGCGTACCAAACCACTCGCCCAGTCCGCAACGACGGGCCGTCTTTACACAGGACAGCTACTGGAGCCAGTCGATCACTCTCCGCTCGATACTAAACGCGGTGCTCCTCGACGAGTGGCTGAAGGAGCTTTCGGCTTTGTGCGAGGAACACGCGCTCCGACTGTCCGGGAACTACGACGACAGCTATATCAGGACAGTGGCGTTATGACCTTACAGGTTGCCTGGTGGACTGAGGTAGACAGTGATTCGTTTATGAGCTTAGTGTGATAATGCGGACGGCATTCATCAATAAGTAGCCTGAATTGGGTAAGTGTAAGCATAAATGTATTATATGATGTTATACAGTCGAAAATATCGGAATAATTGAAAGATATGCGACTTATGTCTCATAAATAACTAGTAGTTCGCCCCGCATTCTAGAGTTATGCTGTCATGAACATTGCCACATACATACATACAAACAGTTCCGGATTTCTCAACTTCACTCGGAGATATCGTTCGCTTCGCTCATTCGATCAATTATGTTTTACGTCGATATATAAAACAATATCGGGACAGTGACTGGAAACAGTGACAGCTGTAACTGAACGCGTCTTTGCCGTCGGGATATTCTTGATTGCCATTTCTAAGTGGCTACCTTAAATAGCCAAAGTTACCTTACGGGGGTACTAACATGAAAAATAATCACTTCAAGTTATAACCAGTTAAGATTCCGTACCCAAAGGGTGTCGACTGGACCCTGTTACTACATCTTCGCTGTCTGTCTGTCCCTACTTTTAAAGGGCTGTATTTTTTTATGTTTGTTATAAGTAACAGTTTGAAATATTTAGAGACTGTGTTATGATGGCTAATACATGACAAATTATAAAATAAACTAATAAGGTCCCCAAACAAAAAACATAGGTACTTTTATATTTTAGCTCTATCATAAAAACGGTATACTACCTACAAAGTTCAAAGTTGGTGTAGTTATAGACCTTACACTTATTTGATGACTTGACTTTGATGACAACAAACATTAAAAACAAGCCAAGCACGAGTTCACACGAAAAAAAAAAGTGACGCACTTGGCCGGTTTATTTTTGGACTACTTGGATATGGCATTTCCAATACAAACGAATACGCCTAAATCATCATACTTTGTTTTTTATTGTAAACTTGTGATTGGACAGGGAATTATACTTGCGTCCTTTCTGCCTTACCCCGTAAGAATGCGGCGTGATGTTTTTATTTTAAAAATTGTGTATTATAAGAATAAAATAATGTTCTTAGTGAAATTATGTTCATTAGAAAATGGATTTAAATAATAATTAATAAAATGAACCCGGACATTTTTACTAAACTGATGTTTAAAACGTACTCTTCACTCGTTAAATAAATGAAATAATAATTATTAAAATATGATTCGTATTTTGGTTTAGATTGTATCATAATTAACACACAATCAAGAAAAATATTTTTTTTAAGTACCTATCTACAAATAGTGTAGATAGGTACTAAAAATGCACTAAAAATGTCCCACTAAAGTAGTTTAGAAATGTAAGTAGTCAACTTTCTTAGTTAAAACTTTACATACATAACTTTGTTTGTTACTAAAAGTTTAACTATACCGTGACTTTTAAAATATATAACAAATTTAAGTTAAAAGGTTATTTATGGTACATTCTGTTATTATTTGTTACCATGTGACAATTTTTAATATATTATTGATGTAAACTAAAGTCAACACAACGAGTTTTAAATAGAGTAGTTTTTTTTATTAATTTGAATTTAAATTTTGAATTTGAATTTAGAGGATTTAAGTTTTAGATAAGCATCACATTACTTAACACGTAAGTACCTAACAGTAGTTTTAATTAGAGAAAATTGTATTTTTATAGACGCGTTTGCCATCAATTCAACTGTGATTTTTGAAACGTTTGAAATAAATTATTGTTTCTATAAACAATGTTCTAAAGGAATTTTATTATATTAATGTATGATGTACATTGCCTATAATATGACAATACTTGTTTGTCAGAACAAAGTTTTATCGCTGCATATTTTATCGTTTTAGCTTTTTATAATTTGACATACTTATAAATAATTTCAATGTTTAATGTGTTTGTTATTTTCGTTTAACGATTATTTTGTGTATTTTTTGATGTTTGGTATTGTATTATTTTATAATTCTACTACATAATGTACTAAAAATCTTTTTATGTAACACTAATAGCATATTTTTATATTTTATCAATACGTATTCTTGGTTTTCATTCTAAGAACTTTTATATGTGCAAAGTACCTTATAAAATATTTTTAAATAATTGAGTGTAGTGAGACGCTTAGCTCAAGTTTTGGATTACGTCCATTTCCGTCCTATATGGAAATTAATGTTATATTATCGAGGCATTTGTAACCGCGCAAAATTATAGCATTTACCTTTGAATGTCAAATTATTGTGTCAACATAACTGAAAACTTTCCTTAACCTTTTTAGAAACGGAATTTCGTCCAACTGTCCCAATGCTGTGTCATTTAAGATACAGTTTTTAAATGTGTTAATAACAATGCCTTCGTAGTGTTTCTAACTATTTCTCTTTGTACCTTCGAATTAAGCCTTGCCAGTAAAACCGTTTGTTAACTTGCCCCGAACGTGATAATGTTACTGAATGTAGATTTTTGAAATCACTCGTAAGACAAGTGCACACCACATCATTTCCATAAAATGTATCGTTCTTACGAATGTAAAAAAAGTGTTATATAATTAAATCTACTAGGACTTAATGACTGTAACAGTTTTTTTAATTGTCTAGTGTGTACTCGATTTAAGGCGCCAATCCCACTGCGAGTGTTCTTAAATTACGAATTTCGAGTTTAACTGTCAGACTACTGATCTATACTACTTAGATACGGCAAGTTATTAAACCGTATTTTTGTATATTTGGTCAGCAAGAAAAATCTGTTAATAAGTTCTTTTGATATCAAAGCATTGCACCCAGAGACACCTTGCCTTATTAATTTATTTGGCTTGCTGACAGAATACATATTGGAGCTGACCTTTGATTAGTTTTAATTAGCTGACCGTTTATTCAATGACTAGATGCCCATTTATATGATAATTAGCAGACCGTTTTAATGATTGCCCGTATCCTAGCTATAGGTGCAGGTATGTGTAAAAATCCAACCATCAGCTAATGGCCACTAGCAAACTCGGGGTCAGTTCCCGTCATTCCATCGCTCTCCCAAAATGATCTATGCACCGCTACATAATAGAATACATTTCCAAAAATTACATACGTCTTTTTAGGTTGTCTGAATTAAATTAGGTAGCCATTTAGTTAATCAGCTATACAAAATACTATAATATTAATGACCGATATGATATCGCGAATATTAGAACTCTGACGGTAAATCGCGCCCAGTGGGATCGATGCCGATTGTGGGTTTTGCACAATGATCAATTTGTGGATGTTTTTTACTAAATTGGATTGTAATAAAAATTATGAAACACTTATTCTCTTTTTTATTTATCATTTATACCTAAGTAACGACAGGGACTTCATTCCCACCATCCCGTGGGATTTTCTGGGTGCACCCCTTTACTTCGATCTGATTTTATTTGAGCTGATTTTTAATTTACTCCACTTGGATGGTTGGTCACTAAGAATTGCGCTAGTTTTGTAAATGTTAGTTAATTACAAGTTTCTTGTGCGTTATGTTTATGATTATTATTATTTATTTATCTTAAGGCCCTGTCAGTAGACGTTTCCTCTTTTTCAAATGGAAAATTATAGTTCTTTTGAACAAGTCACGAGTCTAATTTTTATATATATATGTCAGATATTGCGGGGCTTTTGATTGAGGCGACACGTGACCCAAGGGCTGGCTCTTATTTAGGCCAGCGAATTAGCATAGCTATTCAGCGTGGCAATGCAGCCAGTGTCTTGGGCACGCTTCCGTCTGGTACTGGTCTGGAACAGTTGAGTTACCTATAGGCCGTTTGTAACGGTCCTTAGGTAATCTGACTGATTCCTTTGTACTTAGTTAGTTTAATTTATTGAATAAATGTACCTATCAGATATATATCAGAAAAAAATCTCAAGTGTACTTTACTACTACTGTAATCTCAACGACCACGGAAGGGTCAGGTATATTGGTGATCGCAAGAAATTGCATATCTGCGCATAAGTTGTGTGACTGCTAGACGACAGTATACCAGACACGACGTCACCACCGTGACGAGGAAGAGGAAAGACGACTATGGAACCTGGCCAAATCGCTAAGTCAAGCCATAACCGCTGCAAAAGCCCAAGCAAGAGCAGAACTCTTGGATTCACTCAACCGAGATCTTTGGGGTCGACCTTATAAGATGGTGCGAAGTATATTGAGACCCTGAGGACTATCTGCCACCCGTAATGACTCAATCGGATGAATACACAACGGAGGTGCCCAAGGTAACAAAGAGTACCTAAGTATAACATGGTTACTCTTTGGGCATTGGTTGACTATAACTGTTATTTTATCGAACTCAAATTGAACATTCCGCCGTTATGTCAAGTTGGATATACTTGGATAATAGTGTACTGTGATATACTTGATAGCTCAGCTTTGACGTTTAGTTGACTTTTTTTTACTAAGGAGTCCCGTCCCGGCTCTTCTTACGTAATATCACGTAGTATTGTAATCTCTTTGAAATCGACCTTTTCAAGTGTTGTCAATAGAATATCATAGTTATTGAACTGTTGTTGTCAAGTCGATCAAGGCAAGTCGATGCACGTGGATTTATAACCTGCAAAGTTTTATATTAAAAACATATAATATCACAAAATTCTTGAACCTGAACTGAACGCAATGAGTAATGTGAAGGACAAAAGCATAGCTCAAGTCAGCGATCGACAATCTACCGATGACTTGAAGGTCTACCACCCTAGGCCTGTAGACTTTGTGGCGTTCGTTCCATGGGTTTGCCTGCAGTGGCAGTGTCCACAAAAAGTGGTTGTCATTAGGTTGGCTCAAGGTGCATAGCAGCTTTTATTTGTTACTTTCCGTTGAAGTAGAAAATGCATTTTGAATTTTCCTCATAATAAATTACCGGCTCTACTCCTGATAACTTATACCACATGGTAGGTTATCAGGGCCTACTTTGTATTCCTCACACTTCGGTTCGACTATTTGACGCTTTCCCAAAAATTGCTTTCCATCGATAACGCAACGCAACACAAGTGCTTCTGGGTCTCTTGGTTTTAATCAGAGAAGAGGCAGTTCCATTAGGTTTCTACCTGGTTTTATATTCTAAGTTCATCATTTGTTTCAGAAGCGTATTTAAAACATGACAGAAGATCCTCTTCTTCAAAGTCAAAATCATCAAAAAGCCTCAAAGCTATACACAGCGATTTAGATGCCGTAAATGAGACTAAGAAGGACGCTGCGGGTGGTAATACACCCGTTACAGCTGACGCGGCGACATCTACAGAAAAGTGCGTCCTAGTGAAAGCTTACCACGACAGCAAAGGTTACTTGGTAGAAGTATCCATTGTCAGCTGTCCTGTCACTATACACAGAAAAGTCATCCAGGCGTTCAGCGTGTGCCTTCCTTTTCATGCCTTTTTCACGAAACTGAGCATCCGCAGAACCAGGTTAACTCCCGTTGTTCTCCACGAAATATCCAAAATGCTCCCGCATTCGAACCTGACTGACATCTGTCTGGATGACTGTGTCGTCCCTGGTGGTAAATACGGAGAACTTTTCACGCAAACCTCGCAGTTAAAACACCTGTCGCTTAACAGATGCGATATCGACAATGCTGTATGCAAGGACATTGCGACCAAGATTGACTTTGGATCTCCGGGTTCCTCGTTGCTTATTCTAGAACTGGGGTCCAATATTATCTCGGATCAAGGAGCTAAAGAGTTTGGAGAAAGTTTGAGAAGAAACCGTAACCTACTACACTTGAATTTATCCGGGAATAAAATCACCGACAGCGGGGCAATAACGATACTGTCCCACTTGATGGAATTCATGCTTACCTGGGATGAGGTTGTCGACGCTAGGCAGAGGAAGTTGAAATACACCGAGAAAAGAATGGAGCTATTCGCTAGCTGCTACGAGGAAGTACTGAAACATCGGAAAGTCGAGTTAGCGTCACCCAGTAGCTCAAATAAAAAGTGTTTCAAAAGTAGTCCCAAGGGCCTGAAAGATGACCACAAGAAATCGAAACGAAATTCTCCGTCTCATTTTGTAGATGAGAGATCTCCCGGTGAGATTGCAGACTCTATGACTAAAGAGATTGTTGGAGATTTCTTAGACCCTTATGACGAGTACAGTGTTGTGAAGAAAGATCAGGATAGTTACTCGCTAGGAAACCTGGTGTTGTGCTCCTTGAATCTCGCTTACAACAATTTGAGCTTCCTTTCTATTCAGAAGATCCACGCGGTTTTAAAGTATCAGGAAAAGGTGTTTAAGTCTGCAGACGCGACTGGGTTATTGAGGGTAGTTTTTGATGGAAATTATATTCCGGAATATTGCGAGGAATATGCTGAGATTCAAAAGTATTTCAAGAGTTCTCTTGATAAAAGTACTCCTAACGGGTCTCAAAGAAAGACATCGCCTATTTCTAGGCGGTCTAGGTAAATTTCAAGAGGTAGGCACCTAGTAGATAACTTACAAAGGTTGACATATAACATTTTCGAAGTAGGTACCTACCTATTCGTTTGGATAGTTGATAATTATATGTTTGAACATTTTTAACTAAATGCATGTAGGATAAGTAAATACCTACCTAAGAAGTTAGCTGTAAAAGCAAAGTAGACAAATTTAGTTTTGTTATAGTAAGTTCTTACCTCTTTGTTCTGGAACCGATCTAAGTATTATAATGATACGGGGGTATGTTACCTTTTAAGATGTTTTGTTACGTAAGTTACTGCCAGTAAGTATGCGCTAAGTTTTAATTATTGTAAAGTAGTTGATTGTTATATTTTAATTATTTAGGTTGGTACCTGCCTTAGTGTTGTTTTTATGTCCCGATCTCTGAAAAATACTAATAAAAATTTTGAAATGTTCCTCATCAATATAAACAATACTACGTCTGAATTTTCGTTGTCTTACGACCCTAATGTCTTCAGCGGGCCTAGCACGGGGTTTTCATCTCTACTCTACCCTAGAATAGAGAAGACAGTTTCTTGTCTTCGTAATCTTTCTTTTGCCCGAACACGCCGTTTCTCAAAGCTAACCCTAGAAAGCAGTTTCCTCGTAGACAAGCTCTTTCTATAGCAACGGAAACGAAACCACAGATCAAATATAAAATGTTGTAAGAAGTTCGTTCGTTGCGTTTCATTACCCACAAAATGTCAACACGAAACAAGAAATACAGTTTATACGTAAAACGAAACGTTTTACATTTTTCCATTGCTCCACAGTCTTGTGGGGCCCTAACTCCTTGAGTGCGCCTTGAAGACGCACCCATTCTTCATTGTGGGCCCGACGTCCCAGAGGCCCGGTATATTCTCCCAAGGCGAACATATTATATGTGGACATGTAGTCCACTAATGTATTTACTAATATTATGTTCCATAACCATTGCAAGGCTTCGAAACTATTTCATCCATCCATACTATCCTTATTTGATATCTATCTAATAATGGGAAAGACACCTATGTCTTACTAGCTTCATTGAAATTTTCAAAAAAGAAAGCCCGGATCGATGGTGCTCGGCACAATCTTAACAAACACAAATTTGTTACAAAAAAGTTGCGCCTAAACTCGGCCTCCGGCAAATCGAGAGCTACTGTGAGCTCTCGAACTGCGATTCTTTCACGTCTCCGGTCGTTTTTCTCCTCGTACTGGCTCAGAAGCCAATTTCTTCCACCGTTCATAGTAACCGTAAAAAATATTCACTAAATTATGCGAGAGAAACGCTTCTCTAGGTCTCGAGAGGTGTAGATAATTTTAGAAGAAATGTTTCTATTCTCAAACGTCAAAAGTAGAGTAAATTTTAATGGCATGCTCGCAGTGGTAGACTCATCTCTAGAGTAGACTAGAAAACATTTCTATCCGTTCATTTTTTCAAACGCCATGTTCCCGATCGAAGAAAACTTTCTACTCTCTACACCTAAATGTCATTTTTATGTCATTTTTAATCTATTCTACCCTAGACAAGAAACCCCATGCTAGGCCCGCTGGTCTTGCTCCATCGTAGACATCAATACTCAAGTTTTGAGGTCGAGAGCTGACCTATTTAAAAAAAAAAAAAACTCTGTAAAAATGACAACCCAAGATGCCATCAAGACGCTTTTTCTGTCACTGCCTTACAAAAATCAACCGTTCAAATCAGGTTATTATTGTTAACGGCAAATATTTACATTTTACCATCGATTTGTTATACAACTTTTATTCAATTTATTTTCTATCCGCGTTTGTATTTTTTATATTTTTTTATTATGGTTGATATAAAAGTGAAATCGGCTAGGAGCCTGAAATCGCAGCATTCTATAAAATCTGCGAAATCCACGAATGATATCTTGGTAGAGAGGCCTCAGGACCTGGGTGAATTTATAGAAAACTTTTGCAAAAAGGTGGTTTGTCCATGTAAGATTGTTGTGAAGAAGGGCGTGGTTCCCGGTAAGATTTTATTATAAAACGACTTTTTTATTGTACGACAGAGAGGTGCTTTGCCTTCACCTCACCTGATTTTCAAGCTATGATAAGGCCGAAGGTGGAAACGCACTACACCTGGAATCCTCAACAAACTGAGCAACTGGCTATCTTACCTCTGCATGCCGGAACACAATTTAAGAAGTGTTGTTATGTTAACAGAATTAGGTAAGATGGTGGTAGCCAGCTAGGCGGACTTAAACAAAGTCCTACCACCAACCTAACCAAGCACAATATTGTACTCCCTGGGATCGAACCTGGGACTTCTGGATCTGATACCGATAGGCGAACCACTAGACCACAGAGGCGGTTACTCTAACAACCGCATTTTTAATGAAAAAGAAACAAACACCATATCATTTTACGTATATAGCTGGGTAGATTAGATACTTTGCCACAGTTTGACTCAAAAGAGTTACCATATTTTTTTGAGTTGGTACCTACGTATTTGAATAAGCGTTTGAAGTAAACATCTAATTTTTTTGAATAGGACCTATTTGAATAAACGTTTGAAGTTGGAACCCCGTGTATATTTCAGACGAGAGACTACAAAGGCAAGAGAGCGCAACTAAGTACAGACGAATAAGCGTAGCTCCAGCTGCATTCAAGAAGACAATACCGCCACCACCACCGCCGCCGCCGCCGGCCTCATCCAGAGACTCCGATGTAGACCTGTCTGATACCGACGAAGTCACCATCACCATCACTGCCTTGTATGATGTCGCAAACCGAATGGCAGAAGTACACTTACAAAATATGAAAGTACCACGAATGCTGATACAAATATTTGGAAAAGCGTTCCCTTACTACCCGCAACTTGTCAAGTTGGTCTTAAAGAGATGCCGCATAACCTCGTGCACGGTTTATGAAATAACCAAGATTCTATCACTGACGTCGATCACCGATATCTGCCTTGATGGGTCCGCGATACCGGAAGGCAATTACGCGATGCTATTGGAGAACCAATCGAAACTAACCAATTTATCGCTCTGCAGATGCTCTATCGGAGACGAAGTGTGCAAACAAATAGCATCCAAATTACACTATCTAGAACCCGCAGAGCCTACACTCTTGGCTCTTAATCTATCCTCAAACCGCATTACGGACGTAGGAGCGAACCATTTAGGAGAAGCTCTCAGAACTAATAGACATTTGCGGTATTTGAACTTAGCCGACAATCGAATTGGCGATGAAGGAGCTAACCACATTTTACATGCGTTAATAGATTTCCCGCTGACTTATGATGAAATTATGACAAAACGGCGGAGGTTCATGGATTATCTGAGAACCAGGCGAGACGTTTACATGAAATACTACACGCAATGCGAAACGAAATCAGTTGATGAGACAATGTCTATGGCCAGCAAAAAGCTCTCGAGAAAAAGTACAGTCGTTTCACAGAAAGGTAAACCTCATAATAAAAAAGAGAGCCAACAAACCGGCGCGACTGTCGAAGATTTTATGTATGTCAAAGCTGAAATGATGGCCAATGAAATTGTCGGAAACTTTTCACATCCTTTTACTAATGATTTGACAAAATTGGATGCAGATTATTTTCCTCATTGTGTCGGGAACATGGTGCTGTGTTACTTGAACCTGGGATACAACGACTTATCTTACTTGAGTCTTAAGAAACTGCAGGCAGCTTTATTCTATCAAAGCGTTAACAAAAAGCCTGATCAAACTGGACTGATGAAAGTGCTGATCGATGGTAATCCAATGCCTCTCACATGTAAAGAAATGGAGCGTATAAGTGAAATGTTAAAAAGGAACGTCATCAATTTTAGCGCTAAATACATAGCGAATAAACATAGAGCGCGAAGAGTATCCACGATGCCTGAAAAGATGAAATGAAACGAATTCTGCTTGTAAACATTTACTTTATTTATAAAAGTGTATTTACATCGTGTTACATGATCTACGGCTAAAGCTTACAAACTACGAGTAATAGGCGAAGTAGTTGGATTTTAATCCACTAGTTTTGGTAACTCTGTTTTCAAAATTATCACAAAGCAACAAAAATTAAATCACAGGTACAAAACAAACTGAAATGTACAAAAAAAAACTAGACTTTTTTTTTAACTAACATACAATTGGTCAGCACCAACTTTTTGTTTGTTGTCAACGTAATGATGGCGGCAGGCAAAATATTTTTCGGTTATTTTTTCTAAAATACTTAACCTATACCGTTTTATCACACAGTTTACCGGAATTCATGTTTAGCATTGGGCATTCAATATCATTTACATCACTAATACTGGCGTAACGAAGATCCTTCTTAAAACTGTAAACGCTAATTCCTTGGTGGGAGATACTCTCTGTTCGGTTGCTGGGGTCTTCCGTTTCCTCGTGACGGGAAACTTGGCCCGTTGGGTTTTCCTGAAGGGTACCCTTGAGTTTGACTGCCTTGGTAGTTCGAGCTTAAACCATCGTAGCCTGGCCGTGCGCCTGGGTATCTAGTCGACGGGCTTGAGTTGCCTGTGTAAGATGGACCTGGAGAACTGCTAGGGTAAGGTGTTGAAGGACCAGAGCTTGGGAAGCCTTGTGAGGTTGGGTATCCTGTGCTACCAGGGTAGGCCGGCCCGCTGCTAGTTGGGTAAGGCGTAGAGCTCCCGGGATAGCTAGAGGGACCTGGGAAGTTCGACGAAGTTCCCTGAGGTCCTGGACTTCCGGGGTAGTTGGAAGATGGTCCTTGAGAGCCTTGTCCACCAGGGTAACCTGGTCCTTGAGGGCCTGGTCCGCCAGGGTAGCCTGGTCCTTGAGGGCCGGTCCCGCCAGGGTAGCCTGGTCCTTGAGGGCCGGTCCCGCCAGGGTAGCCTGGTCCTTGAGGGCCGGTCCCGCCAGGGTAACCTGGCCCGCTAGGTCCACTTCCTGGGAATGAAGGTTGTCGATCACCGAAACTAGACAAGTCACCTTGGTTTGGTATGCTGTTGGAGGCATCGTATATAGCAGCATTTATCCTGTAGAGTTCGGGAGCGGCAGCGCAGTCGAATTGATTCCACCAGACGCACACGAAGTCTTGCTGTGAGAAGATGGTCCCATTTGGACAAAGGAAGTCGTATGTTCTGTTGTTAGCGCAGACGTGGAAGACTTGGCATCTAGTTTCTGTATCCGCGTAGTACCCTGGGTAAGCCTGAGCGTCACATCGGAAGCTTGTCTGCGGTATCTCCGTCAGGATCGGATAATCCACGTCAGGAATTCCGGGAATAGCTGAATAATCCCCGCCCTCGTAAGCTCCGGTGTCCTCAAATCCAGAGCCACCAGGCCCGAATCCTTGTCCAGGGTAGTTCTGCCCTGGTAGCCCGCCCGTGAGCGGTACTCGACCTTGTCCTGGGGAAGATTGTCCAGGGTAGTTGCTAGATGGTCCGTTGGATCCGTTAGGGCCACTAAGACCTTGCCCGGGATATGACGGCCCTTGTCCAGGAAAAGATCCTGGTCCTGACGGCCCTCTCGTTCCAGTAGTTCCTGGGTACCCAGAATCGGGTCCGCTAGGGTAATCTGTCAGTCCTGAAGGATATCCTGGAGTAGAAGGTCCATAGCCTGGGCTTGTACCTGGTCCGGAGAAATCATCGTTTTGTGGTCCGATAGGATAGGGGGTGGTTGCAGGGTACCCACCAGGTCCAGAGGGTCCGGATGGTCCAGGTGGTCCAGAGGGGTAACCTGGCCCCGGACGTGTTGAAGTCGGCCCTTGTCCTGGTCCAGAGGGGTATCCAGATCCTGGTCGGTTGGAAGGCGGACCTTGTTGTTGTCCTTGATTGAACGGCTTCCCAGGCTTGCTGTAGTCGTAGCCATTCTGGGCCACTGCCAGAGCCAGTAGTACTGCAAAAGTAAACGATTTTTACAGGTTATCTCACTCAGGTTCATGATTTTAAAATGAAATATTTTTTACTATGCCAAGGGTTTCTGCACCTTAATGCTGCATTGTGTCGTGCAACAAAAAGGCTAGGTAGGCTGCCAGTTTATGCACATGCTCCTACAGCCTAGGTTTTCAATCGACCTTGACTTGACACAGTTACCCATATACCCATTTCCTACGCACCAACGTTCTTGCAATGGTTGCAAAATGGCGGACATATCACGCAGAAACAGTTGAAAACAAAAAAAACAAACGAAACAAATTGAATGAGATCCCACAATAAAACGTATTCAGTGATGTATCTTCCTCGATCAGATAGACCGTTTAATTTCCTCATTATGTTGCGAAAGTGTCTCGAAGGTCTGGTCCCACGTGATCAGAGGGGAGTCAGATGTGAAGCAGGTTGCATGCTTCAAGGTATGGAGACGGTTACCGGCTCTTAGTGTCACTGTTTGCCTGGCTCGCGATGCTATCATGTCTTATTTTTATACCTCATTCGTTTCTAGTAATCTGATATCTGTGATTACTATACACATATAATATACATATATATATATACATTATTACTAATCTGATATCTGTGATTATATATTTATACAACCATGAGAAGTGTAGCCGCCTCTATTGTCTAGAGATTCGCCCACCGATATCAGAACTAGAAGATCGAGGTGATATTTTTTTTTTTTTATATATAACTAAGTAGGATATAACTAGCAAGTAGCCCAACTGATGTTAAGTATCTATATCTCTTGCTTATAACAATGCCTTACTGCGTGATCACATCCACAAAAAAACATATCCTACACGGCACTGCATTGTGCCCGTCAACTTGAGGCATGAAGTTTCTAAGCCTCGCGTGCCCGTAATTTCACCGGTAACCATACCCTTCAAACAGGAACGCAGCATTGCTGCTTTGCGGCTGAAATAGGTATGATGGTGTACAACCCCGGACGAATCCTTTCTCAAGGGGCTCTACTATTCTTCAAAGTAAAGATATGAAGGACAAGCGCTTCCTCATTGAAGAATGAAACAAACATGGAATAGAAATTGACTTGAAAAACGACTTGATTAAGAGAATACTTATGATTAATATTTTCGTAAAAACATACATTCTTAGGATACAATATAACACTCAAACACATAAAAAAAAACATCTCTGATCTTTTCAGGATATCGTTTCACATACCAATTCCTGTTATCGGCCCTTTGGGCTTGTTATGGGCAGTTTGAATTGCTATGGCGCTTTAACTGGTTAGTACATGCTTGCCTGCTTTCTACGTGAGGTGACTTGTCCCGTCTGGGTCCCACGAGATGTCATCTCGACCTATTGTGCCCGGGGTGTGATGTAGAGCAAAACATCGGTCACTCAGACTCAGGATAATTGGCAATGGCAACATGGCAACAGGCTGGTTACAATTAGGTAGGTACTTTAGTGTAGTCTGCATGGCGCCCATCTATACCTACTTATAATAAAATCGTAGAAAAACTGATGTGCATATTTTTTTATTGTGCCTGTAAGATTAATATTTCCAAGTAAAAATTGGTACTACCTACCTACGAAAGACATATGTACAGCTGAGCATAAAATACAGTTTTAAGATTTTTTGTCTGTTTGTTTGTGCACGCGTATATCCGGAACGGCTTTTCAGATTTGGGTGTGGTTTTCGATGATGTGTTTTGAAAAAATACATACATAAATATTAAAAAGTTGTGTTGATTATAATAGTACGAGTATTTACTTCTTGCATTTTGTCTTCATGAATGCTTATCTTTTTTATTTATGATTGGATATAAATAAATTAGACGAGAGATATTAGCCTATAACAATCTATAACATAATATTTAATGTCAGTGATGTAAAATGACACTTCGTTTTTCTCTGGGGTAGGCAGGAGAGATCCAAGTTTATATGGATAACACGTATTTTCGGCGTCCTTTGTTATGATATGTGCAAGTAATACCTACTGCACTAGTACTACTACAGTTAAAAATAAAATACTTTAGATAAGTCTTAAGTATTTTATATTATTTTATTTTTAAAGACGTAATAATTTATTCAAAATTTAATTTAGAAAGTCAATACTTAATTGAAAATGTATGGACGATTTCTTGAATGATACATTTCATTCGTGATATATATTTTACATTAATTTTTATATCGTTGACTTTAATAATTATTCAGTATTTTTTCAACCTTTAAAATAGTTTTTTTTTCTGTAACCGTAAACCGTCTAAGTACCTAAGTCTAAAACGGCTAATATAAACATAGGTAATAAGCCATGCAAGTTGATTTGAATGAATCCAAGTGTAGGGAAATTGGATACAATTTGATAGCATGATATCTGAAGTTCTGCTAACGACTCTCGCACCTACTTACATGATTGCAAAACTAAGAGCATCAGTTCTCATTCTCACCAAAATTACGTTCGCGTGCGGAGGCTCAGCTATCAACTACGTACCGGAGGCAATTTGTGATGTGTCCTCTATGGGCTAGAGGACAGAGGTCACAGTAGAACCTCGATTCGAAACCAACCGAGCCGATCCAATCATTGCAATACAGTAATTTAAACCGCCTCTGTGGTCTAGTGGGTCAACCCGCCGATTTCAGATCCAGAAGTCCCGGGATTCGATCCTCAGGGGTGCTGGGACGACCAACCAAACCAAGCACTATTGTGCTTGGTTTGGTTGGTCGTAGGACTTTGATTAAGTCTGCCTGGCTAGCTGCCATCTTACCTAATTCTGTTGCCATAGCAGCAATTCTAAAATTGTTGTGTTCCGGCATTTAGAGGTAAGATAGCCAGTTCCTCAGTTTGTTGAGGATTCCGGGTGAAAAGATCGACAGATCATATATGTGTTTATGGGTTATCATCATCAACAATATATTTCAGTCGATGGCTGGACATACCTACTGTGTGGCTATGTATTGATGGACATACCTACCTACGAAATGCGTCCTTTCTCATCCTCTCCTCAACTCTCCTGCTAGCAACTGTACTGTCGTCCCTCCATCTAACCGGAGGGCGTAACGTTTTTTTCGTAGTATCTCATACGAAAATTTACTTTACTTTTTTATTTAATTTCTCTTATCACATTTATAAAACCTTGTTAGCAAGTGACACAGGTATTCGCTTATTCCCACTAGTTATGTTCTGACGATCTAGATATTTGACACAACGCCATCTAGCCCCAAACAAAGTAAAACTTGAGAGCTAGACTACGGAGGTGATTATGAATACTTATGTACCTATATACTTTTTATTGTAAAACCATTATTATTATGATACAACATGACACCCAAACACAGAACAAACATTTGTATTTATGACACAAATGGACCCACCGGGACACTGCAGGGGAATCAAACCCACGACCCACAGCGCTGATGGCAGAGGTTACTAGTGATAAGAACAGTAGACTTCGCGAGCCCTTATAACTATGCAATAACCGATGTTTTCCTATTTCCCTTTTCCTTTTAGACTTTGGAGCAAATAGGGGTAGATTTTTTAGCGATTACTCGAGTTCTCTTGGTCACAGGAGATCGAACCTGGTGCCTACGGATTTGTCTTGCAAAGGCTGAGAGGACTGCGTAGTCTGATTAGTAAACGTAGGTATACATTTTCCGAAAAAAAAACACAATTGAAATCCAAAAGCAAACTTCTCCCGTTTTCCCCTCCACTCCCCCTTTTTGTTTTTTTTCACAACATCTTGTGTAGAATTAAATCCTTAGTGTGTCTTTTAATTTTAATTGAAATCCGTTGAAAAATAACGCTACAGCAAACTTTCCCCTCTAAAAAAAAAAAAAAACAAAGAACATGTGTTAAAGCTTCGCTCGCTCCGCTCGCTCGGTCAACTAGTACCAACAATGTGCTGGGACCTACCAATAATCTTCGGGGGTCAGCCAAGTACATGTTAAGCACCTACCTAGACACTAATTCATTCAGAGAAAAACTAGGTTAAGTAGAGCTTATAATCTTATAAGCCAGAATTTGTTTAGACTATTCCTCATTGATGAAAACAAAAGAGAGATTTACAGACAGAAGGACACCAGCTGTTAACCTTAGTTTAAGCCATGTCAGGGGCTTTGAGTGAGTTCTTACTTACCTTATCCAACACCAGCCTTAGCTTCTAAATGTATAAAAGAGCTTAGGCTTATTTAGTTATTTGATATACCTAGTAGCAGGAAATCACGCAATGATCTATGAGATATAAAAATCATAATGATAGCAACACGTAGGTACCTATAATAATCTTAATATTAATAGAGTGCTACGTAGTACCTACCTCTGGTAAATGACAACATGAGGTAAATTATAGTGTCATTACAAACGCACTATGTGATTAGTGTGAGTTCACTGATAATGGGTGCAGTACGTTTATTAATATATAAATATTTTGTAGTTATCTATAGTTCTATTTTTAAGATGTGCAATAAAGTATTTTCATTCATTCGTTCATTCGTTCGCTATAGCATCAGAGTAAATCCCCTGTGGTACCTTCATACCTTTACCTACGGACAAAATGGCGCCACCACGCCAAAACGGGACCTACGATAGTTTTTGTAGTAATACGGCACTAACAGTAGTTTTCGTAGTTGTCGAGACATTTCTTAGGTAGTACGTAGGTTATCAACTGGAATAAACAAACAAGTCTCCAGTTTTATACGGACCGGGTACAAAGCTGCACAAACTGTCTTTCATAATTTTTCATAATTATGTACGTGCTACCGTTTGCCGCAAAACAGAGTCGCATTATTTATTTATTTGGAATTCAGAATAAAATATTAGTAATTGATGTTTTCGCGGGTTAGATTAGAGGCGTGGCCGTGGCGAGTCGCGGGCGCGCGGGAAAAGTCGTTAGCTCCTCCCGAATCGTCAAGGTCATTGGCGTTAGTAAGCGCCTTAAAAGGATTTTTCAGGGCTTTATACCCAAAGGATACCTATTACTAAGTCTTTGCTGCCCTTCCGTCTGTCTTACAGCAGGCTGTACCTATCTCATGAACCGTAATAGGTACACATTTAATTTATTTACAAAATGTGTAGGTATTTATAGTACCGTTGACAACAAATGTATAACCGCCTCTGTGGTCAAGTGGTTAGCGTACCGGTGTCAGATCCAGAGGTCCCGGGTTCGATCCCAGGGGATTAGGTACCTACAATATTATCCTTGGTTTGATTCGTGGTAGGACTTTGTTTAAGTCTGCCTGGCTAGCTACCACCATCTTACCCATAATAAAAAATCAGAATTTTTTGTGTTCTTGCATTTAAAGGTAAGATAGCCAGTTCCTCAGTTTATTGAGGATTCCGGGTGAAGTGCGCTTCCACCTTGAGATGAAGGCCAAGCACGTCCGCGTTTACGAAAAAAAAACAGAGGAAACCCATACAATAAAGTGACTTTTTGTCTTGAAATGTGGGTCCCAACCCTCGGTGTATAGAAACCTATGTATCCGCAATTGACCGGTCAATTGCGGAATAAACCGGTAAATTTATTTGCCTAGTAAATGTCTGAACTATAATATTAGAACCACATTATTATTGATTATGACCAAGCGAAGTAAGAAGCTGTACGTATAACATATAACGTGTTCGAAGCATCTGTAGTTTTTACTAGACTGGTTAACGACGTTATTGTATAACTGGACCATCTTTACAGTCTGTGAACCTCCAACGAGAATTCTATCAGCTCAAATTGATAATGAGTAAATTACATCCTTATTACATTTTCGTATCATCTCGAACAAATCATTAGGTAAAAGCGTATAGGTGTTCAATATGTAAGAAATTGGTGTGTAGGTGACCTAAGGTACATTATTGTAAGGATTACCTATAATATTATAGAGCTTTTGTTGAGGCTTTGAGTACCTTTGAGTAAACAAGCCTCACAGACGTTCAGTTGGTTTCTCTGTTTTTTTTTTTATTGTACGACGGGGAAGCGCTTGGCCTTCATCTCACCTGGTAACAAGTTAAGATAAGGCCTAAGGTGGAGGCGCACTTCACCCGGAATCCTCAACAAACTGAGGATATAGCGATTTCTGCGATATAGATTGTAGGTTCGATTCTAGCACGGAACAAACATTTGTGGAATTAATAGACCGAGCGAGCGAAGCGAAACTGAGATGCTCAGTTTCCAGATTGGCCAGGGGCTAAAGGCTTATTTTTATATTTGAAGATTCAATGAAAGTTTTTTGTTATGCAACTAGGAGACGGAACAAGCAAGTAGGCCACCTGATTTTGAGTGCATCCATTGCCTATATGCCTTACAGCGTAGGTCACATCCACAAAGAACATAGCCTACACGGCACTGCATTGTGCGGGTCAACCCCCGGGTACCATACCTTTCAAACCGGAACACAGCAATGCTGCTTGGCTGAAATAGGTGTGGTGCTAGTACTTCCCGGACGAGCCTTCACAACGGGCTCTACTTCTCTATTTATAGTAATAGTAGTTTATAGGTTTGATCTACCGCCTCGATCTAACCCGGGCAAAAGAATCGCTGTTTTGGCCTAGCTGTTACGTAAGAATGATCACGTGGTCTAGACCTGGCCATCTGGATAGCGACCACCCTTTTGCCGAAGTCCAGTAAAACGGATTGCTATGCTGGCGGTGCGCGGGAGATCAGTGCCTTCTGAGAAAGCTAGCTCCATAGTAGACCTCATCCACTCTGGGTTAGACCTAGACAACCATAGGTCAAGAGAGAAGAGAGGTAACCCATCATAAAATAAAAAAAACACGATAAAGAAATCATGCGTAATTATTTTGAAATCTCCTAAAATGACCAGCTCTCGACTTTGAGGTATTGTTGTAAAAAGATATGGCTCATTAGGGATTCTTTGAGTCTCCATCAAGTTACCGCAGACGCAGAGAGCACGCCTCTATTGCGAAGGGCCATTGTAATAATGGTCCTTTAGAAAAGTGTGGCCCTACAATTTATTCTTAGCATTTAGAGTTGGAAATTCACTGAAGATAATGAGATAATAAACAGCATCGCTTGTGCAATATTGTAGCGCACTGACTGGATAGTAATATAATTAGTCTATTATTGTCTGAATAGACATATGTTTAAAGACAATTTCGTGTGGTGGTGTCGGTAAGGTGACGCGAGTTCAATAGTTGTTTCCCATCTCAAAAATGCCCAACGCGCCTATAGAAGTTTTCACTTCAAAAACTCGATTAAGATCTCTACGTGAATAAAAATATTTATTCTAGGCAAGCGTACTGAATCATAGATTAATGAGTAACAGTAATCATCGGAACCGGGGAAGTAATACAACCATACCTATTTCAGCCGCCAAGCAGCATTGATGTGTTCCGGTTTGAAGGGTATGGTTACCGGAGAAATTACGGGCACGCTAGGCTTTATGCCTCAAGTTGACGGGCGCAATGCAGTGTCGTGTAGGCTATGTTCTTTATGGACCTACTTAGTAAGACATTGTTATAGGCAAGAGATGCAATTAACATCAGGTGGGCTACTTGCTTGTTCCGTCTCCTAGTTGTATAAAAAAAGCAGTCAACCATCACATTGACATCACATCACTCATCAGACCAAAGAGAATACAATACTATACTAAGTATACGTACGTACACACGTACCTACCACATACCTACCTACCTACTATAAAAGTAAAAGTTTGTTTGGATGCTTGAAAGTATGTTTGTTGCTCCTTCACGACAAAACTGTCGGAACGGATAGATCTGAAACTCAATTCAACTTTTTTTTTTATTGTTTGTAGCTAAGTTTGACCACCTGCGATAACTTTCGCTTTCCTGCGAAACGATATGTTCGGCAAATAAAACATTTACAAGGTACGGGTTGTAGCCTGCCGTACGTCTGCTAGTCCGGTGATGGAAAGGGGATGGATTGGAGTCTATGCTACTTTTCATCACATAAATCAGTTCGTGTGGTATGGGAGTGGGATATTTAACATCGCCATACAAAACTGATTCGTTCTTTGTTGCTCGTTCACGCAAAAACTACTGAACGGATTAAGCTGAAATTTTGCACAGATTTTGTTATGTACCAGGAAAACATACAGGCTACTTTTCATCCGGCTACCACGCGAGCGATGCAGCGTGCAGAAGTTAAAAGGACAATACTATATTGATAAAAAACTTACATAACCTATGCCTACTAGATTATGTAAATCATTATGTACCTTGGTAGTGTTTTACCAACGAGTGTTGAAAGAAGGCGTCGAACAAGTATTCAAGAGCTCGTTTACTTCTAAATCGGGAAGTGGTAAGTGCCCTATTTAAGAAATGTTCCACCGCAAGCTCGCTTCTCACCGCTGCGCCGGCGCATCCGTCGTGGTGAGCCGTCACGAACGAAAATGGACCAGACTAGGAAGCTTTTGAACTCTGCTCTACATTTCTTTGAACTCTAGCCTTTGACGACATTAAAATAGAAGCGATATTAGCCCGTGGCATAGGTCGGTATTAAGTGCCAAGATGGATGCTCGGTTTGTGACACTGTTTCTTCAGATTGGGTGAGAAATTGCAAAGAGGAAAGACCCGTACTGTAAATGCATTTCTTAATTTTAAAGAAAGGAACACAGTTGGCTTAGTTATTGTGATAATTCCCAATTAGACAAGCTGGTAACTGGTGGGGATTTTATGATGTTTTTTTCATTTCAGTTGTGCCATGCTCTGTAGGTACCTATAAGACGTCTATAGCAGTGAAACGTTTCATTTAGATTCATTGATTAGCGATCTAACCCTCTCAAGCTAACGAAAATTGAATTTAATGGAATCAGGAATTCACTCGATGCCTGGATACAGGACAGGTCAGGATATCAATTTTACACAGCGTCATCTCCTCGTAGCCCTAAACTAGTAGACATGGGAGCTAGATTACAAATATAATACGTTTTTTTTTTGTAAATACATACACATACATTTGCAAATACATACACCTACTACACATTATCATAAACATATGTCATACACACATAACGGGCCTCCAATCTTAGTTGGCTCTACCTTCTGCGCTTTTTTATCACACAAATGTATGTCCCGATGGAATCGAACCCAGAACTTACAGCACAGAAGGCAGAGCTACTGCCAACTGAGTTGTGAAGCTTGGTTGCAGATAAATGTTCCACCAATTGATTTTACAAGCAGTTTACTTGCCTCATTGCGTTCAACGCTGAATGCGTTTCGAAATCTACCTGATGAGGTAATTACTTATGTGTTTCCATTGTTTTTGGATGATTTGTTAAATTATTTTAAATTGGTCACGATCGGGATTGGTAATTGGTTTATTTAGAAGAAAATTCTTCTGTAATTTGTAGGTAAATAAGGTACATTTTTACGATTTACCTGCTAGACAGATTGGTTAAAACCTTCTACTATCCTTGCCCTCACTAAATCTTGTAGTCTTGGTCATTTGTAATATCCAATAAGGTAATTAAATATGGTATTATAGGTTTTTGTTAGGTACTGTTGGTGCATTGCATATAGCTCATTACGGAAAGCACGTAGGTACCCACGTAATATATAAATACATTTATATATTGAGCTTGTGCAAGTGTCTGAGAATTAGTGCGCATCATTCATGTCATGTGATGAGGGAAGTAACTGAAAGAATTTAACCTTTAATAATATATTTTTCGTATTAATATTATTTTTTTATAATTTACTTTTAAATGTGGGTCTGAATGTTCTCTTTCCGTGTCTGACTCGCACTTCACTGGGTTTTAAAATCCAAATACAGTATTCCAAAGACAGACTTATTTTATTTTTAAAAATCATAATTTTTAACTTAACTTATTCCCGACAGTTTCGACTACTTATACATTGTTATTGATCTGTGGTTTCGATCGTGTTAGATTACAACGGTCGTGGTCACGCTATGAAGACGCGTTTTTGTTATTAATTATGTTGGTATAATAATCGCGATAATTTTAAAGATTAATCAAGATGATTTTTTATGGTTTTTAAATTATGAAAAGATAAAGAAAGCGTTTTCTTTCCTCCTTCTTGCAAGGCAAGAGGAATAATGCAGCCCTAGCCATCGGTCGCTTAGACCTTGTCCTATATATTTTACAGTTATGTTATGATTTCTATAGTTTTATATTTTTAAAAGACAGTAAAAAATGTATTGTATATATAGACACTTGTTTTATATATGATGTGTTTAATAATAATAATCCAATATCACTTTACTACGATAGATTACAATACCTAATAGTGAAATAGGACAGAACTCTGAAGGCAATCTGTCATTTTGTATGTAATGAGTGTTTATGTGCGCATACACATCTACCTAAGACGAATACGAGCACCGTATGTTGCAACCGGCAGATCTTCCGTGTTATTAGTCTTGGGTCAAATTATTTGGCCATTTTATAAGCCTTCGCCAAATTACCCCTTCGACCTGCACTATAATTACTGATGTTATTACCGTAATTTATGGTAATTATATCAGTAATTATGATATGAGTTTTGAGTGTTACATTGAGACGGATAGGTAAGTCTCAGTACGTACCCAAGTGAAAGAAAACGTATGATTACACATGCTCAGTTTTATTTAAAAATAAAAAACTCCGTAATTTAGTTCCAACAAGCTTTGCTAAGCTTGGGGTTAGATGGCATTGTATAAAATGACATTATAAACCTACTACCTAATTTAGGTAAATACTACGTAGGTAAGTGGTTACCGCCTCTGTGGTCTAGTGGTCCGCCTACCAGTGTCAGATCCAAAGATGCCGGGTTCGATCCCCAGGGGAGTACAATATTGTGCTTAGTTTGGTTGGTGCTAGGACTTTGTTTAGTCCGTCTGGCTAGCTACCACCATCTTACCTAACTCTGTCGCCATAACAACGATTCTTAAATTGTTTTGTTCCGGCATTTAGAGGTAAGATAGCCAGTTTCTCCATTTATTGAGGATTCGGGGTGAATTGCGCTTCCACCTTCGGCCTTATAATAACTCGAAAAATCAGGTGAGAAG
Source organism: Venusia cambrica (assembly GCA_951394065.1). Classification (NCBI taxonomy): domain Eukaryota; kingdom Metazoa; phylum Arthropoda; class Insecta; order Lepidoptera; family Geometridae; genus Venusia; species Venusia cambrica. The sequence goes on from OX596057.1 coordinate 6,669,093, forward strand.
GTCAGTACCCTTAGTATGAGTTTCTGTCAGCTAACGGAAACTATTTTCGTTTTCGTATAGGGCGCTTATTTCCATACATTTCGTTAGCAGACATTAGAAGGAAATACAGTTGCCTTACTATTCCGCTAACCAAATGTATGGAAATAAGCGCCCTATACGAAAACGGTAATAGTTTCCGTTAGCTGTCAGAAACTCATACTAAGGCCTCAGGCACCTCCCCGTCGTATAATAAAAAAAATGTGGTAAAACGTTACGCTAAATTAGAACTAGGTATAAGTAGTATAAGAGTTTATTTTACTTACAACAAAACGTTGACCAACGCAGCATGATGTTGGTGCTGCTAGAAGTCTTAACTAAATCTGAAACAAATATTAATAAATAATTACCCACAGTTTCTACATTATCTAATAATTTTTAAATTACTCAATTCGTTAATTTTAATCACGCCGTGAATTTGAAAATAATATTTTAAACCAACAATAAAGCATTTTTTTTCTATTTATATTTTTATAGATACTTAGGTTTATAGGTATTACAGGACATTTATTTTTCATAGCGCCACCTGGCCATGATTATTATTATTAAAATCATTCATACTCATAATTTATAATTCCATATTACAAATTTTGATTTGTGAAAATATTATCCTATCATGTAACAAATATTTGGCGAATTCTTGCTAGCAACGGATAGCCAGTAGACAATGTAGAACGCATATTTCATACCTCAAAACAATAGATCAATAGGTTCTCAATAGTGCTGCCATTGTCAATAGGTAGTTCTTATTTGGTATATTGCCCATAGCCACTGAACAAAGACAGGCCCATTCAACCACGTAAACAAGAACCTAACATAATTACCTAGGACTAGGAATAAGTGCCTGTTGCTTTTCTATCGACACAAGAGACATTCAACAATCAACAGCTGCAGGAAGGTATATTATACTTGGAATCAGTATGAAAACACATTGTACCTCGGTACCTATCAGTTTCAGTAATGATAGGTCTTTGAAGCAAGTATCACAATTTATTCAAAGGTTTATCTCGAAACCTAGGTGTGAAATGTGGTTATAACGAAAAAATACAACGTTAGGTAATATAAACAAAGACTTTACGGCACAGTATTGCTTGAACTGAAACCATGACAAGTAATTAATATTACGATAAAATTAATTCATACGAAAAATCGATCAAAATTTCATTTTTTGATAATAAACACTCATTAGTATTATAACCTCTCACGTGCCTGTATTTCACCAGCAACCTAGCTTCGATCCTCAGTACAGCAACGGTGCTCAGTGGCAGAAATTGTATCTAATAGTAGTATATCTTTCTTGGGATGGTACGAGTACACTTCCAGGTAGGTAGTGCCTTTTCGCGCAGAGCTTTTAAGCGCCACTGTGGTCATGTGGTTTCACAAAGGTTTTAGAGTCAGAGGTCTTTTCTTTTGTACGACGGGTAAGCACTTGGCCTTCATCTCACCTGGTAACAATAACAAGTTGAGATAAGGCCGAAGGTGGCGCACTTCACCTGGAATCCGCAACAAACTGAGGAACTGGCTGTCTTACCTCTAAATGCCGGAACACAACAATTTTAGAATTGTTATTATGGTGACAGAATTAGGTAAGATGGTGGTAGCTAGCCAGGCGGACTTAAACAAAATCATACCAGCAACCAAACCAAGCACAATATATTGTACTCCCCATGGGGATCGAACCTGGGACCTCTGGATCTGCAATCAGTGGGTTGAAACACTAGACCACAGAGGCGGTTACTCGTATAGGAATAGGTAACTTGTGTTCTTTCTCAATTCAATAATATCGTTTTATCGTGCCCTACTTCCTTATCCATATGTACATATTATTTAGGTATGCCTATTTACTTTTGTGCGCGTGACCACTAGAGGCGCTTCTATTAGATGGACTAAGGGCACTTGGTTCTCACCAAGGTACCTATTCCTATTACTGTAAGTGGCAAATTAAGTTTACTTCCTGAGGCGACTTATATCCAAAGTCATATTGTTATCAGTGTGTTATAGAGTCGAGATTTTAACTGATTGAGGTCCATGTTCCAGGTGCCACCAGTGTTGTGAATCCCGGGGTAGACCTCTAGGAGGTAGATTCCCTCACCTCAAAAATAAAGAAAACATCTTGGCCGCCGTACAACGAATTTGACCTTTATTCAATGGTTAATGGTACGGTGAATTATCTATTGCAGGTGGTTAGAAGATGTAAAGATCCACCTGGCATGCGACCACACTCCTGATCCTGAATCCTGAGTTGCAGGTCACTGTGTTGTGCAAGCAGACGTACGGCAGGTTACCCGTACGTTGTTGATGTACCATTGTGCCAAACACATCGATTTGCCTCTACTTTTATTGTTCATACTAGTAAGGAATGGAACTCCTTGCCTTCGTCTATTTTCCCGCACCAATATAATGTTGGAGTCTTCAATTCCAGAGTGAACAGTTTCCATTTAGACAAGCGTGTTCCATCTAAGGCCACATATACTGGTTTTTCAAGTGAGTTGGTAATCAAACGCTTGGCTATCACCAATAAAAAAAAATACCGTCGTTGCGCGGGAGTGCCAGCGTCATTAATGGGCTGAGTTCGCTCCATCGAAGATCTTTCCCTCGTCCGTATGCCCAGGCAAACCTCGGGGTTCACTTACTTTTTACGGCGTAAAGAGCTAAAACTTACCAAAAAGAAATATGTTGATACTAGCTTTATTGTGTTTGTCTGTTTGATTTTTGTTTGTTTATCTCCGAAATGGTATAGGTACAATAAAAAGCGTTCTAGTTAATCTAGGACGAGTGTTAAAGTGCTGAGATAAGATCGTCTATCGTCCATTATAGTCGATGTTTATTATTACAGTAATTTCGGACGAAGCGTATTTATCTCTCGCAATCTTATATTGCTGGGAATGAAGGTGTACTGTCTAGTTAGAACAATAAGATTTGCACCTTACAAATCCGTTTGTCATATCGCTAAGAACATAAGTTATCCCATGAGACATTCATAAAAGTATTTTCAGCTACTGTCTACAATTATTTCTACTTCGATCTTCTATTTTTTCTCCGAGTTAACTTGAGAAATCCGTCATTGTACATGTATATATCTATGAGCAATGTTGACGGCATAACTCGCAAGGGGTTATCCGATTTTAATAAAATTTAATCAATGAAGATACAATATTAATATAAATTGATTGTCGCGGGCGATATTTGAGAAGTTGGGTAGTTTTTGAGATATTGGGGTGTAAAGAACCACAATATTTAGACCTTATCTCTTAAATGGTTGATCCGATTATTTCATTTTTTTTACTAAAAAGGGGTTTAGTTTTCAATATAACAGGCTGCAAAGGATGATCATCAGGTCTTGCAAGACAATTTTGCTTCTTATATAATATATATTCACCTAACAGGGTGGTTACCAAGGGTATCGAGTCCAAGAATTACTTTTGGGATGTCGGGCAACGGGAGTGACTGGGCACTTCCCACATTAGCAGCCCGTTATTGTCCACCACAGTGTCGAAATAACGTCCTCAAAAGTGTAAGGTTTGGCCATTCTTGCTTAGCAGACAGATTGTGTTTACTGTTAAAGTTTCGTTTATACACAGAATGATGCAGCTGCCATTTAGGTGAAACGCCTTGGTCAACTTTACGACATCTGTGGGCTGACAAAACTACCCTTTAGTTTTTTGAAAAGTGACAACCAAAAAAAGTGCTTTGCTAGGTCCTAGGTAGAGTTAGTATCGAGCAAGAGCCTCAAACACTCAGGTGAATAAAAGAGATTGAGAAAAGGTGTGCTTAGAGGTGTAATGTTAGCACACTTTTATATTTTTTTGAGAAATAATGTCCGTTGTCACATAACACAAACCAGACATCACGAGATCTCAGTTCAGGGCGAACTACTATCATAAATAAGTTAAACGATATGTTTCATCATTATCATTAGCAGCCCTCTAATCTCCCGCTGAACTAAGTCACCCGCAAGACTAGGGTTAATAACACACCATTAATAAAAACACTTTTTTGTCACAATCACCACGAAGGGTGGATCATTGACAGTGCTAGATCATACACAGAAAGAAGCTACTGCCCCTCTTCTGGTAAGATCCCTTAATGGGCTTCAACGAAACCCGCAGGCCGATGAACATTATATCACATATTACAGGACATTTCATTTTACACAGCGACATCTAGCCCCAAACTAAGCAAAGCTTGTAATAGTGGGAACTAGATTACGGATATAATACATACTTATTTGTTTTGTAAATACATTTAATCATACAATCACAAAACAGCTCAATAATGTCCACTGTTGGGCAGAGCCTTCTCCAAAACAGGTTATTTGATTAACTTTTTTTTTACTAAAAAAGGGGTAGTTTTCAATATAACAGGATGATCATCAGGTCTTGCGAGACAATTTTGCTTCTTATATAATATATATTCACCTAACAGGGTGATTACCAAGGGTATCGAGTCCAAGAATTACTGTTGGGATGTTTTTATGTTCGCATGATCATTAAAATCATCCAAGTGGCTTTATTCTGGGATAATTCCCAATCCATTAGTTATATGCGTAAAAATACCAAATGACTTTCCGTCGAGTGCTGCGATTGTTCAACGTTCATACCGCGGCAAAAAGCACGCATTGTCAAGAGGCTTCTGGAAAAACTGCATGAATGTGTTTTAGACTCAGATTCATAAAATGTGCCACTGCCTGTAATGGAACGGGAATTACCGATGTATTTTAGTAACAAGCCAGCTCAGTTGGTAGTAACTCTGGCTTCTGCCCTGTAGGCTGTGGGTTCGATTCCCACCCAGGACAAACATTTGTGTGATGAATATAGATGTTTGTTCTGTGTTTGGGTGTTTTATCATATAGTACGTATGTATTTACAAAAAGTATTTAAGTATTCTATCCGTAATCTAGTTCCCATATTACAAGCTATGCTTAGTTTGGGGCTAGATGGCGCTGTGTAAAATTAATGTCCTATAATATAAAAAAAAAATTGTGATTAAATTTAAATCTTGCGCTCTTGATTGAGGAGACCCGTGACCCAAGGGCTGGCTCTTATTATCAGCGAATTAGCATAGCTATTCAGCGTGGCAATACAGACAGTGTCTTGGGCACGCTTCCGTCTGGTACTAGTCGGGAACAGTTGAGTTACCTATAGGTCGTTTGTAACGGTCCTTAGGTAATCTGACTGATTCCTTTGTATGAAATATTTTATTAATTGAACTATGAATTATTTTATTGAATGAAATAACAAATATAAATATATATATATATATATGATGTAAGTAGATATAAATTACGCAATGTATCGGCAATAAAAATATATATCTGTAAAAAAATGCAACTGTCTACACAGTAAAAAAAAGTGATACGGGTATTTCATGATTATTTTTTTCACACCCAGCACTACTGAAATATCGAACGTTTAAATTATGATTGAAAAATATTTACTTGTTACGTGTTTACTGTTTACCTATTTCCAAATGCTTAACCATGTTCATACCTTAATGAGAACATATTTCTATAGGCCAGTGAGATATTACTCTCAGGTTATTATTTAGTTGACTCAACGACACTGTCTCTTGGGCTTGAAAAGTTTTTTAGATTAAGCGTAGGTAATTCTATTCTGCATGACTAATTGTTAGGTTTCCACGGACAAAGTACAGGTACTTGTGATCAGTTTCAATGGGCTATGCGCACGTAACATAAGAGTAAATGTTCGGATAGGGATAGGTAGGTACTTATCTTTGGTAACACTAATTTACAAAACATGAAAAAACACAAATTAACATTTGTTACATTACATAGCTGTTTTATTTGATGCTGTAATTGACTTCTGGGTTCAGTAAACTCATGAATTTCCTCAAAATTATCTTTTGTGTGTTGAATTTCATAATGCACAAAAAAAAAACACATTTTCAAAACATATTTTTTTATACAGATAGTGTCAACAAATGTATGATTAGTTCTCGATTGACGCTTGGAAATAAAGCGTGACACACGCCTGTTTTAATTATGTTTAATTCTAATATAAGTCAGCCTCAATATTTTGATGGTGTCTGAAATGCCGCTAAAAAATAAATTGAAATTGAAAGGGTCATTTCGGTCTAAGTGTCCGAAAATATTGTGTCCGAAATGTCAGCAAGCTCTTTGGGCGGGCGGAGAGATTAAGGCGGTTTAAGTCATGTTATATCAACTACATTTTGTGTGTTTTCAGTTATAGCAGCACCAATAAAAATTTGCTATTGTTAATATAAGTTCTGAAGTAAAAAAAACATTTTAGCGCGACTAAATACTTGCAGCAGATTTTATCCATTCCCAAAACACATTGAAGTAAATTCAACCTGCTTCGTATGCCGTGATAAGAACGGGTGTTTGTCAGATTATATGCAATCTATGTTTTTGTTGCTTTTAACTTTCAGGTTATATTTTCCTCAGTCGCTACTGATCATTCACATCTCGCACTCCAAACTTTTTCAAATTACTTAAAAAAAAAGCTATTGTCTATATCAAACTCACCGGTTACGTACGCTGCGCACGCGCGTCTTCGTGAACTGCGCCGCCATTGGTGCGCGCCCGGTTTTATGAACATTAGTAGCCACCACCAGCTTCCACTTCACCACCATGAGTTCACCACCCTACTCACAGCTTTGGGGTGCGAGATTCCTAAAGCTAATTGCATGATACTGTACAGATGTCTCCAAAAGAATTTCAACATTTAATGAGCCATAGGTATAATAACATACTATATATAATAAATATAATAATAAGCCATGCATTGTGAGGATTAGCTCTCTGGCGTACCTATGAACTTAAACAAGCACCCCAACCGAAATTAATAGGTATGTAATTAAATCAAGTCTCTGCAGCCGAAATCGGCTATATATCATTGATGGTTCTGTTTTTTATGAATGATGGGTAAGCTCTTGGCTTACCTAGCTCTAGGCCAGAGCAAGGATGTGGTCTACGATGGAGCGACCTATCCCAGAGTTTCTTTCTCCCGTGGGTGGTAGCCAGGTGGAGCTTTACAGGTTTACAGGTTGCCACCAGCGTTGTGATCATTCAGCCGTAACCACTAATTTTGCCAGCGATTACGGAGTAGACCACTAAAAGGTAGCTCTCACCTACCTACCTAAAATCTATTTCTTTTAAAATGTAGGTTGTTTCTTTTTTTCCTTTATTGTCTTCTATCGAACGTCATCTTACCATTATTAGGTTGGGCTTGCTCGATTTAGCTTCCTCGAATGCTAATTTTGCATTTTCTGATCACAAGTACGGTTTTCATATATTTTTCTTATCTCTCAATTTATGCGCTAATGGGACAACTTATGACCTCTTTTTTCAGGAATAATGCGCGGATGAAGAAGATTTGGCTAACCTAGTAATTGTTAATATGGACAGAGGGACAGGGTGAAAATTTTAAAACGGATTTTGGGTTTAAAATGTAAATGGGCAGGACACATAGGTACAACGTATGAGTACGAAATGATGACATAACTTGGTATCAACTACATACCCCTTGATAAAAAGAGGAGAAGAGAAAGGCCTAAGGTAGAACGATGCTATAATAGATAAGTACAAGAGGCGGGAAAACTTTGGCTTTTTTTTTAATTTGGGAAACTTGGAGGAGGCTTTTACCGCCTAATTGCAGTGGTCATTGTCTTTAGATCAAATATCTCACTAAAAACTGTACGTTTGTGATGTTACGTTAATTTTAATAATAGTGTGTGGAAATAAACCTATTTTATTCATGTAATAATAGTTTATATGAGTGATTATATGAGCAAAATCTAGATATTCAGAATTTAAGCATATACTTAGATAATACTTCCTGTCGGCTCTGTAGTCTGTCATTTGAATGTTAATCGTTTCGGAACAAAATCACGATCGAATGGAATGTGACATCGATTATTTACAGATGCGAAACTGCAGTAGGTAACGTTACGATCAGCTGCAGATCACACTGTACATATAAGGCAGATCAGATGCTGCGCTAGCAATAAAAAAATACAAAAAATCACCACCGGCTCGACAAATGTCAAATTAATAAAATTGTGTCAACTAACTGAAATCAAATGATGAATGTGATTACTACCCTTGTATTTTCTAGGTTAGGTACCTAATGACTTTCTATATTGTCGCGCAGGCATAACTGTGAGGCATAAAGATACCTACTTATTTGAATTTGGAACCTAACATTTTTTTTAACCAACGCAATGAGGTTTTATTCAAAAATCGTGAACGATCTTATTCGTTTTGTGAACTAGTCTCTGCGTATCTGTGCCTCTGCACTGCACAGAATGCAACACAACAGAAACACGCTAGAGCCGCGAAACGGTTTCCAAAGTTAAAAATGCACCAGCTTTGACTTTTTTATCTCGCAATATGGTAAGTAATGAAAATCTCTTATTTTCTTATTCGGTTATTACAATTTTATTCTCAAATTAGAAGATCGGAAGCCCAGCTTATGACAAAGTGAAGTCGCTCAAAGCCTTTTTCCGAAAGTGATTGAGTGTGGTAGTAATCGTCTTTTTTAGGGTTCCGTAAAATTTCTAAGCTAAAGCTAAGCCTCCGTTGTCCATCAGTCTGTCGTGCCGTTCGTCTATCAGTTAGCAGGGTAACCGTAATAAGTACCTAGCCAATTTAAACTTTGCACAGAGAGTGTTTTGATTTGTATATGTCAGCGTTAAATTGTAAGCTCCGTCCGTTTGTAATATGACTCGGCATATTGTACACATTTATAAATTACCGCTATAACAGCAAATAATACAAATTTACTAAAAGATAAGGGTATCCAAATCCATAAAAAGATCCATAAATCTACAACCGTGATTTTTGCCATGAAATGTAAGTCGGAACCCTCGGCATGCTTGTTTCCACTTGGCCCGTTTGTCATATACCTAACTCAAGTTTCTCATAATTTTGCGAAGCGATTGCAAGATGATGATAAAAATGTCAATAGAAATAATATCCGGAAAATATCTGTAAATATTTAATATAACCCCTGAACTACGGTTTTGCATTGATGTGAATGAGTATTGACTATCCAAGAAGTACTTAGTTTTTAATGTCTTTAGTTGACATTCAAGATTTGTCTTTTATAAAATAAATTATTTCCCGCACCTTTCTTTAGATGATCATTTTAATAGAATATCTATCGTCTTAACCCAGATAAACCTGAAACTAATTTCTTCTGCGATTATTGTGTTTTTTCGATATGTTACTTAAAATGCCTTATCAGGACTAGGGAAACACTTTAAAAAACCTTTTTTTTTAGGAAAGTCGGGAAATGGTGACCTTTTAAAAGGCCTGTAGTAACACGGGGGTCAATTGATATGCAATCCTAAAAGTAAAACATATATTGAAAAATCTGCTTTTATTTATCAAATTTATAATGAAACACAAATAAATATGTATTTTTTAATCCTCAATATAGCAAGCCGAAAAAAAATGTTCATGTATGCCACATTTTTTGCAAATAAAATAACTTTTTATTCTACAAACTTTGCACCTGGGGTGCACTGTATTCGACCAGATGATCTATTCTGTCATATCGAGATGCTTCTCTATGTGATCTAGACGAACCAACAGGGCCTCTTTTATCTTCATTTATTAGGTCTCAAGCAAACCTCTTGCTAAAGCTCTACGAAAACCAAGGTGATCATACGCTCCTCCATCTCGCTTGAACAACTGCCATGTGTTGTGCACAGTCATGTCTACACTATGAGAGATAAGAGAAAAGTACCACTTTGTACCGCGAATAGATGTTCGATACAAACCTATATTTTGGTCAGATCTGTCAACCCCTCCCATATTTTCATTATACTGTTTGACCAGAGCTGGTTGATCAATATGAATGTACCTCTTTTGTTCTTGCGAAAATCTGTAAACTTTTTGCACTGGTTCCACGTTTCCAGCATTTGAAACAACAGTAGCCGCACTGTTGTCATTCCACTAACTAGTATACGTTCAGGTGTACTAGATTTGTACTGATATGTACCTCTGTCAGTCTTTTTGAAGTCCTTATTTGTCGGAAGCGGGCACTTAGACCATCCATCCTGTTTTCGCGAATGGTGCCAGTTGCTTTCAGGCCTCTGTTACCAATGTCATGAAACAACGGGAGAGAGCAGAAATAATTGTCGAAGAATAGGAACGGCAACGTCGGATTGCAAGCTTGGAGATCATCAAAATATTGCAAAATCACACTTCCAGAAGCTTACAAACAATTTGGTGTTCCCTACACCAAATTTTCGATTGTTGACGATTTCCCCTGGTGGAGGGAGGGAAAATTGTAATATTGTTTGGAAATGAACTTTCTTCATCACCACAATCCAACTCGTCGAGAATCTCATTGAGTGATTTCTCTGGTCCCAATCTACAACAAAAAAATGCCAATAGAAATCCTACAGGGCTTATAAAAGGCCATCAACTTCAATTGTAAAAAGTGTATGAAAAAGTTTACTAACGAATCGAAATAATTACCCTATTCTACTAATAAAACATTCAGAATCAAATATCAAAGTGAAACAATCTCATCCTCAAATTCTTCGTACACGAAGAATTTGAGGATGAGATTCGGTAAGATTTGGTTATGTTTGTAAACATAACCAAATCTTACCTATTTTCAGCCACGGGGAAAAAAAATCACAGTCAAAAAGTTCAAACACCAAAAATAAAAAATAAACGTCTAATTTTCAACGTTACTGCTACTTATCAAGTATCAATATGTACTGATGTACTGGTTACCATGACAGTTTAAAAATATCCATGTCAACATACAAAAAAACTACGATAAATGCGGGTAAATTTTTGGGCCTTCCAAAAGGCCGGACGCTTTATCTGGGTTAATGTAAGAACCTCAGGGGTCATGACACTTGAGCTTTTATATTGGACGACTGTGAAACACTTGGCATTCATCTCACCTGCTGTCAAGTTATGCTAAGGCCTAAGGTGCGGAAGCGCACTTCACACAGAATCCTCAACAGTTTAAGGAACTGGCCTCTAGATGCCGGAGTAACAATTTTTGAATTTTTGTTTTTGCGACAATTACGTGCGATGGTGGTAGCAAGCCAGGCAAAGTTAAACGAAGTCCTACCACCAACCAAATCAAGCACAATACATATTGTACACCCCCTGGGGATGAAACCGGGGACATCTGGATCTGACACTGGTAGGCGAACCACAACACCACAGGCGGTTAAACTGCCTTCAGCTCGCCATAAAGCCAGGCCGTAGATGGAAGCGCACTTCACCCGGAATCCTCAACAGTCTGAGAAACTCGACAAATTCGTATAATTACGAGCTACAGTATCTAATAACAACAATATTTTAGATTTTTCATGTTGGTTCAATCGATATGTAAAATCTAAGCATTGAATTTCTTAAATAAAACTATTATTGTTGTATACATAACTTGGGCACGCTTCCGTCTGGTACTGGTCTGGAAAAGTCAAGTAACCTATAGACACCCGGCAACGGTCCTTAGTAACCCGACTGCTTCCCTAATACCTATATGTCGTAAGTATTTGACATACTTATTATTATTTTTTTTTAGAGAATAAATATTATAGCTTTAGATACACATATAATAAAGTAGTATACCAGGAAGTTGTGATGTATTTCACGTTTTTGAATTCACGATATGTTTTGAAGGAAACCAAAAATCCTTCGCGTGTCTAAAGTTGAGGAACAACCTACGTAGGTATCTAGAATAGTCTGCCCCTTTATGTAGGTATCCCTATAATGGATGGATCCTAATTGATTTATGTACCTACTGCTGATTCAAATGATTGATGTTTACAGCCATACCTATGCCAATTTAAATAAATTATGTTCATTGGATGTTACAAATTCGATTTAGATACCTACTGACTTATACATACCGATCCGATTGCAAAATCCTTATTAGAAATAATTGCGAAAATGGTTTATACCTAGGTATTGTAACAAAAATAAAACAATGACTAGTGGAAATATAAGCTAAACTATTTTTTAAACAAAAAAGCGACTCTGACTTGCACATTTAAGCGAGTGAGTTTCACTTTTGTCTTAATATACACTGCTGGACAGAATCTCCTCCAAAATTGGAGGATCCATAGTCGCTAAGCTTGGCGGATTGATAATCTAATACACAGAAGTAAGTTGCTGCCCTTCTTTTGATGAGATCCCTCCGTCAGCTTTTACGACATCCGCGGGCTGAGTTGGAAGGGTCCAGTTAGTGTAATCTAACCTTGAAAATAATATGTGATTTCTGAAAGTTACGGCATTTTACCTACGTCTTTGACCTGACGCTGATGCATCTTCCAGATCAGCTAATGAGCTCGATTTATCGGGGTCACGTTTCATTGAGTAAGATCTGAGCTATGGGCTAAAATGCATGGAATTCCGCAATCCCGCATTTTGTGATTTACTTGCCGAAATGGATGGCAAGTTATATTATTCAGTTTAATGGATAATTTAACTGAATAATATGGTAATGGATGTGAAATATTTCTTTAATATAGGCCATTTAGTTGCCACTACAATGGCGCACTAATACGCTGTCTTCCTTTCAAGGACCTTAATTCTGAAGGTCTTTTATCATTTATACGTGACAAAGTGAAAACGAGATTGCCAAAAAAAATATCTGAGGCTGATCTGGAAGAGCTATCTCTGAGTCTCTCCGAGACGATAGAGGCCGGTCAGAATGTTGAGCTCATTGTAAAATTTCATTTCATTTAATGACTCCAGGTTAATGACCCTATCCTGGTCAACTCTCCGCACCAGCCTTCACAGCCGCACACATGCCAGCCTTCATCTCATGATTGGTGTCATCGTTTTGTAATTGTTTTTATTTTATGAATGTTATTTTTGAAATAAAAAAGTATATTTCTTGTTTAAAATCTTTTACTCTCTAGGTACTGCTTCTTTCTGATTCCGTAACGTTACACCAGCTTATTGATTCAGGCGTCCCTTTGCGGAGATCCATTTCAATATGAAAACATAAAAATATTACGTAACAAATCCTCTTCAGAACTTTGAAAAATTTTAAAAAGTCACGTGTTTCGCCTCTACACGTCACTAGGCGTCGTCAGGAAATATAGTCTTGCTGCTAAATTGACGAGATCCCGGCCACCACGTGTAAATATTTTTCTGTCTACTAAGTACTCATATGATTAAAAACTACTCAAAAAAAAATAGCGACATCTTTCAGATAAATTTGGACATGTAACCAAACCAAGCTTTTTTAAATTCTCATTCTATCGTAAAAAAAACTTACGTATCGTGTTTTTGAATACCCAAATTGAAGCAAAAACACCAAGTTACATATTCCCGTAAATGCGATTACCGTATGCAAGTACCGATAATTATCTGTGTTTTTAGCCACCTAAACCAGTGAATAAATAGTGAATGTGGCAAACAGAAAGAAAATGAGTTTTCATTTACGAGTCCAAGTGAAAGTAAATCGAAGCGATCGCAAATGACAATGACAAAGGTCTTAAGAATGCCTTTATTTTTAACACCTTTAGTGCCATTTTTGAAATATAAATAAAAAAACATTCATTTCTGTTAATTTTTATACCCATTATTATTTTATCACAACAATGTTCATAAGATAGCCGTGTGTATTGTACCCTAACATAACAATACAATACCTACAGTAGAAAGCGAAATTAAGCTTTAGGGCAAAGTGGCCCTTTTCATTTGAACATTAAAAAGTTTTTTTTTAGTTCATGACTTTGTGTCCCTTTATGTCCATAAATCCATGAGAATTTATGTAGGTTGGCATATTCAATTTAATGTGACGTCACTCATAGCCACCAGCGCACAATCTAGACACATCTAACGATAGGTAGGTACCTGATTTGAAAAAAAAATATTTAGAAGCACATGCCGGTCAAAATCATAACCCTCCTTTTGTCTTCACCGTAGTCAGGTAAAAATACCCGAGGACGATGGTACATAATTTTGTGTTATGCAATAGCATTATAACTGCTATCAGCTCAAGACGTGTTGACTGCACGATTTGGGAACGATTATTATGGACTTGCCTAATGACGGACTCCGCGTGCAGCTGAGGTCAAGTTCGGGTGACATTGTGCATTAGGGTGAACTTATGGGTAATTTGTGCGTTATAATACTGTTATTTATTCTGTGTTGTGACCTTATGTACATTACTGTGAGAACACTTAGGTAGCCGTGAATTTATTAAGCAAAGCTTCTTTGCGGACATTGTGACGTCTTTTAGCATTCTCATTTTGATCTTACATTACTTTTGTCTTTTTTTTCTAGACTGGACAGATAGTGACAAAAGTAAAGTTATCAAAACATTCTTGCTTTAAGAGGTTGTGGTACTAGAGGACTGAAACTGAAAGGACTGATTTCAAAGATTTTGAAGCTGGGAAAGACCACCATCTTTAGTCAAACCAAGAATATAATTATCTAAATTCAAACATATGATGCTTTGCGTCCAACGTTGTGCTAGGACACCTGATTCTTTTTAGAGTACCGTGCCTGAAGGGTTCTAATGGGACCCTATTTCTTAGCCTCAGCTGTCCGTCTGTATGTCAGCGAGCTGTATCACATAAACCGTAATAGGTATATATTTCAAAATTTTCACACAGTGTGTATTTCTGTTGCCACTATAACAAAAATGAATATTAATAAAATAAAAAAACAAAATGGGTGATGTTTTTCTAGAAATATGGGCCGAAACCCTCTGTGCGTGTCTACATGACCGGTTTACTAAACAAAAAGCGACTTTAACTAGACATAGATGCCATGCAGTGGTCAATTATGATCGTAAAAAAAAACACATGTCCATATAAACTCACCATGCTCAATCTTACAATCCTCCACGAGCGGATTATGCTTATATAGGGCTCCAAAGGTTTCTCGAAGTACATGTTACCTAATACCTATATTTATTATTTTTAGCGAATTGATTGGTTTACAATAACAGAAGAACGAATATTTTTGAGTGACAATATTATTATTTACTCACGTTTTTGTGTTTTACGAACAGAGAGCTGCGATGTGAGTTATTGAATAAATAATAGGCAATTACTGTCAGAATGCTAGGATTATGCTTTGTTGGTTCTTTGATTAGAACCACTAAATCTACTGCTTGAAAAATATTTACAAAGGATATCGCACGCCATATATGCACAGCAAAAATAGTGGCATATTTATCATAAGCACATTTATCTTATTATTTATCACGCGATGCTAGTAAAAGCAACATATATTATTACTGCTTTTCAATGAGTTATAAGTATAGCAACAAGGCTTTAATGCAAAGTATGAGCTTGACAGGAAACGAGTAGGTAACAGAATGGAAACTACTGCTCCGATGCGTTTTGGTGGAGTTTTAGGTAAGACACATTCTGGCGGATGGTATGAAATGCTTTGTCTTTTTGATTTTTGATCTAAGATAATTTTATTGTTCTAAATTAAACAAAAGCGTGTAAGAAATTTATGATAATAAATACTTACCTCAAACTGAACATTTAAATATTATTATGTAGGTACCTACTATAACTTTTTACTGGCACGTAGAGTCCACAGTAGTCTTAAATAAAAATTTTCAAGTTAGCCTGCATTCCAAAATAATACTGAAACGTGTGTCGTTCTGAAAACTCGTATTCAATAAGTAACAGACTCACAGTTTTCCCCTTCGTGGATTTACCTAGTCATTTACTCAGAGCGTGGATCTTATGAGGATTACCTACTACTACGTAAGAGTAGTAGAGTTTCTTCGGAAAGGGCTCGTCTGGGGAAGTACTACCAACATTACCTATTCGGCCGCCAAGCTGCGTTGCTGTTTTTCAGTTTGTAGGGTATGGTTGCGTGTGAAATTACGGGTACACGGAGCTTAACAGCTGAATGCCTCATGTTGATGGGCGCAATGCAGTGCAGCGTAGGTCATGTTCTTTGTGGGTATGAGTTTTGCAGAAGGCTTTGTTATAGGCAAGAGCTGCACTTAACATCAGGTGGGCCTCTTGCTTGATTTGCCCACGGTTTGCAAGTAGCTAGCATTCAATTCGTGACAGGTTGCACACATCGCCGCTTAGTGGAATACTAGCTAGTGACATGCTATTCGGATTTTATCCTAGGGACATGCCGGCTTCCTCAAGATGTGACCTGCACCGTTAATGCATGTGCAATTGTTAAATGCGCACATAAACTTCCGAAAAAACAAAAAATCCAAACGTGCACTGGTGGACTTGAACTCACAACCTCCGCAAGCGATAAAGCACGGGCTGTTTACTATCCATAGAATCATTAGCAAGGAATATCCTATGCCAATATTATAGCGAATAAGGGGTTGCAAGAAATAGGTACAAGAACACACCCCTGATAAGTGATTCCCACGCAGGACAAACATTTGTGTGATGAATATAGATACACAATAATAATATCATTTATTCAATAAAAAGTACAATTAAACTAACTAGGTACAAAGGAATCAGTCAGATTACCTAAGGACCGTTACAAACGGCCTATAGGTAACTCAACTGTTCCAGACCAGGGACGCTACCGCCGACGGCGAAGCCGATCTCCATTGATGGCTTTAAATTAGCTCCATGAGAACTAGAAACGATTTTTACCGATTTAGGTATGTGTCATATCCGAAATGGCGTTTCCCATCTCAAAAGTGTACACATGTTATGAAATCTATCCGTTCAGTACATTTGACGGTAAAAATCGTTTCTAGTTCTCATGAAGCTAATTTAAAGCCATCAATGGAGATCGGCTTCGCCGTCGGCGGTAGCGTCCCAGTACCAGACGGAAGCGTGCCCAAGACACTGGCTGCATTATAAGAATAAGAATACTAATAAGTATTCTATCCGTAATCTAGTTCCCATATTACAAGCTATGCTTGGTTTGGGGTCAGATGGCGCTGTGTGAAATTAACGTCCTGTAATATTTATTATTTACTATTATTAAAAAAAGTGATATTTGTACATTTACAGCCTGTCATCAACCAAGCTGTTTTATGTTTACGCAAGTGTGTGAGTCACGGTATTCTATCATATCAAAATGTAATCATATGGCTGGAGGCGATTATGACGTATACAGGGACGCTACCGCCGACGGCGAAGCCGATCTCCATTGATGGCTTTAAATTAGCTCCATGAGAACTAGAAACGATTTTTACCGATTTAGGTATGTGTCATATCCGAAATGGCGTTTCCCGTCTCAAAAGTGTACACATTTTATGAAACCTATCCGTTCAGTACATTTGACGGTAAAAATCGTTTCTAGTTCTCATGAAGCTAATTTAAAGCCATCAATGGAGATCGGCTTCGCCGTCGGCGGTAGCGTCCCTGGTCTATTGCCCTTTTACTTGATACCTAGTACTAATCTACTTTTGAATATTTATAAGGGGGCTTAATCTAGAGCAAGCGTACCATGGTATATAGATTAAAGCGACCAAAATGATGTAATGAACGGGATAGAATAGAACACAGGCTAAAATTAATTTTCCATTGATATATAAAATCGCTGAAAGAACTCTGCTTGAATCTAACTATTTTAGCTGAAGTTTTACTAGCGGTCACATTGTATTAATTCCAAAAGCTTTATTTTATTTCCGTTACCAGATGCGCCATTTTCGTGATATAAACTGTAATAGTGATCTTTGTGAGTACTTCCAAACTATGATACAAAATTATTCAAATAAGGTAGGTACGTCGTAGAAAAAGTTTTCAAAGGTATGCTGCTGATATCTTTGTCTCAATGTAATATTACATAATATGTTCATTTTAATATGTTCTTACCTATATCACGTCGACTAGATTAATGCTTTTCCTCTCTCTCTTACTTCGTATACCTTCATTTGTAATATTTATATCTACCTCAAAAGGGGTAGGCCCCTTTACAAACATCTGTTAAGGTAAGTACGTCTACATCATATGTAGATTAATTTATAACTTTATGTTTTGTTACAAACAGAGCAAAGGGAAGGTGCGTTGATGTCTTTTGCATTGAAAAAGGGTGCTCGGAAAATACATCAACGGGCTGCTGAGGCCCATTCTGTAGCAATAGCAGCAATTAACGGGCTATAGTACCTCAGATTAGCGACACAACGCAACTTCACTCTAGTTTCGAACTAAGTTATAGTTATAATAAAGGTGACATTGCTGTGCGCTCAACCACGGCGCTTATGACCACCAGATGACAGAAATACGCGCGAATTTCAACGTTTTATTCTGGAACACAAACCGTCTGCTGTGTTCTTATTTACTATACAAAGTTTCAAGCTCTAATTGGGCGCATTTATTGAATGGCAAACGTCGTTGGTATAAATTAAAGTCAACTTTGTTTTTTTTTCTGTCAAGAAAATTGTATGTAATCGTGTTTTCGAAACACAAGCGTTCTAGCATCTATCCTGAACATATATTAATTTCAAAGTAAATGCTACAGTATAGTAGAAGATATGATCACTGAAGCTAAGCCAGTAGTTCAGTAATTACTAGCGACCCACCCCGGCTTTGCACGGAACCAACTAACTAATAAAGAAAACGAAGAGCATCGTACCCTACCCTACCCTTAATACCTACCCTTAAATAGTGTCTTCAAAACTCACTATCTATAAAACCGCCCATTGCACTTTCTTATAACCCAGTTTTCATCTAGAAGGTGCACAATAAATTATTGTAATCATTAAATTATTTACCACCATTATCATTCGCTTGTTTATTGTTCTAGTTCAACCTTTGATGTCCACTGGACAGATCTAGATATTTGTAAGGGTGTTCTTGTATCTAGATATTTTAAATCCACTCTGCTTTCTACTATCGTTGAGTTTAAAAAAATATATGCAATTATAAACGGTTAGGACAATTTTAATATGCATCCTCTACAATGCATCGCCAATAAATTAAGATAGTTATGTTTAAGTTCGTGCGAGATAGTTTTGTTGTTGAATGTTGAGAAAGCCTGTATCTCTAAATCACCATAGAATATAAAAAAATGTTATTTGGGTCAATGATTACTGTTTATTACCTTGAATTTCAATTTCATGATTGTACGATGTGAAACTACAAAACAGCATCTCCCGCGTACATATACCGAACCATCCGCCTTAAGTAAGCCAAGTATGATAAGTTCGTTACTCAACACAATACAATAGGCCGATATCGGCGATAGAATCAGTTTTTTTGCCGTAAATCTAATCCTGAGAAACGTATTCTATGATTCAATAGTCAATGCCAGTTGACTTTGTAACCGTGTGACGTAAAATGTAAGCTTATAGGGGTTACACCGTAACACCTAGAAGAGTTTAGAATTACGTTAGCTTTAAATGCTTGAAATTTTCAGTGTTTGTATTTCTATAATAACAATTATTCCAATTTTAATTAAAGTGTACCCATACAAGAATAGTATTAGATTTTTACACAAGGTACTATAGAGACCCATTATTTTGAGGTACCTCGATCATATAGGATAGAGAAACCGAGAATTAATGGTTATTTTTGGCCCAAGTTAAACATTCTTAATTCACTTCGATTACGATAAAATTAAACGAAACAAAATTAACCAATTTTTATGCATACAAAAAAACTAGTTGGAACCATTTTGAATGTTTAAAGATATGTTTTTCCGACAGCTAATTCGAAATGATTTCTTAACCTTTATGTTCCATTCCATAATATTCCATATATTCCATAATTTTAACTTTTGCTCGATTACATTCTCACAATTAAACTTTTAATCTAAGATTTCAGATTTCGAGACTTAAAAAAAATACTTAGACGATAAACGAACGCATACATCCGCGGACGGGAGGAATCACCTTTTTCATTACATTCAACGATCAAGAAGAAACGCTACAGTACTTTCAGTTCCATTTTGTTTTATATAAATCTAATCTTTTATTAAATGAAACCTCGAAAAGCTGAATCTTTCTGAGCACAATTTTGTAGGTTGTTAATAAAATACAAAGATAAAAACAAAAACGGTTTTGTCTTAGGGCTTAAAATTACATTTTAGTCCTAGCGTAGCGGGAACTTTAACGACTACTTTCGATTCAAGCAAGAGAAAAAGCTATATTTGACGGAACTTAATAATAAAGGTCGAGCTTCTGGTTTCAGTCAAACCAAGTCGGTAGGTACCTACGAATGGTATCATCGTGTTTAACTCGTCGGGTGCTGAGCTCTCGGCCGTGGACGTATTACAACACACTGTGTGTGTTTCTTAGCACTCAACGAGGGTCCACAACCTATGTCTGATGAGCGAACGAATGCCGGCGAGATGACACGCTTGCGAAACCGTAGCGACACGAACTCGTAGCTTGCCCTCGAATAATAACCGAGCTTCGATATAAGCCGATCCTTTACTCTGTACACTCGCCTACAAAATACATAGCTGGATTTTACCTTCTTCATGAATGTGTGGGTCATTTACATCTGCGATAATTCATAAAAAGATGATACCTACCGACCCCGGCGTTGAGTTGACGACTCCAATCTCTCGGCCCTCTGGAACTAAAGGATAGCTACCTACCGCAAGATGGAAGCTTGCCAATAAAGCTCTCGTGCAAGCCAGTATGAAACATGATATTAACTTGGTTACTGACGGACTGTGAGGAGGAACCCATGGCCCGGTAATATCACAAAATCTTGTGTAGAATTAAATCCTTTGTGTCTTTCAAATTTAATTGAAATCCGTTGATAAACATCGCAACAGCAAACCCTTTGCCCCCAATCAAAAATCGCCATCGACTAAAAAATTTAGGGAAAGGAACTTATTTAGGAACATGTATGCCATCATATTTTCATCAAAGTCTGTTGAAAAATGTGACAGCTGACTAAAGCATTTTTGGCCAATCTCGAAACTGAGACGCTTCGCTCGCTCGGTCAAAAATAGACTCATGACTTTTTCTCCTTCGAGGATTTACCTCTGGTCACTACTCAGATCGTGGATCTCAGTAGGATCACCTGCTAGGGGTAGTCCAGAAGCACGTCCAAACCTACGTTCGGCACTCCCACGCACGCACATTCAATACAAAACACAAAAACACTTACTTTACATCGGCAAAATCTCATTAGATATAGGTAATAGAAGCAAGAGAAGCAAGAACATATCTGTGACCTCATAATACAGGCTTTGTCCTAGTATGAGGAACAGAAATACCTAGGGTACAACTCTGCCACTATCACTAGGTTATATATGTAGGTACATAATAAACTAATAACGTAGGACCCATGACAGTCCTTGTGACCGTACAATACATGCTTCAGTGCTAGTGTAGGGGACAAAAACTCCCTTACGATTTCACTATAGAATATATAAATATGTACCAGCTGTACCTTTCTATGAGTAAATAAATTGTATCTTCATCTTTATACGTGACAGGTTGCAAGGCCATTGCCGCTAGCGGAATACCCGTTGACACGTGTTATTCGGACTCTTGATCCTAGAGACATGCTCTAAGTGACCTTCACCGACGGAGCATGTGCTATGCCAAGTGCGTGCATAAATTTCCGAAAAAACTTAAAAGTGCTTGCCTGGATTTTAAATTTTGAACCCACAACCTCCACATCCAAAGGCCCATATCTAACCGCTCTCTACATATATTTTAGCTTATAACTGTGAGGACTTGCTCTTTTATTCAGGTTTCCAGGACCGGCAGCTTACCCCTATGGGTAGGTAATACAGACAGATGTCCTCGCCTGTATCTAAAGTGCCTGTGTTGTGTCATCCGCGCAGACGCTCTATTAGCCCGCGAATCGCGATGCGCCTGCGCACTCCAACATTAGTAATGAGTACGTATTCGTTGTAAAATCCGCTTTTAGCTGCTCTGTTTTCAAAGGACTTTGTTTATGTTTGTGGAGTTGTGATGTAACGTACTGCAATAGTGTGACAGAAACAGATGAGTGGTTTTATTGCAGCTATTCTTCAACGAATCTAATGGTCCAAAATTATTGTTATCCATTTACTTCCATTGTTTCCAATCTGCAGCGTGAACACGATGTCTTCCTTTTATTTTCTATCACCGTAGATTCAAATAGGTTTACCTACTTACATGTGTTCTAATACCATTTAGCTTATACTCACATAGGTATAATACCTACAAATACACATTACAGTCATGACTAACGTATATACATAACGAATATGTATTCGTGTAAGTATAACTAATGAGTTACTTTGACAGCATATAGTTCGAAATAATGTCGGAGTACGTCCGCAAGCTTATAGGCTTTTTTTTGCAGCCGAACACCTTGAACAATTACATTTTGGAGCTGATAAACAACCCTCTTTAATTAGCTGAACGTTTCAATTATAGCCAAATTAATAATAATATCGTTGAACCTCCAGCATCGGTTTAAAGTTTCACGCTATTATACTAATAAAGCGTCCACGGTCCACTTGCACATTCCAATGGAAAAACGGAACACACTACCTAGGTGGGTATCTCTGAAAACACATCTTACTACCTACTAAATTTATTACACAGATAGGATAAATAATATAACTAAAGTATATAGCACATATGTAATCGAATCCTGGGAACTTTGGTAGGTAAGTATATCGTACCGTAGAGTATGTAAGTAAAGCCTAAGTCTTATATCTTAGCAAGTATTTTGACTTGCTGCTACTACTTAATATGTTTCGCGCTAGGTGCTATAGTGGAGATACGCCGCGAGATTATCCTATCTACCAACAAACAGATAGATAACTTTTGAACTTATTGGGTACCTACCTACCTTTGACCTATTTGCAAACTCTTTTTATCGCTGTACCGATACCCGTTATGTACCTAACGAGTTAACGAAGTCTACAATTATTATGCTATAGGGCCATGGATAAAAAACGCAATAGCGTTTTAAGGTATTGCGTATATGCTTATTGCAAATATGCTGGCCCGAAGATTCGCACGATGTACAGACGCGGTGAAGGTTACCTTATTCAGAGCATACTGTACGTCATTTTACTCAGCGTCTCTGTGGGTCAACTATACCCAAACGGCTTAGAATGCTGTGCGGGTCCAATGTAACAATGCTTTTAGGTTGTTGTTGCGTCAACCACGATTCTGCAAAGCCTCGGCCATGTTCGCCCAGACTCGCACCGACCTTCGATGCTATCTGGAGAAAGAAGTCAGCCTCACTACTCAGCAGACCCCCCGGGAGTGGTAACAGCGTCCTAACTGTGGCAGCTGAAAAATTTGACTGAAAAGGACAAAATCATTAAATAATTTTAAGTACTAACCCCTAGTTATAAGCCAACTAACACAATATGGATTTGTAAATTATCTGAAAAAATAAATTATTATATTATGATTATTATGCTTACTTTTCGATAGCTGATTTGATGATGGTAGGAACATTATCTTGCAATACCTCTTATAGCTTGTGTTCTCACAAATTATAAGTGAATGTATAATTACAAGTATCAAAATCTCATCAAAAATGATTTATGAAATGGTACCTACCTATTCGTATACGTTTGTATCAAATTGCGATTCATAATGATTTTTCATTATAGTTTTTCCCGAGCTTGTACGCAAAATATGGTTGCTAGTATGTTTTTTTAGTTAGGGTGTTTGGTAAATTGTAGTCAAACACATCGTTGATTAAAAAATGTGAAATTCGCCACTAATTTACATGTTAAATGTACTAAATATACTTATAACAACGATTTTTTTGCAATTCATTGTATCTATCTACATTCGAATATTAGTTTTATAAAAAAATATATCATTCCATAGAACTACTGAGTGCTAAACATCCCAGTAGTCCCATCGTGGAACTAACGAATTAGGGAACCAAATATTGTATGTAGAAGGTAAGGAATGGCAAATTACTCATTTGACGATGCGATTTGAAGCTACAACTTACCAAAAACCTTTTAATGCTTACATAATTCAGGGCAATCAGTTGTAATATTCATCAGCCAGATGTTGAAGTGACATGATACCCATTAGCGATATGCTAATGAGAATCAAACCTATATAATTGTTTTAACGAGAAGTTTGTGCAGTAATTTTTTTATAGGAAAAAATAAGCAAATACTGTATATTTAACTCCCCCGGGTTCGATTCCCAGAGGGTACAATTGTGCTCGGTTTTGTGGGTAGTAGAGCTTATTTAAGTCCGCTGAATCTTACGTACGCCATTGCAACAATATGATAAGGCCGGAGTATAACTTGACACCAGGTGAGATGGCCAAGCGCTCCCCGTTGTAGATAAATAAAACAAACAAAATCTAGTAGATAAAAAATTTAATCATCGAATCCTCATTAGATTCTCGTATCTAATAAAATAACAATAAAATATACAATTACTCGTATGATTATGACTGTAGGTATACATGATTGAAATGACTTAAAATTATTTTCATACAATTTTAGATTTTGCAAGTTTTTAAATCTAAGGAAGCCAAATGATATAATTCCGGGTCCAAATTAATGTAGCGAGTTAAATAATATAAAATTAATATAAACACATAGATAACTAAATTATCCTACGTTATGGTAAGGCGTTCTTAAACCTAAGAATATCTGACGTGTCTTTCACATTACGTTTCATCAAACAAAAGACATACCAACAATCAGTCAACATTTCTAAATATACTTTCGTTCAAACTCATGTCATATCACTTTTCCAAGCTCTTCAAATCCGAGATTCCTACAATATTTTTTTTACATTTTAGCACCACTAATCAATAAAAGGCATTGGTGGGAAACTTCGAAACCTCTCTACGTAACTTGAGACATAAAAAACATTTTAGAATTTAAATTGGGAGGACAAAAGGTGCAATTAGCCTTCGTTTACATTTCTAGACACCTTTACTATCAGGTATTGAGATATCATTAGCTATTTATATATAGCTTAGCTATTTACCCTCAATACGAAATACATGACCTGCCGAAAGAACTATATAACCTTCCTACACATTGACATGAATATTCCATCCAACAATATTGATTCTACATTTTATTTTAAAATATAAACAAGAGGCAAATTTCCAATATCAACAATTTACATTTTATAAAGACTCGATAGTTTGATTCGAAGCTCCTACGATTATGTATAAAAAGGCTTCATTTTATTTTTATTATGTGTTGCTGTAGAAATATAAAAACACACAATAAAAATAACTGTCTTACGGTTCAGCCCCGATGATAGACAGACGGACGGGCAGTAGAGTCAGTAACAGGGTTCCGTATAGGGACATTCAAGGTACGGAGCCCTAAAAATGATCAACTTTAACGGCAACGGTGTTCAAAGTGGTCGTGGTAGGAAGATGTATCTGGTCCCAGTCAGTGCTCAGATGTGCTTCAGTGTCCGTCGCCTTAATGGTGAGGCCAAGAGATGGGACCGCGTTGGCGCAATGCGGCAGTCGTAGCGTCACGGGCCTTAGGAATACGAGGCCTTGTGGCCCGCACATCACTAGTGGCGACAGCATCGCTTCACCTGTTAGTGAGGGGAGCGTTAGAACTAGTGGCAATGGTGATGGAAAAGCTTTGGTGAACGAATCTGCAGAACTAGTTCATCAAACGGACATTACAAACGATATGATGGTCACCGAAACTTTTCCTTGACAAGTTTTAAGTGCAATAGGGGTGTATTATTCTTAGGGAGATTAAGAAGTAGTGGGCAAGTTTATAGACAAAGATTGGAACACACAAACACAAATCGCAACACGTTAATGCAAACGATAAGCGGGCAAAGCACACAACACGAATGCGAACCAAGCTTTTGCGATAAAGAACTAAACGTATAGACAGAACAGAATGTATCCAAGCAGAATTTATCCAATTACGATATATTTGAAAAGAGCACTGGACAGTACTGTCTCGTTACAAAAGTTGTGCACGAAACAAGAACAAAACATTGCATTGCTGTATATACAGTGCTCAAAATCAATTTTGAACATACTATCCCATTGTCGTATGGAGGTAGCAGAATTGTTGATGTCTTCTCTCCTCTACTTCTAAGTATGAGTGTATTGTATTGTAGAAACTGCGCAAATATAAATGTTTCAGTTAGTTACATGATTGTATGTTATGTGGTCGTGTGGTATCAATGTGCTGAGGTAATTATGAAGTGGAATAATGCGTGAGGTTATAAAGATAGCAATGTTTTATCGTTTCTGTAATATTCGAAGATATAAACAAAACAAACTGCGTAAAATTCTCATGCAATGCAAATCATGCTTCATCAGCAAACTACAGGAGCTTCATCCATTGTGACTAAAACGTGCCAATTTCCCTTGCATCTGAAATTCCCAAAAAAATATTTGTTCCGTTCTCGTTAAAGGCCAATTAGTATGTGCAGTCTAGTTCTACTTAACGCGTGCTTCGTTACACAAGCATTACCGTTGTTGCTATCGATCGGGGGTCCGCCAACGCGCTGGCTCAGCCTGGGGTCGGAAACAGTAAAGTAGATCTTTTGTTTGATTCCCGGAGCTATCGCTTTAGGAGGTATGATCAGGGATACGCCCCATTGCCTGTCTTCTAACACGCCTCCTTCGCTATCGAATATACCCCACGTGGTGTGAGGGCCGTCTGGCTCCACTGCGTCTGGTTTACTATCGCTTTCTGAAGATTCTGCTGACACAGCTTGCAGAATCGTATTCTGATTATTGATTATCGTACTTTCGTTATGAGTGGAGGACATGCTTTGCGAATTCTCTTGACTCGTTTCGCTATTTTCTAATATCTGTTCGCAGAATGTCACATTTCGATTCTGCTTCAAGGATTTGTCTTGCAAATCTTGAGAGGTATACGGTGTGCTTTGAGGCTTGTTCTCAAAGTTCATGCTGCACTCGGATGCGTATTGCGTTTCCATAGACGTGGTGGATTCGTATGGGATCGGAGAGGTTGTTGCTTTTAATGCGTTAGAGATATGTTGAGCTTTACCGTGCAGTCTTGGTGCAAAGACCGGTTCGCCTTTTAGTACGCTGCATTCCAAGTTCAAGGATTGCTCTTTCTCTGTATCCGTTTTCGAGTCAGTTAATCTTAGAGTAGAGAAATCAATCTCTTTGAATGCTTCAGTGTCTTTACCAGACAGTGCCTCTGCTTTAGTTTGGTACATCGGTTCTCTAGACAAGTGGTTAGCATCGCTCAACTCGTATGGACTGTTTCTAGCGCTAATAATATCTGGTGTCTCTCCACTCGATGTGCTGCTGATACTGTCTGCTGTAGGTTCAGGAGGTATTTCCTTTGCCTCTTGGTGCGATTCGTAAATCACACTCTCTTTCAGTTCCCTTTTCGACACGTATAGAGGCTCTCTTATTTTAGCGGAGTCACTTTCATTGATCTCTTTTCTAGTCTGGTAAATCATTTCCTTTTTAGCTTGATTTCTCTGTTTTATGATTTCTAATTTCTCTTCCAATCGTATACTGTAGCTCGATTCTTTACTTGCTAAGGAAGCTGCCTTTTGAGACAAAATTTCTTGTTTAGAAACGTAAGTGCACTCTGCAGAAGATGGGCGCACGTCGTGTCTGTCGTCCAAAACGTATCTTCGAGTGCTGTATTGATCGGAACAACTAGATTGAACTTCGGAACGTGTTGCGTATGGTGATTCAGTCTGACCGAATCTGTTCATCATTTCACTTCTCGTCGCATATGGAGGTTCACTCATACACTTGCTCATCGGCGAGCTTCTACCGGGGTAGTTAACTGGTGTTTGTAATCTCCTGTCGGGTCTTATTGCGTAAGGGTTTTCAGTCCACGACGTGCTTGGTGGAGGATCGTAGGTCCTTTTACCGTAAATTGGTTCTTTAGTCAGTGAATCATCCAATCTCTGTTTTAACATTTCTTCTTTCGTATTGTACGGAGATTCAGAAAACCTTTGTCGCAGCATTTCTTCTTTAGTCGCGTACGAACCGTCAGGAGTCAATCTCGGTCGTGACATTTGTTCTTTGCTAGAATACGGTGATTCACTGTACAGTGAGTCTGGTTTGTTCATCATTTCCTGTTTATTTGTGTATGGGCTTTCTGATGTAATTTCCTTTCTGGTCGCATACGGGTTTTCTCTAACGCATTCTGATCTGGTTGCGTAAGGGCTCTCTTTCATGCAATCAGACCTTGCGGCATACGGGCTTTCCCTTATGCTGTCCGATCTCGATCCATAAGGACTCTCTCTAAAGCAATCAGATCTTGTGCCGTACGGACCTTCTCGGACGCATTCGGATCTGGTGGCGTACGGACTCTCTCTGAAACATTCAGCCCTCGTAGCGTAGGGAGGTTCCATAATCGGCATCGGAACAGTCTGGTTGTTTCCGTAAGGGTTCTCATAGCTGTGATTGGACACTTCAGATCTACTAGCGTACGGGTTTTCGCTCGAGGTATCGTAGATGGAAGTGTATGTCCTTCGCGGCTTAGGTATAGGATCGTACACTAGATCTTTGGTTTGGTAAACAGGTTCCGGAGGTAGCGGCTGAGTGGGGCGGAACGGTTCGTGCTTCGTTTGCTGCTGTCTTTGGTAGATCGGATCTATTTTGGTGATCATGTTGAAGTTGCTCTGTCCGTAGACGGCCCTCCGGTTGTGTTCTATGAGGGAGTTCTGTCTGCGGAGGAGAGGGGTCGCTTTGGGTTCGGTTTCGAAATCGCACATGGAGTTTTGCCGCCGTAGGTTTCTGAAGACGGGCTTGGCGTCGTAGTCTCTGACGGTGCAGATGGAGCCCGTTTCGTCGCAGAAGGAGCTCTGTCGCTTGAGTATCGGTTTGAGGACGGGCTTCTCGCAGGAGGAGTTGCTGCGCTGCAACATCTGGTTGCGGATCTGCGTGTTCCGTATGTGCGTGTTGGAGTCGCCGAGGTCTGACTTCTCGCGGCGCAGCGCGGCCGCGTGTCTCGGCGGCGAGTCACTCTCGCACATCGACTTCTGTCGAGTCACCTTTTGGGAGCTTTTCGATTTCGAGCGGAACAGGTCGAGTACGGCGTTTTTTATGAAGGACGGTTTTTTCGATAATTTCTTTTTAGTTTTTGGCGAGAAAGTCTCGTCGCGCGCCGCGCTCGAGCTCAAGGCGTCGGATGAGCTGCG
Organism: Venusia cambrica; assembly: GCA_951394065.1. NCBI lineage: Eukaryota > Metazoa > Arthropoda > Insecta > Lepidoptera > Geometridae > Venusia > Venusia cambrica. The sequence continues at coordinate 6,698,093 of OX596057.1, forward strand.
GAAACCCACAACCAATACCTCTTAGTGGGCACTCGATTGTACCAAGCCGGATTCTTCTACGTTTGGACGCGAGAAAAATCTGGCTTGATATGAATATGGCAAGTTTTGAGGTGAATTTTGCGATTCTGTGCAAAAGCATATTGAAGTATGTCACGGAGAAATTGCTATAAATTCAAACAGATACAAATACATAAATACACTACAGATCTACTGTACTACGAAACTAAAACTTGTAGTCTGAAAATCAAGGAGCTATGTTGTTCTAAGGACAGTGGAAGGTCTATAAAGGAAGCTATTACTTTGCTAAAGGCCGCTAATAGACAATATTCAATATGCTTTCACTAAACAAGTTGCACTAAAATGCAGACACGCACTGCCAATTTGTCATCTAAACTAAATGTTATTACAATTTACAGACAGTCGCCCCGAAATATATGTTACATAATATACTTTTTAAACCACATACAAAACCATAGCGAGACTGTGGCCCGTCAAGACGATGTTAGTCGAATGTGAAGCGATCTGTGTTTGCATGTTAGAACAAATTGTACAGGGGCTGTATACACAAGGTCATTGAACTCTATTGAAATTGAAACATGCATCGAAAATATCTGCTCGATATACCAGATTCGATCAAATCCATCAAAGATTTCAAAGAATCTACGATTCAAATCAATTTCTGGCATACGAACCAATTCAAAACATGGTAATGAATGAAAATGAATACGTCATAATCATTTAAGGGACTATAAAAACGAGAACCTAAACGCTAAAAATCATAACATGAAATTAACTAGACTTTTTGCGGGGGCCTATACGAGTGAAAATATAGAACATAGATTAGTAAAGGGGATCGAATGAGTAAAGGTAGGAGGTGGTGTGTGTTACCTCAAGTTGTGCATATGCTGTGGCTTCCGGTACAGTTCGAAGGCAGAGCCTCGCTGCTCCCTGCTGCCGGCCAGGTCTGAAAGTTGACCGTCTTCTTTCATTATAAAATGCACAGTTCATTCTAGCATTAATGTATGCCAGACAATTTTAAAACAATTTTACTTTTATTATATTACGACGCGGCAGTGCTAGAGATGAAGGTCTCATCTGATTTTCAAGTTATGATAAGACCGAAGAATCGCACTTCACCCGGAATCCTCAACTAACGGAGGAACCGACTATCTTACCTCTAAATGCCGGAACACAACAATTTTAGAATTGTTATCGCGACAGAATTGGGTAAGATGGTGGTAGCTAGCCAGGCGGACTTAAATAAAGTCCTAAATCAAACCGAGCACAATATTCCTCTCCTTGGGGATCGAACCCGGGACCTCTGGATCTGAAATATTTTGAGCCACAGAGGCGGTTAAAAAGGTTGGTTTTTTGGTTTCCGCCAATAGATTTGGTGTTTATAATAGATGGTTACCTAGATGTGGGTTGTGGGGCAGGTGGATGGCGCGGTGAGCTGGTGGCCCGGAGTACGGAGGAGACTGCGGCATCTGACCACTGTACATATTAGCCTGGAAATAATACTATACTGTCATAACATATTACAAGCTATGCATGGTTTGGGACTAGATGGCGCTGTGTAAAAAAAACTGTCCTGTAATATTCATTTATTTATAACGTGCCCACTCGACGCCTAGAGGTATAGATTCAACTGTAACCTGACGCGTAAAAAAAAATTGTTCTGTAATATTCATTTATTGATTTATTTATCACGTACCCAATAGACGAGATTCAACCGTAAACTTTACCCGAGAGATTTCTTACCCGCACTTCCTTTGTCAAGTAATACCACCAACGAGTGGCACGCATCGCATTGCCTAAGTCTGTGTTTCTCGAAACACTACAATATTTCTGTCGATATCTAATATAAATAAATATCTAATGTTCAAGTCGAGAGTAGGTTCTGTAGGTTCTTTCTAGGCAAGCGAGATAGCCGAACTAAAGTTATATTATACAGAAAATATCGAAGACTTTTAAGCGCAAATCGAGGCGGTATGATTGTTCAACTTTAGCCTTATCAATGAGGGTGAAATAAAACTTTACTAAGAATCGTTCAACAGTTGCGTGTATGATATTATGCATTTTTCAGAATTCTACTCACGTGTCATCAGGGTGAGTGTAATTCCCTGGGAGAACCGAAACAAAGTTGTTGTCTGCATCAAAATATACGCGAGTAAAGGCCGTGTTTATAAATGTTTATAATAATTAATAATAATTTATTTATTTCAAAAAACACTTGATCTAGGTTGTACATTAAATTTAAAAATCAAAATTATAGCTTGAGTTTACTATGAATGCTTATAATACTGGGGTATTTGGAAAGGAAGACTATGATCTGTGATGGATTTACCCTCATAAAAAATTACTCAAAACTAGCACAAGACTTATTAAACAATAAATATTACAGGACAATAATTTTACACAGCGCCATCTAGCCCCAAACTAAGCATAGCTTGTAATATGGGAACTAGATTACGGATAGAATACTTCAATACTTTTTGTAAATACATACGTACTATATGATACAACACCCAAACACAGAACAAACATCTATATTCATCACACAAATGTTTGTCCTGGGTGGGAATCGAACCCACAGCCTACAGCGCAGAAGGCAGAGTTACTACCAACTGAGCTATGAGGCTTGCCATGATGAGAAAGTGGATGAGTTGAATAGTTACCTGTTGGTAGTTGTTGTGGTGAGGGTGCGAGGGTTGTGACAGCGAGTGTTGGTGCGAGTATTGGGGTTGTTGGAACCCTCGGCCGGGGGATTGCATCATGTTCTGCACTGGTGGCGGCGGCTCCATACCCTGGACGAACTAAATACATTCATTAAAAACTCAGGCTTCCTCTTCTTTATCATTGAGACGAAACAGTTCGTTCTGGCAATATTTTTCTTTATCGTTCTGGTAAAGTCAAAGTCAAAATTTCTTTATTCATTAAGATTTTTAGGATCATTTTGAAACGTCAAATCTACCGCCTGTTCGGAATCGCGACCAGCACACAAGGAGAAAGGCAAGAACCTCGAACCGGTTAATTTTTTGATGATCCATTCAACATTTAGATACACAATTTTTAATTATACATATTCTAAGTACATACATCATAAACCTAAAAACTTAATCTTAAACATTTGTTATTATCTATGTAGATAGATAATAACAAATGTTTAAGATTAAGTTAATAATGAGTAGTTTGTTAACATTGAGAAATCACCATTTTGCTGTCGACTGGTATAGCAGCATCGGGCCACACGTTCTTATCGTCGATATAGCCACTTATTTTGTAATAGGCACTTAATTAAATTATTCTTTATATACAATTTGAATTTACGAGCAGAGAGTTTGGTGGCGCTTTGAGGAAGCTTATTATAGAATCTCACACAGTCTCCTAAGAATGATTTACTTTTCCTAAGCGATACCTAGGTATGTCAACGTTTATTTTTATTTCTATATTTATAGTATTAACACTGTACACACTTCTTTTACCAAACTCATCAATGTTTCTGTGAACGTGCATTAGATTTTCATAAATGTATGTTTCCATTTCAGTATTTTTATTGCAGTATTTTTTTATCTTGCGATTCATTCCGGTATTTTCGTTCTGTCGGGCACTGGTAACCCTTAGCATCAGACTTAATGGACCTATTAATTAACCCTTAATGAACGCAAAAGTGCGTTTCCACCTTCGGCCTTATACCGAGCTCTTCCCCTTCATACATAAAAAAAACTGAATTGTATTGTGATTTAGATTGTTCTGGGCGAGGAAAACATAAGGACTACATTTAATTCGGGTATCATGCGGCTTCGTCCGCGAGTAGATTAAGGTATATTGGATAACTGACCCCATTCCTGGGATGGTTGTCGGGCGGGCGGTAGTGCTTGGGTTTGGGCGGAGGCACCGGCTTGTAGGGCGGGACCGGGGCTCCGCCGCGCGCGCTGTAGTCGGCCTGGGAAGCGGAGTTCGTTCGGCCTCCGCTGGACAAACAAACACTCAATAACCAACATAAACCACATGAATACAAGTTATATAGTTATAACTGACTGAAAAATATTATCAATATATTGTTGAATTTATTAGCAACGCAAAATATTTCAAGAGCTTTCTTTTTGAGGGCCCGTATGCAAATAGTGATAATCCGTATAGAAACAAGCCACGAGTGTGCGCGGGGCCTGCGCCGCCTCCGTTCACAGGTAGGTATAGATATATGTACCTGTATTTGGCATGTTCGTTGGTAGTCACGTTGGGTAGCGACGGGCCGCGAGTGTGCACGGGGCCTGCGCCGCCTCCATTCACATTCGGCCGCCCGTTTTGCGCGGGACTACGGTAGTTGTCCGTTGATCTGCTGCATGGAATTAAACAAAATATCAGGTATGTATATATTTTTTTTACGTACGGGGAAGCGCTTGGCCTTCATCTCACCTGGTAACAAGTTAAGATAAGGCCGAAGGTGGAGGCGCACTTCACCCGGAATCCTCAACAAACTGAGGAACTGGCTATCTTACCTCTGAATGCCGGAACACAACATTTTTTTTTAAGAATTGTTATTATGGCGACAGAATTAGCTAGCCAGGCGGACTTAAACAAAGTCCTACCACCAACCAAACCAAGCACAATATATTGTACTCCCCATGGGGATCGAACCCGGGACCTCTGGATCTGAAATCGGTGGGTTGAACCACTAGACCACAGAGGCGTTTAATCCCATGGCTACAGTTTCCTATTTCTACAGATTCCCATTATGTCTACATATTTCCTATTTTTCAAATTTCTCAGTTTATTGAGGATTTCGGGTGAAGTGCGTTTCCACCTACAGTCTTATCATAACTTATAAACCAGGTATATTTAAATCCCTTTCATTGGTACCCATCATGACATCATTATTATTTTTAGTTCGTACTATATGTACTAGAGGGCGCTATATGCAATGTAACGTCACATGTTCTATAACAAACGGACAATCCAGACGCTTCCATACCGTATTTGTCAAATTATGATAAGTAGCGTAGAAATAACAAGCCTCATAGCTCAGTTGGTAGTAACTCTGCCTTCTGCGCTGTAGGCTGTGGGTTCGATTCCCACCCAGGACAAACATTTGTGTAATGAATATAGATGTTTGTTCTGTTTTTGGGTGTTGTATTGTATGATAAGTATGTATTTACAAAAAAAATAAAAAAAGTATTTAAGTATTCTATCCGTAATCTAGTTCCCATAATACAAGCTATGCTTAGTTTGGGGCTAGATGGCGTCGTGTGAAATTAATGTCCTGTAATATTTATTTATTTAAATTAAGAAGGAACAGATGAACATACTTACATACATACATATATACCGGTCAAAATCATAACCCTCCTTTTTGCTTCGTGGTAGTCGAGTAAAAGAGTTACCTGTAATTGTTTTCAGGAGTTCTGCTGTAATCGAGCGAGCTGTGTTCATGCGAGTTTGAGTTTCTCTGTGGACTTTGCGCTGACATCGCTGTGGGGTTTGGAGGCGGTGGGGGTTCCATTTTACTGTAACACAACGATCTACATTGATACCAATAAAGTGGTGCTTTTGACTCTTAGGCCAGCGAATTGAAGTTGCTATTCAGTGAGGCAATGTTACCAGTTTCTTTGGCATGTTACAAGCCTCATAGCTCAGTTGGTAGTAACTTTGCCTTCTGTGTTGTAGGCTGTGGGTTCGATTCCCACCCAGAACAAATATTTGTGTGATGAATACTAATGTTTGGGTGTTGTATTAAAGTATCCGAAATCTAGTTCCCATATTACAAGCTATGCTTAGTTTGGGGCTAGATGGCGCTGAGTGAAATTATTTATATTTTACCTGTAATATTTATTTATATTTTGATAACCAAAATCTACTTTTAAAAGCCTGTTATTTATATCGTGAACATTTTTTTTATGTATGTCCCCTTTTTGAAGTCGGTTAAAGAGAAACGATGTCAGAGTGCAGTACTCACATGGGGGGCGGGGCTACTTTGAGGTCGTCAGGCGCGTTGGGCGGGAGTCGACTCGACGCCATGACGGCCCCGTTCGGCGCTCCGCTGTACTCGTATGGCGAGCCGTCGTATGAATTCTGAACACAATTAATGAATGAATGAATGAATGAAAATACTTTATTGCACACCTTAAAAATAAAATTGGATTACTTAAAAACATTTATATACAATGGGCGGTTATATCGCTTAACAACCTTTGGATGACAATCATATATTTTAACATAAATATTTTAATTTAACCGCCACTGTGGTTTAATGGTTCGCCCACCGGTATCAGATCCAGAGCTCCCGGGTTCGATCCCCAGGGGAGTACAATATTTTGCTTGGTTTAGTTGGTGGCAGAACTTTGTTTAAGTTCGCCTGGCTAGCTACCACCACTTACCTAATTATGTCGATATAACAACAATTCTTAATAGCGTTTTTTAAATTATCGCGATTATTATACATTATTAATAACAAAAACGGGTCTTCATCGCGTCGGGAATATAAAAAGGTACGCGATGAAGACCCGTTTTTGTTATTAATTATGAACAATTCTTAAATTGTTGTGTTCCGACAGTTAGAGGTAAGATGCCAGAGAAGTCATTTCTTCAGGCTGTTGAGGATTACGGGTGAAGTGCGCCTCCATCTTTGGTCTATGCTATGTAGCCAGGTGAGATGAAGGCCAAGAGCTTCCCCATCGTACAGTTAAAATAAAAACGTTCAAGGGAAAAAGTCGTGTTACTTTTACTTTACTTAATTCCAGCAGTGGACAGCTGGCCTGAATTGATGCAGGCAGTCTTACCGCGTTAGGGTGTCGATGTCTGTCCAGCGAGCCCTGACTCTGCGCCGGCTGTATGACCATGCTGGTCGGACGGCCGGTGTACGTGGCGGTATCGTCGGGGGGCTCTTTGGCCGGACCGAACAACCGCTCCTGAGCGCTTGGCCGATTGTTTGTCTGGTAAGGTCAGATGATAATGAACAAACAGATTTTTACTATTTATATTTCAAAACGCAAGGTTTAAGGTGAAAAAAAACGCTGAACGGGTGATAAATGAGAGTGTGTTGAATATAGATAAAGATTAAATAACTTTGAATAAGAGCATAGAAAAAGGAAAACAGCTTAATGAAAACATAATTTTAATCGCCTCTGTGGTCTAGTGGGTCAACCCACCGATTTTAGATCCAGAGGTCCCGGGTTCGATCCCCATGTGGAGTACAATATATTTGGCTTGGTTTCGTTGATCTTTGTTTAAGTCCGCCTGGCTAGCTACCACCATCTTACCTTATTCTGTCGCCATAATAACAATTCTAAAATTGTTGTGTTCCGGCATTTATAGAGGTAAGATAGCCAGTTCCCCAGGACGTTGATTCCGGGTGAAGTGCTTCGGCCTTATCTCAACTTGTAACCAGGTGAGATGAAGGTCAAGTGCTTGACCGTCGCAAATAAAAAATAATAAAAAAATAAAGCATACAAGGAACTATAAATACTCGTAGATGGCAAGAGAAGAGAGAGGCCCATAATTAGTTAGATAACCCAGATAAATGAGAAAATAGCTGCTATGTGGAATATATGGGTAAAAGGTAATGCCTTTGTTAGGGACAGTGAAAGGAAAATGTTTTAATATATATGGCAATCAAGGTAACATGCTGCCTCGTGATGAGAAAGAATCAAATGGTTGTTTGTTAAAGTAATCAATAAAGAAAGATCTCATGAATTAAGTTTTTAATAATAAAAGACGATGAAAAAATGTGCTCCTAGGTAAATTATATTCTTGTACAGTCATATCATGTGATTGTAAAACCGCGGTAAGATATTCAGATGTGGTTTCTGTTGTGTAATAGTTGGGTAGAACGCGAGACCAACTGCGGTTAGCTTATACGGTTACTGTTTTGAACAAACAGGACAGGTCTTGTCCGTTAAGTCTGGTAAGTTATTAAATAACTGATGTCATTGATACCCGCCCCTGTGGTCTAGAGGTTAAGCCCACCGATTTCAGATCCAGAGGTCCCGGGTTGTGCATGGTTTGGTTGGTGGCAGGACTTTGTTTGGATCAGCCTGGCTAGCATCTTACCTAATTCTGTCGCCATAACAACAATTATAAAATAGTTGTGTTCCGGCATTTAGAGATAAGATAGCCAGTTCCTCAATTTGTTGAGGATTCCGGGTGAAGTGCGCCTCCACAACTTGTAACCAAGTGAGATGAAGGCCAAGCTTACCCGTCGTACAATAAAAAAAAATGAGTATGCATCTTTCCTAGCGCATTTTTAATCAATATTGCCCGTAAGATAAGTTGCATGACACCAAGCTGGGTAAATTAATCGTAAGATTATTTGTATTACAACCTAAGAAAAGAAATGAGTTAGATGCAAAGGAGATGGGTTATACATTTTTATTTTGAAGTACATAATAAGCAATTAAACCTTTACAATTAAAGTTGATGATTTTTTAAGTTTCCAGAAATTCTTCCTCATATCATGGAAGCATTACTACTGTCGGTCACAAATAAAAATACATACCTAACTACTAGTTACTACTAAAATCATGAGTGACAGACATGTCTTCTATCCCTTTCGCACTCATCACGATCCCCGCCAACGCGACGAAACTTGATTGTTTGGGTTTTATGATTAGGTAGGTTTTCACGCATTAATACAAAACTGATGTGAATAAAAGAAAGTTTACAATATTCTCATGTATTGCTACCTACTGTATTTTGTCACGAAAATGTTTTTTTTTTATACTTAGAGTAGGCACAAATATCAGAATAAAGAAGTACTTAGTAGTAGAGACCTTGGCCTCTGAATTTGCACAGGCAAGGATGTCTACTTTGGAGCCTACCCAGAAAAAAGAAAGAAAGAAAGACACATTTATTTATCCCACATAAACTAGATTATATAAAGGTAGGTATAAGTCGAAACAATTAGGTAACGTAGGTACCAACCAAATACATACCTACTTAATTTATGAAATAAACAAAAAACACACTAACAAATAAATGTACCTACCTACCAAACATCATTGCGTACCTACACAATTAGTCATAAAAAAGAATTACCAACCTACGCGTAACAATAATTATATGTGGGCTAAAAAGGTCGCTGTCTCAGCATTCAATTGCGTCGGGGTTAACGGTGCAACGCTGGTTTTCAGACAGGACCCAGTTTGGGAGTGACTACATCACGAGAAACAGCCATGATAGCCATACATACATACTATATCTAATAAATTATATCTAATAAAAAAAAATACACATATGTGTATAAAAAATTATACACAGATGTGTATATTTTTGAAGGAGGTGGTGTTGGTAAATAATTTGATCAATAATTATAATCAGTTAGCGAAGACAAACTACAGTTCGGGTACCTAGTTCAAAGAGCTTAACTTTACTCTAGAAAATTCTCTCTTACACCCACAGAAAGTCTGTGTGTGCCATGGTTTACTATCACGTAAATTATCAAATGGCAGGTCTCTCGTCGCCTGCTGAATAGGTGAGAAACTTACCGGGTGGTGTCTGAGGTTATGCGGCGGACGGCCGGGGGGAGGTGCGGGTAAAAGCACCCCGCCGGTCGGTCGCGTCACGGGGCCTCCGCGAGGTGGCAGCTCCGGTACTGTGGACAACAGCAAGCTATCAATAGCTATTTTTACCATGGGTCAGCTCTCTCGAGGAATGCTCGAGAAAAAAGAAAAGAAAAGAAAACAATTTTCATATACACTCGAATCGAATTCAAAGACGGTTCTATACAGAGGCACTTTATAAACGCATATACATAAAATTAAGAATAAAACTCATTATAGTACCGCCAACTGTATCATAAAACTCATTATAGTACCGCTATCTTTTTTTATTATTTCATTAAACTAGTCTATGGTTTTAGGGTTTTATGGCTTTTTCTGAAAAAGAAAAGCGCACGCATGCGCAGTTCGAACTGTGAAAAAAATGGCGCACGCATGCGTAGTTTGGACTTAATTTCCCGCCCTTCCCATACATTTTTTTGCCGATCGTGTTTTTGTAACCTACTTACTTAGTTTAATTTAAATTTTTCCTAAGTGAAGATAAAGTAGTGTATGAAACTGCATATAACATAGGTATTAAAACACTCGAGTCAACCTTGACTCTAGTGTTTTAATACCCCTTCTTATATGACAGTTGCATAAACTACTATGTTTATACAACTTGGAGAAGGGACAAGCAAGCAGCCCACCTGATATTAATAAGTGCATCTCTTGTCTATAACAGAGCCTTGCTCCGTCACATCTATGCCCGTAATTTCACCGGCAACCAAAAACAAACCGGAACACAGCAATGTTGCTAGGCGGCTGAAATAGGTATAGTGGTAGTACTTTCCCTGATGAGCCCTTTCACATGAGGCTCTACTACTCTTTACTACTTGAAGGTATTAGGGTCAAAAAAGGGTAATTTGTTGAATACAGTCGCAAATGTCACAATGCCAATCCAATTATAATCTAATATCTAAACACGCGGTAGGTACTCTTGAAAAAAAATTTCCGGTATCATAGGAGAAAAGTAACGCACGAATAACAAATTATCTCAGTCCGATACCTGCAAATATATCATTTGAATCAATCAAGTAGGTACGTTAGTTTGGAATAGCGCTACTACTGGGCCTTCTTAGATAAATAAATCAACACAAGAGAAACCAGCGCAAACTTGATACGCGTGATATTGATACTATCCCTAAATAAAACCGACCAAGTACTCTTACACCGAGGGTTCAGACCACACGTTTCAAGGCAAAAAATCACGTGATCATTTACTTTTTATATTTTTTATGATTAGTAATTTTTGTAGTTATAGCGGCAAAAGAAAAACATAATTTTATGAGATTCATGATACAGCCAGATTGGCGGACTTATTACAGGGGAGGCTTATTTACTATTTTAATTAATTATGCTGTGTTCTATTGTTTGATTATTTGGAACTGTGTGGCATTTACAATTCTAATAACATCTATAATTGTGTTGTCTGAATCAATAAATGAATATAATTTAATAATAGGAATACGGTACCCTAAAAAGTATCGATTACAAACCAAAACAAGAGATACGATTCTGTTCAAAGTATAGTTTGTTAATAAGTCACAAACACAACACAGCACCTTGCTGTAAGTTTCACAGAAACATCCAGTTGATTACATTTATTAGGACTACTTTTAGATAACTTGTAATCATGCGCCTGCAAAAACTTTTCTGCTGTAAAACTATCCCCTAATGTCTTCAAATGAGATGAAACCCCCTTTATGATATGATGAGGGTTGCTCCATCGTAGACTTCAATATCTTCTATGCATAACCAAGTTTCGAAGTCTAAAGCTGACCCATCGTGGAAAAATAAAGGATGTCTCACTTACATTCACTTTCTATGTATTCTGTAACTAATACGTGTTCACTGTCCGAGCTTCAAAACACGACTGGATATCCTTCAATAATAAGCATAAGCCCCGAGGAATGCAAATTGTATTGAAAAGGGCATTTATAAAAGGATCAAGAGGCGTACCTGGTAAGCTGTGCGAAACCTTTCCGTTGTCTTTTATTTTGGTACCATTGACCCTTTTGGGGGAGTGAACTAACCTGTTTTGTTGGGACGAGTGAGCGTCTTGATTTGGTTACCATGTAATGAGGCTTCGCAGGTGTGTTGATACCTTGTTTATTTGGAAATGGTTCTTGACAGCCGAATTTGGTCATGATATATTGGCATAATGTTACGAAGTTAACTTTTACTTGGATAATAACGTAGTGGGGTGTTTAAATGTTCCGTACCAAAACGATGCCGATATCTGTTCGTCTTTGCAACTTCTAAAGAGCATTTTGTGATAGGGCTGATTGAAAATTTCTGAGGATGTGTTTTTATGGTGGAGTACAATTTTAAAGATTTAATAAGCACTATCGTAAAATTGCGATGTTTGCCTACATCGCATCGTTTGAACTTAGATTATATGATATGATAATATTACCTTTATGTATAACAAGGAATACTAAAAACCGGCCACGGGTCAGTCGGACCGTATGCTTTAATTCAGGAGCTTTTATTAGGGTTTTTATTAGACACGATTTTTGTTTTATAATTAGGAATTATGTTAATTTACTTTAATATATAAACTAGTGGTTTTGTAAGAACAGTAGAACTCGCGAGCCCTTATGCAATAACCAATGCTTTCCACTTTCACTTTTCCTTTTAGACTTTTGAGCAAATATGGGTAGAAGTTTTAGCTATTACTCGCGTTCCCTTGGTCTGAGGAGATCGAACCTGACGTCTACAGATGTGTCTTGCAAAGGCAGAGAGGACTGCGTAGCTTGATTAGTAAACGTAGATATACATTTTTCGAAAAAAAAAAAAAAAAACAGAAATTGAAATCCTACAGCATACTTCTCCCCTTTTCCCCCTCCACTCACCTTTTTTTTTCACAACATGTGTAGAATTAAATCCTTAGTGTGTCTTTTAAATTTAATTGAAATCCGTTGATAAATAACGCTACAGCAAACTTCCCCCCTTTCCCCCCTATTTTTACCTCAATCAAAAATCGCAATCGACTAAAAAAAATTTATAAATCAAGCTAAACGTGTGCCAATTTTCAAAAATGCAAAAATGCGACCTGTAGGCGTGAACGAACCAACCAACAGCCGACAGAAAGCGGACAAAAGCATGGCCAATCTCGAAACTGACACGCTTTGCTCGCTTCGCTCGCTCGATCAATTAATAAATATTACATGACTAGATACTAGATGGCGCTGTGTAAAATAAATATCCTGTAATATTTATACATTTATGAATGAATGCAATGAGTACTCACCGGTTCCATAGAGAGGCGACTGAGGTGGTGAATGTGTCATGTTGGAGTGGTACGGCGGCGCTTCTGTGCCGGGGCCCATCACGTGACTCGCGGGCCCGCCGTGACCGTTCACGGGCGCCGGGGCTCCGTTGGCGGTGGCGGAAAAACCATACTTACTGTCGCCGTACCCACCCTGCTGCATAAAGAAATAGACAATTGTACATGTAATAATGTACAATTGTAATGGTACATTTCACTGAGATCCATCTTACCTAATTCTGTCGCCATAATACAATTCTTAAAAAATGTTGTGTTCCGGCATTCAGAGGTAAGATAGCCCGTTCTTTAGTTTGTTGAGGGTTCCGGGTGAAGTGCGACTCCACCTTCGGCGTTATCTCAACTTGTTACCAGGTGAGATGAAGGCTAAGTTCTTCCCCGTCTACAATTATTCAAAAAAATTGCACTGGGCAATTCTTTTTTTTTATTTTTATTATACGACGGGGAAGCGCTTGGTCTTCACCTCACCTGGTTTACAAGTTATGATAGGATCGAAGGTAGAACCGCGCTTATCTTACCTCTAAATGTCGGAACATTTTAGAAATGTTGCTATGGCGAATGAATTAGGTAAGATGGTGGTAGCTAGCCAGGTGACATAAACAAAGTCCTGCCACCAACTAAACAGTTTTACTTCATACTTTTTAGTACTTAGCTTTAGTTTAGCTCCATTACTTTTTCAACATAGATAAAAAACAAAGTATCAGAGAGCGTTCTTGAATCGACTCCTGTCGTCAGTTCATTGAGCCTCCTCAAGCTAATCTCAAGGTCGCAAGGCACACTCCATTCGATCAACGAGCATTTATCCTTCGAAGTACAAAGAGAAATAGAAGAGCTGACAGGGACAAGACAAATCAAAGATACAAACCGTGTAAGGCGGCGGGACGGAATCCGGCATGTGGTTCAAGTCATCATCGCGATCCAAGTTGTCCTGCGTGGTCGCTATGGACGGGTCGGACGAGGACTTGACGAGGCGCGGCGCCGGCGGCGGACTCACTTCCAAGTCGCTCTCAGGACTCGACGCGTAAGAGAGTCTGTTCTCTGTGCTCGATGACATTGAGAACAGGAAGTCATCCGATAACGGCTCGGGCCTCTGTTGTCCGCCATTTTGTGAGCGTCCGCCATTTTGTGTCAGCCGTATTGTCCAGGAGGGTAGGTATGGAATGGGGTGATAAGACAAGACAAATGAATGATTGCACGTAACACGTTACAGAAACTAAAAACGTTTAGCGTCTGTGAATGATTAGTGTTGACACACGTGAATGCTAACATTCTATTTGAGTGAACTTTAGTGTGTAAGCGTTGGTTTTGAATGTTAGCATCCATTATAGGGTGGTATTATACACTGGTCAATTGGTGATTTTAAATTTACGTACGGGATAAAATCATGGGGCAAAACGTTTAACAAAGTTATTATAAATAAACTCGACAAACGTAATATAATTCATACACTATAAAGCATTTAAAAGCAACATAAGCAGCCAATATACAAAACGAAGGTTACAATGTGAGCAAATAAAATCAATCGAGTCGTGCTTAACCTAATGGTAACTAATTTGGTAACTCTTTAAACATACCTACTTCTTAAACATATCCTAAATGTTGTTCAGAGATAGGTTTATTAAGCGGCTGTACATCTTTTTCAGCATCTGACTGGTCAAGTTTTTCTATTTTATCTAACTCTTCAAACTTAAGGGTGGGTAATGATAAATTCCTGATTTTATTGAGCGATCGCTCGGTCACAGTGGGAAGAGTTCGTACTTCGCTATACCGTAACGGATCTAGCTTGACGCTGCATTTGCAGTTTGGGATTCTGCAAATAGGGCGAAGTGGCTTGTCTAGTTTGAACATCTGTTTAGGGAATTCCTTTTGAAGTCTAGCCTTCCATTCTGGGATTTCGTTCGAACCACGAACATCGTGTTCTTTGATGAAGAAAGACGCGGGTTTGTATTGATCTGAGACAGGGACCACGGAAGATGGTCTTTGTAAGATTGGCAGGGGAGATTTGCACGACGATTCCATCACGCTGTAGGGTCTGAACGATTGAGATTTGAAACCAATGGGGACCATTTGCTGTTGAGCGTTCGGTTCAGATCTTTTATATTTTTGTTGGTAGTAATTCTGCCTTTCCTCGTACGGATTGATGGCAAGGGTGTGTCTATTTTTGTTAGGAACACCGTAAACGTTGTTAGACATGCAAGGAGTGAGAGTTTCCGAATAGTAATACGGCACTACGTGATTCCTGTTAGCGTCATACAGATGATCGCGATGCTTGCACTGAGGGTTAGTGATAGCTTGCGGTGAACTCAAGGGTCTAGGGGTGGTGTGGTTGGGGATAGGGTACGAGATGGGGTAGAAGGCGGGGTAGGGGGAAGGGGGTATGGGGAAGTATATATCCGACACCATTTCAACGTGCTATACCAAGACAGAACAGAAACGTTGTTAATAAATATGTTCATGTTCTTAGAACTGCTATCACCATTTTTAGAATGATACCAAGGACATTACGATAGGGTTAATTATCAGACAATGGTGTTAACATATCTAAGAACATATAGAAAGAGCACATGTAATTTACCAAATGCACCAATTTGCCTTTACAAGCTACCACCTGAAGCACAATGCGTTTATGTAAACTGTAGATAGATACAAAGTTAACAGATATTACAATAGACAAGGTGATTTTTTCCCATAAAAAGATATAACATTTCAGATAAGAATATGTGTGACCATAGACCATTTTTAGTTTTTTTTTTAATTACTCACATATTTGTCTATTTAATTTTTAATTTATGTGCCCATAAGTAATAATATGGGCCCATTAATAATTAATTAATTATTGCTATATCATTTTTTTATATTGTACGACGAGGAAGCGCTTGTCAGTGAAACGCCCAGGACGTTGTTCCCGTTATCCCGTGGGAAATTACCAAAATCATATTTTTATGGACACCTACACTACAAAATGAAGCTAACCTTAAAATTGTAATTATCTAGGTTTGGACTATGCGTTGATTGTCAGTCAGCCAGCTTCACGATGAGTATATATAATAAGACAAAACCCTGAATTCCAAAACCCGTGGTCATTTTCACATATCGTAAGACTAAATGTGGGTGATTTCACAGAAAGTTAGATTTTAGATTTTAAAGAATTAAACCTCAAAGTTGATAAATAAAATCGTGAGCCAATCTCAATAAACATGTTTTACGAGAAAAGCATAATTCTCATTTGTATTCGCATGAATTAATATAAATTGTAGTTATAGTATATAGAAAAGATATAGATTGTAAAAAACTCAAGTTAATTTTAGGAATAAACAATCTTTTTATTTAATATATTTTATTTTCGCATGAATTTCTAATAATTTTTGTATTGAACGGGAAACTGTATTATATGCCTTCGACGAGGCAGTTCTCATTTTGAAACGTTATATCTCTGTATCACCAACAAATAAATAAATTGTATTGTACTATTATCGAAATGCACATGTATCCCGGTAACCAATAACAAGTATCCACAGAGAGAAAAGAGTCCTTCACCAAAACTGTAGGTGATGTCATACCTTAGTCTCGGAGACCCAGAGCTGTTGCTGCTGCGTCCTCTGTATGAGATCTAGCAATTTGCTGAACCAGGTGCCGAGGTTGGCTTCGGTGAGGGTGATGGTGTGAGTGAACACGTGACCCCACACTCGCTCCATGTGCTGGCATTGTTCTAGGACTTTCTTTGACGACTTGTGCGCAGATCTGACGGGATTTATTACGATTACATACAAATATAACAGGACATTAAATATTACAGGATATTAATTTTTACACAGCGCCATCTAGCCCCAAACTAAGCATAGCTCGTAATATGGGAACTAGACTACGGATACTAGACACAAAACAAACATCTATATTCATCACACAAATGTTTGTCCTGGGTGGGAATCGAACCCACAGCCTACAGCGCAGAAGGCAGAGTTACTACCAACTGAGCTATGAGGCTTGTTACATATCCGCTGGGTTCAACGTTGTGAGAACTTTCCCATACAAATGCAGTTCGTTGTTCATTTCGAATTTCGAATGATGGCAAATCCAATTCGAATTAAATTTTGAAGCTTATTATATGGGATAATCTGTGTTTTTGGTGCGTTACTTTTTTCTTATAAACGCAATTGAGTGTTTGGGGAAATACTTTTCCATATACATATTTTGATATGTGATGTTTGGGAAACACCCTACACCCTAATTAACTATATGTACACCAAATAAATTATTGCACTACTAATTAACTAAATTATTGCATATAAAAGTCATTAGGTTTGGTTATGCTTGCACAGTGAATAAAATTGAACGAGGCGAGCGTGCCGCGGTAGCAGCCGCCGAGTGACATTTAAGTATTCGATTTTGCTAATCTGTAAGCTATTTTCGTTGGTGCATTGATATACTAGACGGTCATTGACTATAGTAGTTGTTCATAGAACCTTAAATACTTTAAGATTATTACTAGTTATGCCAATTTTATAGGCAAATAGTATTTTTAATGTACGTTTAGTATATTCTGTTGGAATAAATTGATATTTTTCTTATGTGGGTTTTAACTACTTACTAACATTTTTTTACGACACGCACAAAAAATAACGCACAACAGACACAGATTATCCCAATCCGATTATAAAATAAAATAAAAACGTTTATTTCAGACTTTTTACCATAAATTAAAACAAAAAATCATACAGAAAGTAACATAATACAAAAAATAAAATGATAATTTCTTGCATTCTTGTTTTGTTATTACTTTACTTTAGTCACTATCTGTCAAGTGTAGAAAAAAACGAAACAAAAGCAATGTAAGATCAAAACGAGAATGCTATAAGACGTTGTGGCTAAGCCCCCAGGACTTGAGGTCATTGAGCCTCCAGTGGAGACCTCGGCAAAACAGCCTTCCTCAAATCCTGGGCCACTGTGGGCGAAGGCTGTGCGAGCTGCGGCGTAAGAGCCCATTATACCTGCAAAATGTCATTTGAATACTCAGCGATGAAAGCCTTAGCAATGCGGACTCACTTGGGCTGTCCAGCTCGGATCTGTTTAATGATGTGCTTATTATCCGCCTTCATGAACACGACGATGGGGTAGAACTGCGCGTAGTTGAGTCGGTCCACGGCGTTAGGCGTGATGTCCAACAGAGCGTGCTTGCCGCGCTCCATGATCGACCGGATACTGGACAGACGGATGATGCCCGCGGATTTCGTCTTGCTATCTTCTAAGGTGCTGTCCATTTCTATTGCAAACATTATTTTTATGGAAGGCTTTAGCTAGCGGTTACAGCTGAATGATCACAACATGCAAAACGGTTGTAATTTTTTGGAAGCGCACTTCACCCGAAATCCTCAACTGAGAAACTGGCTATCATACCTCTAAATGACGGAACAATCATTTAGAATTGTTGTTATGGCGATAGATTTAGATAAGATGGTAGCTAGCCAGGCTAAACAAAGTCCTACCACCAACCAAACCAAGCACAGTATTGTACCCCCCCGAGGATCGAACCCGGGATCCCTGGATCTGACAACGGTAGGTGAACCAATAGATCACAGAGGCAGTTAGCTGTCCAGTCTGCCTGCGACCACGGCTAGCTTCTAACTTCTTAAATACTCATCATAATTTGATTCGTGTAAAAATAATACATACTTATTATACAATCAATAAAGTACATTTATTCAATAAAAAGTACAATTAAACTAACTATGTACAAAGGAATCAGTCAGATTACCTAAGGACCGTTAGAAACGGCCTATAGGTAACTCAACTGTTCCAGACCAGTACCAGACGGAAGCGTGCCCAAGACACTGGCTGCATTGCCACGCTGAATAGCTATGCTAATTCGCTGGCCTAAATAAGAGCCAGCCCTTGGGTCACGTGTCGCCTCAATCAAAAGCCCCACAAGATTTTTGAAAACCCGGAGGGCACCGGCTCCCCACGGACCCAAGGTCTCCACCCCAAAAGGCTCAAATAGGTAAGCTCATGGTCTGATGACCATTCGGTTCAAGAACTATATTTTATATTTTTTTATACAATTGGCGCTTTAAAACATATACAACATGGAGGAGCAAGCCTGTTACAAGAGCTGCACCTGTTAAGTGCAGCTCTTGCCTTTATCAATAAAATTATTATAGTTTAAAATATCCCAAAAAATTGCTACGTAGTAAACAGACAAAAACTTTTTAAATACAATATGTAGAGTAATTTAAATGATATCAATGAAAGGAGCTTGGTTAAAATATTATAGTATATTCAGAAATGTCAATATAAAAAAAAACAATAGTTTTTTGGCTCTATTAAACAGTTGAGTTTTGTCCTTTACACCAATTGGGATTTCCATTGACGATATGTTTGATAGCAAAGCAACTCTAAACTCATTTGTTGTTTTCCTTTTTATACTACTAGGAGACGAGACAAGTAGCGCACCTGATGTTACGTGCATCTCTTGCCTATGACAAAGCCTTACTGCGTAGGTCACATCAACAAATCTAATTTCAAATTTAGAATTTAATTTCAAAAAGAAAAAAATAGAAAACATTCACTAAACCGAAACACAGCAATGCTGCTGGCGGCCGAAATGAGTATAGTAATTCTCCGGACGAGCCCTTTCACAAGACTTCCACTACTCATAAATTGATTTGATTTTTAAATTGTAATTGTATTGCTTCTTAGCGATAAGACCTCCATTATGTACATTTATTTTTAAAGTTATCCAGTTTTTATTTTTAAGGCGTGCAATAAAGTAGTTTTCATTCATTCATTCATTCATTCACAAATTCATTCATTCATTCACTCATTCGTTCGTTCGTTCATTCATTCATTCATTGCTGTAAAAGAATGTACATGAAAAGTGACTGACTGGGCGATGCGAAGTTGTCCGCGTGGTCCCGCCGCAGCGTGTCGCGCGCCACCTCCGCGGCGGCTCCCAGCACGATGACGGGCCGCACGAACCCCGCCTGCTGCAGCACCACGCGCTCGTACGCGGGGAACTTACTGATGCTGTCCGACAACACCACCTCGTCCCAGTGCTCCTGGAACGTCACACGCGGTCACACCACGGGGGGCGGGGGGCGGGGAGCGCTCACCCCACCCTGCAGCGCCATCTTCATTTTATACATGGAGATGGAACAGCCAAGCGCCCGCCTGGGGCCTTACCACAACGTCTTATCAATTCTCGTTTTGATATGAAATATATTCCCACCCAGGACAAACATTTGTGTGATGAATGTTTGTTCTGTGTTTGGGTGTTGTATCATATAGTACGTATGTATTTACAATAGTATTTAAGTATTATTACAGGACATTGATTTTACACAGCGCCATCTAGCCCCAAACTAAGCATAGCTTGTAATATGGGAATTAGATTACGGATATAATACTTAAACACATGTATTTACGTAAAGTATTTAAGTATTCTATCCGTAATGTAGTTCCCATATTACAAGCTATGCTTAGTTTGGGGCTAGATGGCGCAAAAATTGTGTAAATTAATGTCCTGTAATAATACTTAAATAATATTGTAAATACATACGTACTATATGATACAACACCCAAACACAGAACAAACATTCATCACACAAATGTTTGTCCTGGGTGGGAATCGAACCCACAGCCTACAGCGCAGGAGGCAGAGTTACTACCAACTGAGCTATGAGGCTTGAATATTACATTACTTTTGACTCGTTGTTTTTCACCCTGGATGAAACAAAAGTAAAGTAATATCAAAACAAGAATGCTCTAAGTCGTGGTACGCCCCCTGATGTTAAGTGGAACTCTTGCCTATAACAAAACCTTACCGCGTAGATCATATCCACAAAGAAATAGTTAAGCTGCATTGTATTTCGCCCGTCAACTTGAGGCATTTGTTAAGCCTTTTCACTCTCAAGGAACTCTATAAGTCTTAATAATCAACTCATAAAAAAAATTGAACTTAAGGCGTAATGGATGTAAACCCAACGAATGGACATGAGAAACAGTGATGAGTGCTAAAGTTATTTCAAACTGTGAATCTGTGATAAGGCCGAAGGTGGAAACGCACTTCGTCTGGAATCCTTAACAGTCTGAGGAACTGGCTCTAAATTATATAAATATATAAATAAATATTCTCTAAATGTCGGAACAATTTAGAATTGTTGTCATGGCGAGATTACTTAAATGTACAAACATTTAAAAAGTAGCAGACTAACGCCTTTTTCCCTGCGAGGCCTCACCTCTGATCCCTACTTGGAGCGTGTATCTTATGAGGATCACCTGCTAGGGGGTAGCCACAGGCACTTCCTTACGTTCGGGATAAACAAGTAAAGTTTGCAAGTTTATTTTTTACTATACGATGGAGAAGCGCTTGGCCTTTCTCATCTGGTTTCAAGCTATGATAAGGCCGAAGGGTGAAACGCACTTCACCCGGAATCATGCGCTTTAAGTTTGGGTAATATAACTTAGTGGGTAGCATTACTATGTAATCTGTCCATTTGCTTATTTTACTTTATAAGTAATAATATAAGTAAATAGGCCATAAACTAAATGTAGTGACAGGTGACTCCCGCTCCCGGTCGTTCTTGGTGCAAAGGATTGCCATCGCTATTCAGCGAGGTAATGCTGCAAGCATTATGGGCACCTTTGCACCGGGAATGGTCAGGGGCGGGTTATTTAATGACTAATTTGTTATTTTCACATAGATTATAAGTTTAATTGTAACTAACATAGGTATAATACGGTCCAATAATGGTCTGAAATAAACATCTTGTTCTTTATAAGTAGATCATTTTATGTAAGTACTTTTCTGCCATAGTAAATATTATTTCTAGTATTGTTAACACCATTTTGACTCTTATAACAGTCCATTACATCGAAACTTTGTCTGGTAGAGATCGCTTTTGAGCGATAAGACCGCCCATTGTTACACTACTTGGATGGTTCTCCTTGTTATTTCGTTGAACAATAAAGAATGTTCAATGTATGTGTGTCACCTTGCCGAGACTCTTGGTGCGGCGATGCGTGGAGCGCCGCCTCCGGAAGAAGTTGTGTTTCCCGTCGTTGCCAGACATGTCCTTCTTGGTGGCGTTGAACTGCGCGGTCGCCAACTCCTCGGCGCGCGCTTTGTTCGGGATTTCACCTTTTTGGACTTCTTGGTTGTTGCGACCTGTGCTCGTACATTATTTGCACGAATTAGTCAAAGTCAATAGTAAATTCAATACATGATCTGTATATATATCAATTATAATATGTATATTATAGCATAGCTATTCAGCGTGGCAATGCAGCCAGTGTCTTGGGCACGCTTCCATCTGGTACTGATCTGGAACAGTTGAGTTACCTATAGGCCGTTTGTAACGGTCCTTAGGTAATCTGACTGATTCCTTTGTACATAGTTAGTTTAATTGTACTTTTTATTGAATAAATGTGTTATAATAATAAAAACATGTGATTATATTACTAATCCTAGGACCCATAGATATATATTCCTTTTCATATGAAGCTATCGTGACATGGACACTGGCAGAAAAGTGACCGGTTTGAAAGAAAATTGCTATGCAACAAAGAAGTTGAAGTTGAAGTTTTTTTAAAGATTATTTTGAAACTCAAATCGTCAAACCTACCGCCTGTTTGGAATCGCGAGCAGCACTCAATGAGAAAGGAAAGAATCCCGGGCCAGTTAGTTTTTGATAATAAATTCAATAGTTAATAGACGGTTAGGAGCCCTATGACCTTATAGTAGGTATACTTAGATGAATGAGTTAGTAAATAAACTATTTGTGAAAGTATTTCAGGAACAGATCAATTCCTATATTTCTTATAATATTAGGCAGTACCATTGATGGTACAACTGGAACCGATTTGTCCCACTAGTAATATTGATGGTACAATTGACACCGTATTATACTGACTTGTCCCACTAGTACCATAAGTCTATTAATATCTATAAAGTCTATTATTTTTAAATTACAACGTAAATACTAATGTATTATAAAATCTGGATAGCATTTCAGGTAGAGCTCATGGAAATATTATCACGAGTATTAATAGATTCAATTCTGATATATCTGCCGGACCACTTGTACCATGAGCAGTTGATGGTATGACCATTGATAGTACAACTGGCACAGATTTGTCCCACTAGTATAATTGATGTTAATACTGGCACCGATTTGTCCCACCATAGATGGTACAACTGGCATCGAACTGTACTAACTTGTCCCACTAGTATCATAAGTCCAACTTACTATTATTTATATATCACGAATATACCTATAATAAAGAAATAGTCAAAGTATGTGAGGTACGGGTAGCGGGAGTTTTTGTTGTTGTTTGTAATCTGTGGTTAGATAGTTACCTATCCTGTAAACCTGCCAGGCGCCGACAGTTCCGTTGTGCAACGTGTCCACCACGTGGAACACGTCGCCGCACCGGAACGACATCTCGCCGTCGGTCGGCTCGTTGTAGTGGAAGTGTGTCTTTATGTGGAACGAATCACCAGCTGCAACATACATACAACCTTACTTTATTTTTTTTGTACGACAGGCACTTGGCCTTCATCTCACCTGGTTCAAAGTTGAGATAAGGCCGAAGGTGGAGGCGCACTTCACAGGGAATCCTCAACAAACTGAAGAACTGGCTATCTAGGTGAGATGAAAGTCTTACACCTACCCGTCGTGCTAAAAAAAATCCTCAATAAACTGAAAAACTAGTTATCTTACCTCTAAATGCCAGAACACAACAATTTTAGATTTTTTTTATGGCGACAAAAAAATAAATATTTCAGGTTATTATACATATTTCAGAACATTAATTGTGTAATTAATGTTCCGAAATATCTAGCCCCAAACTTAGCAAAGGTGTAGATAATACACAGAATGAAGCTACCATTCATCTGATGAGATCCTTTACATCGCCTTTTACATCCATGGGCTGAGTTGGAGGGGTCGATATTTCCGTTTCCCTTACAAAAGTTTCATCAAGTATAATAAAGATAAGAATATATGTGCTACTAACGCATCTGTCCGCTGGCCACCGCGTTGTACTCTGTGGGCGAATGCTGCACTATAAGGTCAATCCGTTCCTGAAGACTTAGTAGATACAAGACTGCTTCCTCGCGCGTCACCCCTTTCATTTCCATTTCATTCACCTGCAAAACAAACAGAGATTTACAAATGTTATAATGACACAAGAATTCACAACCCGCGACGGGAGTTTTTAGACTTTTTAGAGGCGCATGTGATATAGAACAATCACTGAAATAAATGTTAATAAAACTAAAATTCTTTAAATTAATTAGGCATCTTACTTGACTCTCAGCAGTTACAAATAATTAATTTTGCCTTGGCGTAACTTTAAAATGTTTTGCCTTAAATATTGGACCCCTTGCCCTTTTTTATAATTCTTAAAAACCCTAAAACGTACCATTGCTTATTTCATAAGGGCAATCTACATAAAAATTTTCAAATGCCTCTCAGAGATCTGTGTTTTCCGAGATATGCAAATATTTCACTCCGCACTTTGAACCCCATTTTGAACCCCTGGGTGCGAATTTTGAAAATTTCATTCTTAGCATTGTATCAAAAATTTAGTTACTGCTCTTTTTTCGGAAGTTATCGGGAGATAGGCAGCCATTTACCTATTTATATTTGTGTTTACTGATACCTTTAGTATTTTGTCAGCCGGCTGCAGCCCCTGCAAGGCCGCGGGACTGGCGGGTTGGACTCCAGACACGAACACCCCGGAGTGGTTGCCGCCGCACAGCCGCAGTCCTACTGAACCTTCTTTTTGGAAACTTATTAGTCTTGGCTCCGATCTGAGAACAAGACAAATTTACAGAGCGTATACACAATATTGTTTGATTAGAAACCAGAAAGGGAATCCTCATAAAATCCATGCTCTGAGTAGTAATCAGAGGTGAATCCTCGAAGGGGAAAAAGTGATGAATCTGTTTGTTTGCTATCCTAAGCACTACAAAAAAACATGTACAATGCACTGGAAAAAATATCCAGTTACGTACTATCCCAAAACCTTAAAAATGATTTAATTGAGCATAGTTTGATTACACATAATTGAAATTAATATATATATTTAATATTGATTAATATTAATATACAGTTCGCTCCACAACATTATTTTAATGTGTTACTTACGATGGTTTTCTCTGATTTTGCATCCCCTCTTCTTCATACAGCTGCCTTCTACTGCTGTAATAATCTGTGGAACAGGAAGATACTCTCTTTCATATTGGATACAAAACATTCACCAACAAGACAAATGAACTTTTTTTATAGTTCAAACTATTAGGGAACTATATGGCCAAGAGGATAGACGTCCGCCTTCCGATCCAAAAGACGTAAATTCGAATTTGATCGTGCAAATACAATGATCTAAAGATGAAGGATACAACATCCAGGCATGTGTCTTTTGTAGACGCACATTTTTGTTCCTAGTTCAAAAATATACATGTATAAAGTTACAATCTTCAATTAATTAAAAAAAATGTTTTAATTGCTCAGTTTGTGATTTTTTTCCGCCCTTGTGGTCTAGAGTTTCGGCCATCGTTCGATCCAAGGGGCAAAAATTTGCGCGGTTTGGTTGGTGAAAGGACTAGCTACCACCATCTTACCCAATTATGACGCCATAACAACAATTCTAATTGTTGTGTTCCGACATTTAGAGGTAAGATAGCCAGTCGTAGTCTGTTGAAGATTCCGGCCTTATCATAGCTTGACACCAGGTGTATGAAGGCCAAGTTCTTATCCGTCGAAGATTTTATTTTGATTATGTTTACTGTAAGTTGACTGTTTTTAAGAGTTGGGGTCAGAGGATATGCATCGAAGGGGGAAGTCAGTAGTACGTACCTTCGTTCCTCGGAGGCGGCGGTCGCGGCGGTTGTTCAATGTCCATGGGCCCTCTCCGGTTGTCCCCTGGCCCTCCTCTCACAGGCGCCGCTACGTACAGATTCTGGCCACTGCTGGAATACCCAGATGATACCGCTTCCGATGTGGGGTACGTTGCGGTCTGAGGTGTTGTGGCGTCTGGAAATCAGACACGAGCTAGTCAGATTTACACAGTAGATATTCCGTTCTCGTGTGTCGCTCCCAAACTACTGAGGATCGTGACTCCTTTGTTGCAGTCTATTCATGACCTGTCTCCATCGGCTGTCTTATGCCTCATGGAGAGCATCTCCAGGTTGTCTAAGAGCTAGTCTGTCTTGTTTGGGCTTGGGCGCTTGGGCCTTCGTCCTCGGTGCATTTTGCCTTCTACTTTTTGCGGGGTGTATGCCGAAATACTGCAGTATCCCATGCAAACAAGTCGTGGATAAAATCTCTCGGGAATACGCCCCAAAACTAAACTTTGTACGATGGGAATTAGATGACTAATGAATAAGTGATAAGAAGAGCTTAAAACCTGAACGTTAAAAAAGCAACGCCTTCGAACGAAGTAGAAAAGTCAAAGTTACGTTCACCGATAGCATTTTTTTGTCATTCTACGACGAGGAAGCGTTTGGCCTTCATCTTACCGGGTGTCAGGTTAAAATGCCTACTTCACCTGGAATCCTCCATAGACTGAGAACTGGTTATCTTATCAGGCTTAGGTGAGTTGTTGGTAGCAAGCCAGGCGGCTTAACAAGCCCTACCACCAACCAAACCAAGGACAAATTTGTACTCCGTTGGGGATCGGACCGGGGACCTCCGGATCTGACACCGGTGGGCGAACCACTAGACCACAGAGCTGGTTGTTTATCTCATCGGAACTTTTTTGACGTAGTCAACTGCAGCTTTACTGTGATGATTCACTGCAGTATATGGTATATATGGATTTAATAGCTTCGCTTACGCATTTCCGACTATACGTACAACCTTTACTAGAAATTTATAAATTTTCAATTTTGAAAGTGTCCCAACAATTCTGGGCACATAGTCATCATTCATTTTTTTTTTATTATCAAACAAAGAACTCAAAACCGCATTTTTTTTTTTCAAAATCTTACTTTTCCAGAAAATTTATAAAAACAAATTGATTTTCTCTAATGCAGAACTTTATATTCTGAAATCGAGCACGTAACTCCTAACTTGACTTTTCGATAACTCTCACGGTTTCAGACTTGGCCTCAGTCGCCCTGGAAAAAAACTCACCTGTACACGACAAAATATACCTTATTTAGATTGTTTAAAAAAGAACTGTACCGCAAATCGTAGTCCCCATTTCTGAGGGTCGTGATTCCCCTGCAAAATAAGTTAGGTTCGGACAATGTTCCGCCTGCTATCTGTCTTGGCGGCGTGAAATTTCGTATCCAAAGTCGTCAAATCTAGTCAGTCCAATAATCCAGTAGTGAAAGTAGAACTAGACGATTCTCTTGGTACTCTACAAAACGTGGATACTTACCCAAGCTGCTGTAGTTGTTCTGGTAGTTCCCATTGGTAACGGTCTCTTCCCGAATAAGATCTCTCGTGACGGTGAGGTTGAGGCGATCCTTGCAGGCTTCCACCAGTTTCCTGGCTTCCTTCAGAGTCATGACGTCAGAGACCGGGGTGTTGTTGATCTTGGTGACGATGTCGCCTTCGCAGAGACCCTGCCCGCCTTGATTGAGCTGTTCCCGCGCGCGCATGGTCAGCTCTTTGACGTAGATCTTGCATCCTAGGACTAGGCCGAAGTCTGGGGGAAATATTAACAGATATATGCCTTGTCACATCAATGTCAATCAAGCATTCGATTCTGCCTTTTCCCTTATACGCAAATAACAATACTTTTGGAATTTAATGGTTTTTGACATAACCACCATGCTTGGCAGGCGGATTTATGATCGGTGTATTGGTTTAATATGCTCAGAATGTTGGTGTTGCCCATCCCCTGGTGTATTTTATTCGCTTAGTCGCCTTTACGACATCCTCTGGAGGAAATGGAGGGGTCCTATTCGTTAGCCGGAAACAAAACGCTAAAGCAACGCTGGCAAAAGCCAGCGTTTCCGTTACTCGGGGTAGACCACTTGGAGTCATTCCCTAATAGTAGGGGAGCCCAAGCGGGGATTTCGGGATTTACTAAAGCGCGGCAGATTAATATACAGGGGGATACCTTGTACCCGGTTAAGTACCTCCACAAAACATGAGGCCCATATATAAGGCCGCCCGTGAAGGATACAGGATCAGATTAGTAAAAAAAAATTGACTATCAGAAATTCTCGAGCGCGTCAGATTAAGGTAGGGTGAGTTAATTACATCCTAAAAAGTGTATATTCCACTAATCTGACAATTTGAGAGTGACGTAAAAAAAGGGGAGGGCAACAAAGTTGTAAAAAAAAAACGTCATCTCGACATTCTCGAGCGTAGCTAAATTTTTTTTTATTTTGAAGGAAATAATTCAAGAATAATGAAAAATATATAATCTGACGATTTCCGCAAGCCGAAATAACAAAAATTCGTCGATAAAGTTAAATGCGTGCAGCTGCGTGATGCCTACATTTCCTTCTCCGCGTTTCTATTCCTCTCTCACTCTTTCTCTATCTATTACTCTCTCACTCCGTCCCCACTCTGGTTTCTGTTGCCATGACGCCATCACAGCTGATCATAAAGACTCGTTCGTGGCATACTGTTTACAACGTGTTTCCAACGTTTTGGCTTTTTTGGCTATTTTAATATTATTTGTGTGAATTAATCCATTCAAAAGTTATTTCGGTTTGAAAATTCCAAAAATAGTGTTCTATGAAACTTCTATCAGACTTTCGAGCTGGGAGAGCTCAAATGCATAGAAATATTATTTCTTTGAACTCAGCGAGCTCAAAATATCACATAAATAATATTTTGAGCTCAAAAATGTCATAAGTACAATTTCAAGCGCCCAGGAATGGAATTAGCGGGAAGTTGCAGGGATGACCTTTAAAGTGAACCGTTTTTCTAATTTTTTTTTGTCAGATCAGGCGAATCCCTCTAGATAATCGTCAGATTATGAGACAGTACGTTTAGAACATAAAGATGAACCATATATATATATTAATCTGACGCGCTTGAGTATTTCAAAATGGCGATTTTTTTTTGCACATTATGAAAATGGCCGCGAGTTTGCGTCCCATCGAAATCGTCAGATTAGTGAATGAGAGCTTTTTTTTGGTGTACTTAACACTCCCTTAGAAAATCTGACGCGCTCGATAATTATTTTTTTTTTCATTTTCAACCCTTAAATACAACCACCCGCATCATGCAAACGATCAGATTAACATACGTACATTATTAAAAATACGTAGGGCATTGATGCTATCAATATCTGATGCGCTCGAGGATGTCCATGCAACAGTTTTTTTTTACATATTTAAAATTCTATAGCCGCTTCCCCCACCGATGTAAAGGTATATATCATATAACATTTTTTTCTTCTTATCATCTAAGCTTTGCATCCCAATAGGTCTCTACGACGCTCGAGTAAATCCCCATTTAGCCTCGTGGGCTCCCCTACTATAACTGAGTGAATCTTTACGAGCAAAGTTCGCTGAACAATATTACAGTAAAGCTGAGGAATAATATTAAGCCACTGACCTTCCTTCTTCCCATTCCTAGTGAGCGCGAGTTTGATGGTGGTGGCGGCGGTCGGCGGCGGCGCAGGCGCCCGTCTCCTCACCACCAACGACACGGTGGCCCCCGAGTCCCTGAGGACCTGCACTGCTCGCGCGTACTCCACATTCTCCAGGGGGATTCCGTTCACGGAAACGATTCTGTCGTTTACTCTGCGAAATAAATGTACGGATAGATGAGTCCCCATGCTGTGTATCGACCGAGTTATTGACCAAGCCGCCTTTAGCCTACTCTGTCGTTCCGTCTGTTCTTACCTTTAACTCGATGGGTGCTGTAAAACACTCACGGTATGTTTTACATAGAGAATGAAACGCTCAGCACCCAACGAGTTAAAGGTTTTTATATCTTTCAATACGTAATAACTGGTAAAATTTTTACCTTATACATTTTAATAAGGGTGTATCGTAAAAACACGATAGAATTGAAACTTTTGTATCACAGGGAAACATTTTAATTATCTCCCACTCTACCTGACACAGTGCCCACCACTTTTCGTCACACAAAAACATTGATCAGAATTTCAAAGCCATCCCATAAAAGTTTCACTTCAAAAATATGAGAATTCAGGAAACGTACTTTTAGCTTTTTATTTAAGTTCTATAGTAAAAATGGTAAAACCTATGAGCGTGAAACTAGGTGTGATTATAGAGTGACAAATACTAAAAGCAGACTGAGTGCGAGTTGGACTCGCGTTAAGGCTCCGGAAAACATCCTGTTATTTTGTTGTAATATCCATACTTCATAATACATACATTAACAAACACGGGTTTTACTCACGTATACACTTGTTGATGTAGGTGTATACGTGAGAAAAACCCGTGTATGAAAAATTACGACTCACGCAAGTATCGAAATTCATAAAACCAACGTGTCGAGATGATAGATGACTTACTGTAGTTTGTCCTCGGCCGGTCCCCCTCTCAACACATCGGAGACCGCAATGGAGGGGTCTCCGCTGGCGAAGTGTGGGTTATCGCGTCCCCCGGACACGGCGATCCCGAACCCGTAGCTTTGTACCCTGTTGAGACGCACACGATGCGTCTCCCATCCTGCGCTACGTTCTGCTGTCTGAAATATTAAAAAAACATTTAAGACAGTTTTCAAATTTAACGGTTTAGAAGGCGTGCCCATGTTTTGCTATTTTGAGAATTGCGCCATCTAGCACCAAACTATTGCTTAGCTTGTATAATATGGCAACGTACATAATTTATGACTATATTTCCTGAGGATGTATCGTGTAGAGGCGAAACACTTGTCGATTTTTTTTTCAAACTAATTTAGCGTATTTGTTAATAAATATTTTTCTGTTTTCAGGTTAATATTGAGCGATGCATTTCCGCAAAGTAACGCCTGAACCAATGAGCTAAATGCATACTTATCAAACAACAACACCCAAACACAGAACTTCCAGATATTAAAAAAAAAACTGGTACAGAATATTTCATGGGGTTTTAATAACTGCTGGATAGTTAATTAATATCTCAGATCACCTAACCAGACCAAAATATATGATTCTTTATCCTAAAAGTATTTTCGATATCGCTTATATTATGGCCCTGAGCCTACGACTATAACTAATAAATTGAAACCAGCGAATATACTTAAACGTATATTAGCTTCTTTAAAGTTAAAACGTTAAAATGATTATGCTTGTTTCTACCGAGGTTTACCTACATAGGATTAGCTCATAGCTGGAAAATATAACGTTTCGACCTTGACCTAAACTAAAGGGTGACTATGTTCTACTAGTCACTTATAAATAGACATAATAAATGCGCATGGGCGCAGTAACTAGATAAGTAGTATCGTTTATCTATGCTTATCTTTACTAGAAAAGAGTGAAATATCAGCTTGTAACATAACTAAAAGCCTTGCTCGAATGGACACAGCCTACATTTAAGTTTCTAGAACCGGTACATCAGTGAACCGTTTGACCTTGAGGTGTTGTATGTAAGTATAGAGAAGCAAAGCACTGAAGCTAGGTTTTCAGGTTAATACAAACAGTCCGCTAAAGTCTGTTTTTACAGCGCATCACACAAAGAAGCAGGTATAGCGGTATCGCATACTTTTATTTAAAAAGATTAAAATTAACTAAACTAAGATTAAAGAGTCAAAGAGCATTACCTCTACATGTAGATTTGGCATATGTAAGATTAAAGAGTCAAAGAACATTACCTCTACATGTAGATTTGGCATATGTAAGATTACAGAGTCAAAGAGCATTACCTCTATATGTAGATTTGGCATAGGTATGTAGGTTTGTATTACATTATAAGTATAACTATGTTTGTTTAATAAGGTATTTAAATATCATATTAATAGTATATATTTATATCTATTGTATCATGAAGTTTGTCATATTATTCCTATGTCAGGTATGTTATTTATGAATGTTGTACACTTTTCCCATTATATTTAAAATGTTGGTTTTATCTCCTAAGGTTTGCTTAAAGATAACTTCTCTTTTTAGGGTTAAGCTCGCCTTTGCCATACTTTTTATTTGTAAGTTAAATTGCATTATTATATCTGTATATTTTTTGTTATTATGTGTTTGTACAATAAAGTATAAATAAATGAAGATAAGATCCTGAAATTTCTCGTTCATACTGATTTGACCCTGACTTTTTCTCTTCACTTCTCTCAAATGCTAGATAACAATGAAGAGAAGCAAGGGTTAGAGCACCACAAGCGTTGGTAATCAAACGTGAACAAGGCTTTAGCATATTCATAAAGCTCCAATGGCGGAATCTTAAGGAAACACAACTAACTTGTAACCAAAACACGACATGGAATGTTTTCTATCGAAGTATTGAAAGTCGATGGCATTTGCATAGCCGAAGCTACAGCTTTGCGTTTGTATGTTAAATACACACAGAAAGGACGCGAAAAGAATTTAAACCAACTCACAGTTGATGTAACACATTTTAAAATAGGTACATAAGGAATATACGGACGTAATGTAGCTACCTAAGCTTAGAGCCTTCTTCTTCGGAAAATTTAGAGAATCTGCGCGTCTATCTTTGAAGTAATAGATATCTAGAGAGATATTATTTTATATACTGTGAAGTCCCGGTTCACTTTTAGATCAATAAGGTCTTATAGGTACAAGACCGAAGAACTGAAGGTCTAAAACATACAATCTGAACCACGCCACTCCTGATTGCGTGAGAACATGGAATTACGATTTTCCTCCACGCTGCCTGGATTGCCCTTTTACTAACGAGTTGCAGAATTTATGCTATTTGCGGAATGTTTAATAATTACCTATCTAACTTAAATTAAATACACATTAAGTAAATAGTTTCAACTTGTAGGTAGAGTAATGAAAATCTTGATGTTATGACGCTTAGAGGTTTAGTGAAAAATGGCCTTCCATAGAATCCAGAATGGTTTACCTATCAATTTTGAGCGTGTCCGATTAGATTCAAACTTTTAAAAATTATAACTGTAATTGGAGAGCGGAACTACCCATCCTACAGATGACCCTAAGCAAATGCCACCCAAGGAATAATAGGTTTTAACCTTGAAACACTTCACTAATACTGACAAGTCGAGACATGATATGAAACTGGATTCAAGACTTCCAGTGTCGTCTCATGATTCATACATTCCACGGCACCTCCTCAAACCACAGTTTAAAGATATGGCGTTGCTTTAAGACCCGTAAAATACGAATTAATACTAAAATGCTACGGGACTATATTTCCATAGGTAACTTAATTCTAATTCTAGTTTGGGGGGTGGGGGGGAACGTCACACAATGGGGTGTATTGTGCATCACCCCCTGCTATCCTGAATGCTACATAGACATAGGTAAACAGTACCTAAGAAAAGTTTTACTGAACGGAAATTGCGATATCACGATAAAGATCAAAGTAGACTAATGGCATGCGATAATAATGAAACCCGTAGCACAAAATGCTCGTAAAATTGCACACGAAGCTGCAACCCAATTTACATCTCAATTCATGCTCAATGATGATATTAAAGATAACCTATATAATATTAATAGATAGGATAGGGCAGTCTGGAAGGAGTGTGTGGAGGCCCAGTAGCGGGACACTTACGGCTACTAATTTTAATAAAACTTAGGTTATAACGAATTAATTATAGTTCACATATTTCAGAGAAAACTTCAGGGAGGAGTGGAGATTTGGCTTACTTAGTGAAGAATTGCAGATCAACACTCGACGAAGACGTAAATAGTCCCAGATACATGACATGTTGACAGGTTAATCAGATGGATAAGTTTCTAAATACCTGCCCATATTTGTACAGTATGAATATACAATGGCATTAAGTATTGAGCAACACGGGTCATAGTACCATGGAGTCTACGCCCTGGCGCCTACGCTGATCTAAAGCATGTTTTATGCAATAACGCAGTGTAATGTGGTGATGAATATAAACACACGATAAGTTATCAGATTATGCAAGAATAATAAAACATTCTTGGGCCACACACCAGGGAATTGTCATAATCCGAATTCCTAACGAACATATAATTTGCCAAGTCAGTGTCAGCAGTTGGCGTTTCGTATGTTATTGACCGCCGTGCTGAAAACTGCAGCCATACCCATCTCATGCATTGCCCCACTGCACTCCCGGCCGCCAGACGATCATAGAACCTGGCGGCCTCTGCCCCGCGAAATACTGAGAACACCCGACTCTCCGCTATATTGTAGTTGGTGTGTTGCGGAGCCTGAAAAATGCAGGCTCGTTCTATCATAGACCTCGTCCATATGTGCAAGTTTCAAGGTCAAGATTACCCTTACAATCTAAAATAAACTATATTTTTATAAAAGAAATCGTCCCTTTTCGGTCGGAACAATGTTTTATCTCTAAGTGGCTCATAAAATAAAATAATTATATGTATGAGGGCAATTTTTTTGTTTGTCGGTATTCTACATGTTGTTTTTGGAGAGTGTGCACTCCCAAACCTCCGCGCATCGACGGCACACAGCGACTGTTTGGCGCCGGCCTTCGGCAGGTAACACCTGCGATAGGACAATTCATCCATAATCGTAGCTCAACGGTTACGATCCCAAGTAGCCGAGTAAAGTGATAGGAACCAAGAATCCTTTGCCTGAAATCCGTAGCCTTGTTGCCAACTGCTTCCACATTACACGGAATCGTTTACGTTTACGATATGTTTATAAACATTACCGTAATAAAGTCCAGTGTCGCTTCGCGTCGTTACCGTAATGAGTTGGCTTCCTGGGAGGTAATATTGGTAATGTTGTAAAAGCGAAAGTTTGCTTGGATGGATATTTGTTCCCTCTTCACTCCCAATTGAACGGAGACTGCACATTAAGATATGTATTTGGACCGGGAACAGGACATATAGGCTACTTTTTATACTTACTATAAATCAGTTCCCGTAGGATAGAAATGGAATGTCATACATCGCCAAACAAAATTGATTCGTTCGATTTTTACCAGGTACCTAAATAAACGTGGTATAGTTTTATGCTTTCATATAATGATTTGGTTTTATTCAAATCATTCATATGCAAACGGACCTTTTTCGAGATTTTTTTTTTTCTGTTTTCCACTTGGTGAAACTTTCATTTTTTATATTCATATTTTAATTTTTTAATGCTAACTGGTTTTCAGAAAGTATCTTTGCTTCTTCAGCTATGTCTGGTGGCATTATATATACTTCATCTCCGACGTACATAGTCTCATTTTTTATTAGACAAATTAAAAAAAAAATGCTTGTTTATCTTCAGAATCATTAACGTTCCAAATATGACTAATAAATATTTTTAAAACTAAAATTATATCTTTGATCACATGACATCAGGTATCTAGTAATTTCGCGGATGTCACCTCAAGGCACACATTAATATGAGTTTTATAGCCCGACCCGAGGCAACTTCTGACATAAACTGATTCATAAGCCCATAAGAATTATCATTTGAAATTATGAAAAAGTATAAGCCTTATAAGATTAGGTACCTATCTAAACTGTACGAGTGTTCTTTTTTCTAGTTTACCTAGGTATCAGTAGAGTTCACAATAATGACAAGAACCACTTTTTTCGAACAAGTTAACGTCCGGGATCTTGTACCCACCATACCGTGATAAACTCCCGAAATACATAATAAACTTTATAGTACAAAATAATAACATCGAATAATACAAACATTAGGCGGCACAGTGTATTAGTGCATTGGGCTGTCTTATCGCTCAAAGTGATAAAAAAATAGAAAATGAGTAAAAGCTTCTTTCAAACCTACTAAAAACCTAAAACCTCTACTAAAGCGCAAAAATATGGCGAAAATAATAATATAATCTTTTATCAAGAAATATATAAATTTGTGGCAGGTATATTGTTGCTGATTTACTGAACGGGATTTTAAGAAGTACCTTGGTAAGCTTTAATCGTAAAAAAACATACAAGGTTTTTTCTTGGTGCGTCCCTACACCAATGAAGGAAGCTACCCTAAAAGTTCAAGCCTCTGGACCTCGGGTTCAGGCCTTGCGTTGGTTGTCAATCAGTCAATAAGTCAACACATCAATGTTAAATAGGCTATTCAGGTCAATCGCTTAAATTCATACGTAAGTATTGTTTGTGCGATAAATGCTCTTGTTGCTCTCGTCACATCTCATGCACGCTTTCTCTAGAACTGCGGATTCTGAGAGATGTTTAATAATTCATTCATCTAACGCGCGGTAAGAAGTCATTACGATAATACTTTATTATACCCTACTTTACATTATTAGCACAGCTACACAATGACGAATTTCTTTTGTAAATGTAATTTGGGATAAGAATGTTTTAATTTTAACCCAAATAAGGTTTTATTTATGATCCCTAAGGATTTTTTACATTACGTCACTTGCACTAGGGGTGTTCCAGGGTGCGGCGAACGGTTATCATAGAAAATGTATGTTTGCTTGTAGTTTTGACTAATTAGTTCCTAAAAACGAGCTAGCTAGTTTAACAATAGCTAAGTATATAAGAATTTATCATCAAGGGGCTGATGTATTGAGTCTACCATGAATTACCATATTATCCAAGTCCCATCAAAACACTGACCTGCAATTTCTCAAATCCAAAGTTATCCAATTTCATATTGTTCATTGATTACGGCGAAACTTAACTTTTCAGTTACAATCACAAACCGCTCGCATTTTAAAACACACACATGAATTTTTGAGGGAGTTTAATATCATGCATCAGAATTATTTAAACAAATGGTGTTCGCGGCTTCGCGGTTTTATGCACGTACTTAATTTGAATTTAGATCAGAAACATTTTAAAAATAAACACGGCAAAGGTTGTACTGTAGGCGTCCAACGATGACGCAGTCGCGCGCCTTATGAGTTCGAACAACCTTGCTTTTGGAATAGAGCCTGTAGGTACATACTCAACAACATAGTTATAGTTCTCAAATGCTTCATACAGAACTAAAGCACAACTGTTTTAGACTGTGGATGTACTGTTATGCAAATTACAGCATTGTTTACTCATAATTTAGCGGATGGTAGCTGTATCGTGGGACACATTTAGCAGAGAGACGAAGTATTGACCAAACACAAATAGGACGATACCAGCTGTTATGCAAAACGCTGAAAGTAACGCTAGAGTTCCAAATCGTAGTGTTCTATCCTCATACTATGTTGAAGATAATGTTAGAGAGAGCCTTAAAAATATCCACCTCTGCGGTTATGTGGTTTACCCACCGGTATTAGATCCAGCGGCCCGGATTCAATCCCCACGGGATTATAAATTTGTGTTTGGTTTGCGCTATGCCGACATACTCAGGTAAGATGGTGGTAGCTAGACCACCGTCTTACCAAAGTATGTCTGCATAACAACAGTTCTAAATTGTTCGCATTTAGAGGTAAGACAGCTGTTCCTCAGTCTGTTGAGGATATGGGGTGAAGTGCGCTTCCACGAAAAAAAATCGACGTCGGTAGCGGACAACACCAGTAAATTCAGGGCCAAACCATTGTATTGAACTGCATAACCCTAAGATTATGACCAATGAACGTTATTTTCACAAGAAAATGGTTCGCGAGGCAATTGCAATAAAGAAGTACCTACGTATATAGGCAGGTAGGTAATTGCCCGATTTTAAATCGTGAAAGACTATAAGTATAGACTCTCGGCGGCGTCTAGGAACCCAGGTTAAAAGGCACAGATAAGTAATAAAATACTCGGTAAAGGTACTTACATAGTGAGTGTGATGCGTCTGACTATCCTGATTAATATGAAGAATAAATGAAAGTAAGTAAGTAGGCAGGTACCAACCTAATGGATAAAACGACGAAAATAGTATGTATTTAATGATCACGGCTTTTATATTGTAACAGTCGAATCGAAACTGATCGTTGGGAATATTAAAAGGTAGGTTCGTATTAATTAATTGTTCCCAGTTTGGTTATAGGCCATTCCAGGCTTAAATCACCTGATGGTCTGAACCACCTGTGAATCAAACCAATGACCTCCGGATCGTAAGACGAATTTCAACCTAACCAGCCTACCTAGAGGCTATTGATCTCCCTAGATACTCACCTATCTACGATGTTTTATACAGGCTAGGTAGGTAGGTACAGTTATAAATATATGAAGGTAACTAGGTAGGTATACATCATGAATGAATTCATTCGCGTTCGCGCCCCCATTTTGCCACTATCGCGAAACCATCATCAAGTTACATTTTGCAATTCCGAGCTATATTCACAGCGCGATAGGCGTGTGGCTACATTTGCCATGCACATACCTTACACGACCAACTTCAAATGTTTGCTAGTCCCTAACGCAAGGAAATAAGATTGCTTATAGAATGGCTATCATTCTCACTTTTTCAGCATAGAAAGGACTTGGACATTCTGTCAGGTACCCAAAGTGGAATATATCTATTACATAGGTATACTGTGCAATAAAGGTGTTTCCTTACTAGGAACCTTCTAATTCTAAATTAAATGTTGTGTAGAAGTTGCTGGCTGTTTCATGTAGGTAAGAGTTGCTTTTAATAGCAAATAGGCTGCTTGCTTGTTGCGTTTCCAACTTGAAAAATTAAAGCAACAAAAAAACCGACGTCGTCCCACATTGGGGTGCATTGCCCTCTGCTATCCTGTACCCGAATCTTTGCAAACGAAGTACTTTAGCTTCAGGGCTGGTTTCATAATATCTTCAACTTTAACTTCTTTGTTGTACCAAACTTTCAGTTGGTAGTAACTCTGCCTCCTGCTCTGTAGGTGGTTCGTTCCCAGGACAAGGATTTGTATGATGAATATAGAGTTTTGTTCTGTGTTTGAGTGTTATATTGTATGACAAGTACAATACCTACTACATAATTTGACTAAAATAAAAAGCATGTAAGTATTCTATCCGTAATCGAGTTTCTATATTACAAGCTATGCTTAGTTTGGGGCTAGATGGCGCTGTGTGAAATTAATGTCCTGTAATATTTATTTATTTACTGATTAGTTACTTGACATGAACCATACTACACTAAATAAATAATCAGTAAGGTTGAATATTCAGCGGCATTATTCCATAAATTGACATGTCCTGATAATTTGTCACCACTGTGTGTTTCTCTACCCTAACCCTATTGCTAATGCATTTTTTTTTTATTGTACGACGGGGAAGCCTAACGCTTCATCTCACCTGGTAACAAGTTGAGATAAAGCCGAAGGTGGAGGCGGACTTCACCCGGAATCTTCAACAAACTGAGGAACTGGCTATTTTACCTCTGAATGCCGGAACACAACAATTTTAGAATTGTTGTTATGGCGACAGAATTATTTAAGATGGTGGGCATGCGGCCAGGCGGGCTTAAACAAAGTCCTACCACCAACCAAACCAAGCACAATATATTGTACTCCCCATGGGGATCGAAACCGGGACCTCTGGATCTGAAATGGGTGGGTCGAACCACTAGACCACAGAGGCATCTTCTAATAAGGAACGCAAGACATAATTCCAAGACTGGCAGGCGAATTGTAAATCACAGTATTGTAGACACCACAATACACTAAATTCAGGCAGACCTGAATAGTATTAGAAGCTAGTCCTCTGTGGACAGAGGAGTAGCTCCTACAGAGTACAGTAGCTATGCTGTCTGGTGTGTAGGTTGTGCATTAAATTCCCAACCAGGACAAACATTTGTGAGATAAATGTAAATGTCGGGTGTTGTATTGCTTATTATAAAAAGAAATCCCACAAGCTTTGCTTTGTTTGGGCACAGATAATAAAAATGAATGTTTGATGCTAGATGGCACTGTGTGAAATTAATGTCCTGTAATGTTACTATTCTTACGGCCTTCTAGCTTAAAGTATTGTATTTATTGTACGACGGGGAAATGCTTGGCCTTACCAGGTGATAGGTAAGTTGAAATTGGGCCGAAGGAGACACACTTCACCCGGAATCCTCAACAAACTGAAGAACTGGCTATCTTACCTCTGAATGCCGGAACACAAATTTTTTTCAAGAATAGTTGTTATGGCAGCAGAATTAGGTAAGATGGTGGTAGCTAGCCAGGCGGACTTAAACAAAATCCTACCACTCCCACTGGGGATCGAACCCGGAACCTCTGGATCTGAAATCAGTGGGTTGAACCACTAGACCACAGAGGAAATTTGGTACCAAATAATAATTGAAGACCCAAAACAAAAAAAACTGATTTATCTTGAATGATGTCTCAATGTTAGGTTAGTTCATGAAGTATGTGAGCTTCCAGTGTCAGGAAGGATTTCTTCAATTTAAACCTAAAATCGGAGCAAGTCAGATTATTCATGAAAACAAATCTAGGATCTACGATTATCGGTTTATTATCATAAAAATATAGTTAACAGACATATCCTGACAGTGTGGATAAATTAGTCCCCTTAAAATCTAACATTTCATCTATATTGGTTTTTAGCTTCTCAACTATTGAGTGTTTATTGAATTTTATTTCAAAGGCAAACTCTTGTTTGATCAACCTCGCTTTCTGTATAATTAGATTCCGATAGGTGGTTGCTAGGTCTGGATTTTGAAGTATTGTTTTTAACTCTTGAAGGTTGTCAGGTAGCTCTATACCTTCATTGTAGTATTCTATCTGTATATCATTACTCTGCTGAGCTGATTGTTGAGAATACTTTAACTTTTTCGGACATATATGATCAGCGGGTGCAGTATCTACGACTATTTCTTTTCCATTATCATCAAACACAATTTTCTTATTTAATGTACACTGGCATTCAGCTTCCTCATCATCTGCAGTATTTTGAGTGTTTTTTCTTCGTTTACTGCTGGAACCAGATTCACCCAAGTCTAATAAATGCCAATACTTGGTCTCTATTTTTCTGATCACTGATTTGCACTTTTTATACAATGTTCTGAGTTCTTCTAAGTCCTCGGCACTAATTTTATTGTTGTGACTGTCACTACTTTCTAATAAAGTGGAACATTGGTGCATTTTATTCTTTTTCTTGGATAGCATAACCTTTTTATGTGTAACATTTTCCGTCAATTTTAGCGATTTTTCTGTAGGTTCGCACATCGGGGCATCGTCTTCGCTTGAGTTTCCGTAATTCATACCAGTATTCATTGAAACAATATGGGATACAGGCTCGTAAAGTGGTTTTTTAATAACAGGCAATGTGACTACTATTTGGCTCTCGTCGTGAATCACCATGATCTTTTTGTTTACAGATTTGTATGTGCAGAATTAAATTAGATTCAATTGACGTGTAAATAAATAATATTATTTAGAAAAACCAATATTATTTTGAAGAACAGAAATCACCCGACCACGCTGGCAGCGCGCGCTGGCTGTTTGCTTTGCTTGATTGATCTGTCTGACATGAACATAGTAACAAACGAAACAAGCATAACTAAACTAGTGATGTGCTTTGAATCTCTACTCGATTCAACTCAACATACATTTAAAAAATAATCGATGTTCTTGCTCTAAATTATAAAAATGTATGCTTGCACAGGTCACACCGATATGCAGTTTTTTACCACCTGTACCTACAGAATTAACATGACATGTCTTCTGCAGGTACTGTAGAGACAAAGAGGAATAACTCATTGATTAAGCGTTCATAGAAATCATACAATCATCATCATTAAAATCTTGTGTGGAGCTTTAGGACCAACTTCTGTACATAGGCCTCCCCCAACTAAAAATCACGATTAGCGGCTTGAGCCACTTCCATAAACATCAACTCCCTAAGACAATTACAATAGAAAGTAAAAATAAGAAAGTTAGACTTCAACATATTTATTTTTCTTTTTTTTCTTCTTTTTAGGTATGTGAATAACTTCCTCTACCTGTTCTTTATTAATTTCATAATCTTCAACATTTTTACTCTTTTTTGATTTCTTTTTTTTAGGTGGGTCTTCAGGTGTTTCTTCAATTTTGTGTTTGTTTCTTTTACACTTTTTGTTCTTGATCAGTTCAGTTTGATTACTGTCCACTTTTTGTGTGAAGTCATCATCAGGGGTTTTATTTTGACAACTATTCTGAGCTTCTTCATATTCCTGTCTAGACTTTTTGTTTTTCTTGCTTTTCTTTGAAGATTTTTCTGATGTGACAGTTGGTACATCTGGTGTCTCAGTTTCCTCCTTATTTTCATCATAAAATGAAAATCCTTGAAAAGATACTTCACATTGTACAGGGGAATCTGGGTTTTCAGACCCTAACCCAGCAAAACCTTTGAAACTATAATCAGGTTCTATATTATGAGCATTTTTATTTTTACTCTTTAAAGCAGAAATTTTACTCTTGAAGTAATCCTCCATGCTCCCTTTTTCAGTAAACACAACTTCTGAAGCCTTCATATCATCAGCTTTTACAATCTCTGTAAGGTCGCTCAAAGGCTCTTTTTCTTCTTTTTTCAAAGACTTTTTACCGAAGATGTTGGCTAGGTCTTTTTCACTGTAGCGGGTTAGATCCTTGCCTCGTGTAAATTTGTGATAGTGTACTCTGGCCTTACTTTTCTTTGATTTTGCTTCTAAAGAAATGCCACTATGAAGCTTTTCATCTTGTTTTCCTAAAAAATAATTTATAAACAAATTAATCAAGTAGAGAATAAAAATATTTTGTGAGTCAATGCATCAAATCTAATTTATTTAGGTAGTAGGTCCATAAGCTTCCTATGGTCCATCAGCCTTTGAAACTTTTGTGTCAAGTATCTAATTTAATCAACTGAGGTTAAGACAACTTACCATTTGATAGATTTGCAAGGAGCGAGTTAAAATCGTCTTCATGCTTGGTCCACTGATCATTCCGATCCTCGAAACCCAAGCCTTTGTCATCGTTCTTGTATTTAGCCACTACATGCTCCACAATTCCATTTTCATTAGCGCCTAGACCTTTGCCGGAACTCCACCCCATTTTCTCCAACATTCGCTGACCAAACTTTGTGCTGTCATTACTCCACGCATTGGTTTTTGCACGCAGATTTATCACTTTCTGCTTTCGACGAGGTTCCGCTAACATAGCCATTATATTATGATTTTAGAAATCCATTGAAATATAGACGACAACCACGTGTTGATTTGATTTGACGGATGAATGAAATGAAAACTTGAGTGAACATAGCAAGACACTGCTATTGCTACATCGACGTGTCCTATCGTAAAGGAACGCCACCATTGGTCCAAATCCGTATGAACTCGTACGAACCGAAGCAAACTCCAATGATTGGTCAGTTTTGTTATGTTGGTAGTAATCCGTTCCTAATACGACGGTCACTTATATTTTTAGCATGAAAATAAATCGAACTGATGTTGAGACTCAAGCTCGTCCTTGGAACATTGAAGTGCGGGTAAATACAAATTTCTCACAAAACATTGAATTTAAAAAGTATAAAAGTTAATTGATTTGTCATTACTAGCATTTTAAATGACTATCGATTCAGCCCGTTTCTTATTTAATTTAACTTTGTGTAACGGATACCTTTGTCTGAGCTAAGTTAGGTACTATCTATTGAATCAAGTTGTTTTAATGTCG
The DNA here is from genome assembly GCA_951394065.1 of Venusia cambrica. Classification (NCBI taxonomy): domain Eukaryota; kingdom Metazoa; phylum Arthropoda; class Insecta; order Lepidoptera; family Geometridae; genus Venusia; species Venusia cambrica. The sequence continues at coordinate 6,741,445 of OX596057.1, forward strand.
TAGAATGATCGTAATTTCAGTAGCACAGAATAAATACGTGAAATACGATAGAGAGCTGAGAATAATCGCTAAAGGGTGGATACTTACATTTACATGTAAATATATTATTATATATTACTTACTATATCTAATACTTGCATAAGAACATATAGGGAGCAGAAGGGTTGCACATAGTAATTAATTCATTTTAGTACATAATAGATATCTACTAATCAACAAACTTTGTAAGGCCGTTTGTAACGATTCTTAGTAATCTGACTGATTCCTTTGTACATAGTTAGTTTAATTGTACATTTTATTGAATATTTTATTGAATAAAGATGTACAAACGTTACATCAATCTTTTCCAATAAATATTTCCTACGACAGAATCAGCGTAAAATTGAAGCGATTAGAATTAAATCTCATATCACTCCAATTAGTTTACCGCAATCAATCTTGGAAAGTTTTTGAATATTCATTATACTATTCGCACGACAGAAAAGTTATTGAGATGATGTTTCCTTGTCGACTTTCTATCATCAGAAATTATCTCACTACCTATTTTTTTCTTATTATACGACGGAGAAGCGCTTGGCCTTCATCTCACCAGTTAAGATAAGACCGAAGGATGCTATGCTCTATATAAATGGAGTAACTTTGTTGGAGGTAGGTACAATAATTATGTTAATGGGTAGGTACCTTACCTACCAAATAGAAGGGCGCACGGTACACTGGTACTTGATTATGTAACTGTATATTGCAGTGCACTTTTTTCACTAAGATGATAATGTCTTGCGTCAGCCATGCGGAGCTCAATGCGTACCTAAATCTCAGGCTAGCCAGGTTCATGTGATAGACCGGTTGCAAAGAGAGAAATTTGGTTTCATTGCAAGGGTGTACTTTGTTATCTGTGCAAAAGGTAACATGCGGCACTGCATTGCACCCGCAATTTGACTGAACTGGTCACTACTCTAATAACAGAACCACCAAACCAGAAGGCAGAAATCCGCAGGAATAAGCGATAGTACTAGGTACCTGTACACAAAAGGTTACTCTACCTACCTAACCGAAAATTAACCAGGTTCTAGTGGTTCGTTCGGTATCATACCCAGAGGTCGTGGGTTCGATCCCAGAGGACATATTTGTGCTTCGTTTGGTTGGTGGTAAGACTTTGTTCAGTCCGCCTGGCTAGCTTCCAGAATTTAGAGTTAAGATAGGCAGCTTCTCAGTCAGCACTCCACCCGGAATCCTCAACAGGATTCTGGGGGAGGATTAGAGTGCGCTACCACCTTCGACCTTATTATAACTTGACGGGGTCGCTTCCTCGTACAATAGAAAAAATGCCATAGATAAAAATGAGCACAGTAAGTCTTTAAATCCAGTTATCGTAGAGTTGGCAACTATCGACTCAAAGGAGCCGAGAAATTCCTATGAAAACGAGCGTCATTATGAAGTCTTTAGGCAAGATAAATCTTTAGATGGTGAAACTTAGCACTTCCTGGCTTTAATTGGTTTATGAGAAGTTGCTGCTAGTGATGTGGCCAGGGTAATCTGAGATCCCATACACAACATAGTTTGACGAATGTCTACCATTTAAATTTTATAACATCTGTAATTACTATTCTAGTGTTGTCTGAAAAAAAAAATATGTCGGATAGTGCTCGTTAGCCGAAGTACCTGTACCTGTCTAATACCTATCTACTACCCATTTATAACCTTCCACCTTCGGGATGAGATGAAGGCCAAGATCTTCCCCGTCGTACAAATTAAATAAAACCTGAGTTAATGTTACGTTTATTGTTATAGTAAACAATAACTTATGAAGCTTATATATTAATTTTGGTTAAAGGTACCTATATATTTTAGTAAGCAGATACATTTTTTTTAATCATTTATAAATTATTATTACGTATTAAATTAGGAAAGTATGTTTCGTTTTGTAAATTAAAATATTTATTTATTTTCATTTATTTTGTGCACCCTCCTAGTCCTACCATCAACCGTACTTATACTATCCTCTCCATCCTAAGGTTGTCTGGAAGAGTTATCTGTTATCTTTAGTTCTCAATTTGAGAATTGTTCTATGTTTTTGGTGTACAATAAAGAATTTTCATTCATTCATTCATTGTTTGACTATGTACCATTTGCATCTGTTTATACAAAAATGCAGTCGAGTGGAGAACAGCATTTATAGTTAGTTTTCTCTCGTAGCTGGTGGAATGTAGTCATACCTTGGCGGCGGCGTGTACCAAGTGGTTATGGTCAGAGAAACGCGCAATCAGACTACCCCGCGCCTAACACTACACGCACACTGACAACGGATTTTTGATACAATTATAACAACATAAAAATAGATTAAATGTTACCTACCTATCTATTGTCAGTGGTATTTAGGGTTCCGCCAAACAGCAACGGGACCCTATTACGAACCTCTGAAATCTTAGTTATAGTCTGAAGTTAAAAAAAAACAGAGTGTGTATTTCTATTGCCCCTATAACACCAAACATAACCACTGAAGAATTACGCTTTCACCTTCGGCCTTATCATAACTCGTAAACCAGGTGAGATGAAGACCAAGCGCTTCCCCGTCGTTCAATAATAAAAAAAAGCTAGTGCACCCTTTATTGGTAGCGTAGTGGCAGTCAATCAACATCGACTTCATTTTTGAAATTTGAAACCTACCTTCAAGTGTCACTTTCTCCTTTATTTTTGACAAAAATACTCTGGGACGCTACCGCCGACGGCGAAGCCGAACTCCATTGATGGCTTAAAATTAGCTTCATGAGAACTAGAAACGATTTTTTACCTTCCGGGTATGTGTCATATCCAAAATGGCGTTTCCCATCTCAAAAGTGTACACATGTTATGAAACCTATCCGTTCAGTACATTTGACGGTAAAAATCGTTTCTAGTCCTCATGAAGCTAATTTTAAGCCATCAATGGAGATCGGCTTCGCCGTCGGCGGTAGCATCCCTGGCTGGGTTTGTACCACTGACTGGTAATCGACATTAAGTTCACTGGTGATGGATTTCAAGTTAGGCAATACCACCACGACTGTTACTTTACTACTCCCGAAAACTGAATAGCTCAGGTAGAGCCCCATATATTCCACATAGGTATAGGTTAGCAAGTGTGTATACCTTCAGGGTGGCCGAAGCCAAATCGTTCTTATGCAGGTACTGGTGTTGCCATTAATACGTTTAGCATCTATTTCGAGATCAGACGGGAAGTACCGCAGACGACCTATATCCGTAACTTGTAGCTGAATGGCAATACTTTAGTTCATCTGACTCATAGATTAGTCCAAAGTATGATAGAAGTAGGTACCTACAATACATATATCTAATAGTAAAGAACCCTTACCTATACTTCGAATGTGACTATAAACTGAATTATTCATTCACATACATAGGTTTCACCACGTTACCTCTTTGAGGATCAACCTCAGATCATCATGTAAAGCGTGGTTGGAGAATCACCTAACTACTAACTACTCAGCGTCAACTCAAGACCAAAGATCACGGCCGTCAAATGCCCACGGTTTGCAAATAGATCCTTGCATTCAATACCTGACAATAGGTTGCATCACAGCATAATGGAATACCTGCTAGTAACCAGTTTGAGGTTTCTTCTGTCTCCTAGACAGTTTGCAGGAGAACCCAAGTTTACTATTTAGCTTTTAAAATTCTGAAGTGGCAATAGGTAGGCTACATAGCTCGCAGAACCAATAACTGGAGAGCAAAGGTTTTCGTACAGTTATCGTGTGTGGAAAGAGAAGACCCTCTCATAGATACTCATAGAACCTCTCTCAGATATTTCACTATACGTACAAGCTTTACTATAAATTTTCAATTTTGAACGTGTTCCAACAACTTTGGGCACATAGTCATCATACATTATTTATTTAATTATCAAACAAAGAACTCAAATATGCAAAAAAATATTTTTTCACGAACTGACTTTTCCATATATTTTTTTTCAAAAATGCAGAACTTATTTATTTTGAAATCGAGCACTTAACTCCTAACATGACTTTTCGATAACTGTCACGGTTTCAGATTTGGCCTCAGTGGCACTGGAAAAAAACTCAACTTGTGTATATGATGATAGAAGACTTTGAGGAATATAGAGTTCAAAAAGATTTGGTTCTTCTCACTAGTACCTATAGTATGTTGTTACAATGATGCTTTATTGATGAGCTATTGTATCGCTATTGGTACAAATAATATTTGCGTGGAAAACGGATACGGTGTGGGCAAAGAACCTGTTCAAGGTCTCAGACGTGGGAATCTCAACGAATGACTCACAAGGACTCTAAGACAAGTTGTTCTTTGACATAAAACTTGCATAAAACAAGCGTTTTAAATTGATAAGGTGACTTTTAATCTGGTAATCCGGTTGATGTGCACTGATAGTGAAGCCGTACGACCAGCACTCAACGAGCCAAATAATAGTCGATGATAAACCTGACATGACTTAGCTTCAGCGATCATATTAATATCTTCCTCAATACTGAAGCATGTATTTTGTGATTAATTTATGTAGGTACCTACTTAGTTCCGGATTGATGGTAGAGCGTTCTAAGGCTATTAGTGTGGCAAAAACACCTACATTATGTTCTCGATAGATAAAATAACCAAAGTTGACTCTAATTTGTACCAAAAATGATCGCACTTCAATAAATACGCCCCAATTAGGTCTTCGGAATTTTTCATAGTTTATGTGTAAGACATTTTGTAACTATTTCGTAATCATATTTTGATGGGTATATTACAAAAAAAAAAAAAAGCGCAACTAGATTAAGAAAACTTGCAAACTATATTAGTGTGATAAAATATAAAGCATTTGAGAGGAGTTAACGGTGAATAAGGTTGTAAGAAGGCTCGAGGCCAACAAAAAATAATATAATTTGCGAACCGCTTCACCGGCGCGGCGGTGACAGCTGCGAATTGGCGCGAAACTGGTTTTAAGTTTGGAATGACGTCACAGAACACGCCATACCATAGACAAAACCTCCAGACTCTCCAGAGATAAAAAAACCCTTTCAACATAAAGATTCATACGATAAAAGGTGGCTCATTGTTACAAGACTTTTATTTTTATTGATGGTAAAGAACAGACAGGTGATGTCGAGTTCGATACAATTAAAATACCTATTGTGTTTTCGTTCGAAGAAATCGAAGATTTGAGGGCCTTTCAAAACAGGGTCATATGAAAATATAGGTACTTAAAGAACTAGTTATTATTATACTAAGTATATACTATTACTTTACTAAGAAAATGGCTTAAGAATGCGTGCGCTAGTTGAGCTAATCTAGTTAGCGACAACTATAATTATGAATTTCTCAAGACTGAGAAATATTTCAGTTAACAATGAGTGATGATGATGACATTACAATTTCATTTATAACAGTGGGGCTACCACAGGTAAATGCCAACTAGCGTCGCTAACGAGGACAGGCGAAAAATTTGGGAAATCTTATGCAGCGCCGGTACTTCCTAAATTTGACAGTACCTAAGTAGTTACAAAGTTCGTGAACAAACAGTCCTACGCCACATGTAGTCTTTTTTAAACTTTCGCGCGATTGGAACACATTATTTTGATTCGAAAATCGGGTATTTATCGCGTATTTTACCCATAATTATCCTGACGTTACCGCATGGGTTGCAGCAGCTGTGGGTAGACTCTGACAGTTGGTGCACCCCGCCGAAACTTGAAGTGGGATGGGATACTTTTGTTTTTTACTCTTTAGCTACCATCTTCAACAGGCCATTAATATCTACTGCTGGATAGAGCCATCTCCAAATCCAGAGGGTTTAGCCATGATCGCCACGCTCGGCCGGCAGTTTAGTAATCGCAGCAGGAAGATGATACACAGGAGGGCTTTTACGACATTAGCCAACTAAGGCTGGTATTAATTTTAACAACATTGCATATGCCATTAAGATATCCAATTTTTTCACCAATTTTTATTCTCAAAGGTCTTCTGTATACATAAAATTCAAAGTCCTGACTGACTGACTGACTGACTGATATAATCATCAACGCACAGCCTTAGCCGCTGGTCCTAGAGACATCAAGTTTGGAACTTTGTGTTCTTTGCGAAGTGTCGTTATCCAATAGCAATAGCTGATGGTTGGAAACTAACGCAACGTATATCGGTGTTGTTGAAATTTCAATTCAACCATTAAGGGTGAAAAGGGGGGATGAGATTTTGTATCACAGTTAATTCACAAAATTTTGAAGTCAAGTAAAATGATGTGCACTTGTTTCGTGCTTATTACAAAGCCTCTGCTGTCGCCCGTCTGTCTGTCTGTCTACTACTTATGTGTCTGTTATCTAACACCCGTAGCCTGCCCTCACCTGACATGTTCCAAGAGTTGGAGATAAACTCGGGAGGAGTTGGGCCAGAAACCTCACTAATTATCGATTCAGAAAAGATGCCCGCGACTTCTTCAACAGAATTGACGCTCAGCGCAGATGAAACAATATAATATGCGGGCAATAGCTAAGCACTAAGCTTTATAATAATTTATATCTAGCAAAAAAAAAAAACTCTACGCGGACGAAGTCGCAGACAAAAGTTAGTTCTACGCATTATATACGGCAATCTGTAGGTATACTCCGGTATTCTATATAAAACTTACCTTGGCGATAAAGCGAATTTTACCTAAAACGTTTTGGTAATGTATGAAATTAGATGTATTTTATACTTTGACAAGGTATTTTATTCAATACCGAATGCGAAACCGGTAATGTGAAAAGACTAGATAAAATTCAGAAAGACCATATAAACGTAATTGGGTTAGGTTATGTTTGAACAGTGAATTTTGCTTAATCTAAGTATCCAAGTAACTGTAACCTAATATTCGTCCGTCTTTTTATATCAGGTAGGTACTCACATAACATTGATAAATACCTACAGATCAAAATCTATTTACTTTACACATTGCTGGTGGAACAGTAGGTACTCTATACAACCCCTGGAAATTGTATACATTACCTAGGTAAAGTATGTGATGGATAATAATATTCATAACATTTCATACATTGCCTGGATGCCCCAGGTGTTCTATACATTGACTGGGTATTGTATATAATAACTGAATTATACAGATTACCGGTAACATAACTTAACCTTTATATATTTTCCCATGACAACGGCTTCAGAGAGGGTTATTGACTGATTGCAAACTGTCTGATATGGAATCGATGGTAGATATCTTATGTAGTTATTTAGAAGAAGGGTTTGGCATCTGTAGTATGTAGGGAAGCAGATGATTTAAAAATTACCTGGGCTTTTATAACGAGATCAGAACATAATTCTTTTAACTCGTTGACTGCCGAGCTAATGCCACACACGTGCGTGTACTATGTGGTACAGACACGATGTTCTTGATCCGCAGTCAACGAGTAAATATGTGATAATCTATGTTCTAATCTAAAATATAAGTAGGTAGGTATTACTATGTGGAAATCGCAAGCCCTTCTGTTTAGAACTATACCTACATTTCAGCTATAAATCTAACCACAGAAGTAGGTAATGTAATATGGTATAGTACATGTTAGGTATTTTATATGTAGGTATGTCTAGTCTTCTTCATAAGATGTCCTGTCTTGTTCTTTACAATGTTGCTCAAATTTGACTTGAAACTTGTTTCTACCGAAGCATATTCTGAAGGTACCACCGTACCTACAGCTAGTTTAATTATGTATGGTACTTTATGTGTGTTAAGGGGGATATATTTATGTTTATGATTGTCAAAATATTGAAAGTACAAAATGAGATAAAATTCGTCGGTAATAACATGCTTACAAAACAAATACCTACAAATACTAGGTACAGTTTAGATTTGAATTTTGCTTTACATTTTTATACATCATTAATGAAAAGCCTTCAAGCGCTTCGAAAATCAAAATGTATCTATTTATTATGGAGTCATTGCACTACACAACATCATAGGTACCCATGCAACAGCAAACGTGTTTCGCCCCATCGATACCTACCTACGGCGGCTTGGAGCGGCTTACCTGAGACTGAGAGTCACTCCGGACGTGGTTCAAATTATTCACCACTAATCCATCAGTTGCCATTGGATCCATCGCTGCACACACATAGCACACCCCAACTTAGTCAACCGAACATATCACAACAACTTTCAACGCTCAGGTATTAAAACAAAACACATTCCGACACAAATAGTCACCGCACACAATAAGGCTTCACTGGCTTACTTTGCAGAATCAATAAACCGCAATGACTACGTTGCAATGTTCATCCAGAAACAACTCTCCTTTTGTTGAGCACAACGTCTGCCGGCCGTCAGGACGCGAGGCGGCGAAAAGCGTGATTTCTGGACACACTCGAACTCAAATGGTCTTATAGACTATCAATCTTTGCATACCAGAATGCGGTGCGACGGAGGCTCGAGTTTTTGTGGCCTTTGCGGCGCGAGTGAAAGGGACGACTAGAAACCCAGGTAGCCGCTTCGAAGCGAACGAACAGTATCTACAGGTTTTGCTCTCCCACTACAAGGAGGCACGGAGCGGATTCAACAGCCTCGAAGCTCGAAAGTTTAGTTTGAAACCACAACAAGAAACTACCACACGTCGTATGGACATACTTCGAAACTGTTTTACTTTCGATACGCGCTTTTATTAACATTCATATTGTTCATAGAAGTAAGATTATTCAGCGTAGTTTTGCACAATTTACTTACTACATTTTCATAAAACACCACGAGAACTCTTTGGTATTAAGCGAAGCGATCCAAAGTTTGGTAGATGATAGTTTCTTACGCGAATTCAATGAGACAAGCGTTGGTTGTTATTATCGATAATTCAAACCGGTCCCAATGCATCTCTGGTGAAGGCCACTCACTAACCTCTACATGGGACACTCCTGCGCAGGGACAGGGACCCACGCACACAAAGGCGCTTGTTTCTATAGACCACTTTGTAAAGACCCGTCGGTATGACGCACGCTGTTGTGATCAGGGAGTGTGCTTACCTGGTCTTTGTGTTCCAATGTAATTCGCATTTTTTCTGTTATTTCTATAAATGTTGGGTGCCCTGCCTTTGCTTATGGACAGTGCGGTCATTCGACTATTGTTTCTGACCTTCGGTGACACAATCAATCTTATGAAATGCACAACTGTTGCCCTGATTCCTGTAAGCGGAACATGATGGCCAGGAATACGTTCTAGCAAAGATGGTGTTACAATTTATGACGAAAAAGTACCACATGCAAACTCAAGTGTATAGGGAAGTACAATTTATAGTAGGTACTAAAACGCGCCAAAAGCCAATGTGCGCTACAATATTTATGGTCTTAGGTAAAGACAATAAGAATGAAGCAAAATTTAATTTTGTCCTCCTTTTATCAAAGAAAATAAAAAAAAAAAAACGTAGGTCACTAAACGTCACTTTGACTAATATTATCAATAGTCCAAGTCCATGTAAAATCATCAAAAAATAACAAAATTCATAATCAACACTTAAATCAAAATGTAATGAATAAACAGGAGCTCTTGTTTATTGTGACAGCTTCAGCCATCATTTCATGTGTTGGGACTGTAGTGGAACATGTTACTCGAAAACGGCGATGGCCATAATGGTAAACGCGCAATGAACTTCTACGTAGGTAACTCAGGGCTCTAAACTAAAGCCTTATCACTCCAATGTATAGTTCTGAAATCAACCAGAATTTAATGAAACCACTGAGTCATAAGAATCTGCGAGGAGTCATCATCCAGACTCGAACGAGATCACCTCAGTGGTTTCAGATCTAGAGGCCCCGTTCGATCCCAAGGGTGTACAAATTTGTACTTATTTGGTTTGTAGTAAAGCTCTTACCGAAGTATGGCGCCATAACAACAATTTTTTGGGTCGGCTCTTGACCACGAAACTTACACAGACAAGAATGAGATCTACGATGGAGCGAGCCTACCCAGAAAGGGACTATTAACTCACAATATTCTTGAAGACTAGGGTCAGTTAGGTAATCGTAACACAGCAGAAAAACAGACGCTGGGAGCTTATTCCAAGTTCTTGCAGTGCGCACAATAATTTTCTTTGAAAAAGATTCTTGAAAGCGTTTAGTTCTTATACGTGAGATATCAACCAGATGGGTAACCAATTCTAATTATTGAGTTGCGACATTAAAAGTAAGATAGCCCTCCCAAGTTCCTCAGTCTGATGAGGATTCCGGGTGTTCGCCCCCTATTCCTTGCACTTCACACCTATTCCTTGCACTTTGATGATGTTAGATTCCAGGTGGGATGAAAGCCAAGTGCTTCCTTCTTCATCGTAGAAAAAAAAAACACTTTATAGACCTCCTGCGATGATGAAGCGCTTGACCATCATCCCACCTGGAATCTCACATCTCCACCTTGCAGTATATGCAACTGTTTACCTTTCGTCGTTGATGTCAAAACGGATCGGACCCATAACCTCCTGCTTCTACCAGTTCAAATATGTCAGAGAATCTGATCAATGCCTAGACATTGGAGTAAAGATCTTCCCAGCTCTTCAAAATTGATTCTTGGAAGTGATGATTAATTCCTTTTTACAGACACTGCAACTCCAAGACCCGATTAAACAATAGAAATGAATACACAACCCTGAAAACTACCCATCCCTATCAAAGAAATCTAACAAGATGTTCATACTCAAAGCGTGCAAGCCAGTTCACCTGTGGCGTAAGACCGGCAAAAAGCACTTCGCGTATCTCGTGAAGCAAAGAGTGGAAGCTCTACCACGACCCTACGCACAGAGGCCAAGACCAGATATGTTGCAACTAGTATTTTTAATTATTGGGAGCGCTGTGGCTACCGCGTTTACCTTCGGAGCCTTGAACAAGCCGTGGCAACGGACGCCGGTCAAACCTCCTCCTGTATTTTGTGGGCCAGATCCTCCTCCGCCGAAGCCGAAATGTAAGGGTGTCAAGCCTAAGGACCCTTATCCGCAAGAAAAAGAAGTGCCTCTGAAACCTTGCGATCAAAAGAAAGGATAATCTGGAATACTTATTAAAACTTAATAGCTGAGTTTGTGATTTTATTAGATAGGAATAAATCTGTAGTAAGATTAGTTAATGTATAGGTTTACAGAAGATTCAAGATCCAAAAATCCCCTTTGACCAGATCCTCATGGATTAGTGTGAAGTAGTAGTTCCATTGAAAGTTGGTAAAATTCTTTCGCATATAATTTGATCATAATTGCGCTGCAACCCTGGTTTATTCTTATCTCATTATACTTAAAAAAACATTTGAAGTTTTGCCATAATCACCACTGCAGGCGGATTGGAATACGCCGTATATGTGTTGAATAATTCTATAGACATTTTACCTAAGTCTTCGTCTCTGATAATACACAAAAGTAAGCCGCCTTTCATCTTGTGAGATCCCTGTTATCTACAAGGCTACAACTAATGAACGAGTGGCACACACGACTTTATTTAGACAAATAAGAAAAAAATGGAAATCAGTAAAACAAAACTCAATTTGAAGCAGCTCATCGCCGACATTATACTTTCATGTGTGCTGATAGTCTAAGAATAGTAAAAACTTCAAACTCTTCAAAATATATATTATATCTCTATACTCTATCACTCTATATCAAAGGTATAGGTACCTACATTTTGGGGGTATTCCTCGTGGTCCTAAGTACACCATGTATATAATTGATTAATTGACACATCACAGTCCTTTGCATAACCAATGTTTTCAATTTAATGAGTGCCTACATGTCTCATTCAAAGCCCTCTAGATTCAGTATTAAAATATTTTGTTATAGTGGCTATTGTATATCTGCGAACACTTTTATTTTGAACAGCATTTTGGAATGGGGCCAGTTGTAAAAGTAGCTATTGTTTCGATCGTCGTTGTTAGGGCTTACCATTATTACATGACCCATCATAAGTAAAGCGTAAAGGGATTTTCATGGGATAGGTAGGTACATACAGCGAAAAATTCAAAGTGTAGTTACAAAGGAATAAGCAAGAGACAGGGGAAGACGTTGCGTACTCATAATAAAGGTACAAACTATAGGTTCATTGATACTACTACCATCTACTACGTAAGAGGTACGTTGTATCTACTCCCACTACCTAGTCCTTTTGCTCGCGGCTTCGCCCGCGTGGTAGACAACCGGATAAAATTTGTCTATGTTTTTCCCCATAGCGTACACAACATGGATATACCATGTCAAATTTCATTATAATCCTTTCAGGCATTCAAACATTTATCATAGTAGGAAGCGCACTCCAACCGGAATTCTCAACAGACTGAGAGGAACTGGCTGGCAGGTAAGATGATGGCAGCTAAATGCCGGAACATAACACTCATAATTGTTGTTATGGCGGTATACTTAGGTAAGATGGTGGCCGTTAGCCAGGAAGCATAACGAGCAAATTTGTACATCCCTGGGTATCGAACCCGGAATCTCTGGGTCTGGGTGGGCGAACCAACAAATCAACAACAGAGTTACTTTTGACATTTATACTGAAGTGGAATAGCCAGCCATAGACAGATTTTGCATAGAAGAACCTCAAGCTTACAGCAGAATTGAATTATCTCTGACTATTTTGAAGTTCACATTTGTCAACGTTGATGGAGATGAAACATTGAAAAATTCCAATTATCATAGAAATTACTAATTTTAGTTATAGGCGCATTGTTATGGCTGTATCCAAGAAAGCAGAGGCTTGAAATGGATAGAAAGGAAGGGCTGAAATTAATTATAACAGTGATGTCAATGACAACAATGGTGGCGTATTCTTATGGACTGATCAAACTACCCAGTTTTTCATTGTTCGGGCGGGACAAGGGTACCCGAAGATCAGGGGTTGAAGACAAACCGAAGGACCACAGGAATGACGGAGGAACGGTATCCAGACCTGTTTCAAAGGACCTCAGACAAATTGAAGACAGTATGCTTACAAATATCGAGGTTCACATACAAGAGGATACAGTATAGGTTTGTGAGACTAGTATTTGGATTATAAGTGCTTCTTAGTTATGCAGGACGTAACTACGCCCTAACAGTCCTGCAGAGACATATTTCTGGTTAGGGCTTGTGTATATGGGTATTACCCTATTTATTAATTTAATAAATTTACATTGCTTTTACAATAGTTGTGCATAATTTAGAGACAGCCAAGAAAACTAAAGTTTTTTTGTTTAGTTTAATCAATATAAGGATTATGGTGTACTCTATCATTGTTTTAATGATCTGTACCGACTAAGACTCTTCTCCCTTCGAGGGTTCACCTCTGATCACTACTCAGAGCGTAGATCTTATGAGGATCACCTACTAGGGGGTAGTCAGAGGCATGTGCCTACGGTTTGCAAGTATCTATTTTACTATGTTTTGTCTATCAGAACTACAATATCAATATATCTACACTTTAACACCAGTGATGAGCACTCATTATACAAACAAACGCTTGATGAAGACAGGACCTTCCATTATCAGTTAAGGTCAAAGGATTCTTCAAGAGGCCAATGACAAACTGACAGGATATTTCTAGGCGGATTTTAATTTAAAAAAAAAAAGAGTTAGGAAACCAAGAATAGACCAACTTTCGAATTTTCGATTTTATTGTTATGGATATATGCTGTGTTGTATGAAGTCAACAACAAAAATCCTACCCGGGTTTTCAGCATCCCGAATATAATGAATAAACCAGATAAAAACTTGATAAACCCATGTTTCCTGATATTTCCGTTATTAACAGGATAGTTATGTAGGTAGGTAATTAATGTAAGTGTCATATCGTCGCAGGTTTACGCCCACTATTAATAATGCTGTGTTGATAAACAACATATAGCAGACGAGAAATTTCTGTTCCTGTTTCTATCAACCCACTGAAAAAATGAAGCAAAATTACCTCCAGGAATGATATTATTTTTTAAATATAAATGATGGGTTAGCTCTTAACGTCTAAGCTTGGAGCAAGGATCTTGGAGGAAGGATGTCTGCGATGGAGCGAGCTTTCCCAGACGGCACTGGCTTTCCCGTGCACCAACAGAACACAACAAACCGTTTGGCGCCGTACTTCGGCATGTCGTGCCAGGGTCTAGCCAGGGTGATCATCATTTCAAACCACATGACGTATGTGGGCTGAAATGCTGAACACAGGCCTCCCACAATCGACGCCACAAATAGCTACCTGAGCCTCCATTTATTGACTTTGACTATTGAATTTGTCTATTGTCGGTCCATCGAATGGGGGGGTCCTTCCAAACTCCGTTACGCGTTTATTCGTGGTCGCCATGCGAGAAGTTTTGCTCCCCAGTGGTAATCGGTTCTGAGCGAGCTATGTGGCCTGCCAGCTTCAGCTTGCTAATTCTGAGAGCTATGTTTTATTTTATGTACGTATATGTGTTGTGCCGTAACCGCAAGCAAGAGCCAGTGGTTCCGTTATATAGGTAGATCACACCTATCCCAATTAAAAGGTCTTATTTTTCTATGCATGTGTTTTGATCATCGTCTTTTACGTGCATGCTACAAGCAAAGCTTTGTTAGTAATACAGACAGTTTGTTGTATTCAACGATCTTCAGAGTATCATGTCATCCCCACCGTCTTATCGAAGTACCTATAAATCCTGAAATTGAAGACTTTTTTATCGTACTACGGAGAAGTGCTTGGCCTTCATCTCACCTGATTTTTCAAGTTATGATAAGGCCAAAGTTGGAAGCGCACTTCGAAATTCTCAATAAACTGAGGAACTGGCTATCTTACCGCTAATTGACGGAAAACAACAATTTAAGAATTATTGTTACGGCGACGGAATTAGATAAGATGGTAGCTAGCCAGGTGTATTTAAACAAAGTCCTATCACCAACCAAACCAAGTTGTACTCCCCCCCATGGGGATCGGACCCGGGAACTCTGGATCTGAAATCGGTGGGTTGTACCACTAGTCCACAGAGGCGGTTAAACAGGGTGATGCGAGTCCCGCTCTATTTTTTTTTTTTATATACTACTAGGAGACGGGACAAGCAAGTAGCGCACCTGGTGTTAAATATACTCTTGCCTATGACAAAGCCTTACTGCATAGCTCACATCCACAAAGAACATAGCCTACACGGCACTGCATTGCACACGTTAACTTGAGGCATAAAGGTGTTAAGCCTCACGTACCCGTAATTTCACCGGCAACCGTACCCTTCAAACCGAAACACAGCAATGCTGCTTGGCGGCTGAAATAAGTATGGTGGTATTAATTCTCCGGATTAGCCCTTTCACTAGGGGCTTCTACTACTTTTAAAACTTACTCTATGCTCCCATCGAACTAACTGTGTAAGTAACTGTTTTCTGGTCTTGAGGTTGTTAACAGACAAACAACCTTTTCATTATAAATAATGTTTTTTTTGACCGCTTCGTTTTAATAAAGTACGGCGTCTGTGGTATTTTTCTGTGCATTTCTGACACAAAAATCTGACATAAAATTCTATCAAAATCCAAAATTCCAAAAAAAATGCTCTAAGACATCCTAGAGCTAAAAATAAAGGAAAATAATTATAAGGATAAAACATGGACTTCAAAAAGCTTGCAGCTGACATGGCAGTGTTTGCAGTGTCGTTTTACGGCTCGTATCGCGTCATGTCCAAAATAATACAAAACGAGAGAGATAAGCAGCACCAAATAGTTACCGATAGTGGAAAGTAACTAAAAGGTAAGCTTTATCTGACCGTCTATAGCGTGTAGTTGTAGCGAAAGGCCATGTGATGTCCGGCTGATTGACCCCGCTCTATCACTTGGGCTCATGTCCTATTGCCGTGGATCTCATGGACGGCAGGCTGTCTTCTCCTTCGTCATCTGCGGTAGTGGAGTCCGCTAAACTAGTGAGTTTAGCGGACTCCACTACCCTCAGAGAAGACACTTCCAGGTGTCCATTACCAGTTGTACCAGGGCGCCTTGCTCGTAGCCGACGCTCGTAAGTTAGAGACAATTTTAGCTGGAGGTGGTGTCGGTTCTGATGAACATTCGCTTTGCGAGGCGGCCGTGAAGTCCAGCCTCTGAAAGCCCGCTTGGTAACGTTGTCCGGCAGAGAAGAATAGCACCGCATCTCTTACTGGACTCGTACAAGGCAACTGGACAAGACCTAGGATATTCGAAGAAGCCAAGCGCGGTGGTTATCGCAAAACCCTACAATTTCAGAGGAGGCTCTGTTTAGCTGTGAACACTAATGGGCTGTTGATGTGAAACGAACTGATTTGTGCAGTTTTTGTGATGGTTCTTCAAACAATCGTTGCGCTTGTTTTTGAAGATACAAGCCTTTATCATCCACACCACAAGGCTGTGTGTATGGAATATATGACCGTAGCTACACCTAAAGGCATTTAACATGTAAGTAGCTTACCCTTTTCCGTCTTTTCCTTCCAGGGAAAGTGTTCAGCGGCTGCGGCGGAGAAATGTGGTAGAAATAGGGCGGCGTATACATGATATCCTCCATGGCCGCCACAGGCGTAGCCCTAGAAGCCATCGGCACCATAGACCTCACAGTCCCATACAAATTCCTGCTCCTCCCTTGGCTTCCGTACATGTTGATCATTGCACTGCACTATCCACTTAGTGAGTCGTATTTTTGTTAAAAAATAAACCACTGTGACTGTTTTTGCGGCTGTCTAACATGAATATTTAGTGAAAATATTCGGACTAGGGGGGTTTAGTACCGCGCGGCCGCTGCCTCCGATTCAAATGCCTCTGGCCCGGGCACACGGTGTGCACATTACATACAATTATCATACTTTATCTGCTTTTTCCAATAGTACATGGAGCGAGACGTATCGACATAGCAATGTCTATGTACTTTGAAAATGAGAGAAAAAGATGCGAGCACGCACGCGATTCCGCTTGAATGAATTTAAAAAGTTCTCATTAGGTAGTTAAAGATGTTTACGTGACAGATGCTGTTTCGTTGGGTGCCAAGAATGTTTATGTTATTTTCTTTTATTTATTATACCCAATGTTTTATTTTTTTTTCCATGTTTTTGTGTAATGTCACTTATGCTACAGATGTTAGGCAGTATTTGATAGATCAGGCATTTAAAATTTTCAATTTTACATAGACGGAATTGTAAATTGACTTACAAATGAAAAAATCTAATAAAGAGACCCATCATTCTTTTATACACAAGGATTGAGAATTCATTCACTCCATCCGGAATGTCCAACAGACTGAGGAACTGACTTATTATCTTTCCTCTAAATACCGGAATACATCAATTGGGATTGGGAATCTTTGCTATGGCGGCAGCCTTAGGTAAGATGGTGGTAGCTAGCCAGGCAGACTTCCAACCCCACCAACTAAAAACGGTCAGTGCAGTGGGCATTTTTAGAAGTGCCTATGGTAGTGGTTGAAAAATCTCGCCAACATGACTCATATAGCACAAAATAAAAAGGCTTCTAAAATTGACCAGACTGCCTGCGGTTGCAGACTAATCATAGTTTTTTCCTGTTTGCAATAGGACAAAGCCTTTCATTCGGTCTACGGGGAAATACAGAGTCGTCTGCAACTATAAAAATGAAATGAAATTAAAATTTTGAATAAACTCATACAGTGGAGTCGCGTCCTATCAGGGTTGACGTTTTAATATTCGCTGTTGGTTTTACTATATATAGTTGCATACTTAAAATGAAAAAAACAAATAACAATAAATATTTATCGTATGTTTACTAAAATAACAATATTTAATAAGGTATTTTACCTATATAATACCTTTAAAAAATTATTTCCGTTAAGATTATAATACCGGAAACATTTTTTTTTTATTGAACTACGGATGTTCTGGGCCTTCATCTCAACTGAGAGCTAAAAGCTGACACGAGGTTTTCTCGCAAACCTATGAGTGGTCTTATCGCTAGGGAGCGATCGCATTCAGATGGACAGGCTTATTTAGATATTTAAAGATGTAGGTAATGAATTTGATCTCTTATAATATAAGATTGTGAACATATTATGTTCACACTTTGCCTTTTGCAGAGCAATTGAGAGGGACCACTATGTTCATACAATTTTGTAAGCGCCATCTCTATAAAATACTGCGAAACACATTTCCGCTTTACTGCGGAAACTTTACGGAGTGCTGAGCCTCGAGTTTAAATAGCTTGCTACGAAATACAACCACCTTACACTAGATGGCGTTACAACTACTATTTTTGTTACATTCAAAAAGTTATGTTTTTCATAGGTTCTATTGCCTTCTGATTGACATATAAATCTAGGAGCTATGCAAAGCGTCAAATTCAAAACAAAATGTCACAAAATTAAAGTGCTAACAATGGCTGACACGTAGAAAATTACAGCGATTTATAAAATGTACCTAAATAGCTTCGGCTAATCCACCAAAACAAACAATAGTACCGGTTTTATTTTACACACAATAATGTCGGCTGGCAGTCTTCTGCGTGGTATTTTTGGGTTGATATGTCATGGTGTCCAGTGTTCGTCTTTATCTGGGAGGGATAATGGATTTGGACACAACTACGTGTGGGCTGGGTCTTTGGAGTCAGGGTTGCAGATAGCCTCGACCCACCAGAAGCCGATGATGCTGATTATCCACAAGTCATGGTGCACAGCCTGTAAGAACCTAAAGCCGAAGTTCGCGGACTCGTCCGACATCCAGGAACTAAGCAAGCACTTCGTCATGGTGAACCTGGTGGATGAGGAGGAACCGAACGGGAATATGTTTGCGCCAGACGGGAACTACATACCACGGTATTTATCCTCTATCAGACTTTGTTTTGATCATGGTAACAAAAAATGTTTTGAAGTGAAACTTCTTTAGCACCGTTATGATTTGAAACTCAATTAAACGAAAGAGAATCTAGTATAGTAATACATATATAGGATTTAGTCTGTGGTAGAATAAGATAAAATACTGATGTTTGTGCGTGCGCCTGCTTACTGCAAAGCCTAGGGAAAGAGCCCGTGGTGTATTTTATTAGCATTTCAATAAGTTTCACTTCTACTGTGCGTAGACTGCACACGCATGTTTTTATTATAGCACGACTGCTTATTCAAATGCTTGCTGCACAAGCCATGGGTCTGCGGTAACTGCATCGGTGTAATCGGCTTGCTTCGAGCCTGCCTTATTGTAAAGTAAATTATGATTATTGTGGTGCGAGTAAATAGCTATTTTGATTTCACTTTGAGCATTATCAAAGAGAAATTGGTTATTGAGAAGTAGACACGGAGCGCCATCGATTTTTACTAAGAACCGTACCGTAAAAAAAACGGTACCTACCAGTTTAGATAGGAACGGAAGCTGTTGCCATCTGGTAAGCCATGTCAAGTTGAATGAATCCACTCAAGTGGTCAAATAAAGGAAAAAGCTGAGCCATCCATCAAATGTTAATAGGTAAATTTGTACTTTTTCTTTTTTTAATGGCTTACATTTAAGTTCTCCTACATTGGAAGGATTGTCAAGCTTTGTAACAGAATACGCTGCCATATTCTGATTTAAGGAAGGTCCTTGCTAGACGGATTGCCTCTATTTATTTTAAGTCTACCTTTTCCCGGTGGCTTCGCCCGCGTGTTAGGTACCTGGGTGAAAAGTAGCCTTGATTGTACCCATATTGATACACATGCTTCTATTACTTCATTTTTCATAAAAATAAAAAAATAAAAAATAAATATGACAGGACACTAATTTCACACAGCGCCATCTAGCCCCAAACTAAGCATAGCTTGTAATATGGGAACTAGATTACGGATAGAATACATAAATACTTTTTTTTTGTAAATACATTCTTATCATAAAATAAACACCCAAACACAGAACAAACATCTATATTCATCACACAAATGTTTGTCCTGGGTGGGAATCGAACCCACAACCTACAGCGCAGAAGGCAGAGTTACTACCAACTGAGCTATGAGGCTTGTTTAGTATATAGTGATAAGGCCGAAGGTGAAACCGTGAATCCTTTACAAACTGAGTAACTGGCTATCTAACCTCTAAATGCCTTTTGCAGAATCCTATTCCTATCTCCAACGGGTATGCTTGAAGCAGTGTACAACGAAGAAGGCTCCAGCCAACACAAATACTTCTATAGCCGTCCGGAACAGATAGCACGAGCCATGGTGAAGGTTCTGGATAAATACCAGGTGGAGCAATTCGATATATGAAGACTGACGGAAGCTCGAGGTGAATGAAAACTGCGACAGGATACCTGAGAAGGTAGAGATGTCTTCTGACCTATTTTGGAACTTTTTTGTTCCTATGTGGGGATGATATTTTATAATCACGCACAGCACTATTGGTAGTAGGTAGTAGCTATGCCTTCTGCGCTGGGTTCGATTCATTTGTGACATTTCTTCGGTGTTTGGGTGCTATAATTGTATCATAAGAAAAAACGTGACTGGTAATTAAAGGTCAACGGGTTTTCCCGAGGTAGGTAAACCACTAGGAGGTAGGTCCTAGTGAATGAATGATATTAATGAATGATATACATGAATGATATGAATGAATGATATACATGAATGATATGAATGAATGATATGAATGAATGATATGAATGAATGATATGAATGATATGAATGAATGATATGAATGAATGATATACATGAATGATATGAATGAGTGATATACAAGAATGATATGAATTAATGATGGATATGAATGAATGAATGAATGATACGAATGAATGATACGAATGAATGATATGAATGGATGATATGAATGAATTATATGAATGAATGATATGAATGAATGATATGAATGAATTATATGAATGAATTATATGAATGAATGATATGAATGATTGAAGTAATGAAATTAATATGTGAAATGAATGAATGAACATGTGAAATTAATGAATGAATAAAACGAATTAATTTGAATATTGGACACAATAAAAATTACGATGTAAAAATATATGTAAAATGCGCAGTATTATCCCTCCGAAACGTAGATGCAGACTGTCTTACAGACAACCTTTGTATAGAGAGGACTTTTTTTGGTTAGCCATGCATTAGAATACCAGTTTACTTGGCTTAAAGGTTGGTGGTGCACAAATGCATAGAGAATAGCGAGTCTAAATCAAGGCTAAAGGCGTTCCTTGTATTAAGAAACTTTAAGCCTTGCTTAAAGACGTACCTACTTCCAAAGACAACCCCGAAGCTTAGCCCCTTGATTCCAATAAGCCAATCAAATTGAGCGAAAACTTTCCGGATTTCCGCAGCCGTTTGGGCGTAAAAGCAACGATTTGCCCCAATGATAAATGACACGTAATCGCTATACGAATTTGACGCCGGATTTTTCCTTTCAGATCGAGCATTAGATCGGATCGAACCCAGTGGAAATGAGGATTTGTGATTCCCTTTGACTGAGCATTGCGATAAATCCTATAGGTAAACCCCGGATTATTTTCAATTGAATATTAAAACCGAAAAGTGTTAACGTATTACGAAGTTTTATTCTTTAATTTTTGTTGTCTTTTTTTATTATTGTTTGTGGGTCTACGATGAAGCGAGCTTTATTAGAAGGAACCACACAAACTGTCTGGCGCCGGACTTTGGCTGGAGGGTGCTGGCTTTACAGGTCCTACCACCAGTGGTGTGATATTCAGCCGTATCCAAAGCCAGCAATTCCGGTATAGAATACTAGGAGGTAGAAACCTACCTGTAATTCTATTGTTGAGAGGTTGAGACATCAGCTGTTTCATACAGTACGCAGACCTACAGCGTTCTTACAAGTTAAAGGCGGAGTAGGACTTAGTATACATTTAACTAATAAAGTAATTATACTGTCGTTTCCTCGTATTGATTACATCAATACATCATACTAATTTGTCACACAGTGTAGGGGTAATAGTACGTCAAGTGTCTTTTTCGAGAGCCATAGCAGAATCTAAACAGGCGCGGATGGACATAGCGGGTATTGTCATTTTTAAGGCCCTGTCATTAGACGTTTCCTCTTTTTCCAATAGAAAGTTCAAGTTACTTCTGAACAAGCCACGAGTCTATTTTTTATATATGTATTACTTCAGGTACCTATCTACATTAAAGGTAAGCTGAAAACATAATAGCTGAAAAAATTCTCGATAAAAATATTTATTGAAAATGGTACGTTTCAAAATTTACAAGAGAAATATTGTGAGGACTACAATGAATATTGACTTACGATTAATTTTAAATGATAGGTTACATGTTGATCTACATTAAAGGCAAGCTAGTTTTTTTGATACCAATTCAAATTTAATTTTAATCATGAATTATTTGAAAAACTACAGGCGCACCGCGCGCCCGCCGTTCAATTAGTAGCTCTGTGACCACTGTCGACGTCCGACGTGTGCTTGTCGTCCTCGCAGCGGTCAGACAACACCTAGACTCGGAATAAATATTAGAACGAATTTAAATAAGTTATTTGTTCTGTGCCAGTAAAGGTACCAACATATGGTCATTACCTACCTACATACCAGCAACGCGATCTCAGAATAAGAATTATCAAAAGGTTTTATTTACGATACGCATGCGCTACCTACAGCTTGCCGTTGTCAACTCTCATAGTCGTTTCTGCCGCGATTCTAGCTGCGTAGCTCGCCTTAATGCATTGTCCTAATAGCAGGTCAAATGGGGACGAGGATTATTACGTCGCTTGCTCGAGTTTTGCCAGAGACAGCGGAATCGATTTTGAGGCATGGAAGGACAATTTTACGATGGGTTAACTTGAACTCGTATGTTTGCCTGGGCAAAGATGATTTCTGCGATGAAGCGAGCCTTACCAGAAAATGCCTATTAACTCTTTTTAAAGGTCGGGAAAAGGAAGTAGCAGTAGCAGGTATATAAAAGGTAGATACTAGGTCCACCAGTCTAAAGAAGATAAGGTACTCACGTCTTCGACGACAGGTTCCACGTACATCTCCAAGGTATTGTTCAGCGGCGGCAGCGGCATCGGAAGCGGTGAGGCGGCGGCCGAGGAGCGACGGGAGACGCTGTTGCATGAGCATTGTGACACGGAGCGTCGGGAGCGGGGAGATTCTCTGAGGGCAACGATACATGTATCAGAGCGGCCAACACACAACACGCCAAGGTTTCTGTACCTAAATGGTCCCAGCGAGACCCCATTAAGACCTCGAATGTCCGTTTGTCTATATAAACTTAAGGCTGTATTACCTCAGCATTTTACCAAAGATGCGTAAATTCTTGCGCGTCCGAGAACGCTGCGTCATACTCGTTAAGTCTCTAGGATCTATACGGATAAGGTACTCTAAGATGGTCTATTCGATTACAGGGTTTGTCGTTGTAGTTTCCTTCTTGTTAGAAGGTCTCACCTTCTGCTTCTCCGACACACGTGTCGCGACGTCCGTTCACACGCGCACGATGATCTCTGCCTCACCGGCACAAAGTACCCAAGCTGAGGCAATGGCGCCGGCTCCAAGGAATCGCTGGAATCACTCCATTCCGGCTGGCTGAAAGGCCCTCTATCCACGACTGATGGCATTTTGTTAAAAAAGTTTTCACTGCTCCATTTTATTTTTAATTTTACAGTCAGTGCAACAGAGTTGGTTTACGCTGCATCTTTAGTCGGTTTGTGTAATATTTTTATTGCAACCAGCGTTTCTACGTTCTGTTTTCAAATCCAATCGCTTGTTTTTATTCGTTTGCACACTGATAACTTTTCTGTGGCACATTCAAGTTTTTGTGGATAGTTAGATATTTAGAAATCTAATTTTCACTAGAAACACGTCTAGACCCTATTGTGGATATTATTAAATAACCCCATTTCGTCTAAACCGATAAAGATAGTGAACGGATACGTCTACGGCAATTAGAATCGAATTTTCTTTGATAAGATAAGATAACTTTCTAGGTTAGAGCAAGGCTTATGATGAGTTATTAATTGAATGCGTTTCTTTGTTTTGAAATTGTTATCATAACTTTTGAAAATTATAGTAATCTAGTGTTACGTATGGACCCATACGTAATGAGTGTAAGTGTGAATTATCATCAAGCGATCTCTAGAAAATGCTTGGTTGTATTCTAACAACTCATTCTCTTTTTCTTTAGTTTGCTTGTTATCGTTCTATTACGTTGTATATGTGTGCTATAAATAAATATCTATGGCTACTGACTATACAAATAAGATAATATCACAATTATTCAAAAATATTAGTTCTCCGTAAACAGTGACTTTAGTCCTTTGGATTAGGATTGAAGAGCATATTTTATGCTCTTTAATCTTAATTCAAAGGACTTAACCTGATTTAAATTTAGTGCCTACTCAAAAAGAACCAGAGTTCACTTAAAAATGAGCTATTTAGAGCTAATAAGGCTATAACTAACTAAAGTTATTGTATGAACAGTATCTATTTAATTTCTCTAGAGGTCCTTAGGTTTCCTAATATTTTATGATCATTTCATCAATGAGACACCTAAGTATATTCTTGAAGTTTATTTTTGAATAATCAGTCTATAGATATAGATAAGTCATCGAGTCATAAATATTAGTTGTAACTTTCAATAATAATTATATTTGGAATGTTAGTAAAATGTTCCTATCACCAAAGAGATCGATTACGAACATTGTATGAACATAAAACTGGCTGTATGACAAAAAAGCGCACGGATCATGTGTTTTTAGCCTATCCCCGAGATATCTATATACTTAACTCTTTGGAGTATATATTCAAATATAAATAAACGTACTAGGTATATTCTTATTCATAATTTGCACTTATTTATTATCTCATATAGGGTCATATAGGTAAGTACCTAGGTACTTAGTACTTACCTACTTAAAGTTTATTTTTATTTTTATTGTAGACGGGTATGTGCTTGGCCTTCATCTCACCTGATTTTCAGTTTATGATAAGGCCGAAGGTGGAAGCGCACTTCATCCGGAATCCTCAACGTACTGAGGAATTATTAGCTTCCTCTCAATGCCGGAACACGACAGTTTTATAATTGTTTTTATGGCGACAGAATTAGGTAGCAGCCAGAACTAAAGAGATTTTTTTTTTATACGACGGGTAAGCACTTGGCCTTCATCTCCTGGTAACAAGTTGAGATAAGGCCGACAGTGGAGGCGCACTTCACCCGGAATCCTCAACAAACTGAGGAACTGGCGTGAACCTCTGAATGCCGGAACACAACAATTTTAGAATTGTTATTATGGCGACAGAATTAGGTAATATGGTGGTAGCTAGCCAGGCGGACTTAAACAAAGTCCTACCACCAACCAAACCAAGCACAATATATTTTACTCCCCATGGGATCGAACCAATGTTTTTTCAGATCCAGAGGTCCCGCCTCTGGATCTGAAATCGGTAGCTACAGAGGCGGTTAAAAGCGCCCAATGCCAAAATTACGCAACAGGAGCATTATCAAACACACTCTTTAATAGTAACGAAAGTAGTTATTCCAATCAAAAAAAATACTGAAAGCTGTGAAAGCTCAATCAAAGAAAGTACCTCGAGTAAAGCGACGACCCTATTATGAAGAGTGACGTACTTTAAATCCGCTCACTTACTGCGCTCAAGATTTTCTACTCTACCTCTAGAATCCTTTGCTGCACTCTGGATTCTAAGAAGCACACTCGCCTTTATAATAGTTAACGCTAGGTATACAATCTACTATTCTATTCATGTTTTTGCTCAGGATATAAAAATGGGGCACCTATCATACATCTGACGCGAGTAACTTTATCGATTCTCGTAAAGGTCCTTCTAATTTTAAAATCGTATCCCGAATACCCCATTGTTTTAGTAACAAACGAAATCCGTAACGGTGCCTTCGGGGAAGTGGTCCTATCCCTGCTTGTACCTACGTGAGAGAACGCACATTCCTAATGTTTTTGGGGCTTACAAATGTTTAGGGTTGCCGATAAGCTTTTTAAATCCGAATTCTATCTTTACTAATAGACATAGATTTCGGGTTTTTTAAAGCCCCAAAAACATTAGGAATGTGCGTTACTAACATAAACGGGTTCGTTCTTATTTTGTTCGTGTAAGGTTCATTACAATAAGTTCAGACATTTTTACAAAATCATCATATTTTTATTTTTTTATTTGAAATGGCTAAAGCCATCCATGAAGCTGACTATTAAAGGCACTGGCACTCCCGCGCATCAACAGAGATGAACACAGTAAACTGCTTGGCGCCGGACTTCGGTATGGTACAGGATAAACAAACTAAAAATCAAAGTAAATGCCATTCAGGTAGGGTAGGTAAATACAAAAGTTTTCTACATCTGCACTTCTGCTTGTCAATATTTTCGTTGACACCCTGAGTAGTTCTTTCAAATATCCTGTTTTCCAGATTAAGAAGGAGATTTCTCCGTCACTAATTACTATAGGTATTTAAGTTTTAATATCTGAAATCTAAGACGAGTTACCTACTACTTTTCTTCGCTTACTTATAGATATTGACACACCTATCCACCCCTATTATTGTCTACTATCGCCAACCTCAATTGCTGTAGGTACTACATGTTCAAGGTCAAGACCCATTTTATATATATATATATATATATATATATGTGTGTGTGTGTGTGTGTGTATATATAAAAATGGTAGCTTTACTATTTTCTTGGAGCAGAGGCTGAGGCAACCCTAATCGTGGGTATTTTTTTTAATCTCGTGACTCACAAAGCACCGCCCGCAATGTAATTATAATTGAAAGTAGACGTTTTTTACTTTTGTGTTTGATTCAAAGGGTTGTAGGAAAATGTAGTCACCAAGATCAAATTGGTGCATTGATGTTCTAATCAATGGGTTAAGAACTTTACCTAGAAATAAACAAGCACATAATAATACAATATAGATTATCAGCAAATACTAGTGCTTTTTGTACTAACCTACTTATTACAAGTTGCTTTGGAACCAACGAAGTGCAAAACTGACTCTCACTTGGCTGGTTTTTGTATTGTTCCTCCCTGTGATATAGTAAATTGAATAGCAACTGAACGTCAGTATGCCAACTTGAATGCAAAGCCACAGAATAGGGATAAGCAGTGACCTATTTCTCAAGCTCATCTACAATTCAATTCAATTCTATGAACGGAGCGCTCGTCAAGTTAAATTGCTTGATTTAATCACGTCAACTGCCGGGTTCTAAGATCTTTGTTTGTTCATTTTGGAATGCTTATGGTATTTAGAAACATTTTCTTGTTACCTACGAAATATTGAGATTAAAAAAAAACAGCTGGATTGAGAACAAAAAAAATAATACAATACTCAACAGAACTAGCGAATGCCGCTTTTTGAAGATCCTATGATATGATGCTCGGTCGAGATCGATCACTCTAGCTCGGGTGTCGTAAAAGCCTACTGAGGGATCTTACCAAAATAGCCCCTATTTTGGAGTTTAGGAGTTTAGTTTTGTGTATTATCTAAAACCTTCACTGCGATCACCAAGCTTACCTAGTTATTATGGCAATACCCTGGAGTTGGCTTAGTAGAAATGAATGGACTGTTAAAGTAGAAGTGGAAGGTATAAATTCTGCTTTCATAGCAAAGGCGCATTCGGGCAATTCTACGGGAACTTTTTGTAAAATTATATAGACGTATTATAATATTACTTTGACAGTTTAAATCTAATGCAATCATAGACTTGTTACTATGCCACTGAAATGTCTATTTGTATGTCATCGGTGCTTCTCCAAGCTTGCTGGATCTCCCGTGCATACAAATGTAACATACGACAAACTTATTCGTGGAGGTGGCCAAAAATTGAACTTCTGTTGCATTTGAAAGTACTGTGGGTTAGAGATCTATATTTTATTCTATGGAATTCACTTAACATGCAGTTTACATTTGTTGCAATATGTAGTAGGTAGGTACCTAAGCATTGTGATTGTGACGTCACGTTAATATCAAAATGGCTGCCCCCAACCCCAACTTCATAGTAAAAACTGTTGTTGTAAAATAACTTTTAAATATATAGGATGTAGGATGTACGTAAGTTCTGGCTTTCTCCTGTCCCCCTATCCTTATATCCTTGACTCTTCGTTACGGTATAGTTCGACAGTGGCGCCGCCACGCAACTGAACAGTTAATTTGGTATATATTTAATTGTGACAAACAGTATTACGTGACTCGTGCCGTTTTCTACGATTGATGGTAAGGTCTGTAGCTTTGGCGGTGATGATGTCATTGGGTCTCGAAGTAACTTACCTTTCCAGGTAGGTACTTGGTAATGTCAGAAATATGAATCTGTGACTAGTGCGGACACACCGAGGTTTCTCATTTTCGATTCAAGGCAAAAGTCAAGTTTCTTCTTGGTTGGAAACTCTATTTTTAGGTACCTAGTAGGTAACTATTTGTTGCTATAACGCATAGTGGCAATATGAATACAAACTCTCTGAAACTGTTTTACGGTTCATAAAATACAGCCCAGACGACAGCCCAGACAATATAATTGCGTTGGCACTTTTTGGGCACAAAACCCTATAAATGTATAGGTTCTCATAGGACAATGGTTTTCGAACATAGTTACTCGATTGGTCAAGATGAAGTCACGAAAATCGCTGTTGTTACACTCTCAGTCCGCACGGAAAGTGCTGCCGTATAAATGTTTGTGAGCGCGTGGCCGGAAATCCACGTAAAAACTCTTTGATTCGAAGTTG
This sequence comes from Venusia cambrica, assembly GCA_951394065.1. Classification (NCBI taxonomy): domain Eukaryota; kingdom Metazoa; phylum Arthropoda; class Insecta; order Lepidoptera; family Geometridae; genus Venusia; species Venusia cambrica. Next base: position 6,770,006 of record OX596057.1, read on the forward strand.
ACCCAACCACGCGTGCGGTCCCGAACCTCACTAGAACTGGGTATCATTGTTTACTCTGTGGCAAAATGCACTTCACTGCAGCACTGCACATACCTTACGGTATAACGTAAAACCACGGTAGGATAAAATGGGACTGTGTGGGCGATGCTCACAAAGTTGTTTGTTTTGTTTAGAACCAGAGGAATTATAAATAAATATTACAGGACATTAATTTATACAGAATCTTAAGTAAAAATGTTTGTTTACTAAAAAAAAATGTACTTAATTTTGGCAGGTAGTACCTACCTATTTGTTTCGAGTTTTATTTTTATAATTTCATTTTTTTCTGAGAAAAGAATAATATTATACTTACTTATAGGTACATTTACCTATTTATACCTACCTGTTTGTATTAGGTATGTATTATATTATAATATGTTATGTACGTCTTGAATGTACTTATATTACATTATTAACAGTACTTGTAATTATATTTATTATCTACTAGCTGACCCAACAGACGTTTGACCTGTCATTTAATTCAAACTGGAATACTACAATACTAATAATTATTATTTCTGTGCTTGTATTTTGATATTGTTTATGTTTATATATATATATTTTTGTACAACTAACATATTTTCATTTAAGTATTCAATAAAAAGTACAATTGTTTATCATTGTATATTATCTCTATAAAATATTGTTTATTGTAATGCTTGTTGTCACTGTCGCGTTGGTCGTGATATCGTTTTATATGCCTACGGTAGTGATAGGAAGGTGAATAGAAAATGGTGGGTAATAGATATAAGTTGGTATATTGATATAAAAGTTTATAGTTATAGATGATAAGTTAGATTCTAGACGCGCCGGCTATGGGCGTGGGGGGTATGATAGTCTCTCTCTTAGGCTACAAAAGTGGGCTGAAGGCCTGACCTCAAGGGCATTTAGAGTCTCTAGGAACAATCACTTGGCCACCACTGGTACTGTCCTTGATGACGTTGAGTGTGGAGGAAGCGTGGTAGCTCGCCGGAAACACCGGTGTAGTGCAGCTCGGTAGGTAGCTGGTCGGCAAGAGGTACTGGGTAATGGAAACTCGCCCAACGTGTGGGATTCTCGATGGGCGCAGGCGGCCTGTCTGCGTACAGCTTGAAGATAATATAACGCTAATTATGCGATCTTTGTAAACGATTGGCGGTATACTATCTGTCTCTTACTGTCAAGTCAAACAACTGGCAGTTATTTCAAACGTGCTTAGCAAAGAGTATATAATGATGTAGCTAAGGTTACGTTAAAAAAGTTTATAATAAAGGTAGTCGTTAAGTTTTTTCAATTGTCTTATTTTTTTTGAATGTAAGAACCTTCTACGAAGTATTACGAGTAGAAGTCATTTTAAAAAAATATGAATGAAATCAATCAAGCCGTTCTCAAGTTACAGCGTGACCAGGAGAAATAGGGGTTCATTTTTATGTATATAGATAGATTGTAGTTTGTCTTATTATTATTGTTTTGGTTATTTTATTTGTTAATGTTTTACAATGTTCCCACAGTTAACATTTAACATTTAAAATCTTGTTTCTGCCTCTTCCTTAGTTTTAATGGAAGAATACTCTTACTTGGGTTAAGCTCGCCTTTGTCATACATAGGTATTTTAAGCTAACTTTTATCATTATTTCTATGTGTGTGTGTAATAAAGTATAAACATAAGATAAGATAAATAAAATTATGTGAAAGGCTACAATAAAATATCCTATAAGTTTATTACGTAAATCGTAAGTACCTTATAGTATACGTTTTATACAACTTTTGAAAGTCATACAATTTACTCTTTTTTTTTTACCACGGAGACGCGCTTGGCCTTTACCATGTAAACATAAGGAACAATCAAGTATTTCTTCGATCATAAAAACATAAAATTAAATAAAAAAAAATTTTACGATGTAGTAAATGACTCATATACTCACGAAATAAATAATAATGATGATGACATTACGGTAATTGTATAAGTAGGTAGGTAATGGGTACGGATAATCATCCAATTATTGGACATCGTGATCTCTATCGTACAAAATAAGCCATAAAAACAACGCGTAATAGGTCTGGTGGAGACCGCTTTTAGCTATAAATCGTAGTGACTGATAATAAAATACATATATTTAACCGCCGCATATTTTTAGACCACAGGTCTACTACTTCGCCCACCGGTGTCAGATTCACTCCCGGGTTCGATACCCAGGGGAGCAATATTGTTCTTGGTTTGGTTGGTGGTAGGATTTTGTTTAAGGCCGCCTGGCTAACTATCACCATCTTACCTAATTCTGTCGCCTTAATAACAATTACCGGCATTTAAAGGTAAGATAGTCAGTTCCTCAGTTTATTGAGGATTCCAGGTGAAGTGTGCTTCAGGTGAGATGAACGCCAAGGACATCTCCATCGTACAATAAAAAAAATAAAGAATATAATTATGCTATATTCGTAAAAATTGCCGTGATGGCCTGGCCGTGGCTTGAGAAGGCCGAGCATTTAAAAATAGGTTGTCTCATGAAAATTAAACTTTGGAGGTGTAATTTGATAGGGATAATCTAGGTTTGCATTGCCTCACTTTTTTAAAAAATGTATGTGTTCCCATACATACACTCTTTTGCATATATTTTGTTTTTCAATATGCTTATAGAAAGCGATGAAAAACATAAGACTATCCCTATCAAAGTATACCTGCAAAATCTATATTGAATCGGACATGCTACTTTGCCAGAAAAAAGCAGCAAGCTGTAGCTTACTGGTGTATTATCTGTAACACCTTTATTTCGATCACCATTACGCCTGCCAAGCATGGTGATATGAAAAAACACTCCAGTTTTTTTATATTAATCGGCTTCGAATCATTGACGATGATGATTCACAAAAGATACTAGGTAAAAATAAAATACATTGTCACTAAGCCCAATAGTCTGTATGTATATCGATATACTAAAATGTAACTGTGAACATTCGTAACTGCTCTACCATCGTCAGCAGGGTTCTAAAGCTCTAATACTGATTGATGACTCTATATTGTGTACAAAGTCATTGAATCTCGATGTATTCCCCACATGCTGATATAGCCCTTACGCCATTGTCTTACAGCTGAAATCACAGTACAAGATATTGTATACAAAATCATTGAATCTCGATGTAGAACTATCAGCTCCACAAGCTGATCTAACCTTTACACCATTGTCTTACAGCTGAAATCTCATTACAAGGCATTGTGTCAAAGATCATTGATGGAAATAATGACCGGGTGATGTCACCAGGTAATTTAGATCTTAGTACTATGTGTTTCAGCTGGTTTTGGCTTGCAGGGCTAAAATAGCCTGTGGAGTGTGGAGTGCAAGTGACTCATGGTACATTGACTTGCTTCAGTGGCACACTTTGGTTTGGTCATTTCTGCGACTTCTGTGAGAGTAACAGTATGGTACATTTACGTGTATCTTAAAATACTTTCGAGGGTTTAGTACACTGGTACTTAACTTACCTACCAGCTTCCAATGAAAACTTACTGCGATTTGATAAGGTAATCCTATTTTAATTTATGTCAAATTGTGGATGAATCGTGTCGTGCGAGTGCTGTGCTGTCAGTCTGTCTGTAGTGATCGCTGTGTGGGTATTATTTACAAGGAAACTGCTGCTTACCCCTTGGTGAGATCTCTGAGTCGACTTTAGCAACATACACGAGCTTGTAGGTGCAAGGGTTTTTTTTTTGTTAAAGGTAATCGTCTCCAATCTAGATTATACCCAATCCCATTTCGAAATGAAAGACAAACGTAGTACCTTCTACGTTTGAGAGGGAGGAAGGGCCAGTAGGGCGATACTGCGGCCATTTTTAACATTAGTCCTGTGGGAATGTTAAAAATGGCCGCAGTATCGCCTGTAGAAACATACAGTTTAGTACCTACAAGCAGTTTTATGTACCTAATTCCATGAATTAGTAATAGAGCTGTCAGTCGTATAATATGAGTAGATGACTTTCAGTATCGCATTACGTTTGTCGTATCATGGGAATTCACAGTAAGGATATCAAAAAACACGTGTGCAATAGAAGTTAAACTTTTTATATCTAAGATAAAAAAAAGATCTCGCATCGCCCGAATACGTCTCACATAAAACTCCGCCAAAATGCACCGGAGCAGCAGTTTGCATTCAGTTACTCGCTGTCAGTCAAGGTGTCAAAATTGAGATACACAGTAGTTTGTATAGACGAGAAATATGCCACAATTTTCGCAATGCGATATCCTTTGTGACCAATACCTAACGCCACGGCATTTTCCCAACGCTTAGTGTGTTGCGAACAAGCCCACAAACACGTACGAACACGCGTACTATGTAACATACATACTCGTAGATATTTCAACTCTATAGCAGGCTGAATCCTATAGTTAAAATAAATGGTCTTATTAGTGTCGCTTTACTTAAATGAACCTGTTTAAATAGTCTATCTCATCCTTCGTCACCACAACACGTATTTGCTGTTTTCTGCGCCGTTTTATATGTTTTTATCATGGTACTCCTAGAACATTTTTTTTTTTTTTTATCAATTTTTTTTTTTTGGGACATTTTTCGTCGTCCGAATATGCCAGTCCCGTAGTGGCTTACAAAATTTAAAGAACATTTATTATAATTATCATCCATCTAAGTAAATATATTTATACATATAAATATATATTTATATTTGTATAGTACAGTATGTATAGTAAATTCAAATTCAAATTATTTATTGCACTTATATTGTTATTAGGTATACAGGTGTTGTGAGGATAAAAGTTTCAAACATAAACCCTGTTAGGGCACAGCAATATCACACTAGGAGGCGCATTAAACTTAATAGCTAAATAAAACTATACATAATACTAAATTCAATAATAAACTACTATTCTTATTCATTATACCTTTACTTAGTATAGTATAGTATGTTGGTATTTATATTATATAAGTAGTGTGCATATTTGTAGCATAGCTTTGCTTATAATGTATGATTTACGTATAGTTAATTTAGCTAGACTCTAATTAATATGTGCACCACCAACCACCTCTTTAGCCATGAAATCCTCTCCATCCAAAGGTTGTCTGGAAGAAATCGCTTCTTAGCGATAAGACCGCCCATTGTAAATTTATTTTTAAGCTATCCAGTTTTTATTTTTAAGGTGTGCAATAAAGTATTTTTCATTCATTCATTCTTTATCGTTTCATAGAGATTGAAATAATAACGGCTGTCATGTCCAAACGTTTTGTTACTTAGCTTATATAAGGTAGGCACTTAGCTTGTCTAAAACACTGCAACTGCTAAGTATGTTCCTGTGCATTCATAGAAAACCTATTAAACTTAGTATTTCTATCTTCGTGTGGGCTGAGTAACAGAACAGCCCAGGTGTGAGCCATCACAAAGATGGCGGACAATGTCCTACCTTACTTGGAATAGACAAAGACCTCCAGATCAAGAGCCACTCGCCCTTTCACTAGACCACAGAGAGACTGGGAATAGACAAAGTTATATTAAGTACTTAGTCGTTACTTATTTGAGGTAGCTGTGTAGGTGTATTTACATAAAAAGTTTTTGTTATATTCTGACAATTATTTCAAGCCCACGTCTCACCTTGAATGAGAGTGAGGTCATGAGACAACTTTATAGAGACAAAATATATGTCGTCGGCGCAGGCGCAGCCTTACATGAGATTAGCTAAGGCTACAGAAACATTGTCAACTTTTCGTATTACCCTTTATTGAAGAAGGTTCTTCATAAATTATGTAAAATAGTGTTTAGAAGGGAAAAATATTTTGCATTATAGGTGCATTACAGACAGCTGGCACATTCACAATATGCCATGACATGACGCATGACGTGTGCTTATTCACAGTCATAGACACTACACAAGCGCATTGTATGAATATGGTGTACATAGGTACAGCTCTCTGTAATAAACCTACTTATGTTTGAATTTAATTATGTTTTCGGAAAAACTACAACGCTATAAACCTAGATTATCTCACCAGATTATCACCTGCTAAATTATTTTCATCGGAACTTCAAACATCAATTGCTTTTCTGACTTCCCAAACTCCTTTCTCTGACACTAGATGTGATAGAAAGGATTACCAATATGCCAGATTACCAAAAGGAAGGTTAGGCAATGTAGACAAGAGCAAGAACTGGTTCAGCAAGCTTTTATACGTCCGCTATTTTTTGCAAGAGTTTTAAAGACTTCAGAAATTCAGCTCACGTGTCTCCGACAAAGCAAAGATAAGCTTCTATCTAGATTACATAAGAGTTTGACCGCCTCATCTACAAAGCTGGTCTTGACATCATCTGTAGGTCAATGAAGCCGCAATCACGACAGCGATATGCCTCTTGATTTTGATACAGATCTTTGCATTACTGTGTTTATGAAATAGCTTTTGACTAAGCCTCCGCTGCCGTCCGGCTGTCTGACAGCGGGCTGTATCTCATGAACTGTTATAGGTAGAAAGATTTTAACCGCCTCTGTGGTCTAGTGGATTTGGCTAGCTACCACCATCTTATACTATTCTGTCGCCATTAAAACAATACTCAAATTGTTGTAATTCGGCATTTAGAGGTAAGATAGCCAATTCCTCTGACTGTTGTGGATTCCGGGCGAAATGCGCTTCCACCTTCGGTCTTATCATGACTTGAAAGTCAGGTGAGACGAAGGCGGTCTTTCTTCCCCGTCGTACAATAAAAAAAAAAACACAGAATGTGTTCTATTGCCACTAAAACAACAAATAGCTAATTAAAATTGTATTTAAAATTTAAGGGGCCCCATACAAAAAACGCGATTTTTTGTCTTTCCAGGCACAAAAACATGTTTTTTAGGGTTCCAACCCATTTCCACGGTGTGTGTTTGCACTAGGCCGGTTTATTTAACGCTTCGAAGAACCCAACTCACCTTATAAAACTTTATCTGATCAAAACCCAAGGACACCCTAAACATAAAGGTAAGTATAAAGCAACAACATTTTTTGTGTTTTTAGTTTAGTCGCTACAACAACAAATAATTAAATTTTAAGGGGCCTCATACAAGAAACGTGATTTTTTTGTCTGGCAATGTGGGTTGGAACCCTCGGTGTGTGTCCGCACGAGGCCGGTTTATTTAACGCTCTAAGGTACCCAACTCACCTTGTTTTTAGTTAAGTCTTTTTGTTTTTTTTTTCTAAATTACGTTTAAATTTCATCTTAAACAATGTAGGTTAAACATAAAATTACTATGAGTAATACCTACATACCTACAAATGTTTTGTTTTTGTATACATAATTTAGAATCTCATTACAATGAATAACCAAAAAAAAAAAAAACGTTTTGGAGACATAAGTGTTTTTAATGTTTTGTCATTTATATCAAAAGAGATTTTCTCTTTTTGGGAAGTCGGTTATGTTCCTTATTTCGTATAAAAATAAATAAATATTACAGGACATTCGTTTCACACAGCGTCATCTAGCCCCATATTAAGCAAAGCTTGTAATAAGTATAGAAACTAGATTACGAATAGAATACATTATACAATAAATAATAAAGTATGTATTTACTAAATGTACGTATACTTATAGATTTATAAATACATGAGTACTTTTCATACGATACAACACTTCGACGCAGACAAACAAACATCTATATTATTTGTCCTAGGTGTTATTCGAACCCAAAACTTACAACACACAAGGCAGACCTACTAACTGAGCTATGTGGGTGGTTTCTATATGAGGCTGCACATCTAATCTGGATATGCCTAAATTATTAAAACAAAAACGTAGATGAATTAGATTTATGTGAAATTGTTGAATAATTACTTACGCTAGATCATTCCATTCGTATACCTTCTTAAAAACGACAAAACCAAATTAAAATATCCTCCTCATCTGACAAGAAACATAAATGTCCAATAAATCTTGAAACCTATTCCATGGGGACTTGTGTATACATTAGCAACTGTTGATGTGACATCAACGTAGTACGGAGAAAAAAGTATTTTTAGTTTTTCGCTCGGCACTAAATGTTTGTTATTTTTTTGAACGAAGTCAGAGCATTCTGCACCGTTTGAATTAAATTTCATTCAGATTCTGTCTATTGCCGTTGTTATTGTATTAGAAACATAAATTAAAGAGACACAAGAAACGTGTTTTTTTTTTCTTTGAAATTTGGGTCGTAACTTTTATTTTAAATTTTTATTAAATTAAATTTATATTTTATTTTATTACTGACAATAGTGAACAATCCTAAGGTCGGAGAGACTTATAGTATTAGTAGATAAGGAATGCAATAAGATCATATATATGTAAAACCTCTTTAAACTTCGAAACGGAACCCTAAAATCATGAAAGTAAGTAAGTTGGAGTCTTCAAGTCTAGAAAATCATCAAAAAATTAACCAGCCCGAGGTTCTGGCCTTTCTCCTTGTGGGCTGGTCGCGATTCCGAACAGGCTTTTTTGACGTTTCAAAATTATCCCAAAAAATCTTATTGAATCGCATTTTGACTTTGACTTTGACAGAGTGAAGGTTCATTTAGACAAGAGTGCTCCACATCTTCGGTCACATCTTTACATGTTTTTCAAGTGAGCCGTTGAACGCTTGCCCAAAAAAACACGTGTCGTGATACAAAACTAGAGAACGTTAGGACTTTATTCCTGTTATCCCGTGGGAGTTTCCCTTGAACTCTGTAGGTACATCGACGTATTTTGTTAGCTTTTCCCAAAGCGTTCTAGTGTGCCAATGTACTATCATGGAAGTACCCCGCCGCGGTTGTTGATCGTCAAGTGGCAGACGACAGTGACAGGAATAGAACAGATGCGCAGGCACAGTCTGGTGAAAATGGGCCTTTCAAGTTGCACTCAACGTAAAAGACATGACCTTTTCATGTATTACAGTCACTTATGAACTTTTTAAATAAAAAACAATGAAGGAAATATCTTTATCGTACACAAAAATGACAATTGATGATTAGATATACAATAGGCGGTCTTATGGCTTGAGATCGATCTCTACCAGACAAACATAGAACAGAGAGGATAGAACCTACTCGTTTTGTTAATAGCAGGAGTGTTCACATAACGTATTTTTGCTGTTATCTTAGAATCGTAACTTGTGCTTGGTTTGGTTGGTGGTCCTTAAGACTTTGGTCAAAAGGACTTTGTTCAAGTTCGCCTGGTAAGGTGGTGGTATCTAGAGACCACCTTACCTAAGTCTGTCGCCATAGAAAAAATCTAAAATTGTTGTGTTCCGGCATTATGAGGTAAGATAGCCAGTTCCTCAGACGATGATTCCGGGTGAAGTGCACTTCCACCTTCGGCCTTATCATAAGTTGAAACCAGGTAATATGAAGGATTAAAGCGCTTCCCCGTCGTTTCCGAACTGAACTACTTCCCGAGGATCTAATTCTAAAATAATCTTCCCCAAACTCCACACTTTATTGACACTTGGCCGCTTGGATACAAAATGGCGGTTCACAGAGACAAAGATTTATGCACTGACATGCGGGTACTATTAGTAATTTGTCATTGACTCTTAGAACGGATATTTAAATTCAATTGAGATCAAAAGCTTCTGATTGTACCTATTAAATAAATATATACCTATATGTATTCCTAACGTTATGTCTAATTATGTATGTTTATGCAAATTGTATTGGAATCAGTAGGTACTAATTATTTGCGAATGCTAGTTTCTTAGTATAGGTAGGTATAGGTACAGATAATAAAATACTAACTAATAATGTGCGCGACCTTATGTCCGTATTTACGTCCTCCTGGTTCTGTCTATACAACGGTTGTCTGGAAGAGATCGCTTTTACCGATAAGACCGCCCATTGTGCATTTTTTTTTTTATATATATATAATTTTGGTGCATAATAAAAATATTATATTGTCGTAAGCTTTTTAAGTACGTTGGTACCTAACTAACATGTTTATGCGGCGGCGGCGGCAGGCGGTTACACGCTTGGCCTTCATATCACATGGTGTCAAGTTATGATAAGGCCGACGATGTATCAACTCTCAACCGACTCAGTAGGTATCTGGCTTTCTTACCTCAATACCGGAACCCTACGGAACGTAGCAATATCTATCAATGAATTGTACCAACACAAGTGCTGCCACTCAGCCAATTATTTTCTTATAGATTGTCTCGGGAACACCAATTGATTACAAAAGCCAGTTTCCCTCCATTGATATATTTACTATTATTGTATAGGGCACTGTCTAAAACACTGTCCTAACGAATTAATAACTCGTCTCCCGGGAATGACCGTTGCTTACAGCGATATTTCAATTTTACGAGCGTTTCCGCGTTGTCATGACCTGACATTTCATTTTCGAGATCGAACACGATTCGGTCTGTTTTCGGATTGGTTTAATTTGAAAAAGTTCACTATAGTTTCTATTTTATAACTGTGAACGGTGGAGCTATGGAGTTTGCTTTACGAAAAGAACTGGCCCGTTTTATTTTTTTCAAAGAATTAAACCATTTTAGTGTTGGCTGAAAGCTGCAACGAGATATCATTCTCTATCAGAAGTCGATTTAAAAATGATCGATCATCAAATTTAACATCTTTAGTACATATATACACCTACCTTCACCAATGGACATTAGTTGTGAAAGTTTCAACCCGACTGCAAAATTTTAAACTTGGATTTAAGAAAATACTTTTTAAATAACTATTAAAATCTATATTTTATTATTATATATAGAATTCGTCCGTCCATCAATCATCAAAATAATTGGAAAAGATTTATCATCCAGTTAAACGAAATTGTAAGTATCATATTCTTCATTGAAGGTTTTCTCTTTTAGTTTTTAAAACGTAAATATATGCAACCTATTCATCTCTATTTCATTCCTCATAGCTCAGTTGGTAGTAACTCTGCCTTCTGCGCTGTAGGCTGTGGGTTCGATTCCCACCCAGGACAAACATTTGTGTGGTGAATATAGATGTTTGTTCTGTGTTTGGGTGTTGTATCATATAGTAAGTATGTATTTAAAAAAAGTATTTAAGTATCCTATCCGTAATCTAGTTCCCATATTACAAGCTATGCTTAGTTTGGGGCTAGATGGCGCTGTGTAAAAATAAATGTCCTATAATATTTATTTATTTATTTTTATTTATTTATTCCTACACAATATGAATATGACATACACAGGTATAGCTAGTTACTCGCGAAAAGAATAACCCTTCTCGTCATGCATATAAAGTTTCCAAGGTCCGATCCAATTTTCTAAAAGAATGTCCTGTGATTGTACTAGAAAAATATGTAGCGTGGGCTGGGTATTGAATTGATGTGCAATTCAATGTCAATTTCGTTTACAAGAAAGCAAGGCGAGGTGGCCATTTAGCAAATTGGCATGCGCTGTAAACACGCCCAGTCTACTCACCGATCCTTGCTAACGACTGTTTTATATGAATTTGAGTGTCATATTGTGCAGACAACTATATTTTTTATCGGGTTATTTGCAATTTGATCTATCTACATCTACCTACGTAGTTAGGTAATGTAGACTTCTATATAATACAGGTACCTATAGCTAAACATTATATATTTACGTATTCGATACAATCCAAAACGGCTCAACTCAATCCAAAAAGAACTTTTTTTTATTGTTCACTTTGTTTCAAGTTATGATAAGGCCGAAGGTGGAACCGTAATTCACCCGGAATCCTCAACAGTCTGAGGAGCTGGCAACCTCTTAAATGCCAGAACACAACAATTTAGAATTGTTTCTATGGTGACATACTTAGGTAAGATGGTGGTAGCTAGTCAGGCGGACTTGAACAAATTCCTACTACCAACCAAAATAAGCACATTATTGTACTCCCCTGGGGATCTAACCAGGGATCTCTGGATCTGAAACCAGATGGTGAACCACTAGACCACAGAGGCGGATAATAACCACTAACACTGACGGGATACAAATAAGCCAACTATGTTTTGGAAGATGGCTAGACCTGCTGCAAAAGACCCTTTTAAAGACATTAAGTTCCTAATGGCACAGATAATAAAATACTAACGTAGTAATAGTAAGTCGTAACCCAGCGAATATACAGACGCTGAAACCTGAATCCAAGTTTTTGCAGTGCGCATAATAAAAATATTTTTGAAGGAGCTTAGTCCTACTCAATAAAATATCAACCAGATGAAAAATTATTTCAGTAGGTAGGTACTTACCTGATTTATTTTCAAAAAGTGAAGTCTAGATGCTCATGTGTGTATTAATAGGTAGGTACCTACCTACTTACGCTAAGAGAAAACTAAATACAGTGCCAATTATCTGCCAAAAACATTAAGGGAATCACCGACCCCGTTTCGGAAAAGTTAAAGGTCACATTAATAAATAAATGTTATTATAAAATCGCACCATTAATGAATTATAGACATTTTATTGATAATTCTGATGCATAATTTTATTCTGATTTAATTTTCATTTTTTGATATATTAACTTGAGACATTAACAATTTTCTTTTTTTCTATATTTTCTTTGACATTTATTTTATGCCATTAACTATGATTTTTGATGACATTTATTTTATTCTATTAACTATGTTTTTTTTTAGTAGAATGTGCATCAATGTGTAGAAATACATTGATGCACATTCTGACATTGTTATCATCTCTATTTTTCACATGAATTCATGCAATAAATATTACTTTTTAATACAGTTGCTCAAAAAGTGGCATATTGCAGGGACGTATAGCGTTCGGGATGTGGGCTATTACATAGTCGTGCTTTTTTTTACCTTTCCCGAACTCGTGCGTTCTCTTTCCCAACTGTCAAAATAATGTCTATTAAAAAGAAAAACCAACCATGAAGTTTTTACAAAAAAAACATCATAGAAGTTTTTATGATTCTTGCAAATACGTATATTTCTAAAAAGAAGCTACTAATTTGTTTCTATATCAGATTTAATGATTTGATTGAATGAGTTAGGTTAGGTTTCATTTCATTTCATCTCATTAAATTTCATTTTCATTTCATATCAATAAAAAAAATCTACTGAAGACTTGGCTGTATAGGCATAGTTCCCTTTGCCTACCAGAATAGGTGAAAAAAAAATCTCTTCTTATATTCTACGGTTGGCGCCATTTTCTAGAAATTTTCTTAGCGAGTTTAGTTGTTTGTTGCACAAAATGAGTAATTTCGACCCTATTTTTTTGAATTAACACCACCGGAACTCAGTATATTGCACAAAATGCTACTAATTAAGATTCCGAACACAAAAAATAAGATACCGAGAAGCTTTGTTGTTGAAGGAGATTTTCTTAGAATAGTGCAAAAATATATGAATCAGAGGTCCCAAAAAGGAAAAACCGACCGTTTTTTTCAAAATTACCAAAAAGGAAAGTGTACAGCTCAAACAATCGGGATAAACAAATTTGGTAATATGCCAAAAGAAATAGCTACGTTTCTCGGTCTGCCGGATGCTGAGTATTATACTGGGCACAGCTTCAGGAGGATCTCTGCTACATTATTGGCAGATTCAGGAGCCAATTTGACGTCCTTAAAGCGACTAGGAGGTTAGAAATCAGACAAAGTTGCAGAAAGCTATATTGGTGATTCATTAAACAACAAACTAGAAACTGGGAAAAAATCACACAATCCATTAATATAAGGTCCAGTCCGTCTTTTTCACATGTTGAAGAGAACGTTCGTCCATCTACTTTCGTCGATAATGATAATTCATCAGATCCAATTCCATCAACTAGCAAACGCCATTGTATGACAAATATACATGAACAATCATACGACATTAATAATAGTTTGTCTCAAACAGTAAATATGCAACCTAAAACTTCCCCAGTTAGTATAAAAAACTGTACCAATTTCAATGTATATGTGAATTATAACTTTTTTAAGAAATAAATGATTAGTTAGTTGAGTTTATTGTGTTTTTATTATTTTATTAAATTGCTTAATTTTTTCGCAACTGTATTAAAAATAGTCGTTCAGTACACGTACGGAACCGTCATTGCAACTTGTTCCGACTGTCAACCCTCGCCTTCGGCTGCGCCTCGGCTCGGGTAGACATTTGTCGGAACTCTTTGCAATGACAGCCTTTCCGAACTTGTAATGAAATATACTATTTTTTCATGATTTTTGAAACATCTTTAGCCGTGTTGAGAGATTTCCGGTTGAGGTAAAACTTATGGGTTCATGTCACCGGCAATGTGACATAGTCTCCGAAATGCTAATGTGACGTGTAGTAGCATCAGTCAGACTAGCGACCGGCGCGGCGGCGGCGGCGTGGTAAACAGAAGTTTAGCGGAATAAAAAAAACATTTTTTTTATATTTTTTTTTATTTCTTAATTAACATTTTATTTCAATAAAGTTATTAAATTGTTTGTTGTTATTTTTTGTCCCCCAGCCCCAGTTCCCATGTCTTTTTTTTATTTACGTTCGAATTTTGCCCACTTCATAGCTTCTATTCTAGCACAAATAAATTGGCAAAACATTCTCAGTTTTCACACTCGCGGTGCAGGTTCATTGAATTGTGTTGTATAAAAATACATCTCGATGTATAAACGAGGTTATTGTTATGGTGGATTGGATGCTGACAACGTATTTAGGTATAATTTAGTACCCAAGGAATAAATCGTTGCCGCGTTCTCCGGGTAATTTTGCTTTCAGGTATTATTCTCTCCTGATTTAGGTTACGCTATGATATTCTTGGAGGATTTCTAATTCGAAAACGGATGTTTCTGCCAACGGGGTGTAGTAGTATCAATAATAAGTGGAATAGAGATAGTAGGTAGAATAATAAGGTACCTGTAGGTACTCAGTATAGTTTATTTTTAAACACATTTTCTAATTAATGAAAATTATCCCAGAATGGTGATCCATTCCGTATCATCATTATGTACACCACTTTATGTACCCACCTAGCAACTTATCCCTACGAGGCATTTTCAGAGAACTTAAAAACAAAATCGGTCCAAATGTCCCAACTACAGTTCTACAGACTACCCTAATTGATATTGCAAATACCTTTCCCGATATGATATTCATTAAATTTAAGTAGACAACAAAAAAATTAATCTCAAAAGTTACAGCGTCTGGAAAGTCTTGGCTTCGATCCAAATAGATTTCAATACGTATTCAATTATTTTTTATAGAAATACGTTGCGGAGATGAGGATTTTAATAATTCAAAGTTTACTTCGATTCTCTGCCACTGTTGACATTCCTCTTTCGATTTCGAGTTCGTATCGATTACTTCATCACTACACCACTATGTGTCACTAATTAAATTTAGATTTGTTCGTTTCACTGCACTAGGGTTCTAGGTTTATTTCTT
Source organism: Venusia cambrica (assembly GCA_951394065.1). Taxonomy (NCBI): domain Eukaryota; kingdom Metazoa; phylum Arthropoda; class Insecta; order Lepidoptera; family Geometridae; genus Venusia; species Venusia cambrica. The sequence goes on from OX596057.1 coordinate 6,785,316, forward strand.
TTTTCGAAAAGTTTTAAAGTTTGAAATTCGAACGGCATGGCAGCCAGCGTGACTGCCGCGACGAGCCGCGTGTCTCAACTGGGGCTCTTTCGGCCGCTTGCCAAGGAATACTCTTCTCTCCTGAAATATATTTATGTTGATATGACCATTCTAATAACTGGGATTTTCTCAATAAAAATGTTAACGACCTCATGGTCGTTAATGAGGTGAGAATTAGGCATAGCAGTGGTTCAATGTTTACGTTTTAATGGTGTTTGAATTCGTGTTGGCCAACAAGCGCTGCGCCTTCATATAAAAACAAATACATTATGCTTCCTACAAAATAAAAAAATGCAAAGTTGGTTAGGATAAAAAATAATTACGACGGGCACCAAACAAACCAAGCATACAATATGTACCACCTGGGGCTCGCACCTGGGACCTCTGGATCTAACACCGGTAGGTGAACGCCATAACTGCTGAACGGATAGAGCTGAAATTTTGCACAGATATATTTCACGGGATACAAGGCTACTTTTTATGCGGAATATTATACCCGCGAGCTATTCGTAACTACCTACAGTCATATTAAATAAAAACATATTACAGGACATTCAATTCACACGCAGTGGGTTAATATTAAAATGTCATATATATATACTTATAATAATTATATTATATTATAAGTATATTTATTAAATTTTTATTTAATTTCAACATTAGGCTTATCGATAACTGTTTATTCACAGTCTTAGCCGATGGATGTTAATCGTTAGTGAAGTTTACATAACCAACTTCCTAGCTACCTGAACTAAATTGTTCATGTAAACATGCGTGTAGCGTCAGTAACTTTATGTAAGACAAATAACTTCCTACCACCTACTATGTAATCTTAAATTAATTATGATTGTATCAATATGTTTTACTAAAAGGAAATGAATATTGATTGGGAGAGCGATTCCGTTGATTATTAAAACGTTCAAAATTTATTATGGTAGTTGTACTGGGATTTCAATCTAACGGGTTCCATTCCATCCTGTTATAACTTAATTTACGGACCAAATTTTAAAATAATCTCCTTTAGTGAACTAGTTACCTATGTAACTAAAGCAGTGCCCATCTTCTTTGATATATTGATAGTGGTAATTATTTTTAAGCACACTCGAAATTCCCCGAACACACTTATCAGTTTCCAATTATGAGTGTAGTTCTCCGCTAGTTGCCAGCTGTACCTAGTTCAATAAACAGTCTAGTTCCTAAGTAAAATTGGCATGAAACAGGCCAGCACTGAGCTGCCCTACTTATGAACTGACATAGAACTAATACCGTAGAATTGGCTTGCAAGCGGCATTATAGAGAGGTCTTCTTTGTTCTGATTGTAAAATCTCTCTAAGAAAGCAACACAAGTATTTGTAACAATAACTCGATTCTTTCATCGATAGAACAATAACAACATAATCGACTCAAATAACTAACAAGAGACGAAGTTTCACATCACTAGTATACATTTTCGAAAGTATTTTCAAACATGTTCGAAATTTAAACTTTGCAGCCAGCCTCAACAGAATTTAAGGAGTTTTGTTCACTCACTTTGCGGCTGGCTGGAAGCGTTATAATATCACAGTCAAATTCATCTGTGGACCTATATTCCTGATGGATATTGTGTGTGATGTGTTAGTTTAGGATAGGAGCCCTCAGTCATGCACCCCACAGGCACCGGAAGTATCGTGGTTACGTTAATATCCTCTGCGCAGTGCCACAGTTCAAAGCTCGATGTAAAGTGCGTCTGTTTGATGAGTAAGTATTACGATAGTAGGTTCTGATACACGATAGGTATAGCCAAAACCAACCGTTGAAATCTACACCATGTATGTATGTATATATACATATATATATATATATATATATATGTACCTACTCCAAAAGAAAGTGATGTAAAAAGTGTAAAATTTTTAATTATTATTTTACACAACGCCATCTAGCCCTTCTAAATCTGAGCGAAACAAGTAAGATTTTTGTCATACTTGTTTGGGTGTTATATTGTGTCATAAGTACTTGTGATACAATATAACACCCAAATACAAAACCTTATATTCAACACAATTTTTTGTCCGTGGTGGGAATTGAACCCAATACAGCGCAGAAGGCAGACCAACTACCAACTGGCTGGCTGCAGGCTTTGTAAGTACCTTTACATTTAAAAAATAGATCAAAACTGAAAATGATAATCTCCTGATAAACTAAAATGCTAAATTTTTACTTATCTCTAAAATAGATAAATTGTATTCATCAAAAATACTAAACATTGATTGATTGTAATAAAATATAAATAATATACTTAGTCAGTTTAATTAATCAATGATCATTCATAAACAATTAAAAATATTAAACAAATATACAAAGGTTTCGGATTACCTAAGGACCGTTACAAACGGTCTAAAGGTAAGTAACTCAACTGTTCCAGACCAGTACTAGACGGAAGCTTGCCCAAGACACTAGTTGCATTGCCACGCTGAACAGCTATGCTAATATGCTGGCCTAAATAAGAGTTATTGTAAATATTGATTAATTGTGTTTTTAAGTCTATTATATAAGGTTTTACTCAACACTATGTTTCCGTAAGAACATAGGTAATATATCATTGTTGATTCGCAACTTTAATATCCTATAATAGGCCTCCGCTGCCCATCTGTCTGCCTGTGTGTCTGCGGGGTCTATCTCACGTACTGTAAAAGGTAGACGGTTGAATTTTCAGCGTCTAGGGGTCCCATACTAAAAACGAGATTTTTTTCCCTTGAAATGTGCGTCGGAACCCCCGTGCTTGTCCGCACTTGGCCGGTTAATTTATTTCGTAACTAAGCTGGTTATTGAGAAGTACAGTGCCTCTTACTGGTATTGTATTACACAGCCTGCACGTGCGGTTGGGTTGTATTTGTCAAGAATAGAACAAAGGAAGCTCAATACTTTTGATTATGGCAGGCGAGCTCTTTATAGAGGTTTTAATCAAAAGCCTAAACCTCCTTCCTTTAATAAGATCTGTAATTTTTCTATCGTTGCCTAAAATAAAATTATATTCTTATTATTGTTATTAAACAACAGACAAACATATTTCTATCCTAGATTTAGTATACGTTAGTATATTCTAAATCTTTGATTCTATCCTTTTCCTCGAATTAAATTCAAAAAGTTCCTTGAGATTCATTAAAAATTTTAATCGGCATAGGTTAAGAAAAAAAAAAATTAAAACTTGGGAAGAGAGTTATATAATCCTGTAGATATTTCAGATATTTTTTTTTTTAAATAAACAATTTCGAATTGTCGAAAATTTTAATGTTACATCAAAGATAACGAACTTGCATACAGACGTATTACATACACTTTTTTATGGATACATTTTCAAAAATCCGTTCTTAGTGCTCACTTTCAGTAGGTATATTATGTAAGTATAAGGAATTTCTGCCAATTTTCATGCTACTTCTGCTTCTCTACCGGCTAAAGCTGTGCGTATCTGTCAGTCAGTTCAGTATAGCCAATAATGTTTTTTTAATGAATAAAAAAAAAAAAATTCGGACCACTTAATCCATAACACGGTTAGTAAATAAGCATAAAATTACTAAGTTAAATGACTGAATATATTATTATATTGCACACGTAGGGTACCCAGCGGATTTTTTGGGGACATCAACAATTTTTGGTAAGTTAGTAAGTAAGTTATCTTGAAAATATTTTTTGTTTTTCAATCCCATCTACTACGCAACAATGTACTTACAGTGTCACAAAACAAGACTGCAGTTTCCTGTATATCAACGCACATTGTCTGTCAGTCGGTTTATCTGTGATGCGATCCGTGTCATAACACCATGCAACAAACTTACAATGGTATGTCCGTGGCATAAATTAATTGTAACACGACCTTTCCAATTGCCGGTGGTAAGTTCTTTGTTTTATTGTATTTTACACTAACTAACTAGGCATTTGTCCTATAAATGGCTGTTTTTGATTTGAATCTCTTGATCTGTTATTGGCAACACGTTGATTTTTAGAAAATGTATATTACAGCGGATAACAAAAGAACTTCCTCATAAAGAAACGTGTTTTGTTATAGATTTGTAATTTAACTCTATCGTAAAAACGGTTATAACGTTACAACGTTAACCTAACCTACTAAATTTAACCATACCTGTGACCTAGTGGTTCGCCCACCGGAATAAGACCCAGGTTCGATCCTCCAGGGAGGTACAAATGGCCTTGGTTTGTCTGTTGATAGGACCGTCTGGCTAGCTACCACCATCTTACTTTCGTTTGAAGCTATAACAATAATTCTAAATTGTTATGTCCCGGCATTTAGAGGTAATGTAGCCAGTTCCTCAGGCTGTTGAGGATTCCAGGTGGAGTGTGCTCAGGTGGAGTGCGCTTCTACCTTTGGCCTTATTGTGACACCAAGTTCAATGAATGCCAAGCGAATCCCCGTCATACAATAAAAAAATAGAAAAGGAAGTTGGTTTTACTTTTTTTCATTAAGTATGGGTCGGCTCTCTTGGTCTCGAAACTTCCACAGGCAAGAATGAGATTACTAGCCTGCCTAAAAGCTATTAACTCACTTCTTGAAGACATTAGGGTCGTAACACCGCGGAATATGATGACGATAATAATGTTATGTGTGATCTTTTGTGAGAGACACAATATTTTTCGCAATAACCGAGTTTTATCTTTTGGATTAAAATCTACCACCAATACAATACGTTTTATTTGCCGTGAATCCTTTGTGAAAACTTGGCAACAGCCGTTAGGTTGTTGTAACGCATAAGAAATTATGAAAGCCGCTATTATTGTTGTAAACAGATTTGGTAAGTACCTATGGAAGCCACGACCACTATACAATACATCTAAATAACAATATCTACTCGATGGCGGTAAGATGTCTGCTAATTTGTTGTCAATGTACCTAAAGTATGCCTACTGACGACGCCCTAACTCTTTCTGTAGGTCCTAAATTTATAGAATACGAGGTCTATGATGGAGTAATGGATCCCCCATGCTCGGTATCAATCTTTTAGACCGAAATTCCTACACATCATCGCCAAAAATTCTAAATTGTTGAATTCTGAATTTTGAGATATAACCAGTTTCTCAGTTTTTTGAGGAATCCGGGTGAAGTGCGCTTCCACCTTCGGCCTTATCTCAACTTGTAACCAGGTGAGATGAAGGCCAAGCGCTAACCCGTCGTAAAAAAATAAACTTATACCTATATACAAATGTAACAGTTACCAAAAAACTACTCACCTGTGTAAATTATGGTTCATAACCATGTTTTCTTTGGCACTATCCGGGCTGTATCCTGAAACAAAAATAATATATATTTATTTTATTTGTAATATACCTAAAGGGCTGACATAGGTTTCATTAGAGTGCGTAATTTAACATAGGTACAAATGGCTTTAGGCGTTCTTGTTATTTTTTTCATACATCTAGGAGACAGAACAAGCAAGTAGCCCAATTCGCCAAAATCACCACACTTGGCAGGCAGGTTGGTGATCATAGCAGGTTGTTGCTGATGCCCATTATCATCATCATCAACCTATTGCAGTGCTGGACGTAGGTCTCTCCCAAGTACGAGACTGACCCCGATCTCCGGCTTGTCTCATCCACTTTCCAATGCTGTTTGCCCATGGTGTTACCCCTGGATCACCTCTTACATCATATATAAAGAGCTCCCAGAGGGCTCATATTATTTATCCGGAGACATCACGGATAAGTCAGCTCACTTCTGACGGAATGGGAGAAATAACCTCATTTTCACCGGAACCTAATCACCGGACGGGATGGCGTGATCTGGTGTTTTTATCGCTTCATATGACGTGGATAACCGCAGACAGGATACTAAAGTACCTTAGTACCTAATAGGCAGTTATAGGTACCTAACCTATGGAGCCTTTATAATTCTGAATTTGCGCTTAGTAGGTGGGTACTAGCGCGATATAATATAAGTACGTACATGATGAGTAGGTACATGATAGGTGTTATTCTTTTAGGACAGCTTTTTGTACAGAAGTTTCTAGTGGTTAGTTGAACGATTCGCTTGGAGAATATCAAAATTTGGTTGTTGAATCATATCGTAGCTATGTCCTCATGCCGCAAAAATAATCTTCTTCTTCGTTTTCCTGCCCTTCTCCCACATTCAGGCGGGATCAGCACAGAACATAATTATAGATTTATAAATTGTACTAAGTACCTAAATAAAACAAAATATACAGGGCGAGTTTTTTTCCAGGGCCACTGAGGCCAAGTCTGAAACCGTGAGAGTTATCGAAAAGTCATGTTAGGAGATAAAAAAAAATAAGTTCTGCATTAAAGAAAATCAATATTCTTTTATAGGTTTTCTGGAAAAGTGAGTTTTTGAAAATATTTTTTTTGCATTTTTTATGAGTTCTTTATTTGATAATAAAAAAAATAATGTATGATGACTATGTGCCCAAAGTTGTTGGAACACTTTCAAAATTAAAAACTTAGAAATTCAACTTTACGCATTTAGTAAAGGTTATGCGTTCAGACTATGCGTAAGTTAAACTATTAAAACCTCTTTTGCTGTATTTTCTGTTCGCGATGAGCTGAAATTTTATCGTCATCGGATTAAAAAACGTTCGTTTTTTCGTGGTAACGCAGCTGATGACACGGCACGGACACCCTAATGGCTGAACATTTTAAATATTGTCGTACCCACCGTACAGTTGCAGATATACTTATAATATAAGTAAGATTATAAGTATCAACAAAATACATAATAATTATAAAAATAACTTCCCTGTGACTGTAGTTAGTGACGTATCCGACATGTGGATGGTGTGTTCCTTAATAGAGTAATGTAGAGTGTGGGAATTTCCAAAAATCCTTTCATTTTTGGAAATTCCCACATGATGACAGGAACGATGTATATTTTAAGGGGCAGCTACCCGAACCCTTGCTTTGACCGGAAAGCGTGGCGCCATTTTGTATTATTTGAGTCTCCGTCTCTTATTTGATTTCCGTGGATTGGTTTTTAATTTTGAATATTTTACGCTATGGTCACATTTTGTCACAATGCCTCGTTAAAGGCGCCATAACACACATCATGTTTTATTTTTGTTCCTTTTAAACGTTGACCGTATGTGCGAACTCACGTTGAAAATTAATATGCGAATTAAAAAAAAAATGAATGTACAGTTTACTCCACACTAAGCCATTTATTAATGATGTTTATAGTTTACAGCCAACCGACTATACCGAATTTCGAAAGGCCAGCGCTACCGACTACTTCACCAATACAAGTATGACGACTCAAAAACCTTGGGAGACAAAGCAAGACCTCCGAATAATAGTTGGAACACTCAAGCCCACTGAATTAACACTTGTTCACCATTGGAGCAACGGACAGCTCCCTGTGCAAGGGGGTGTTTATACGAAGAGGAATCATCTGCCCACGTAGTCCTGGAACGCGTGGGAGTCACACAACGCAAGGTAACCCTCAAGAACATAAAGTCGCTCCTTGAAGCTTTAGAGGACCCCAGGAATATTCTCCGCTTCTTATCGGAGAAGGCTGACTATCTAGCAGGATATACCTCACGCACAGTAGACCTGAGAGTCTAAGTGGGGAATCGGGAGTCATTTACATCACATTGTAATAAGTACAGACGTAGGTATATCTGACATCATGTCGTGATATTGTACGATATGGGGTCACATCAAAAATGTAGCTTATTGAGAAAGCTCGCTTCGTGGAAGACCTCATCCTCGACAGGATAATGCCCAGGCGAGCCTCGAGTCGAGGTCAAGAGGTTACCCATTTCTACGCATTCATTCGTCATCAGTCATTATGCGAACGGCTAAGGAGTGGATTAATGAATGAATGAATGAATGAATGAATGAATGAATGAATGAAAATACTCAAGTCATCGCTTAGAAGCGGTTCCAGACAACCTTTTATTGGAAAGTATATGGCTAAAGAGGTGTTTGGTGGAATACGTTGCCTGTGTTTGTTTTCCCTGAAAATTACATCGTCGCTTCCCATCAGGCGAGATTGATGGGCATACGTAGGTCTATATTAAATAAAAAAAACATTCCACATCTCAAACAAACTCGCTTACACCATGATGTATCTTTCAAAGCTCTACAGCAATATATCCATTAGTTTGTTTATCTTAGAAGTGAATTCTTATAAAAGTGTAAACAATCGCAAATATAATAAGCTTCGGCTCTCGAAATAGACGATGAAGTTTGATGAGCTACATCCGTAATGTAATAAATGGTCCACTTCTTCAACTTCTTTGTTGTATGGCAATTAGTGACAGGGGTTCACTCATCTGTCAAACGTAATAATGATGGTGAATAGATGGTTCGTTCATAACTAATGGTCGTTTGACATATCTAGTGTAAAAACATGTCACAACACAAGTATCCGGCCGTAGGCACGATGATCTGATTGTGGAATAGTTTGAGTACCTATCCTATACATACACAGACTCCCGTCTGTTTCCCGGAGGGGTAGGCATAGCCAACGGAGTACCTATAAAGTCTGTAAATTTACATATTTAGCATACATAGTAGTAAAACCCCGTAATAGGTAGCCCAATGAGGGCTCATTAAAGGAAATGTAAAACGTAGCAGACGCACCTGAAAGAGTTCATTGAACCGTTACCAGCTAACAAGCCACAGCGTAAACAAACAGAAACTACACGAATGTAGGGTTGCCACTTCCAGATATATTTTACAGAGATATCATGATATGATTTACCGTTAGCAAGCAACTAACTACAACCTACAAAAGTGTGTTTATACAAATTTAAAAAAATCTAACAATATGTACAATTAAACTTAGTATGCACTATGCACAAGGGAAGCCATAAATAGTTTTTTTTTATTGAATAATATCCAAAATTTACATTCATACATTTATCTCTTATTTTTATTAGGGACTTTTGCGAAAATGGCATGACAGCCACCATACCCTATGTATGTAATATCAATTGTTACAATATAAGCACTTCATACAAAAATAATATTCAAAAAACCTAATAAAAAATATACATCACCTAAAAGTAAACTTACTGAATCACTGATGCAAAAGGTCCGCTTCAGGGACGCTACCGCCGATCTTCATTGATGGCTTTAAATTAGCTCCATGAGAACTAGAAACGATTTTTACCGAGTTAGTGTATGTGTCATATCCGAAATGGCGTTTCCCATCTCAAAAGTGTACACATGTTATGAAACCTATCCGTTCAGTACATTTGACGGTAAAAATCGTTTCTAGTTCTCATGAAGCTAATTTAAAGCCATCAATGGAGATCGGCTTCGCCGTCGGCGGTAGCGTCCCAGAATTGGGTTCGGATAAAATGTTAATTAACATACAATAAATAACAATATCTGTCCGATTTATGCTCAATTTGTATATTTTGCGTGACCGAAGGGCTGGCTTCGGCCAGCGAATTAGCAATGCTATTCAGCGTGGTAGTATTAAAAATATATAAATAAAGTATTAATAATTTGTAACTATTTAACTAAAAACAATAAAAAAAAATTGTAGAAATCCAACAAACTAAAAAGAAACGACCAGTAATTTTTTCAAAATTTTATATGAACAGCAAAAAACCCTTTCAAAAAAATCTTATGGGTTTGTACCGTGTCAGCCCTCAATGAACGTAAACAAATAAAACTCCTAATAAGACCTTTACTACCTCGCAATAAGGTGCGTAACAGAATAAAAATTCAAAGGAGTTTGTAGATGTACCAATACCAAGTACAGAACAAACGTTTGCTATGTACTTACAATACTTAGTACTTTACTATTTTATATTCTGTGGCTCTACGGACAAGATCGGCTATGTCAGGAGGCCTACTACGAAAAACTAAACATGACGTATCCGATGACGGATTGCACATTTTTCGGATACAAAAATGGCATAAGTTCTTTCAAATACGACGACGTTCGATTTTCGTAGTAGGGCCTCAAGTTCTAGAAGTCATAGATCTAATTACTAATATGGACTTATGGACGCTACACGGTAAATATTTTTGCGCCTGGCCGGGCAGCTAAGTAAAAAACAAACTCACGACTTTTCCCCTTCGAGGTTTCACCTCTAATCACTACTCGGGGCGTGGATCTTATGAGGATTACCTACCGTAACTTATTTCAAAAGGAACTTAAATAACCCTCCGATTAAGAATCACGCCGCTACCCTTGAATGAATGAATGAGAGAATGAAAAATGTACATTAAATTTTTATTCTCTCATATATTCATTCAAGGATACCGGCGTGATTCTTATTCGGAACAAAAATTATACGATAGTAATTGTCAATAAAAAAATTATACCTTTTATAACATTCAATTTATAACAGTCTAAGATTCTAAAATTGTTGTGTTCCGGCATTCAGAGGTAAGATAGCCAGTTCCTCAGTTTGTTGAAGATTCCGGGTGTAGTGCGCCTCCACCTTCGGCCTTATCTCAACTTGTTACCAGGTGAGATGAAGGCCGCTTCCCCGTCGTACAGTAAAAAAAAAGTCTACGGGTGTTTTCATCACTCGTAGATCGATCTCGATATCTAGACAACCTTAGAAGGAAATGATAGTACAAGTTTGGTTGATTGTAGGACGACATAATGAAAGATAATATATAAATAAATGTCTTTATTTTTACTTATGATAATAATAATATTAATTCACACAAAACTTATTGCCTTTTTAAAGATAATACAGTTAGATAAAAATCTAAGAGCATGTAAACTTACAAATTAGATACCTAGCACAGACTGTGACAGTAGGCAATACATAAAGTAACGCAGACCAAATACTTTCCGTGTTAGTTTACAACTGCGTTACGGCAAGGTAGTGCTCTACACCCCATCATGTAGGTACTTAACTGATGAAATTACTAACTTTTCCATCTGTTTACATACTAGAATCTACCGTATTAGTTAGTAAAATATTGAACATTTTGGTATTCACAATCAGCGTGTGCATAAAAGCTTCCAGTCTTTTCGTGTTTCGACTACGTCGAATCAAAGTTTTTAAAAACAGGTACTTTAAAAGTATTCAAATGTATACTATCAATTGCCTTTTATTTGATACCCATATTATAATGATATTTTTTTTGTTATTGTATGCTCCCTTTTTAATTTTTCATTCGCATCCCCATATTATAATTACCTATATCAGTATAGTATCTTCCCTTTAAGTTGTGAGTGTCATAACACTCACAATTTAAAGGAAACAAACGAAACCAAACAGCACCTCAATGACAAAACTCAGCCGTCTAGGCTGCAGAGTGTTACAATGAAATAGACATACAAACTCTCCAAAATAATCACCCCTCCTTCAGAAGCAGTGGGGTAAATAACCTGCCAACATAGGTACCTACTAAAACTATTTGGAAAAAGTAATATTAGATCCCAGCAATGGTTTTAATTTACCCACATACTATCTATGAAAATTACAAAAGAGTGGAGATCAAACTACCAGAATCAACGCTTAATCAATTTAATAACAGGCTACACTCTCACACCATAATGACTACCATAAGAACCGCCCATCAGATAATTTTGAAAGAAGCTTTAAGCATTGTTGTGTATTTTCCCAGGGCTGGATCCCACGAACCATGAACTTATATGTTATAACCGCAAGAAGTAATAAGATCTATCTCAATGTGTGGCGATGGCGATTGATGATAATCAGAACATTTATACTTGCTGGTGACACGCCAGCCTCTCTTGAGATTCGCTGCTAAATAAAACATTGGAATCACATATTTTATTGTGAGTATTAAAACACGTGTTGTTAACCGCCTGTGGTCCAGTGGTTCACCCACCAGTGTCAGATCCAGAGGTCCCGGGTTCGATCCCCAGAGGCAGTACAATATTGTGCTTTATTAGGGTTGGCTGGCTATTACCACCTTTCCTAATTCTGTCACTATGAAAACAATTCTAAAATTGTTGAGTTCGATACGGCATTAAGAGTTAGGATTATGACTGTTGAGGCTTGTTAGTGAAGAGCTTGAGATGAAAAATGAAACCAAGCGCATACCCGTCATTCCATAATTTTGAAGACCAGCATAATACATTGCTTGAACACTTTTGCCAACGATTTTCTTGTTCAAGTAAACAGAGGCATGGAGCGCGCCATACTCGGCATCAAGCTTATAGACCGTATTCCCAACGTCTAAATCTGAAGATAGGTCAATGGGCAGGCCACCTGGAGATAAGGAAGGATGGTAGCTGGAGCAAGCCTATGACGGAATGGCTTCCAAGGAACGGGTATCGAAAAGTCGGCCATCTAGCAGCAAGATGGGTTGATATTGCCAACATCGCAAGTCGCACCTGGATAAGACGGCTCGGGATCTTTCGGAGAAATTCATCTTTGCCCAGGCAAGCCTCGAGGTCAAGAGCTGACCCATCATGATAAAAAAATAGCGTAAGAAAAACAAACGAGTAGCCGCAGAATTCGCTAATTCGATTGGCGCAATGAATGCGGCAGTGACCCACCTAATGGTGACAATCAACTTCGTTTAACTAATTAAGAACGGTGTCCCACGTGATTTGGATTGGGCCACGGGACACTTTGGTGGATGGAATTGGGTTATATATAGTACCGAAATCTTATACTTATAGGTTATATTACCTGAACATAGGCCAACCAATTCCACAAATAACACTCTAAGTCGCCTCCATCCACCCCACGACCGTCGAGAGGGGGTTTCCCACACTTCATTTCGCGTGCAATGATAAAACCTTTACCCCCTAGCGGTTGTTAATTCTGCGAGCGATTACGTCATTACATTTTTCTTTCATTGTAGTGGTAAGCGTATTCTTTTATATTTTAAATCTACATTTATAGCTGTGGAAGTTTAGGGATAGAGGTATTTAGATATCATACTCGCATGACATTTCAAACTGCAAACTACCAATGAGGTTGGTTGTGTTGTGCGTGGTGACGAAGTTTTTTCAAATCGAATCGAATCACAAAACTCACAAGACAAATTAACGCTAAAAGCGATCGATTATTAAAGCTTTATGCTTGATAAAATAATGCTTTTTTTAGCAGAAAGAGATGATCAACCTGCTACTGGTTTAACCCGGGCAACTGTTTATTTTTATTTTTTATTAACCTGATTTTCAAGCTATAAATATATAGCAAGTTATGTAACAGATATTCCATTGTTGTGTTCCGGTATTTAGGGGTAAGATATCTAGTTACTCAGACTGTTGAGTATTCCGGGTGAAGTGCGCTTCCACCTTCGGCCTTATCATAACTTGGAACCGGGTGAGATAATAAATAATACTTAAATAAATAAATATTACAGGACATTAATTGCACACAGCGCCATCTAGTCCCAAACTAAGCATAGCTTGTAATATGGGAACTAGATTACGGATAGAATACATAAATCTTATTTTTTTTGTAAATACATGCTTATCATACAGTACAACACCCAAACACAGAACAAACATCTACATTTATCACATAAATGTTTGTCCTGGGTGGGAATCGAACCCACAACCTACAGCGCAGAAGGTACTACCAACTGAGCTGTGAGGCTTGTTAGATGTAGCTATCACCAGCCATAGTAGTATCGGATCCACTCCTCTCGCCTTTGTATTCACTTCACTTGTTTGTAACCATTCTGAGCCCCCCCACAAACGTCTATTCTGTCTATTCAGTCCTTTCAACATTATGTCAACAGGCGAGGCTCTAGCCAGCCATACTAACTCATCAGTATTCTGTACGATCGTGAGATCACCGAATCGGTTTGTTACGGCTAGGTAAGTAGTTGTTGCCTGCTACGCTCCGTTATGTACCAACGTACCTATACCTACTAAAAATACGATAATATAAATAAAAAGTAATTTATTGCATATACTTAACTGCGTTTTAAAACCTAAAAAGAAAACCCACTTCAATGACGAATATGATACAATTTAGTTTACCTGGATGACGTATTTTTCCAAATATTTTGATGACAGATGGACGGACAGACAGACAGACGCGTGATCCAATCAGGGGTCCGATTTTTCCTTACTTTTGAGGCAATATAAAAATACCCAAATCGCTTCAAGTGTACCTATCATATTTGAAGAGTTCCCTCGATTTCTCCAGGATCCCATCATCAGATCCTGATCGTCTTCGAGAAATCGGGGATAGGTACATGAAAAAAAAATTGAAAATTTATGCACAGTACTTACAGTCATTTTAATTTATATTCAAACGGAAGAGTTTATTCAATCGATATGTACTAACAATTAAACTAAATGTTTATTAAGTACAAGGACAGCAGTCATATCTTATACATTCAGACAACAGGGGTAAACTCAGCTTATGCAGCTTTTTGCTGCGATGCGGCGAATTGCAGTTCTGACTTTCAATTTACCATATCGGTTGGATGTTCCCCAACAATTTCGGCACAAACTGGTTGTACCGTGGGCACTTATGCTATTGCTATAGTTATGTCAGTGCTCTGTTTAAAAAACCTTTTTTTTTCGCGCATATATTATTTTTTGGACAGAACAAACATCTTTGTTTTTTTTATACCACTTGGGAGACGGAACTTGAGGCCATGCCCGAAACTTCACTTCAAATCGGAACACAGCAATACTGCTTGACTACTTGGCGTGGAAAATAGGTTGGTGGTAGTACTTCTCCGGACGAGCCCCTTCACAAGGGGCGCCGCTACTCTTAAAATGTTCATCACACACAAGTCACACAATGTTCGCATTGTGATGGGAATAGAACCAACAACCTACAGCACAGAAGGCACAGGCAGTCCTGAACTGAGCTCTGAGGCCAGTTAAATAAATTATCGTATAATGAAGCAAACAAAAATCTGCTTATGTGTGAACTCTTATCGGCAGCCTCGGCAAACTTACAAAACAAACAATCTTTGTTCATTATCGACATTATCAACTCTGACTCAGTTCTTAGTTGGAATTTTGCTGGGTGGCAGGAAACAGTCTACCATGAATAAAAGAGAATACTAAGTCCTTGCCATGTCTCCAGTGTCCGGAACCTATAACACGAACATCACTCACATTCATTTGGAAGACCAATTTAATTCTTCTCCTCATCCTTTACTAAGTTGTTGGAATCTGACATGTTTGTATCTCTAAACACGGATATGTTTGAGATAATCAATAGAAAGCGGGTTAAAAAAAGTACGAATAAATCAGCTAAAATATGTTAAAAGTATATTTTGTATTGTCCCTAGCTAGAGTATTTAATAAGTAACTAAAAGTCACAAAATTACTATCTGAAAAAACGTACTATATAGCATGCAATAATTCATTGACGACAGAATTTTGTTGAGACGTGCCTTAGTTTTATTACCATATTAAGCTTATAAGCTGAGATTCCTACGCCTGTAAATACGGCGAAACATAGCCGATCTGTGTAATTATAATGAATAGCTATCTTTACACTTACCTGTTTAAAAAAAAAATGATTGATTGACAACCTACTGCTTTCAAGAAGGTTGGTTCCAACTGCAAACTCCCCTTGATCTGGTTTTACTCGTCCCTGGACGACAAAGCGCTCAATGGAGTCTGCGTCTTTTCTGGAGACATGTCCAAAGAACTTAAGTCCGTGACTGTACTAAAGCAGAGGAACGCTGTTTGATGCCAGGGAAAGTATCGAAACGTTTGTTCGTAACTCAGTCCACGACATCCCAAGTAGTCTGTAGGTAACAAATCAAAAAATATATTGTACATAGGGTGTAAATGGAAGGTACCCTGCCATATAGGTACTTATCGGACCCTCCCCATGATCAAACGAGACTACAATGCCAAGTGTCAGGAACCGAAAACACGACCATCAAATTCATATTTGGAAGACCAATTCATCTTTTTTTCTTATTGTCTTCTTCTTCTTCTTCCCTTACATGCCAAGTTTTTTTGATTTTTTTTTTGAACTGAGGTCGATTATTTTTGGTTACTCAGGAGGCTAGACAAGCCTAGAGCTAACCTCCGCTAACAGAGTATACAATTTCCTGGCATAATTTCTGAGGTATGCAAATCGCTGAAGCCATATTGAAACCAAGGATCGAGGTTCGTTCCACTAGTGTTTGACCCGAATCGATTTGCAACGCACGTCTCGATATGCGATAGTTTCGCGTCACTGGCTGGTAATGGTTGATGGTGGAGTCAAATCATTAAATGCATTGGCTATACCACCGTGGCAACAAGCATGAATACAAATTGCGACGGTGTATTTCCGAAATTATTTGATATACCAGGAGGTGCAGGCAACAGCATCTACCAAAGTGGTGATAATCGGCAATCCCCTGTAGCACTCATGGGGACTCAATATCCATATCCGGTAGGAAAGTAATTAGGTAAGATGGTGGCCTAGCTACCACCATCTTACCTAATTCTGTGGCCGCCACACGGACTTAAACAAAGTCCTACCACCATCCAAACCAAGCACAATATTGTACTCCCCCTGGGGATCGAACCCGGGACCTCTGGACCTGACACCGCACCAGTAGGCAATTTAACCGACTCTGTGGTCTAGTGGTTCAACCCACACCCATATATTGTGCTTGGTTTGGTTGGTGGCAAGACCTTATTTAGTCCGCCTGGCTAGCTACCACCATCTTACCTAATTCTGTCGCCATAATAACAATTCTAAAGCCAGTTCCTCAGTTTGTTGAGGATTTCGGGTGAAGTGCGCCTCCACCTGTGGCCTTATCTCAACTTGTTACCAGGTGAGATGAAGGCCAAACGCTTCCCGTCGTACAATAAAAAAACTATATATATTTTATAATTTGCCTGAAATATAAAATAATAAGTAAGTATCATTATTATTAAAAATCTACACAAAAAAAAACAAGAAGGCATGCCTCTTGTTCACTATTTCGTTAGCGCCATCGATAGCGTACAATTTGCTACGAGGGGGAGTGGGGTTCGATGCCCGGGCCGTGAATTAAAAACTATTCTCGATTAACTAAGCGATATTGACTGAAACGCTCGACCGTGCATGTCGCTGGGATGGGCATTTTAATCGTGATTGAGGTCAGTTAGATACGTACCTACCTGTAGGTATATATAGGTATACCTACTACATAATATCAAATCTTCGTGACGTTGACTGACTGACTGGCCGACATTCAACGCACAGCTCAAATTAGGGGTCCTAAGTATTCAAATTTTCTAGGTAGCTAGGTCCTTCTGTGGTGTAGAGGTGCACTAAGAAATATATTTTGAAAATTCGCACCCTAAGGGGTTCACAATTAGGGTGGAAGTTCTGAAAACATTTTTTATCTCAAAAACCATTTTTTCTGTTTACCGATTTTATTTTGAAATATGGATATAATATTATTGTTCACCAATATAACACAAAAAACAAACAGAGAGAACGATAAAAATATTGTAAAAATGCGCGGTCAGATAGCTTAAAAGGCTACCTCTATTGGACACCTTTGGATGAATGGATGATGGAATGGACTGTTAATAATAAGATGAGGTGAAAATAATATTTAAGAACAGTTAGGCAAGTACCTACTAACATAATAATATCTAATTATGAAGTATATTTAATAAAATAACATAAAATAAACCTACTTATACCTAAACATATTACATAGGTAATAACAAAATTAAAATATATAATAATAATCATATACTATATTTATTATTTATTTATTAATTTTCTGCATTAAATATTCAGTAGGTATAAAAATGCTTATTCCTTTACTTTTTTCTCAGTTTGACTTCCTATTCCCATCCCACGGGATCTGATTTATGGGATTACTTTTCATCTAAATCAAGTGTTTGTCTCCTTCTCGGTATAGAGAAACGTTTTAGCACGTTTTAGCTCAATCTGTTCAGTAGTTTTGGCGTGTAAGAGGATCAAACATCCAAATATCCAAAATCTAAACAACATTTTTCTTCCTCACGTACCACAGAGTTGCAAATTTCCCGAAGGCTTTAATCTTATATCCAATCTAGTTTTAATTATAAGATACACTTTCAAGGGTCTCTTTCAGGTTTTTTTAAATATAATATAAAAATTTCGAATAAAATATAATACCTTGGAAACTGAACTTATTTGTTGGTAGGTTGGTACTAGATAACTAAAATATATAATAAGCCTAACCTACCTTTAGTAAACGTAAATACAGAAAATAGAGTAAGCTCCAATCCGAGGCCTAATCACAAAAGCATTCCTCGACCAGGTAAGGCGTACAAAAACCTCAGCGACGACGTCATGAGACGTTCCCATGGTTATTTCACACGCGTTCGTCACACCCCGTAAGCAATGGCGATGGCGATGCAATAGCTACTTGGCGACGCCAGGGGGGTAGGCGCGGCCTTTGACCCCATGGCCGGCAGCTTGGACGGAACCTCGTAAAATCATAGCTTTTGAGGTTTTTATTGAATTTGTTTTGTGTTTCTTCAGATCTTGGCATTTTTTTAACCGTCAAATTACTTCCTGGAGGGCTTTCGAATTAGAGTAGGTGGAATTTTGTTACATTGTACCATATCTCAAGTATGTAAGTATATGAAAGAAATTATTATTCTCCGTAATCTAGTTTCCATAGCTATAGCAGTATATATATATCTAGCTACCTTTGTTGAATACCTTAATAATCTATCTATACCAAGTCTGTGATTTTTATTCTACTTGATTACTACCGCACTAGGTAGGTATTACTACTCTACTCACAGGTAGGTATTCTGTGTAGCACACTATACATCAGGTTGACTGCTTGTTATCATAAAGTTCAGCTATAAAGAAATGAGTCCTTAATAAATAAACATTAAAATAATTGTTACTGAACATTTAACACAGCGCCATCTATCCCCAAACTAAGATAGCTTGTAACATGGGAACAAGATTACAGATAGAATACTTATTACTACCTATTTACTTATGATTATAATACTACGCCCAAAAAGAACAAATATTGCTTATCACACAATTTTCAAAGTCCCGGGTGGGTATCAAACCTACAGCGCAAAAGGCAGAACTACTAAATGAGCTGTGTGTACCTTTGGTACACATGTGTGCGAATGCGAAAGCACCTGCTTGTGCTTAAAGCTTGCCAATTGCTCCCGCAGATGTTTCCCATCGATTTAGGCAGTTGGCTGGCAGTTGTTTGTAAAGGTCAACCTTTTTGGCCGAGTTATTTTGAGAAAAGGTTGCATATGCCTTCGTTTTTGTGTTAATTATATTATACAAACACAATGTGGGGTAATTTTAAAATTCCATGACCTGAATTGATCGAGTGAGCGAAGCGATGTATGTATGTGGCGAACATAAATACATACATGTAAAGAGAAATTGACTGTCGCAAGATATTTTTATATGTTGGGTAGTTTTTGAAATATCGGGATGAAAAGAAATAATACGCTCATATCTTTTGAACGGTTGATTCTTTTCTTTTTTCTCTCTCTCTCTCTATTCTTTTTTTTTATTCAAAATTTTGAATATGCAGAGATTACATTTACACTCATCAATTGACACGTGAATAGTTTTTGAGAAATTGGGGTGTTAGGTGCGACAAGAAGATTGATGTCTTGCGGCGTATCACTTGAAAGAGTAGTCGTTTGGCGCCGGACTTCGGCCGGAGGTTGCTCGTGGACCTTTACAGCTCCTACCATACCACCAGTGTTGTTATCATTCACCCGTAACCGCTAGCAAAACCACTAGAAGGTACTAGTACATACCAACTACCCCAATTAATGGAATTTCACCAGAAGAAGCAACTCATGTATGTGTATGATCTGACACTGTGATCACCAAACTTTTTGTTTATGGCAAACCCTCCAATTTTGGAGGAGGCTGTGTGGATATTTTATGTCCTTTGACCCCAATAAACCTTTAAGTCTGTCTACTATCTGCGGAAAGCACTATTGATTTTGACTGTGTCCTAATTTAGAGTTCAGGTAAAGTAGGTTAAATGGATTTGAAGCTAGAACTAGGTGGCAAGCCAATCCGCATTGCATTTTTAGCCCCCAGTGAAAAAGTAGGGTTTACAATAAATATGTTTGTGGGTATGTCTGAGTGTTCGGAATTGTAGCGCCACCGAACCCAGGGTTCCGAACCAATGTCATACTACCAAGGTAGGGTAGCAAATAGGCTTAGATAGGTACGGTCCACTCCACCTGATCGTAAGTGGTTACCATCGCCTTGGGACGCACCAGAAGCATTCCTCGCACTCAGCTCAGAACTTCTATCTAAAGCTAAAGCAGAGAGAAGTAGAATCGGAGACCCTTGGTACTGGAATAGCTACTAAAGGGTTTTAGGGCATAGTAGATTAAAATAAAGAGATTATATAATCTTTAAATCTCTTTATTCAATAAAAAGTACAATTAAACTAACTATGTACAAAGGAATCAGTCAGATTAAGGACCGTTACAAACGGCCTATAGGTAGCTCGACTGTTCCAGATCTTTAAATTGTAATTTAGAATACCTAATAATAATGATAAATATTACAGGACATTTTATTTGTCTTTTTTTTGTAAATACATAAGTACTTAAATATCGTACAATACAACACCCAAACACAGAACTAACATATAACAACAAGAATATCTCAAATAGACCAATATCGATATCGTAGGACGACATAATCGAATTAAGAATGCACTTTTCTGTAAACTTGCAAAGTCTTGCAAAAAGGGCGTTTATTGTGTTCCCCTAACATTCCTACAGTACCTACAGCTTGAACAATCAAAATTTGGACACCCTAATTCGACCCGCATTGTCAACTACCGTCATTTTATAATTTATCTACAATCACCACAGACCATGATATTTCTGTGACAATCATCCTTATTCTTTGGGCGTCAAAGTTGATGGTTTCTAGATAACTTTTAAATTGTTCCGTCTCGTCCCCCTTTTTGGCAAGTTGTTCTGCAATTTATCAATCAAATTCTTATTGTGTTTACTGGTTTGTCTTGATTTGATTGAACATTTTACAGGAGGTAGGTAACGTAAGTGGGTAAGTTAGGTACGGTTTATACTTACGTACTCATACTAAGCAGTAGTAGGTAGGTACTAGATAGGTTGGGTATCTATTACCTACCTAAACCTACCCTGCATGCAAGCACGGGCGGCTTTTTAGTTTTATATAGGTACCTACCTACCTATCAAATTAAAAATTGATTTCCAGACAAAACCGTAGATAGGCTTAGGCAGGTTGGTAGGATGCCACTAGGTACAAAACACCTAATGTTTGCTAAATTTCCTATGCACAGTGCCTTACTCCTAGGCAGAGGAATAGGCACTGTGCGTAGATTTTATTAGTTATAATAGTAGACACTTGGGTAGGTGTAGGTACAAGACAATACTAGTAGTACGTACCTATCAGTTAGGTAGTAGGTAGGAGGAAAAATAATGAGATAAAATAAATAAGACTTAATGTAGGTAAACCAGTGTTGGTCGTCACGGTGCAACATAAAGCAGTTTTGTTTTTAACCTACTCCCAGCATAAAGTACCTAGATTTTTTTGTTTTTGGGCTAGTTTTTATAACCTATACCTACTTAGGTATACATTTTTTTTCAAGGAATTATACCTACTAATAAGCCTGGATGTATTGTACATTATAAAACTATCACAACTTTGGGACAAGGTAGGTAGGTACCTACGTACCCCGACTTTACGGTACTGAAAGCTAACTTGAAGGTAGGTATTCTACCTCAAAATATTATGTAGGTATATGAAGATAGTAAAATTACGTTGGCTATAATTTATGTGGAACGTTTTACGTGAAAATCAAATGAAAATGTATTTGATAACAACAACAAACATTACAGTAACACATTTAAATTATACAAAGAAGTGATGTACCTATGTATTACCTAAGCTACCAACAATTTCTAGGTAGCGAGAGATGTCAAGGCTTCCAAGCCAAAGGTAATAATTAGGTATTAAAACTTACCATTGACAATGAACCTGTGTCTATCGTTCAGAAGTTCCTTGGACAACTTCGGGCATTCCTTGCTTAGCACCGCACACAAATCGTTTAACTTGGCACTTTGTTTACCAACAGTCTCCACGAAGTAATTACACTTTTCACTCTCAACTGCACTTGTGATATCCTCCAAATCGTTGAAACTGAATATTCCCTTCTTTACTAGGACGTCGAGAAGGTTCGTGTCTGTTATTTCTCGAAGTAATATAGTTTTATGGCGGAGCAGGCCGGCGCAAAACTCACCGACCGCGCGCGTCGCCATGGTTCAACTAACTAAATAAACTAACTGATGACTGAGCTGAGTGAGACTGACGGCGAGCGCACGGATGGAAAAAATGCCTCTTGCTTGTCTTGAATTGAATCGCCCCATTCACGGGGAGGGTCCAACGTCCAAGGAAGGAACAGATGTTGTGGCTTGTGGCTTGAGGTTGAGTTTGAGTTGAGGTGCCTACCAACTTGTAGCCAGTAGGTATATTCTATATGTACCTATTCTTTGGTAGTAACTGTCGCGGTAATCTACGTGTACTTTTTTATTTAATTGTGACATCTAACTTATATGCTCAGTGGGAAGTGCTTGACCTTCATCTCACAATCTCACCTGGTTACGTAATAAGATAAGGCCTAAGGTGGAGGATCACTTCACCCGGAATCCTAAAAAATTTTTTTATATGACTATAAGCTGGCCTGGTTCTAAAACGAGAGGGCGACAGATTTGCGCGGACTTGGCTGGCGCTGAAGGCGCGAGCCCAAAAATTGTTTTTTGAGGCAACAAGCGCAAGACCTAGTACCGCTCTAAATGCCGGAACACAACAATTTTATAATTGTTATTATAGTTGCAGAATTAGGTAAGAAGGTCGTTGCTAGCCACCACCTACCAAAGCAAGCACAATATCGTTCTTCAGGATCTTTGGTTACCATGGGTGTGCCGCAGGGTTCAATATTGGGGCCTTTCTTGTTTTTAGTATATATTAATGATCTGCCCCAAATAATTAAAGATGACCATGAGATTGTACTGTTTGCAGATGATACGTCACTTCTATTTAGATTGAAGCGACAAATGACTAACTTTGACAACGTAAACAATGCAATCTCAAAAATTGTTAACTGGTTTAATGTAAATAACTAAGTACTCAATCAGAAAAAGACCAAATGTATTCGATTTATTTTACCAAATGTAACTGAAGTTGAAGCTAATGTACAAGTTAAAGAGGAAAACATAGAATTAGTCAAAACCACTGTATTTTTGTTATTAACTTTAGATAATAAACTTCAATGGGGCCCACACATAGATAAACTGGCGAAGAGACTTAGTTCTGCAGCATATGCTGTAAAGAAGATACGGCTGCTCACAGACGTTGCTACAGCAAGACTAGTTTACTTCAGTTACTTTCACAGTATTATGTCATATGGCATAATACTGTGGGGAAGTGCTGCAGATATAGACACCATATTCGTTTTGCAGAAGAGGGCTGTTCGCGCTGTTTACAAAATGGGTCCCAGAGATTCATTAAGAGACAAGTTTAAAGAAATAAATATATTGACTATGCCTTGCCAATATATTTATGAAAATATTATGTACGCGCGTAAAAACATAAGCTTATTTGACAAAAACTGTGATAAACATAATTATAATACTAGAAATAAGAATAAACTCGCTGTTCCCACAACTAGGCTCCATAAGGTTAATAAATCGTTCATAGGGCAAACTGTACGCTTTTATAATAAATTGCCAAGTGATGTGCTAAGCTTGTCAAATAATACATAAAAAAAAATTGTAAAACAAAAGCTATCCAGGAAAGCTTATTATAAAATTTCAGATTACCTAGAAGATAACAAAGCCTGGCATTAAAAATAATTAATTTGCTCCAGTGAATAAATTGTAATTAGTATTAGATAATTTTAAGCTATTGTAATGGATCATGAAAAAAAAAACTAGCCCAAGGTTCTTGCCTTTCTCCTTGTGTGCTGGTCGCGATTCCGAACAGGCGGTAGATTTGACGTTTCAAAGTGATCCTAAAAAATCTTACTGAATAAATATATTTGACTTTGACTTTGACATTGTACACTCCCTGGGGATCGAACCCAGGACCTCTGGATCTGAAAGTGGTTGGGTTGAACCACTAGACCACAGAGGCAGTCAAATCTACCTACTATTCCGCTAGTTTATAGGTACATAAGTAGGTACTACGTTATAATTCTGATATTTGTGTTCAGCCGGAACATAAATATCAGAATAATGACGAATAGGTACCTTTTACTGTATGAACCCTACCTATTTAGAAATAAGATAAATTTTGAAAGAAGATAAAGTTTATCTAGTTTACTTTTGTTTAATGTCTACTGAAGACGATGAGTGATGATTATATTATTATTATATTATTAGATGAGATCAAAAATCCCAATCTCAACAATCAAATCTGGGAATCGAACCTGGGTCGATTACTTAATGAACTTAATTAATTCAACCCATATAAAACCACAACGTATGTGCTCAATAAAATACATGAGGTAGGTTACCATTTATACATTTTATGTTTTTAATGTAAATGTGTTTGAGTATGAACATAAATAGTTTGTAATTTGTTATATTTCTATGATAAAATAGAATACGTTGACAAGACGAGAATGGTCTCGTGGCGTGGAGGGAGACCACTATATGGAGTCGAGATCGAGACACAAGTCACATTAACTTTTTATTTTTATTGTCATCTTTTTCAATAAATAAATCGAATGTTTGATTTTTTCCCAAAAAACGCATTCGGACAACAACAACAATCGACACCAATAATCGAATGGAAGCCAAGCCAAACCGAGGAGTGAAGGGAAGCCGATAATTATGGTAATATAACCATACAAAACGTTAGCTTACCAAACATTATGCTATTTAATAATAATTATTATCAACAATATTTTGTTTCTAAACAATCGATGTTAGAGTTGAGTCGAGTCGAGTCGATCGAGTCTATTACTGAATCGAGTACAAAATCATCAAGTAAATTGGTTTTACTAAGTTGTGTTAACTGTTGTTTGATTCCTCATCTGGCTGAACAGTGTTTCCGTAGGTAGGCCATTGCCAGAATGTTTGTTTGATTGATTGACGTTTTGTACTGTACTTTTGTTTAGTTAAATTGACTTGACATATAACCTCAAATTAGAATATTTGTTTACGTCTAGAAAACTTAAGAAAAAATTGTGTATTGATTATAATATAATGTTAATGTTTCCTAGGAGTGTTTAGTTGTTCAGTCATTGTGTCGCAAGCTAATCTCCTACTATGGCTCCCACAATCAAGAACGCTTTAGAAGGTAAACGATTCGTGACCACTATTTTGTAACTACGTTTAGTTTCCACTCCCTCCACTATCACTCCACTGCACTTAATATGTCCCTGAAGAAGTTCAAAAAGTATATTAACCACCTCTGCCGTAATTAGGTACCTACCTACTCTTTATTATAGTTTTTATTTGATAAGCCCTACATTGCCACTACCGTAGTCTAGGTAATGGCATTATTTTATACTACTATGTGCACAACTAAACAAAATATTAAACAGTACATACTTACTTATGGAACTGATATTTTGAGGATTTTTCATTTGAAAGTGACATGATTTCAAATGAAAAACGACCCATGATTTTTTAATTGAAACCAATAGTTGATAGGAAAACACTTAGGTATATCATGATGCTGCTTACTGTCTATTCTATTATTTGAATTACGGGGTGTGGTATAGATAATGTTGAATTTAAAAATTCATTAAGTATGCCTTAACTTGTTGGGTGCTGTGGCCTTCTTACTATGTAAACACACTATGAGTGTTTTGTAGCAAACATTGAAACAGTCTGGGAAAGTGCAACTCAAATTAAAAGAATACTCTTATGCCAAACATACATAGACTATCTTCAGTGAGAGGCTATTTCAAAATAACTAATATGGTAACAGTCATATCTTTGTTAACATTTAAGTAGGTAACTGTCTAGTAAAAACAAGAGATGTGCCTAAAATGAATTTATATAACAAATAGTTCCCAAACTAAGATCTCATGATGTATGGTTTGTGTTAGGTATTTAACCACCATAATTATTTCTCACTAAGATAGTAACTAACAAACAATAAAAGTGTGGTTTCATTACTCCTTACCCTGAGCACACTTTTTCTGAATCAAAAAATTCAAAATCTACGCCTTCAGCCTATGGATGTTGTAAAAGTCAAACAAGGGTCAAAAAGGCAGTAGTTTTCTTCAGTAAAAAAATAGTGAATTATTAAACTCTCTAACATTATATCTTACAAGAGATACAAAGTGTTTTACCCTCTTAACGCACCATCCAAACCACACCCTTTAAGTTTTGAAATGTGCAGTCAATACTCTTTCTTTTTTTCTTTTAAAAAAAATATACAACAATATAATTTTTTATACCCAACAAATTTAATTTACATTTGCCACCAAAAACTTTATTTTCAGAGACGGATTCTGGCTCCGATTCCGACAGTGGATCAAGTGCAAGTCACCACAGCAAAAGCCCAAGCCCGGCTCGCTCTGGAAAACGTAGCAGTAGGTCTCGGTAATCAGTCTTCCTACTAAAGTCACAGCCTGCTTATTTTGTTTGCAAGTCTCACAAACAAGTATTTTGTCAATTCCAGGTCTCCTTCAAAGAGTCCAGCTAAATCAGGTAGTGAATCTCCTAAAACGGACCGCTCAGTGCATTCCCGCAAGTCTTCCAATGCATCCCGCAGTAAATCAAACTCTCCAGCGCCTTCCAACAGATCAGGCTCCAATCGAAGCCACAAGTCAGGTTCCTCCAGTCCTAAATCAAATGCATCCGGCAGCCCAAAACGAGCTTCGAGATCTAGAAGTGGTAGTCCAAAAACACAGGCTTCAGGGAGCCCTAAGTCGCAAGCATCAGGCAGTCCAAAAAGAGCCTCAAGATCTAGAAGTGGCTCACGAAAATCTAGATCTAGATCAGGTAGTGCCAGATCCCACTCTGCCAGTGGTAAATCACGATCAGCAAGCCCGAAATCTAGATCACAGAGCCCAAAATCAAGATCTCAAAGCCCAAAGGAGCACGCCGAGAACCGATCTCGTTCAAAATCTGCCAGCGGCAGTCCTAAGAGTCGGAAGTCTAAATCTAGATCACGTTCTGGTAGTGCTGCAAGCGCTAAGTCTAAATCTAAGAGCCCAGTGTCTAATAAAGGTGATAGCAGATCTCATTCGCCAAATCTTATGATTGATGATGAGCAGGCGAAGGAAAAAGCCAAGAGTAGATCCAGGTAACTTTATTAAACAATACAATAGAAGGCGGCCCCATTGTACCGCACTTCCATACAAACGTCAATTTCCAATGGCATGTTCAAATGAAATTTAGCATTTATAACATTTTCCAGAAACACAAACATCACTCAATCACTCTTTTGCATGAGATTTGTATGGGAGAAAATCTGTGGTTCTCTGGGACTCTTAAAATCCTAGCTACTCTAAAAACTACTAAATAATTTTAAATTAATTAACTAGAAGTAACTGTTTGTTCCAAAGAATCACACTGGCTTGGAGCCTGTATATAAAGTTGTAAAGCCTATAATAAAATATTCTCATGATTTTGTCATTAGTAATGCATAACAGCTATAGATTATCACTATCCAATTATACCTGCAAATGTCATTTTAATCTGATGTGGCATTTCAAAATGAATGGTTTGACTGTTTTCAGGTTCAATTCAGGATTCATGATCAATATACATTTGTATTAGAGGGTGGAGCTACTGTGCATTCTTAAAACATTTTTGTTTTTTAGGTCTGGTTCAAGACAAAGACAATCTAGATCAAAATCTAGAAGCAAATCTAAATCTAAAAGCCGATCTAGATCAAAGAGCTCTAATGGATCTGAAGTTGGTGCTAGTAAGTTACTCCATTCCATAACTTTTATTGCCTTCAAATTGTAACTAAATTAACCTCAGCTACGCACATGAAACCAACTTTCTTGATTGAGAAATTATATATTTGTTCAGTGCACTCAATAAATCAATGTAAAAATATTCCCCATACATGTTCATTTAAATGAACAACATTCAATATCAAATGTATTGGTCAGATTCATATGCAGCTAAGTGTGTATGAAGTTTATATAATCTGCATACAAATACTAAACCATGCTGAGATGGGCAAAAAATTTGTCTTCAGTAAACAGACTATATTAGTCTTCGAAACTCACAAAATTTTTTGCACATTTAAAAAAAAACATGCGTACTTGATAGGCCAGAGCAAAGATGTGGTCTACGATGGAGTGAGCTTTCCCAGAATGGGTCTGCAAATGTTTTGTATCGGGCTACAGCAGAATGGTTGACCACCCTTCTATCCAGGTTGACGTTACAGGTCCCACTGGTAGCAAAAACCAGCAACCCGTTGCCATGGGTAGGCCACTAGGAAGGATCTACCTCCTAGCTATCTACAACTACCCAAAAATGTAATTTGTCTCTATTGTACATCAGAGATTGGATCCTAAATCATATATCATAGTAACAATTCTAAATTGTTGTGTTCTGGCATTTCAAAGTAAGATGGCCGCTCAGTCTGTTGATATTCCGGGTGAAGTGCGTTTCCACCTTCAGCTTATCATAATTTGAAAGCAGTTAAGTTGAAGTCCAAGCGCGTCCCCGTTGTTCAATAAAAAAAATATAATCATCCAACAAAGGTTTGTATGTGACACGGTTGAATTGTTTTTTTTTCTGAGGCTATCCTTACCTCATAATGCTGGAATTAAACAATTTAGAACTGCTGGGCGACAAACTTAGATGGTGCAATATTGTACTCCCCTGCGGATTGAACCGAGGACCTCTGGGATCTGACATCTGTTGGCGAACCACTTGACCATGGAGGAAAAATGTCCAACTATTTCAGGTGATAAGAAAAAGCACGCAGTTCTCTCGGACTCCGACAGCGATGGCGGTAAGAGCAGCGCGTCCAAACGGAAGAAGCCGGTGGACAGTGGCAGCGGATCAGACACCAGCAGCAAACCCAAGAAGAAAACTGCCAAAATCGTGGACACGGATGATGAAGATGACAACAACCAGGAGAAAGCTGATCCGGGTAGATTTACTTTTTTATACACCCCCAAGCCAAACAGGCATATGGCCCACATTATTATAAGCAGTTACAGGACGCTTGCAAGATGCTTGGTCCTAACCTAAAGCCTTGAAATTTTCAGGGTAGTAAATAAAAAATAAAAAAACGTTTATAAAGTTAAAATTTTAAAGTAAAACAAATTGATGAATAGTGTGTAAGTAAGAGTGTGTACTAGGGGTTATGTGTTACAAGAGATAGTAGTGCTAAGGACTGGTGTGGACATATTGCGTGTATGTGAGCTGATGCACTAAGATAGGATTTGAAGAAATTCCCACGGAATGACGAGACTCTGGTCTCGTCATTCCGTGGGAATTCCGTTCTCGTGAATCGGGGAATCTACGGCGTTTTACTAATATATAAATCCTCGTTTGCAGTGACGGCTGACGCACTTTTCGGCGACGCGTCAGATATAAGTACCGACGAGGAAGCGGACAAGAGGTCCGACCGGTCCAGGTCTCGGTCCAGGAGCCGCAGTCGCAGCCGAGGTCGCTCCGACGACGACAGGCGCTCGGGAGACGACGCCAGGAGGAGTGGGGATGAGGTATGAGGCAATCCTGTACGCTTTACGCGTATTGTACGACGGGGAAGCGCTTGGCCTTCATCCATCTGGTAACAAGTTGACGGCCGAAGGTGGAGGCGCACTTCACCCGGAATCCTCAACTAACTGAGGAACTGGCTATCTTACCTCTGTTTTTTTTTTTTTATATACTAGGAGACGGGACAAACAAGTAGCGCACCTGGTGTTCACTTAACACTTCCGTAATCAGTTCCCATATTACAAGCTATGCTTAGTTCGGGATTAGATGGCGCTATGTGAAATAAATGTCCTGTAATATTTAACTAATATTAATATAAATTTAAATGACAGGAGCCGCGTGACAAGCCGGAAGAAGAAGAAGTGGAGATCCCCGAAACCCGCATCGATGTGGACATGCCCAAGATACTGACGGAGCTGGGCAAGGAGCTGCATTTCGTGAAACTGCCCAATTTCCTGTCGGTGGAGACCCGGCCGTACGACCCCAACACCTACGAGGATGAGATCGACGAGGAGGAGACCCTGGATGAAGAAGGTCGAGCTAGGTAATCTGTTGTTTCAAATTCAATGTCCAAAATCATTTTTTTTTTCATCTCACCTTTGGTTACAAGTTGAGATAGGCCGAAGGTACAAAAAAAAATGAATTGTTATTATGACGACAGAATTAGGTAAGACCACTATAGCTAGCCAGGCGGACTTAAGCAAAATCCTACCGCCAATCAAACCAAGCACAAAATTGCTCCCCCTGGGGATCGAATCTTATTGTCATTCGCATTAATGTAACTAGATGTGAGAGGATGAAAATAGATGCAATAGATTGGGTACATTATCACCTACTACCTGCCCACTGCTTGAAAAAGTGGCCCAGAGTTTTGCAAAATTTCTACAAAACGCAGTAGTTTGAGCGGGAAGGAACATCAAACAATGAATCAGTTTTGTATGGTGATGTTTGACATCAAATTTATATTGCATATATAAATATAAATTTGATGTATATGCATAGTCTGATCATTAGTTTTTGTGTGAAGGAGCAACATAAAAGGAATCAGTATATATGTTTTATTTCCAGGCTTAAACTGAAAGTAGAGAACACGATTCGCTGGCGCACTGCGTTTGCGTCGGATGGCAGCGCAGTCAAGGAGTCAAACGCACGCATCGTGAAATGGTCCGACGGAAGTATGAGCTTACATCTCGGCTCGGAGATATTCGACGTTTACAAACAACCATTGCACGTGAGTATCTACATATCGGTGCCCTGTACTCTATATAAACATTACAGGATATTAATTGCATACATGTACCTACCTAACTGGGATGGGTGAGGAGATGGGTGGAAGGTTGTTTTGTTATTTTTGTTTGTCACCTTCGTTACTACGTATTTTAAACAAAACTGATACTTTTTTATAATCCTATTTTATGTTTTTCAACATAAAATAGGATCAGGACTTCCGGGAGAAGTCGCCCGCGACCCAGGGAATCCTAGTGCGGGGGCTAGTGTACCACAAAATAATATAATATAGCATTAATTCTATTATGTAAGCAAATTTATAATGATTACTTCGTATGTTTTGATGACCATGTTTCTTGTTACGTGATACATAAAATTTGTATTTGTATTTTTTGTATTTGTATGTACCAAACGTATGTTTGAACGTGCCTCTGACTAACCCCTAGTAGGTGTTTCCTCATAATATCCACGCAATTATTAGTGATCAGTGGTGAATCCTCGAAGGGGAAAAGGTCGTGAGTCTATTTATTTAATTTTTATTTGAAAATGCAATAAAAATATTTTTTTTTAGTAATATTCTATCACAGAGGAAAGTCTGTAATGCTATTCTGTAATTGTCTTTTTTTATACGAATAAAACACTCTATATTGATTCGAAAAACGTCGATAGCGAAACGGAGAAACGGGATACATATAGGTAAAACACTTGATAGATACCCTTTTATTTCATCAAAATAATTGTTTTTTTTATCGTTTGCCGGGGATGTGCTTGGCCTTCATCTCACCTGATTTTCAAGTTATGATAAGGCCGAAGGTGGAATCTCATTTCACCCGGAATTCTCGATAAACTGAGGAACTGGCTATCCAACCTCTAAATGCCGGATCGCCTGGTACTGGTCTGGAACAGTTGAGTTACCTATAGGCCGTTTGTAACGGTCCTTAGGTAATCTGACCGATTCCTTTGTACATAGTTAGTTTCATTGTACTTTTTATTGAATAAATAAAGATAAAAAAAGGATATTCTATAATTAACCATAACACATGAAATAAGAATAAGAATTTATTCACTTAGCACACGCATTACAAGAAAATTCAGACTTAATAAATAATAAAATACAAAAACACACATATAAATTAAAGAGCAGCTAGGATACAAATAAATTCTATAAAATAAAGCCGAGTCCAATCAGTCTCGAGTTCATTTAAAAACGTAGTAGAGCAAGCCCTTATTCTAGCTTAAGTAACCTATAAGAAAGCAAATTAGTATTTCCCTGCATGCGTGGCCAAGCAGGTTCAGCCTCAGCTTAATGCCGCTACCGGTCAGGAGAACAGTAGCGACGCTGTTTTTCAGTCTGAACCTTACCAGCTGACGTCATTTAACGTGCGCAACATACATAGGTATACAGCACAGAGAATATCATATTAAAAACGTTATAATCTAAATATATAAATTTGGTTCGATTAAAGTAAAGATATACAAAGCTAACGGGTAACGATTGGATAGAATACTTAGATCGGTAATTTTTTTATCCATGTCATACAAATACAACACAATAACTCAGAATAAACATCTACAACTGTCCAGTGTGGACAATGAACCTACAACTGAACTGGAATTGAATACCATCTCCTTTTCAGGGCGACCACAACCACCTGTTCGTCCGGCAAGGCACGGGTCTGCAGGGACAGGCGGTGTTCCGTACGAAGCTCTCGTTCAGACCTCATTCGACGGAATCGTTCACTCACCGGAAGATGACTCTCTCCCTCGCGGATCGCTCCACCAAGACATCCGCTATCAAGATTCTGTCGCAGGTCGGCGCCGACCCCGACGCTGACAGGAAGTACCAGCTCAAGGTAACTGACACCTTAATAGTTACTAATAATACTTAAAGAATGCTAGCTGACCGCCAAACGCAGGTTTGGTCGTGCCTCTCAGGTGGAGTGCACTTCACCAGGAATCCTCAACTTTTTTTTTTTATTGTATGACTGTAAGAGCTTGGCTTTCATTTCAGCCGATTTTCAAGTTATGATGAAGCTGAAGTTGGAAGCGCATTTTACCCGGAATCCTCAATTAATTCAGGAACTGGCTATATTATTAAATGCCTGAATACAGCAATTTACAATTGTTTTTATGGCGACAGAATTAGGTAAGATGGTGGTAGCTAGCCAGGCGGACTTAAACAAAGTCCTACCACCAACCAAACAAAGCACAATATTGTACTCCCCCTGGGCATCGAAACCGGGACCTTTGGATCTGAAATCGGTGGGTTGAACCACTAGACCACTGAGGTTAAACTTACTTACTGGCCTCTACAGTGCCAAAAACGCCTTTACCAGTTCATGACTGACTAGATATAATAATTGTTGTGCCTTTCAAATATAATTATTCTGTGCGTGTTCACACTGAGCTCCTCAACGGCTGGACCAAATTTTGATGAAAATAGTTTTGCTTGTGAACCCAGTAGATAGCGCTGCAATCGCCACGGTAAGACGGAAACGAAATCCCATCCGTTCATTAGTATAATAATCTACGCGAGTTTCGCAATGAAGATCAAACCCAAATATAAAATAATAAGTGGGTAATGAAGTTATAAACAAATATTTTAAATGTAAAAACCTGGTATAAGGACTTGTCATCAAGAAAGTATGCTTTTATGTCAGAAATTCAATAGTGTTGTACATTGCGCTCTGCCCTCACGAAAACCGTAACTTATTGTTATAGAAAGAAGAAATGGAGCTACGCGCAGCGATGCGGACTCGCGCGACCACCCGCCCAATGCGGCGTAAGGGGGGAGGCAGCAGCGGGGTGCGGGGGGCGCCCAGGGACGACTCAGAAGACGAGGGGGGCGTGTCACTCGCGGCCATCAAAAACAAATACAAACAGGGACAGAAAGGTAATCTATACAAATACAAACATAGTACGATTGTTTTTCCTCTGCTCGATTTTCCAGATTCATATTACCGCCTCTGTGGTCTAGATCCCATCGGTATCAGAGGTCCCTGGTTCGATCC
This sequence comes from Venusia cambrica, assembly GCA_951394065.1. Lineage (NCBI taxonomy): Eukaryota > Metazoa > Arthropoda > Insecta > Lepidoptera > Geometridae > Venusia > Venusia cambrica. The sequence continues at coordinate 6,819,123 of OX596057.1, forward strand.
CCAGAGTGTACAAATTGGTCCTTGGTTTGGTTGGTGGTAGGACTTTGTTTAAGTCCCCCTAGCTACTACAATCTTAACTAAGTCTGTCGCATAATAACGATTCTAAATTGTAGTTTTCCGTCATTTAAAGGTAAGATATCCAGTTCCTCTCCGAGTGAAGTGCGCTTCCACCTTCGACTTAAACCAGGAGGCCAAGTGCCTCCACGTTGTAATAAAAATCCTGTCATAGTTTTAAATTATCAAAGAAATTCAAATTAAATAAAAAAATATCAAACGTGCTTTTTTTACTACTGATTTTTTATAGTACGACGGGGAAGCGTAAGCCTTAATCTCTCCTAGTTTCAAGTTAAAATAAAGCTGAAGCGCACTTTACCCGGAATCCTCAACAGTCTGAGGAGCTGGCTATCTTACCATTAAATGTCGGAACACAACAATTTAGAATTGTTGTTATGGCGACAGACACGTAAGATGGTGGTAGATAGCCAGGCGAACTTTAAGCCCTACCTATACTATGCACATTATTGTTCTCCCCTGGGGATCGAACCCGGGACCTCCGTTATCTGATTCCCCGTCGTACAATAAAACAACATGCTTGTTGTTGTGTTGCAGCGTCGTCGGCGGCGGCCATCTACTCCTCTGAGTCTGACGCGTCGGACGTGGAGACTCGGCGCGCGAAGCGACTCGACCGCGCCAAGGCTCTGAAGGACTCCGACTCGGAAGGCAGCGATGTCGACGACGTGGATGATGACAAGTCGAAACGCAGCGCCACGCCGAGCGGCAGCGGCAGCGGGGGTGGCAGCGGGGGCGGCAGCGGCAGCGAGTAGATCACGTGATCTCCAAAAACCCCGTTATGGTCCGTTTAAAGGTTTTTGTGCGCTCCTGTCATTATTTTGTGGCTTGACCTCAAGGTCAAGGGTCACGGTCTTGACCTCGAGGTCAAAGGTCAACAAGGGTACCCAGGCGAGTGTTACCGCTGTGTTACGACCCTTATGTTTAAGAGGAGTGTTGATAGGCACCTTCTGTATAGGCTAGTTTTGTTGCATCTAATCCTGGCCTGGGCTAGTTTCAAGGTCAAGAGCCGAGCCATTATTTAAAAAAAAAGTAACTAGGTAAATGGTATTTACTAAGATCAACATAGCATATAATTTCGCACCATACGCGTGTGTCTTTTTGCAGCAGTTTTCATTCAGTTACTCGTCTGTCAAGGTCGTAACGAACAGTAGCCTACTTTGTATTTTCAGCCCTGTAATCTTCAGTTAGAGTTGCTATTTCTTTGAAAATCTGTAATTATATATGTTGTTTTTTTTACTAGCATCGCATGACAAAATATGCCACTATTTTCGCAGTGCGTAGAACTCGTGAGATTTCCTTAGTTTTTTTTACTCTTTCATATGTTTAATTTTGACAGCATGTAATTCGAACGTATGGGAAGTAACACAAACTCCTTTTAAGGGCTGTCCATATCCTCTCTAATTAGCTGACCGTTTAAATAATAGCCGTAAAATAACACAGGATATCTCGAAATGATTAGTGAACGTTGTATATTAGCTCGGCTAATGTAATTTAATTTAATTAGCATGTAGTTAGGATACAGTTATTATTATTGTAAATAAAACTACTATTTTGTAAAAAAAATACACGTTGTTTTTCTTGTTACGTTCCGAAAACGTTGCCATTTAAAACGATTTCAGGTAATTTACGTGGCCTTAATCTTATTATGCACATTAAGTTTCTTATACATAGCAGATATCTTAAATCTACAAGCTTATGTCGGAAAATCCAAGAGACTCAAGAAACCCTTGCAACTATTTTTTTTTTAATGTTCTGCTTTCTGTTTCTTTTTTATTTATATCTAGGCGTTCGACAGTTCACTTGAAAATAATGTAAAGACGTGGCCTAAGTAAGATGGAACACGGTTGTTCAAAAGGAACCTAAGACTCCCAGAGAGTGCAAGAGTAAAACCCTTGTAGATATTCCTCAAAGATCTGCTCCGGGCATATTATTCGCATATTATTTATTACCAAGCCCAGAAAATTACTGAAATCGGTGTCTCTTGACAAGTAAAACCTATGTGCATGTCTACGAAGTTTGATAGGAACCTAAATTTTAAACTAGATTTTCAGATTGAACCAAATATTGACATATTTAGAAATAACAGATTCGTTCTGTGCAAGCTGGAGACATGCACACGTAAAGCCTTCATCTCACCTGCTTGCGGGTGGGTGCGTCTGTTTCCGCTAGTTAGTCCAGTCCATTGAAATAGTGAGTTTGGGTGCTAACGGGGGTCCCGTTAGCACCCAAACTCAAAACTACGTATTTTATTATCTGCGCTATTACTAAGCCTCCATTGCCTTCTGTCTGTCAGCGGGCTGTATCATGAACTGTAACAGGGTAAAATATCGCAAATAGTTTTCCTACTCAAATTAGTATATACCACACTTGTAATATCAAGTTTCAATCTAATACAGGTTGTCTGGAAGATATTGCTCTCAAGCGATATGACCGCCCATTGTACTATAAGATTTCGTTTTTTAACTATCAATGGTTCTGTATCACTTGCATAGGTACAATAACACTTTTTCATAAATTCATCAATTCATTTACCATTAACGTCTCAAGTCTCACAATGTCAGTGACCTAGCGAGGAGTGTCTCTCTCTCTCTTTCTCTCCCTCTCTCTGTGTGTGTCTGTCACTTTCTCTCTCAACTGTGACAGTAAGATCAACTAAAAATAACTAGGAGCAAACATCACAGTGAGTAAAGCCTCTTCAGCTTGCTAGTTCTGAGAGCTGTCAGTAACTTTAGAACTAAACCACCAGCAGGTTGGCTCTCCCTTCGTAGACCATCTTCCCAACCCCTGTGATCCTCCACGCTCCTTCGTCTTCCTTGGTCACGTTACTTACTACGTAGCCACACCTGTCTGGGTCTATCCGTGCTCTGTCATAGAACCTGCCGAATAGAACATATAATTTACTTTAAGATTTAACTAGTGAAACGTGGGACTGATCGAGTGAGATCTTTCTGAAATACTTTGTGCACCCCACTACATAAGAAAGCTGTTATCTTCAAAAAGCCTGGGCAGGCTCCGCTCCATCGTATACAACCTTGCATGATAAATTTTCATGATCAAGAACTGACCTTAAACTCTTTAAATGACTTGAACTGACTATAAATAAATACTGTAAAAATATATGTCTGTAATTCTGTATGTGATCGTAATATTACGATATAAATAAATATTTTAAGAACATAAATTTCACACAGCGCCATTTAGCCCCAAACTAAGCAAAGCTTGTAATATGGAGACTAGATAACGGGTTATTATATTTAACAACAATTATTTAATTGTTGTGTTTCGGCATTAAGAGGTGAGATAGCCAATTTTCCTGTTTGTTGAGGATTCCGGGTGAAGCGCGATTCCACCTTCGGCCTTATCATAAATGTCACATAAAGGCCAAGCAAGCACAAGTCTTACAATAAAACATAAAAAAATATCCTGGTTATCTACTACATCAATGTTTTAAAATAGTGAAGGTTAGGTTACCTACCTATCGTATGTGGAACTCGGAGCTGTGAGTTGGCAGCTCTGCAAGTGCTTGATGGGATCCGCGAAGCTGAGGTGGAACGACTCGCCACGTCGCAGTTTTGGTCTACTGGGGACTACTGGGACTCTTTCTGGAAGAAATTATAACCTCAAATAAATACCTACTTCGTTTTTCCATTCAAAATGTTCCGGGTCCTAATATCACTTCGACATAAACTACTCATTAGGAGCCTATAACATTTCACAGATGAACATGCCTCTCTTTGAAGACAAGAAGGTTTTGTCATGCTTCATGCTTGGCAGGCCGGAGAGAGTAAAGTTTATTAAGTTAATTTACTGATCTACCAAAATCTAAGACAGTCTGTCTTTGAGACATTGCTCGTCTGGACATGGTGATAGCCAGGCGTTTGAACACCAGCTTTTTTTATAAATAACCAGTAAAAAAGCCTGGTGGAGCACACTTTAGAGCCTATCGTTGTATCATTGGCATCGCCCTTAATAGAAACAAGATGGTAGGACTTTGTAAGTCCGCCTGGCTAGCTACCACCATCTTGCCTAATTCTGCCGCCATAATAACAATTCTTAAAAAAAAATTGTGTTCCGGTATTTAGATGTAAGATAGCCAGTTCCTCAGTTTGTTGAGGATTCCGAGTGAAATGCGTCTCCACCTTCGGCCTTATCTCAACTTGAATGAATGAATGAAAAATACTTTATTGCACACCTTAAAAATAAAAACTGGATAACTTAAAAATAAATGCATATACAATAGGCGGTCTTATCGCTAAGAAGCGATTTCTTCCAGACAACCATTGGATGGAGAGGATTTCATGGCTAAAGAAGTGGTTGGTGGTGCACATATTAATTAGGGTCTAGCTAAATTAACTATACGTATATCATACATTATAAGTAAAGCTATGCTACAAATATACACACTACGTATATAAATATAAATACCTACATATTATACACTATGTACTTACATACTATACTATACAAATATAATACACAAATATAAATATATATTTACTTGTATGGATGATAATTATAATAAATGTTGTACCATGATAAAAACATATAAAACTTGTTACCAGGTGATATGAAGTCCAAGCGCTTCCCCGTCGTACAATAAAAAAAAGACGAAACACGTGTCGATTTGATTTTTCAAAGATTTGTTACTAAATGTTTTTTTGTTTTCAAATTTATTATTGAAAAGATGGATCTCCGCAAAATAACACCTGTATCAATTAACTACTTACCCACAATTTCGATTGTAATAACTCGAAACATCTCGGTCCACTGATCATCTAAGTCCCTGAAATACACGCTCAGCACCCAATTCCCGTTGTCATCTTCCTGCATCGGGCCTACCATGAACTCATATCCTCCCATACTCTGTTCTACAGTCTTCTCTACGTTTTCATTACTGCTGTCTCTATCTGGGTTGATCACACTGTTGCTCTCTATAAGATATATCGATTTGACATTGTCGTTCTCTTTGTCAGTATGGTTAGTTCGTCTGGGTAGATCTAGTTCGAGAATATCGTCGTTCGGCTTGTAAAGCTGGTAGATTGCTTTGCCGACCACTGGGGCAGCTATGACGGCGATATCATTGAGTCCACAACTGATAAATGTGGGCGAGAGTTCTACTCGAGATTTAGCTGGAAAAAGAAATGTGCGCTTGAGACGTGTTTGAACAATGATTACTTGCCTACTATTGTATCAAGTAATACAAAGCAATATTATTTTATCAAGTAAGTAGATATATTTGGTTTCCAAACTAACACTAAACTAGGTGTCTGAAATAGGTAGGTAAGTATATTATTCGAGTTTTCGGACTGAATTTAATTGAAAGTTGAAAAACTAAATTCCGACTACAAAATGTCAAATTTCATGGTTTTACGAGATTGTTTTGCGGGCCTTATTAGTTCCATTAGGCGGTCTTATCGCTAAAACAGACCACCTTTGGATGGAGAGGATTACATTAGCTTAAATGCATATTTACCTAACAAAGTAATTTACGTAGGTTACCTATATTAGGTACCTACGTCTAGTTTTCAGGTAGGTAAGTATGTTTGACAAAAATATATTTAACCAGATTGTATGCATGAACAAAGATTATGTTCTCATTGACGGATACAAAAACGTAACCTCCGTTTACGTGAATTCTAAAGGTCAATGTCTTAAGAAATTATTCTTTAGACCCTGTCCTCTGCTACGCTATCACTGTGCAAATGAATAATACGACGTGAATTGCGTTAACTTATAAAAAAAAAGCCTTACTACTTACCAATAACATTTTTTGTCGTAGGTACGTCGGGGAGGTGCTAAGCCTTCATCTCATCTGGTTTTTAAGTTATGATAAGGCAGAAGGTGAAAGCGCACTTCACCCGAAATCATCAACAAACTGAGGAACCGGCTATCTTACCTTCAAATGCCGAAACACAACAATTTAAGAATAATTGGCGATACAGAATTAGGTAAGACAGTGGTAGCTAGTGGTAGCTTTAAACAAAGTCCTACCACCAACCAAATCAAGCACAATATTGTAATACCCCTGTGGATCGAACCCGAGACCACTAGACCACAGAGGCGGTTGAACAATACAATACAATACAATACAATATTGCAGCAAGACACTATTGCTAATTATGTAATAGTGAACCTATCAAAAATTCTATAACCCAGAATTAAGTTATACAAAAGGTTTTACCACAAGGCTTTCACCTTTTAACTAAAAATGACTCAAAAAAATTGCGCCATTTATAAATGGGTAAATTGAGAAATGTGTGCGTAACGCAGTTTTTTTCAGATTTTATTCTACTGCGAATGGTTTCACCTAGCTACTACAGATTATTACAAGCACTGAAAATTATTATTGGTGTTGCGAGCGACATCTGCCCAGCCATTATACTTGTAGTTTTTAAATCATTTTTATGTTTAAACATATTTAAATTTTATTTATGCTCAAAATAAATGAATTTTAGTTTTATTTTTTATTATTTATTTATATAGAGAGTTTAACCTATATACAGGATCATGCAGAGAAATATCTTGCTATAAATTGAATACGGGCACAGATGCGAATGTTTTTTCATTCGCTGACAACACTTAGATCTGTACATTAATTGAACAAAATGAACCTGTGTTGGTGATGGTTGCGTGAATAATGCCTTTTTTTTTGTTTATACCAGAATACTATGAGTACCTAAGTACCTAAGTACATACTAAAGCACAGTTGTACAAACTTTACTGTCGGGACTTGAGCGTCGTTATCAAACAAGGTCATTCAAATAAAAATGTAACCTACTTACACCAAGACAAGAAGGTCTAGTAGACCGCTCATAAAAACGTAGTTTTGACAGGGAAGTGCTTGGCCTTCATCTCACCTGGGTTTAAGTTATGATAAGGCCGAAGGTGGAAAAGCACTTCACTCGGAATCCTCTCTAAATGCCGGAACACCACAATTTAGAGCGGTTGTTATGGTGACGATTGGTAAGATGGTGTAGCTAAGTCAGGCGGACTTGAAGTCCTACCACCAACCAAACCAAACACAATATTGTACCTACTCTGCTGGGGATCGAATCGAACCCATAGGCGGCTTAATTTCGAAATGGCACTTCTGATTCAAAAGAAATTTTGCAGGTATTATTCAAATTAGTACCTACCTATGAAACACGATTAACATCAAATTATATGGAAAAGAGAGTTTGTCTGGGAAAATTGTTATCCGGATATTTAAATTTTTACTCTTTTGACATTTCTAAATGAGCGAGAAACTAGGTTTGTTTTGCAGAACGAAAACTAGCGGTACCTCTTCTGGGGCCTTCTGAGAATTACTCTTAAAATAAACATCTCTTCTGACTATAAATGACGTGGTTGTAATGTATAAGTTGTAATGGTACAATGAGGTTTGTATTCAAATTCAGGCTAATCGTTCTAGCAATCATTTATAGATACCTACGTACGCCGGGCAGCTTACAGGAACTCGGTATCTATTTTCGTATGGGAAGGCTCTAATTAGTATCTTCCGAGCGTTTATGGTCTATAACACGCGAATGTACCTAATTAGCAACTCTTAGTATGAGACTATAAGTGGTGCCCAAAATGAGAGGGACGTGGTTGAGCGGGATATTATTGCAAAAACACAACTTTTGTTAACTAGTATTTCGCCCCGAACTGAGATCTCGTGATGTCTGGTTTGAGTTAGGTATTTAACCACGGAGATTATTTCTCAAACAGAACATAATTAACAAACGATCAAAGTGTGTTTTTATGACACCTTACTTACCTTACTTCAGCACTTTTTTTCTCAATATATATTTGTTCACCTGAGCATCCGAGATACTTTCTTGTTGCTATCCCTAAAATCTACCCTTAATAATCTAATTTACGACATCACTTTACGACATCCGTGGGCCGGAGCCTACGGATGTCGAAAAGTCAACCAAGAGGCTTTAACAAAAAGGCAACAGCTTTTTTCTAGTATATAAACAAAACTTCAACTGTGCGCACCAAAATGTCTGCCAAGCGTGGTGTTTATGGCCAAATCTTACAGTTTTAGAAGAAGTTTTGTTCTCATGGTGGTGGACAGTAGTTTGCTTTTGATGTAAGATATGTGCAGTCAAACCCCTTACATGACATCCTATAAGTAATTCTTGGATTTTATCGACGCCCTTGGTTTGACTACCCTATTGAGTAATTTCAAAAAATCAATAGACCAGTTTTCATGTGATTTCAAATAGGTACCCTCTCTTATCTTACAAGACCTGAAGATCATCTTTTGCCCCTTCATCTTAAAAAACCACCCCTATTAAGGTCAAAAATAAACTAATTTTAAATCTGCAGTCTCAACCCCCATTTCAAATGATATTTCAAGTTTTCACACATTTTCAAGAATTCAATCTTATTCACCCCTTTTGCAACGCTTAATGTGAATACATAGTTTCAGCAAATAAATAACAGTATATCTTACAAGACATTATTAAGCGTTTTACCTTAATAAGCCGCCCCTTTCTTACAAAAACCACCCATATTAAAAAGTTAACTTAATTGAGAGATAACAACTAATAGTTCGCCCCAAACTGAGATATTGTAATGGTCTTAGGTATATATCGTTGTTCGAGGCTCTCTCTTGTTTGTAACTCTTATTATATACAAAGCCAGAATGAGAGCGATGCACCGGCCGTATGATATAGAGGTGGGCAGAATACAATAAGTGAATACGTCACCCCTTATTAACATGAACATGATACACATCAACCTTTGATATTTTTGAGGAAAATGCTCTCAAAACCGTTGCCTTAGACGTCGTGGTTGAAAGATCTGCCCCTCTAGCCCACGGATGTCGTTAAGTCAACCAAGGGGCATCACCAAAAAGGCAGCAACATTTTTCTGTGTGTAAACAAAACTTTAACTGTGAGCACCAATTTTTATCGTCACCCTAGGTTTGGCAACCCTATTGAGTGAATAACAACAAATAATTAGACCAGTTTTATTGAGATTCCGAATACCTATTATCTTGACCGGACCTGATCTTATAAACCACCCCTAATAAAGGGTTAATTATCCATTTTTGAAATCTGCTGTCTAAACTCCCATATCATATGATATTTCACGATTTCAGAATTTTTCAAGGCTTTGATCTTATTTACCCCTTTCTACCCCTTTTGACCCCTTTTGCAACCCTTAATGTCAATACAGGGGTGGTTTCAGCATATTAAAAAAAAGGTAATTGTGATGACAACCCCTCTAACAGTATATCCTACAAGACATATAAAGTGTTTTACCCTCTAAACGCACCCCTTTATTACAAAAACCACCCATAATAAAAAGTAAAATATGTATTTTTTAATATGCACCCGATACTCTTTCAAATGACAACCCATTAGCCAAAAATCTTCATGTCACAGGATAGTTTTTGAGAGATAGGGATGCTTAACACCCCTATTTCTAATCTATTTTTTCTATTCCTAGTGTAAAAAAAATCCTAATACAGATTGATGAGTTTTAATATATTCTCTGCATATTAAAAAAATTGAATAGATTGGATCAACCATTCAAAAGATATGGACGAAATTTTTTTTTTCTTTTCACCCCAATATCTCAAAAACTACCCCACTTATCAAAAATCCCCCGTGAAAATCAATTTCTATTTATATTATCTCTTTACAGTTTAAATTTCACCAAAATCGGATAAACCTTTCGACAGTTATGCCGTCACAAACATTGCCACATACATACATACATACAGTGCCGGTTTTCCCAAATAAACTGAGAGATCTCGTTCGCTTCGCTCACTCGATAAATTACCTATGTTATAACTAATATAGGTATCGAAAATTCCAACCCATAGAAATGCTCCCTACTCAACTAAAAACTACTTAGAAGAATCGCACCAATTAATAGATAAATTTGGAAATGTTTGCAGAGATTCTGAAATCTCAAAGTCAAAACATGTATTTTGCGGCGTTGGAGTGCTAAATGCGTGAGTTTGGGCAAGAGTGTACTTCAAATATTTTCAGGCACCGAGAATTATCGATGTTTTTCAGCCCATTTTTACATCGAAGAATACAGCCTTTTAAGAATGCCCAGTAGGTCCCAACGCGAAATATGTTTTCGGTAAATTGTAGCTATAAAACTCACCGTGGTCACATAGGTCATGTTTTTCGTGGATATGACCTACACAGTAATGGTTCATAGGCAACGGTTGCACTTGCTCTACATCCGGTGGGCTTACCTGTTCCGTCTCCATATTGTATACAAAATTGCTGAGTAGCTATCTAAATCCAATTCCAAACACATATCCAATCCTTATCTCTCGTTTTCTAGCTCGATAATCACTGACAGCACTCGCGCGCATACAATCTACCTCTATATGATCGAGAATACGCAGGATACATACCTACTATGCTCGGCCGTCGTTGGTAACCCACTGAGAGGCAGTGAGCTATCAATGGCAGTGCTAAAAGGGCAAGGAGCGAGTACATCGTTCAACAACTGCGCTAAGACTGATAGAAAATACATTAACTGCCATTGCTTAATTTTTATGTATTTTTACAATGATAAGGTTGAATTTGTTCAGCCGTTTCAGAGGTTGTTGATACAATACTCCTGGTTTTACTCGTATACTTACTAAGATAGTAAGAATTACTGATAAAGGTGAACATAGATAAATTTGGTGTATCTATCGCTTTAAGCGGTATCTGCTATCATCTGAACTACGGAACATAAGAAGTGTATATTTGCATCAAAACCACAGTAGCCAAGCATCACTCGCTGGTCACCCCCAACACGCAGCTCCTAACGCAGAAAAGATCTTTAAAGTACCAGGCTCAATAACAAAACTCTGGGGATAATCTGTAAAAGTTCTGGGGCCAAAATGATATTATAGCAGAAACATAGAGATAGAGAGCCAGGCTTATCTTTCTGAACTGGGTTTGTCACAATATAGGTACATAAGTCTGACAGTTTAACCCTTAGGTTAAACTGTCAGACTTATTTTTAACAAATTAACAAATTAAGATAAGGCCGAAGGTGGAGGCGCACTTCACCCGGAATCCTCAACAAACTGAGGAACTGGCTATCTTACCTCTGAATGCCGGAACACAATTTTAGAATTGTTATTATGGCGACAGAATTAGGTAAGATGGTGGTAGTTAGCCAGCCGGACTTCAACAAAGTCCTACCACCAACCAAACCAAGCACAATATATTGTACTCCCCATGGGGATCGAACCCGGGACCTTTGGATCTGAAATCGGTGGGTTGAACCACTAGACCACAGAGGCGGTTAAAAACTTGTACTTGAACATCCATGATGCCCAATTTGGTTTCAGAAGAAGCCTCTCCACTGAATGTGCGATTCTGAGTCTTAATCACACTGTGCAGTACTACACTCAGAGGTGCACACCTGTATAAGCATGCTTTCTCGAACTGTCAAAAGCGTTTGACCTCGTTTCCTACGATGTGAAAGCTCGCGAGCACAGGCGTGAGTATTCAGGTGCAGCATCTCTTCCCAGTACTGGTACAACAACCAGACTAACAATGTGAGGTGGGCCATCGGCTTATCAAAACAGGTTGGAATACGGGGTGAGGCAGGGGGGTTGAGCTCACCCAAGCTTTTCAATCTGTATGAGGGCTCAGCAGCGCCCAGGTCAGCTGTTCGGTTGATAATGTTTGCGTAAACAGTTTCAGCTATACAGACGACATGGTACTGCTGTGCCCATCACTGATCGCACTCCAGAGACTGCTGGCCATCTGTGGTGAGAATGCTAGTAAACACGGCCTCATGTATAATTGTTAAAAGAGTGAGTACCTAGTGTTCATGGCCGCCGGTAAAGTTCCACATATTTGTTCCAATGTTAACATTTAATGAAACTGTAAATACCTACTGAACCGCGTTTATCAGTTTATATATCTCGGGTACTGCTGATGACCTTGACGACCAGGCGGACATGGAAAGGGAACGCTGGCGGTTTGAAGTAATATGCTGGCACGCAGGTTTCCTCGTTGCAGTAGGCAAGTGAAATTTACCTTCTTCAATGCCCGCTGCCAAACAATTTACACGATAAAATGTTATTCTAATTTGTAAATGTTTATTTGTATTGTACTAACCAATTGACATTTGTACATTGGGTAAGTATGTGTATTTGTACTTTTGTGAACCACCAACATATGGATCTAAGTGATCTGTGTAAACAATTTAATGATTACGATAAAGACAATTAAATTTAGAAACTGAGGATTATCCGAAACGACAACGAAGCTACATTATGATGTTAAATATCGTATACCTACCTAAACCACAACAGCACTCGCACTAACACACAAACACGCATCACATACCACACAAAAACACACTTATCTAACAAATTCACAAACAGCCACACAACACAAATACACAGTAGTACACACACTCACATTAACATCGCACACATCACACACACTCTTTTAAAAATGAGCAGAGTAATGATGGCTTTATATAATTATTAATTAGTATTTTAATGTTTGTTACTCTGTTTTGTACTTTTGTTTAGCCTAATATAACCACATTCAACATTATATTTATTTTCAAAATTCTTGGGCTCGCGCCTTCAGCGCCAGCCAGGTCCGCGCAAAGCTGTCGCCCTCCAGGTTCAGAAGCAGGCCAGCGTATTGTCCTTTCATAAAAAAAATATATATTTTAATCAGGTATAAAATCCGGTAGGAGACACTGTCAGCAGCACAGGCTCTTTGACACAAGACCTATTTCGGGAAACAGGGCTCTTTTAGATCCTGTACCACAAAACTAGTTTAAACAGAACTAGCTTAAGTTCTTCAGTAAAATCAATTTACTCATCTTATAGTTATATAGGGTAGGTGTGATGGGAACTACCTCCTTGTGGTCTACCCCGGGCAACGGAATCGTTGGCCTTAGCTAGCGGTTACGGATGAATGTCCCCACTGCTGGTGGTAGGACCTGTAAAGGTCCACCAGACTAGCTACCACCGTCCTGCCGAAGTCCAGCACCAAGCGGTTTGCTGTGTTCCCTCGGTGTGCGGAGCCAGTGCCTTCTGGGAAAGCTCGCTCCATCGTAGAGTAGACCACGTCTCTGGCTAGGCAAGCAAACCTAGGCAAGCCAAAACCTGGCGACCAGCAGCCTCCTGAGTCCGGCGTCGGTATGTCATGAACGGTGTCGGTGCTGGAGAACCAGTGCCTTGTGGAAAGCCTCGTTCCAATGTAGACCTCATCCGTGCCTCTGACCTCTGGTCTCGAGCTAGAAAGAAGGTGAAGTACAAAATGTACGTTGTAAAAACTGCTCATTTATGCACAGTAAACGAGAATGTAGTTAATTAACGATTATCGGTGGCAATCATTTTTGCTATCTTGTTTTTACTTTCTGCGGAGGCCTAATTTGCATTACCTAATTATCTTCTTACCTACTTAATCAAATTGTATGTAGGTACCGACTGCCTAACAACGCACTGTCGAAGCGGGTGGACGTAAAAGACATGACATTTGGCACAGAAGTACTTTTAATACTGAAAGTGAGCAATGGGATAGAATTTTTGAAAATGCACCCCCAAAGAGGGCGAAATAAGTGCTGTAAGTTATCAATACGTAATTCGTATCAGAATTTTTGAATACCTTCCTACTTTATGCCTGGTTAAAGACGGAACGTGGCCGAGCAAATTAGAAAAATATAAGAACTTTCTGTACTACCTGTGTTCAGGACAAATACAGTACCTATTTGTATTTGTATATTTTGTACTTTCCCTGCTAGTGTAAATGGCAAACTAGTGTCTTCTGCTTATAAATAAATGAGAACTGTCCTTTATAATGCTATCAACGCTATAAGATTAGAAGTATAGGTACCTTACCTATTAAGATTATTACTTAATTAAGCGAGCACTATAAATGACTCATAAATAAACGTTGATCTTGCTCCGGCGTAACAGACTGACTGATAAAGAAGAAATAATACCTACATTTTGTTTTAGTAGCGTATGGGGTGAACTAAGAGAGAACTAAGATTTTATGAAATTCACACGGGAACGAAGTAATCGGCGTAGGTATCACTAGTTTCATAGAAAAAGACAAAGGTTGTAAAAAAATACTTTAATTTAAATGTTGAGCCGATCAGCTTTGCGTGGAGAGTGCTGTAGCCACCACCCAGGATACATAAGGAGACAAACGAGTGTTGACAGGCGGGTAGTATTCGTCACAACCCTCGGTTCTCGAGGTGACACCGACCACAACGCGGTTGTCCAACAGTGGGCCGCCTTCATCGCCCTGAAAATAATTAAGAAAAAAAATCTATCACCTTATCTATCTATCGCGACTATATGTCATACCCGACAGATCCAGATAAATATTTTTCTAGATGTATATTTATTGTTCACCAATGTAACCCAAAAAACAAACAAGGAGAACAATCAAGATAGTGTAACAATGGGCGGTCCTATCGCTTCGATATCGGCTCTATCAGACAACCTTTGGATGGAATGAACTGTTAGAAATAACGCCGCACGTTTCTTCATAAGAAGTTGTACATTGCTGCAAAATGGGGCAGAGAACACCGATAATTATCGATACTTGTAAATTACATTTATGTCGCTATAGATAAAGATTGGTTTGATAAAACCTAATGTTTGGGCTTCATGCAACTTTGCGGTCTTCAATTTGGGTTTTCCGAAACCCGTACGGTGAACATTTTCTACATAGAAAAAAAAATCTGAAAAATCTGTGTTTTGCACACAAATCCAAACCAATCCAACTTTATCTGAGAAATGTCACGATTCATTTGGGTAGGTTCCTAGTTATTATTAGTTTTGAATTTTCGATACGTCTTTTAGTTGTGTTTTTGCAATAAAATACCGCTCATCCGTTTCTCTCAGCTACGTTTAAGTATTTCTGGCGCCGCCGCCGTCTCTCTTATATCGGACATCTAGGGTAGGAAATCACATATCATTATAAATATAAAAACTTGAAGAAAGGGCCAACATACAGAGGCAATACCCGGGACCGGAGACAAAAGTGAATCACGGAACCATCACTGCCAGCGGACAAACAGTTGATCTAGTCTGCAATGGCCGTGGAAAAGCCTCACGATATGAGCCTTACCTAACCTGTAAAATAAGCTCGAAAACGAATTCACCAGATGGACGCTCTACAAAAACTCAAAGTCAGTACACATTCAAAGGAATACTTATTTTAATTCTGTCGCCAGTTCCGGGCGGACTTAAACAAAATCCTACCACCAACCAATCCTATACATTTTAACATTGTTATGTATTGAATTTATATGAAGCTAAAGGTACAAGTTCCATAACAAAATCAACAAATCACATCACACCAACAGCCCATTAGTGACTGCTGGACAGATCCTCCTCCAAAGCTGGAAGCTGGTTTTACCATAACCACGCTTGGTCGGCGGACAGCAAAGATAATACACAGAAGGAAGCTGTATCCTTCTTCTGGTGGGATCCCTTATTCGGCTTTTACGTCGTCCATTGGCTGATTAAGCCGCAAACGCCACGGTAAACATAGCAAGACAATGGAAGTATAAGAACCAATATTTTCACTTGTCGCTGTCACCTGCTTTTGCCTGCAATCGGCTATGAACTTGAACCATCGTAGTCTTCATCCTCGGCTGTGCCAAGTTTCGTCAAGTCGTCAAACCAAGAGTGACCCATATCTTGTATGAACCCTCCTTACCTTGCCAATGTCCCTGTCCAGGTAAGAAGTAGGTTATCTACAATGCGGGTCACATGTTTGGCCAGCGACGTAGGCTGACCGGATGTTATCGATGCTTATCTCGGTACGTTTTCGCCGCTTATTGCTTAAACATTTCCTTTCCTGGGTTTTTCGTTATAATTACCTTTTTTGCCATTGCCCTGGAGTTGATAGCTATACCTATGTTAAAATACATTAATTTAGTGCTCCAAGAAGCCTTGCAGCTACAGCAGCCTATAGCGCTGAAGACGGAGCTACCGTCTTCTGCGCTGTAGAATGTAGTTTCGATTCCCGACCGGGACAAACTTTTGTGTGATGAATGGATGATTGTTCTTTATTTGGGTGTTGTATTGTATGATAAGTAGGTATCTACTTACATTGTTACTAGATATTTTTTATAAAATAACAAAAAACGTCTAGGTTCAACGTTTTTAACCATATTATGGTTCTGTTAATTACTAGTACTTTGACTTTTTGCTTATAAATTTTCATGCAACAGCATTCTTTAATACATTTTCACACAGATAAGGCTGGAGGTATACTTCACATGGAACCTCAAAAGACAAAGAACTGGCTATATTTACTCTTAATACTGGTACGTTACAATTTGAAATGGTTGTAATGGCGGCAGACTAAGGTAGTGTTAGCCAGGCCAACATAAGACAAGCCCATCTCCAGCCACCAACAAAAAAAACCACAAAAGAATCACAAATCTGTACTCCACAGACCTTAAATACCCTTAGACAATAGAGGCGGTTAAACCTTTTTTTTGAGACTGCACAAGCAAGCTTCCCACGTGATGTGTGATACACATTTTGTCTATAACAAAGCCTTAATAACATGACCTACGTGGCACTGCATGTCACCCGTCAATTTGGGGCATAAAGGTGTTAAGCCTCGCGTGCCCGAAATTTTACCGGCAACCATACCCTTCAAACCGGAGCACAGCAATGCTGCTTCGGGGTTAAAATAGGTGTAGTACCACCATACCACGTACATTCCGTTTTACAAGGAACTCTGTCATTTTGCCCAGGAGCTGTGAGATGTACCTGGCACTGTCCGACAGCGATGACGTCCAGCCAACCAGCACACACCATGTTGTCCGTGACTGTGAATCCAACCTCGGCGTAGCGCGCCGCGCAGAGCTGATGGTCGCTCACAAATACATTCGCTACACGGAGCTCCGCTGACGGAGATGAGTCAGAACTCTGAAACAAATTCAGAAGCATAATGAAGCGCCTTTCGTAAATTTCTTGTGAATTTGCTATAGGGAGGTACTGCCAAATTTCCAAGTACCAAACAAGTTCTATAAGGTTTTATGATGTCACGTCGATGTCGCAGGCTTCTGCAAGAGATGGGCAGCAGCAGCATAATGTCCTACTATTAGGTAATATACTTACAAACGTTTTACTGCAATCTTTAACCGAAGTAAAGATTATGACAAAACTCTCGAGCTTATCTCGATAGGTGGAAGATAGCTCTTGATATGATCATGTGAAGTGATGTTCAAAACAAGATACAAGGCTTTAAATATGACCCTCACTCAGTGGTTCATTGTGCGTGAAGAATGTCCGGCTAGATAGACAGCCTCCGACCAGAAGGTCAGAAAACTCCCAGGGCCCTCGCAGGGATCACTTTGTGACAAAAAATGCAGGGCTGAGTTGGGGACGAAATTACCCGAACCTTGGCTATGACAATACAGAAAAGTATCACTCTTTTTTTATTGTACGACGATGGGGAGTTGATGGGGAGTTGGAAAATCCGGGACGGAGGCCAAGCCTCCGTCCCGGATTTTTTCAAGGATTTTCAAGTCAAGATAAGGCCGAAGGTGGAACTGCACTTCACCTGGAATCCTCAACAAACTGAGGAACTGGATATCTTACCTATAAATGCCGGAACACAATAATTTTAGAACAGTTGTTATGGCGACAGAATTAGGTAAGATGGTGGTAGCTAGCCAGGCAGACTTAAACAAAGTCCTAACACCAACCAAAAAACACTCACCGAGGTAGCCCCCCAGCCAATAGCACTCACTACTTGGTTCTGTGTGAACGTATAAGCTGCTCCAGCAAGCCTCACGGTTTCCACCGATCCTGGCACCAGGTCAATGTTTAAAGTGGTGCGCATCACCGCGATGTCATTGGCCAGCGTTGCGGAGGAGAAGGTTGGGTGGGGGGAGATGCTTCTCATGAGGTAGATGGTTCCACCTCCATTGCTGCTGGAGGAACCGACGCGAGCACGCCACCAACTTATAGGATGAGCGCTGTGTGGAACGGATATCATGTCATTGTGCTGAATTCATGAATGAACATTATTTATTGTACCTAAAGAATACTGAACAATTATTCTTTTTTAAACTTTCGCGATTAGAACACATAATTTTAATTCGAGAAACGGGTATTTATCGCGTATTTTACCTCTATATTTATACCGACGTTT
This sequence comes from Venusia cambrica, assembly GCA_951394065.1. Classification (NCBI taxonomy): domain Eukaryota; kingdom Metazoa; phylum Arthropoda; class Insecta; order Lepidoptera; family Geometridae; genus Venusia; species Venusia cambrica. Next base: position 6,837,317 of record OX596057.1, read on the forward strand.
CGGCAGGGTTGCACCAGCCGTGGTCGCGGGCAGACTGGAACTTTACTTTACTTTTTAAATATAATACGCGATAAATACCCGTTTCTCGAATTAAAATTATGAACAATTATTGTTATTTAAAAACGAAAGCTACTTAAAAGTTCTGATGTTAAAAGGGCGACTTCATCCAGACAACCTTAGGATAGCAGTACAAGTTGGTCGCAGTATGCTTAGCCTTGCAGATTATAAAGAAATCAATCAAACGCGTGTTTTCATTGATACATTTTTGTCTAGCACAGGACTTCGCCCGCGTGGTTTCTCCCATGCTATGGGGAACGTACCTATATGTAAGTATGTTAGAATGGATAGAGCTACAATACAAAGATGACATCAGTTTCAAGGTCATTTTGATAGAATAGGTAGTCACAGACTTTCGACTTTTTTCCCTTCGAGGATACCTCTGATCACTACTCAGAGCGTAGATCAATGGATCACCTACTAAGTAGGGTTTAGTCAGAGACCCTTTTTCAAGTAGCTAGTATTCAACACGTGACAGGTGGCATGCTCATCGCCACTTAGCGGAATACTAGCCAGAGACGCATGCCATTCGGATTAAAAAAAAGCAAGTGGCTATTCTAATCCAGTTTTCTCAACGGAACTGTATCAAATCAGTCATTGATCGACACGAAGTTGCAATACCTAATCAACTGATTAATCTCGCGTGAAAACAAGGCTGCGATATCACAAAACGTACGTTTGTCCTGTGTAGAAGCAAGACGCTGCCGACAGCAGCGCGTTTCTAGTGAGGATGGTTGCTCCGCAAGCATGGAGGAAGGACCCTTCGCCGCCGTTGGTCAGCAGTGCTGCGGCGAAGGGGAACTCGCTGATCGTAGTCACATTAGCACCGGCTATCCTAGTCTCTCCTGAAATCAGCGCATTAATATGAAAATATTTTTTAACTCTAAAATGTCAACCGGCTATCTAAAGAAACACTTAGGTTGGTGAGTCTACTAAAACATTGTAACATGGGTCTCGTTGGAGCTTGGTGCATCATAATGAATGATCACATGTTTATCCCTATAGTCATCATAATAATAATAATGATTAACAGCAGCTTTATTTACTAACTAATTTACAATGTTGTGCAGGTATATCTCAAATGTTCTATCAATAGTAACGCTTTGGGTAAAGGCTTATACTTTGTTTGTTCAATGTTACTTTGTTCTCGATCCTATGACAAAGCCGTAGCGTAGGCCACATCCACAAAGAACATGTCCTACGCGGCACTGCATTGCGCTCGTCATCCTAAGGTGTTAAGCCTCGCGTGCCCGTAATTTCGCCGGCAACCTTACCCTTCACCAAAGCGAAACACAGTAATGCTGACGCAGCAATGATGTACTTCCCCGGACAAGGCCTTTCACAAGGCTCTACTACTCAATTACACTCTCCTAGTATGAAGGCAGCATCATCTACTACTCATCTACTTATTAATCACAATTTCATTTAATAGGTCGGCCTGCCTCTCTTTTTACCATCAGGTCGCATCCATCGTATTGCTGCAGATAAAAGGTACTACTCATCTACTTATTAATCACAATTTCATTTAATAGGTCGGCCTGCCTCTCTTTTTACCATCAGGTCGCATCCATCGTATTGCTGCAGATAAAAGATAAAGATAAATATTTTTTTAATTTTGATATAACTTTGGCAGTGTTTAGCAAGTTTAGCAGCCATATGTTAGGGTTGGCAGAATGAATGAAAAGTTTACACTAACATTACGATCACCAAACCAATCTACCATACTCACCAAGCGTGATAATGGCCAATTCCTCTTATTCTAAGTCCAATATGTAAGCTTAAAACTGAAATAAATTTTAGTACCTGCATGCTGCCAACCGTAACATATGGCTGCCAAAGTGTAAAGTACCTACTCAGGAAGATGCGGCGGCTACTCACTGATGTATCTTAGGCCTACTTTGCCGTGGGATTGATAAAAAAATATATCAAAACAGAGACTTACCATTGACAGCAACGCATAAACCACCCAAAATAATACTAATGAGAATCATTCTGTTCAAAAACATGGCCACGTTACTGAATTTACTTACAGGCTGAACTCAATTAGCCCAATCGGTTATCAGGTGGCTATCTACGAAACGAAATAATCCGTAGACAAGAATTCGTTTATTACCCTTATTATTATTGTTATTGGTGTACTTAGGTACTGTAGGGCAAAGGCCTCCTGCAAATCACTGGCTATCCCTTCTATCGTTATATTTTTTTATTGTACGACGACGAGATGCTTGGCCTTCATTTCACCTAGTTTCAAGTATTTAAACAGCCTCTGTGGTCTAGTGGTTCAACCCACCGATTTCAGATCCAGAGGTCCCGGGTTCGATCTCCAGGGGGAGTACAATATTGTGCTTGGTTTGGTTGGTGGTAGGACTTTGTATTAGTCCGCCTGGCTAGCTACCACCATCTTACCTAATTCTGTCCCGTATCTACAATTCTTAAATTGTTGTGTTCCGGCATTTAGAGGTAAGATAGCCAGTTCCTCAGTTTGTTGAGGATTCCGGGTGAAGTGCGCCCAGGTGAGATGAAGGCCAAGCGCTTCTCCGTCGCACAATAAAAAAAAAATATAAGGCCGAAGGTGGAAGCGCACTAACCTTAACTACCTCTAAATGCCGGTCGATTTGTTGTCATGGCGGCAGAAAAATAAAAAAGTGGGTATATCATTTAGATAAAAAAAAAAGTTTAGGTAACCCTAAGCAACAGAAATGTAACCGATAGTAATATTTAAGACCCTAGTTCCACGAGAATTACGAAAAAAATATTATTATTAGAACAATCTTCACGCTACTGTAAAATTTACCTCCTGATTATATAATGATAACTTACATCGTCGCATCTATTATACTTTTTGCTATGAAAGTTTTATAAGGTGTCAGAAAACTTTTGATTAATATGCTCATGGGACGAGCTCGGTACTATAGAAAAATGAAAAATAAACAATGCTTGATAATAACAGCCTTTAATAACAATATTTATAAATTCTAGCCTATTCTTTGACACAGATGTTTATGATTTTATCATCAGTTTTTAAACCCTTATGGGTTTGTAAATAAAAATTGGCTAGTTGGTGTACAGTATGTAACAAGGTATAGAAACTAGGTTTAGTTCAAGTAGCGAAACTCTCCTCTCAAGACCTAGTATAGGTATATAGATCGAGCTGACAAAGAAGATATCCAAATTAAATATATGTAAGCAGATAAGTACCTACATACATAAAAATAATCTCGGATACTTTAAGCCATTTCGCATAGTGGTGTCTGAGCAACAAAATAAGAAAACAATATTTGTTAAGACCACTCGACAAAAATGGGGCCTAATTTTAGAGTTTCCTAGCAGTCTCCAGCGTCTCAGATTAAACTATTTGCTTGGTCGGCAACGGGGGTGCCTCATCTGTCAACTGTGCTGGAGTTCTTCCGGCGCTGCGTTGAATGCTCCTCCTGAAGGCCGAGGCTCGGTTGTAGGTCCACTCCCTGTTCTTCTTGGGACCGAAGCAAGCCCCGAGGATGATGGCAAGCACCATGGAACACAGGAATACGTAGAGGACGATTGTCACTGCAACAATCAAATATCTTATAAGTATGAAAGGTTACATCGTGAAACAAGTTGAACGTTGAAAGAACGAAAACCTGACTACGAAATGACTGACTAGAAAAATATTACCGTTTCAAACTACGTTTCAAAATATAGGTACCAGTTAAAGACGGAAACGCGCAAAAGTATAATTAAAAAGCAATGTTAATTTCACTGGCGAAAAGAAGCGAACTCAATGAAAAGCTCTGCAATAAACGCGCTGGTATACTCGTATACCGGCCTGTATTATGTAAGTAAATATTTTAAAGACCTAGCCGTAAGTTTTCCAAAAATTAAAAAAATATATATATTTGAAAATCAATAAAATAATATGTTTAAGATCTTGAAATCAAGACGGAGTGCTAGTCTACCCATAGAATACCTAGAAGCTTCCTGCAACATTCTAAGGTTTGTGTGTCTGCATATGTTTTCACGGCTATCTTGCTGAACCGATTTTAATGACACAGTTTGAACCCTGACGACGAACTCAATGTAAGATACATACGCTGACTTTCACGTTAAAATTCATTTTTCATCAGAAGCTGGGTCTGCATTTAATAAAAACTCCACTTTTATTTATTAGCTTTCTTTTAAATAGCTTACATATACTGGGCCCTCTAAAAGTCGACCCTGGCGGAATAGGGAAATCGAATGACCCTGTGGTCTGTCTGGAGACCTCTCGATCTTGGCCGCGAATCTTGGCCGCTACCGTCCAGGGGTGCAGTTCCAACATTCCCGGGTTATGGGCGACGAGCCGGCACTTTCCGGTGGAGAGGTCCTCGAAGTTGGAGAATCCAGCCGGCAGAGAGTCGGTGGTAAAACCTTAAAAAAACAATAAAGTATTTGGTCATAGAAATTATCAGTGCTTAGTGTATAGGCAGTTTACACAGGTGGTTGTGTCATCAGGACAAAAAGGAGAAAGAGATCCATACGCCTTACCACAAAGCCACGGCAGTGATGGGGGAAAACATCACAGTAGTTTTGTCAACAGAACCACTCAACAGTGGGAGTAAACGGTGTTAACGGAGGTTCCTTTATCATTGCATGAGAATCTCAATATCATGAATGATGAGTTATCGGTTTGTAACACGCTAACCCTCATAAACCAGGAGTAAAGGGTACGGGTTCCTCACCGAGCCCATCGATCCTGACGTATCTGCAGTAGTCGAGCGCGCGGCCGGCGTACACCGACCCTTCGACTAGCACACCCTCGGGGACGCGCGTCTGCTCCACCATTAGTGCCTCTGCAAACATCACATGGCTTTTATGAATACAACGCATAAGATAAAATACTATTTTTACTGTGGTCTAGTGGTTCGCCCATCGGTATATTTGTGCTTGGTTTGGTTGGCGGTAGGACTTTGTTTAAGCCCGCTTGGCTAGCTTCCACTATATTACCTCAAGTCTTAATAACAGTTCTAAATTGTTGTGTTCCGGCGCTTAGAGGTATGACAGCCAGTTCCTCAGTCTGTTGAGGAGTCCGGGTAAAGTGCGCTTCCACTTTCGGACATGAAAACAGGAGATAAGTCCAAGCGCTTTCCCGTTGCAAAATAAAAAAAAAACTATTACGGTCCTCTTAAGAAAGTCCAATAGTACCGCCCTTTCATAAAAACGTAGTTTGTCGCACTTATAGAAATGGCACGATCGATTTAAAGAAAATGCCGATATACTCGGATAGGCATCATTTAGGTTTGTTTGTATATTGTAATTTTAATTGTGTTTTTAGAAAAGGAAAGGAAGGTCTTAAAAAATCCAGAACCTTTTTTTTTTGTACGACGAGGAAGCGCTTGGCCTTCATCTCACCTGGTAACAAGTTGAGATAAGACCGAAGGTGGAAGCGCACTTCACCCGGAATCCTCAACAAACTGAGGAACTGGCTATCTTACCTCTGAATGACGGAACACAACCTTTTTTTTTAAGAATTGTTATTATGGCGACAGAATTAGGTAAGATGGTGGTAGCTAGCCAGGCGGACTTAAACAAAATCCTACCACCATCCAAACCGAGCACAATATATTGTACTCCCCATGGGGAACGAACCCGGGACCTCTGGATCTGAAATCGGTGGGTTGAACCACTAGACCACAGAGGCGGTTAAACCTTACCTTACCTTTTACAACGAGTTGGAACCGGTCTCTCTGTTCCTCGCTGTCCCTGACAAGGCCCACATGGCAGCTCCAGCTGCCGCTGTCACGGTGTGTCATGTCGCGGAATCGTACCCCACACTCGCCTGCTTCGAACCCTGCTCCTACATATTCCATGTTAGAGGAAGACATGCCTGAAACACGATAAAAGACGAGTAAATGATAAAGAACTAATAGGGTTTGCACCAGGTAGCGGTATCTTCAACGGTTATGGCTGAGATCCTATCGCTGGTGGTAGGAGTTATCCTGGCTTGCGACCACCCTGCTGATGTCATGCTGATGCCAAGCAGTTCGTCGTGTTCTGTCAATGCGCGGGATTGCCAGTGCTTATAATTGGCAGCTTCTGGGAAAACTCGCTCCATCGTAGACCTCTTTGGTCTTACAGCCTAGGTCAAGAGCTCAATTAAAAAAAACTGAGATAAAGTGAGTTTTTATTTGTATTTTTGTTTTCTCACTGCACATTTTTCTTTTATACAACATGAAAACGGAACAAGCAAGCAGCCTATCTGCTTATAAATCCAACTCTTGCTCCGGGCTCCATAAAGAACTTGACGTACGCGGCAATGCATTGCGTCAACTTGAGGCATAAAGATGTTAAGCCTCGCATGTCCGTAACTTCAACGGCAACCTACCAAATAAGGTTAGTCCTTCACTAACCTCAAACAGTCTTACCAGGGAAAATTGAGAAGGTGGTTCCATTCTGGGCCCTGATGTAGCAGTACCTGATGACAGCCTCAACCGAGCAGGAAACGGTGATTGGATCATCTTCTACTCCTGTCACAATCGCTCTCTCACTTCTCAAAATGGGAACTGCAATCATAATTACCTTGTCTTAAATGTAAGCAAAAGGTACGGATTCTTGATTAGCTGACACCTAAAGAAAGCTACACTCTGCCTGATCGACGAATACTGACGTGCTGACCATAGGCAGGTATGCTAGGGATGGTACAGACCTTGTTGGACTTGCGCAGCAATTGCAGGGACCTGCAGTGCCCATGGGCAGAGCACATCCAGGAATCCATAGTAGACGTCCTCCTCAGTCTCCAAAGCGCACCTCCATAGACCCAAGTCACTGATCTGAGGGTCGGTGATCTGCAGACCGCACTCGTGGGTCTTCACCCCGGATTTATAGCTAGAAAAATGAAACCAGCACCATCATCACAGCCCAAAAAACTATCATAAAACAGATAATATAATAATATTGATATAAATATAATTTTCTTTTGGGTATCTGTGAAAATGGGCGGGACGTGTCGCACGCCTACAAGATAAAAGGTGGACAAAAAGAGTTTTGACATGGGCAGGACAGACGGGAAAGAGAGCCATAGGACGACCAAAAGAACGCTGGGAAGACGAAATTAGGAGAACCGCAGGGACAAACTGGTTAAAAAGTGCACAAGTCAGGGATACCTGGAAAAACTTGGAGGAGGCCTATACTCGAAAGGGGCCTTAACTAAAAATATGTTATTTATAAAAATTCTGTGTAGCTACTTAGAAAAAATAATTTAGTTAAGGAAATAAAAGGCTTTATTATTATTATTATTATCATCTGTGATAACAATATGGGCCTACGCAGAAGACTGGGATGAGGCAATTTGACACAATTACCAATCATAGCGGTGAATATTACATTTAAGTAGCTTCTTATAAACTTCAAAGAATCAACAAAGAACGTTTATTTGGGAGTGTGGATCTCACCAGAAGAAGTGTAGCAGCTTTCTTCTGAGTATCATCTAAGCTTTTATTGCGATCACCGATGCAAAAAGTGTGGTGATTATGTCAAAATTCTCCAGCTTTGGAGGAGGCTCTGTCCAACAGTCCACCACTAATTGACTGTTGATGTGGAGTGCGAGTTGGGCTCGCTTACTTTAAGTTCCGCGTCGGTTCCATACATTTTTGATTATATGGATTTGGCAACAATTATTTTAACCAATAGAATATCGTATTTAGTACATAATACAGTGTCTTAATGTTAATACTATTACTCTATATAGACCCTAATTAATTAATATGTGCACCACCAACCACCTTTTAGACCGCCCATTGTATATACATTTATTTTTATGTTATCCAATTTTTATTTTTAAGGTGTGCAATAAAGTATTTTTCATTCATTTCATTCATTCATTCAATCATTCATTTCATTCATTCATTCAATCATTCCTTCATTGCATTCATTCATTCTATCTTTGGAAACATGGGAGCCGATAGTATGGTAATCGGTGACCTGGCTGTTAGAGGAGAGTATAAGATTCTTAATAAATAAAGAAAAAAAAATGGCTGACACTGAAGAGGGATTTAAAAACGGTGCCGTCATCGCTTACTCTCCTGGGAATCGGATGTATCTGACACCGGTGGGCGACCCACATGTCTACAGAGGAGACTTTCGCGCAGTACCATGACTTTAACCAACAAAGAAAGTGTTACCTGGTCTCAGCGCCATGGAAGAGGTACCGGTCTTCCCCCAAGCCTGCCGAAGCCAGCAGTATCCTGCCCTGGGGGTCGCGGAACTTGCACGCCCGAACAGTCTCGGCAGTGACGGCGCATGTGAGGGTCACTATTGGTTTCTGTGTCTCCACCCGCGTCTCCACCACCGGCCTTGCTGTGTGCGAACAATAACATCGTTACGTTTATATCTCTTGCACTTGTTTATTTGTTCAATTTGACACTATGCTACCTATCCTTACTTTGTTAATTCTTCCTCATTTGTATTTATCTTGTTTCTTATCGTTATCAAATAAATGTTTCTATTTCTATTTCTATTTCTGTTTCTATTTCTATTTCTATTTCTATTTCTATTTCTATTTCTATTTCTATTTCTATTTCTATTTCTATTTCTATTTCTATTTCTATTTCTATTTCTATTTCTATTTCTATTTCTATTTCTATTTCTATTGCTATTTCTATTTCTATTTCTATTTCTATTTCTATTTCTATTTCTATTTCTATTTCTATTTCTATTTATATTTCTATTTCTATTTCTATTTCTATTTCTATTTCTATTTCTATTTCTATTTCTATTTCTATTTCTATTTCTATTTCTATTTCTATTTCTATTTCTATTTCGATTTCTATTTCTATTTCTATTTCTATTTCTATTTCGATTTCGATTTCGATTTCTATTTCTATTTCTATTTCGATTTCGATTTCGATTTCTATTTCTATTTCTATTTCTATTTCTATTTCTATTTCTATTTCTATTTCTATTTCTATTTCTATTTCTATTTCTATTTCTATTTCTATTTCTATTTCTATTTCTATTTCTATTTCTATTTCTATTTCTATTTCTGTTTCTATTTCTATTTCTATTTCTATTTCTATTATAAAAAAGTCACTTCAGTCTTATGTCTTATCGTCTTCCACGTCTGATATTCCGTCAATGAAAAAATCCTTTTAAGTCCAGCGTGCTTCATTTTACTTTACTGGTCTTTCAAGTGAGCTGGTGGCCATTCGTATGGCCACCAGTAAAAAAATCCATTGAGGAGCAACAGAGTGAATATGTTCAAAATGATTTGTCAGCCTTAATTTCTAGCAGGTACCTACTTCAAAGTTCTCCTACATTCCTACGCTCAGTATTCAAGCGGTTTAGGATCGTATGATTTAATTTCTCTATTCTTCTATTTCTATTTTCCGTTTTCGTTCTCCATGTGGTACAATATTCTGCTTGGTTTGGTTGGTGGTAGGACTTTATTCAAGTCCGCCTGGCTAGCTATCCGTCTTACCTAAGGCTGTCATGGTGTCAGATCCATAGGATCCGTTTTCGTTCTCCATGGGGTACAATATTCTGCTTGGTTTGGTTGGTGGTAGGAATTTATTCAAGTCCGCCTGGCTAGCTATCCGTCTTACCTAAGGCTGTCACCATAACAACAATTATAAACTGTTGTATTCTGACATTTAAAAGAAGTAGCCTGTTCCTCAGTCCGTTGAGAATTTTGGGTGAAGTGCGTTTCCTTCGGCCATAATATGGCCGATCAAGTTATGATATTGTCATAAATTGAAACCATCTCTCCAGTTTTACAATAATATAAAAAAAGTGGTGGTATTGTAGATATCCTTACATCTTCCTTAATTGAAGGCGAACCAGCCTATTCCAGACTGCTTAGGGAAATTCGGGCCTTACTCGACAACACCGGCACAATCGGAACAAAACTTAGTTTTTTCTCTTAGAAAACTTGCATCGGCGATCGAGCAGTAGGGTAAGTAATCCATCACAAAACAATTTCACTTTCCAACTAATATGTGAATCGGATTTATAGACTTTGTATAATTTGATAACAAGTGACGATACCTACGTATCCAAATATCATTATTAATTTCGTAATGGTTCATGTTATCTATATTTTCATTCATGATATACTATGTTGGTATCGTCGACAAGATAAAAACAGCTGAAGGTTTACCTATTTTTTACCACCTAAGGGTTACTGCATGAGCTCGGGCTCTTATCCTAGAAAACTAAAATACTAGCCAGTTTATTTGAAGTGGTAAAAGAAATGCCGGCCCGCTAAGGTTTCGTGAGATGGGCAACATTACCCAGTGATAAGGTAGATGCGACCTGCTTGGTTCATTGGTAGGGCGGCTGTAGATCGAGGTCCTGGGTTTGCTCTTCTAGTTTGAATGAAAGTCAGTCATAGTCAATGTCAAGGAAACACGCTTACAAGACACCGCACGTAAGAACAAAGGTCTTAAAAAAGAGTACTGAATAAACTCTGACCGCGGAACTCCAGAAAGGCTTCAGTTGCCTTTTTGGAGTTCCGCGGTCAGAGTCAGAGAGAGGACAGAACTTTCACACACCTGCTTCTGCAACGTTCACGATGAGCTGATGCTCAGTAGCGATGACCTTGCCAGCCGTAGCCACCACCATCCTCCACGCGCCGTGGTGGTCTGGAGTCACCTTGTCGAGAGCCAGCACACACTTGCCGAAGCCATCAAAAACGGAAATACCTTCATCGAACAAAACAGATCACTTAGTTTATCGACATTTAACATTTCAAAAATCACGGATGATAAGGAGAATGGACTACGGAACCACTGCCTTTTCCTAGCGATTACGGCTGAATCACAACACTGGTCGTTGGACCTGTAAAATTTTACCAGGGCCTGCCTGATTAAATTTTACAGGTCGAAGTCCGTCATACGGATTGCCGTGTTTCGTAGGTGCACGGGAGAGCCAGTGCCTACTGGGAATGCTCGTACTATCGTATTAGACCTCATTATCTGTTCTAGTGTTAGACAATCCTAGAGGTCAAGAGATAACCCATCAATTAAACAAAAAGTATTACCTTGTGGGTCCACAAGCCGACAGTAGATGGAGTCCTCGGGTCCAACGGTGTTGTTCACTGATCTGTCCCGCATCAGGTCCATATTTGAACTGAAGCTTGTGCTATCAGAAGATGCTACAAGGAAACAAATGTTAAAAAACATTAACAATAAACCAAATCTCATAACCATTTTTAAAATATCAGTTGTCAAAACAAAAGGAAATTACCAAGTACTTGAACGGAAACCAAAGCTCTGTAGGCTATTTTATTTCCGTAAGTGATTTGCCAAACTCCACTATCCATCGTCGTGATCCCCGTAATTATATAACCGCATGTTGACACTTGTACAGGATCGCCAATGAATGGCGCTACTGCTCCACTAGGCCTTTCAAGATGACAGGTGTCGTACGCATCATTGTGGCTGGCCAGGCGGATGTATAGATCACTCCCTTCTACGATCGAGACTTGTCTCGGCACAGCATCGACAATTTCTGTAAACAAAGATGCATTAATGCGCAATCAGGATGGTATTAACACCCTCAATAATGCTACAGACTGATTTAATATGGGTATTAGATCTTATCACCGAACGTGACTAGATACGCGTAGTGTGATTACTGTTTTGGAATAATCTTCTGATCAGTCATTACCTTCCACGGCGATAGTGAAAGTTAATCGTCGTTCGATGGCCAGGGAAAACTCCGTCGCTCGGGCTATCAACATCCAGGTCCCCACCATGTCCTCTGACAGGACATTCACCACGATCCCGCATTCCACTTCGCTCTCTTCTATGACTTCAACTCCAGATAAGTTAAAACCCTCAACGATGTTAAGCTGGACGCCATCAGGGGTCCTGATGTGGCAGCTTTCTCCATTGATAAAAGATCCCTTTTGAATCACCAATCTATGCGATTCGCCAATGTTCGAGTCTACGCGTTGTTCGGGCATATTTCTAATTGTTCTGTCTTCGTCTACCGAAGGGTTCTCAGGATCTAAAACGAAGATAACAACGAAAACGTAAATATTCTTCTTCCTGTTCTTATGTCTTCAATCTATAAGAAGAAATTTCTGACCCTTTGGCATAGAAAGCTTATAGGGAGGCGAAGTGCAGAAAGCTTTTTTCCTTAGATACTTATTTTCCGGTCGAATATCGACCAATGCATGGCTTCTACTGCTAAGTAAATACCCGAACGAGTACCTAGTTTTTGCACAATTAGCCAGTAAATTTGTTCAGTGAATGCATGCTATGCCTTTTCTGTTCTACTACTAACTACGAACTACGAAAATCAGTTATTGGACAAAAATATTCCATTACTTACTGGTTACTGGTGTTACGTTTAACTGGAATAATGCGGATGTTCCGTCTCCATCTCCATTTTTGAAAGCAACTTGCCAGACTCCATTGTCCGATTCTACCAGATCCTTTAGTGTCACTGCACATGCTGATATAGTGCCAGAGTTTATAGGCTGAAGTTCATAACGCTCATTTGGCGATGGCTTGTCGGGGTAGAAGTCTAAAGACTCTTGCGCAGGAGTAGTGAGGTGGCAGGACGATATCGTTTGCATAACGACAGTCACGGTGAAGGTGTAGTCTTGCCCTTCATCTCTAGACACCTCTACGGGCTGTCCAGCCTCGGCTTTGATGCTGCCTGTAATTAAATCGGAGGTTATTTTGGGTGGCCTCCAAATATTTAGATACCTGCTGATTTACACATACCTACAATAGATAACAAAACTTATTTTTCAAATCGGAACCCATACAATAAGAAATAAGAATAGAAAGAAATAATATTATTAAAGAATAACGAGACATAAATTGCAATTTTCGAGTAAAAATATAAAAATAGGAGAGTTATAAAAAACATGTAGTTTTGCAAAAAGTATATTTAAAAACACTGGACAATAGCGAGTCGGTCACGCACACCAAAGGTTCCATCCGACACGTGGACCTACATTTCAAGCCAAATATATGTGTTTTTTTGCATTCAGCTCTGAATCCGAAAGGGATCCAACTCACGCTTGGCATGTTTTTAGTATTACTATTCTCACATTACGTTTGAACTATTTACGTCGTTTACGTATTGAAGTTTACGATAGAGCTAAAATGACTATGGATAAAAAACACTGCTGAAAAATTATGAGGATCTCCCATATTTTTTCACTTTTAATAATTTGTCAGGTACACACTATCTGAAACTGTCACAAACCGCTTACTTATAAGGCAGGTATGATTTAAATTATATTACTTCGACGGACAAAACCATACGTTTTGTGTTGGTTATATTTATGGTAAATAAAGATTATTGTATTGTATGGACCGAAATCCGTGACCGAAATCGGCACCTTTTGGGTACGGAGCTCTTGAAAGAAAAACAATGCAACCAATGAGATAAAGTTAAAATCTTTTCCTGTCACATTACCTATCTTCCTAGGTTTTAGCTTATTTGTAGTGTTGTAGTGCCGACTTCTCAGCTGCCTTCTGTATGCCAGAGGACTTTTGGTTTAGCCGAAGGGTGTCAAATATCGGCGATTAAGTGGAAGGGAGGCGTGCACCCCCTATTTCCAACAGAAGCTGATCTCTGAATGTCGTGACAAATATATAGTTTTTGCACGGATTTAAACAAAGTCCTACCACAAACCAAACCAAGTACAATATTGTTTCCCCCTGGGAATCGAACCCAGGGCTCTCTGCCACTTGTAGGCGAACCACTAGACCACAGAGGCGGTTAAAAACTTTTTTTTTGGTGTATTCCAAAACCAACTCTAGGCACTAACTTACTATACGGTACGGTTACTAAGTAGATACACCGTACAATTTGTTATTAACACATATAATAAGTCTGTATATTATTATTTAATAATAGCAAACGGAACTTCGTTCCCGTCTACCAGAGTTTCGCAAAATCTAGTATTGTTTTTTTGCGCGGAACCCTAATTCATTTTTCTAATTTCAAAGTAGCCTAAGTTATTCCTTATAACATCACTTAGTGAAAGTCTCGACAACATCGTGAAAATGTAATGTTTCGGAGATTAGCCGTAACAAACAGAGTATTATTGTTTGAAATATTTCATGCATAGGTATATAGTAAAAAGCTGATAATTTTAACATTACAAACATACACCTCGATTTAATTTATTTACATAGATGGGTCTATGTTTATTTATAAGTTTTCATACTCTTCATGGTTAATAATGATAATTAACTGCCCATTACATATATTTTTTATTAAAATGATTATGTTAATGAATACATCATCAATAAATCACCGAGTGGCGCCCAGACCCGGCCAGGAGGCGTCGCGGCAGACCTAGGTGAAGTGATGAGCTAGACGTATTTTTCGAAGACTGGAGGAATTATCCCCAAGATCGAGAAGTCTGGAGAAAGTGGGGGGATGTCTTGGCCCAGCTGTGGGACACAGACGGTTTAATTTAATATGCCATGTATGCCTACATGTGCTTATTATTAATCAAAACATGTAGGTATACGTGGCTCACCTGCTATCAGATTGCAGGAGGGTCTCTAAACCCGGTATTTCTTAAGCCATACCACGTCCAGCTCCAGTCTAACCGGATATCGATGGACACACCACTTACTTTCCGCATCGAACTACTTCATTTCTTCAATTCATCATTCTCCTGCCCTTATCCCACGCTAGGTGGAGCAAGTATACCTCTCCCACTCACCCCTTTCAGCTCCACCAGGTGAGAAGGCCAAGCGCTACCCCGTCGTACAATAAAAAAAACGCGTACGATGGGGAAGTGTCCTTCATCTCACCTGATTTTCAAGTTATGATAAGGCCGAAGCTGGAAGCGCACTTCGCCCGAAATTCTCAACAGTCTTAGTAACTGGCTATCTTACCTCTAAATGTCGGAACACAACTTTTTTTTAGAATTGTTTTTATGGCGACAGAATTCGGTAAGATTAGGAATACTGTACTCCCCCAGGAGATCGATCCCGGGACCTCTGGATCTACCTCTGGCGAGCCGAACCACTAGACCACATAGGCGATTTCATAAAATATAATTATAAAGCTTCATTCCGATGTCCTCGTCTAAGATGTCCTCTTCCACTGTTTGCATGTTGTCGCTCATATTCATAGACCTTTCAGTAAATAATAGAGATATATAAATAAAGCAGAGCACTTCACCTGTTAGCAGTAGCGAGAGAACGACAGCACACCACCGCATGTTGACACAGTACTACGAATAAGGCTGCCTCCAACAGAACAATATACTGCCTCTTATCAGGCCCTATCGTTATCAACCTCTGATTATTACCATATGCTTAATACAAGGAATCGTAGATGCTATGAACATAGAAAATGTTCAAAGGTGTGACATTAAATAAAATGTGGAAATGTCCGATTGGATTTTATTTATTTATTCGGATGCCATTTATATTTGCTTACTTATTTTGTGTGTAACTGATTTTATTATAGTGGTTTCTTCGTAGCTGATATATAATTAAATAAAATCGGATCCCTAATTTCAAATTATTAGGAAATAAACAATATAATTATTTACCTACCTATAAATAATATTTTCTATCATATATAAAAAATACTTGTCAGATGCCCCTCTATTCCACTAAGATCAACTCAAAGTTCAACTTGTTGAACTAATTGGATTTTTTTCCCGAATTATTTAAACTTTGTAAATACGCTGACCCTCATTTCCAGACAAAAATTACGTTTTCATTTTATTTTATTAGTATTTTCCGTTGTTATTCGGGCAATAAAAATTACACCCTCTGTGAAAATTTCTGGTTTTTCCACAGACAGATGGAATGACGGACCCCACGGACAGATGAATTAGAATTTAGAATTTATTTATATGAAATAGACATTTGCTTAACAGTAATACACCAAATCGCAAACAATCTTAATTACTAGCACAGATCAAAAAACGGAGACAAATTTCCCGTTGGTTATGGAATCCTAATGACAAAAAAAAAACTGATTCTCAATACAATGATTCCAATAGTGGAACTGCAAACATGAGTCATCTTATACGTAGAGTACGTGTGTGTTTTTGTTATTGTTATTGTTATTGTAGGACGGGGAAGCGCTTGGCCTTCATCTCACCTGGTTTTACGTTATGATAAGGCCTAAGATGGAAGCGCACCTCAACCGGAATCGTCAACAAACTGGGGAACTGGAAATCTTACCTTATATAAATGCCGGAACACAACTATTTTAGAATTGTTGCCATGGCGATAGAATTGGGTAAGATAGTGGCAGCTAGCCAGGCGGACTTAAACAAAGTCCTACCATCAACCAAACCAAGCACAATATTGTACTCCCCTGGGGAACGAGCCCGGATCTCTGGATCAGTGGTGGAACCACTAGACCACAGAGGCTGCAAAAATTTGTATGGATTTTGGTTGGTAGGTATTTGGTGGTATGAAGTAAGATGGTGGTATCTTACTTCTTACCTAAATATGTCGCCATAACAACCATTTAAATTGTTGTGTTCCGGCACGTAGAGGTAAGGTAGCGAGTTCCTCAGTCTGTGGAGGATTCCGTGTGAACCTTCTTCTTGATAAGGCTTTATCATGACTTGAAACCATGTGAGATGGTGAAGGACTTGCCCGTCATACGATAAAAATGTGCTCTGAAGATTTTTGCGTAGTCCTAATAATTGAAATATCAACCGGGTGGGGATGATAATTATTAGCTGTGTCTCCTTTGAATTTTTGGTTTATTCCACATTTTATCTGCCCTTATTGGTAAATATTTTATCTAGCTACTACCGATTCGGTAGCTGATTTTTCTAGAGTTTTAATTTATTTATTTATATATTGGAAAACCAACAGCTCTTAAAGTTAAACTAACAAAATCAAAAGAATCAGAAAGCTAATAACAGGTTTTCACGTCTAGATAACAGTATGAAAACAAAAATGTGAACAAATGATCGACTTAAATAGTACCTATCTGTAAGTTTAAGGTTTCATAAAGTTGACACAATGTAATTATGAAGATGTACATAAGTTAACTCACTAATTAACCTAATTTACACCGGAAAATTCTGTATTCAGCCGCTGCCTTGCTGAACTGACGCTCGTACAGAATAGGTTAAAATCTATTCGCCTACATAGCTCATTGAAGTTATCACATGCTCGCCACAGAAACGTATTTTGCCGGTAGTTAGTACCAGCACGAGGTACACAGATAATTGGGTTAAATCTTAATCCGATTATAACTCGTTGGAGCACTTTTAGTCTATGGCTTTAGTGATAATATGTGTATATGAACCGAAGATGATGGATTTTAATAGATTCCTCTTATCACATAGTTAGGATCATCACACTAATATTATATATGCGAAAGTTTGACCAGTGTGTGTGTCTGTGTGTTTGTTACTTAAAAAGTACTTAAAAGTGAAGTACCTACCTCCTCCCTTGGGATACTTAAAATTTTTTCAGAATAAAAAGTAGTTTACCCTGAAAAAAATCACGTTGTATGGCAATTTTTCGGGATAATAAGTAGCTAATAAGTAATCCAGGGTACCTTTATAATGAATTCATCAAAATCCGTTCAGTCGTTTCCGCGTGAAGGAGTAAGAAACATGTTTTGAGTTACGTCCCACGGGAATACTTCACTTTTACGAATAAAATGTACCAAAACAAAAAATGTCTCTCTTGAACAAAGAGGAAGCTTTTCCACCAGTTCGTCCCTTAGGGGCCTTGCTTTCTCCGTTTAGTTTCGAACCACGGTTCCGAATACCAACAATTGTCATTCTTTCTGTTTTTTCGATACTAATTTTTAGTAACTTGCAAACAACACAACTTACTTATTAACCCGCGGGGCGCAGCTGATATATTAAAGACGATGTGTCTGTGTGTATTTTCTCTATGGACTAAGAAACGGCTGAACCGATTTTGAAATGACTTTTACTGGCAGATAGCTATGTTATAAGGAGTAAGTTTTATTTTATTGTACGGCGCAGCCTCAGTCTGGCCTCACTTCATCTGATTACAAGGCTTATGCCTTGTAATCAGATGAAGATATAAGATAATATATATATAAGATAAGGCCGAAGGTGGAAGCACTCTTCACCTGTATCTTGTATCTTTCAAGACAGAACATCAGGTTGACTGCTTGCTTGTTCTGTCTTCAAGTTACATAAAAAAAGAACACTAAAGTATTTTTGATGCAGTACAAAGGTTTATGAACTTGTAAACTAGAGCATAGTATGTGAGCGAGAAGACCTCCCGGGAACAACCATGATGATATGGTGACCACACGTTCGTACTCAAATGGACATTCAAGTACCAATAGAATTTAGTTATTTGACCTGATTTGGTTATAAGGAAGAGACAGAAAGATTATTTTTTAAGACACATGGGTAAGTAGCATTAAAGACATTAAAAAGCACATAAGGATAAAACAAACAAAAAGTTGGACAAAATACAACAAGGGAATTAAACTCAATGTCTGCCGCATCACAACACAAATGCGTCTACAGCCAAGAAAGTCATGCCATGATCTCTCCGCCTGAAGGGTTGGGTGAAGATTGCATGTCGGAAGACACATTTCTAACTTTTGGAATTAACCGCCTCTGTGGTCTAGTGGTTCAACCCACCGATTTCAGATCAAGGGGTCCAGGTTCGAGCCCCATGGGGGAGTACAATATTGTGCTTGGTTTGTTTGGTGGTAGGACTTTGTTTAAGACCGTCTGACTAGCTACCACCTACCACCATCTTGCCTAATTCTGACGCCATGACAATAATCCTAAATTTGTTGTGTTCCAGTAAGGTAGCAAGTTCCTCAGACCGTAGAGGATTCCGGATAAAGTGCGCCTCTTCGGCTTTATCAAAACTCATTTAATTTAACAAGCCTCACAGCTCAGTTGGTAGTAGCTCTGCCTTCTGCGCTGTAGGTTGTGGGTTCGATTCCCACCAAACTTTTATGTGATGAATATAGATGTTTGTTCTGTGTTTGGGTGTTGTATTGTATGATAAGTATATATTTACAAAAAAAAAAACTATGTATTCTATCCGTAATCTAGTTCCCATATTACTAGCTTGGGACTAGATGGCGCTGTGTGAAATTAGTGTCCTGTAATATTTATTTTATTTATTTATTTATAATATCCAGGTGTGATAAGGCATACAATAAAAATAAAGTGAACAACAGCCAACCTTTATGTCTTCAGAAACGACAGATATATAACCATCCCCTTCCTGTATAACCTGCCATAAGTCGCCTTGTACAATTACAATGGCAGAAGACGAAGGGGTTAAATGGGAAGGGGTTGGTTATATCTTGGTATCAGTCGTGTCGGACACGCAGCGAATATTATGTACGACGCGGAAGCGCTTATTTATTTATTTATTAATAATACACAAAACAGTTTACAATGTTCAGAGGGCGCTGACACTGCTACACAGTTTCTAACTTTTGCAGTTGCTCAACGTCCCCGTTGTAAATATGTAAACCTAAATGTGTTCCTAATAAATAACTTTGCAGTGTATTGTATATTGTATCTTGTTCGGATCTATATTGTAGACAAATATGGGAATACAAAAACATTAGTGTTGCATGCATTAAACTTAAAATACCCTTACTTAAACCAGAATCAGCAACTAAACATTTTGTTTCCAAAGAAATATATATCTTCACATTATATACAATAATAAATTAAGGACATTATTAGACTACAACCTTATTTTGATAATATAAGTATAAAGCTCGATAAACACAGCGTTTAAATCTCCGGATATGAATGGTGAACACATCATAAGACTTGGCCAACTCATTATACAGACGCCACATACGAGGGAAAGGATTGTTGAAAGATACATTATTTTAGTATATACCTAAGATAAAGGGTTACGAGATCTATACCAATTGACGCTTGGCCTTCATCCTCCATCTCACCTGGTTACGCTGAAGGTGGGAGCGCACTTCACCCAGAATCCTCAATAGTCTGAGGAGCTTGCTATCTTACCTTTAAATGCCGGAACACAACAATTTAGAATTATTACTATGGTGACAGACTTAGGTAGGTCCACCAACCAAACCAAGCACAATATTGTACTCCCCTAATGATCGAACCCGGGACCTGTAGATCTAATATCGGTGGGCGAACCCTAGATCACATAGGTGGTTAAAATCGTGGTGTTGGCTGTATGTCGTCGCTGCATGGTCATTCCTCACACATGATTGAAGAACAGCGGCATGCGTGCCCAATGAGCTGGGCTCGTTCAGGCGGAACATTCTGCTCAGTGAGCTATCTGGACCTCCATACGCCCATGTGGCTTTCCCTCAGATAACCATATAGATACATCTACAAAAACATGCGTGACTGCTTGACTGATAATATGACAACGCACGGAACAATGCAAAGGTACAAGCGGCCATTGAACCGCAGTTTTGAACCACAGCAACTCAGCTAATTACTCACCAACTTCAAAAAAAAAGGGGGATATTCTCAATAAGAACGGTATTTTGCTATGTAAGTATATAATTTGATTTTTCTCCGCGAGCGATTTGCGAAATTCTCTGTTTTACTGAAAGAGTCTGAAATTGGTCGCATTTTAATTTGGTGAAAATCCAATGAAGTTCTTTGTATATTGGGAAACTACCTTAGATAAATGGTGGTTTCTAATAAATTTGGTAGTCGTGGGTTCGATTCGGACGGACACCAAAGACTGTGTGGTAGAAAATCGTGTCAAGCAAAAGTGATAAAATCGTGTTTAAATTATACCACTTAAAATTAAACCACTAAATATAATAGAATTATTTATTAAAAAAAAATTAAATCTACTTTACTAAAAACTTGAAAACAATGAATTCTATAATAATAAGGAAGCGGTGTTTATCGTAACGTATTGAGATTACCTTACAAAGACCATCTACTGTTTGGATCAGCAAGTCAGCATTCGGTACCAACCAACTCCAAAAATTTAATAGTGCATATTTATATGAACTTGCTTCCAATTGTTTGTTTAAACTTTATTTGCACTAGTTCCATCGGACGGGCTACCTCTTGATTCCTTGGCTTGTCTGGCTCTCTGGCAGAGCAAGGATGAGGTAGACTGATGGATGAGAGACGTTAATTGTTCAAAAAAGTTGTACAGCCTTATTACTTATTAGGTAGGTAACGTATTTAGCACTAAAAATTCAATATTTAAGATATATGTCCTCTAAACTAAGTTGAAAACTTGTATTTAAGTGGCCAAGGATCGTAATATTATTTTGTGCACATTCAGGTAGGTGGATGGTCCTTTGACACCTGAACTAAGTGAATCACTTGTATTTCAGGAGTCAAGCTCTTAACATATTCTGTTGTACTGATTGAAGATAGGTCTATGTTGGAGCGAGCTTTTCCAGAAGGCACTGGCTTTCCTGCGCTCCGACGGAACACGGCAAACTGTTTGGTGCCGGACTTCAGCAGGTAGGTTGTAATTTGCCCGTGGTATACCGCTAGGAGGTAGATCACACGTTACCATAAAATTTAACCGAAAAAAGTACTGTTCCTAGAAGTAGAGAAGGTGAGTTTTTTCCGGGGCCACTGAGGCCAAGTCAGAAACCGTTAGACTTATCGAAAAGGTTAGGAGCTACTTACTCAATTAAAAAAAAAAAGTTCTGTATTCAAGTAAATCTACTTTTTTTTAAAGATTTTCTGGAAAATGTATGATAACTATATATGCCCTTCGCCGCCGCCGCCACCTAGACCGAATGGGATCACATTGACCAGACAATCTTCAAACGTGGCAATGGCGATCTAAAGGCCAAACGATGTCCTTTCGCCTTTTCTCTCAAAAGAAATGTCTTACGACCGTGGCATACACATTGTGCTTGCAGAACGCAATGAAACAGAGCCCTCATAAAACTGAAACTAATCACCCTATAAATAAAACCCCAGTTAGTCTAACAGAGGTTGGTGAAGATGTAACCTTTTGTTGTTGAGTAGCAACCGGCATGTCGCTATTCGAAATTCGAATTTCGAGATCAGTTTGTAGCAGACCCGTTTGCTGGGAGGACGTGTGTCGGATTCGGATTTAATCCTATTTACATAAACAATACATAAGCTGTGGATGTAACCCAAGTGATAACAGTGCGTTTGAATTGTGTGTGAACGTCGTCAAGGATTTTGTTATACGTGAGTACTTACTAGTTATATTATTTTGCACTACACGCGGTAACTGATATGTGTCCACTTTTAACTTGCAGTTTCTCGTTTATAATTGAAATGGATTGATGAGAAAGCATGGCATGGCTATTTCCGTTAGTATGTTCTGAATTTGTCTGACTGGGTGTTCTTCTTCGGTTATAGGGCTCTTGGTTATTATTCATTCAATATATCAATACATTGATCATTGTCAGCGTGGATATTATGCTATGTGAATACAAAGCTTGACGATGCAGTTTACATGAAAAATATTCAGCCAAGCAGTAGGTACTTACTAAGCAGTTTGTAATGGTACTCTATACAATGCCTGGGGATTGTATACTTTGCTTAGGTAAAGTACCTATGTAAAGAACAGTAATATGATTCACAATATTAATTTCATAAATTGCCTGGACGCCCCAGCTAATACAATATTCTTTATTGAACACCAAATGTAAATAAAATTATGAACTAATTCATTCTAATAAATAGGTACATTGCATAAACCTATCCATTTTTTATTGTTATACACTGAAAATTCATTGATTTAACTTTACTTTTAGCATTCTTATGAGTATCATTATAATGTAATGATTCAAATTGAATGTAGGTATCGTATTCATTGAGATTTTTATCATCTTTAGTCTTAAGGTTACTGGAATTTGCAACACAGTTTGTAACTACAGCAATTTTCCAGTGTACACATAGTACACATATCTCACCATGTTATAAAGATCAATGAAACAAATAGGTATAAAAATACTAGGTATTGCTAGTTATTCTATAGAATATGTAGGTATATACCTGAATTATACAGATTGCCGGTAACATATACATAAAGCTGTTTTGCCAAATTGTATTTATCTTGGTCTAGTTAATTTTATTATAGCTCCATTGGATATTTTTTTTGTTTAGTTTCATCTTAATTGTTTATGTAGGTAGGTAGGAACTTATATCTTACTCTTATTATGTTATTTAATGTACCTACCTGCCTGTTATTTTAAGTGCGTCTAATAAAGTTTTTCCATACGATGTATTCTAAGTGGTACGAAATAACCATATGCACCTATACTGCGGTTACACGCGTGATATTTATGATATTTTGCACATTTACCTCGAGTCTGTTTACCTATTATATACATGTGCAATGTATATTGTGGTGTTGCCACATTCCTGCCGTAGGACATCAGTTGTTTACGTTTGGAAGAATGCGGTTTTGTCGGATATTCTCGTGTTATCTTTGACCGTAACGTAGGTAACTGAATTTGACTAGCGAGACAATTTGTAACAAGATATACCTATCTAGGTACCAACAAAACGAACCCGACTTATTCAACAAAACACAGCTGTAAATATACTATATTGAATACTACCAAACACACACATTACTCCGTAATGGAGGTTTTCAGGTTTTCAGGTTTGGTAGATTTTTGAAAATGGAAGACACATGATTTTATGTTACTTCCATTTAAAAAAATCGGATGCGGCTCTAAGCCAGAGGCGGTCTCTCGAATAAAATAGAATTTTAATAAATCAAGCAAACAAAAGACGGTCTTAACGCTAAGAAGCAGCTTTTTTGAAAATCCATGCAAAACTTTTTTTGCATCTTTCTGTTTAATAATTATCCTTACTAACAGTTCAGTTCAGTGTCGCCTGCAGATAACACCGGAAATAAGTTGTTCAAGTTGAGCCCTGTGCTTAAAAATAAAATGCTTGACTTGACAGAAGGCCGGACAAACCAGTTTGTCCGCAAAATCAACAGAGGACAAAACCAGAGTCAACTCAAACACAAGAGCATCTTTTAGCATTCCTCCTTGAAACACCGAATCCGATTGCGATGTTGAATCTTGATTGAGAATTGAGATTGATTATTAAATTTATTTACCTATATAGGTATGCAATGATCATAGGACTGTTTAAAAGTATAATTTGAATGTCCTAGGATTAAAGGACACAGCTTTTTTTGTCTTCAAATTCCAATACTTAACAAAAACGATTTCCATGCTAAGATTTTCAAAAGAAAGTGTTCGAATTATTATTGGAGTCGACTCCACACCTGCTTAGGTGCGAATGACTCAATACAACGGTATATGGACACGAGCTCAGTTTGAATTAGCAAGTCTGACAACCAACCAGACCAGGTGAATGCTAAACGCTTTAATGTATGAGAATTGTTTTAGTTCATGATAATATGATGATCAAGATGCTCTAGGTTCTAGGACCTAGAGTCTAGCTAGGTCATGTATTTTTCTCAATACAGAGCATTTTACATTTAAGACGCTACCCTAGGTGTCTAAACGTAGCTGAGTGAAATGGATAAGAAGCGGAATTTCATTGCAAAAACACAACGTTTGAGATTTACGTCATAACTAAAATATAAAAATCGATTGGCCAAAAATCAAGATTTACATGAAAGTTATAAAAAACCACTCAAAAGTATCGCGTCAGTCAGTCAGTAAACACAGTTTTTTCAGATATATAATTAGATTGAAAGTTTTCACCAATTCTGTTTATGAATACCCAAACTGAAGATCAAAAATTAGATGTAGCTTTTGCAAGAACGGAGAATCATCGTTGTTTTAAGCCCTATTTAAGTAGCCTCTTACAGACGTTAGAGACGCTCAGTCGAGAGATTTTGAAATACTTATACAACCTCACACGACATTATTGTATATGAAATAGCGACCATTTCAAAATCGTGCAAAACTGAAAGCTATGCTACTGGGACTGTGACATCATTGTTAGTGTGATTTCGAAGTCCATGCTAAACAGAATACACTCAATAATAACTTGACATAGGTTTATTATTAGATATTCCAAGTAAACTAGCCCACAATTGTGTTAAATTATTCTCGGAAGGTAATTTCCTTAAAGACTTACGAGTAGGCATTAGTATACACAATGTATTTCTACGTATTTAAAATGTTACCATAGGTATACCAGCTCCGTTGGTAGCTCTGTCTTGTGTACTAGGTTCTAGGTTCGATTCCTACGCGGGATAATCTGTTGTGTGATAAATAAAGATGTTAGTTTGGGACTAGTTGGCGTTGTGTAAAAGCGTCTAGAAATAAAAAAAGTTTTTGAGTCACAAAGCCTCTTTTAACCGCCTCTGTGGTCTAATGGTTTAACCACCGATTTCAGATCCAGAGGTCCCGGGTTCGATCCCCAGGGGCAGGGGGATTACAATATTGTGCTTGGTTTGGTTGGTGGTAGTACTTTGTTTAAGTCCGGCTGACTAGCTACCACCAACTTACCATAATAACAAATCTAAAATTGTTGTGTTCCGGCATTTAGAGGTGAGATAGCCAGTTCCTCAGTTTGTTGAGGATTTCGGGTGAAGTGCGCCTCCACTTTCGGCCTTATCTTAACTTGTAACCAGGTGAGATGAAGGCCAAGCGCTTCTCTGTACAAAAAAAAACAACGATAATTTGCTTCGAAACCAAAATTACAACCTTAAAAGATACAAGGTCATATTATGTACGTATATTGTTTACTTGGCGCTCTTGGCGGTTTTTTATATAACTGGTCACGACACGACGGTTAAACTGAGTATCTTCCTCTATCATCAAGTTCGTTGGCCAGTTGTAAGTAGCACTTTTTTAAGGTTCCGTACGTCTGCCCGCCGCGGCCGTCTGTTAGCGAGCTCTTTCTGAGAGTTTCTGACAGTCTCATGAACCGTAATAGGTAGACAGTTGAAATTTTGAGAGAGTGTGTGTTTCTTTTGCCGCTCTAACAACAAAGTAACATTAAATGAGCCACATACAAGGAACGTAATATTTTATCTTGAAATGTGGGTCGGAATCGGAACCCGCGGTTTGCGTGACTTCACTTGGCAGGTTTATTTACTCTATTCAGCAATGCTGGTGTGTGAAGAACCAAGTGAGTCATGAATGCCACCGGCCATGTTACTTGCGAAATCTAAATCGAGCTCAGGAAAAAAGGTCGATTAAATCCGAACTCGCGACTTATGTTTCTTGGATACCTCAAGTGTTGCTAATTTTTAGGATGTGGTTTTTTCAAATTCAAATTAAAATTCATTTATTCGGAATAAAAAATACTGTGGAATATAAACTGATGACAACGATACTGATCGCAAATAGTATTTATTAGTATACTGTATCGCAAAATCTTACCGCCTCTGTGGTCTAGTGGTTCAACCCACCGATTTCAGATCCAGAGGTCCCGGGTTCGATCCCCAGGGGAGTACAATATTTTGTGCTTGGTTTGATTGGTGGTAGGGCTTTGTTTAAGTCCGCCTGGTTAGTTACTACCTACTTCTAGCTGCCACCATCTTACCTAATTCTGTCGCCATAATAACAATTCTTAGAAAAATTGTTGTGTTCCGGCATTTAGAGGTAAGATAGCCAGTTCCTCAGTGTGTTGAGGATTCCGGGTGAAGTGCACCTCCACCTTCGGCCTTATCTCAACTTGTTTCCGGGTGAGATAAAGGCCAAGCGCTTCCCCGTCGTACAATAAATAAAAAAAAAAGCTATCGTTCGAGGTTTCTCCC
The DNA here is from genome assembly GCA_951394065.1 of Venusia cambrica. Lineage (NCBI taxonomy): Eukaryota > Metazoa > Arthropoda > Insecta > Lepidoptera > Geometridae > Venusia > Venusia cambrica. Next base: position 6,863,971 of record OX596057.1, read on the forward strand.
AATAGGTAGTTTACATCCTATTCTTGGTCTAAAGCAATATCTGTGCTCTATCGGTTCTAGTTTTCGCGTGATCCAGAAACAAACCTACATATCTGTGATTTTGTGGTTTGTCCACCGATATCAGATCCAAAGGTCCCAATAATATCCCTTAGGGTTTGATCCCTAGGGGATAATATTGGGCTTGGTTTGGTTGGTGGTAGGACTTTGTCCGCCTGGCTAGCTTCCACCATCTTAGTAAAGTCTGTTGCCATAACGAAATGCTTTAGTTAATGTTTTCTGGCATTTAGAGGTAAGGTAGCCCGTACCTCAGAGTGTTGAGGATTCTAGGCGAAGTGCGTTTCCACCTTCGGCCTTATCTTGTAACTTGTAACCATGTGAGATGAAGACCAAGCGCTTCCCTGTCGTTGTAAAAAAATATCATTCAAACAATCGTTCGCTTTTGTATTATTATTGTGATGAAACATTTACCTACACATTATTTAAACAATTATCAAAAGTAACAATAAAACCTCCACAATTTTAATGTATGCGGGACCTCTTTTGTCTCTTGACTCTTTGATCCTTCTTCAGCGAGGCGAACGGAAGGAACTAAAACATCAAAACCTGTCAAATTTTAAAAATCCCAAGATTCACAAAATAATATCCCTTGATTAAACACAAGCATAACAATCAACACTTTGCCTCTTTTACCGGACTGCATTATCGTTTAGAATTGCGAAATGTATTGAACAATGGTTTTTGCACATATCACGAATTATTGCACCATATAGCCCAATAAGGAGGTAGGTACTTACATACTTCTTTGTATGCATTATTTGCGAACGCTTGTTGTACTTTTCCAACCGCTAACTGTAAGAAAATAAATTAAAGTACCTGCGTATCAAATTAAGTAGGTGCTTACTTCTAGTTTTTTTTATTGTTCGACGGGAAAGCGCTTGGCCTTCATCTCTCCTAGTTTCAAGTTATTATAAGGCCGAGATGGAAACACACTTCACCCGGAATCCTCAACAGTATGAGGAACTGGCTATCTGACCTCTAAATGCCGACTGACTTATGATGGTGATAGCTAGCCAGACAGACCTACCATCCTAAAGTCCTACCACCAACCAAACCAAGCACAATATTGTACTCCCCTGGGGATTGAACCCGTTATTTCTAGATCTGATACCAGTTGGCGAACAACTAGACCCACAGGGTTAAAAATTTATGTAATTAAATTTCAAAATAGAATTACTATATGAATTCTACAACATTATCTTTGGATAACGCACAAAGACGTTTATGAGCGTTACACCAACAATAGCTTATAAAATACACAATGAGAATAATGTGTGACGAGTAAACTATTGTTGTAATCCGTTGACGGCAATTTATCATTCAAAATAAAACCATATGTCTTGAGCACTACGGTCTATAGATGAAACAAATTATGTCTAAAAATACAATTTGAGAGTTCAAGATTTCTTTGCGCCTGTCCTGACTCATTTTAGTTAGCCAGTTTATCCTGAGCCTAAGTGACTTTGACTTCCGATTCAAAACAAACGGTATTCAATTTTTCCGGCGAGGTCTATGTTTTTTGGTTCGTCACATACGATGATGTTTTTGCGAATCCGTTTTTGCACATTGAATACGTAATGTTTCTAGCATTGAACTAAACTTACCAGTACCTATTGCTTAGACTCGTAATATTTTAAGCTTTTTATTATTAACCTTCACTCAAGGTAAGATTACTACTACTATGGGTACCTTATTGGTTTTTGGAAGAAACTATAATATTACAAGAACATTCATTTCCAACAGCGCTACTTATTCCCAAACTAAGCCAAGCTCGTAATAGATCTAGACTACGGATACTTACATAATACATACACTTTTTTTTTAATACATACAATACAACATTCAAACACAGACCAAACATCACAAATGTTTGTCCTAGTGGGATTCGCACCCACAACCTACGACACAGAAGGCAGCCCAGTTACCAACTGTACTGTGAGGCTTGGTTGTCTTGGTGTTTGATTGCTCGTAGCGGTACATTGTAGGTACTCTTGTGCATGTTTTTAAACTGCCTGCCATTTATATCTTATGATTTTGTGGTTAAAGAGTTATTTTCTATCTATCAATAATATTCTTTATATACTTTACCTGTTTGGAAAGAGCCTTATTATTTTTTTGAAAATGAGGCAGAATATACGTCATTACTGTTGTGCAACAGTAGGTAATGCGGGCGGGCAAAGTGTATGGAAATCTATTATGGTTATCGCAGTAAGCGGGCAGTTTATCTTTTATTTCCTTACATACGTAATACTTAATGCTAAAAAACAAAAAGTTTTTCTCACCAAGTCTGATATCGTGATACTGGCTACTTGCTTTTTGAACATTCAATAAAAAAAGAGTAATTAGTAAAAAGTTTTAATAACTGTAACAATTTTATTGTAAATTGGAATTTTATCATTTGTCATTTATTTTCCTCGTAGGTATAGTTGATAGTTGATCTCTCAGTTAAGTTGGGAAATCCGGCACTGTATGTATGTATGTACGTGGCAATGTTTGTGAAGACATAACCCTCGAATGATCAATTAAAAATTTTGAACATGCAGAGATTATATTAGGTCCTTACATATGAAATTGGCGTTTTGTATGGGAGGAACATAAAGGCAATTTTTTCATATTAAAATATATTTTATTAATCAAAGTATGTACCATTGCTATCTATACACTTTTGCCATCTTATAGGTAGTTCATTGATCCCTTTACTAAAAAAAACATTCGGACGGGAATCAATGAAATCTTTGAAAGCGGTTTGGGCTGCCTCATCGGAATTGAATTTTTTTCCTTGCAAGAAGTTATCCAAATTTCGAAAAAAATGGTAATCTGTTGGAGCAAGGTCCGGAGAGTACGGTGGATGTCTTAGAAATTCCAATTGAAGCTCCTCTAATTTGGTAGTCGTCTGTTGGGCCGTGTGTGGTCTAGCGTTGTCTTGAAGCAGCAGTGGCGTAGAGCGATTGAAAAGTCTCGGTTGTTTAACAGCGAGCTTTTCCATCATGGTTTGCAGTTGCTGACAATAGACATCAGCCGTAATCGTCTGACCAGATTTAAGAAAGCTATAGTGTACGACACCGGCACTAGTCCACCAAACGCTTACAAGTAACTTTTTTTGAGTCAATTTTCGCTTGGGGCAAGATTTTGCTGGTTCACCAGGGTTCAGCCATTGCGATAAGCGTTTACGATTATCGTACAGGATCCACTTTTCATCACATGTAATGATCCGATTTAAAATTCCTTCATTATTGTGCCGGTTGAGTAATGTAACGCAGCAGTCGACGCGCGTTTGTCGGTTTGCTTCACTCAATTCATGAGGTACCCACCTTTCAAGCTTTTTCACCTTCCCAATTTGCTTCAAGTGGATTAAAACGGTTTTGTCACTAACACCGCAGCCTGCTGCTAACTGTGATGTGGTTTGCGATGGATCTGCTTCCACAATAGCCTTCAATTCATCATTATCGACCTTGGTCTCCGGCCGTTCACGGGGCTTGTTCTGCAGGTCGAAATTTCCAGAACGAAAGCGTTGAAACCAAAAACGCACCGTGTTTTCTTTTGCGACACCACCACCATACACATCATTAATCCTTCGAGCCGTTTCTGCAGCACTGGTGCCACGGTGGAACTCGTACTCGTAAATAATGCGATATTTTAAGTTTTCCATTTTGTGAAATGAGTGACGCAGAAAAAAAAAGCAAAAGAGAAAAAAACAAATGAATTACGGTTTTCGAAACACAAATGCATGAGTAAATAGCTGTTTAAATTTGAATTTGGAATTCCTAACCAAAGAGGAGATATTTAAGATCAAAGTGGCCAGTACGACAAAACGCCAATTTCATATGTAAGGACCTAATATTAATACTCATCAATCGGTTTGAGGATTTTTGTGGTAGTTTTTGAGAAATAGGGGTGTTAAGTGAGACGAGATGATTTTTGGCTTGTGGGGTGCCATTTGAAAGAGTATCGGCTGCACATTTATAAAATATATATTTTACTTTTTATTAGGGGTTTTTGTAACACAGGGGCGCGTTAAGGGGTTAAAACGCTTGGTAAGTCTTGTAGTAGTTAAGTAGTTAAGTTGGATAGACTGTTAAAAGGGGTTGACTTCACAATTAACTTTGTTTTTGGTTGACTTTACGACATCCGTGGGCTGGAGGGGTAGATTTTTAAAACACAACTACTAAAGCAACAGTTTTAAGAGTACTTTTTAAAACGCCATCAACCTTTGTTTCATGTTAGTAAGGATACATTACGTTAGCAACAAGAGAGAACCTCGAACACAAAGGTGAATAAAGAGAGTTCGAGATAAATGTGCTTAAGTAAGGTGAGAATGGTGTAATGAAAGCACATTTTATCGTTTGTTAATTACGTTCTATTTAAGAAATAATCTCTGTCACAAACCAGACATCACGAGATCTCAGTTCGGGGTGAACTACTAGTATAAATCACTAGTATGTATCCCTCGGAAGAAAGTGCTATTCCCAACTCGTGTCCATTAAGGCTCAAACTACACATTGTGCGGACAATGGAAAATACGTCACCACACTGCACAGCCCAAAAAAACGCGCCTTTGTCGTGTAAAAACAGTGAAGAAAACTCCGCTTTTCATAATGCTCTGTTTTGTGAAACAGTAAAAAAATATCTACGGTGTCTGCAGACACTTTCTATTGGTACTTGGAACCTATTATCTCTTAAAGCAGAATTACAAGAATCATGAGTTGAGGACAAATATAATAGTGAGACCTTGAGTTAGCTTGTACATTCTGTTCGGAGTTCTGTGTTATGTACTCGTAGTGTGAAAACTCAAATATCTGAGGTCACGTTTGACCCAGACGGGACAAGAGAGCGCTGCAGTAATATTGAGGCCAAAAATATAACGACGTTTTGAAAGCAGATTGTCTGACCATAGTTTGACAATCTGCATCTAAAATGCAGATCTAGATTATGTGAAAGATGTTCGATTTCTCTTTCATTAATACTCATGTAAATTAGACAAATAACCAGTTGCTCAAGACAACTCAATAATACCTAAAATCAATTCTCTCTATATCAATTAAAAAAGTGGCAGTTATGAGGAGTGAAAACAGTGACAAGTGAAAACTTAAAACTTTGGAAAATATTCTTACGGTTACGGTGGTACCATCAGTTTTTTTTGTTCATGTAAGATCGAGTTTTAAAGAAGACAAAATACGTATTTAGTATTAAATTAAATTTTGCACATGCATGTCGGTGTTGCGAACCCATAAGTTTTACCCCTACCAAAAATAACTCAAATCACGCGGCTAAAAAGCATATCACTCAAAAAATATTAAAAATGCCCCGTCTCTGCCACCTACAAATATACCTACTAATATTAAATAAAATAAAAAAAAAATACTAATACTACTAATATTAAAGGGTCCGAAATTAGGTTCTATAGGTCGAGTATTCTCTCGTATTGCTACATACCTAGTCCTATACATTTTTATAAGATGGCATGGCGTTTTTAAAGTCAAAGTCCAAATTTCTTTATCCATTAACATATTAATTTTATGATCATTTTGAAACGTCAAATCGGATTCTTAATCCGAAAAGGCGGTAGTTTTGACGTATTTTTCATTCTGACTAGAGATTCCTACTTCCACAAAAGTTTTGTCGAGCTTAATGATCCAACAAAACATAACGCAATGTAACTACTTGGACACATAATTCCATTGGTTCTATCAATAGAACAAGCAATATTACTAGTGGGAATAGACCATAAAAACAAATAAATTTAACAATTACTGCGATTATAATTTATGTGTATTTCTTACTTTCTCTTTCTTATTTGACGTGAGAAATAAAGTTTATATCCATATTATGATTATGTATGACCTGAATACAGGTTGTTCGAGCTCAAACATTTTGGACAGTGCTGGAAAAAAAAAAAAAATTGTTACGACGGTTAGCTACTGGTTTTAGATTTGAAAGGTTCTGTGCTAAACTCTGTAATAAAGCGTGCTTTGAGGATATATTCTGTTTTAAATGCAAATACAAACAAAATAGTTGAATTGAATGTGCACTGCCATCGGAATTTCTTACTTTCTCTTTTTTATTTCAAGGTTATCTGGAAGAAATAGCTTTAATCGATAAGGCCTGTAGTACTTATCCAAGAAGCGTTTGGCCTTCTTGGATAAGTACTATCTAAATATAAGTACATCTCACCTGGTAACAAGTTGAGAAAAGGCCGAAGGTGGAGTCGCACTTCACCCGGAATCCTCAACAAACTGAGGAACTGGCTATCTTACCTCTAAATGCCGGAACACGACATTTTTTTAAGAATTGTAATTATGGCGACAGAATTAGGTAAGATGGTAGCTAGCCAGACGGACTAAAACAAAATCCTACCACCAACCAAACCAAGCTCAATATTGCTCCCCCTGGGGATCGAACCACCTCTGGATCTGAAATCGGTGCGGTGGGTTGAAGCACTAGACCACAGGAACCATGGTGCTTGTAAAATGGGTCAGATCCCCACTTGGCCGGTTTATTGTAAGAATTCTCTATTCGTTGCTTTGTAATGTTCTACACCAGCCAGTTACTCAACATGATTTACCTGTAACATTGCATTATCTCTGTTTATCTTCTTCGTATTGGTATTTCGGTCAAATATGAATACGTACCGTTGCAACACAGTTGGCTTGCGGCGTAGATAGGTCACACTCGCTTCGCATCGAGGGCTGTGATAAGTGTTTGACTCATCATCATCATTTCAGCCCACATACGCAGCCGCAGCCGCATACAGCCGCATACTTACTAGGTGGAATCAGTGAGACCATAACTATTTTTAAAACAATATGTTGTTATATTAATTGTTATTACCTATACATTTTAAAATACGGGTTCTTTTTCGAGTTCAGGCCAGCCTGTACACGTCTGGGAATAGTTTCTAGTATTTGTTGATATACTTCAGTGTTAGTACTAAAATAAAATGACACAAGTGATAAAACCGTCGCAATCCAGATACTGTTATTTGAAGATTGTGAAAAAGGATTGTGTGCTTTTATGAAACCGCGATGCAAGTTTTTGCATCAATTTCATGCAAATTTTGGAAATAAATCGATTTAGGGTAGGCATTAACATAACTTAACGTAATAATTGGAAAATGGAAATGACAATGGGAAATCAATAATAGACAAAATATCCAACTAAACATTTCAATTTAAATCTGCGTTCCTATTATAAATGTATATTGCCGAGTACGGAATACATAGATCAAAAAACAAAACACGGCCGGCTGTAATGCGACATGCAATAGATGGACGAACAATTTTTGGGGCGATAGAATAAAACTTTCACTTTACAATACAATTCGATACAAAATAATTTATTGCTAAATAAATATAAATAATATACATACAACAAGAATTAAACAATCAGCAAAGGGGGTAGCCATCAGCACTATTCTGCGTAAGTAAAGGTCTACGCAGGGCTGGTTTTCAGACTACCCCAAATAAAAAGCTCGAGCTTCGATGTTAGTCGAGCATAGCCGCAAAAAAAAGTAGCGGCTTAAAAAAACAAATAGGTATCTAAAAGAACCGATTAATTACAATTTATATAAAATATGAATAAATTTAAAAGAAAAGCAAAATGGCACTAAATAAACATGGCACAAAATAATAAAAATCTGTAACGTAGATAGACACGATTAGCTAATATGGGTGACATTATCTATCAGCTATTATTTATTACTGACTATTGTATAGGATAGTAAAATTGACGCTAATAAGGATGTGAGTTATGTGTGACTGTGAACGGAAAGAACAGAAAGTGATAAGTACCTATGTCTATTCAATATACGGGTCGATCAACTATCATAATACCGATGTCATATCCTTCTACTAAATACCTACAATGTTTTTAAGTTTCCTCTGCTAAATGCAATTATTAAATTGTTGTGTTCCGGCATTTAGGTAAGATACCCAGTTCCTCAGTTTACTGAGGATTCCGGGAGAAGTGCACTTCCACCTTATCATAGCTTGAAAATCAGGTGAGACGAACGCCTAGCACCTCCCCGTTATTCAATAAAAAATAAGATCTTTCTTTCCTCGGCGGGATAAGGTTTTTGATGAGGCGTCATTAATAGGCAGCTTCTGGGAAAGCTTTCCCAGAAGCTGCCTATTAATGACACAGGCATGGGCAGGCCGACAGAGCACACCTTTAACGGGCAATAGCACCTCAGATTAGCAACACAACGCAACTTCACTCTAGTTTCGAACTAAAATGTAGTTGTAATAAAGGTGACATTACTGTGCGAAACACAAGCGTGCATCAATCCTGAACTATAACATATATTAATTTCAAAGTAAATGCTACAGTATTGTGGAAGATATGATCGCTGAAGCTAAGCCATTTCACACTGTCAAGAAACGGAAACTACGAGTAATTTCCAGTTTCGGAACGTGTTTCGATATGATTCCTCTTAATTGTGCGATCTTAAGTGTGCGAACGGGATCCGATTGAAATTATGAAAATGTTGAAAATGAATTCATGATATGAAATTCTCCTGTGAGATTAATGTTGTCTTCATATTCCGAGTGGGCGGGAGTCGTTGCCATGACGACCGGATCTCTATTTTAAGCCATCCTTTCGTGTGCAGAGGCCGGCATTTAGCGCATCAAGCTAAGGGATATTTGTTAGTATTAACGATGGATTAGCTTTTGACCTCTACGCTTGGGCCAGAGCAGTGATGATCTACTACGCAAACTTTCACAAAAATATTGTTTCCCCCACGCATAGACGATACACAGCAAACCGTTTGGCGCCAGACTTTGGTTGTCGCTAGCCAAATGGACCTCGGCAGGTTCCAATTTTTTTATTATTGTACGACGGGAAAGCTCTTGGCCTTCATCTCACCTAGTTTCAAACTAGGATAAGCCCGAAGGTGAAAGCGCACTTCACCCGGAATCCTCAACTAACTGAGGAACTGGCTATCTTACCTCTAAATGCCGGAACACAACAATTTTTTGAATTGGTATTATGGCGACAGAATTAGGTAAGATGGTGGTAGCTATCCAGGCGAACTTAAACAAAGTCCTAGCACCAACCAAACCAAGCACAAGAATGTACCCTGGGGATCGAGCCCGGAATCTCTGGTTCTGTCACCGGTGGACGCACCACTACACCACAGAGGCGGTCAAACCAACCAGGACTTCCACCAGTCTGGTGGTCATTTAGACGAAACCCAAGCGATGCCGTTGATGAAGGCCTATACCTTGAAAGAGGCCAAGACTCGGAAGCTTGTCCTTCCTTGACTTGGCCCCACAGATAATAACAACCGAGGCGAGTACTAGCCAGGTTACGAACATGCCATGAGTCACCTTCATTAGTATAAAACTGATAACACCCGCAGACACAAACCCCCACATATTTACATAGTAATAGCACCTACGTCGCTAATGAATAACTTTGATATAGGACGATTTAGATGTCACCGAACTTGTTTGAAACGTAGTTTTGCGCTCGTTTACACATAGTTTGTAAACAGCTACATGGGAACAAACGAAACATACTTATGCTAAATTATAGAGATCATTTTCGTAAAATCATGAAGATTGAAATTTTGCAGTAGGGTTTTAGTTTTTCAACTTTTCACTTGTTGAAGATTCTTTGCGGACAAACTGAAATGCAATATAATGAACAATCCTTGTTACGGGACGCGGGAGTCAAAATAATGTGTAGTATTTTTGTATTTATATCGTAAGATAGAAAAACATCCAAAAGAACAAATACGAGTATAATCTTCACACAAAATAATAAATGAGTTTTTAACATTCGAAGATGATTCACGTCAATAGTATTTTTAGGGTTCCTGAACCAAAGGGTGCCTATTACTAACCCTCCGTCATCTGTCAGGAAGCGGGGAAGAGTGTGTATTTCTATTGCCGCTGTAACATGAATTAATAAATTAAACCGCCTCTGTGGTCTAGTGGTTCGCCCACCGATATCAGATCCAAAGGTCCCGGGTTCGATCCCCCAATGGCGTACAGTATTGTGCTTGGTTTGATTGGTGGTAGGACTTGCACATGTCCGCCTGGTTAGTTACCACCATCTTACCTAAGTCTGTCGCCAAATCGGCATAACAACAATTTTAAATTGTTATGTTCTGTTTTATAGAGGAAGATGCCAGTTCCTGCGTACCTTCGGCCTTCTTAACTCCTTCTTAACTTTTAATCTTAACATGAAAGCCAAGCGCTTCCCCAACGAACAAAAAAAAATGTTATTAGTTAAAAAATATAAGATACCTTAGTAATTTAGTAGCCTTGAAATGTGGGTCGGCACCCGCAGTGTGCGTCCGCACTTGACCGCTGTCGTACTGTGATTTTGCGCGAAAATTCCCGCGCGATAATGGAAACCATCAATTATAATGATAAAGCAATTAATAACAGTAACCTGTGTAAAAGTGAAACAGATTCTAGATAACCTTATATGAACTTGTACAAGTTAAATGGCAGTCTACCGTGGGACCGCACCGTACGAACAATCCATGAATGGGTCAAAAGTGTGTGAATACCGCACAAAGCTAAGTAATATGTAAGATAAGTAATGGATGGACAATATGACCCTAATGTCTAAAAGACATAAGGGTAAGCCGTGGCGGTCGCGGCCTGAGAATCGACCCCTCCAACTCAGTCCAAGGACGTCGTAAAAGCCGCAGACGCAGGTCAGCAGCTTCCTTCCGTGTATTATCTACACATTTACCGCGATCACCAATCTGCCTGGCAAACGTGATATGGCTAAACCCTCTAGCTTACGAGGAGGGTCTAATGGGCTGTTGTGATAGGTCTTTAAGTAGGTAATCGGCACCTTCTGGGTAGGCTCGCTTCAACGTAGACCTTTTTCGCGTAGGAGTAGAACCTGTAAAGGTCGGCATGTTGGTGATCTGCTGATTGGTGGTCGCAGTGGAAGTGTTAGAGCATCAAAATAAGGACAACAGCTCTGTTGCCCTTATTTTGATGAGATCCACCATTAGAGTCGACTTTTGCGACCATCCTCCTGCTGATGTCTGGAAGCCAAGCTTTCCCTCGAAAGCTCGTTTTATCGCAATCCTCACCAACGCCCAGGAAGCGTCGAGGGAAGAGCTTATCCATTTCAAATTAAAAAAAACCCTATCGACAGTATGGTTCTTGGTTCTATAAACTTAAAAGTAAATACGTGCCCTAAAGAATCGACCCCTCTAATCAGCCCGCAGATTTCGAAAAATCGGCTCACAAGGTGGATCTCAGTTGAAGGGCAACAGAACTGTTGCCCTTATTTTTATGCTCTAACACCTTCACTGCGATCACCAATCACCAGATCACCGTAATGCCTGTTCAGCGCAGAGCTTATGGCATTTTGGAGAGAGCTGTTAAACATACTAAAATACCCAGAGGTGCTGGGTTAGATCCTCAAATGGGTACAAAATTGAGCTTGGTTTAGCCAATCTGAACTTGGTGTTAGGACTTGTTTCAAGTCTGCCTGGCTATCTACCACCATTTATATCTATACTTAGAATGAAACTATAACTGTACTAAAATATATATTTTGATAATTTCATTTGGAGGAAACACTATCATCGATAAAGAAGCCAAATAATAGTTCCATATTTGTCTGTTTGTCTGGCTGTATCTTGAACTTGATTCCGTTGAGAATTCCAGAAGAAGTGAGCTTCCATCTTCGGCCTTATCATAACTTGACATCATATGAGATGAAGGCCAAGCGCTTCCCCGTCGTTCAATAAAAAAACATGACACCTTGAAGAACATACTGTCAATGTCAAACTAATCGCGCTCTCCCTCTGACTGAGGTCATCAAACCTCATCGTAGGTACCTACATAGAAGGTATCTAACAAGTTAGTATCTATATCTACCTAGTAGTAGGTACCAACACTTTTTGCACTCGACTTCAATGTAACTGTAGCTGTGGGGGTTAGGTCAATAACTTTTATATTCGACTCACTTTCGTGTGGGAAATAACATTATTTAGGTTAATGTTGGTAGTAATAATTGTAGCTTGATTTACGTTTATAAATGTGCGTTGCTTTGCCAATCTTGGCCACTATTATTTTGTTTGTGCACTGCTTAGGATGGGGTTTTCTCCTCCGAGACGATTGAACAAATTATTGATGAGGTTCGAAGCGATTTGTGATGTTCTTTTATTGCTCCAATCCTAAAATGTTTTTCCTGTTGTGTAAGTACCAGTATATATGACATCTAAATATATAATGGTCGAGTATTTGTAGAACCTTATGTCCTCTTGATGTCACTTGACACTCAGATCACTTGACTTCCTATTATTTGTAGTTTTAATAATTAATTTTAAATTTGATCTGATTTTATATGTGTGTTTTCTAATTCTTATTGACTAACTGATTTTGAATTTGTATTTTTTGTGGATTTTATTTTAAACTAAGGTGTAATTATTGTTTTTGACATTACTATCGAATTATTAATTTTATTTTATTTGATTATTATTTTTGTGACATTCCGCATACAAATATCTTTGTTTGGATTAAATAAACTTGAAATTTGAAACTTGTCCTCCTGATTTGACTTGTCCAAGTAAAATAATGTCTTCCTTTCGCCCTCGATACCTCGTTCCAATTAAACAGTCTCTAACGGTTCCCGACGGCCATTTGCATGTGATATCAAACGAACCGGCGCTTATAGTTAGACTTTAAGTTTACAAACTTTAATTTTCAAGCTATGCGCAGAAATTCGAGATCAGTTTTACAGGCGAGGAGTTAAGTGTTTTAAACTAAATCGATAAACATCGAGACATGTTATGTAAATACGTGTCGTGAACGTTTATCTTACGAGACAGTAGATAAGAGTGTATATAGTTTTGGGTCTTATAGAAATATAGAGACATTTATTTGATCAAGACACATGGTAACAAATCAGATAAGTGCAAGAAACCGCCTCTGTGGTTATATGCAAACGATAAAACAAAAGTCAAATAATAAAAAAAAAAACTGCCTCTGTGGTTTAACCGCCTCTGTGGTCGAGTGGTTTAACCCACCGATTTCAGATCCAAAGGTCCCTGGTTCGATCTTTTCTGTACCCTGAGTATTCAACCATCTCATTTGCTTGTTTGGGCTCTGCCACTTTTTGGTATTTCATCGGTTCTTGCTGTGTTTCCTTCTGTGGTTTTAGTTTTGTCTGTGACTGCTTTTCACTTTGCGAGTCCGCTTCCGACTCCTTTACTAATTGGAACATTCGCCTTACGGTCTCCGAATACATCTGCTAATAGCTCTTCGCACAGTTAGTCACTGGACCGTGTGACGTTTTGATTTTGACGTAAACAACATACGCGAACCAAAATGGCGGCACGGGCCCCACCAAGCGCTCGCATCACGAAAATAATTGATTGTGGCTTTGTTGTCAGTGCGCTAAGGTTCAAATTTCACACACGCACATGGTATTACGTAGATACATGGTATTTTTTTATTGTACGACGGGGAAGCGCTTGTCCTTCATCTCACCTGGTAACAAGTTAAGATAAGGCCGAAGGTGGAGGCGCACTTCACTCGGAATCCTCAACAAACTGAGGAACTGGCTATTTTACCTTTAGAATTGTTATTATGGCGACAGAGTTAGATAAGATCGTGGTAGCTAGCCAGGCGGACTTCAACAAAGTACTACCACCAACCAAACCAAGCACTATATATTGTACTCCCCATGGGGATCGAACCCGGGACCTCTGGATCTGAAGTCGGTGGGTTGAACCACTAGACCACAGAGGCGGTTCACTTCTGAATCTATTAGCTAACCGTGTAATCTCTTTGACCAGTTCACTGAAAACACGATCCTCTTACTCTTAGTCTTCTCATGAAAGCTTTTCAGGAAGGGAATTCTTATCAAGCATCATTCCAAATTTTTTATGGCAATGTGCAAAAGTCGCGAAGCCAGGATAAAAAAAAAACTTTAAAATGTTTCGGTATTTAATACCTTATAACAATTTTGTGGGAAGAAATAATCTTTCTGTGTAATCCAATGATTGATTAAAATAGCCTTAAGGATTGACTTACCACATTCTGTGCCGCGATAAATGGATTTACAAACTGCATACTCGATCTAGAACTGGTTTACGCAGATAGAAAGCCTTTATGTCAGTTACCATTGACTTATACCATTAAAATTATCTAGTTACCACTACATATTTCATTTGTAGTAGGATTTATATTTTATTGAACGATGGGGAAGCGCTTGGCCTTCATCTCTCCTTCAAGTTATGATAAAGCCGGAGATTGAAGCGTTCTTCAACCGGAATCCTCAACAGCCTGAGGAATCTTTTATTCAAATCAGTAAATAGGTTGACACAGGAAAGGGAAAAAAACACCACGACCTCTTAAAGCATTCTTGTTTTGATATTACTTTACTTTTGTCACTATCTATGCCTGATACATGTATCAATTGAATACCAAATTAATAACGGATGAGTAAACGTAGTTTGTATTAGTCCTTAGGTAACCCGAATGCTTCGCTTGTAAAAGCTAATTAATAAATCTGAAGAAAATATTATAACATCTATCAGATGTGGATAGAAAACCAAAATAAGAAAGACTAGGCCTACTTATAAATATGATTGCTGTTGCTGCTATAGAGTATTCTATCTTCTATTTCACAAGATTATTTGTAATGGTATATCTATTATCAGTTCTCTAGTACTCTAGAATTCTAGATTAAAACGAGATCAGTGTGACCTTCACCAATACGTTGTAGCAAGCAATTACAAAACGGTTTTGCCAATTTTCATAACAAATCCATTTGGTTTGGCAATCGGAGCTGTCGTCACGGCGACCTCACTCCGATTACTCGACTTTGTTTAAAATCGATAGTGGAATTCGTTACGAGCATTGCGAAACTATTGGTAGCTCGTACATGCCCATCCCAGAGAATCTTTTGACATTCGAATAGTCAAGCTGGCTTGTATGTGTTTGAAGACTTTTTAATCGACTTTCAAAAAAAAGAGGAGGTTCTCAATTCGACGGAATCAATTTTTTTTTATATGTATGTTCTCCGATAACTCGAAGACGCCTGGACCGATTTAGAAAATTATTTTTTGTTTGAAAGGGTATACTTCACAGGTCCCATTGACATCAGGTCAATATCTGATGATGGGATCCTGGAGAAAACGAGGGAACTCTTCAAATGTGAGATGAAGGCCAATTGCTTACCCGTCGTACAAAAAAAAAACACACTTGAAGTGATTTGGGTATTAGGTCTTATTAGGTCGGTATAATTCCCAGGTGATCCCATTGTCATCAGGTGATGATGGGATCCTGGAAAATTCGAGGGAACTCTTCAAATATTATAAGGCACCCTTGAATTGTATTGTATTACCTCAAAAGTAAGGAAAAAACGGACCCCATATCGTCAGGATAACGCGTATTTCTGTCTGTCCATCTATCTGTCTTCAAAATAATTGGAAAAAATACGTCATCCAGGTAAACGAAATTGTATCATATTCTTCATTGAAGTCGGTTTTCTTTTTAGTTTTTAAAACGTAATTATTTCCCAAACCAACCAGCAACAATCGGCCAGAAGCTTTTGCTTACCTATTTGCTAGCCTAAAGCCGGCATTTTTTCTTTATTTGAACGACAGGGTAGCGCTTGGCTTTCATCTCACCTGGGTAGAAGTTGAAATAAGGCCGAAGGAGGCGCACTTCACCCGTTTTCCCTCCATCCCCTTTCCACCAACGGAAAGCAGACGTACGGCTGGCTACAGCCCGTACCTTGTAAGTATTCCATTGTGCCGAACACATCGTTTCGCCTCTACCTTTATCATTAATACTGGTAAAGAATTGAATTCCTTGCCTTCGTCTGTTTTTCCGCACGAGTACAATCTTGGAGTCTTCAAGTCCAGAGTGAATAGGTTCCTTTTAGGCAAGCGTGCTCCATCTTAGGCCACATCTTTGTTATACATGTAAGCTGGTGATCAAACGCTTGATTATCAATTTAAAAAAAAACCCGGAATCATCATCAGTCTGAGGAACTATCTTCCATTTATATGTCGGAGCACAATAATTTAGAATTGTTGTTATGGTGACAGACGGTAGCTAGCCATACGGATTTAAACAAAGTCCTACCACCAACCAAACGAAGCACAATATACCATGGGGATCGAACCCGGGACCTCTGGATCTGATATCTTGAACCACTTGACCACAGAGGCGGTTAGGTTGCCAGTTGCCTGAAATACAAGCTGTAACCACATGTTTTTGATGAACATGTTGAATGATCATTCTGTCTCCAGCCACTTCCATAGATGTCCTGTGCGAACGTCAAACAAAGTTCATCTCACTCAACTAGAGAAATAAACTCGACCTCATAGGCGAATGCCTATATTCCATCCTCCGCGGCAAACAATGCTAGCTAGTTTTATTAAACTTTCCTGTATTCCTCGTGTTGTGACAACTTTGCTATCGTACTTCAGGCAACTGGAGACCCGGCTTAAGATTAGAGGTTTGTTATCACGTTAAATTGTCGAAACGAAAAGGTTTTAAGCGTACAGCCAGTGACAAACTAACAGGACAAACTGGAGTTGTTATAAATAGCTGTGCGCATAATCTTAACGTATCTATTCCCAGCCAGCTCCCGCGGCGACCTCGCTCAGTACCATATAGTATGCATGTTATGATAAACACGACAAAGAGTACATCCCTAATCTGTAATATTAAATCGTTGTATAGTTGACTAACTGACAATCAACGCACAGCCTCAACTGAAGTCCTTAAGGCGACCTTTATAATGATAGAGTGCGCTAATAAAGGATTTTAGGATTCCCACGGGTTGACGGGAACGCAGTCCGATCGTTTTAGTAGCAGGTAAGTAACTATAACATCTAACATGCAGACTTATTTTAAAAAGTAGTAGAAGCCCCTTGTTCAAGAGTAGTAGAAGCTCCTTGTGAAAGGGCTCGTCCGGAGAATTACTAACACCATACCTGTTTCGGCCGCCAAGCAGCGTTGCTGTGTTCCGGTTTGAAAACCTGGTTGCCGGTGAAATTACGGGCACGCGAGGTTTAACACCTTTATGCCTTAAGTTGACGGGCGCAATGTAGTGCCGTGTAGGCTATATTCCTTGTGAATGTGACTTATGCAGTAAGGCATTGGTATATGCAAGAGATGCACTTAACACCAGGTACTTGCTTGTCCTACTAGTTGTATAAAAAAAAACTTAATTGTTGACATACACGGTAACCTTTTGACGAACGCAAGACTTGACGATTAGAGAATTTGATTTAAAATGATGTACATTTTTACATTTGTCTGAAAGAGAACTTGATTGAGCAATGTCTACAACAGAACAAGCCGTACAGCTCAGTTGGCAGTAGCTCTGCCGTCTGCACTGTAGGTTGTGGGTTCGATTCCCACCCAGGACAAACATAATTTGTATAATGAATATAAATGTTTATTCTTTGTTTGGGAGCATGCGTACATGTATTTACATAAAAAGTATATTTTCTTATTCATATTCTCTATGCTATGCTATGTCAGCGTTGTGTGAAATAAACGTCCTGGGGCCTAACCACAACGTCTTATAGCATTCTCATTACTTTTGTCTCGTTTTTCTACACTGTCGCTCCACTGGCATTAGGTCTAGGTAGGGTAGTACTATACAATATTTATAAAAGTAATAGCTTCAATTTGAAAATGAAGAAATACTGCAGGCGACTGTACGTTTTTTTTTTTGTACAACGGGGAGCGCTTGGCCTTCATATCACCTGGTTACATATATTTAGGTATATTTGTGATAAGGCCGAAGGCGCACTTCACCCGGAATCCTCAACAAACCGAGGAACTGGCTATCTTACCTCTAAATGCCGGAACACTACATTTTTTTTTAAATCACGCAAGATGCAATATGAAACAAGAAAATATTCTCATATGGCATTGTAATTAACAAACATTTCCATATTCATCGTCTATTTAATTAACAACTTACCATTCATAGTGACGTTCAGAGGATAGCAGTGGTCGTATGCCACCTTTTTTTTTTACGGGGGAAATCTGTTCACAGACACCCTAACGCACCGAGGGATGCGAAGGTGGCCGTCCTCGATGCATGTCGAGGGTCTCCGACAACTCTTAGCAATACATTCTCACGTGGCACGCGATCGTTAGCTTTTAGGTTTCAACGAGGTAGGAAGCAGTCTATTGCAACTTTACCCTTCTTTATCTAACAGTGTAGTGATCACGTAATTTAAGGAAGGACAGAGAAGGATGTAGGTAGTTCTGATAATCACTTATAAATAACGATAACACAATCTCTAGTGAATCTATCGCAGACGCTGTAAGCCTTGATTACCTCTACGTGATGCTATGACAGTAGAACGGGGTCATTACAATGCAACCCTAATCACACTTTAATGTTATCCATAATCTATGTATTTTTTATACTACTTGGAGACGGAACAACAAATCAGCGTGCCAATAACAGAGCCTTACTGTGTAGGCTTCATTCACATTGAACATGGTATACGTGGCACTGTTTAACCACCTCCGTGGTCTAGGCGTCCGGTACCAGATCCAGGGATCGAACCCGGTTCGATCCTCAGGGGGAGTTCAATATTGTACTTTGGTTGGTGGTAGGACTTTGTTTAAACCGCCTGGCTAGCTACCCCTCGTACCTAATTCTGTCACCATAACAACAATTCTAAAATTGTTGTGTTCCGGCATAATGAGACTGAGGCATTCTTGCTATATAATAGATAAAAATGTAGTAATAAGTATATATACATATGTATTTTAATTATCAACCTACTTTTGTTATTTACATTTGAACTTAAAAAAAAACCTTTGCTTTAACACACATACCAATGGCAAGGCAATGGTAATAAGTTATCCTATGAAACCACTAGAAATCCATAACCGAACCTGGTCAAAGTCAAAGTCAAAGTCAAAATTTATTTATTCATTAAGATTTTTTAGGATCATTTTGAATCGTCA
This sequence comes from Venusia cambrica, assembly GCA_951394065.1. Classification (NCBI taxonomy): domain Eukaryota; kingdom Metazoa; phylum Arthropoda; class Insecta; order Lepidoptera; family Geometridae; genus Venusia; species Venusia cambrica. The sequence continues at coordinate 6,882,966 of OX596057.1, forward strand.
AATTTACCGCCTGTTCGGAATCGCGACCAGCACACAAGGAGAAAGGCAAGAACCTCGGGCCGGTTAATTTTTTTGATGATCCATTCAACATTTAGATACACAATTTGTAATTATATTCTAAGTAGATACAACAAAAACCTAAATACTTAATCTTAAAACATTTGTTATTACCTATCTACCTATGGGCAATTTGTTAACATTGAGAAATCACCATTTTGCTGTCAACTGGTATAGCAACATCGGGCCACACGTTCTTATCGTCGATATAATCACTAATTTTGTAGTAGGCACTTTTAATTAAATTATTCTTTATATACAATTTGAATTTACGAGTAGAGAGTTTGGTGGCGCTTTGAGGAAGCTTATTATAAAATCTCACACAGTTTCCTAAGAATGAATTATTTACTTTTCCTAAGCGAAACTTAGGTATCTCAAGTTTATTTTTATTTCTAGTATTAACACGGTGTACATCACTTCTTTTACTAAACTCATCAATGTTTCTGTGAGCGTGCATTAGGTTTTCATAAATGTATTGGGAGCTGACTGTAAGAATACCAATCTCTTTAAAACGTTCCCTAAGAGAGTCACGAGTTTTCATTTTATAAATTGCCCGTATAGCTCTCTTCTGTAGAATAAAAATGCTATCAATATCAGCTGCATTTCCCCATAAAAGTATGCCATAAGACATAATACTATGAAAGTAACTAAAATAAACTAACCTCGCCGTAGCTTCATCAGTAAGATGCCTTATTGTACGTACAGCGTATGCAGCCGAGCTTAATCTGCTAGCTAATGACTCAATATGAATACCCCATTGCAACTTAGCATCAATATTTAAACCTAAGTACTGGTACATAACTATGTAACTCAATGTTGGTCTTCACAACACAGGGAATCCTAGTGTGAAGACCAAAGTTAGCGAAGAACCCCTAATCTAATTCATCCTACCCTAACCCATTACATATCTAATAATTACATACTTATCTAACTTACCCACATAACAAAACCCATTATTTAGTACCTTCAATATGCCTATTGAGGCTACTCAATTTTAATTTTAATTTCTTAGTTTAAATAAGTTAGGTTTTTCTATTGTAAAGGACATGTTGAATCGTAGATAAGTACTGTATATGTAGACTTAAGTTGAGAGAAATAAATTTATCTTAAAATGTATCTCATGACGAAGATAGCCAGTTCCTCAGGCTGTTGAGATTTCCGGGTGAAGAGCGCTTCCACCTTCCTTCTTCCACCAATCATAACTTGTAAAACCAGGTGAGATGAAGGCCAAGTGCTTCCCGTCAGACAATATGATCCATCGTAAATGTGACTCCCCCCACGCTAAAACTACCTCTAACTAAACGGACTGAACTGATGCACAGAGACCTCCACGTCCAGGTCTACAGCGAGGCCGGGAACCCTCAGGTTTCTTTATTCGGGTGCCTACCATGCGGGTGAAAACGAAAGCATAAACTAGTTTACAATAGATTACAATTACAATTTGAAACAAAGGCGTCGGATCACTTTCCCCGCCACCCACTGATCCATGGTCAACACTTTCACAACTCAATGAGATAAAGACAATAAGCCCTTCAACTATTCACAGCTGCTAAAAACTGACAGCCTGATGTAATTGTGTCAAGCTTTTGACCACCAACTCCTTAAACACAAGACGTGATCTTAGATTTGAACACATCAAATACCCACCTACGCACCTAAAAAGCTCTAGTTCCATTACACATAACATCAACAGCAAAATAGTGTCCACTGCTGGACAGAGCTTAGCTACAAAGCTTAGGTTTTGCCACAATCACAACGCTTGACAGGCAGATGGGTGATCGCAATAAAAGTGTACATATACACAGAAAGAAGACTAAGATACCTTAGTCGACTTTTACGACGTCCATGGGCTGAGTTGGAGGGCGACCGCTTCGTCCTTTATGAAGACGTATTTTTAAAGCGCGCTATAAAAACTTAGAGTCAGCTTCATTCCAGAATGTTATTCTGCTGTTTATGTATTGTTATCTTGTAATTCTTGTAATTATTGACTGTACACATTAATATGATTTAAACATGTCATAAGAAAACATATGTACAGAGGCGAGCTTAACCCTTTAACGAGTTTTCTACCAGCAAACCTTTGAGAAAGAGAGAGAGTATCTGCGTGTTTGTATCATAGCTCAGGTAGTAACTCTACCTTCTGCGCTGTAGGTTGTGGGTTCGATTACTACCCAGGACAAACATTTGTGTGGTTAATATAGATGTTTGTTCTGTGTTGTATTATAGTACGTATGTATTTACAACAAAAAAAAGTATGTACGTAAGTATTCTATACGTTATCTAGTTCCCATATTACAGGCTATGCTTAGTTTGGGGCTAGATGGCGCTGTGTGAAATTAATGTCCTCCTCTAATTTTATTTCGAGGTCAAAAGCTGACCCACACTAAAACAAAATAGTCTAAGAGGTCATTTTGGTTTCAAACTGTCGCAAAAGGTCGTCAATGTGTTTTTGTTTTTAGGGCAAAACTGCGATGGTATATCACCATAGTTAATAAAATAAATAAATAATAAAATATATGTTTATTTTCTCTCACAAAGGTACATACATATAGGTATATAACATTATAAAATATAATTGCTAGAAAATCTAATTGTATATGTAGTTACCTGTTTTGTAAGAGACTGGTGCCTGAGATAGGTTTAAGAAAATCTGAATTACAGGTCACCAGGTCGCCTCACTCCACAGACTCCAAGCATAACAAACAGAAATAAAAATAAAAAATAAAATTAATAGAAAACAATAATTCTTAAAGAGTAAAAATAAAAGTTAAAATAGCATATGGATAAGGTAAAAAAAAAGAAAAAAGATATAAGAACACGAAACATAATTAATTCTAAAATTAAGATTAAAGTTATGCAAGAACCAGACAAATTTTTTGAGTGTTATTTTGTTTGTGATGTGGGTATAATGGATGAGAGTGTTTTGTGTGTGTGTTAAATGTGTGAGTAAGTGAGAGGATGCGTGTGGATTAGTGTGTATGTATCAGGTTACTTCGGTATCTACAGGTAACTGTGAGTCATCATCATCGTCATTTCATCCCACATGCATCCACTGCTGGATTGGGTACCCCATATGGGGGCTGTTATTAATAACGTTAGATAATAGAATCCAAAAGGTTCTCAGTCTCCTCATAAGTAAGGGCTTTAAGCCACTTAGAGGTTACACTTTTACACTGAGATGTGCACATTGGATAAATGGTGTGAATGGTATTAATTTTGTTGTATAGGATTGGTCCTAGATAACATATAAAGTTATTGGAAAGGCTGGTGCGGAACAACTGAGTTTGACAGACTTTTCCTTTCCTTCGTCTGTCTCTTACTAAGTTAGAGTCGTAGGGGATAAGTGAGTGTTGAGTGAGAACTACTTGTAGTATGAAGAACTGCCTGACTGTCAACACGTCCCATTTTGCGTAAAGTTCAGTAGAGGGGAAACGGTAGGGGAGACCTGCACTAACTTTCAAGATTGCCCTTTGGGTTCTTTCTAGAGTTATTAAGTGGGTCTTTGCAGCACCTCCCCAAGAGGTGACACAGTAACCTATAAGCGATTGACAGAGGGCTAGGTATATCATTTTAATAGTCCTACTATCTGCTACCTGTCTCATCGCTTTAAATATGTAGATTAGCTTGCGCAGCCTACTTGCCAGCATATCAATGTGAGGTTTAAAAGTAAGCGTTTGGTCAAAGAGCACACCAAGATATTTAGTGCTGACAACTCGTTGTAGTGAAGGGCAAACACACATTGAAGATGCAGAAGAACAATTGTGTGCTTTGAGTACTAGGGTAGGTGGTGGGAGATGGTTATTTTTCATGGCAAATGCTACATAGTTAGTCTTGGAAACATTGAGGGTTAATACGTTCTTCCTGAGCCATGATAGGACCATGTTCGTCCCTATCTGTGCAGTGGAGAAGACTTCTTCCCAACTGTTTCCACTGAAGAATAGTGCTGTATCATCAGCAAAAGTTAAGATATTTCCACTGTACAGTTTCAGATCGCAGAGATCGTTAATGTAGACCAGAAATAGCAAGGGACCAAGGATACTTCCCTGAGGAACTCCGTAGTGTATTGAAAGGGCGTCGCTGCTCAGGTTATCTATTTTTACTCGCTGCTTCCTGTCACATAAATAATCACTGAAAAGCTGTAGCGGAATTCCCCTTACGCCAAGAATTTCTAATTTTTTAAGCAGAATAGAAATGGTGACCGTGTCGAATGCCTTGGCTAAATCTAAGAACACAGCAAGACACTTTCTACTCTTATCAAGGTTAGTCGCAATAAGATTTGTCAGTAGGTGGACTGCATCACTAGTGGATCTGTTTGAGCGAAAGCCGAATTGCGAGGAAGAGAGAAGATTGCTGGATTCTAGGTATTTTGTTAACCGGGAATTCATAAGCTTTTCCAAGATTTTTGAGAGGGCGGGCAAGATTGAGATGGGCCTGAAGTTTTCGACAAGGTTTTTATCACCACTCTTATAGATAGGTTTTATAAGCGCAGTCTTAAAAGCACTAGGGAATACCCCGTGAGTGAAAGACAAATTACAGACATGTGCTATAGGTACGCTAAGTAAGTGTGCATATCTCTTTAGAATTTTACTAGAAATCAGATCACATCCAACAGCACAGCCACTTTTTAGGTCAGTTATAGTTTCGTGGACCTCCTGCTCATCTGTTGGTAGGAGTACAATAGAATTAATAAATGGAGTCACATACATTTCACTGTAAGTGTGACTTAGAGGGTTAATTTTACACATATCTTCAGCCAGCTTTTTACCAATATTGGAGAAATAGTAATTAACCTCGTTGATATTTTTAAGTTGGTCATTTGGGGATAGTAGGTTAAGAGAATGATCAGTTGGTTTCTTTTGACCACTTACATCTTTTATTATTTCCCAGAGTTTCTTTTTGTTTCCATTGGCTTTTTCAATTTCATTTTTTTCAAAACTCCTTTTGGCTTTTTTTAAGAGAGAGCAGCAAAAGTTTCTGTACCGCTTGTACGTAGTTATAAGGACGTCGTTATTTGGATCTCTTTTAAGTTTTTTATTAAGGTTATCCCTATTCCTCATACAGCGAAGTAGACCCTTAGTGATCCAGGGTTTATTAATTCTTTTCCGCCTAGGTAGTTTAGTCACTTTGGTGTTTGACTCGATAGCTGATTTTAGAGAGGTAACAAGAGAATCTGTCGCTAGGTTTACATCATTACAATTCAGTATAGGTTTGAAATCGATTTTATTCATGGTGTTGTCTAAACTTTCATAATCAATACGAGAAATAGTTTTGTTTTTATAGTCTAGTTTTGTTTTAAGAACCATACTGAGTGCAACAGACTCATGATCGGTGACTGAGGAATTGGTTTTAAAGCAAGTGGCTTTTAGCTTTGTTTTTAGCATCATATGATCAAGACAAGTAGCACCACAACGGGTTGGAAAATTGTGCCCTGCGAGTAGACCATGACTTGATAACATATTTAAATAATCATATGAGCGCTTATCATCAGTCTCATTTGCTATGTTTATGTTAATATCTCCGCAAAGTACTATGTTTCTATAGTTGGTTAACCTGGACAAGAGTAAGTCGATGCTGTTTACAAAGTTGGTTGCGTCACATTTTGCGGGAGGCCGATAAATACCTATGATGCAGGTTTCAAAGTTAAGTTTGATAAGAAGGCAATTGGCATCACTCAGGCATGGTTCTTCATAGGAGATATTTAAGTGGTTATCATAGTATATTACAACACCTTCGTTTTGAGTTTTGTTGATAGTAGTAGATATATTGTTGTAACCCTTAATATCTGGGATATTTTTCGTAGAAGGAAGCCAAGACTCCGTAAGTACCATTAAATCCCAGTCAATCTTTGACCTCATAACAAGTGAAATAAAATTGTTTATGTTGCAGTTTATACTTCTTATGTTTTGTGTAATAATGTTTAGGGTGTGGGGTTTGCTTTCTGTTACATATTTATTCATGTCTTCCATATCACATACCACTGATTTGGCCACTGAAAAGTTGTCCAAACCTAGATTAATGTATTCAATACTATTCATACTTTACATGTATGCATTATAAGTGTTTTGATCCCTATATAAGAGGGATTCTGATTTAATGGTGGATGATGGTGACCATCTAGGTTTGATAGGCTACTTACAGTGCCACAGCACAGTAGCATGATGCATATAAAACATAATATAATTCGGTACGTAACAAGAAAGCATTTAAGTCTAGAATAAAATCCTGACAAACAAAGGATCTGATTTATTTTAAAGTAGTGTGTTTTATAGAGTAGTAGCAGTGATATGGGTGCGTGTAAGAGTGAAGTGTAGTGTAAGAGTGAAGTGTAGTGTAAGAGTGAGTATAAGTGTGTATGAGTATGAGAGAGGTGTAAGGTTATATGATAAGGTTTTTGGCATAACGTATTAATAAATATGTACAAAGTAAAAGCTAGTCATTGCAAGATTTTTGAAAGATCTTCTTCAGTGGTTATACGCGCCGGAGTTGAATCCTCTTCTTTCTTTACATAAATCTTCCCGTAGGAAGTCCAAGTTGCTACAAGCTTTTTGGACTTTACTGCATCTCTGGCCAGATAGAACAGATGGCGGGTATTACTCGTGAGCAACTCCGAGATGTAGACGGGACGGGACGGGCCCGGGAGGCATAATTGTGACGTATTTAATTGCGGCTCTTTGTTCAATTTTCGGGTTTTATTCGCTTTTTTAAATCCAGAAACCACGTCTTCTTTCCGTGTAGTTCGAGTGAATTCAACAATAATTGCATCACTTTTTGTTCGGTAGATATCTTTTACTTCCGTATCTACTATTGGCGAATCCAAACCTAAGTTAGAAGTTATGGTCTTTATAATATCCAATCTCAGCCCTTTGTTTTCGTGGTCCTGTTTAGGTATATTGCGTATTTCAATCGAGGTGTTAAGGGCTTGTTTTTCCAGGAGTTCCACTTGTCTTTCTAACGTCGAGATTTTCTTTTTCAACCCTTGATTTTCTTGGGTCAGACTAGTCGTGCGAGTTATTAGGTCTTCATATTGTTCATTCATACGCTCCACAGATTTTTGAATATCCTGATTTTGTACAATAATTAATGACATAGCAGTATTTAAGGATTCAAATTTTTGCTCATTCTGTGATTTTATTTCACTAAACATTGACTTTATTTCATTGAAATCCGAAGTTGAATCACTGGAGAACTCAACAAAATTACGTTTCTGGCGCTTTGTGATGTTAAGGTAGTTAATACCTTGTTCTGAGTTTGTAACATGCAGCGCAGAGTCCGATCCGTAATGCAACATAGGTGGTGTAGTTAAATTATTGTCCGTATTCGGGGGGGAACGGCGGACCGACATTATTTGTAGCAAAGGTGCGTAAATAGTTGAAACAAGTAGTTGTAGTGAGAGTTGCGGTTGTAATGTAGGCCTAAATTTTACCGACGGCACTGTGCGTAGACTAGAGGCGTGGCTTAGGCAAACGCACACAGCGTTAGAATTGGGGGTTGCTTACTTGATGACGTAGCAGCGGCGCTAGTTAGAGTGACTGGTTTCGATATTGACTATGTTTTTATCGAGGAAGCGCCTTATCATCATCGGTTTACGCTTAAAATTAAGTCTTTTTATTGTACGGCGGGGAAGCGCTTGGCCTTCATCTCACCTGGTTACAAGTTGAGATGGTGGAGGTGCAATTCACCCGGAATCCTCAACAAACTGAGGAACTTGCTATCTTACCTCTAAAATGCCGGAACACATTTTTTTTTAAGAATCGTTATTATGGCGACGGTATTAGGAAAGATGGTGGTAGCTCTAGCGGACTTAAACAAAATCCTACCACCAACCAAACCAAGCACAATAATGCTTCCCCTGGGGATCGAACCCGGGACCTCTGGATCTGAAATCGGTGGGTTGAACCACTAGACCACATAGGCGGTTCAACTCATATTAACCTTGTAATTTTTGACCTCCAGAAATAAATTGTTTCGTACAATTCAATGTTTATGGCCATATAATGATCATAAAGCTATCAGATGGATTGATAGGCCATTCGATATTTCCTTTACTATGTATCGTAATGATCTTGTATCTTGTGTGTAATCAACAACAAGGTAGGTACATGCCTTGTTGTTACTATGTATGCATCTCACGATCATTTCCAACAGATATTATGCACAAACAACACAATATCACAATATCTATATATCAATTGGGCGCTTTTCAAATATTTTATCAAATGAAATTGTTTTTATTGTACGTCGGGGAAGCGCTTGGCCTTAAACTCACCTGATTGCGCCGAAGGTGGAGGCGTTCTTCGGCCGGTATCCTCAATGGACTGAGGAATTGGATATCTTACCTCGAACGCTCTAACTTGTTGTGTCCAATATTTAGCGTTATCGTTGTTATGGCGACAGACTTAAATCAGATGGTCGTCAGGCTTAAAACTAGCCCTACCGTCTAACAAACCACAAATATGTAGTTTGACCTCTGGGTCTGATACAGGTGCGTTGTGTGCGAACCACTAAACCACAGATCCGGTAAAAAGGTCATTTATATTCGACATAATTTAATATAATTCCATCAGTTTATCAATATTTTATTAAACTTCGTCGTATGAGCACAAAGTACCTATGTGTACCTAACTGTGGTGAGCACTAAGCCAAAGAACAAGCTACTTTTAATGAATTTTAATTTTTAATGATGAAAATGAGGGCTCAACTTTACTTTTCAACTTTACGTGAGCTAAAAATGTTTTTTTTTTTTTTTTTATTGTACGACGGGTAAGCACTTGGCCTTCATCTCACCTGGTAACAGGTTGAGATAAGGCCGAAGGTGGAGGCGCACTTCACCCGGAATCCTCAACAAACTGAGGAACTGGCTATCTTACCTCTGAATGCCGGAACACAACAATTTTAGAATTGTTATTATGGCGACAGAATTAGGTAAGATGGTGGTAGCTAGCGGACTTAAACAAAGTCCTACCACCAACCAAACCAAGCACAATATATTGTACTCCCCATGGGAATAGAACCCGGGACCTCTGGATCTGAAATCGGTGGCTTGAACCACTAGACCACAGAGGCGGTTTCTTTTTTTAGTAAAGTCAATGTTATCTGCATTCAAAAGAATGCAAGAGTTGAACTTCCCAGATCTGTATATCACGTCAGTTAGGCTATGACTCTGGAACTTCGCACACTTTACACGCCGTAATAATCAAAGATAACGCAAACACTCGAGTTCAATTCAACATAGAACTAGGAACGTTTTGAGATGAACAGGCGAACAGGCGGTAGATTTGACAAATCTAGAAATATCAGTGGAATCGCCACGTGACAGCCAAGAATCTTCTCGCTCCAGTAACCTTCTAATTGTAATCTAAGCTTTTGAGCGTGCTAAGGTCATGCGATGAAGTCTGTACCATCTCACGGTACGCCCATGCATCTGTCATTATTAAGACAATGATTTTATCATCTTTACATTTATTGGATTCTTATCTACCTATCTACATCGTTCTTTGGCATGTAGATGCCGATCACTTTCTTGAAACTGATAAGAGTTTAGAAATTGGAGTCTGAAATGTTATTTAGAAGTTTTGCGTCGTAGTTTATTGAAGGTAAGTAACTTAATACCTGTCTCGTAAGCATCTGATGTTTATGGATCGAAATGCACGTTAAGAGAGTGAAAATGTGTGCACTACTTTTACCTACCCATTCGCACGAAACGAGTGCGTACGATAGTAAACTGGGTTAGTACTAAAGCAATTAAAGATTTCTAGTTCAGAGCGTTACTTACTTTCCTGACTAAGATCATTAATTCTTGACCTGCACAATTTCTTAAAAAAAGCATTTTGTACCTACTTGAGCTATTGGTTAGTAAGATGGTACTAACCTATTTTTTTCCTAATTCTCTTCTCACTTTTCTAATGGACAACCTCATTATGGTAAACTCCTCGTTACTTACAATGATAATTAGCATTCTCGAACCATTTACGAGTGTTGTAAACAAAGGGATTTACGAATACATTTGGATCGTAGCTAATCTATGTTTTCGTCTTGTTTCAGATATTATCGCTAGAACCATGACATCGCTATCGGAGCAGAGATCATCTCTGAAGGCTTGTGACGTTATTTAAATTGATATCTCGACAGTGATCCGCAAAGACTTGCCGCGATAGTGCCAGTGCGTTGCAAGTTCGGGACGAATTGGACGCATTCAAACGGGGCTCTTCCCATCTCTAGAGCTTCGAAATTCAAACTAGAGTTTGAATTTGGAACTTTGCGTTCAAAGTTTGAATTGTTGTGTGGACTGTGTCAAAATGGCGAGCACTGGTGGTGAAATCTGGCTGCAGTGGTTCGCGTGTTGCTACCAGCCGGCTGCGCAGGCGCAACGCACCAGGCGGAGAATAGACCGGTCCATGATCGGGAACCCCACCAACTTCCAACACACAGGACACATAGGTAAGACATACTTTAGTTATATGATTGATGATGGCTTCATCCATTGGTATTTGGATATTTCGAGTGTTTAATCATTCAATACATTGCGATTAGCTCATTGGCTGAGGAACACACGTTTAAGAGTTGTGTTGTTGATCTCTGGTCATTCTTGCTGACATTATATTATTTTGTTCTACTAAACTGGTTCAACATGCTCCTGGTAATCCCGCAGATGGTAATGGTAACAACATCACCCACGACATTACCAAGTACCTACTTACTTATATTGGACAGTTTTCTTATCAATTGGTGGTACTTCTCTTGTTAAGCTCATCGACTATTTACACGCACTTGAGGCTTATCTAGCACTTCTGGGAGATCAAGATATTCCTACACATCCAAAGACTCTTCAAAATGCTGGGTGAACGACCGTGAGCTTGAGGATATTACGCGGTTGAAAATGCACATTTACTTATTAGATTTTTAAGCAAACGTTGAACGAAAAACGACATATGTTATGCAAATGAAAACGGTAGCGGTAGGAGAACGTACGAAATATTAGCTCTTATTTTTGGTTTCAGCAAATTTATTCAGGTATTTTAGTCCAAAGCGACTCATTAATGTTCGGTTCGGATTAGTCGAGTCCAAGTGGTGGAAAACTCAAACGCAAGTCGACACTTGTGTTTGAGTTTTTCACCACTTGAAAGCTTCTCGACAGCTGGTCATGAAGTATTTTCCAACATTGGTCATTGTTAACCTGATAATGAATAAAACAAGTCGTAAGATGCCATAAAACCGTAAAATTTAAGTGTCTATTTGTAATGTCAAAATGACAGCTGTTTACTGAATATATTTGAAAGTATATAAAGTACTTATAGCCAATAACAATTTTCAAATATTTTGTCTGTCTTTTTATTGCGGCTAATCTCCAAAACGGCTGGATTGATTTAGACTGGACTTTCACTGGCATATAGCCGATGTTGGAAGGAGTAACTTAGGTTACTTGTATTTTAGAATAATAATTAGGATTCCGCGCAAAAAGAAATCCAGCAAATAACATTTTTTTTAAATAGCTTCCTGTCGTGATAAAGGGATGCGCACAGCATGAAAGGATTTCGGGAAATTGTCAGGCGTTTGCAAGTTTGTATTTAGTTGGTTATTTAGTAAGTTAAGTACCAAATGTATCTACGTATAATGTACCTACTCGTACTTAAACTAATTGAAAATATTTTTAATAGGGATCTAATAAAAATACCTTAGTAACTGCACTATTCACAGTCACAAACAACGGGTTTGGAATTACAAATTCTAGATGTTTTTTTATCTATTCTTATTTAAACGAATGGTTGATAACTATCGTCACGACGAGATTTCTCATGAAATGTTAAGGACTCGTTACTACGAAACTAAGTATCCACTAGAATCCTTAGAACCAGTTCTAACCGACTCCATAAAATTCATGCTGCATTTTTACAAGACAGCGACAGAATCGTGATAACATTTAATTAAAGACCTTATGTAATGGTAATAAAGTTGATGTTGTAACATCAGTGACATAGTAGGGCTTGTTTGTATTCTGGCGTGCGCATGCGGTCCATTTTTGGCGGAACATCGAACCGGATGGAAGTGTGATAGGGCTGTCTTCTTAGTCTTTGTCAATGGAAAACTTCAATATTTTTGGTAGTTCTCTATTTTTTTTTCACTCGATTTCCCCAGCCTCTTTCGGGATATACAATTGAGAGTACGTATGTTATGTATGTAGGTATGTCTATTTCATTGGCACGCTTTGTATCTTTGACGTGTGAGTTGTCGTTTGGTTTGTCTAAATTCTGGATAGGCTGAATTATCAGATCCTCCCTGATATAAATATGGGTATCAAAAGGTAGTAACTTTTAAATAAATGTTGTATTAGGTAAATGTTTTTATGAGTGTTCAAATTAAAAGATAGCTACATTGATATGGGTGACAGTTCAATATGTAAGTATATTTCTGCCTTTCCGGTGCGCGACATTGAATACCGACTGTTTAATTCATTAGGAAAATTATTATAATTAATGACGATATCCTATGCAGGTAACTGCTCTTCAGAGAGACACTTTAAACCATGTTCTAAGATAGTTAAGTATTTATTTATTTAGTTTACAAATCAGATAACAATCAAACTTGATTACTGTTACCTAGTGTGTATTCACACTTGTTTATGTACCTATGGATGTAGGTCTATTACTTACTTCGTGTTTATCACATTCATATTCATCTTTTTCTTAGATTGAGTAGGTATATATTTTTGTTAACTGTGAATGATTATTTTTGTTTTTAAATCTCTGTACCTAAATAACGATTTAAGTTTTACAAACATAACGCATTGGATGTTTATTCTGTAATGTTGTATTAAAAAAAGTCAGTTAAAAAAAACTTTGCCTACATCCTACTAGCCAGTTCCATGTCAACAGAGCATTGTTCTTCCTAGACCTATTACATTCAATGAATAATAGTTTGACGTATTGAATGTTGAATAATAATGCATCATCGGACAGTAATGTATGTGCATGGTAAGATCCTAGCAAGTCAATGTCTATGACGCACTAGACATGGCGCTGGGCCCAGCGACTAGCACGCCAGGAACTTTCTCTTAGCGGGAAAGATCACAGTATTCTTTAGAAATTACTGGCAACCTTAAAGAAGTCGCGGGTAAAAGCTAGTCATTGATAAGACTTCACGTGATGTGAATCGGAGTGTTGTTGCCATAACTTATAGTTGGAAACTTTTTTAAAATAAATGAACTGCGCACCTTTTAAGCGGGGTTAATAGTTGAACTACAAAAATAGTTGGACCACGGCCCCGAATAAAGTCCCATGGTCCAACTAGTTGGACAAATCATTTGGACGGACCACTGCCCCGCACCGTTATAAAGTTTTATCAGTATTTCCTTTTCACGACTTGCATGGATATACTATACATACGATACACTGTATGCCATGGGAACTACCATCAACTTTATTTATTCGTTCCACGCGTGTGAAGCTTCGGTCAAAAGCTTTTAAGCGGCCTGTTGCTGGAAGCACAAGCAAGAAATTAGTAATTTTTGTTTTCATGGGGGCAGCGTTATTTCAGCCATCTTGTCCTCTATACATTAAAGGACAAGATGGCTGAAACGGCGAAACGACGAAATTATTCAGTTGATGCAAGTTATAAAAAAAATATTGTTCAATTACTACTAGGTATCTGCAATCCACCAGTTACAATCAGCTGTTATGAGCAGGCAGTCCAGCCAGATCAGCCAAGTGGTAGCTAGCCAGTCCGCCATGCTAGCTTGGTAGTAAGATGGTGGTCCATATTACCTAATTCTGTCGCCATAACAACAATTGTAAAAATTGTTGTGTTCCGGCATTCAGAGGTAAGATAGCCAGTTCCTCAGTTTGTTGAGGATTCCGGGTGAAGTGCGCCTCCACCTTCGGCCATATCTTAACATGTTAGCAGGTGAGATGAAGGCCAAGCGCTTCCCCGTCGTACGATAAAAAAAAAAAGATAGGTGTCCTACTTGTATGATTTATTAATTAGTAAGAACCGGTCTAACTGAACACGACTAGGGAAGTTTAGACAAAGCATTGGGGCATCGCCGTCGTTCTGAGGAATGTTTTTGCGTTAAATTTAGAGCGTTTGAGTCTGCGTGTATTTCTGTGTTTCTCATCCAACTCCACAGATGTAGAGCGTGGAATGGATGTGTCACAGTTATTATATAAGTAATATGTATAGAATCGGATAACAAACAGTACACAACATGCTACTAGAGGGCAGCAGCTTCTGTGTATTATCTAACAACCTAACAACGATGTCCAATCCCAGGCGAATTGGTAATCGCCATTATCACCAAGCGTGGTGATGTGCAGATAGTGGCAAACCCTCCAGATTTGGAAGGTCAACTCTGAATATGATTGGGCTGTTGATCTGAAGTGATCTGAGATTTAATAATATATGAATCATAATTTCATTTTTTGTGTCTTACGTCTAATCGAAATTTCATTTTTCTACTTTTGTGAGAAACACTCACAGCCAAAGAACAAGTTAGGTTCATATAACTTATTTCGGTACCTACCTAATGAGGGTTTTCTACCTACAACTGTGCACCAATAATAAATTGATTGGTGTACATATTTTATTTAATTTTAAGCTTATCTTATCTCGTAATAATAAAGAAAAGGAACACAGTCAGCTTTTTGTCACGTTATTCTATGCTCGTAATGTGAAAATCTTACTCGAGTTAGTTCATTTAATTACCACGCACGTCACTGAGGCGCCTCACGCATTATCGAGTTCACAGAATACGAAACTTAGGAAAACAAAATCACTAATAACACTTATGAGCGCGCCCAATGCCAAAATTACGCAACAGGAGCATTTTCAAACACACTCTTTGATAGTAACGAAAGTAGTAATTCCAATCAAAAAAATACTGAAAGCTGGGAAAAATCTTGTTGAAGTACAATGATCGAATATAATTTAAATAAAAAACTGAATTTTTTTATGAAAAAGAAACAGATACTACACTAAAAAAACGCTTTTAATTCAAATGCTCGAAATTATCAGCGACAACCCCATTTTTTTATTTATGAATAAAATAGCTAGTGTTTTAGTCGAATAATCGACTAGTTTAATTTCACGTTTACATTTTGAATAATTAAATAAAACTAACAAAAATTAATACCCTGGACCTAAAAGCCATTTCATTATCAACTGAACTATGCAATTTTGGACTGTATGTTAAGCCGTTTGGATACAGAATAGATCATGACTATCCACTGACGGCTGTCTTATAAATCTTCATTCCAAATTACATTAAAATTTATACATTTATTCAATAAATTAAACTAACTAAGTACAAAGGAATCAGTCAGATTACCTAAGGACCGTTACAAACGGCCTATAGGTAACTCAACTGTTCCAGACCAGTACCAGACGGAAGCGTGCCCAAGACACTGGCTGCATTGCCACGCTGAATAGCTATGCTAATTCGCTGGCCTAAATAAGAGCCAGCCCTTGGGTCACGTGTCGCCTCAATCAAAAGCCCCGCAATATTTTTGAAAACCCGGAGGGCACCGGCTCCCCACGGACCCAAGGTCTCCACCCCAAAAGGCTCAAATAGGTAAGCTCTGTCGAGACCACTATATTTGCGCCTTTTGTGATCCTCGGCCGAATCAGCCGCCGCACCAGCCCTAACTGATGTCCCAGGCAGATGAGATGGCGCTAGGGTGTCGACGCAGGTAGCGTCCCACACCAAAGGCCTACCCATTTCCCAAGGGACAAGAGTCATACCGTCGGGCCGCTTACCATCATCACGTAACAGACCATTCGGTTCAAGAACGGCTGGCACATTGACACTGGTAAACGCTCGACGGATAATGTCATTAAGACTAGCGTGGCGCGAAATCCTGCCCGCAGACCTTGCGCACGAAAGTCCGTGAAAACCAAATTGATCTACGGCTGCACCGCACCGGCACTGGTGAGAGGCGCAGCATCTTGCACCCAACCGAAGACAAGTGGCAATACGGAAAGTTACAGGATCCATAAGTGTACCGGTATTGTAGGATGGATGTGCTTGCAGCCAAAGACCTGATTCCCATTTTGAAACAGCTAAGAGACGAGCACGATCTGTGGAGGTTGAGCACGTATGTAATAGATAATTCCGTGTCAACTCGCACAGAGGCCCGTCCCACTGCCGTTGTGCCGAAAGGTGTTTTGGGGGATCGGTATTAGGACAAGCACTATGCCAAGCATTTCGAGCCTCGTCAAGATAAGAAATTTTGAGTATATTGCCTGGAACAGCCGAAATTGATGGTGTTAGAATTTTCTCAACCAAAGAATGTGTACTATAGACGGAAGACAAGAACGCTGGCAAAGCAACACTAGAAATTTTGCGTACACCTAAGCCGCCCAATCGAATAGGCAATGAGGCCTGCGACCATGCTCTGTCATCCAACTCAATATTCAAAACCGTGGAAAGGGTGTTCTTTATTATGTTGTCTAAGCCTTCCACCAGCTCACTGTGTTTCCACAGTTGACAACATCGTAAAGCATAAGTAAATTTTGGGACAAAAAGGCAAAATTTTATAATGGTGAAAGCCATATGTGAGTTAATTTTTGAAAGTCTGTCCGAAACCTTCATAAAATTTTGAATTTTGTCGTCGACGAAACCCGGAAAAGATTCATCAAGAATTGGTGAACCTAGTAGGTTGGAAGGTAATATTGGAAGCCAAAGTCTCAAACTTTTGAATAATTGAATTTCTATCCAAACATGTATCTGAAATGTATATTTCACATTTCGAAAAATTTAGTTCTAAGCCAATCTGCCGAAATTCATCTATAATAATTTTTAGATCGCCAAATACTGAGTCCACATCGCCACCCAGGGTTCCGTCATCGAGATACCAAACATTCAATTTAGATTTCAGGCGTTGAATAATTGGGTGAATGGCAAGGCTAAAAATGGCCGGGCCTAGAGGGTCACCTTGCTGACAGCCAACTGCAGACGAAATAGTTTGGTTCTTGTAAATTAATTTAGATGGCGAACCATAACATTGAAAAAGAAAAGGATAAATTTCGGGAATTTTGGATTTGATTTGATTTAGCAAGGTGCCTCTGTCAACCGAATTAAAAGCATTTTTGATATCTACTTTTAGAATAACCTCCCCGTAATTTCGATCTAAAAATGTTCTTAAAGAATGGACCGCGGCCTCACAACCGCCTCGCGAACCAAAGCCTAGCTGCACGGGTCGGAAATAGTCGCCTAGATACGCGGCTTTTTTGCGACAGCAGACTTTGGCTGCAAGGCGGCGATAGGTGGTGCCTACGGCTATGGGTCTTATCCCGCCATCCTTTTTTTTTAAAGCACAAAGGTTAGCACCATACAAGATTTCTGTAATCTCGCTGTTGACTCGAAAAATAAAATATTAAAATCCGTTCGCAGTAATATTTTTCTAATGAATAATCGTGAACCCAATCATAAAGTAATAGTACCTATATGATTTATCTGAGTGTAACGCATTTACTGTGCTTAACGTCACAACCTCGAGCGATCGTGGCGCGCTGTGGTAGCTTTATGCACTAGAGCGGGCGGTGCAAGACGCGCGGGTGTAATATGTTTTTTTCCTGGCATTGGGCGCGCTCTTACCTTTAAAAATTCAGCAATAAGAAATCTTAATTTTAACTTTGAAAATCCAGCTCTTCGAGGTTCGAATTATGATTAATATTACTTTGTACACAGTTAGTTTAATTGTACTTTTTCTTTGTATTGAATAAAAGAAAATTACTTATAAACAGATCAGTTTTGAGGACATGCAAACTTGATGTCCGGTTCGCGAATACTTGAGTAAGATAAGATAGCATCAACTTTACGACTGGTCCCTCCCATTCCTCTGAATTATGAGCGTTACGGAGGTCAGAGGGTGATTTAAAACTAACCACTTTCAGATGGCAGATAAGTTTTTACGCGTTAAATTATCTTCCCTTCCTGTCCGGCATGTTGAATAAGGCTCGCAAGTAGTTAAAGAAATTGTCAGAGACAAATTATTTTGAAATTTCGTTTTCTCTGTTTTGAAATTTGCGAATCATTCGGTTATTGTTTGGAAACTTATTCTGGCAATCATTATTTTATATCATCACAAACGATGGTTAAATGATAGTTTTTAGTTTAGCTTTATAAAAAAACTTTTTTTTTCCACGCCGCAAAGTATATAAAAACTCTTTTGGATAGCGTATGTAGTACATAGATATAGGGTAGGTATTGAAGTTAAATCGGATGAGCTCGTGTACTAATGGACCACCACATCTAGAAGTTGTTTATCTTGGGGAGACGAGTCTGCGATTTTAAATTAAACAGAGTTCGCCGTCCGCGTGGTGGCCATGTGACTCATCCATATGTTGTTAGTACGTAAGTAGTACACGCTTGACTACAGCGAGTTACGAGTAGTAAGGCCTTACCTACACATACATACCTACTACCTTAGATATAAAGCAATAGTCGTTAACATACTGCGAAGACTTCGTTGTATAGTCCGGGGTCAAAACTGGGTAGGAAAAGATAATTTATATCAATTCTCGTTTTGTTAGTGTAGAAACACCCCTACTTGTTAAGCCGTTTTCTGCAACTAGACCTCTAGTGGGCTCTTTTTGCGAGACGATTGAACTAGCGCCCATAGAATATTTAATAAGTGGGTCTCATCTAGCGTTATGCCCCGAAAACAAAATCAATCAAGCTATACTTATTCTTCTTATTCAAGTCTAGAAATAAAGCGCTAGACTAGAATGTGAGGTACTAATAATGGTCTGCTAGTTATTTCTTGACATTAGGAAATCCTATGACCTAAAATGTCATAGAATTTCCCCTTCGGCTTTCGGCTTTGACAACTTAGTTTCGCAACTAGTTGTGAAGGAGTAGTTCATATTCTTTCTTGTCGAGTTGCGATGGAATTATCTTCCTGATACGCTTCCAGTTCCCAGCAAGGTGATAGTGATTCTTTTAAAACTGATCTCTTTTCCCTGCAGTGGGAAAATATAGAATAGCATAAATTCACCTGTTGGTCGTGGAACACCTCGTCAGTTCACCTAGGTAGACCACGAACAAAAAAATATGTTCATGGGCCACCTTTTCATTACTATAACAATAATCTTAGAAACGAATGGTTCTTGGTTCACCTGTGAAAAAAATCTAAACGTTGTAAATAACATCTCATTTCAAAGAAACAAAGTGTCGTAATGAAAAATAAAAATGGCTGATGTTTACACTTATTATACAGGTTGTCTTTCACGAAACAAATTTTTTCACGAAATATATTACAAAATCAATAATAACAAAATAAAAATTACGGAGTGTGTGTAATATAACGTAAGTATATGAATGTCATAATATTTGAATTGTCGTAGTCACCACCCAACACAGATAACAATTCTAAAGTTGTGTTCCGGCATTTAGAGGATAGCCAGTTCCTCAGTTAGTTGATGATTCCGGGTGAAGTGCGCCTCCACCTTCGGCCTTATCTCAATTTGTAACCAGGTGCCCCACTCAAAACAGCTATTCGCCGGACGGTCACACTCACGGCGGCAATGCAAACAGGATAATGTTGTTTGTCCACTCTCGTCCTCTGTTTTGCTGCAAAAATTCCACACTCCCGAGGCGGACACAGGTTATAGGTACCTACTTAGAAATATTATTTCAGCTCGTCAAATGACTCTCACGGTCTTTTATGCAGTAATGTTAAGGAAAGCTTAGTTTTTAAGAAACGTCTACTTGTACCTAATTCGTTTTTATTTGCTTCATTTTGTAATACGTTAATTTATATAATACTAGGTTCTCCAAAGATATATGAGGTTATCCCTATATCTTAGTTTGACTCATGATACTCGTATCGTATAGTAAAAACTGAGACACATACTATCGTTATCCTGTAAGTATTTGTGGCTTTGTGACTTTCCAATAGTACAAGAGTAGTAATTTATATACAAGTATCTAATCTGTGTGTGGTACAGTACAGGACAGGCTCAACTCAACCTAGTGTGATCATATTTTATGTAAGAATCGTTGTTATTGTACCTAACAGTTATGTCTGTCTTTAATTTTTTTTTCATCATTTCAAAAGAAAATACTCTATTTTAATCTTTAAAATTATGATTTTATGGAAAACCCAGTTTATATTTTATTTAGTCTATAAGTAAGCATAGTTAATTTATTTTTTTTAATGATATGTAGTTAGGTTAATTTTGGAGCTGTTTTTACTTATAATTGGAATGATAATGTGCTACTAGTAGATTTAGCCTCGATTTTTTAGTTTAATGCACATATTGAGTGTTGAAGATATACGAGTATACACTATGTAGCTATAAAAGAAAAATCTATTATCTTAATTTCCATAGCAACAGGCAAAAACTCCAAAACATTTGATATGTTTTGTGTTTGGTTCTCGCCCGGGAACTGCGTTCCAGCCATCTCGAGGGAATTTCCCAAAATCCTTTCTTACGTCGAATAGTGTAGGAGTATCACAGTCTACAACAATATTCAAAATTTTAGGATTCAACGTTTTAGGAATTCATATTTTTGCAAATTCAACATTTTAGGAATTCAAGTTTATAATAATACAGGATTGACGACAGTCGGTAACACGATTTTAAATATTTAGATAATTCGATTATCGCTGTTGGATTTTTTTTTTATTATTCAGCAGCTACTTATTGCGTAAAGTGAAAAGAATGCAATATTTATCATCGATCAACATCAAATCATGATACTGCGTTCTCATCTCAAGTAATGAATTCGATCGTTCCAGACGCTTGCGCAACAATGCCCACTGCACACTACAGCCGTGCTACTCTACAAACCGATTGCGATATATTCGAAACGATACGATAGTCTTCCGAATAATCGGAAACAACGGTACTCTGATAAACATCGAAATAATCATCGTCTGTCGAAAGTTGTATCGAATGCTCGGAACGAATGACAACAAAATGCATGGCATGGATAAAAATCTTTTGGCACAAATCTCTTTGGTTGATGGTCTAGATCCGTTTTTATGTCAAAGTTTGTTGACTTTGTTTTTTTATGTTTCATTATTTTAGTTGGAGTAGAATCCTGATGAATTGGTTCCCGAAGTACAATAAACGCAAAAGAGGGAGACAGTACAAAAGATGGGAGGATGAGCTAAAATATATTGCAGGGAAAACATGGACAAGAATAGCAAGAGACAGAGAGGAGTGGAAGAAGTTGGAGGAGGCCTTTGCCAAAAAAGGGCAAACAGATATAAGTGTCGATGTCACGTAAAATACTAAATTAGAACCTAATGTGAAATTATCTGAAATAAAAGGCTTAAATAAATAAATAAATAAATAAATTTTAGTTACCCATTACGGAAAGGCTAAAGTTATACAACCATACCACTTATTGTTCTCTATGGTCTAATCATCAGCCAGCGCGCGTCACCATTTTGAGCTACAGTTACCATAGGTAAGTAGGTACCGATGATGGTATAAATTTGGCATGGTGTAAAATAGGATCGATCGATGGCGCGGAAGTACCTACGGGACCCTTCCCGACATGATAACATGAGCTACACGTCAACGCTTGATCATCAACGTTGAACTTCTTGCTAGATTTATTTAACCCTGCATAGGGATCTAGCAAGGGATCTGCTAATGGCATCCGGCCGCACTATGGCAAGGAGGTTATTGCAAGATTTGACACAACTTCTTAACTCCCTAATTGGCAGTGATAATACTGTCCAGCAGTAGCAAAAAGTAGGTTGCATGTTACTTACCTATACCTAAAGTCTACCTACCTACGTAGTTTAGGTACATAATATGATAGAAAACATTGTATGAAACCAATTTCATTTACATTGTGATTGGATTCAATAAACTCACCATCATCTTTAACTTTTGAAGTTGTATGTAACCCAAAGCTTACAAGGTAGGTACCTAAGTAGTTAACATAAACACTGTACCTAGGTACCTCCTATAGAAATAATTTGATTGGACTTTTAGATTGGATTGGTAGTTATAAGTAACCCAAAGTTTATTAGGTAGGTACCTAAGTCAACATAAACATTGTAGTACCTATTATACCTACTACTTAAATAATTTGATTTAACTCTCTTCTTTCATGTTCTCTATGTATAGGTAGGTACATTCTTATTTTAAGTTGATTTTTTCTGACCATGTAAGCATTTGGGCCGAACAGAAGAAATCGCACCATTTTACCTAAAACAAGAATGCCTACATAATTAACATGGCAGAAGAGAGTCAAATCGTAGTAGGTTCAATAGTAGAGGTACCTATAATGTTTTTGTTAACTTTGGTACCTACCTAATAAACTTTGGGTTACATATAACTTTAAAAGTTACAGATGGTGGTGATTTTATTGAATCCAACTACAATCGAGAGTCCACTACCTAGTAACCCAAAGCTTACTAGGTAGGTAACTAAGTAGTTAACATAAACACTGTACCTAAGTACCTCCTACAGAAATAATTCGATTGGACTTTTTGTGTTTATTAGATAGGTACCTAAGTTAACATAAACATTGTAGGTACCTAGTATACCTACTACTAAAATAATTTGAAGCAGAAAATCAAGGAATCACTGTTAAAAAAATAGAAACGATAACGTACACGATAGCAAACTATGTGTCGTTACAATGTTCGTCAAGCTCGGTCGAATTAACGGCTGTTATTGGTCTAATTCAAATCATCGTATCGTTTTTGGTGCTAGAGTACGATTTCGGCATCGATTGTCGAAATTAATGTCGGACGATTCATCGTTCAAACGATACTCAAAACGATGTCACTAAGGGTACCTTTTGCACGATAATTGTCCCGATATATCGTTTATCGGTTTGTAGAGTAGACCTACAGACTAGAAAGGAATGTTCGACACCGTATTGAAAAAAAAACAAATCATATATAGACTTGACTGTTAGGCAGTAGGTAATTATTTACTTATTTTTGTATCAGTAATAACCACCAACCCGGCCGCATATAAAATAATATTGACCTAAATGACAGACAATTATTCCCACCATCCGGTCAATATGTATATTTATAGCAGGCAACACTAAGTTATGATTATGAAGCTATGCTCATTGCAAACGTTCTGACGTTACGATTAAATAATTATGGGGTTAAGTATAATTACTGACTTCTTGTCTTCTTATTTGATGACTTAGGCTTAGTTTGGCTTAGCTTGTTCATTTATGTGCCAGATAACCTTCTACAGTTTAACAACATTTACTCTAGCTAAAGTACATTGTTCACTGGAATGAGAATAAACTTATTGGTACTTATAACTAAATAAACTAACTATAAACTAGTAAGTGTAGAAAGAAGTGGGTACGAATCCCCTATGAAATATTCTTATAAAAAAAATAGTTCTTGTGAAAGATAATTTAAGAGTTCCTGAATCAAGTTGTTTTATAGAGAAGAGCAAAATCTGTATTATAGACGCGAGATTTTGATGATTTAACTCTTATCCTTCGCTAATCTGAAAAGTAGGTAGGTATACTGAACGAATTCGAATGCGGTTTGCAACAATATGTAGAGGGATTTCCGGAGCAAGGTATGTTAACCAACTTAGAGATTTCTTCCAGACAACATTAGTTTATAATTTATTTATTTATTTAACGTACAAACACGTCACAACCAATTAATATAATGAGGTAACATAATGGTAGACTAAAACTGGATTGTAACATAAAAATATGTACGTAATATATAGATAGATACATAATATAATGTGCCGTAGACTAAGTTAGAATAAAATCTGTATTTTTTCTATTGTTGAAATAAAATATGACTATTATTTTATTATTATAGGTAATAATATAAAAATATATCGAGTAGTATTTATTTACTAAAACATCTTTCAATTTAAGTATTCTACTATTGAATTAATTAATTTACCCTTGATTGTACCCAAAGCTACATCGAATAATCAAATATTAGGTGATACAGAGTATTAGCGCTACAATGGTCGACCTTACAATGTACAATTATAAGTACCTACCTACAACGCCAGAGACTATATTTAGATACAGGAACAGATCGAGTAACATAATATCCACGCAGACAAACCATTGCTGGCAACTTTACGAGCACTAAAAGCGACCGATTGCCTTTAGCTACGTCGAATAAACTCGGAATTGGTTATTACCGAGAGGGCAAGTGAACCCCCTTACACTTGCCCTTCTGTATGAGCAGTCAACTGTGACGGCTGTAAGCAAAATACAACTATATTATGCCAGCTATTGCCTGCGATATTGTTCGCATGGTATTCATATAAAAGTAGCTAACTTCGCTATGACATACCACTATATCTATAGGCCGAAGGTAACAAACAGACAGAGTTACTTTCGCAATAATATTCTATTAATACGCTGTATCAACAGTCCGTGACTGGCCACTGTTGGACTTGGGACTCCTCTCTGATTCTAGATATATTTTCTCAGTCACAGAATCGAAAAAATACAATAAAAGCGTAGCAGAAAACGTCTTTTGTCTGTTTATTCATCTATGGATGGCTTAATCATCTTGTATGAGATCGGGGATTTAAAGGGGTTGATGCTAGTTTATGATCCACAATCGCCTTATTATGTGTGCCGCCGTCTCCTGCCAGTCGCTTAGTAGGTTAAGGTATACTAAAATATAGCTCCATGCATTTGTCACGCACAAGTTATAAAACTTACCTGTATTTATATAACATAGCTACTATTAATACCTAAGAGAGAACAAGTATATCTGTTCTGTACTTACCTAACTACACGTAAGGAGAAATTGGATATCGGAAGTTTCACCCTATCAAGTATGGAGAAAGGGTAATTCTTCGATATTCTCGTGGGATAAAGGGAACGAGATCTCAATTTTGAATCAGTTTAGTATTCACTAGGTGCTAAATGATGCTTCAAACATTAAGATTCATTAAGCAACAGTAGCAACCTCTGAACTTAGGTTTGAGAGATAAAACCCCCGAGTAGTTGAGTTGTGTAGACAAACAGTAATTACAATCGTTAGTATCATTAACACAATAATTCGATACGCTGCTACAATGGCAGACCGCAGGCACATGTGGTTGAACATAATACAAATAAAATAACTGCGATGTGTCACCCACATCTTTATCACGGGTACTTAGGCGTTAGTACGACAGTTCATCACAGGGTTATTTACCTCGAAGATTTTCTAAGTTCGGGAAAACAGTAAACCTAAAAACAATTTGGAGTACTATATTGTACCTACTGTAAGTTTAGCTACATAATTTATAATGCGGTCTGCAAATATTTGGAATAGCTGCGTCCGTTTTTCCAGATACTTGCGATTGCAATTCGGATATGGCAACTGTATCCGTATTATTCTGATACTAAAACTGAACGGATAATGCAAGCCCTACATACGACCCCAATACCATTAGAGAGCATTTACGCATTTCTGGGAAGCTCACTCCATCGAACATCATCCTTGCTCAGGAAAGCCGCATCGTAAATAAAATCATCATCTTCTCTTGAGTTGCTAATCACAATTATTTCAGCCCATGGGCTAACAGCTACAATCCTTGCTGAAAAAAGGCCTTAGCGACTAAGCCACCTTTATCCATCCGTCAGTCCAGTGGCTTGGTCTTCCTTCACTACGTTCCGAGTTGCCATGCGAAAACCTTACTCCCGAACTGCCACCGAGCGGTTCTCATGTTGGGCTGTCCCTGCCACTTCAACTTGCTAGTAAATATAACAAGTAAAATAAGCTACATATCTTATTTTACATGAAACTTTATTGTTTTGTCTTCAATTTGGGTTTCCAGAAACAAGATTGATGAAATTTTTCTCGACAGAAACAATGTTTTGCACACATTACTAAATTTATTTAAGAAATGACGAGATACATTTGAATAGTTTTTGGTTAAATATGAAGCTACTAAGTGAATCTTTATTGTGAGTTTTTAAAGTTTCGATACGCCTTTTAGATACCTATCATAATCGTAAATGTTTTTGCATTGAAATCCCGTTCATCCGTTTCACTCAGCTTCGTGCAAGAATGTATAGCGCCGTCTCTCTCATTTTGGGCACCAAGTGTATACAGTCAGTGATTGGCTGTCAATATAATCGTGAGGAATTTCAAAGACTTGCATATGAATACTTCCGTAGCGTCAACCTCGACAGCAATTCCGGTATTTTAAACAATAAAACTTGTGCTTGTATGTTATTGCTGTGTAACTAGTGAAACGCCCGGGGCTTCGTTCCCATCATCCCGTGGGAATTTCGTCTATCTAAGTGCGCCCCTACACTCCACAAATAAGCTACCTTTAAAGTTTCAAGGACCCTGATTTGGGCTAGGCGTCGTCTGTTGACAGGTGCACAAAGAATAGTAGATAAATATTTAGATGGCTTTTGCGAATTTCGTTTCTAAACGCGTTTAGGTATAGGTACAGGCTTATTGTTAAGTCTTGAGAAACCATATTGTTAGGTACATAGGTACTTCAGATTTTTTAATGAACATTTTGGAAACGGATGAGATGAATAATGTCAGCTTGAACATCGAGTTTCCGTCATTTTATTTTTATTGTACGACGGGGAAGCGCTTTGATCTCACCGATAAGGTCGAAGGTGGAAGCGCACTTCACCCGGAATCCTCAACAAACTGAGGCATTGGCTATCTTACCTTCTTATCTCAACTTGTTACCAGGTGAGATGAAGGCCAAGCGCTTACCCATCGTAAACAAAAAAAAAAAAAAACTTGTAACGCCAAAGACATCACACGCGCGTTACCGACCCAAGCTATGGTAACACGTGACACCAGGACACCGAAGGGGAGTTACAAAGGTCGCTCATCCAGCCTTGAACTGTCCGAGTCATACATCGCACGAATCTAATCGCAACTTACTCACGAGCTTACAGTTTATATTTTAGTTTGAATGTTTTGAGTTTGACATTGAGGTGAGCTAGCCGCGTGCCACGATCAGTGCCAGGGGCATTGTCTCGAGTTATTACGGCAATGTTCTTTCACAGTTTAAATAGGGAACATTAGTCAGACTTAGATAAGTCTACTAGGTACCTACAGAAGGCCCAAACTAATTAAATATCAAAACAAAACATATAAAACGTCCGTAAAAAAAGTAAGTAAAGTTAAAGTAATTAGTAATATGTGAATAAAAAATGCAAAAATTCGGCCGCCGAGTGCCAATTAGGTATTTGATTTTGCATATTGTGGTAAGTAGGTAAGCTATTTTCGTTTGTGCATTGATGTATTAGACGGTTATTAACTAATTTAGTTGTTCACAGCATATTAAATAGACGTTGATTTTATTATATGTAGATATGCAAATTTGATTTACAAATAGTGTTTAAATGTATTTTCAGTATATTATATTGGAAAAATGGGTATTTTAATGTTATGGTTAATTAAAACGGGTAGCGTTTTAAAATCTTTCTGTTTTTTTTTTCAGCTTTTTTAATCATAGTTTATATAGCCCTTTGTTTTATGAATATCTTTATTATATTGTCTGTTGGTTGACCAAGCAAATAAATAAAAAAAATCATATTTTCCACATCTTGAGATAAAGATGATACTTATCACTAATTCGACTTTTTGCTATGAATGCTCTAGATAAGCACTAAAGTTATCTTCTTTCTATCTCACGTTATCTTCGATTCTTTCGCTTCATTCTGTCAATCCCAATCTACGGTTCATGAGTTGCAGCTCGTTGTCGGCGCGGCAGCGGACGGACAGTGGAGTCTTATGTAATAGGGTTCCGTAACTAAAGGGTACCTTTTGGTTACGGAACCCTAGAAATGTAATAGATAGCCTTGTCCGCATTGAAGGTTTAAAGGTTCGGTAAATCATTTTAATTTATCGGCAATTATAAGTCCATTATATCACAATATTCATTGTTAAGCATTTGTTATCATAAATCTGAGTGTCCTTTCGACTAATTAGAGATCGTGTCGGAATCGCGTGCTGCCCTCTATCAGGCGAAAAGCCATTACTGTGCTAATTTATAGCTATTTTGTTGACGTTATGATTGTCTGTGGTCATTGTTGCATAACAGGATCTAATTTGAGTGATGGTTTGGATTGTTTTGTATTTACGATGGATTTTGGTTTCATGTAACATTTCTTCTAAAAGCCAGCGGTGTACCGATAAGAGAGCATTATATACTAACCTGACTAGTGAAACGCCTGCAACTAATTCCCCGTGGGAAGTTCTTAGTGCACCCCTACACTACACGAAGCCACCCGGAAAATGTCAAGTCATTGGGACTTATGGTTTGTGGCGTGCGCTGATTGTCAGTCAGACAACTACATGACTATTTTATACATTCAGATAAATTTATTAAAGAGTTTTTTAAAGGGGTGGTGTTGTGTAGATTCTGACCACCACATCACTCAGTCACCTTAAGTATTTTACACAGTTACATTTTCTATAAAACAAAACCCAAAAATGAAAAAAAAAACACTCACAAAATGTAAAAAAAAACAGTTTTTTTAAATGCATCTTTTTACCAGAGTCCGTAACCTCTTTACATCACTTGATAGTTTTAACGGTTTCAGACTTCGTCTGTGTTGTTACTTTTTCTATCTTTAATATGTATTGAAACAATAATTTTATGTACATTTAAACAAACTATGTACAAGGGAAGCAGTCAGGTTACCTAAGGATAAACTGTCTATCGGTAACCCAACGAAATAACTCACTGATTGTCCACGAGAGTTTAGCTAACGAGGAATAACCTAAGACGTCTAGACCACCCCTGTGGAATGAACTGAATACCTATATGTGTTTTAACCGCCCCTGTGGTGTAGTGGTTCGCCCACCGGTGTCAAATCCAGAGGTCCCGGGTTCGATACCCAGGGGGAGTTCAATATTGTGCTTGGTTTGGTTGATGACTTTGTTTAAGTTTGCCTGGCTAGCTACCACCATCTTACCTAATTCTCAGCAATTCTTGAATTTTTGACAAGCCTCATAGCTCAGTTGGTAGTAACTCTGCCTTCGGCGCTGTAGGCTGTGGGTTCGATTCCCACCCAGGACAAACATTTCTGTGATGAATATAGATGTTTGTTCTGTGTTTGGGTGTTGTATCATATAGTACATATGTATTTACAAAAAGTATTTTATCCGTAATCTAGTTCCCATATTACAAGCTACGCTTAGTTTGGGGCTAGATGGCGCTGTGTAAAATGAATGTCCTGTAATATTTATTTATTTATTTATTTGTTCCGTCATTTAGAGGTCAGTTCCTCAGATTGTTGAGGATTATCATAACTTGCAAATTCAGGGCCCGCATTCAATAAGACCAATCGTGTCCAACGTTTTTTTTTTTATAGTACGACGGGAAGTGCTTGGCCTTCATCTCACCTGGTAATAAGTTGAGATAAGGCAGAAGGTGGAGGTGCACTTCTCCCGGAGTCCTCAACAAACTGAGGAACTGGCTATCTTACCTCTGAATGCCGGAACACAATTTTTTTTTAAGAATTGTTATTATGGCGACAGAATTAGGTAAGATGGTGGTAGCTAGCCAGGCGGACTTAAACAAGATCCTACCGCAAACCAAGCACAATATATTGTACTCCCTGGGGATCGAACCCGGGACCTCTCGATCTGAAATCGTTGGGTTGAACCACTAGACCACAGAGGCGGTTAAACAGCGGTTACAAGTGCCAAGCACTTCACATTATAAAAAAAGGCCACCCATTAAATTGACATTACCACCTTAATTTTAAACCAATTACCTACACTTATTCACATTCTAGTTGAGTAATCGTAATGACTACTCGATGGTTTGTTATTTGTAAATTCGAAGCTTTATCCTGGACTCTGGTGATTCGAAAATTACGAAAGCCGGCTTAACTGAACCTACTAAGAACCGGGGTATTCAACTCGTTGAAATCTCAATTCCAGGGTCATCAGACGCAGACATGCCTCCGTCACTGCTGCACTCCATGCAAAACCAGATGCAGAGCAAGGGAGGGTACGAGATGGCGTATGGAGTTAAGGTAAGCATCACCATACACAAAGGTGTTCCTCAGGGCTAGGTTCGCGAGATATGGTTTCTGGTAGCTTCAAATAACATCGTGGAGTCCAAACGAGTCCGCCACTACATAGCTATCTACTTTAACATCGCAACTATGCTTATAAAACAAACCGTTTTATTTTTTTAATAAAATGTTTAGATTTTCTATATTGGTTCATGAACTGAACGAACAGGTCTCGTAAAGATTCAGTCAGTTATTTTTATCATTTAGACCTGGTTAAAATCCAGTTGTGCACCAATGGACTTTTTAGTTTTTCGGATGTTTATGTGCGCAATTGTCACATGGGCATACTCTGATGGTGAAGGTCACATAGTAAGGAAACCGGTATGTCAATAGGATCAAAACCCCGTTCCAGATGAGATAGCATAGTTTGAGCCGCGGCTTTCGGCCGACTATCAGTATTTAATAAACTAAAAACCATATCGCGAGTACCGTACCCTGAGGAACCCTCCAAGCTTCAGAAGAATCACCTTTTTTTATAGTACTCGTAACTTTGGTACGATACAAGCAAGCAGCCTACCTGCCTTGCCTAAGTTTAGGGCGTCTCTTGCCTAAAACAAGCTTTACTGTGTAGGTCACATCCACAGAGAACATGACCTACGCGGCACTGCATTGCGCGCGTTAACTTGAGGCATAGGTGTTAAACCTTACGCGCCCGTAATTTCAACGGCAACCCTTCAAACTGGAACACAGAAATGCTGATTGGCGGCCGAAATAGGTTGGTGGTAGTACTTCCCCGGACGAGCCTTTTCACAAGGAGCTCTACTACCGTTACAATGTGAGAAGCTGACAATCGAAGGTCGTTTACTCCCAGTAGTTCACATGCAGCATCGTGTCTTGTATTCCGGTGACGGAATTTAAGGTGACGTTCTGACGAAGACGGCAGAAGCGGGATTAGATGTTCCTAATCCCGCTTCTGATAATGAAGTCGTCAAGATCTTACAAAGTAATCGAAGATAGCCAATCGCAATCGTATTCACCTGAATATTTATTTATTGAAAAACCAACAGCTCTTAAAGTTAGATTAACAAAAACAATAGAATCAGAATGCCAATAGCAGGTTTTCACGTCTAGATAACAGACGTGAAGCTTGATTTCATGTTTATTTGAAAAAGACAATTTCTTAAGGTTTTATAAAATAACTATTGGTCATGCCTATTGACTAGGGATTTTAGTTTTTTTCCATGTATTATTCTTGCGCCATAAGCTTGTACTATATAACATTTAACCTGGGTGCGGCTATAGGGTAGGGCGTAGGGCTTCACTAATCACTTTACACCAACACATAATCAACTAAGTAGGTACTTAATTTGCGTCGGATATAGAAATAAATACATATATACACTCTACCTATCTACTCACTATTAAGGCGAGGCAATTCAAGAGCTTTTTTGAAGACGTTTCTGTAGGCACTGGCCGTCCGGCGCGAGCGTTTGACCGGCTAGATAATAACAATATAATAATTGTTTTCGGCAAGCCCTAATAAATAGGAAGCCTATCTTTTGTAATAACTTTAACATAGTTTCAAGAAAAATCTCTCAGTTCTACACGTTTAAATATCGATTTAGTGTCATCTTTATGATTTTTTTTTATCGAGCCAATTATTAGGTCCTTACATATGAAATTGGCGTTTTGTATGGGAGGAACATAAAGGCAATTTTTTCATATTAAAATATATTTTATTAATCAAAGTATGTACCATTGCTATCTATACACTTTTGCCATCTTATAGGTAGTTCATTGATCCCTTTACTAAAAAAACCATTCGGACTGGAATCAATGAAATCTTTGAAAGCGGTTTGGACTGCCTCATCGGAATTGAATTTTTTTCCTTGCAAGAAGTTATCCAAATTTCGAAAAAAATGGTAATCTGTTGGAGCAAGGTCCGGAGAGTACGGTGGATGTCTTAGACATTCCAATTGAAGCTCCTCTAATTTGGTAGTCGTCTGTTGGGCCGTGTGTGGTCTAGCGTTGTCTTGAAGCAGCAGTGGCGTAGAGCGATTGAAAAGTCTCGGTTGTTTAACAGCGAGCTTTTCCATCATGGTTTGCAGTTGCTGACAATAGACATCAGCCGTAATCGTCTGACCAGATTTAAGAAAGCTATAGTGTACGACACCGGCACTAGTCCACCAAACGCTTACAAGTAACTTTTTTTAAGTCAATTTTCGCTTGGGGCAAGATTTTGCTGGTTCACCAGGGTTCAGCCATTGCGATGAGCGTTTACGATTATCGTACAGGATCCACTTTTCATCACATGTAATGATCCGATTTAAAATTCCTTCATTATTGTGCCGGTTGAGTAATGTAACGCAGCAGTCGACGCGCGTTTGTCGGTTTGCTTCACTCAATTCATGAGGTACCCACCTTTCAAGCTTTTTCACCTTCCCAATTTGCTTCAAGTGGATTAAAACGGTTTTGTCACTAACACCGCAGCCTGCAGCTAACTGTGATGTGGTTTGCGATGGATCTGCTTCCACAATAGCCTTCAATTCATCATTATCGACCTTGGTCTCCGGCCGTCCACGGGGCTTGTTCTGCAGGTCGAAATTTTCAGAACGAAAGCGTTGAAACCAAAAACGCACCGTGTTTTCTTTTGCGACACCACCACCATACACATCATTAATCCTTCGAGCCGTTTCTGCAGCACTGGTGCCACGGTGGAACTCGTACTCGTAAATAATGCGATATTTTAAGTTTTCCATTTTGTGAAATGAGTGACGCAGAAAAAAAAAGCAAAAGAGAAAAAAACAAATGAATTACGGTTTTCGAAACACAAATGCATGAGTAAATAGCTGTTTAAATTTGAATTTGGAATTCCTAACCAAAGAGGAGATATTTAAGATCAAAGTGGCCAGTACGACAAAACGCCAATTTCATATGTAAGGACCTAATATTATGATCCACGTTTCCGTCTTTGCACAGCGCTTGAGTATATGTTCGATTTCATTAAAATATATTTTTTTGGCGCTACGTGGCTTTATAATAGATTTACAGATAATAAATTGCACTTGCGTTATTAAATTAACTTTTAGATTAGATCCAATGTAAGCCTATTTACAAGAAATAAATGTTTCTATGATTATTATAATTATTATCTGCGTTCTGTTACCCAGCAACGCGTAACCTTCCACTATTGGAATGAGCCTCCTCCTAATCGGAGCTGTTATGACATAATTTCCCTGTTTAGCAAGCCGGTTAGGTGATCGCAGTGCCGAAAATACGATACAGAAAACGCTGCTCTTCAAGGAGAATAGACCTATTGAACTATATTAGATATTATTATGTATTAGATATATTGAACTAAATCGGTCTACTGCTGACATTAACCGGCATTATATGATTAGGCCGAAGGTGGAAGCGCACTTCGCCCGGAATCCTCAACAGTCTGAGGAACTGGCTATCTTACCTCTAAATGCTGGTAGTATCGTGGTAGATAGCCAGGCGGGCTTAAACAAAGTCCTACCACCAACCAAACCAAGCACAATATTGTACTCCACCTGGGGATCGAACCCGGGACCTCTGGACCCACAACGTCCGTCTCGTTATCTGCCTGAACACAGTCCAGGATCACATCTTCAAATACTGACGCTGCATTTGTTTGAACAATTTGTACCTACGTACTACTCTATCTATGACAGTTTAAAAATCGATTTCACATTTGCTGGTTAGCACCTAAATATCTTTCGCAAATATGTAACTAACAGCATTTTTCTTTATTTTCAGGTTTATTGATACAAATGCAACCGTTTGTGAAATACGAGTGAAAGAATGCTGTGTCTGTTTGAATCGGGCATATTTCACAGTTGCTGACTCAAAATAATGACGAACACATTAGTTATATCTACCAGAATAAATGCCAAGTTTTAGTTGGATTGTAACACTTAAATGGCGGTGAATCACGGTTTCTACACATTTTGTTGGCAATCTCTTCAGTGATCCAATACTGATGGAAAGTCTATGATACTGTAAGAACCAAGGCCCGTCAACATCGTCTCGGAATGGAAAAGGCTTGGATCAAGTCTATTTTAGGCTTTACTATTCTTATGAAACTATATTATGTTAACAAGGTAACACCCTAAGTACGGCGATCCCATGCCAACACATTTCGAAATGCCATGCCGGATTAAAAAAATAATTTGCAGGTATAATGTAAACTAGAAACGGGTTTAATGGCTTATTTTACCTATAACTGTTTATGCCGACACTTCGGCATCGGATACGAATGTAAGTGGGGTTCCACGACTCAGACCACGACAGCTGTAACGCCGCCGAAATTATTGCAAAATTTCGTTCGAAAGAGGTTTTTTAAACAAAAAAAAGAAACAAAAAATGGCGAGGCGATTTCGATTTTGTGGCCGCGCCGCTTGTTACGATACCCGGCTGTTTTGTTTTAAAAAAAAAACCATCCGTCCATAATCTGTTAAAATATACGCAAACGTAAGTGTAGTACGAAGCTAACCGACATTTTAAGCCCGTATTACAAATATCCGCTTAAGCTTGAGATAGCGTGGTATTCTTGATTGGTTAAAAAAGTATACGCATTAAAACATTTCATTTTCAAAACTTGCGTATCTATGATCATACATTTTAAACACGGGTTTTACTCAAGTATATGCGAATACGAATATAATATAGCATGCATATAAATATGTATATTATAGTTGATGAACGCGATGTCGAAGCCGAAACAAAGTTGGCACCTTCATCAACTCGTAAACGTGAGTAAAACCAGAATAAAAAATCGATAAAGAAAATTTAAATCTATGTTTGAGCGGTACTTTTAAGATAAGTAATCGTTTCATGATAATTGTATCCCAATAAACTGTGAAATATGCTAAAATGATCTAAAATAATTTATTGTAATCGATGTTAGTTTTGTATTTTTTTAATGTTGCCTTTTGTAAATACCTACTTTCCTATGTTTTATAAAAAATCTGTTAAATTACATAAATCAAGTTACCTAATGTATTTCTGTAAGAAAAATGTGAGTGCGATTACTGTTTTTAAGGACCTTTTTTTTGTTTTCTGACATCCATTGGGGTATTTTTCTATATCTACACAAATTTTCCAATAATGTCAATGTGAAGTAATGTCAAAGTGATCACATCGATAAAAAATTACAGTGGATTCAATTTTATGGAAAATTATAACATTAACTTTATAATTTGATATTTCCAATTTATTTATTTTATTTACAACATAAACTGTGCTGGGGAACATGAATTATCTATTTGAAGATTGTATTTACGAAATGCTGTCCAACAATGTGTATCGAAGCGTTGCTTAAACCTTTACGTCCTTTTTTGATCGAATTTATATGTATTTTGATGAATCGATTGTTGGTCGATGCAGATTGAGTAGGCGTTCAATAATAATTTTATTTACATACAGGCTGACCTGACTGTACCTAAATAACAAAATATATGCAAAATAATAATTATGTATATCTTATTGATGATTAAACATTTAATTAAATGTTTTAACATCAAATATGAAATGACCTTTCGTCCTGGTGTCTTACGCTGTGTTCCTTTAGTCAATTTATTCTCATATAATAATAATATAGTAAGCTAAGGATTTAAGTCAATTATGTTTAAACTACCATGTAAGTACTTATGTAAGTACCCCTTATCTATGCTACTAAAATTAAGCTTTGAAAGTCTTCATGTCCGATCTTTTTGGACATCGTAAAGACTTAAAAGTTTATCCGCAGACTGATAAATTAAACATAATACCTAAATAAAACTTTCATCTACAAATTCAAATCTACCATTTTGTCTTCTGAAACTGGCAATGTCATCAGGTGGTCCTACACTAAGTTGTCGCCGTGGTTGGAAAATTAAATAAGTAACAAAACCAAAATTGTGAGATAAATGATAACTTTTTATTTATTACTGGCTACATTTTTGAATGTGCATCTTTTGTTATGTTAAAGATTATATTACTAAATCAATTTATTACATTTATTTTTTTCTGTATGAATTTTTCTGATAGTAAATGTATAACTGAAAAACGCGCCAACAGTTTTGTTAGCAGAACTAATGAGAACAAACGATATTTTCCATAGAGTGACATGACATTGTAACAGAATACGAGTGCCGTGACTGAGCTAACATTACCATGAACCTACCGATTGACCGGATTGTTACTTATTACATTACATTACATAATAAGTCAGTCACATCATAATAATTTGATATGTAGGAGCATCTGCCTGAATACACACAGACTACATAATTTTGTCTTTTTTTAAGTAAAATGACAAAGTTCTTCTAATTAGGTATGTTTTTAAGTTAGTAATTATTTAAGTAAATGTATTTGTAATAGACATCGTTGGAATGCGAATTTGTTCTTTAGATAAATCATACATATTGGAGAGTTTGTCATTGTTTTACTAAACATCCATTTCAGGGTAGGTATGTATTACTCAAATTAACCAAAAATATGCTTCAACTATAGTCAAACAATACTAAATGCAACGTATGTGAAATAATAAATACAATTATATGGCTATGTCTCAGTTAATACCTTATGTTGTTTGGAATCACCCAAAGCAAAGAGCTTAGGGCTCTTAATTCGTTTTGAAGCGATTGTCTAGGAACCTACCTTGTTAATGCGATTCCCAAGGAGGGTACAATAGTGTGCTTGGTTTGGTTGGTGGCCATAAAAATAATTTCAAATTGTTTTTTTTGGCATTTATAGGTAAGATAGCCAGTTCCTCGATCTGTTGAGGATTCCGGATGAAGTGCGCTTCCACCACACTTCCACTTTGACCTTATAATTTGAAACAAGGTAGGATGAAGGCCAATTGCTTTCCTGTCGTTCAACGGAAATAAAAGTGCAACAGTTTAAGGTAAGTCACTGTCGCAAAGTTCACAAAGTGAACTGACCAAAAAGTAGTACCTGATTAAATATTCTGGACACAAGTCTAGTAAATGATATACTTAATTCACCTAACTAGGTGAATTATCCCAGTTGAATAAAGTCTACGACGGGCAAAATAAATATATGAAATAATAAATACTATTATAAACAGAATGTCCATTGTGCTAGCCACTTAGCAGGCTATGTCTCAGTTCAAATCAAAGTATACACAATATTATGAATCGCCTAGAGCAGGGGTCGGCAACCTGAGGCTCGCGAGGTACATGCGGCTCTTTGGATGTGAAGCTGCGGCTCTTAACTTCCATAAGCAAATATTATTTATTTTATAAAAATATGTAGCTCAGTTATTTTACGATTTAAAGTAGATAGTGTGCTGCTGTTTTAGAATCCTTATGATATAACATAAAAAAAATGTTTAGTGAGTTTTTGCTCTCCAAAGTATTTGAGTTTTATTTTAAGGTAATTAAGGAGCACTATTAACACGTTAAAAGTATAAAATACGATCTAGTCCTCAAATGGCTTGTAATTTTCCAGTATCGCTTATTCTCCAGTTTTGCACAATGGAATCGCAATGGTGCAAAACTGGAGAATACAAAAATTAGATCCATAAAACCAACATTTAAGTTGTATCTTCGCATTCGGCGATACCAAGCTATTTGAAGATGTTCCGATTTTCAAAAGTTCGACACAAACAACAAAAGAGGATTTAATAGCTGCGCTTACGGATTTCTTTACTATAAATTCAGTAGAATAAAAAAAAATATTTGAAAGTGTTCCAACAACTAGAAAATCTATAAAAAATAGTTTTTCTTTAATGCAGAACATACTTTTTGTGAAATCGGGCAAGTAACTCCTAACATGGCTTTACGATAACTCTCACGGTTTCAGACTTGGCCTCAGTGGCCCTGGAAAAAAAACCCCCGGTATATGAATAAACAGATTCCTTTTTTTATCAAAAAACTTTATTTTTGCAAGTACTATTTATTGTTAGCAAGAAAAATGTTTGTAGCTCTTTAAAAACCTTAAAATTTTGTAAATTGTAATTTTTGACTCCTCCGACTCAAAAGGTTGCCGACCCCTGGCTTAGGCTTAGGCCTGGCTTATTAGTTATTATACCTACTAAAGCCTCTTAGCACTAAGCCAGGGGTCGGCAACCTTTTGAGTCGGAGGAGTCAAAAATTTCAATTTTCAAAATTTTAAGGTACCTACCTACCTAGGTACTAAGAGTTATTTTGTGCTATGGCTCCAAATTTTTTTTTTATAGTTATATTACAGGAAATGTATATTGTCACAACGCCATCTAGTCACAAACTAAGCAAAGCTAAGCTATCCATATGAGAACTAGATTACGGATATAATACTCACATATATTTTTTTGTAAATAGATACATACCATACAATACAATTCCCAAACACAGAACAAACATCATTATTCATCATACAAATGTTCATCCTGGTTGGGAATCGAACCCACAAACTACAGCACAGAACCTCTTAATTTACATCATGGCTAGAGAGCACGTTACCTTAGTACCTACCTACTGTTGGTTACCGCGCACGAGCTACACTACTGTATTACCATAGACAAAACCGGCTCTTTATAATTATGGCACTGACACACACAAAGCGTGAGAATTGTTGCGGTTATAT
Organism: Venusia cambrica; assembly: GCA_951394065.1. Lineage (NCBI taxonomy): Eukaryota > Metazoa > Arthropoda > Insecta > Lepidoptera > Geometridae > Venusia > Venusia cambrica. The sequence continues at coordinate 6,921,532 of OX596057.1, forward strand.
TAATACTACATGGTTCTTCTTAGATCTAACACTGAACTGTAAAATTCGTTATGGTTGCGACTTCTGTTTCCTCGTTAGGACCGTAGGAAACCGAGGATGCAACGAACTGCGGTATTGGTGTATGTTATATGATGTTGTAACTTGCTGGTGCTACATGCTACACGACTCTTTATCATCAACCACGACTTCACGGCTTCACGGCTAATTTGACCATACGGCTGTGAGCCGTATGGTCAAATCTACGGATAGAGTTAAATTTTTACATATTATATTGATAAAGACCAGGAATTTAAGGGCTTTAGGTATTCTTAGGGTGTCTAGTTATGCCTGCTTTTTCTTATAAATAGATATAGATTAAAATACTTAAGTAAACCAATATTTTGTAATCTAAAAAATCGATAACTATCACTATCAGTTTTTTTTATTTATTTATTTAAGTATAGATTTTAGGAAGACCATCAACTTAGAAAAATAAATTAAATTGTTTTAGTATATTTATAATTTTGCAAGACATTTATATAATATCAGTAATGCTGTAGGTCAAGAATGCGTCTAGATTTTTTACCATGTTGGCTAGCTTACACATATTATGACACGAATATATCTTCCCAACAATTCTAATTGTTGTGTTCCGGCATTTGCAAGTTTGACACCAAGCGCTCCCGCTTCGTAGAATAAAAAAATATGATCCGTATTTTCGTTTAGAAGCGTGTTGCGGTAAAGCGTTGAACATTCGCGTCTGCGCGCCGTGTGTGTGTGTGTGAGAGGCCTTACGTTCTATAATCTCTGGCTAGCTGACTGACATGACATCGTTTGTACCGCCGCCGCCGCCGCCGATTCATTACTACGAGCGCTCTCGCACATCGCGGAGTGTTTACAACAGTTATAATACAATCAAAACAAAAATTACGTGAACCAGCGCTCTAGCTGTGCTTGTGATAGTGATAAGATATTAAAATCTTGATATGCGCCTCGCTCGCGCTATTGAAGCAATATATTATTAAATAAACTCAGTCTGGTTCGTTTAAGTCGTTGTAGATAAACTATAAAATATGTATCTAATTATAGTTCTAGTGCTACTGATAATAGGAAAGTTCTTCTATAAATTCTCGTGCGGTATTTGCAATTGCGAGGATAAAATGACCGGTAAAGTTGTCGTAATAACCGGCTCCAATACTGGAATCGGTTTCGAAACCGCCGAGGATCTGGCGAGGCGTGGGGCGAAGGTGATTCTCGCATGCCGCGATCCAAAGCGAGGTACCACCGCACGAGACAAGATCATCAAATCCACTGGGAACCACAGCGTACAGTACAAGCCTCTGGACTTAGCTTCGTTCAAGTCTGTGCGAGCGTTTGCAGACGACATCTTGTCCTCAGAGTCGAGATTGGATGTTTTGATAAACAATGCTGGAACTGGGAACGTGGGCAACGCTCTGACCGAAGACAACCTTCCGTTCGAGAACCAAGTCAACCACTTCTCGCCGTTTCTTCTAACCGTGACATTGCTGCCGCTTTTAAAGTCCTCCGCGCCGAGTCGGATCATCAACGTCTCTTCGATAATGCACAGGATTGGGAAGATCGATCTGGAGCACTTCGACAAGCAAGCCCCGACGAGTTTGAGCCGGCTGCGAGTTTACTCCGACACAAAGCTCGCAAACATCATGTTCACGAGACAACTGAGCCGTGTGTTGTCTGGAACCGGAGTCACGGTGAATTGTTTGCATCCCGGGGCGGTGAACACGGAAATATTCAGAGAGAAGAGCTTCGTGACGAAGTTTCTTATCCGTTTGTTCTTCAAGACCGCGAAGGAAGGCGCCCAGACGACTGTACACCTGGCGGTTTCGGAGGAGGTGAAGGAAACTACGGGGAAGTACTTCTGTGATTGCAGAGAACTGACACCCGCCTCGCACAGTAGAAACGACGATGTGGCGGAGGATCTATGGAGGCTCTCAGAGAAAGTGGTGTCTTTTCCGAAGAAACTTGAATAACTTCCAAAATATTCCCCTGCCATGCACTAACCACTTTATAATAAAGAGTTTGTAATCTTTCAATGGCATCACTCAAAAAGTAAATGTCGCTTGTAAAACCTATGTACTATGCGAACTGCAAATACTTGAAGTAAAAAGCTTCGTATATGTTATAGCTGTGTTACGACCCTAAATGTTTTAATAGGCACATTCTGGGTAGGCTCGCTCCGTCTTAGACCTCATCCATACATGTACAAGTTTTAAGGCCAAAAGGCTATTTTTAATAATATTAGTGGCAAACACCATTACCACAGACAATAAAAAGCCATTTACCACATTACCTATAATAACTTTAAAGCAATAAGTATGTAGCTATTTGAAATCTCAATAATGTCAAGTCGTTGTATTGTGCATTGTTTATTAAACTTATTTCGGTAGGTATAAGAGATACCTACCTTCTTCTATACTTATAATAAAATCGTAGAAAAGCTGTGTCTACATTTAATATTTTCAAAAAAAAAATGATGCCTACTTAAAACATGCAGCTGAGCATAAAAATACAGTTTTTAGAATTCTAGTCTGTTTGTCCGTTTGTCTGTTTGTTTGTGCACGCGTATTTCCGGAACGGCTTATCCGATTTGGATATGGTTTTCAATTATGTGTTGTGTATGGTTTAGGGCAGGATCTGACGATCGATTTTTTTTTTTAAATATGTACATAAAAAAGTTGTGTTGACTTTTGTAATATTTTATAGCATTTTGTTTTAATGCATGCATATCTTGTTAATTTATGATTGGATTTTAGTAAATTACACGAATAATGTTAACCCAAATATTACGTTGTAAACCTCATTGAAATCGGTTCAGTACTTTCGGAGATTAGAGTGGTCAAAGAGACGTTTTCGGCGTGACGCGTGTAAAGTAAACACACTTTTAACTCCTATGCATAAGCGAAAGGTTGATGACGAGTGATGAATTAAATACTCTTTGGAGATTTAAATTTTAACTTATAATTTATTATTTGTAGCTGTCAAAGGTATGCAAAATCGTAAAAGATAGGTAATATCCAACATTAAAAATTCAGAGTTCAGTCACGTCAACATCACGGTACATTTTCAAAAGGTAGTTTAAACCTTTTTAGTCCATAAATTTTAATATTAGTTTATCATCATCAGTATCATCATCGTAACCGAAAACAGTTTGTCATAATCACCATGCTGGGCAGGCGGGTGAGATATATACCTCATCTCTTGGTCGCCTTTTACGATATTTCAGATTGCATAGTCCATACTCCTGCCATTGTCTTATCTCATTTCATTACTTCTGAAGCGCGGTTGGGCAAAGGCATGTAAAACTATTTTTTTTACTAGACCATTCTGTGGCCTTGTTTTGAACAGAACGACAGTCATTGCCACTACGATACGTAAACGTAGGTACTAGAGATGGTAGGAGCAATTTTGTTCTGGTTTCCTTTTTAGATTTTCGTGTCATAATCGTAGCCCAAAAAAGTACCACTGACATGGGCCACGCTTGGCAAGCGATTCGGTAATCGCAGTGTTGGCATATAGTAGGTGATCCTCATAAGATCCACGCTCTGAGTAGTGATCATAGGTGGATCCTCGAAGGGGAAAAAGTGATTATATTTATTTGTAGAGTAATGGGGGATTCATTGCAACTATCCTTGGCAGGTAATCACAGTGTCGGTGTTAGGTAGGTAGGTACTAAGATAGATGAATACTGCTGGTGAAATCCCTTGGTCGAATCTTATGACATCCACGGGCGGGTCAATAAGTACCTTTGCTAGCGATTTATAATATTCTTTACCGCGCTACTGCCGCCACGAACTAGAAGCTTTGCATTAGATAGGTAATATTTAATGTCGGTGGTGATGTAAAATCTCGTTTCAGGAGAGATCTCCTCTCCCTCGTCAAGGTTTCGGCAGAATACCAGCGCCTTTCTACATCTCAGTAGTAAGGCATTCATGCTGAGCCGGTGCCTTTTTGCTGTTGTGGCACACAATTGTATTACCTACCTACTTTATGTAATTTTCTAGGTTATTTTTTTGTGTTTCTAATAATGTTTTCTTTTTACTTTATTTTTTTTTTGTATAGAGATTGTTTAGATTTTCTTTTGTGTGTAATGTCATTATGTTCTTTTTATATGTGTGTCTCATTGTGTGTCTTAGCAGTAAATAAATAATTTCTGATTCTGATTCTGATCTAAGTTTATATGGAAAATATGTATTTATAGCGTCCTCTGTTATGTGCAAGTGAAACTGCACTGGTACAGCTAGTAAATAAATAAAATTGATGTGTCTGTTTGTAATATCAACAATAACGTTTTTTTTAATAAATGCATATCAAAGTAGGTATATTCATACGAAACAAAGCAAACACCATAAACGTTTTTTTTATATTTGTTTGTCTGTTTGTGGAGGCTAATCACCGAAACCTTCCCTGACAGATAGCTTATGTTATAAGGAGTAACTTAGGCTACTTTTATTTTAGAAAAATAGTTAGGGCTCTGTGTGTAAATAATAATTATTATTAATAATAAAATCGAGTAAACATAGGTATCTACTATATTTTTAAGAGTAGCTTTATTTTCGTGGCGTAAGGGATTAATAATAAGTGTAAGGGAATAAGAAAAGATTATAGGAAATTCCCAAGGTATGAGGTTATAAGTTTTGTGGGTTGGGTGACCCGAATAAAATTTGTGACACGCGGTCGGCAACCAGTAATTAGCTATCGCCGGCAACAGTGATTAGCTATCCAATATGATTCATAGTGTCTTACGATAATTTGCCTCAGAAAATGTTTTGCGTTATAAAATGTGACTCATAAAGATATTATTTATCTTCTTCCCTTATCCAACACTAATATTGTTAGTGTTAGATAAGGTACTTCCGTCTGGTACTGGTCTGCAACAGTTGAGTTACCTATAGACTGTTTGTAACGGTCCTTAGGTAATCCGACTGATTCCTTTGTACATAGTTAGTTTATTTGGTTAATTTTATTGAATAAATAATACAATATTGTTTATATAAAATCCTCGTGTAACTGACTGTCTGAAGAACACAAAACAGGGGCCTAACCACAACCTCTTTAAAGTTCTTAAATTTCTTTTTTTCTATAGTTATTTATTTTATTATTATTAGACGGCGAACGCTAATAATAATTACGATGACTACAGTTGGTGGTTTAAAAAAAAACAAAAAACTTTTAAGAAGTTTGTTAATAAAAGTTACAAAGAAAACTATTTCTATGTTAAATCTATGCGAAACAAATACGTCCAGTCGATGTGAAAACCAGAGTATCTAATGACGACAATGGTATCGTGTTGTTTCCGCCGAATTGCAATCTTGCAGTTCTGCATTTCTATAAACCTGGGATCTTGTAGTCAGCGGCTTATGTACATGATTAACATACCTAGTATGCAACACCTCCATCCTCATCCTCCTACCTTTCTCTCGTAGTGGGTTCTCCCGGGGTTCCTAACTTGGGACTGGTAGAACTATGTACCTTAATACTACACGCCTTGAATATGAATCAATTTCACAAAGTCAGTCCCGACTTTATGAAATTGAGAGTATGAATATGCTACAGCGATGGGTGGTTGGTCCACGGTAGGTACGCGTGAGGTTGTTTACATTCACTACACTACAATATAAAAAAAACTTGTTATTTAATATTTTATTGTACAAACAATTTTATACGTAAAGTTCAGCTTCAAAAACAAAAAAGACATACAAAAAAAAGGTTTGTGCGATTAATTTTAAGATATTTGACTTAAAATGATTTGACAAAATGTTAAAGGTACGACGATTTGATTCACTTTCGATTTACATTTGGTATTAGTGAAACAGACATCATCTCTTCCGTTGCCTATGCTCGGACCTCGCAGCGCTGGGCTTTGATGGCTTCCCCTTGTATCGTGATTCATCTGCGAAGAATAATAAAAAGAACAGGATAACATCGGGAACCACACTCACCCTGATGATGGTTCCCTGGGAGAACTGAAACAATGTTGGCGCCTTTCGCAACTATTGTACACATGAGTTAACCCCGTTTATCTATGATATATATATGGATCTTTCCAAGAAACCTTCATCCAAAGTTTGCCTGGATGAGATCACTCGCAAGACATAACACCGCCCATTGTACTGTCAGCTTTAGTATTTTATATTTACAATTTCATTTATCCAGTAAAATTTAATTTAGGTATAATTGTACTTATTCATTACATACAAAAAAAAATATCTATCGTTAATCTAGTTCCCATATTACAAGCTATACCTAGTTTGGGGTAGATGGCGCTGTGAAATTCATTTCCTGTAATATTATTTAGGCATTTCCCTTAGGCCCGTTTCCCTAGCCGATTTTTTTATTTTTATTGTACGACGGGGAAGCTCCTTGGCCTTCATCTCACCTGGTAACAAGTTAAGATAAGGCCGTAGGTGCAGGCGGACTTCACCCGGAATCCTCAACAAACTGAGGAACTATCTTACATACCTTACCTCTAAATGCCGGAACACAACAATTTTAGAATTGTTGTTATGGCAACAGAATTAGGTAAGATGGTGGTAGCTAGCCAGGCGGACTTCAACAAAGTCCTACCACCAACCAAACCAAGCACAATATTGTACTCCCCCTGGGGATCGAACCCGGGACCTCTGGATCTGGTTCTGTAGCCGAGCAGTGAAGGACCACGTGATCTATTGTTTCCTCCTGTAGCTCCAGCATAGTCCTGTCCGTGACTCACAGGTGGGATAGTTCAGGACGATAGGGTATTTACCTCTAGTCTCCTTGTGCCGGTGTCGCGTGTCGTGGTCACGATCGCGGTCGCGGTCGCGGTCGTGGTCGCGCGAGGTCCGCGACTCGGGCGAGGACTGCCGACGTCGCGGCGTGTCTTGGTCACCCCACCACCACGCGGGGGGCGCCGGGGGGGCGGAGGCGCGCCCTCGCAGCACGGCGCCGCCGCCCACCCCCCCGGGGCACGGGTACCCGTTGAATGGGGGAACCATCTGGAACAGACCGTGGGTAAGAGCGACTGAGATGGTAAACCCAGCCCGCGAAGGGCAGCCGTTCACTTCTGTATAGGTATTGTTCGACACCCTTCTCCAATCCGCCAGCCAAGCGTGATAATTATGGCAAAACTATCAAATTTTGTAGAACGCTTTGTCTGGACAAAGTGATATTGGGATGCAGTGGAAATTGATAGGCTGTTTGAAATAGTTTCAAACGAGTATTTGCAAAAGTAAAATTTGCTACAATGTCTAAACTATACCAAACTACATAACACAATTTTTTTTATAATCAAGGTTAGATTTTGTACAGGTTCCTAGACTGAATGGCCTGCTTTCGTAAAGTTTCAATAAGTATCGGAACCGATACAATATTAACTTTATGTGGATATATTCAGGGGAAAGTCTGGGTTACCGTCACGTTTAGCTCATCTCCTGTAACTCTGCATATAGGTTGCCTATACCTTTGTAGTAACCTGGGGCTATCATTTAATGCACAATTAACTCATTTTGATGACAAAGTTTTATCGACTAGATGTAAAACCCGCACGATAAATAACTTGTAGCGGGTGATTATAATATGAGCGACATTTCTTGGATCCCATCATTCGTAGGCTTAAGAGATAAATTTGTACCCTATAAAAACATTATTTCTAGCCAGTAACCCATTTGTTATTCACCAGCTCTGAAAAAAATTGAAATGGAGGCGGGAGGTCAAATAGACGCTAAATATACAGACTACAGCAAGGCGTTTGACAGACTTGAGCACGCCATCCTGTTAGCCAAACTCCAAGCAGCTGGCATCCGAGGAGATCTCAGATGGTTCGGTGCATATGTCGAATGTCGCTGCCAAACAGTTGTTCTCAACGGTTTTTAATCTCAATCCATACCCTCCATTATCCCATCTGGCGTCCCACAGGGTAAATTTTGGGACCTCTGCTATTTATACTATTATAAACGACATTGATCAATACTTTCATAACTCAACATTTTTACTATTTGCCGATGATATGAAAATTTACAAAAAAGTTATTGTGTGCTTCTACAGCAAGACTTGGACAGGTTGCAGAAATACTTTCGCACTAATAAACTTCATCTGAATGTTTTTAAATGTAATTGTATTACTTTTACTCGAGCTAAGTCTGCTATTTATTTCGATTATAAAATTAACCAGCAACCATTGCAGCGAGTAGATCATATAAGATAATAATAATAATAATAGCTTTTATTTTCCTTTACACAAATATTTTAACTTAAATAACAACGTAAAAAGTATTTAATCTTAAAGTAGGTACATAACTTAAGTAGATAAACATAGGTTTTTTTTATATTCTGTATTTGTGCATAGACCGCTTTTATCGGCGGTAAAAGCCTCCTCCAGCTCTTTCCATTTTTTTCTCGGTCTTTAGCGACTCTGCTCCATGTCCTGCCTGCTAAATGTACGATGTCGTCGTCCCATCGCTTAGCAGGTCTACCTTTTCTTCTTTTTTTGGAAATTGGGTTCCTATTCATTATTGTTTTTGACTTATTTTTGACCTTTCGTTTTGCATTCTCTGGATGTGTCCCGCCCATTTCCATTTTATTGATAGGACTTTCTGGACAACATCTATTTGGTTTTTTTTCTTAAGTCTGCGTTCTTGATCTCTTATGTCCGCTCATATAAGATACCTTGGCGTAGTCATGGATTCTAAACTGCTTTTTGATGCACACATTGATAGCATTGCGTCAAAAGCAACTAAAACACTTGGATTCATTTTAAGAACAACTAAACATTTTAAAACTGTAAAATCTCTCAAGATATTGTATTGTGCTTTGGTTCGCAGCCAACTAGAATACGCATCTCAAGCATGGAATTCTCATTATAACATCTAAGAAGAGAGACTCGAAAAAATACAAAGGAAATTACTGCGGTTCTTTAACTATAGGCATAAATTATCTCTACCAAACTACATCGATAGCTGTAAGCATCACCATCTACTACCCTTGAAGAATCGGGGACAGGTGGCTGATCTCACTTTCACAATCTGACCCGCAATATCATTGACTGTAGTGCCCTTCTTTCCAAGGTTAAGGCGAAATCACCTTAACCTCAGAGTAGACAAATGTTTAACCAACTATAAAAAAATGCATTTTTCAATCGAACATGTAAAACATTTGGTATTTCACACTCTAGTGCAGTAGATCTTTTCCGATAAACAAAATATATTTAAAAGAAAGTCAAATGTTTTTTTTACGACCTAATCACATCAGGCCTTTATATACGAGTGTGTTCTTTGTTTGTATGTTTGATGTGGCTTGTTATTTATATAATCACTTGTTATTTATATAATTACTGTTATAAACTTTTACTTTTTCTATGTATTCCGTTTCTCATCTCGTTTCACTAAGTATTATGTTACCTACCACCTCTATTTTGTCATGTAATTAATGTTGCATACATTTAACATCGTATTTATTTTGTTGGCTCTGAATAGTTTAGTTCTTTGAGTGAAGACTACTTAAGGCTCTTTTGGTTCTATTTTTGATTCCTATTATTTTTGTATAAAGCTGTTAGTCTTCCTAAGATAAATTAATAAATATATAATAGTGTGAACATTTTTTTTTATTTCAAGAAAATGACGTTTAATGTGTGGAATGATATTGTTTTATGAAGAGAGTAGTATAGTAATAGTTACCTGTGGGTATCCGCCAGGTGGCATGCGATAGGGCGGCGCGGGGGCAGAGCCCTCGCCCTCCGCGCACACTAACGTCGGCGGCGTCGGCGGCGGCAGTCGCGTCGGACTCTCCGTCTTCGACAACTGACAATTCATATCAGTAATACCATAAAAAAATATACCAATAAACAAGAAGATCACATCAAACGAATCGGAATCTGATTAATTTCGTTTATTCGCCAGTCGCAATAATTTTTCAAGACATTATTATAAAATATAATAAATATTTCTGAATATTATTATTTTCTTTACTACACACGTTAATTACATTTCCAGAATACAGACAAACTAGTTTTGAAACTGATACAACTTTTCCTTGGGTGATATGTGAAAAGTAAATAACAGTGATCAGCGCTCGAGCCGAGTTTGGATATGACACGAAAATCGCAATCTGCGTTAGGACCCTCGCTGCTAAGAGTTGGTTAGAGCGTTTCCGGTTAGACGAAAAGACGAGGGTTCGAGTCCCGTCGCGGGTTGTGAATTTTTGTGACATTATAACATTTGTAAATAATAGTTTTCATTTTCCCATCACTACTCATGACCAACGAATACCTATACTTTAGGATCGCATTCTTTCGACGTACGGACTGTTAACTTTGGTAGTACAATGGCAGTGGCGTGTACTGTCGCGGACTTTAAGCAGATGGGGCTGAATGCTGCCACAGGAATGTGCTTTGTCAATATGCGGGGAGGCTCTGGAAGAAGTTTTAACAAACATCCCAGGGCCTTCCTTAGCATCGAGGCCACCGGGGGGTGAGTGAGTCGTCGTTCGGTAGCTTCACATAGCCTCATCGCACCCTCAAGGCGGTGGGGTAAACGGAAAAAAGTAGTACAATTAAATATTGAAATCAATTGATGTCCAATAAAAACTCTGGCAACTGTGCTTGGAGAGAAAGAATAGGCTTGTATGGAAATACTCTTTTGCTTATTAATATTTTTGTTTCGTACCGCACAGACACAAATTCCTATCCGATTATGTGATATCAGCAAAATTTCATTCTAAATGAAATGAAATAATTTGAAATGATTTTTATTGCAGTAACGAATTTAACGATATTCACGTAAAAGGTTGGGGTCTTCATTTAAGTAAACAATACATGTGTTAGAAAATCCCGCTCTTCCATATCCAAAACAAACATGGATTGGTCACAGTACAGTGTAAGTAGTATCTAGTTATATTTCAAAATTAAAGGGTCCAGGAGCTAGGAATAATGTGTGTTTGAGAGTGTAATAATGGGAGGGGTTTCCTGAAAACATCCATCTCTTAAGAGTCTATGTAACAGGGGAGGCCCCGTGAATTTGAGAGGTGTTCTGTGTGTGAGTATGGGTATTTGTAATGGGGAAAGGAAAAGTGTGGGTGTGTGTGTGTGTGTGTGTGTTTGTGTGTAAGTAGTGGTTGGGGGGGTCACCCGAGAACACCAGTCTCTATAGAGGAATAGGAGTCATAAACGACCAACTTCATTTGTACTGGGGCACGGAAATCTGTGGTACCCATTCTAGAACCTCCTGGAACGCCTACCTTCTGCTTCAGGGTGTTGAAGTCGTTGCTCATGTCCCGGTACCGCTGCAGGCACTCCTGCCACATGCTCGCCATTTCCGCCATTTCCGAGCGCTGCTTGTTTATTTCCTCCTAGAAACACCAATCACTATCTATTCAATACTCTTCATCAGAATCACGTGATATTATTTAACGTACAAAGTAGTAGATTACTCAGAGCGTGGATCTCATGGGGATTACCTGCTAGGGGTGTAGTCAGAGGCTCTTCAAGGCCAGAGTGAATGGTGTCTTCTAGACCGGCGTGCTACATCGAAGGCCACATTGTCGCTTCCCATCAGGCGAGATTGTGTACAAACCTAGGTCTAACATAAGTCTATGATACGTGAAATGGCTTAGCTTCAGCGATCATATCTTCCACAACACTGTAGAATTTACTTTGATATTTATATATGTTACAGTTCAGGACTGATGCTAGAACGCTAGTGTAGCGAAAACACGATTAAATAAAACTTTCTCTATAGAAAATAAATCCAAAGTCGACTCTAATTTATACCAAAAATGTTCGCCATTCGATAAATACGCCCAATTAGGCCTTGACACTTTATACAGTAAATAAACACAGTGTACAGCAGACGGTCTGTGTTTTAGGTTTTCAAAATTAATATTTGTTTTACGTATTTCTGTCACCTGTTCTGTTCTGTCAATGTCACCTTTATTATATATATATATCTTAGTTCGAAACTAGAGTAAAGTTGCGTTGAGTTGCTAATCCGAGGTAGTATAGGCCGTTAGTTAAAAAAAACTTACCATCAACCGGGCGTCGGTGTCGCCGACATCGCGAGCCACGGTCTCGTATCGCCGCATGCACTCCCGCCACAATCGGAGCTGAGCCGCCGCCGACTCACGCACGCTATCCGCCGAATCCTGCGATAACAACACTATTGAATACTGCTAAGGCGTACCAAGATCATGGAGCAAGCTTCTAGATTTACCGTTACCGCCTTTGCGGTGCAATATTGTGCTTGGTTCTGTTGGTGGTAGACTTTGCTTAAGTCCGCCTAGCTTAGCTACCACCTTACCTAAGTCTGTCGCCGTAACAACAATTCTGAACTGTTGCGTTCCAGCGTTTTAAAAGGGTAAGATATCCAGTTCCTCAGTAGATATGTTGAGGATTCCGTGTGGAGTGCGCTTCCACCTTATCATAACTTGAAACCAGGTGAGATGGAAGGCCAAGCACTTCCCAATAAAAAAAAACCTTTGTTCGCATGAGTCCAACTTTCTCAAGATTTCCAATCTAGGAGACGGAACAAGCAAGTTTTGCCCACCTGATGTTACGTGCATCTCTTGCCTATAACAAAGCCTTACTGCGTAGGTCACATCAACAAAGAACATAGCCTACACGGCACTTCATTCCGCCCGTCAACTGGAGGCATAAAGGTGTTTAGCCTCGCGTGCCCGTAATTTCACCGGCAACCGTACCTTTCAAATCGGAACACAGCAATGCTGCTTGGCGGCTTAAATAGGTATGGTGGTAGTACTTACTGGGGCGAACCCTTTCACAAGGGACTTTACTCTTGTAACAACATTTACCCCTCGATCATCCTAAGTACAGTCACCTGCACTATAACAAACTCACGTTTCCCCTTCGAGGATTAACATGGGATGTTATAGCACAACTCTTTTTTTGAATAAAATTTTCTTTTTTCTATATATGGGTACTGCATCATTTCGAAATGGTTTTGTCACATCTGGTAGATAGGAGTACTTAGTAATATTTCTTCAAATGCCTTTTATTCCCGATCTGCATTTTGTTTTCTTTGATTATCTGTTATTTAATGTTAGATTGCAATCATTTTACTTAGTTCATTCATTTTAGCATTGCTGTTATAAAACTAGTAAAAAATAATAATTTTTATTTCTAAATACCAAAAGTACAACATTTAACCTTTAAAAATTAAGAAGGTTCTTAACAGTCATTAGCTAAATATGAATTGTATAAGATGCTTATCTACTCAGGTGAATAGGCTATTTTTGATAAATAGCTTAGGTTTAGTTTTAAATAATATGCAATTTTGACGAATTAAAAAGATTGTTTTACTGCCACGATATAAATATATTTTAAATTAAAATACTCCACTAGTTTGTTATGAATAATGCAAATCTACCTATAGATTGTAACACCTGTTATTGCTCAGTAAGAAAGAGCGGTCAGCGGAGAATATACTGGTTTTACTGGTGTCAATCTATAAGTCTATAATATAAGGCCGAAGGTGAAAGCGCATTTCATCCGGAATCCTCAACAGACTGAGGAGCTTACCTCTAAATGCCGGAATACAACAATTTAGAATTGTTATTATGGCGACAGACTTAAGTAAGATGGTGGTAACTAGCAAGGGGGACTTATCCCACCACCAACTGTAATTCAGTATGTCTATGAATATTTGCCTTCCTACCTACATCTGTAAGTAGCAATACATATAACCAACATCGTCTACATCGCACTTAGACTATAGTCATAACGCGACTTAGCATTTGGTACATTATTTTCAAAGGCTCCGTGCTATACGTACATTTTTTTATCATACAACGCCGAAGCACACGTGTTCATACGTTTTTATCACGTGATGAGCTTTGAAGCTACAAATTGGCAAAGTTCGTCTCATGTTTTCCCACGAGGTTCCTTGAAATTACTAACTCAAGCTACAATAGCTCCCTGCCTACAATTGAACCGCTTACGGAAACAAAGATAGACAAAACATAAATTTTACATTCACAGGTTGGCCCTTGTTGGGTTGCGTTTGCGAGACCCCCTTGAAACACCGCATCATTTCCTTCCACAACTTCATCATCTTGTCCATGGTCTCGCGCTGTTCTGATATTTCTTGCTGAAAAGAACATCGTTGAAGAGTAAAGATAGTTCAGGAACATATTGGTTAATAATGGTTCTGTTAAAAAACTGTCAGAAAGTCCCCGAAGAGCACTTGGCTTAGGTCCGCGTACTACGGCTATTCCCCGGTGTTTCATAAAAAACCCTATAATAGCCTATCTTGTTAATCTACAATAAGTAATAAATAAATATTACACATTAATGTCACACAGCGCCATATAGTCCCAATGTAAGCAAAGCTTGTAATATGGGAACTAGATTACGGATAATTAATACTTAGATACTTGATACTTTTTGTTAATACATACTTATCATACAATACAACAAGACCATAAATATAAACTGACCTATGATATTCTTTACACCGTTTTCATCGAGACATAGGGAGGCCTATGCTCTAGCTCTTGGACCTAATCTCTTGCGGAGGCCTATGCTGGAAGGTCTTGCTTTCCAGCATAGGCCTCCGAGAGCTTTACACTGGAACCAGTTCTGTGCCACTCTCTTTTATAATGTTTTTCTAGGTTATTCCTAGTTTTTTTTATAATGTCTTCTTCCTACCTTCGACGTTGCCATTACCTTCATCAAATCTTAATCAACTTAATTATTTCGCAACTTTCACGTCCATTATAAACGGCCTACATTTATTTGCTGAGTAAAGCATCGTTTATCGGAACAGGTACTTATACCTAAGAACTATAAAACATTTAATTATAATTTGTGTATAATATTTTTGTATTTCACTCGGTCACAACATTTACAAAATACCAAATCACACAAAAATATGATAATAAAGCAAAAGAAAACGCCATTTCTCGCTAGTGATTTTGAATGTAGTTTCAGTCACTAGACTATACTATGGCAGATCACATAGTTTTGTGAATCTCAGCTAGATGGCGTTGATCAGCGCTCAAGCCGAATCTGGATATGACACAAAAATATCAAACCGCGACGGGACTCGAACCCTGCATTGGTAAGAGCGTTTCCGCCTTGAGTAAAAGATGCGGGTTCGAATCCCGTCGCGGTTTGATATTTTTTGTGTCATTATAACATTTTGTAGTACAAGTATGATTACCTTCACAGCCCTCATGTAGTTGCTCCGTCCGCTCACGGTGCTGGTCTCCCCGTCAGCCACGCTCATCCCCGAATCTCTCTCCCTCTCCGAATACCTGTCCCTTTCCCTTTCTTTGAACTCATCCTCCCGAGTCGGCTCAGGGTTCCAATCGCGATCCAGATTCCGTCTCGACTGCACCTGACCACGCTCTATCACGTCTCTACGTTTGTCGTACAACTTGTCGTACCGCTTGTCTTTCGTATCGCTCCTAGCTGTCAGCCGTCTGCGTTCGTCGTCGTGCTCCCTGTGGAGGTCGAAACTTCTGCTGGTCTTTTGTTCGCAGTAACTTCGTTTATAGTCTTCGTACCTCCGTTCGCGATCCCTGTCGTATTCGCGATAGTCGGGCGTGCGGTCCCTGTACCGCCCGAGGCACGTCCGCGTGGACACATTCACCGGAGGATACTCCCGGACTCTGTGTCCGTCCTCCTCGCGCCGGTTCACGTCCACCTTGCTGGCGTACTTCGGTGTTTCGTTCCCGTGACAACGGTCGGGCGGTTCCCTTCCGTGGCAACACAAATCTTGCCGTTTCTTGGCGTATTGCCGCTGGAAGTTCTCTTGGCTTCGGATCTTGGTGGGGGTGACGTCGTCGTGGGATCTCTCGCGGCTCTGCCCGACCGCGTGTCGTTCTTCGTGGATATCGTGTTCCGACGCCACCTCGCATTGCAGGGACTTGTGACTTTGAGTGCGAGTCTAAAGAATAAATTACATTCAATTCAAAAGTCCATTTCCGTTGTGTCACGACCCTAAATCTTCATGAAAAAGAGTTAAAAAGCACTTTCTGGATAGGCACGCTCCATCGTAACCTCATTCTTGCCTGTGCAAGTATCTAGTTCAAGAGCCGACTCATTCTAAAAAAAATATGTTTTACAGGCCAACAGGGTTTTGGCGACAGAATTAGGTAAGAAGGTACAATACGACAGCACGAAGCACAATATGGTTCTCCCTTGGGGATCGAACCGGGGACCTCTGGAAGCAGTTAAAAGTTCGGTTTGGCAAGCTAGAACGGATAAGATGGCTCTACAATTATTAAATCTACTGCAAGATTTACATAAGGCACCCGGAAATAACCCGGGTCAATCAAGTCCGCTAAATAGTGTACTCTGCACCCAGGTGAATTGCTCCAGGTTAATTAGGTATACCGCCCTTTACGTACTAGGTACGGTAAGCTACTAACAAGCTAGATAATACATGACAATACTTACGACAGTATTTTTAGATGACTCCTTCGTTTTGTCATTCATTAGAGCACAGAGCTTGGCGAAGTTTTCAAGCAGAGCCGCCTGGTCGATTGCAGGCGCATGTAATTCTTCCTTCGCTTGCCTGTTGGTGTAGAAACAATGATACCACAAGCGCTGGGGATCTTTGTTTCTGTCAGCCAGTGGGAATTTATCAAAATACTTTGTAGGTGAAGGTTGTTGTGTGTAGGGGGACCCAACAAGCAATAGGTACCCCGAACATTTCAAACCTCTATACGATAGTTCCTCTGGTTTCAGTCTGGTCTGGGCCGTCAGTAAAGTCAATCGGCTACACGATAATTTTATATAAATAGATGTGAGGCATTGCTGTCAGAACATCATGAATCAATTCAAAGCTTGTAGTCAGTCGAATCGATATGGTGCGAATGTAAATCTACAAAAATAAAGTGTGCATTGCATACAAACTTCGCGCGGAAACAAATAAAACAAACGGTTACATCGTTTTTGCCGCGATTCGCGATTTATAGCGGTATTATGTCCTTTTTGTACTATTCGTACTGAATGAGCTGCATCTGAAAAGGACAAAATACCTACCGAAAAGGGTTTGTGAACACGCTGATTAGCGCGCACACTGACGCAAATATGATTGCCAATCGTAGGTAGGTACCTAGATACTGTTAGCAGAGGATTGAAGTCCCGTAGTAGTAGTACATTGTATATTGTGCTTACTTATCCCGGTCTTTAGGGCGGACATCATGGTGTCGATGGTGTTTGTGTCGATGGTCTGGCGACTCGTCGATCGCTTCGTTCGACCTCGATCGATGTCTGCGGCTGTGGCTGTGACGGTGTTTACTGAAATATTCAATAGTCACATTTAGTACATGAAATAAGGTCTAGAACTGAAACAACAAAGTGATACGAGATTCACTTGATCAATCAGAACTTACCTAGTATTAACAACCCCCACCAGGGTAGGAGGAGCAAAGAGCTCCCGGCACATTCGTTTCAAGATACGCCGTGCATAGAATCTAGTTTTACTTTTTGAGTCATACCTACCACATCATCATACTCCTATCCTTATCCCACGCTAGCGCCGGCACGGTGTATTCTCTTCCACTCGCTCCTATGAGCCTCGCATATCCAACTAAGCTCATATTCATAACCCATTTAAAAAAAAAAATATTACAGGACATTTATCCCACACAACGCCATCTAGCCCCAAACTAAGCATAGCTTGTAATATCGGAACTAGAATACGGATAGAATACTCAAATACATACGGACTATATGATACAACACTCAAACACAGAACAAACATCTATATTCATCACACAAATGTTTGTCCTGGGTGGGAATCGAACCCGAAGCAGAAGGCAAGAGTTACTACCAACTTAGCTATGAGGTTTGTTTAATGTTTTAGTCAAAGGGCTTCCCATCCTTCTACAACTGGCGCCACTCTCAAAACTTCCCCTTGTTTAGGTACTAATTTCTTATCTTATCCAACCTTGTCACCCCACACAACGGTCTTATCATTTGCATCCGATAGCATGCACTCTCTTCTCATCCGTCATTTTCCTTTATTTTGATAAGGTCAGACTTCAAAATAGTCAGGTCGCTCTTACTAATCACCACCCTTTCAAATCGTCAGAGTACAGTCAAGTGTAAAGTTAATATGTATAGGTACAAGTATTGTTAAAAAAAATAACTTATACAAATCGTTTAAGAATGCACTCTGATCCATACAATTCGACAGGTCTGATAACCGTCTTCTAATTATTATGTCATACCAATACCAGTAGGTACCTACTACTAATCTACATTCGTCAAAAGTATTCAAGGCTTACTTCTTTTTATCCCTCTTGATAGCTTCCTCGAGGAATGAATATATAAAGGAGTCCTGATCTTGTGGCAAATTGTCAAGAATGTCATCTTCCTACAACGACAGAGTATTTGAACGACTGGAATGCATGGCTCATATCAATCATATTTATTCACACAGATTCCTAAATAGGTACATTCGATACTAACCCGAGGAGTGGAGACCATGCCAGCTTTCAGAGCAAGCGAAATTCCCTCGCGCCTGGAAATAATAGACCCTGATAAGCTGCGATTATGCTCAATTAAGGAATGGGAAGGATGAGCCCTATAGTAGGTACTTAATGAAATGAGTATCTTGTACAGGCATTGTTCCGTACCTGTCAAGGGTGGGTATGAAGTAGGTACCTTGTACCTACTAGGTATGATAGATACCTACTGCGACTCTGTAGGTACCTATTACAATGTCAAAGCTACAACTTACCAAAAAAATTGTATGTAGGTACCTACCTACTACATCCTTAGACCTAAAGGACCTACAGGTTAACCTACATGTGTTTCTTCAGTCGATCTGAAATGAGACGGAATTGCGAAAATACACCATCAAGTATGATAATTTTGTATTTCCTATGTAAAATGATTTGCGTCATTTACATGACACTTCACTCTTTCACGATACGTTGGTACAAAGACTTCTAGTTCCTAAACACGTAAACAGTCGTCTGTTCTTATGAACAGTAGCGAAGGGCGCTCTTTTGCTTTTGCGCCCTAAAGTCGTATGGCACTCGTGCAATTTTTTTTTTGACATTGCCGCCGTCGGTTTTCGTTCTGCAGACCAACTACGAAATTCGAATGTCGTCAAATCCGTAATCACAAACCTCGTGTTTCGTTTTCCGTAGTAGACCTCCTGAACACTCTACCTGCGAGGTAAGAGTTTGTTGATTTTCGTTAGTCTTTTTATTATGACAATTTGAGCTTAGGAATACGGTATAATATAGAATATGAACATACGTGGAGCACCTACGTCGACAAGGCGACCTGGATGAGCGGTGGCCTTCGTGAGGAGATCTTGTTATTGAAGTATTGCTACCCCTTTCCCTAGTCATTAAAACAACAATGAGTTGTACAAATTATTGTATACAAATGCAACTTTATGACGGAACACGCACCGCATGATAAGTGCAACCCTATAATTTCAGCCATTACTGTCCCACTGAAGGGCAGAGACCTATTTATTCCATGCATATTTCATAATGCATCGGTTATATCCACAAATCACTTAACAGTCACCGCATTGCGCGTAAACTCGATGAGACATAAATATTTATAGTCTGGTGTGCCTGTAATTTTACCGGCACCTCTTCAGAACACAGCAATGTGTCTTAGCGTAGGATTTTTTCGGACGCACGCTAAGACTAAATGATGTAATACTGTTTCTAGAAAACAGGGGCCTTTGGTGTAACTACTATGCAAGTCTGTTCTCCGAAAGTCGGTCCAAATATTGGTAAGTAAAGATTTTTGACATGCCTAACTACCTCGCCCGAATGACATCAACCCCTTGTATACTTATTATCAACACAGCGTCCCGAACAGAGAATAATGAAAATCTACTCCCAACCCGCATTCCAAGAAATAAATTTTCTTCAACTTATCGTGAATTACGTCAATTTATAGGCAAAGTGACGGCTGATGAATGAATGAATTAATGAAAGACACTGTACCTTGTAGTATCTCCGTCTGGCACGCCATCTAGAGCTTGAGTCGGCAAGTCCTGTAGACTATTTTTCCCAGATAAATGTCCAGGGTTTACCTGACATGCCTGAAAATTCGTTTTGGAAAATAATCATTAGAATGTATGCATCGTACTCAAGATACTAAATATTTTTTGTATAATAATCGAATATTTCTTGAATGAACTGTGCATACTTTATGTTGCATGGAACAGTCGGACAGAAATAAGGTTTCGATGTATGTAGGTATATATTACCGTGGCAGTCGCGGCTTAAGAATCGACCCCTCCAAACTCAGCCAATCGTAAAATCCAACTAAGGTATCTGACCACTTTTTCTGCGATTACAAATCCACCTGCCAAGCGTGGTGTTTATGACAAAACTCTCCGGCTTTAAGTAGGCTCTGTCCAGTAGTGGACACTAATGGGCTGTTTATGTGATGTGTATGTATCGGGGGTAGCTGTGAATGGAACTACATTGTGCATTGACATAAAGTTATACGGTAAAACGAAGAGATGTTCGATACAAGTACAATGATGGCACAAAGAATCCAAGACAGTACTTACGCTCACGGACTCATCAGTGGCAATAGAGTTAGCGTCTTCAAGATCTTTCTTCCTAGTCTTTTTCCTTTTGGACCCATCGAAAACTTTGTACAATTTTTTACTGTCGCTTGACTGACACTCCATTGCAATCAATGTGCTACTTCACTTATATTAACTCTAAGGCTGTTTTTTTGACGGGCATCACTGCTAACTGTGGTTTCAAATATTGTTATGTATCGATACGATTAGATTAATTTATCAATTTTATTTACCAAATATCAGACATTTAATTGTGACAGCTGTGTCCACAGCTGACAAACTGCAAAGAAGTTGAAAAAAGAACTTGGTCCTTTTGACAATTTACTAGCTGCCAGAATATCACAATAAAACTCATGTTTCGAAATAAGTTTGTATTGATCATTCATTGTCAACACCTTGTTGGAGACCATATGCGAATCATTCTAGGATATTAGTATTCTGTGGTCATTCTACTATAAGAAACGGATACTTCGCGTCTTTAGTGTATTTTTTGTTTATATTAATGGAAATTTTAACGAGGTATATAGCACTCCCCAAAGCGACGTCACTATCCAGTAGCCATTACATCGTATAGCTTAAAACCGAACGAGTCAGTTCAAGTATTTACCTACACCTACCTAGTTTAATTATATATTAAACCTATAGGCCGTTTGTAACGGTCCTTAGGTAATCTGACTGATTCCTTTGTACAAAGTTAGTTTAATTGTACTTTTTATTGAATAAATGTCATTATTATTTAAAAAAAAAAAAAGTTTAACTATAGATTAAATGCAAGTTTAGTAGTGAACAAAAGCTATGAGGGTAGGTCACCAAAAACCATAGAAATATTCCTATGTATATATATTTATAGTGATTTGCGTTTTCAATATTACCTCCGACCCCTTGAAGTTTATCGGATGAAAAAGTTGTTTGGACAAAAAAGTTAGGTAACATTTATGATCATTTTTTTACCTTTTTAAACTTAATATCTCCGCCATTTGAATCAAAAATTATAAGCTGATAAACAATTAAGGAAGACGCTAAAACAAAATGTGAATTTGAAGTGGTCAGGTGTCGTTTTGCGGTTCGACACTCGCCCGGTCGCCCGTGGGGTCAGTCCTTTCTTGTTGCAAGCATCCTAGTGAGTTTTTTTTTAAATTAGCCATTGTAAAAATATATTTTTGTAATAGTGGTCATACCAACTATAAAATGAATTTTACACACACTATGTCACCCAGAAATTGGTCAGTCTTAACGAGGGTCTTTCGGTTTGGCTTTAACAGGAAGACGCGAAAAATAAGAAGAAACATGTTTAGTGTAAAATATGATAGAAAATCCAACAAAATTGTAATGGTGATTGACTGTCAGGAGATGTTGAAGTGCATCCAATGTGGACGAGTGCATTTAGCGATTTCAAATTAGAAATAAACATATGAAAAACTTTGGTTGAGTTCGAGCCCACCACGAAATGATTGAAAATGAAGATGTCAGAGTTACAGGTGGATTAGGGGCTAAAGGCCATGAAGAGCTGACAATCAACCAAAAAGAACAAGCATCATTGCACAAAGCATCCTTTGTGCAATGGTCCTGTTACTACGAATACAGGTCAAATAGCGCCATTGTGGATTACACAGAAATGTTTCCAAAAGAGATTTCACGCCAATCACGAGAGTGAGTAATCGAGTAAACAGAGGAATCCCCGTCAATAACCAACGATATTTACATTTTGTTGTATTCCTACTTCCAAGTTTAAACTTAGTAAAAAAATAAATTAAATTGCAATTCAACGGACCGCTGCGATTGGTTCAGTCATTTTGATGACGTACTCTAGTGTCACACACATGATCATCACATGTGATATACCTTGTTTTAGAAAATGCGATTCGATTTACATCATGATTACTAAATCATGCTATAAATCTAATTACATTTTCTATAATTTATTAATTATTTTATAGCACTGTGTATATAATCTTTTTGGATTGGAAAATTTGTCCTTCATCTTGTTTTTTTATTTTTAGAAAAAATACCTACTTAATTATTATTTCACTAGGGACTAGTATGAAGTGTTAGTACCGAGGTGTGGAATGTAAAATGCCAATTGATAAAAAAAATAGAGATCAGATTCAATTTCAATATATTATAGATTATTGTAATAATTCACATTAAACTTAATTTAAAACTTATATCCCACATAAGCTCCTCACACTCTCAACTACGGTCTTCTTACAGATACGCACTAAAGGTACTCGGTATAAAATCTCCATCATAAAACCAATAAACAGATTCAAGTCCCATTTTATTATAAAAATCAAAATTACGAGATAGTATATTACAATCATTTTTTCGTCAATCGAACAATAGAAACCGATCATAGCACGTCGATATTCCTCGTAAATAAAACATCGTGGACATAAATAACAGAATGTATCGGCACTCGCACAGTACATGCGTCCGTCCGGCGCCGGCGTCACCGTAACCGTAATCGTCAGCGGCACTATCACTATATGTACACAGCAGCACTCCGCAGCACTGGCACTGGCACTGGCACCGGCACTCAGTCGAGGTCGGGCGGACCCGGCGCGCACGCCTCGCCGCTCTGCGTGCAGTGGAACAACACGTCCGCCAGCTCGTGGGCCACCTTCTGGTCCAGGATCTGAGACATCACGAGCGAGAGCAGGCGGCGCTCGTGTCGCCGGATCAGGGGGCGGTTCTCGGGGGCGCGCGCGAGCCGCGTCAGCGTGGCGGCGGCGCGGCGCAGCATGTCCAGCGACGTGCCCATCGCGTCGGGGTTGTCGCGCAGCGCCGCCACCCCGTGCTGGTTGGCCACGCCCAGCGCCGCGTGCTCCGCGCGCTCGATGAACGCGACCAGCGCGGCGACCGCGGGCGCGTGCGAGGCGACCGCGCGCGCCGCGCCGCCGCCCGCCCCCGCCAGGTAGTGCAGCAGGTTCACTGCGAACTCGCGAACCACGGGCCGCTCCGGGCGGCACAGGTCGCGCGCCAGCCCCGCGCACAGCGCCGCGAGCCGCGTGCGAGGCGGCGTCGCCACCACCAGGTCCACGTTCGCGTCCTGCACGCACAGCTTGCAGAGCGCTTCGAGCGCTAGCCGCCTCGGGGAGAGCGGCGAGGAGGCGGCGGCGGCGGGCGGCGCGTCCCCCGCCACCGCCGCGGGGCACACCGCCCAGTGCAGCAGTCCGTCGAGCAGCGGCCGCGCCACCGCCTCCGGCTGGTGCTGCAGCTCGAGCCCGCCGGCGATGTTCGCGCAGCACACGAGCGCGTCCTCGCGCAGCGCCGCCAGCGTGTCCCACCACCACTCGGCGGCGCCGCGCAGACTGGAGCAGCACGCGGCGACGTCGCCGTCGTCGCGCGCGGCACGCTCGTAGGCGCGCGCGCGGGCCGCCCGCGGTGCGTGCTCGTGGTGCAGCAGCAGCAGCTTGCCGGCGAGCGCGAGGAACGCGCCGCTGCGGCTGAACTCCGCCTCGTTGCCCGGCACGAAGGTGAGCCCGCGCAGGATGTTGGAGAGCGCGACGCAGCGACGGGCGAGCGAGTCGCGCGTTTCCTCCACCAGGTTGAGGCTGGGCTCGTCGCGCGCGTAGCACTCGTCCTCGTAGTCGTCGAGCGTGCGGCGGCGCAGCACGCCCGCGGGGTCGCGCACCTGCAGCGCGGGCGCGCGCCGCTCCGGCTCCAGCTCCATCGGCTCCGCGGTGAGGTTGTCGCCGGCGGGGTCGGGCGGCGCGCGCGGGGGGCTCGCCGCCGCCGCCGCCGGGGGGGAGAGGGGCGCGCTCGTCGCGGCGGTGACCGGGCCGACCGCGGGCGCGGGAGGTGACGGGGCGCGCGACGGGGCCGCGGCGCCCCTCGCGCCCGGCAGCAGCCTGCAGAAGGGCAGGCGCGTGGCGTCGGTGCGCAGCGCGGTGATGGCGTGGTCGAGCGCGGGCGCGTCGCCGGCGAACCGCCACGGCTCGTCGTCGTCGTCCTCCGGCTCGGGCTGCAGGTGCGCCGGCGGCTCGTCCTCGGTGCGCAACGTGACCGGGTGCCGCCGTCGCGACTGCATCGTGTAGTTCTCCCCCGCCAACAGTCGGTCGGAGCGCGCGGGCAGGGCGGGCGGCGGGCGGCGGCGCGGCGGGGGGACGGGGGCGGGCGGGGCGCGCGGCGCGTACCACGGGCCCTCGTCGTCGGGCGGCGCGTCGAACACGTCCGACAACGCGCGTTCGAAGTGTTCTAATAGCAAGTCTAGCAGACCGGGCATGTGCTGCAGCCCGAAGTATCCTGAAACCAACGAACGATGAGATGAGTGACCGTGCAGCGGCGGCGATCGTCTTCCACCGGAAGATACGAAGTTGTATTTATTACCTATGCAGTTATCGTCAAAGAGCAGAATGTTGAGTATGTCGAGCGCCCAGCAGGTCTCCGCCAGCAGGCCCGACTTGAGCGCCATGACGATGCGCCACGCGTCCACGGGCGCCACGTCGGCCCGCGCTAACCGCCGCCGTTTCTCCGGCGCGGGCACGGCGCCCTCTATGCACTCCGCGGGGAATGTCAGTTCTCGTTTCAACGCACCGGGGCCGACCACGCCGCTACCCACCTAAAAGTATACAAAATAATTTTATATCACCATAACATTACAATTCAAACCATGGATCGAAGACGTAAATCCTGCCATTGTAGCCAATTGGTAGGATATTAATAGTTTATCCGATCCGGTGATCGTATACAAAAATCTACAATTCTAACGGTTTTCATTATTATACCATCGTTGTCACCTACTATCATCACCTCACAACCATATTTATGAGCAGCATTTTGGTGTTGGACCTTTGGATCATGTTATTGTGCTAAAACTCCAGTACCAGTAATAATCTTCTCTCCGCATCGTCAATGATCACAAGAACGGTCACACTCATTTGGTGTGTATATTTACCGAACTAGAAAAGTCCTACATAATAAGAGTAAGCGGTTATCGTAGCGTATACTGCTGGTATTGTTACCTTTTTGAAAAACCCTAACATAGTCCATGGTCTCTATATTATACATGCGAAAGTTCCTTTGGATGTTTGTTCCTGTTTCACACCAAAACCACTTAACGCTATGGGCTACTTTTTATCTAGTACTTAAAATAAGTATCAGGTATACCTGCGGCTGGTACTGTTGATGCGTCCAGTTGTGAGGGGTCTGCGCGCCGGGCTGCGGGCGCCAGGGCGCGGGCGCGGGTTGCGGTGCGCGCTGGAACCCCCCGCCCCACGTCTGCGGGAACCGGGCCCCGGGCGGCGCGCCCCCCGCCCCCGGCGCCCCTGCCCCCGCGTACCCCTCGCCCTTCGCGAAGTCGGGGTGCCGCCGCGGCGCGCCCGCCACGCCTCCGCCCACCACTGGGACCACGCCCGCTCCTTTGCCGCCGTACTGTTGACATACAAGACGAGCTCTAACGACCGCACCTTACAGATCCTTGTTCCCGCTCTGATGCTTCATCTTCTTACACCTTTAATTTGTTCATTTTAACTATCTTTGTGACGGTAAGAGCTGACCAGTCAGATGGGCGTTAAATTGATATCATTTGACTGACAGCACCAAATGACCAGACCGATGAGCTCTAAAATGCTATCATTGTGGTGTCTGGCAAACCACAGTTGCTCCGACCAGTACCAGACTGATGAGCGCTGAAATGTTATCAATTTGTACATTGTTCTGTTATGTTTGTGTACGTGTGACACTCACATTGCATGTCAGGATGCATTTTAGCACTCAATCAATGATCAGCAAGTACAGTCATCCATCAAACTATAAATTCTAATTTTTCCCGGTAACTGCAATGGTATCTGTAACGATGTGCAATGTCCACCATATGGGTATTCTACCTTGCAACCACCCACAGAACGCTGCATCATTTAATTTTTCCTAACCATAGGTCATAATATGAAGATAAGGAGCATCAGAAGCGGAAATACATCAACTTGTCTGCATCTAGTTCTGGGAATTACCTTTGTAAAATAACAAGTATTTTTGAATATGTAAAATAGGACACTGCGCGAGCTTGAGGCACAACAAGAGCACTACTCACAAAAATATATTCAAAGTAGGTACAATGCAGTCACGTCGATTTGCGTCTAGGATCGTCGAGACAAGCGGTACATACAAATCAAATGTTGTGTTACACTGGCCGTGCACCCAAATGTTCGACGTTCATGATAATTCTAACGAAAATCGGTCAAATGAATCGCAGTGTCAAGTTACCTGTGTTGTGATCGTTCGAGAGACATTGGACCGAATCGTGACGCGATATAAACAAAGCGACGATTTCGTTAACCTTACAGCTAAGCTAACAATGAACTGTGAGAATACAAAATGCATGCACAATGATTTATTTAGGGCCGTAGCACACTCGCTACTTCCGGCATCGGCGATCTGCGATTTTGCCACTATATCGATGTTTGGCCGCTGCATTTAGCTTAAAATCGCCGATCACCGATAGTAAAAGTAGAAAATGTGCTTTGGGCCTCAGTGACCAATGTTTTATCATCAAGCCACCACCACACACTCTTAACCATAACTTCCGTGTTTGAGTTTTGTTAAATTTAGAAGAGTGACGTCATAGTCACGACCGTCGCCGTTCAATTTCAACGGAACGATAAACTTTAAAGCCAATTAATCACACCGCAAGCCAAAAATTTTGTTAACAAAATAGTAGAAACAAATTATCAGTGATAGATAGCTTGTAATTCCTTCAAGCGAGTGATTATTATTCGAAATGAAGCCAAAACCACAGATGAAATGCCCTTGGGTCGATGATCGCCGCAGTATCTTCCTTCTGTTTACTGACAAATGACAGTAAAAGAAGAAACTCACGCTCAATCGCATATGGATTTGCACGAGAATACTATCTGTTTTATTAGTTACAATTTATTTTGTGTAATAGTACATTTTTATCAGGAAAATATATTATTTTTAATGCATAATTTACTGTTCGTACCGACATCGTAAAAGTGTATGTAAATGTCATGGCAGAAAAATATTTTAAATTATTCGTGTTCAGTTTGTGTCGGATGCGTTGTTTGGATCAAGTATGAGGATGAGAGCAACAATTACACTGAAAATAATGAAGTTATTGCAACTCACATTTCACAACTGAATAGGTGAATGGAACAAACATGTTATCTCTATTTATAAGTTATGTGCAAAAAGTGTTTCAAGATGAATGAACGAAACGAACGTTAAAGAACGAATGTTCTCTATTGTACAGGTAATAAAAAAAATCGAAAGTTAACATTACATCAATCATCTAAGTCTTATCAAGATGTATGTTTTAGTTATATTGTCGTGTAAAACGCAGTATGTTCAGTGTCTGAGAGAGTGCAAATGAGTATGTGAGCTCATATGAACTGTGATGTGTTTGAGCAAATCCAATATACGTAGAGCTGTGGCGTGGATCATCGCTCTGGCGGTGGGCGCGGGCGTGGGCGTGGGTGTGAGTATGGTTGGTACGAGTATCGCCAATGGGAAGCGGTGTGGAGTGCGTGGTACAAACGGGGCGTCCGTACGTAGGGGGGGCCCGGGGGGCCCGGGGCGCGGGGCGAGGGCGGCAGCGGCGCCACCAGCTGCCGAGCCAGCTGCGAGCTCATAAGGTTACCGCCGCTCGACATCTACACACCAACAGATTCACCGTCACGAGGGACTACTTCACCTATCATCATCACAGCCCGACAATGTCCACGGCAGGACATGCTCCTACTATTACACCGTATTTATAATGTTTCATTATACGACAGGATGCGTTTGGCCTTCATCTCACCTGGTTCCAAGTTGGAAGCGCACTTCACCCGGAATCCTCAACAGACTGAGGAACCGTCTATCCTAGCGCTAAATGTCCTGCAACTAAGGTAAACCGGTGGTAGTCCAGGAGGCCGACCAATCCAAGTACAAACTTATACCAGGGATATACTATATAGCCAGGGATCGAACCCGGGACCTCTGGGTCTGATACCGATGAAAACAGATGATCATCATTGGATGCTCCGGTCCTTGTAACGGGAGGGTGTCAGTATTTCCATTAGCCATTGCAGTGATAATACTGGGACTACACGTTTTTACCAATACAATCTCACTTTACCCATAGCAAGTGAGAAGCAAAGTACACCTGGGTCTGGGTGCAAAAAATAAACTGACCACCTACTGAGGTACTCCGCCATAAGATTCGTGTTATCAGACAGTGACAATAATGTCTGATAATTCAAAGTAAGTTCCCTTTAAACGATCAATATTACCGTAGTTATTCAAAATGGAAATGCGGTCACCTCCATCTGACATCCGAAAGGTTGGTAGGTCCACATGGTCCTACCAACCTTTCCTCAACCTAAACCTCAACCTCAACCTGTCCTAAACCATCCCAAAGAGTGCAATGGGAGAATAAGATCACCAATTACCTGGGTGGTGTTTTGTCTACCACCCTGAACATATTAAATGTATGCAGGTCAGATTTGAAGTCATTTTGTGTGTCAAGTAACTTAAAAATAGGATAATATAATATTTAGAAGCCTATTTATCCAGGTCATTTCCTGCCGACATATACTATACATATTCAAAGTATGCAGGTCAGGTTCGAAGTCATTTTGTTTGTCAAATAACATAATATTAAGAAGCCTATACGGTAAGACAATTACTGTATCACCTAGCACAGTGCAGCTGACCATATTTCACTCGGACAAGTAAGTTATGTTCAACGACTGAGTGCAACAAGTAAGCAATATGGAAACATACAATATTCCTTGCATTCCAAACATGCAGGACATTCTAATCTAGGGATTCTCACTACAATCATTCATATTTTTATTTTTCATACATAACAGCTACAGAAAAACCATTACAATATATTATCAGACACATATAGAATAGACGATACAACCATATAATAATACAACATTGGTATTGTAGTAAACAAATTGTAAAACAATTGTAATCTGATTAAGAAGGCCCAAACGTATATTGTCATTCGTTTCGAAATATTCGGTGTTCGGATAGAGATAATATGTGTGCCAGTGGTACGTTACATTTTTAAGACAGATAATCCTTTTATACATTCATAAATTCACTTGAATGGGACAGATGAATGACAAACACGATTATACGATTACCAAACAAACTAGTGTTACAGTAACAAGTCCAATGTTGCACTAAAAGAGGCCTCTTAGTCACAAGTTTTCCTCCACATCCATGTCCAAGCTTGGGAGATAGAAGGCAGTTATCAATAAAATAAAATTTTTGAGGCACAGAATATTTATGCACAAAATGGTAACTGCAATAATTTAATAATTATTGCATCTGTGATGCAATCTCCAAAGCCCGCCGCCAAACACAAAGGAAAAATTTGAAGTTCAGGTCTATCATATAATACCAATTCTCGTTTAGAACTGATTACGGTCAGGTGGTAGCTATACCATGTGTCGTAGAGTAGTCAGCGCTACTAAAACACATCAGTGGAGAAACTCTCAAACTAAAAGACCTCGCAATGTTACTTCGAGATATGTATAGTAACTAGACGAGTATAGTAAGTACCTCGATGGGGGGTTGGTTGTTGTGCGGCGGCTGGTTGGGGTGCGGCGGCGGCTGGTGCGGTGGATGCGGTGGATGCGGGGGGTGCGGCGGGCGGTAGTACTCGGGGTATTGCTGCGGAGGCGGCGGCGTCCCGGGGGGCGCCGCGCCGCGGTACGCGCCCCCGTACGCGCCGTACTGGTACTGATCCCCTCCGGCGCGGTACCCTCTGCACATCACATTACAACATTTACAATACTATATTTATAAATAAAATAATACGACCTTTTCCTCTTCAGGGATTCAAGGATTCACCTCTGGTCACTACTAAGTGCGTGGATCTTATGAGGATGATCGAATAGGGGGTAGTCAGAGGCACGTCCAAACTTACGCTCGGCACATGCCCACGGTTGGTACGTAGCAGCAAATAGTATTCAACACGTAACAGGTTGAAATCTAATCACTGCTTAGCGTAATACTAGCCATTGACATGTCATTCGTACTTTTGGTCCTAGGGACGTGTCGGTTTCCTCAAGATGTGACCTTCACCATCAGAGCATGTGAACACTATATCTATAATCTAAAATAGTCGTGTAGCCGACAGACTGAATTACAATAAACGCTCAGCCCACTAGAGATTCTAGATGCTTCAAATCTTGTGAAAATCCCAAGCTTGCGATTTATTGTATTATGTATTATGAACAACTATAAAAGTCGAAAGTTCTTTATAACACACCCTCAGGTTGAATGCTAGCTACTTACATATCGTTGGTATGTGCTTAACGTAAGATTGTACATCTCCTCTGACTGGCCTCTAGGCAACACTCAACAGATCCACGCTCTGAGAACCACAAGACCACTAGATCTCTGTGGTATAATGGTTCGCCCACATGTATCGAACCCAGAGGGCCGGGGTTCGATCCCCAGGAGGGTGCAAATTTGTGCTTGGTAGTTGGTGGTGGGGCATGTCTTAAGTCTGACTGGCTAGCTACCACAATCTTACCTAAGTATGACGCATTAAGAACAAAACTATTGAAGTGTATCGAGGGGAAAAGTTGTTTTTTTTTTTTTACTCAAAGCGTTCACTCATATCATGGCGACATCATTATTTACAGTCCAGCCATTTCTTCTTAAAATTAGATGATATATTAGATATTGGACATACCTGTCTCCATCGGGACCATATTGGGGGTAAACAGGCCTATTGGGTTGATAAGGAGATCCATATTCATATCCATATCCTTGTTGGTAACCTGAAAAGGCAAAATGATATTTACAATCTTTGCCTAACTGCTCGATAAAAAGCAACTACCCAAAATTTATAAATCACGCACTGTAATCATATATATCTGAGCTTAAAACAATAATTCCTAGATTATCAAAGCAAATCATATAACAGCAAAATACAAAGCGAGTAATGACTGAGAAAACAATAACACCAGCCCCGATATATTTACAAAACAAAAATCATGACTAAGCGTCTATAAGGTAACGAAATATATGAATAATGTTGGTTGTACATAATATAATACAATAAAGCTCATAAAAACAACATATACTCCAAAAAAACACATATTTGATTGTTTGGTGTTGCCAATTCACACACAATACAGAAATTGCGCGCGCTCTCTATTAGTTCAAGTTGCTTCATACCGTGCGAAACCTGTTCCCATCCCTTTACTGAACGTAAAACAGCCGAAGTCCCACAAACTTATCTGACCCGGTGGTGGGGGGAGGGGGGGGGGGGTCGCTTCAATCGATTTCACGCATAACTTTTGAAAGGTTTGACAGTTGTTACAATATGGCGTCCTTAACTCCAACTTCTTTGAAATGGCGTGTTATCGTTTTTTCGATTCTGCCAGTATGTAGGTAATGACGTTGTCATCTTGTGATTTGATCATGACCCTGTATAGTGTACAGTGTGTGGTACAATTCTAAAGCTGTCTTGATCTGATATCAATGGTATTTCTTACCCTAAGCCCTCTCGAAATGTTTCAGTAGCTTCCATTCGCTAGCCATTTTATGTGAGAATCACTTTTTACAATGCACGAATTGAACTGTATTTTTTTTAACACGTCTTTTTCTCACACTAGCATGCGTACAAATTCCAAATTGTTCGCCTGTTCGGAATCGCGACCAGCACGTAAGGAAAAAGCCAAGAACCTCAGGCTAGTTCTTAAGCTCGGTAATCAACGAACAAACCAAACACTTTCGATATGGTGCTTGGTGCGGGAAATACTTTCAATCTTGGGCGGTTCCACGTTCAATATCGGGGAGGGTAAGGTAAAGTGAACGTGCATAGTTAGGGTGATTAGGGTGTACCTGGGGGTCTGCGGGGCCCCGGCGGCTCGTCGAAGGGGTTAGAGGCGGCGAGGTTGTCGCCCCCCGGCCCGCCGCCTACAAACACGAGGTTATATACCACCCGGCAGTGAGGAACCACGCGGGAGGTACATAGGTACATCATTATTTGCTGTATTATCCTCCAATCGTTTTAAAATCACTCTCATGACCAATGACCCAAAAGGTCGACTGTTTTCATCTACTGGTTGACCGGTGAAGTGTCCAAATCAGATAGCATCACGGTTGACCCACGGCTTTAGGTACGCGTTTTACAATAATTGTTAAATTGAAGCATCAAAAGACATTGTGCATTCAAATATGTGAAATACGCCACTACATACAGGCAACATGTAACTAATAAGTATATTTAGAATTCATTGCTTAGATTTTCTAGATATATTTTTTCCATGTAGGTTGCCCAACTTACTGAACTTTACGAGCAACTTCAAAGCTCACTCAGTAAAGAAACCAATATGTAAAATCTTAGCATCGAATTTCGAATACACTGTTATTATTACTTACAACATGTTATGTATCAATTTTTGAATCCACGATGTGATTTGGTGCTACTATTTACCGTATTGTACGTATTTAACCCAATAGACGCATCATAATACAGTAGGACAACGCTAGGTGTTTAGTACTGACTAGGCACTTTGAACAAAAGGAAGATAATACAGCAATAGTCATCAGTTTTCCCCGCGGTATAATGTTAGAACAGAATGACAAGCTTCATTATAAAGTATGATTTGTTAGCGTTGTGATGTACCGTTCGGTGAGAGTTGTTAGGTACGTGATTGGATTAGTGAAAAACTGCACAAATAAACAAAACAAAGCACCACAGTGCGGTGGCCTTATCTGTGTGATGACAATACATGTACAATACATCAATCTGTATAAAAACATATAACATCTCCGGATTAAAAATACATATTAATTCTACCCTAAATAATCAAATTCGAGCCAACATCCTAGCTTTGTGCACACACAAAAAAATATTACAGCACATTAATTTCACACACAGCAACATTATGGATATATATTTTTTTGTAAATACAATACTTATGTTATGACAACACCCAACCACAGAACAAACATTTACATTCATCACACAAATGTTTGTACTGGGCGAGTGTCGAACCTACAACCTGCAGCTAATCACCTACAAATTTCAAGTAACTAGGACTTATGGTTTGCGCTGTACGTTGATAGTTAATTAGTCAGCCGGCGACACAACGATTACAAATATTTAGATGACTTTCGGTTAGTCGAGTAAATGATAGTACATTTTTCAGAAACCTCTCCCAACGTTAAATTCAAATATTAAAATGAAATTCAGATGACAGAATCAGATAAGATGGTGATAGCTAGTGGCTAGCTAGGCGGACTTAAGTCCTACCACCAACCAAACCAATTACAATATTGTAATCCCCTGGGCATCGAACCCGGGCCCCCTGGACATGACACCGGTGGCGGACCACTAGACCAGAGAGGCGGTAAAACGTCTAACGGGTAAACGGTAAGCGTGTATCACACAGCGGCCTTCGCCG
Source organism: Venusia cambrica (assembly GCA_951394065.1). Taxonomy (NCBI): domain Eukaryota; kingdom Metazoa; phylum Arthropoda; class Insecta; order Lepidoptera; family Geometridae; genus Venusia; species Venusia cambrica. Next base: position 6,955,441 of record OX596057.1, read on the forward strand.
CGCGGTTATTAAGGACAGCTCATGTACAACCACTCATCATTTCACTACTTTATTCAGCTTCACAATGGAGTGGGAAATACGATTTTAAATGAGCACGTTTAAGACTCTGTGTAGTTCTGTGGCCAGTCTGTGTGCCTAATAACTTGATACGCCTTGCCGCTCGGTTGGTAAGCTCTGACGTCAGCGCTATAGGTTGTGGGTTCGATTCCCACCCTCACAAACATTTGTGTGATGAACATTGATGTTTGTTCTGCGTATGCGTGTTGTTTTTGCATGATAAGTATGTATTTAAAAAAAGAATACAAGTAATCTATCCATAATCTTAGTTTGGGGATAGATGGCGCTGTGTTAAATGTCAAGTAATATTAATTGTTTAATTGTGCTATTCAAAACGATATAAAGAGCTATGATGCCAAGTGGGTATGGATGCATTGATCAGGAGGTTGTGGGTTCAAATCCAGTTGTGCACCAATATTACCAATTTTATCTGACAGTGAAGGGCAGATTGTGAGGATACAGACATTCCTAGAACCTAAAATCTGAATGGCATGTGTCACTGGCTAGTATTCCGCTAAGCGGAGATGGGCTTGCAACGTACGTTTGGACGTGCCTCTGACAAACCCTAGTTACCCTAGTAGATAGCTAAACCTCATAAGATCCACGCTCTAAATATTTATCAGAGATTGAGAGAGGATTCACCTCGAAGGGGAAAAGTCGTAAGACAATACTGTTTTACTTGTGCTATCTACTGGCTCGAATTATCTTCAGCTTGTCAATTAGACATAAATGTGCGAATAGGTATTTACAAGTGCCTAATGGGGTTCATCATAAGACCTCAACACATGCTCAAATTAGTTTCGATTGTTACTTCAAACATTCAGATAAAACTATACAGATATGTAATTGGTTAGATAGTTGAACATGCCCAATTTCTCCGCACATCACAAGCCAAGGATGAGTTCACTCAAACATACGCAATGGTTGTAGAATGCTTTTCGAAGTTGGACGATGAGATCGCAAGTGATTGATTACATGTCTTACCAGGATAATTTAAGGAACCTTGGGGTATGTACGTATGAGGGTTTTTGGTAAGTTGTATCTTCAAAACTCAACGTGGAATTCTCCAATACATACTATTATGTGGCTTATGTAGCTTATATTAGAACAGTCGTTTGTGAATTAACTATTTCCATATAAAATAAAATTATATCTTCTTCCTAACATAATTTTTAGGCGCAAACTTTGCTAAGTTAGAGTATAAATATATTCTTCAACGAATAAATCTAGCCAATACTTTTGTTATTACATATACTGTGTGTAGTGGCGAAATACACAATGTGTTTTCAGCTACAATTTACCAGAAAACCATCTCATACAAACTTACACCTGAGGTTACACTTTCAGCGAACGCGAACAACCTTTGCATATGTAATAAAATCGCCTGCAATATATGTATACACTTCATAATTTAAAAAAATAGGCTAAAACTTTTTTATACTTTTTTTGTACTAGAGCATGTGTCTAATGCGAGTTTTCTACTTGCTCCGTACCTACTCGAACGCGTTTGCGTTTACCGCGATTTGTATGAAAAATAGTACACACACTACTCGGTGAGTAAACGCGAAGTGAAAATCGATTGCAACTCGCACTAGTCACTCTGACATATATATCACAACTGAATACCAAATCAGTAACACATCTATTGCGGATAAAAATGATGACGTGTAAACATACAATAGCAGACGAGTGAGTGTGTGCACACGGGATTCGGTAAGTTATCGTGAGCGACACACACAGCACGTAAGGTCAGTTTACCTTGCGCGTGGTTGGGTTGCGGCGGGTACCCGGCGTACTGCGCCGGATACCCGTCCATGGGAGCGCCGCCGGCCGGCGCGCCGCTCGGGAATGATTCTTGGGAATTGGATGACCCTGCAACGGAACCCACACGTTTCACTATCGCATGTGATAGCTCGCATTACGAGAAACGGGAACGTAATACGACACCCTTTGCCATTTGTGTGTATTGTCATTTGCTTGTAACGTTGTACGAGACTTGCATATTCATTAGTATTTATTCGTGTCTCAAATAACGAAGAATCATCTAAAAACAATATACAAAGACGTCTGTTAGCCGACGGGAGCTTCAAATACTTTTTTTGAAAAAAAAACCCGCCTAAGATTTTTTGAAGTGAAAACTTCTTTAGGCGCTTTAAGCACTTTTTTGGTGAACAAAGAGCGTGAAACTCGTGTCATTATTTTTAAATTATTTTATAAAGTAGTGTTAATAATCAAGGATTGAATTTTAAATTGCTCACTAACACTTCTTTACCAATCAAAAATAATAATCTAATAGCTCCACGATACAATTCACAAGTTACTTAGTTTTCACTTCTATCGGCAGTCCCCAAAATATATAATTTGCTTTTGACCTCGAATCTTGATAATGCAAGGATAAGGTCTACGATGTACAAGGTGTATATTAACTCTGTTCTTTCAAGTTTCTTCAAGCGTGCTGCCACATCTTTACTTGTTTTTCAAGTGAGTTGGTGGCTCAAACGGTTGGCTATCATCAATATAAAAAAATGGCAAAATCAGATGGAGAAGATAATGATCGATAGAAAGGCCACTGTATTCACCTGCACTGGTAGTGTTGTTCGACTTTCCGCTCTTTTTTTTCGTGGAGGCCTCCACTTGATTGATAATCGGCTGCGGGTCGATGCCGCCTCGGTCGAAGTGGCATTCGTACGCGAGCAGGTTCTTCGTGTAATGCTTGCGGAGCGTGTACGCCGCGGAGGAGGACGCGCCGATGCCGAGCAGACCCGCGATGTCCTTCCACGTTTTGTTTTTTGTCACCTGAAACGAGGTTACGCACCGATCAAATGCAGAATTCGTGCGGGAGGTCTTCACAATATGGATGTGGGGTGACAAGTATAGCTGTTCTCAAATCGGAAAGTCTTATCGGAACGAATTCGGAAATAAAAAAATACATGGTTAGAGAATAGCGTTGAAATCTATCGGAATCTAAGATCCGACATAAAGTGATGTTTCCGATTGAGAATCGCTATACAGGGCCCTTATTGGGTAAGTCTACTGGTAATCAACATCGCCTTCATTTTTGACATTTGAAACCTAGCCCAGACTTCAATTGTCACTTTTTCTTGATTTTTGACAAATTCAGACTGTTTGAGAGTGACGCCAGTTGTACAATACCTCGTGTTTGCGTAAATAGTGCTAGGTATCAGGGTTCGGGCTTGTTATCAGGGAGGCATGATAGCCATTTGGCTAAAAGGTTTAACATGATATTTTTGTTGGATAGGTAGGATACGCCAGCAAGGCCAGAGAGATGGATGGATTGTGTGAAGGACATAGGCATGAAAGGCGTGATTGATATGGACAGGAGAATGAAGATTAAAGGTTTCACACCGAGTTTAAGCACAAAAGGTATCACTAATCAGTTCGAGAGATAAAACACAACATGCGAAATGAGCACACCATGATATCGCGAATCGGTGGAGACACGTCTGTCGGCGAGTACATCCCGCGCTGCACAGCTCCGCTCCGCGCTCAATGATAAAAATGTATTAACCGTCGTTAAAGGCGCGGCGGTTTTACGGCGCCCGCGCACATAAAGCGCAGTATGCACTCACATAAATCGTAGATGAAGTCTTATTAGTCTCAGATGAGAGCGCTGGCTGTACTCGACGGTACAAATGTTTACAAACGCTCACGTCGGGATTCAAATACTCGCGATCCCACCGTGCGTCCTTAGCGTTCGTTTAGCGCTCGACTTCAAGCGCGGCTAATGGTGGAATAGAAACCGATTTGTAGTGAAATCTCCATTTTACAGTCGAGCGAACTGCCTCAGGATAAGGTAAGTTATTTGCGGATACTCGTTTGAATGAAAAGTAAGTGCTATTTGCATCTACGAACGCTACAAAGTTGCAGTTCTATATGCAGTGCGTTTTGTAAGCAACCGTACTCACTAACGCGACGCGAAGTAAAAACCTTGACATATTTCTGATAAAACTTGGATCGGAATTACTTGTATTGTTATACTTCTACTTGGTGCGCCTGCTAATGTGGCACGTACAAATATGTGAGTTATTTCTACGTGTTTAAACCTTCGTGATTACAAGAAGGTTCAACTGTACCGCTCTCCCATACAAACGTAGTTTGTCGTTTCATTCAAAATAGCTTATTCTATTAATATGAAACTTTGTATTATTTATATTTTGTATAACTTTGTATTTAGGTATTATTAGATAGGGATAATCTAAGTTTGCAGCGCTTTACTTTGTCTTAAATCATAATAAAATAATAAGGTGATAGGAAATCAATAATTCTAATCTCAACGATATTATTGGTTAGTGGTCCACGATCTTGCCTAAGTCTGTCGTCATAACAACAATTCTAAATTGCTGTGTTCCAACATTAATAGGTAACGCAGATAGTTCTTCAGTCTGTGAAAGATTCCAAAAAAGTGCACACTTGAAGGCCAAGCGCTTCCCCGACATACAATAAAAAAAACTTCCACCTTCGACCTTGTAACTTGATTATGATTCGACACACGGGTATTAATCTATTTCACCAATATTTATCCCGACATTTCGGCGGGGTAGCAACATAATGTGTTCTAATCGCGAAAGTTTTTTATTTATATACATCGCTTCTCTTTTGTTATAGCACTGTTCGTTGCTTCTCTTTCACCTTAGTTTTTAGTATTTTAACGACACATCAAAGCATGCTGTGTTCACTGTTTTCAGAGACTACGCCGCCGTTATGTTATAAGTTTATTATAGCGTACAAGAATATTTAAATGACCATTTTTAAAATTAAGTTGATTTATGTATTTGGTTTAAGTAGTCTATGTTATTGATTTTATTTAGTTTGTGTTATGTTGTGTTAGGAGTTTAGTTGTTTATCAATTTCAATTTATTCATTCTGTATTTTTTCTGTTTTAAAGACATCTACATATATTTAGAATTTAATACCCAAATTTTGCATGCCAATGTAGTTGGTCAAAATATGTGAAACATCATTATTTAAGAAAAAGAACCTGTACCAACCATATTTCTAGCAAAAAAATAAACTTTGACTTTGACCAAGTTACACTGTCCTGTTTGTTGAGGTCAGCGTGAGTTTCAATTTGAGATATAAAAAAAAAACTGTCTTACCTCGACGAATCCCCCTCGATCCCGCACCAGCAGATACAGGCGGTAGAGGTCCAACGGCTGTTTGCTGATGGTGGGGCAGGCGGCGATGGGCGTCCGCCGCTCCTCCATGAACGCCAACAGACGCTCCACCCACCCGCGGCGCTCCGGCGCGTCGTCCATCTCGTACAGCTTGCCCAGCGAGTCCGACTTCTGGCGCACACACGCAACATCATACACTGTTCTGTGCGACCCCTGCCCTCGCGCGACGGGATATCTCGCGAGAGCACGTCGCATCTCGCACACGCAACATCACTTCGAGCATGCGAGATGAAGACCAAGTGCTTACCCGTCAAACAATCATAATTAAAAAAAGAAACAAAAAAAAAAAACTAGACCGCTGCGTTTTTCAGTTCAAAATTCTACCAAAAGTATGTTGGATGTTTCTCTTTATTAAGAGCAGATTAGCAGTATGAATAGTAAGTTGGACGGGCACGCATTAGTTATATCGACTGAGCTATTAGGCGACAACTCTTGATAATTGTTGGCTAAGAGAAGTGACACAAGTAAGTAAAATGAGAAGACTTGTTTGAACCGCTAATAGTTGTAAAATCTGTGTGGTCAAATATATACTGTCAAATCTCGACGCCTATCTAATTATTATTCAGCTATAAAAACAATAATAACACATCTGAGATACGGTGTATTAGAAAATGTTAATATCCACAAAGGTTCATGCTTATTTCGGTATCAAATTGTCACAAAAGTAAATAATTATCGCAGTCCCCTAAAGTTTTACAGACAAGATGGATTGGCAGGTGGACAGGTGTGTCAGAATAGGGGGGGATGTGTTATTATTGTTTCCGTGTACTACTTGAGCGAACAATTAAATGTTCGCGTACTTATGTGTAGAGAACACGAGCCATTTGAGTGTACAGTAAATAGGTAAAGCCGTGTATAGTTATGACGTTATGATGAAATGTGCATTACCGGGCCTGACGAAGAGTCTCCGCGTCGTTTCCTTTGGTTATCCTAGAATCAGAATTTTTGGGTAATGTATTGCGTGTACTCGCGCACAAGTCTGCTACGTCATGCTTTCGTCAGCCCCGCTTCGACAAAAACTCCTTATTTTTACAAATCAATACATTTAAATGGCAAGTCATTCGATGTACTTTATTTATATTTTTAAGTATTTGGTCAGCAAGAAAGATCCGCTAAAAAGTTATTTTGGTATACAAAACGAACATATGGCGGATACGTCAGTTGCTTGTTAGGTTTTGCACCCAGAAACACCTTGCTGTTTAATTCACTTTGCTTGCTGACAAAATACATTTTGGAATCAACCATAAGATAAATAGAGAGAAAGTTTAGGTGATCACAATACAAATTAACATGCGTTTGAAGTATGAAATATGGGGAAACATTTATAGAAGTATGACAAGAATAAGGAGTTTTCACTGCACTACATTACTTTTCTACACTATGGCATCGTCTTATATTCATACATTTTACATCTAGCGTGCAATTTATGCACGGCGTACTTACGTTTCATGCTCTATTTAAACGGACAAATAGCAATTTTACATATCAGATATCACGGGGCGAACAGAGGTATAAAACCAATTCGGCGCGAAACTAAATTATATGCATGAAATAAAAGCTTAATCACTAGAGTTGCTATTGCTACCTGATGTTCATTTATAAATTCCTGCTACCGAAGCAGTTTCGTTTGGTTGTTTCCGTTCTAAAGCAGTAGTCCAACACCAAAAAAAGAAAAGTGTAGCGTAAAGCGGAAATAATCTGATGCTTCAAGCTTTGGATGCTTCGTTTTGTAACGATGCAATTTTCGAATGGCCGAGTATTTTCGTTGTCGCCGAAATCAATGTATGCTTTCGATATGACGCGTAGAAAAGGTCTACCATGCAGCTTGCAACACAACATTGGTTACGTGAAATATTATTCGTTCGAGCACTACACATGCTTATGATTTTTAACTTGATATAAACCTTTGATCTGTAGGACTCCGGCGGTATGTGACTGTTAAATACCTGAAAATACATGATAAAATGCAATGCTTCCCTTCTTCAGCGCAGTGTCTGAGGTCTCAATTTACTAACTATTTCATGATATCTTGGCACTAATGCAGACACAATTTAAGTGAATTATAATTTTCCATACTTTACTAATGATCTGCAGTACAAAAAAGGGTATCAGTCGACTAAAAACACCTCAGCACTATACAAATTGAAGAATTTAAACGAACCGTCAGTTCGGAAGTTACAAATGTTCCCACATAAGTTAATATTTACAACATTACACATACTATATGAACACTATATACAGGCGTACATCCTTGTAACAAACAACCCGACACGACCCTAGGGAGTACTAATGTAACATGCTAATATGTTATCTACAAAAGCCATAGGTGTGGTGCGTCTGTCTCACCCACAAAGTGACACTACATTACAATTCCCATTTGGGTAAAGGATTGAGTCACACCAAACATTTGTTGTGAATAAATGAGTACCAGGGTGACATGGGATGAGTGAAATGCAATCAAACAACTAAAGGGGGGTACGAGTCTTGCATAGAAGAACGGCTGGCCTAAGTACCAGGATGGCATAAGTTGAGAGATGCGCTCACCGAACTAGAGGGGTTTCGCATGTCTCGTATTGAAGAACGGCTGGCTTTGATACCAGGATGACATAAGCGGAGAGCGCTCATAGAACTGGGGGGCTCGTACTTGTTTTGCATAGATGAACCAGGATGACATAAGATGAGAGTGACGCTCACAGAACTAGAGGGGACTTGTTCTCGAGACGAACGGCTGGCCCAAGTACCAGGACAGCATGAGATGACAGATGCACTCACAGGACTAGAAGGTGGGCGCGGCCAGGGCGACGGCGCGCCCTCGTACTCGTCGTGCATGGAGGAATGGCTGGCGCCGCCGGGGGACGGCGACGGCGCGGCGCTGCCGTACTCCTTGCGCGACCCCTTGCCGGACCCTGACGCGCACGTGTCTTCGCCTGATGCTGTTGACAATACATTACATTATCAGTTATGGCATGCAAAAGTCGAAGAAGTAGGATAACAGGAGTAGAGCAATATCTTCTCAAAGTATAAATCATGAGGTAACAGGTACATCTTCAAGCAAGCGAGTGGCTCTTGGGGAAACGCACGTCCAAAAGTAGACGTTTAAACTGTTGTCGTGATGTGTGCCAGTAATAAGATATGCACGTCCACATTTGTTTTATCTCCGACTCTTCGAGTCATGAACGGATAAGTCCAATGATAAGTCCGAAATGAAAACTTATACCGTTCACTATAATTTATGCGAACGTTATACGCCAAATCACCCAGACCTGATTTATACAGCCAGGTCTGAGACCGGAGGAAGTGACAGCATTAAATCGTGTTACCGAAGAACGGTTATTAAGACTAACCTTGCGAAATGGTTTCCGCTCTTATTGAAGTCACGACCCAAGCTGAGCGCTTATAGATTCGGTACATTAAATAGTAGGTAGGTATTTTATACTCAAAGCTTGAGCAGAGGTCACCAACCAACCGCGACCTTACGATTGTTTGACCCACTTAGTTTCGAACCTAGACAGTGTCTAGACAAACTTCCTCAACTTGGGAATAGTAAACCTAGGCTGGACTTTGGATAAGACTTGTTCTATTCAATAATGCACATCAAGGGGTGATTATGACAATTCCCCAATTGCCCCCTTCGAAATGATTTGGCTCATTTCCTGCAATGGACTTTTTCGTCCTTTAATTGAAATTGACTGCAAGATCTTTAGTCAGGCAGACTTAAACAAAGTCACCAACTAAACCAAGCACATATTTTACCCCCCTGGGGGTCGAACCCGGGACCTCTGGATCTGATCTGATACCAATGGGCGAACCCCTAGACCACGGAGGCGGTTTAATTAAACGGTGTTGTATATCACCTGCTGATGCGTTGCTGAGCGTGCTCTGCTGGCTGCCCTCGTCGAGAGGCGCGCCGTCGGGCCCCGTGGTGACGAGCGCGGTGGCGGGGGCGGCGGGACCGTTGTCGTGGGGCTCGCCCGGCGCCGTGGGGGGAGGCATCGCGCCCTCGGGCATGGGCCCGCCAGGCGCGCCCGGGGGCCCCATGTGTCGACCGCCCATCTGCTGCTGGAATACGGGACGAGAACAAACAATCAGTACAACTGGAAATGGACGAAAAATGCCAAGGCGGCTCGAGAGCTAACGTCCTTGAAATGTCATAAAGCCTTCTTAACATTGGCGGTAATTCAAGTGTAACTGCGCGGGGTCAGCTAGTAGCAGTAGTATATACAGGGTAAAGTGGTAAAAGGTGTGACATGATATTACCTTCATTGGAGGAGGTTGGTAATGCTGAGGCGGATGCGGCGGGGGCGGCCGGTAGCCGCCGTAAGGGTAAGGATGATGATTTCTCGGATAGACGTAGGGCTGCGGCGGGTAGTGAGGGGATTTGTACGCCGCGTGGTGTCCGTAGGGCTGCGCCACCATCGCGCCGGGCGGCGGGGCGCCGGGCGCGGGCCCCGGCGGCGGCTGCCCGCCCGGCGCGCCCGGCCGCGGCGGTCCGCTGCCGTCCGGCAACGACGACGATGTTCGCGGCGGCATCGATACGTTCTGAGTGCCTGCAAGTAAACAAACAATATCTCAAACTCCGTCCTACATATCGTTACTATTTGCGTTCATTACCAGCTGATAACGTTCATATGGTAAATATAAACTACGCGATGATCCAAGTAAATAAACAAAGCCTATTATCTAATCAAAACTAGCAAGCCAGCACCCGCATAACATTGTAAGCGCGGGCGTGCCTAATCGCTGTTCCATAGTAACATGAGCGAAACATTAATTATTCAAAGCTACGTTTAGTGCTAGTGGTTAGGTGTTTCAATGAAATCGCGTACGATAGTGCAAGCGGTAAACATTAGAGAGTGTGATCGATCGCGAAGGCTCGGTTCGCAGTTCGCACACACAATTTGAATAACACAGTTAACGAGGTCTCGCCTGAGCCGCGCTGGGCTGCCGGGCTCGTATCTCTATCAGTCGAGGGCGGCGCGGAGAGACGCATCCGATCACTTTCGTTTTCCGTAGGCACGTGAGCAGCATGCGCCGCTAGTCTGCGAATTCTCGCTGCACTTTATTACATCCGTATATGTGCAAACGACATGCACGCAACGCATTGACCGAGGCCGAGATACGAACGGCAGTGATTTGCGACGACGAAAGTGGAATTGCAGCTTTTATGTGGGTCGATTTGACTCTGTTATGTTAGTGTTGCGTGTAATCGATCCACAAGTGCTATAGGGTTCAGTTTATATATGCATATTTCGGAAAGGTATCTTTCTCTCGGAGAATCCGCGCATTCTGCGATACCTAGAAGGTAGCGGCCTGATCGAGTGTGGTCATCGTAACACGTGGTCCGTCAGTTTAATCTCATCGGTCGGGTATTATCGTGCCATTATATTGTGTCGGCGATCAGACAGCTAACAGACGGCTAGGCGCCGGTGAATCATAGATAACGACGTGGAGCGACACGCGCCCACCTCTATATATCTATTTGTTTACGGCGACCTTTAATGAGTGAAGCGCCACGGTAATGGGGTCGTCCGTCCCGACCCGGCCCACATCCGACGACGACGCACGTCTCCTAAAAATAGCGCATCACGAGACTATCTATATGTTGACGTACTTTCATGAAGCGATAGCTATCCCTATATATATCATTCTTTACTGCACATTGCACTTGACATCAACCAACGATGTGGTATTTTAAAGTTTGATGTTACTTGCTCTCATCCGATTACAAAGTTTTCGGCATCTTATTATCAAATAGCAATAGCTGTTTTCATATCATCTACGTCAGAATGACTAGGTACTTTAAATTAGACTCGCAGCATAGTTCTCAGGTATTTCATCTGAGGATTGTCACGCAGCTGTTTCTCGATAACTTAATCACGAAGACATATCTACTGTACAATGATATTGGTCACTGGACACGTGTGAGACTTGAAGAGCCGCCGCCATAGGAGTCTGAGATAGTTTTTAAACGACTATTACTAAATGCAGTATCCGGGACCGAAGGCGTGCTCTCGTCATCACCAAATCAACATGATTATCGGACAATCAGATGAACAAACATCAAAAACATAGAGCCCAGGATACCTTCGGATCGCGAGCCACACGCCATACCACTAAACCACGGCGGTGCCGCCATTATCCTGTTGAAGTTTTAGTATGAAACCAGATTATAAGTGGTTATAGTAGTTGAAATAACCTAGATGGTAGAGTTGTGTTCTTGGTAGATAACTACTCGTAGCTCGAGTCAAGGGCAGCACCCGTCGCCACTCGGCCGTACGCGTAACGCAACGCAGAGCCGAGGCCTTTACTTTCCCAGCAGGCGATATCACAACCACGGCACGTAACCAATGTAACCTTTCGGTTACCTCAGATGTTTCGCTTCACACATTTTACAAACAGAATTCGTTATATTAAAAAGGCTATCATTTAAACGGTCAGCAATTAAATATGTTTTCAGGTCAGCTTTAAAATGTATTTTATCAGCAAACAAAGCAAATGAAAAAAAAAATAGCAAGGAGATAGGTGTTTCAGACGTACATATCTACTCCGCCATAAGATTGGAACTATCAGGCCGTGATACACGACTATTATGCTGTCTTTGCATGCCCATACATACATATATTGCGTAACTTTTAAGAAAAAATAAATCACTGACCTCACATAAAAAAATAAAAACGATGATCTATCTCTTTTGATTTTGTAAGTCTGAAATAAAATGTTTTTTTTTAATGGCGACAGAAAGAATCTGCGAGCTAAGTAAGTATGCATGCAATGCACTCATTATCTGTACTGTACTGGCATAGTAGCATAGTCTAATGTGAGTTGAATCAAAGCATTCCTATGGGATTATTCCATATTGGGAATGCGGTGTTGGCAAGACCGCTAGGCTTGCGAGCAATGTGGGTAAGCTCCAACCACGTAAGCTCACACCAACCAATATTGGTCACTTGTAGCTGCAGATGCATTCCGCGAATTTGATCGCAGGCCGCCCACGCGCTAACAAACCAGACCGACACCACAAACGACGCGATCGCCGCCAATGATCCAAATGAGATAGACCTTCGAGCTGCGACGGAGAGCGGTCCGGTTACCGACGGGATCGCAGCGAGGTTGACCACTACACGTATTAATTGTCTGCGTCTGAATCCAATTTATCAAAAACAACATTCAGCTTCGGCAGTGAATGTCAACTTCACGGAATGATAAGCGTATTATTACGGCTTGATTGGGTATCTTTCGGATTTTATATTTACGAAATTGAGCGACCAGATGGAAACCTATTGTTTTCGTATCGTTTTGCATTATTGGATTCGAATTATTATATAAAGTTACTAGCTTCGCTCTCGACAATATCGGTGCTAAAGTTCAGCTGAATCAGTTCAGCGTGAACGAGCAACAAAGAACGAATCGGAAATCCCCATGCCACGGGAACTGATTTATGGGATGTAAAGTAGTAGTTTTGTAATACAGAAGGAACAAACATGCAAACAATCGATTTTCAAACATTAGTGTGATTCGTATTACCCTCAGTTTCTGAATAATAAAACTTGTTACCAGACACAAAAACGCTCGAGTTGAATGGAGCTTATTTACTAAAAGAGAGACAAATAGACAAATATTGTCCCGCAGCGGGCAGCAACGTTTATAAACAGAATAGAACAATAACGTTAACAAGAGCGGCCTAGTTGAGACAAACGGCGTCACGGCGTCACGACGTCGCCGACGTTTGTCGTCCCATTTGTGTTGATCACCACCGACATTACCGTATGGAGTCGAGCTCTACCCATACCCACCGGCACCTTATAAACCAACATTCGTATACGTATAGGAATGGAACTCGTTGCAATTTTGTTTTTACGCATCAATAATCAAATCTTCAAATGCCTATTAACTCTCTTTTTGAAGGTTTGTAGGTCGTACGTAACTGGCCTGCCCAGAAAATACCTATTAACTCTCTTTTTGAAGGTTTGTACGTAACTGGCCTTCCCAGAAAATGCTTATTAACTCTCTTTTTGAAGGTTTGTAGGTCGTACATAACTGGCCTACCCAGAAAATACCTATTAACTCTCTTTTTGAAGGTTTATACGTAACTGGCCTTCCCAGAAAATGCTTATTAACTCTCTTTTTGAAGGTTTGTAGGTCGTACGTAACTGGCCTACCCAGAAAATACCTATTAACTCTCTTTTTGAAGGTGTGTACGTAACTGGCCTTCCCAGAAAATGCTTATTAACTCTCTTTTTGAAGGTTTGAAGGTCGTACGTAACTGTCCTTCCAAGATAAAGCCTATCAACTCTCTTTTTGAAGGTTTGTACGTAACTGTCCTTCCCAGAAAATGCCTATTATCCCTTTTTTTGAAGGTCTAGAAAATCGGACGCTGGCAGCCGATTCCGTAATGCAGTGCGCATTATAAATGATTGTTGATAGCGCTTAGTCCTAATAAATGGATATATCTACCAGATGTGGATGATAGTTATGAGATGTTGTTTGTCTGAAATGTATACTATGGAGCGGTGACGGCGGAATAAAGTCATGAATCACAATAGAAAATAAGTTTTACAAATAAAAAATTGAAGCTATACCTTTGACAATGTAATAAATACCGTGAAACAAACTAAAATACGTCTTCGTCGTCGCATCTTACATGACTTATCTAGAAAATAAGTAAAACTACCTCATTATACCTATATTAATAACAATTTTCAATGAGAACTCGCATCAATTCATGAGGATAACCAAAAAACCAAAAGAACATAATAATCGGATTAAACTTATGATAATTGAAGTCACTAATAGCTACGATAATGGCACCACGGATTAATCATTGTTATGGGAAAAATAAACAAATCGTTGGCTAAATCCCTATCATCACTGAATGGTGCAAAAATGGGGTGGCACTTGGCAGATACATTTCCGTTTGTCGAGGTTACTTATGGATTTGTCAGGGGAAGGTTTGTAGGCACTTACGTTTGTTGAATGCGTATAGTAAAACCGGGATGTCTGAGCAAGGTTAGGGAAAGAATGTCCGCACCATTAGCCGAGGGGGCAGACGAGAACGGGGTGAATGGGCTGTCGAACCCTCCGCCGACCTTGACTTCAAGAGATTTATCACTTTTCCGGGGTAATCTGAATACAATTAGGCGATGGGCAGCGAGAGGGACCACAGTTACGCAACAGGTCCCTATTTTTTAAATCTGACTGTGCCAAAATGTAAATTGGAGGCACCAACTTTGATAGAGCAAGCAAAAACCACAAATACATACCTCTCATAGGTAGTTCTTGAGTGAGAATCATGGTACGCTCAGTTCTCAACGCTGCAAAAGTATTAACAGGCTATACCTCAGATGAGCAAGTCAACGCAACTTTATTTTAGTTTCGAACTAAGATTAAGTAATAATAAAGGTGACATTGCTGTGCGCTCAACCACGGCGCTTATGACCACCAGATGACAGAAATATGCGCGTATTTCTACGTTTTGGTTTTTACGGTAAAACAAACATGAATTTTGAAACTCGAAAACACAGACCGTCTGCTGTGTTTATTTACTGTACAAAGTTTCAAGCCCTAATTGGCTAAAATAATTTATTGAATGGCGAACATTTTTGGTACAAATTAGAGTCAACTTTGTTTTTTTTTTCTATAGAGAAAATTTTATGTAATCGCGTTTTCGAAACGCAAACGTTCTAGCGTCTATCCTGAACTATAACATATATTAATTTCAAAGTAAATGCTACAGTATTTTGGAAGATATGATTGCTGAAGCTAAGCCATTTCACATATCATAGACTCTTAACAGTAACCAGCATCCAGGAGAGAGATATACCTACGTTTATATTTGAAAATAAATTGTATTTACGAGTACAAGGGGAATTGCTGGAGGAGAACACCATAAATATTATAAACGACCTCATCGATCCGTGAACAAACAAAAATAATTCATAATAAAACAGGTTAAATGGTTTACGTGAAACTCAAAACAAACATTATAACGATGGGGCAAAAAAGTGCTGTTCCTTCCTCTTTTTTAAACGAACAAGGTCAACGTCCTTATCAAGGACGGGCAGGCATGTGGCATGCTGGCATTATTATTACATTTGAAGGAAGAATTGAAAGAAAAAGAGCCGGATTGCGGAAACACCGTTCCGAACTCACGTCAACAATGTTTACATGCCTATGACGTATTCACATAGACCCCAGTTCGACTATGTAAAGAAGGTTTTATTCATGATCGGCTAACATGACAATCAATAAATGTATATTTATTATTTGTCATGTATATTTTTGTAAAGCCTCACGTAAATATTGCACGACAGGACATTCATTTCACACATCACCATCTAGCACCCTACGCAAAGATTGCAAAATGGAAAAATACGGATAGAAAACGATTATACTTCTTGAATATGAACCCAAACGCAGAACAAACTTTTATATTCACAGTGTTTTGTTACAATATTATTTTATACAGCAGGAGCAGAAGGCAGAACACCTACCAACTGAAATGCGAGTCAAGTTATTAAAAACTGCTGCCTCAAACATAAATAGTGCTGGAACTTAAGAAGCGTTCCTGGGTCGTAGCTACCGCTCATTGTGTAACTAAATATAAGGTTTTCAAACGTCACGAACTCGCGAAGAAACAGAGGTTGCATTCGAGGCACAGAGTCTTTCTTATCTTTAGTTGATGGCATTCCACTGCTCGGTCTCCGATACGCACGACGGACGACTGCGAAACGCTTTTAGCGCCCGTATACTGCACGGCCATGGCACGTTCAAAGTAAAAACCACTCTGACTCACAGTTGTGCAGTTGAAAATGCGATAGCAAACAGCGACAGCACACTTTGCGCAAAAGAAACCTTATTGGTCGAAAATTAAAGTCGTTTTGGAAAGTCACGCAGTATGCGGGCACCGAACAATACGCAATTCACCTTCGAGCGCTTCGGGTTGCGGTACTGCGGCTTCATTGTGTTGAACTAACTCGCATTGGAAACGAGCACAATGCGGTCGATATTACTATTACATTTTTATTTACTTACGGATCGATAAGAAAATATTATTCGACAGTGATGCGACGATAATGGCGAGCTTATTTTATCTTTGCTACAAAACGCATAGCACTAAAAGAACTCCACATGTTACCGAAGGTATCACGGGCCAATTGTAAAGAACAATCGGTGATTCATCTAGTATTCTCAAGATACCGAGTATCTTTCCTCAATCACGGCCTATGATTTTCTAACGTGGGACTTCACATAGCTCGGTGTTTGTCGAGAGTCGAGAAGACCGACGAGCCGATGCGTTGACGTCATAGACACATGTAAACCTTCTACCAGAGCGAGTGTTCGCGACAAGCAACGGATAGAAATAGTGTACATCGCTCGCTTTAAAGGCATCGCACAAGATTGTATAGGCGCGAGAGCTGTATTGGACAGGGCGGTACGTTCCGACGATCGTCGCATAGGAGGCATAGAGCGAGGGTGTATTGCGGTCATATAACCGGTATTCGAGTGGAGCGGCGCAGGCACTGCTCAGCTCAGCCGGTCGGTCCGCAGTCCAATGTTTTGAGAAAGCCACGTTCGGAAATCGTTGACGTTGCTAACAAAACACGATTGCATTTGCGGTTTGCCATTCGTTACAGTACAGCCGGTTTTACGCAAAATATTGGTTATTATGTCAATCGGTCAAGGGATTAAAATAGTTTTTACTGACAATTTTGTTAAACTGTATTACCATTAATGTCCAATGCTGAACAGAGCCATCTACGAAATTTGGAAGGCTTTGCCATAATTTGGATTGGCGATTGCAGTAAAAGTATATTTTTATTTTTTATTGTGCGACGTTGAAGAATGAAGTGCTTGGGCCTTCATCTTACTGATTTTCAAGTTATGATAAGGCCGAAGAAGGTGGAAGCGCACATCAACCGGAATCCTCAACAAACTGAGGAACAGGCTATCTAACCTCTAAATGGCGGAACACACCAATTTAAGAATTGTTGTTATTAACTTAAACTAAGTCCTACCACCAACCAAAAAAGATGGAGAAGAAAGAAGCTGCTGCCCTTATTCTGGTGAGATCCCTTGGTCGGCTTTTACGACTTCCGCGAGCTGAGTCAGAGGCTACTTCCTATGCACGCATAAACATTACAATAATTGTCAGTTACCCGCAGATGAGTCACAAAAGCAACTGGAAACATCACCTATTTCATTCAAGCTCAGAGACGATAAACATTCAACATTAAAAACAACATACCTACATAAGTTAAGTACCCATCTAATACATAATGCACGTGCCTTTTCAAACCATCACAGTTGAAAAGTACATAAGATGCGACGGTCTCGGTCTGTGGGTGAACTTGTCAAGGTCATTTCGAGGGAAACCCGAGGGTGTTATGTAATACCTTTACATTTGGATTGAGAGCGCATTTGTGTGTCTACGGAACTTATCTTACAGATTGTTTGCATTATCATGTGAAGCATGGTTTATGATTTGATTTTTGCTATGTTCTGCGCTCTGCTATGTTGTAAGCCAAAAGTCCATTTTGGAGTAGGTATAGGTACAGGTATAGGAAGTCACATGCGCATATTTTGTGGTACATTAACAAGACCAGATCTTTTATTGGTCGTAAGTGCACCGTGTACTATGCGAAGGTTGCTGCAATCTCTTGATTAGACGGAAAGGGCAATGACACTGAAGTCCAACAATAGGAGTAGGTAGATGCTATGTAGTTTGTGAGACGCGGCGCGTCGGGCGGTCAGGCATATAAGAGCGGTTCGTTGGGCCTCAGGGGTGGAAAGTCCTGTTTTGCGTGCTCGTTCCGACCAAAGGTGGGGGGGTAAGTTTTTCACGAGGCCCTATATACCGCGACCACCCCGACTCGTACATAAGGTGGGGAGGGCCGGGGTGGTTCGCGCCCGCAAAAGGGGCAAAATACGGCGTACTCTGGGCGCCCGCTCTATGTGGGTCAATGTCGGGAAAGCCCGTGTCTACCGGTGACGGAGTATGCACATCGAATCTGATCAACACACGCCTGTGACAAAACAAAAGGCACGACAAACGTTTCCGTACAAAAATAGCCCGCATCTAAGTCCGCGGCGATATGGTTCAAAATGTACGCACACAGCGGCCGGGAGCGACATCTGCGGGATATTCAGCTCCGTCATTGGAGTTGCATGTATTTTGGAACTTCGTAAATCATAAGGCGGCTGTTGTGCGCCGATTGATCTCAGTTGCCGGACCCGGTAACGACCTTGTTCAAGTCCATGAAAACTGTTTCACTGATATGTATGTCTTCAGATATGGGTATCAGTCTAACCTCTCAAAATGAACATTGAAGATAGCGACGCGAACCAACGAGTATAGTGATGAGGCACTCGTTCCTCATTGTACGCATCGCGAGCCTGCGACCTGTGACTGTATGACTTCTTGAAGGCGTTTCACGTACGGTAAAGAAACAAAGAAACAATAAGGCAAAACAATGGGCATGTTAAATATGCGAAAATACCGCGCGTAATCTGCACGCCGAAATTTCGGAAATGTAACGTTTCTCGTAGGCCTGCTGCTTTCTGTTTTTTTGTTACCTTCAATTTGTTCATACGATATGGAATTCAGTAACTGTTAGCGGTAAGGGGGTCTGGTACTTGTGAGGGTCTTACCAACAGCCGGTGACATGGATCGCGATCCACTGGAGCCGGTGGGGCTAGGGGTAGGTCTCAGGTGCGGTGTGGTGGCGCGTCCAGCGCTCCCGCTGCCGCCTGAATCATTGCTGTTTTGACCTGTCAGATCCTGAAACAAATTAATGTAATGTTAATAATCATAATTTCGGGCAACTTTAAATTACGTCCCGTTGTTATAGACATAATCTACGGGACCTAACTATCTATACATACTTTAAAAACTAAGCATACATTTTTTTTATATAATATATTTTTATATATTCTATTTAATAAACACTTTAATAATTTACTGGCACGTTTACTCTACGCACACTTACTCGTGTTTTTTTCTAAACCACTATATAATATTATATCTAGTTCCCAAATTACAAGCTTTGCTTAGTTTGGGACTAGATGGCGCTGTGTGAAATTAATGTAAAATATTTATTAATATTAATATACATTTCGGCCAGTTATATTCTAATGAAGACCGATTGATGATCAATTGGTACACGCAACACATAACGATATAAAATCTTTTTGTTGGATCTCTGCTTCATTTGGGTTTCAATCGGTATCACTTTTAAATCCAAATGAAACATAGTTAGGCTATAGTTCAACTGGTCTACTGTTTCAAATACTCAACTACTACAAGATAGCCAGTTCCTCAGTTTGTTGAGGATTCCGGGTGAAGTGCGCCTCCACCTTCGGCCTTATCTCAACTTGTAACCAGGTGAGATGATGGCCAAGCGCTTCCCCGTCGTACAATAAAAAAAAAAAAAAACATCTTCATGGAGTCGTTAAGTCGGGACGCGTAGAGCAGCGTCATGGAAACGTTACCGTAGAAAAGTATTATGATTTAAAACAGGACTTTTTACTGTTTCCGGATCCATTTTTTTCTCATCGTGGGAGTGAAACCCCGTTTAAGCCTTCACATTTTCACCAACATTTAAAAGGAACGACATGTAAAATGAATAACTACGATTTAATTGTGTAATGTAAATCTATTTATTTACTGTAAGAAGGGGGGGAATGTGCTTGGCCTTCATCTCACCTGAGTCGTGATAGGGCCGAAGAATGTGGAAGCGCACTTCACCCGGAATCCTCAAAAAACTGAGGAACTCTGGCTAATTAACCTCTAAATGCCGGAACGCAACAATTTAAGAATTGTTGTTATGGCGACTGAATTCGGAACAGCCAGGCGAACTTGAACAAAATCCTACCACCAACCAAACCAAGCACAATATGGCTCCCCCTGGGAATCGAACCCGGGACCTCTGAATCTGACACCGGTGGGCGAACCACTAGACCAGAGGCGAATAAATAAACAAATATGTAGCTAAGGTACTACTGATTGTGTGAATAAAAGCCTCCACCTTCGGCCTTATCTCAACTTGTTACCAGGTGAGATGAAGGCCAAGCGTCTCCCCGTCGTACAATAAAAAAAAGCCATTTTGTTTACTTATTTACAATAAACCACATAAGTAAGTTACCACTGATTTACGAAAGATCAAAGCATTATTTTAAAGTACACTGTGATGTCATATAGAGAAATGTATACATTTTGTTGATTTAGGTATGTCATTTAGGTATGTCAGGCGTTTGAGTTTGACCACCAAACCAAGTCACTGAAGACGGGTGAAAATATTGCCTAAGATGGAGTTGACTTCATCTTAGGCAATATTTTCACACGTCAGAGAAAGAGAGAAGTATAATATAAATAGCTATGATTTACTAGCATCACATGACAAAACATGCCTCTATTTTCGCAGTGCATGGTAAGGCGTGCGATATCCTTTTTTTAAACACATTACTAGGCTAGAAGGAAGAATTCACTCTACTGGAGACATACATCTCTAAGATTCATGATCTGAAAAGACAGAATCAACGAGAAAAAAGGGTCAATAGCGGAGGACTTTACGATTGCTAATGATCAACGAAGACGCTATTATACTAAAGATACTAAAGATTAGTTACAAGCTTCACAGCTCAGTCGGTAGTATCATTGCCTTTTGCGCTGTAGGTTGTGGGTTCGATTCACACCCAGGACAAACATAGATATTTGTTCTGAGTTTGGGCGTTGTATTGTATGATAAGTATCTATGTATTTACATAAAAAAGTACGCAATATTTTATACGTAATCTAGTTCCCATATTACAAGCTTTGTTTTGTTTGTGGCTAGATGGCGCTGTGTGAAGTTGATGTCTTGAAATATTTATTATTATTTACTATTCAATGTTTATCAGGTAATGTCAACTACTTACTAACTTATTTAACTAACAATCTCACATTGCGACGGTAAAAAAACAAGAATTGTCTTTAATATCTCTAACTTTGCCAAAAGCATTGCTATGAAATTGGTGTAAACAAGTTTTCCTAACTAACCCATTAGACTCAATCAAAGCTAGTATAATTTGCATATCTAATGCAATAGCACTATCTAGGTACCTTGACACTGCACTCCAGCATCAGTTAGCGCTTACAGAACAATGGGAGTCAAGAGTCAATGTAGGGTAATTTGTGATAAGTGTTGCTTGCAATCAAACCAAGTCAAAAGAACTGAAAAGAACAGACTGTTCCAATTGAAGTAGCGTTACAAAACAAGGCATAAATCCGAGTAATCACTATCAAATAATATTATCAGCCACTTTCATAACAACAACAGCGGAAAATCAGGTAAAATAGAATATACGCACCGCCTCGCTGTCAATATTCACTGGTCGTGAGTGTACATCAATCGCCGGACCCTTCCGATTACGACAAAATACTATGATTAGATAGAGTCGCCGAGAGAAACTGTCAATCGCACGCGTAATGTAAGGTAGAGCTTTTCAAAGTTAAAACGAGTCGTGTTATAGAGTTAGTCGGCATCGGCAATGCGCTGCCTTCACAATGTTCGTTCGAACGGGCCGATGGAGGCGAGCAGGCGACTCACGACCCCCCGCTGTCGAGGTTAGCTTGCCTGCGAGAGGCTCCGGCGTCGATCAGACGAGTCCGGTTGGCGCACGGGGGGAGAGGGGGCGCGCGCGCGCGGGGAGCGGGGGGAGCGCGATAACTGCGGCGATGTTTTTGCCGTGCTCCAGCTCGCTCGCTCGGCACACCAAGCGCGTTCTTCATTTCGAACAGAGTCCATTATCTCTCACTCCGTCCCTCTCGCACCCGCGGTAGCTCGTCGCGCCTCGCCGCACCGGCCGCTGTTTTATTGCCAGCCGACGATTTTAACGTGCGCTCGCAACGTCCGCCGGAGCACAAAAGTTTTTATGGAAATTTCATTCCAAATGCGCCTCGCCCGCTTGCTCGCCCGGGAACGTCAATATAAAAGCACGATAACGAACGGACGAGTCAATTAATTATTATTGTTGGAGCTGTCGAGGCGTGCTGGACCGGTCGGATAGTCAGCTCGAAAGATACCTAGCATTTTTATAGAGCCTTCACTTTAAGATTCGTCAGTTTACAGAGTAATAATATTGCCGTCGTGGCATATATTTCACGGCTTCGATGGTACGGAATTACGAACGAAAACGCGGGCATGACTGAAATGCCTATGATTCAAAACAAGCATAATTCATAAAACGTTTATTTTATTTTGTAAAACATTCGATATTTAATTGAGGGCAGAAGCCAATATAGTCGTGTATTAGTTTATATACTAGGTTATAATAATAATTATAATAGGTTTTCTTGTAAATCTGCAGTTGAGGACACATTGACGAGGTGTTTACCAGCAGTCAACAAGTTAAGAGATAGAACACAAAAGGTGCACAAAATAGACGAGGCGGCGCTATACAAACTAGCGCGTAGCTGAGTGAAACGGATGAGTGGGATTTTATGCAAAGCACACAACTTTGGATAATTACGTGAAAACTAAAAACGGTTTCGAAAATTTTACAACCGGAATCGAGAATTAGAGGTGTTTAAAACTTTACATAAGGCGGGCTCATAAAGCTATAACATTATACTGATCAAGGAACATCATCTTCACCTACTGGTTTACTGGTTAGGTATGGAAGGTACTAATGCCAGTTGAAATTAAATTATAATGACAGGAAATGTTACCAGGTATGGACACTATGGACAGACGTCTGCTACTATTGTTAAAAAGAGAAGTGAAATTTAGAGCCTATATAATCTTTACAAATACATATTTTTTTCTTTACGTGTCTGTCACTGTACTCTTCCTAAACAGTTGGACCGATTTTGATGAAATGTATTGTGTTTGAGTGGGTCCGTTGATGGTTTTGATTCTCAATTGGTCCCGGTAGGTGCCGTCCTGGGAGTTCCACTAGTAATCTGTATGATGCCAGCGCATAGGGCTCCGTCTTCGTGATAACTTCTCTATTATAAAAAATATACTAGTAGTTCGCTGAGAATCTGAGATCTTGTGATGGTCTTAGGTATATAACGTTGCTCGAGGCTCTCTCTTGTTTGTGTATACAAAGCCAGAATGAGAGCAATGCACCGGCCGTATGTCATAGTAGGTGGGCAGAATACAATAAGTGAATACGTCACCCCTTATTATCATGAACATGAAAGACATCAACCTTTGGTGTTTTTGTGAAAAGTGCTCTCAAAACCGTTGCCTTAGACGTGGTTGAAATATCTGCCCCTCTAGCCCACGGATGTCGTTAAGTCAACCAAGGGGCATCACCAAAAAGGCAGCAACATTTTTCTGTGTGTAAACAAAACTTTAACTGTGAGCACTAATTTTTATCGACACCCTAGGTTCGGCAACCCTATTGAGTGAATAACGAAAAATAATTAGACCGGTTTTATTGAGATTCCGAATACCTATTGTCTTGACCGGACCTGATCTTAAAAACCACCCCTAATAAAGGGTAAATTAACCAATTTTGAAATCTGCAGTCTAAGCCCCCATTTCATATGATATTTCACGTTTTCAGAATTTGATGTCAATACCCATACCCATACAATTACCTTTTTTTAATATGCTGAAACCACCCCTGGTTTCAGCATATTAAAAAAGATTTAGAAAAATTAAATTAAAAAAAAATATATATTAAAAATGAAATTAAAAATTAAAAAAGGTAATTGTGACGACAACCCCAACCTCCAAAAGTATATCCTACAAGACTTATCAAGCATTTTACCCTCTAAACTCACCCCTTTGTTACAAAAACCACCCGTAATAAAAAGTAAAATATGTATTTTTTTAATATGCACCCGATACTCTTTCAAATGACACCCCATTAGACAAAAATCTTCATGTCACATGTTAGTGTACACCCTTATTTCTCAAAAACTACCCTAGTGTCAAAAAAAACCTAATACCGATTGATGAGTATTAATATATTCTCTGCATATTAAAAATTTTGAATAGATTGGATCAACCATTCAAAAGATATGGACGAAAAATTGATTTTCTTTTCACCCCAATATCTCAAAAACCACCCCACTTATCAAAAATCCCACGCGACAATCAATTTCTATTTATGTTATCTCTTTACAGTTTAAATTTCAACAAAATCGGATAAACCGTTCGACAGTTATGCCGTCACAAACATTGCCACATACGTACATACATGCATACATACAGTGCCGGATTTACCAACTTAACTGAGAGATCTCGTTCGCTTCGCTCACTCGATCAATTATATTATACGAAAAATTTGATGGAATTTGCAGAAATGCGACAGTCTGGCAAGGGCAACTCCACATCTGGGTTCAAGGTTTGCAAATTGGCTTCAACAAGCGAATCGTCACCTTTGAGCTTCGCATGTCACTCAACAGACTCAAGCACCTCATCTGGTACTTGGTTCATAGTCAACATATTTGTTTTTTTCTAAATAAAAAGTATATAATATATTAACCGTGAATGTTAATCTTTACATATATAATTATTCTCTCTCAGACAGCAGGACCCATCTTGGAAGTGAAAACATCTTTCGCGTTGAGCGATTTTTGGTAGGAGCAAAACTTAGGGGTTCACATCACCGACCGTGTTTTGTTATTTTTTTTGCAAAACGATTATTTTCTAAGAGCAGTAAGAGTTCCTTGTGAAAGGGCACTTATGGGGAAGTACTACGACTATACCTATTTCAGCCGCCAAGCAGCATTGCTGTGTTTCGGTTTGAAGGGTATGGTTATTGGTAAAATTATGGCTTCAACACATAACTCAATTTGATGGGCGCAATGCAGTGCAGCGTAGTTCAATTTCTTTGCGGATATTATGGCTTTATCATAGGTAGGAGTTGCACTTAAAATCAGTTAGGTGTTGCTGGCTTGTACAGTCTCCATGTCGTATAAAACGTAAATTTCACCATTTGAACACAAAATTCATAATTTTATAGTTTGACTCTGATTCTGCTCGCGGCTTCGCCCGCGTGATTCCCAGATAAATAGGAGCTGTGCTTACCTGGTCCAGAACAAAATTCAGTCTTTGTTAGAAGGAACGAACTAATCCGTTTTATACCCATTTCGCGATGTTTTATATTTATAATTCCCATCTCTAAACTTATAACAAATTTCAACTAAATTAGTTAAGCCGCTTGCGCGTAATTGTATGTCAATTATATTAAAAAGTACAATTAAACTAACTACTCGTATGTTCAAAGGAATCAGTCAGATTACCTAAGGACCGTTACAAACGGCCTATAGGTAACTTAACTGTTCCAGACCAGTACCAGACGGAAGCGTGCCCAAGACACTGGCTGCATTGCCACGCTGAATAGCTATGCTAATTAGCTGGCCTAAATAAGAGCCCCGCAATGTTTTTGAAAACCCGGAGGGCACAACTTATATTTGTATTATTTGGTCATACCACGGGAACACTGCACTTTTCCGAGGTTAAAAAGCCAATATGTTAATCCAGCTTTGTGCAATCCACTCGCGTTTAAGAGCAGCAAAGAACCAATCACTTTTGTACGGCGATGTTTGACATGCCATTTTCATCCCACGGGAACTGATTCATGGGAAAAGAATCCTATGTGTTAATCCAGGATATCTTGTCTTTGTACCAAATTTCATCCAAGCGCCAAATATACACACATACATAAATACAAACACACAAACGTTGGCCATTAAAAAATTTGTGCGATTTCTCGCAAAGTGATCAACACTTTCGGTGGGCCAGTCTTAATTGAAACGTTTTTTTTTTTATTACAAGTGTATTAGATTACCCGGTCTTTGTATTATGTAGTGTAGTGCCCCATGACATTCAAAATATGAAAGTCACAATGTAATCTATCATAGCCAGACGATGAAAGTGAACTGTAATTTGCAAACAACAAAGCACTTTAGCCAGCTGTTGGTAAGAGATTAGATAATGAGTTGTATCAACGGCGCGGCTCGGATCAACGGGATCGGTTGGATGGAATTGACCGAGTGCACTTGGCCCAAATCCCGACGCAAATAAACACAAAATCTCACATGTTCGTGTGCGTCTGCTATACAATGGAGGCTGCCAGCGACGACGCATAAATAGAGACTGCCCCATTGAAACCGCACGCTAGTTGCCATTTCATACTCAAACTGCACGGCACACAGCCTGGGAGGTAACGTAGGTACTCGTACATATAGCGTGGAATAGGAACGAGAAACGAATTACATTATTATACCGTGGAACCGGTTACTGAAAGGTATTATCTCGTGCTTCCACAGTACATTATGCATACTCATCGAATATATATAAATCATACAAACGCAAATCTCAAATAATATAATTCAATCCTATTTTCATTCGGTGACTTGATCTCTTTATCGCCATCACCATCGCCGTGTTGCTGCACTGCTGAACATAAGCCTCCGACCAATGGACGCCACAAAAGGCAAAAAAATCCAAACCCACCCATCGAAGAGTCTCAGCTCCCACACTTTCAAGTTTAATGGTGGTCGCCACTCCCCATCGTTTATCGGTACTGCAAGTGACCCACTGTACTTCAGCTTGCAAATTCTATGACCTCAGCACTTCAGCTTCTACTGCACTAACAAGTCAGTAACTTTGGTTCTCCAACGGATATCAATATTTCGGATTTGATTCCGTAGCTGAATATGCTACATTTTTTTTTATAGGATCAGTCGTTCGGTAGATAAGAGTTACATGGACAAAGCTCGGAGAGAATATCAAAACATGAGGCCTGTTGAATAGTTAGAATGGTGCGTTAGGTCAGTGGCACGAGAGTACGCTTTTGAATGCCTCTCTGCTAAATTTAGAAAATTAGAACATAACGGCTCAGCAAGCACTCAGGGCCCCGATTCTACTGAAGCAATCGCTTCACTATGACAATAGTATCATCAGAATATCCATTAGAATACCAAAAGGCACCTATAGTGACCTTTCGGCGATGAAACCACTTCATAGTGAAGCGATTGCTTTAGTAGAATCGTAGCCAAGATGTACATAATACAGATGACTTACACCTGACATTACAGCTCCACATTTAACTTACACGTAAACAATTTATTATTCAATGGGAAAGCGCTATCAAGAGATGAGAACACCGACAGCGCGAAACATATTCTGTAACTGACAATAGCACAGTCGCAGAAAATACCTTCATAGCGTGTGTATATAATAGTCTAGATAATTGATATAGGGTCTAGTGAATCTCTCAAGGTTCAGCAGAATAGCAACGCCTATCTACTCCCCAGTAGTAAGGCATTCATACTGAGACCTTTTTTGCTGTTTTGGCACACAATTCTATTAGGTACTTACTTCTATATTATATATTTAGTTTTTTTTTTACGTTTCTTTCCATGGTTTCTTTTTACGATTTCATGCACAAATGTTGATCATTTAAGCTTTTCTTTTGTGTATATTTTGTACGGTTTTATAATATTGTTAGTATTGAATTCGCTGTTGTCGAATTGCTAGATGACAATTTAATTTAGATTTTTTAAATATATTGACATGAATGCTCTATAAACATTGTTAATTGTAACTTAGTTTTGTGTGTTTTGGACTGTTCTGTCGGTGGAGTTTTGGTTGTTAGGTATTAAATTAAATTTGTGTTAATATATAACTAAGTACTCTTTATGTAAATATGGACCATTTGATGAATAATATTAGTGCATGCTATCTTTATTATGTACCATGATTGAACTAACCAATAAATAATTTATAATCAAAAAAATGTTGTGTTCCAGCATTTAGAAGCACGTTCTTCAGACGATTTAGGGCAAAGTGCGTTTCCACCTTTGGCCTTATTATAACTAGAAACCAGATGAGATGAGGGCTTCCCCGACGAATAATAAAAAAAAAATAACGTTTACAAAGATGACCATAAATAATAGAAACGCCGATAAACACAGTGTCCCTGACGCTGATAGCAAGGCCTACATTATGAAGTTGCTACAACGATACGGCCATTGCATATGAAATAAGCTAAGATTAATCGGCGTAAATGCGTTCCAAGATCATTGAAGAGGTCGTCGACCGGCGTGCGAAAATGTTGTCGTAAATAAATAATTCACAAGGCTAGTGTTCTCGGTTGGGCACACGTGGTGCCGGGCACGTGTGCTGGTACGTAGGTATAGTATAGGTACGTAAACATTTACATTACATAACCGGCTCGTCATCGACGACTGTGCGTTATTGAGAGCGGATTGCTTTGCAACATGCATTCTAACATCCATCCATTTCATTGCGCGACTCTTCCAATTCCGAATAGACTTGCAAGGCATGGGGAAACGGCAAAACAGCAAATGCAGAGAGCCACGGAACGGTTTTTCATTTCAAAATGGCATGTCCAATTCAATATTTGGATTGGGATAATACAGCATTACTTTACTTTTTCTTAAAACATAATTAAAACCAAAATATACGCAAAAGTGTTTGTTTGCATCGAAAAATAATTATGCCTTTATTTTAATTTTCGATCGTGGTATAGAAAAATTAAAACCTAGACACTAGATTATGCCTCTCTAATTCGTTTGAATCAGACAAGCTATTTCGAAAAGAATGACAAACTACGTTTGTATATGACAGCGGCATTAATAACAAGTCCTTGTACGGCAAATCAGTTGTCGCAGCATTTCACAACAGCAGAGATTGTAAGCGTATAAAAAGGAACGCAAAAAACATCAAAGTAAGTATCGATGAAAGCAAACAAAATTCCCAGGAATTTGATTAGCCAGAGGGCGTAGTGTAGGACGAGCAAATGAAAGGTAAACATGGAAGGGTGCCCGCGGCAGCGAGCCCGAGATGAGACAGGGTTCAATTACACAACTAGTATTACAACTCTCGACAGTTCGGTCTAACTGAGTAGAGTACTACATGGTACCACGTGTACAGGGGTTGGCGACCTCGCTAACCCGCACCCACTCTACTTACCTAATACCTAAATCTTATAAACATATTTTATAAGCATGACGCATTATATCGATCAGGATAAATCATGTTTCAGTATGCCATTGAAGCAATCCAGAGCGGAGACATGAGGAATAGACAAATTGGTTTGATGCTCTAGATTGTTTTCTTGTTGAATATAGATCGGACTTCCTCGCGGAACGGTACGTTCAGTGAAAGAACACCCTTATGGCTAAGTAATGCCAAGTGAATTTCAATAATTTAGATATAATACCTTATCTAGTAAAACATCTGGCAGGTAAACCGAAAATTAAACAAAAAACCGACTGAAACAACGTTGTTTCAGAAATGCCTGTGATTGCGTGTTTAATATGAAAGATGATCACGTAACGACCTTGCCAATTTCATCCCGGATACACAAAAAAAAACGTGTTAAAAGTAACTGATGAATGATGAATGAAACAGGAACAAGTGAGAAAAAAGTTAGTTATGTTATGTAGTGGGTGTCGGTTGCGCCGGGTGTCTGTGTGAGTGAGCGTATTTGTGTAAAATAGAAGGTTCCGCAACGAAGGCAAGTGGTACACACTTTATTGAATGTCTTTATAGGCCACCTGTTACTTGGGTCGGTGTCGACGAAACAGCTGATCGAGCTCCAGCGAATTATTATTATTGTTGTCGGATGTCGGATCTGCCTTATTTATTTGTGACGAAGGGGGTCGACGAGGGGGTAGGGTGGATAAAGTGCCGCCAAGCTTAACTTTGCCAAAGATATGTTCGACTATAGTTACATCTGTAGTCCTGACATATAGCAT
The DNA here is from genome assembly GCA_951394065.1 of Venusia cambrica. Lineage (NCBI taxonomy): Eukaryota > Metazoa > Arthropoda > Insecta > Lepidoptera > Geometridae > Venusia > Venusia cambrica. Next base: position 6,985,417 of record OX596057.1, read on the forward strand.
AGCTTGCCGCTGAATCAAAGCACACGGAAAAGAGTGTTCGTATGGGAAAACTTCCACATACTGTGCTTTGTATTTTCTTTTTTAAAGTTAATCACCACAGACACAAATTATCACTTGCCGATACCTGCAAAGTTTCATTGAAATCGAACATGTCATTTCGAAATGAATAACAACATTTGATTGCCGACAAACGGTTAGCCATGTTTTATTGTTGTCATTGGTGCGCGGGAGATTCTGGGCAAGCGGGAAAGCTCGCTCAATCGAAGCCTCTAGCTCTAGGCCAGAGCAAGCCTCAATCTGAGCCTTAGATCACAAGTCTAGTGATCATGAACTAACACATCATTTATATTATAAAAAAAATGGGGAGCGGCACCACTGCGTCAGAGACTAAAATACTATGATAGAGATTATATGAGATTAAGATAGAGATTATAGCAAAACCCTGTGCGAATTACTGTTACTATAATGATGAAGTGTGGTAGTTAACCCAAGTGGATATAGTGGCATCACAAATTATCTGTGTAGTAGTGACCTAAAAGTATGTAAATCTGACGATGCTAAACATCGATTCTACTATACCTGCAAATACTCGTATCAGACAATCCAAAGGAAAGTTCGTAGGTATCCCTTTTCCAATACTTCAGATAATGACTATGATAAAAACGCTGATAGCAAATGTGAAGTTGACAAAGCGATAGAGAAACCAGTTGCAGTAGAGAAAATATAACCATTATCATCACAGTCCGAAATTTCAAACTGTAGAGCATGGGCAAATATTGCAATGAGAAACAAGACAAGCCACCACCTCCTGGTGAAATCGCCTCGACATCCACAGGAGGATAGAGCAGCTCGTATTCTTTGTCGTCGACAATATCCGAGATGACATAAAAACATCATCAAAGAGTATCAATCAATGAATTGATAAAACAACACAAAAAACCACGATGGAACAATGTGAATGTCCAATTAAACGGAGCTCGAACACGTCATCGAAAGGTGTTTCCCAAAGAACGCACACACAAACAAACGATCAGCTGACTGCTCCGATTTTAACCCACACCACTGAGCCGACTGTTAGAGAACATAAATAATGACGGCCCACCTACCTAGCTATACGTAACACACGTATAATTTGTATGAAGCACCGCCGGATGAGGGAATGCGCGCTCCATGCCGTTTTCTCCCGCGTTTTAGTTTTTACGAGGCACCTAATAAAATCGCCGATTGATCTGCGCCGTGCGACAGTTAGGACGTTATACGTTCGGAGCGTGAGATCGCATTAAATAATCAGTGACTCTAATCATCATAAACACGAGGTGCTGATAGCGGCACTCTAAATATACACATTCACGTTATTCAAATACAAATACATGCACACATATATTACTAAACGTGTAACACAGCCATCTAGACCCCTAGCTAAGCTAACTTCTATTTCGTATAGTTTATTTTTTTATTTTAACCGCTATTCCTATAAAGCTTTGATCATTTCTCTCCATGCCACGGTTGCCTGGAAGAGATCGCTTTCAGAGATAAGGCCGCCCATTGTGTTACCAATAGTTTTAATTTAGCTTAGTTATTAGTTACTTATCCATTTTGTTTTTTTGTGGTAATCAATAAAGTGATTCTTACTTACTACTAAGCACTGGTTAACTCAATATAAGAGACTAAGAATATGGAAATCTTCAGCGCAGAAAGCAGAGCTACTACGAACCGAGTTGTGCAGCTAGTAATTTGATTATCGTACACATTTAAAATGCAATATCATCTATTTGGTAAATTATTAAATTATATAAATTATAATTAAATATGCAGAAGTAGATCAAGAGTTAAGATCATCAGGAGTTAAGATTAGGTTAGCCAAATGAAAATTATCAGACCTGACGTTTTATTTGGATCAGAATATTGCCCAATGAAAAAACGGATGAAAAGAGAGCATGTGTCTAAGATGCGAATGTTAAGTGGCTGGTGGATGTGTAGTGTGACAAGGGTACATAAGTGTCCACCACGGAGAATCAGAAAGTCTAAAGTGACGATTTGCATGTCCGAGGAGTGGATGCTGAATTGAGAGGTAACAAGGGGATAGTGGAAAAGGAGATCGTGCTGTGCCGAGCCCGCCTAAGTGGGATATTGACAGGAAGAAGAAATTAAATTAAAATAAACATAATGTAATGGAAGGTTTTGCCATGATGACACATTATTAAGAACATGATGACACTTACACAAACACACGAAAGGGTGAAACTATGAAGCAGTGAATTACAAATCGTTTTTTTTTCATGCGTATGCTACCTTACATTCAAGTATATAATACTATTTACTCGCGTAATGTATCTACAACGTCGGCGAGCTGAGTTGGAGAAGCTTCTAGTCTTGGGCTGAGACCATGGCATCAAAAGTTTGAAATTAAAAAACTATCAAAATTTTCATATCAAGTTTCAGCGTTTGCTCATAGTGATAATCTACATTTACATTGTGAAACAAGTAAAAGTAAAATTTAGAATTTTTATTTGGAGTTCAACTGAAAAAGAATATAACTTACGTGACAATGTGTACTAACATGGGAAGCCTAGTCTTTCTATGAAATAGAGCCGGGCCGTGGAGCTTGTAATTTGTAATTTTTTGTAAGTTTATGTGGGTTAAATAAATGTGTCTTTCTTTCTTCCTATTTTAACAATGATTATAATTACGAATAGACGCCTGATCTCTTCCTGACATCAAAACTTTTATTTTAGACAGCTTTATTTCATTTTGGTTGTGTGATGTGATCGAAATTCACAAAGGATTCGGTGAATGTCAGATTTTTTTAAGTAACTAGTTTTACTATTCAAAATGATTGGTTAGTATTTCAAACAATTGTTTGTTTGAAACTAGTTCGTATTTCAAACAATTGTTTGTTTGAAATACTAACTAATAATGTTGAATACTGAAGTTTGTCCTCTTTGGTAGTGTCACACAAGAAACCTAAATACGTATAGTATTAAGTAGAATGTAGTCTTATTAATATAATCTTGGAGACTTCAAGTCCAGAGAGAATAGGTTCCTTTTAGACAAGCGTGCTCCATCTAACTAAGGCCACATCTTTACTTGTTTTTCAAGTGAGTAGGTGGTCAAACGCTTGGCTATCACCAAAAAAAATTAAACTTGTAGTTTCTAGGAGATATCAACATTGACAACGTAGTACATTAGAATTACAAAAGAACATTTCATTTTTGGGGACTTCTAGAAAGACAAGTAGAGTACAGGTTAAATAACATTTATTTTAATCCGAAATCATATAACATTATGTAGAAGTAGTGTTGGATAGGGTCTAACACTACCACAATATATATAATATGTCTCTCTGGATTCAATACCTCTTGGATTTAAAGCTTTCTGCAACACGAATTTAATGCAATATCTCTGGATAATACAAATTATAGCCACACCCTGTATGTATACTGCAATATCGTATTCGATACAGTAAAATAGAATCTCAGAAGATAGAGCTATATTTGAACAAACTAACATCGCAGCGGTCGGTGGTCATATAATAATAAAAACAAACATCTAGCGCTGCTCCGCCACAAAATAGAATCAAGTATTGAGCCAAACGCACACAGCTACCCGAAGGCGGTCGGATGTCACGCAAACACTGGCAACTCGCTCGTCGTCACACCCACACACACACATCTGCACAAGATAAGCATCGTCCTATTTTACATTGAGTCATGCGGTCGTCGCGATACTTACTGTATTCGCAGGCAGCCTTATGATGACAGTTGTCTTGCACCTTTTTCGTCGGCGGTGCCGCGCCGAAACACAAATTGGGGCGAGTTTCGAACGGCCACTTCTCTCTCACACACACACACGCGCACGACAATGTCAGATGGGCTCCCGATGGGAAAACTCGAAAGGGGGATGAGAATAAGCAGCAATTTACCACTGTCGGGAACAAGGGAATCGCTTAAGGTGAGTGATACGGTGGAGACGAGCAGAAAGCCAGAAATACGCGAGAAATATAATACGTTCGATTGCGCTAACAGTGCGCGCGTTTCAGTTGGCGCACGGCGACTGGCGCAGGCAAGGCGTGTGGTGCGGCGAAGCGGGCGGGCGAACGAGCGATTTCACCGAGCTGATATTGCGACGGCAGGCCGCTAGCTCCGAACCGACCGACTCCACTCCACACCGAAATGTATAGCTACGATAGCTAGCGCGAGGCGCGAGCCGCGACCGACTGAGGGCACGCCAGCGAGCGGGGGTTCGCTTGGAGCTGCACGCGTATTCAGACAAATATCTTATATTTGCTTGGCCTAACTTCTACGCAAGTCTGATGGCGCAATAAGAAACTTACTAATCCAGAAGAAACCGTGATAAATTATAATGGCATACTAAGAAACAATCATTGAACGAATCGTACAGAATACAGATTATTATTTATAACAACATTGTTACAAGTCAGAGAGGTAGGTCATACAAATTTAAGAGGCCGGTCCATCTGCGATACAACCAGCTATTAATTAGTTAACTAGATGTATAACCAGACATTTTGTTCATATTGGAACAAAATATAATAATTGACGAAGGTGACAATAATAGGGCACACGATAGATTATTGCATACCACTGTATGTTTCCATAAGCATACAGCACGCGTACAATATCTCGAACTGCTAAACCAGGTAATATTGATCGGGATTGCGAACTAATAGTGATATAATACGAAGCAACATACTAGTGTTGTATCTCATTACCGTCACATCACAAACAGCGACAGCCTATCGGGAATACAGGTCAACGCATATGCGCAGTGTGTCCAATTAATCATTACAGCTATTTCATACACTTTTATATGGGACCTGGTTGGATTGTAAATCAACCAATAAAATACCAATAAAAGTCGAGTTGCTGTTTTACTAAATAAAATAAAAAACATATTAAGAAGGCCACTCACTCATGCAAACGTAGTTTGTCGGTCACTTTGTAATGGCAAGTCTCATTCAAAATAAATGTTGAAGAAATAATCAGATATAGAGAATCTAGGCTTGTACCGCATTACTTAAAAATAAAATCAAAATGAGTGTAAATAGATTTCCCACACAAACACTTATTTCACACATTATGTATCTACTTAAAAAATAAAATCAAAATGTGTATAAATTGTTTCCCACACAAACACTAATTTCCACCACCAACCTTGATTATTATATCCGATGATACCAGCTAAATTTCTTTTGAATCAGCCATACCATTTCTAAATGGGCGACAAACTACTTTTGTACTACAGAGCCAAAATCAGCAGCCGGAGCCTTCCTAATATGCTGATTTAATAGAACGACGCAAACGCTATAATCGAATAATGTTTGTTATTATCATTCTTACACAAATTTTTAACAGAATTTTATTATCTCATCACGAAAATGCTTAATTCAATAAAAATAAAACTCGCGATACAAGTTTAACCATATCGTGTAATTTGATAGAAATTCATAACGAAATAGATTAACAGTTAAGCGGCTTACTTGAGTAAAATGGTTTATTAAGATTCTTTAAATTGGGCAACGTAAATAATGCACGGAGAAATATTTCATAACCGTAAGATATTTTCTCGCGCCGCGTCGTGACGGAGACGGACGCAGGGAAATATGCAGAGGGTGAACCGGGCACCACGATGTAGGATTTATCATTAAGGCGAGGCAATTCAAGAGCTTTTTTGAAGACGTCACGGCAGGCACTGGCCTCCCGGCGTGAGCGTTTGACCGGCTAGATTTACTTTGTTTTTGTTCACAAAGATTAATCATAACAATATTATAATATTTGTTTTCAGCAAGCCCTAATGAATAAGAAGCCCTATCTTTTGTAATAACTTTAATATGGTTTCAAAGAGAAATCTCTCAGTTCTACACGTTTAAATATCGATTTAGTGTCATTTGTTTGAGTTTGATTTAGATTCAGTATTTTTTTTTATTGAGCCAATTATTATGATTCACGTTTCCGTCTTTGCACAGCGCTTGAATATATATTCGATTTAATAAAATATTTTTTTTGGCGTTACGTCGCTTTTTATTAGATTTACAGAGGTTCAAAAGAGCTAAAAAGTGATACTACCCCGCCTTAATTTTGATACAGGAACCTGTTCCGTCAAGTGGTGAGCAAGAGTAAATTCCGAGCGGCCAAGTCTTCGCTTCGCAAAATAAAAGAAATATGTTTTAGTGGGTTAGCGAGCTTGTTTACGATCGGATTCCGTGAGAGCGATTATACCGCCATTAGTTACATAAGCCGCCAGGACCGCAGCGTAATTAGACAATTTGTCTTACTGATAATGACATAGACCTAGCTAGTGGAACTGTTATTGAATTCATTATAATTTGATTGACAGGGTTGTGTAGACACAGTTTATACAAGAATCTATAATGAAGTAGTTCAAGTAAGACCAGAACTGCACTATTAGACTATAGAGTCAGAAACAAAGATTATTATTTATCAAAGGACTAACTAAAGCCGAATTCCCGGGCGTTTGCTACTCCTGTCTCGTCATCCCGTGGGAAGTTTTTAAAATTATTGCTGCATCGCCTGAGTTACTCCATACAACATCAGCTATCTGTAAGTGAAAGCCCTGTCAAAATTGGTCTTGCAGTTTCGGAGATTAGCCGGAACAAATAGACGACAAAAAAATCGAAATAGGTTTTTTTGTTAAGTTCCGTAACATACTTTCACACGCATTAAGTAAAAACCCGTTTTGTTTGGCAATACAAACGGACACCTCAATTTTATTTAATTAGTATAGATGCGTGTTGGGAGAGTAGCGCCATCTGTGGGATACAGCGCACAATGCGGACCGGATGCCTAACCAGTTTCGTACACACCGAACACCTGCGAGAACCGCGCAGCGCCACTGCCTCCTTTCTGCTGACTTTGTATCACGAGAATATTACCAACGCAATTCAATCCAAAAACTACAATATAATGAACAATGTAAACAGAAAACAAGTAAGTTAGTGGCGGCGCGGCGCGGCGCTGCGTGATTTTGGTCACCGTAACATTTTGTCTACAGTAAAACTGGCCAAGTTTGGTCCAACATTTAAAGGCAAAAATCACATTCCTTGTATAGGACCCTCTTTGATGTTGTTATAACGGCGATATACCTCTAGAGTGTAGAGGTATAGTAAGTTCCGAGTGTAAAACTCAGAACTTAAACTGTCTACCTATTACGGTTCATAGATACAGCCCGCTGGCAGACAGCGAAGGCTTAGTAACAACGGCACCCTTTAGGTAAAAAAACCCTAAAAAGTAGGCAATAACTCGTTGGGCTATATTATTATAATATAATATATTTTTCCATTAATTCGATTTCTTATAGTCTGTGGCTATGATGACGGAACAACAAAGAACATCCCAATTTGTTTTTCATCACATCACCAATAAAGTACGACATTGTCTTGGGTACATAACGACTGTAAAAAAATACAAAACTCCATGCGCATGATTTAGACGTTAGCTGTCACAGGTATCAAGCTATGTTTGACAAACTGTATAGCTGGCACCAACACCACCAAACCAAGCTCTCTATAATATGTCAAACAAAATCAATCTTTAAAACACACCGTGTGTTTTACAGCACCCATCGAGTTAAGAAGCAAAAGAAAGTAGCAAACTCAACTCAAACATCGATTGATGAAGATAGTGAGTTCGCGTTGTTATTGACAATGGCGATAGGGACAACAAAAGAAAATGATACTTCAACTTTACCACACACAATGCAGGTAGGTAAGGAAGAGTTCACAGGAGAACGCGGATTGGCCGCATGCATGCATGATTGTTGGTTGTTGTTGATAGTTGAAACGTTTGTCCTTGTTGGGCAAAACAATACACGGCTGTGATGTAACGTGAAGACGCGTCAATGGCATCTCGACCCTGCCTCCGTTCTCGTCACTGACCCACATTACTCACTCGTTCCACGCAATAACAATAACGGTAATTCATTACATCATTTGCAACTCGGAGCAATTACGGTAACACTTTCATGTACATATTGATGCGGATTTATTGTGTTTCAATGAATTAGTTGTTTGTGCAACTACATGTAGGGTGACAGTATGATGAATAAACTGGGTATATTTGTGCCAGGACGAAGCTACCTTCGGACTTATCATAGCTTGAAACCAGGTGAGATGAAGCCCAATCAGTCATACAATATTAAAAAATACATTCTCGAATGGGAGTGAATGAAAGTAGAATGCATTAGGAAGGGATGAGCTTTGATATTTCAATCATATAAAAAATCATAACAAGGATCATTTTGCAAATATAAAAACTAAGCCATAATTATTTCACAATATCGGTCATAAGACATTGGAACTGTCGAATTTGGAACAAATCTAATACAATATTAATATTTTGATACAATACAAAACCCGAACACGGAACAAACATCTATATTCATGACACAAATGTTAGTCCTGGGTAGGAATCGAAACAGAAGGCAGAGCTGATAGCAATAAAGCTGTGAGACTTATTAAATTGATATTGATCGAATTGATGAATGAATTCTGAATCCCGTTCACCATTATGCTGGTCAGAGTATGGAATGGACCTAGCTTGAGAAACGTTAGCGATCTGTAATTATGTTCTTGCTCCCTTAAAAGCTGCTGTTTAGAGCTGATGAACATCATTATAGTATGGAAACGGCTGCACTGATTTCTACCAGACATGGCTAAGAACCATTCCAGATTAAATGATTAGTAAGAAGGCTGTTACGAAAATAAACCTAAAAATTTTTAAACTGAAGACTAAAAATTTACTGGTACAGAAAGACGAGGGCAACGTTCTGCCCATGTAGTCCTCCTGCCACCATGTGCGAGATCAAGATCAGGGAGATGACGATGATCATGATTTTTGTGACATATTAGATCACTGAAATTGGACTTTCACATGATATCACGTTTTTGTAAATGAGAACTCTACGAAACAATAATAACATTGACATAAAGCAGAGCCGAGTGAATTTATTTAACCGTTACGGAATGTCGATTGCCTGTCTATAGGGGCGACAAGTGTCGAAATAATTCAGAATGAACTTTTCTTTTGGTGACGAGAGAAGTGGGCGTGTGAGCGTGTCCCGGTGTCGATGTAGGCCACTGCCAAGGTCGAATGTTTAATATAAAGTCTGGCGGCGGGACATTAAAATGGTTGGGCTCTCCCCGGACCCCCTTTATCCCGAGTCCCGAGCCGGCGGTCGCAATCGTTGCACTCGTTATTTATTATCTGGAGGCATCCCCCGAACGCCTCGTCTTCGACATACATATACACGGATACAGATATAGTCGCGACTATCGAGCAAGTGTGGGGTATATAGGTGAGGTCTACCCCGCCCGGGAAACGGAATCGCTGATTGCTAGCGGTTACGGCTGAACGATCACCACTCTCGTGGTACAACCAGTAAAGGCCCAGCTCGTTGTAGACTTCATCCTTCCCTGTGCAAGTTTTGAGGTCAAGAACTTTACCCATTTAATGTAAAAAAAAAAAAACTGATAGTCACCCAAATCTGAAACAGTTGGTGTCAGTCAGCTGGTGACGTTATCCCGATCCTGACCTGCATCGAGTGACGCAACCGCGGATTAGCGTCTGTCTATCGATACTATACAAGTCGGTCTACAGATAGCAGGCCTTTATCAAAACACAGGAAAATCGAGTTACGTATTCACCCACAATGTTTACGTCACAATCATTGCTTTAATTCATGCCACGTCACACGTACGAGTAAATGTTGATGAATACAAACATAATATACGTAACAATTGTTTTATTTGAATGAGTGCGATGGGATAGTAATGTATATAAGAAGCAGTTCCTTGATGATAGCAATCAACCGACATGTCACAAACAAACTAAAGTGTCAATGTCCTCATGTTAGTTTGATTCACAAGTGACGTCATTGAAACCATGCATGCAAGAAACTACCAACTGCTTGCATAGTTCGTAATGCTATTCTGAATGAATGATTTAAAATATAAACAAAATAAATGCCGACATACATTAACAAGCAGTCCATAATTATTAAATCGTCTGGTAACTGCCGGGGATACCCCTTTGGAAGGAAGCCAACAGGAAGGGGCATCTTTAAATAAATTCAGAATAATAATGTGTTGTGAAGGCAACGTAGATCGAGGTCGATTCAGAATCTGTCTTTATCACGGTCGTTGCTTGCAGAAGTTGTGGCGCTTTTATGGAATAAACGCTGTGTTTATATTCGTTATTCATGGACGATTAGGAATTGTATAGTTTGGAGAGTTATTTACTGACAGTCCCATGAGCAATCACCTGTGTCCAAACAGCTCGACAGAATGTGCGCGTGTGCTCAGCGTGACTAAGGCTGAGTATACACGAGTCGTTTAGACTCTTGGTCACGAATCGGCAACGGAGACAGACGATCCCGCCCATCGCAATCAGATGACATCATACCATCGCCTCATAGTCCACTCCAATCCACTGAGCGAGCACTCTAGATGCAGCAATGTTGCATTCAATCGACCTCGTGGATATCTGCTTTTCATGCCCCATAAAATATATGATTTAAACAGCGGTGTTGGTCGGCTGGTGCATTAAATACTTATAAAAATCATAGTTCCCTGGAGCCGATGTTTATGAACGACCATTTAAACGGCCAGTTAGTAGAGGTTTTTGTTAGCTCCAAAATGTATGTTGTAGGCAAACAATAATGAGCGACCTGATAAATCCCAGCCAAAAAGCAAGTGTTTCTGGATTTTAAAAACAACCAAAGAATTGTTACTCACAGCTCTGTTGGTAGTAGATCTGTCTTCTACGCTGTAGGTTGTGGGTTCGATTCCCACACAATCATTTGTGTGATGAAAATATATTTTTGTTCTGTGTTTGGATGTTGAATTGTAGTATGATATGTATGTATTTACAAAAAAAAGTATCCAAGTAATATTTCCGTAATCTAGTTCCCATATTACAAGCTTTGCTTAGTTTGGGACTAGATAGCGCTGTGTGAAATTAATGTCTTATATGTCCTGTACGTACTCCGCCATCACGTGACGATATATTATGCTGTCAAAATAACTCTTTAGCAGTTTTTCTTGCTGACAAAAAAAACATTTAATTACCTAAGTACTTGCCATGTTTGTGTTTGTTTTGGTTGCGTTTGAGAACAAGCTGGAGTTTGGTATGACAGGTCGCAAAACGTCACAAAGCATTCAGTGATTGATGGTTGCGGTGACATTCGTTGCGTCATAGACACCGAGGGTCGCGGGGTCAATGTCGTCACGATTACAATAACCGACGATGGGTACACTAGGAAGGAAGTAATAATACTTTCATCCCAGCTGTGGTTTGTTTACTTTTTGTTAGACAGTGCTCGGTTTGTGGTTGTACTGCAAAACTTCAGTTGGGGGGGCTTTTACATTACGTATACAAGTTATTTTTCGGCTCGGTACCGTTTGCGTGCAAGTTGTGATTGGGTCTCAAGCTATGAGCGGAAACTTTCCTCCGATTGGCTGTTTGCCGCAACTTTAGTTTTGAGTTTATTGTTCGGTTTCTCTTTTGTAGCAAACCAATGACAAAACATTTAATCTGAACTTTTAAACGATCTATTTGAATACGACGAGCTTCGCAAGTACGCTAAAAACTTGTAATAAAGTTTGTGATAAGATTTCATTCAAATGTGAAGTTTATATTTTCGGATACACATAAAAACGTATTTTGTGCTATCGTTTTAAAAGTCAGCGCATCAAATAAACGATCAGCTAGTTAAAGAGGTTTTGGTCAGCTGCAAATGACATATAATTAATAAAGCAAAAAAAAATGTCAGCAAACCGAAAAAAAAACAAGGTGTCCTGTGCGTGCAAGCAAATAATAAACCTAACAACCTACTAAAGTACTCAGCTATAAGTTCTATGTTTGTAGAAGATTTTTTTTTATAAAAAAAAAATACAATCGAATTACTCTTCTTTAATTCATACAGTACCTATTAGAAGTTCTGCAGCTATAGGTACTGTTTACAGATCATAATTGACTTCGTTTATTTAGCGAGAGTTTAAAAGGGCCCAGTCCCGCTTTCCCATACAATCGCAGTTCCTCGTTCATTTCAAATTGGTTAGTCCGATTCAAAATATTTTTGAGGTATTATATGATAGTGATAATATGTATGTAGTGCGCAGCTTTATCTTAAAACCATACCTAACAAAATATATGGAAAAGAATGTTTGTAAGGAAAAACTCTTTTCCATACATTTTAGTTCCTATATTCGTTAAGAACGAAACTACGCTTGTCATAAAGAGTAAAATACAGCGGTACATCGGGGCCTTCTTGGATTTCGAAAAAAAAAACAATCAAAAAAGCAGTGAAATCTGCAGAAGTAAAGTAAGCATACAAACATGCATTGCACATCTGCAATGTTTAATTTAAGCACGCTTTGACACCGACAAGTTGAAAACTCCATTAAACAATCCTATGTCAGTAACTACAAAAGGTGAACTTTTCGAAACGACTTCAGTACATTACATACTGTAAGCGAGGCATTCACGAACATTGGAATGTTGCTAAACTTTTTACCGCCTCTGTGGTCTAGTGGTTCGCCTACCGGTGTCAGATTCAGAGGTCCCGGGTTCGATCCCCATGGGGAGTACAATATTGTGCTTGGTTTGGCAGGTGGTAGGACTCTGTTTAGGACCGCCTGGCTAGCTACCACTATCCTACCTAATTTAGTCGCCATAGCAACAATGCCACTGTTCCAGGATTCCGGGTGAAGTGCACTTCCAGCCTTATCATAGCTTGAAAAATCCAGGTGAGATTAAAGCAAAGCGCTTCCTCGTAGTAAAATAAAAAATAAAAACTGAAAGGTGACAAGAGCTTGTAAAATACAATGCAAGAAGCCGGCCAAGTGCGAGCACGCAAACAGAGGGTTCCGATCCGACCAACATAAAAATAGTTTCTAGGCCCATAATTTAAATTCATTAATGGCAAACGAGAAACACACTTGGTGCGAATTTCATCTGTCTTCCTATTACGGTTCATGAGATATAGCCCGCTGACAGACAGGACAGCGGATGCTGAACCATATAAACGTCTTGCATAAACCTACTTTCTGACAAAAGTAAGGGGCATAATCTTCAATGCGCTTAACTCCTGGATATAGGCTTTGTCTAAAGTGTAAAGCATCCAGGTTATGTTACGACCGGCCGGCATTCACCCCATCGCCAGTCTGTCCCACCCGCCCCTGCCGCTATAAAACGGCACGGCCGCTTTAACGGCAAACATCTACAACATACATCCGCATATCCTAACGCAATAAACGGTCCGGTAAAGGTCCGGTAACGGTACGATACGGACGAAGTACTGCAGTTATTCACGTATTCTATTTACAGACAAACGTAGATGCGACTTTTGTAGTCGGGAGACTAACAGACGGGCTTTAACTCTGTACATATATTCTCATATTAACAAGCCTCATAGCTCAGTTGTTAGTAACTCTGCCTTCTGCGCTGTAGGTTGTGGGTTCGATTCCCACCCAGGATGAATGTGATGAATATAGATGTTTGTTCTGTGTTTGGGGCTTGTATTGTATGATAAGTATGTATTAAAAAAAAATATATATATAGAGGTATTCTATCCGTAATGTAGTTCCCATATTACATGCTTAGTTTGGGGCTAGATGGCGCTTTGTGAAATTAATGTCCTGTAATATTTATTTATTTATATGCTATTTTTATCACTACACAGCTATCAGGTATATTGGATCCTGTTCATCCTAGAAACTTATAACACCCCTCTTGTTAGCCGGGGATGTTTCCTAGGAAAATAAGGCAAAAGTTACTTTAAAGACATCAAAATATGAAAAACACCAAAGCTTAAGCTAAAAACACGGGGGAGCAACAGGGCGATAGTACGCACGCCGAGAAAACCATTATAGGTGCTATCTATTTATGCTAGTGTCTAGTCTTGATTACCCGGTAAGCCCATTTCAGCAATCATGTTGCCAACCGAACAGGAAAAGTAGCAAGTTGATGCGGTTACTGACGCTTTCAGTTGCTAGCAATCAAAATTTGTATAAGAAATATAGAAACATCATAAACAATTTAGCTGTGAATTAATTTACAAACAAAAATGTATGTGAGTATTCTATCCGTGATCGAGTTGACATATTACAAGCTCTGTTTAATTTGGGATTTTTGGAATTGCAAAACGAGGAATGGTTTTTTTTTCATACCACATGGAGGCGGAACAAGCAAGCAGCCCAGATGTTAAGTGGAACTCTTGCCTATAACAAAGCCTTACTGCTAAGGTATATCCATAAAGAACATAACCTAAACTGCACATTGCGCCCCTTAACTTGAGAAGGTTCAAAGTTCAAACCGAAACAATTGCTGCTTGGCGGCCGAAATAGGTATGGTAGTACTTCCCCGGACGATCCCTTTCACAAGGAACTCTACTACTATTGAATACTCGTATATGCTTAGAATGCATAATTGTATTTATTTAAATTAATTTGATTGGGGTAAAGGTATATTCGGTTATGGCAGCCGCCCTCCGCCGCCGCCGCCGGGTCCGGTTTACTGCCTCGTTACCGGCGCATTTTTACAACAACGATTTAACTGCCAGACTCAGGGACACATAATGAGGCAACATTTTTACTACACGCCATAATAACAGGAAATCTGCTTAACATATCGGTACTACCCGGCTTATGTAAAAATAACATTTCACTATCGGAAAACATAATACAGCATAATGCGATTTTGATCAGAGGATTAATTAATTGAGTTACTGACGACTCGAACACATTATATTGGAACACAGTGTCCGAAACGAATCTTTTAATTGGTTCGTTTATCACAATATCGTTTGACAAATTAGTAATTTTACAGGCAGATTGGGACATGAGCAGAATCGGAATACATAATGTAAAATTGAAATAACATGAAAAGGCTTTATCTGTTCTGTGAGTTGTATAAATGATTAAAACGCAACAAAACGAGTAGACAACCACACAAATGCGAAACGAACGAACGGCCTCGCGCGCGCGGCGCATTATCGAAATCGGACCGCAATAATTACATTCGATCCGAATGCGGCTGCCCCGTCCATCTGTCCAAACCAAACTGCTAAATAAAATATACGTTGTGCGTTCATGATAAAATCTCATCAATTAAAATGTATAGTATTTGTCCGGTTTAAAATGTTCACTACATTCAATTAATTATGAAACCCAATAACATGTTTCAATCAGATTTTTAATCAAATGAAACGGTAAATTTTCCAATCGGAGATTGGTAGAGTATTTCCGTGGCGCGTTCACAAAAATGTCTGACAGGGTTGAAGAGCTGTTCATTCAAAGAATGGAGAACAAAAACAGTCGAACCGGCATGAATTTTGGCGCTCGGGTTGCGCCGGATTATGTAGCACCCTCGGGTTATTCAATTAAAAACGAAACGTACTCGTGCACGCTCCCGAGTTCCAACTCAACGCAATTTTGTAGCTGCGCTCCCGATCCTGTTAGCAAATGAGATTCGGCGTTAGAGCCGCTCGCAGCACCACCTAACTTTACCTGCGTTGGGTAATCAATTGAGTCATGCGCAAGATATTGCGAGCACTAGGCAACCTTGTCTTCCAATCTCGAGGAAAACCTGAATGTCAAGGATATGCGTGCAGGTTACATAATAGTTTTCTTACGAACATATGGAGGTCGACTTTCATTCCATATGCTGCCGCACCGGAAACCTTTTTAACTCTCGTGTACGGTACGATGTTCTGCGAACGAAATTGCTTTAATTATCCGCGAATTTGTTTCTTTTTTTTGGGTGTTGTACTGTATAATAATAAGTATGTATTTACAAAAAAAGAAACACGATTATTTCCGTAATCTAGTTCCCGTATTGTTTAACGTTTGAGGGTAGTCAAAGCTTTGTTGGCCGCCTCATCTACAAGCCTCAGTCGTCGTTTAGATTTATCACGAAATTTCAGTATGCACCTGTGTTCGTTTGTACTTGTGAAAATGTTCAGTGCAAAATGTGTTTGTTTTGTTTTTACTTTACATGCGAACGCACATCGCCCGTCGGCTGATTACGGCGGCGCGCTGTTGCCGTCATTCATTTGCGTGCACTGTATGTACGCCCCGCTCAATCTCGTTTATTATAAACGTGCAGCCCTGCCTCTCGCTTTTTACATTTGAATATTCAGCTCCGTGCATTACTTTTACATTGTTACTCGAGTCTTATTCATGATAGTGCACATGAGACCCGCTACCTACAACTCCAACTTAACCGTTTTAATTGAGTTTTTCTCGCTATAGCTTTTCTGTTTTTTATTCAGCGGTGCATTTGCATTTCCACTTCTACAATTGTATTAAATTAAAACCGGATATGTAGTCTTATTTCTTATTATGTAGGTCTAATCTTCACACAAATATATTTAACCTACAGTGCAGAAGATTTTGAGACTTGTTATATATTTTTTTATTAGGTCAAACTTTAGAATTTTGTAATGTAATTATTAAATTCCGTATTCTCTCGAGACGTTTTAGTATACCAGGGAGGTTTGCATTGTAAATTAACTCAAATTAGAACCCTTCACGAATACTTGCATATACTGAATATCAACTGCTTTTATGTTCCACATCATAATGGTTAACGTGTAAAGCGTATATTAACATAATCGTTATATTCTTCTTCTGGTGATGAATATCATCAATATTCATCAAGAAGAAACTTTCCTTCTCAAAAGATTACCTAAAGATTTTAAATATTTATTATTAGTAAACCCTTGTATGTACCTTATTAATGTATTTTCGGCGTAATCATCATCATTACCATTATCATCAAAGGCTCGTAATCGTCCATTTATGATAAAAAAAAGCTCAAGTAAAACAGGATACTCGTGCTATAATCTCACATTCTGATTGGTCATCGCAGTGGTGTAAGGGCAAGAAAGATGCTGCTGGCCATCTCATGATGATACGTAGTAGCATAGCAGAGTTGAAAGGGCTACCGCTAACAAATTATACACAGCTTAAAGCCTGATTTATCAATAAAAAGTAATTTTAACAGCACAATCGTCAAGTGTTGATTTTGCACAGCCTTATAACACGAATCTTCTGGCGGAGTACGTCATAAGATTGTTAGTTTTTTCGAATATTCGGGTCGTATATTTGTTTGTTGTTGTTTGTTTGCTGACAAAATAAATGTTGGCTCTTTAATTAGCCGACCGTTCAAATGATTAGCCTATTTTCATTGCCGCCCTAGTTTATTTCTACGATGCAGTTTATCCAATAAAATTTGATATTTCACAAACAAGTGTAGCAGCTGATGAATGGGCTCATACAAAAAGTTTAATGAATTAAAACTCGCTATTTCAAAAATTGCTTTTGTGAAGCTTTGACAATAAAAAGAGTGGCACCCAGCACCCAGGCCCGGACTCGTTGCGTAGCTACAGCCGACGAGAGCTTTGGGCGGCGGCGGCGCTCCCCTCGATTTCGGCCTAGTCGGTACATTCATTACGAGTAGCGTCACATCGCGAAACGGGCTGGGAACCGTAGACAAAAGTATTCTTTGGCGTAAGCGTTTTGCTGTAAACGTGTTTAATCGTACCAGTCTGTATATATCTAGATAAACGCTGGGAGTTTCAATACTATTGAAAAATATAAAAGTAGGACAAATGCAATACTATCGTAGATTGGTCAAGTTATTAAAACTTGGGGTATCGCAGTGCCTTAAAAGATCGGGTTGATAATAATACGTGCTTGATTTGCTTCAGTTTTTGAAGTATTTTTTTTTATGGTAAGGTTTTTTTTGTTAAATTCTGATCCGCAACATTTTTGTGTGGCACAGTGTCGGGTAGAGTGGGTTGTAATTAAAATGTTTCCCCGTAGTAAAAAAGTTTCACTTCTATCGGGTGTCTTTTACGACATACTCTGACTGACTACTTTTTTTGTTTACCACCCAAAAATCTACTAGATATTATTTTGTGACTAGTGCGACTAATTCTAAGTTTGGGGTTACTCAATGTTGTTTAACTTTTTTACTTAGCTAATCTATCTAAGAAAATGTCTTCCAAACTACAATCATCCACATGCCAAGTAATCGAGATCGTCCCACCAACATTTTCTCAACTACTTACAACGCCAGCGCTTTTCATCTATATGCAGCCATTGTGTGAAGCGTACAATTCATTCAAGTAAAACAGGTTGGATTTCGGTACATACAACTCCCATATGATGCTGACGTTTGCGGTTTTGTCTAGCCCTGGTTTAATAATTCCACTCATTTGGTTCCCCCGGGCGGGCCGGCGGCGACGAGACAATGCGCGCCCGCCTAACGGTATCAATCAACATCAAACAGCCCCGACTGTGCGTATCTGTACCCGGCTATGGGGTTGCTCATATACGTCACATTTCATTTCGAAAATACAACACTGATAAATAATAGTCTTCAATATTTCGCTGTCATACAGAACATTGAATTAATAAAAGAGCTCTACTAGATTAAAGCGAGTGGTATTTGTATAGTAACAAAATACAATAGATGTCATATCGGGGAAAGCTTGAGATAGCGACAGCAACCCACTTTGGATTGGAACAAGCAAAGAAGCTTCTGTTTTGGCGGGAACGGGAAGACACGTCATATACGAAATAAAATATTGCGAAAATTAAATTGAAAAATAACAATATGGTAATGGAGACTAACACTAATTGCGGAGGAGCACATTTAGCAACTTCAAAATATTGCCTCTCGAAACAAATAAGAATTGACCATTTAAAAACTTGTTGGATTCGAGCGCACCAAGATCTTATTGAAAATGAAGATGTCATAGATGCTGGTGAAATAGTAAATAAAGACCATATAGAGATGTCGACCAAACAAAAAGAAAACAAAAATGGACTAAGGAAAAAATATATTGGTCCTTTGATGTTACCAGTAAAGGTCAAAGGCACCATAGTGGACTAACTACAAAGAAATTATATCGGAAGAGATTTTTTAAATAACTAAAGTGAAATTAGGCCATTGGCTATGTCATTGATATAAAAGAGGAGTCCCCGTGAGCTACCCCAGCCAACGATAGTTTAATATTGTTGATTGATTTGATTGGCCTAAAAGAACTTGCACCCAGGCCGTAAAATTCATAATAAAAATGGAACAAGCAAGAAATAAAAACTTATTCAGTGGAAACTGTTTTCTGTGTAGAAAGTAAAAGTCAATGATTTACTTTAATTCTGAATCACTGAGATATTTGAATATCTCAGTGATTAACAAAATAGCTTCGATAGTAAATTTAAGGTAGAAACATTGTTCAGTATTGCATATTATTATGTAGCTAATATTGATACGGCACATAGGTAGCGGTGTGTATTTGCGTATGGAAGAAAAATTTTGCTAATTACCTACCTAATACTAAGAACAAATAACTAAAGTAAACCAATCCATTGAAAAATAGCCATTTACGTTTGTTATCTCAAAAAAATGGTATATCATACTTTGAGAAAATAATTCACCATGTAAATAATAAATATAAACGTTCAGATAACGCTTCGATTTCCCCTGTCTGGACTGTTATTGCATGGGAAATTGTTCTCGTTTTTCGTATGGAGGTAATAAGAGTTATTTATTTCCGACAAGAACGCAGTTTTATTGTTTTGTATTGCGGCACAACTCACCACACACAGAAAACATACATCTCGCAAAATGTTGTATGGTACATTGTATTACATTGTATGTCGAGTTGTCCTCTCCACCTCCATGGATCACGCCTGGATGACATGACAGCCTGACACAAGTCGCTTGCAGTGAATTCGCACCAATTCAACATGCATTCACTAAAGATGCACGCACTAAGTGATCATAGGTGAATCCTTGAAGGGGAAACAGTAGTCTTTTTATTTAGGCATATTCTGGGCTAGCTTTATGGAAGACCTCACCTTTGCCTAGGCAAGCGTCAACGTCGCAAGCTTACCCATACCGTCGACGTCAAAAGTAACCAGTGCTTTCAGTGTGTGCAAAATAATATCCTGTAGGTTAACGAACCCCTTGTAATAGCCAAAAGGAATTGGGCTGGCTTCATATGCCGAAGAGATGGGGTAAACGAGATCTTGAATGGAGTGGCAGACAACGTGGTGACCTGGTCAATTTTTTTTATTGTACGACGCTTGTCCTTCATCTCACCTGGTCACAAGTTGAGATAAGGCCGAAGGTGGAGGCGCACTTCAACCAGAATCCTCAACAAACTGAGGAACTGGCTATCTTACCTCTAAATGCCGGACCGAAACAATTTTTTTTATGAATTGTTATTATGGCGACAGAATCAGGAAAGATGGTGGTAGCTAGCCAGGCGGACTTTAACCAAATCCAGCCACCAACCAAACCAAGCACAATTTTGCTCCCCCTGGGATCGAACCAGGGGAATCCAGTACCTCTGGATCTGAAATCGGTGGGTTGAACCACTAGATCGCAGAGGCGGTAAATTGATGCTAGGTTAAATGGATGCACATGATGTACAGGGCAAAAGATGGAGTGCACTGGAAGAGACCTTCACCCAGCATTAGGATGAAGAGGAATATATCAGTCAGAGGTATAACAGTCCTCACATATGTTTTTTTGTTGGCGACATGGAAGCGCTTGACCTTCATCTCATATGGTATTAAGCTATGATAAGACCGAAGGTGGAAGCGCACGCGGAATCTTGAACAGACTGAGAAACTGGCTATCTTACCTCTTAATGCTGGAACACAACACTTTATATTTGGTAGTAGCTCTGCCTTCTGTGTTTCGGTTGTGTGGTGAATATATATGTTTATTCTGTTTGGGAAATGTAGTGTACACTGTAAAGTATATATGTACAAAACAATAAGTATACGTATTTCATCCGTTAACTAGTTCACATTTTACAGGCTATGCTTAGTTTGGGGCTAGATGGCGCTGTGTGAAATCAATATCCCGTGTCCAGACGAATATATGGCGCCTTAATTTTAGTTATATGCTAATGTGATGCGCAGCCTCATTTACTGTCATGTCGCCTCGTGGTCGATTAGCTAGCTGAATATGGAGTGCGTGCAAGTCCACAAATAGCTTGAGTGAACAAGGCGATGCCACATGTGCTCGCTAACGAAGGCAACACGTTTGTGATGTTTGCCCATAAGTTTCATACACATTACGTTTGGGTTACAGGCAATAATGGTGGCACATGTGACCCGTATGGTACAATGACTCGCGATATTTTGAGTCGAAACGGTGGCTTAAAAAACGTTTTCTCAGAAAGGCATGGGTTTCCCGCGCACCGACGGAACAAAGCAAACTGTTTGGCGCCAGACTTTGGCATGATGTTGGCCAGGTGGACTTTTACAGATTCTTCCGCCAGTGTTGTTGCCCGATGTAGACCACTAGCAGGTAGATCATAACTACCCCAAATAGTAAATCTTGTCACGTTATTAAAACTATCAACTACTTCTCAATGACTGATTGACTGTAAAATTATAATTTTGTGATGTGATTTTTGTAATGAGAATAGTTTATTGATATAAAATTATTTATTAATCTTAACATTTCAACTTATTATTATTATTATCATCATCATCATTTCAATTAATTATTGTTTCATATACCTTATTATTGTAATCAATTGACGTCAACAGATATTTGTAATCACTTTGACTAGGTATGTTTGTTTTCTTTATTATTATTACTATTTTTAAATGCACTGATTTCATTGTTATAGTTTTTATTTTTTTGCATGCTTTTTCTAAAATGTTCTTACTTGTTTGTTTATTTTGTCCGCTAATGGAAACGGTTCTTACGGAAGATCAGCGCAGGTTGTCTTTGTCCAACTTGCTTTATGCTGAGTAAGGACCCTTTTGCAGCGACATTTACTTATCTTACTATTTTTTTTAGTTTTTATTGCTACAATTTTGTATGATCATTGATTGTTGTTGCAAATAAACTCTATTCTATTCTATTCTAAAAAAGGGAACCGTAATCGTAAAGCCAATGTTCGGAATTCTCCGGTACGGTATCTATAAGCAGTGTGCAGTGTTCGTTTGATGCACGGAGGACCCTTTAGGTAAGCTAGCTCTATAGTAGACCTCACTCATCCTTGCCTGTGCCAATTTGAGTTCAAGAGCATACCCATTTCATATTTACACACACATACTTTACACAGATTTTTTTACACTTCATTTTCTTATTGAAATCTACACGAATAAATTGACAACACGAAAAGTGTTTGTGTGTAATGTCGAAATATCAGCTTTTTACTATATGCATATGTAAGTTTGTACGATACATAAAACAAAAAAAAACCCGTTTATTCCGGATCTCCAAAACAGTTGGACCGATATTGACTTCAAGTGCATATTTTACATACGAAAAAAAAATACGGTTCCTCGCAAAATAATACTATATATTTTTAGAGTAGTTCCCTTTGTGGTATAGAGGTGCAATAAGAATGAAGAGAATGAGAATTTCCTCGGGATAACGGGAACAAAGTCCCGGAAGTTTTTTAGAGCTACATTTACTATATTATAAACAGAAAGTGACGACTTAGTTTTCACTATTGAACGGTACGTAATCTCCGTGCTAGCACAATAAAAGAGTAATCCCGTGGAGACACGACAACACGACTTCATTAGGAGTGGAAACAAACCAAAGCTCTGTTGTGTGCATTGTGTTCATTAGGTAAGTACGTGACTAGCTGCGTACATTATTCGGCCATTAGTGAAAACAGCGTCGGTGATGTCGCGCCGGGCAGACACATTTTTGTTCGCCGTCGGTGGTACCGTAATCGATTTGCTTTAGGAACACGTTCAATGAATATCAATAACAGTA
This sequence comes from Venusia cambrica, assembly GCA_951394065.1. Lineage (NCBI taxonomy): Eukaryota > Metazoa > Arthropoda > Insecta > Lepidoptera > Geometridae > Venusia > Venusia cambrica. The sequence goes on from OX596057.1 coordinate 7,008,222, forward strand.
ACATACTAAAAGTTTGCGTTTTTTTGTTTTGTAAGGCGTGGAATCGTTTTTATCTCACCTGGAGACCGAGTCTACTAAACCAATCGCTTCACAATGCCATGTATAAACAAGCCTCACAGCTCAGTTGGTAGTAGCTCTGCCTTCTGCGCTGTAGGTTGTGGGTTCGATTCCCACCCAGGACAAACATTTATGTGATGAATGTAGATGTTTGTTCTGTGTTTGGGTGTTGTATTGTAAGATAAGTATGTATTTAAAAAAAAAGTATTTATGTATTCTTTCTGTAATCTAGTTCATATTACAAGCTATGCTTAGTTTGGGACTAGATGGCGCTGTGTGAAATTAATAAAAAGAAAGAAAGAAAAAAATGTATTTATGTATTCTTTCTGTAATCTAGTTCCCATATTACAAGCTATGCTTAGTTTGGGACTAGATGGCGCTGTGTGAAATTAATAAAAATAAAGAAAGAAAAAATGTATCATCACAGAATGGCCGCTAGAATACAAAAAGGCACCTGTAGTGGCGTCAAGTTATGATAAGGCGGAAATGGAAGCGCACTCAGCAGACTGAGGAACTGGCTATCTTAACTATAAATATTGGAACACATCATAAAAAGGTGATATCTAGCCAGGCGGACATAAAACAAGCCCTAACACAAACTAAATCGAGCACAAATTTGTTCCGCTCGAGGATCGATCCCGGGACCTATGGGTCTGATACGGGTGTGCGAACCATTAGACCATAGAGGCATTTAAAAAAGGAACAGATTCATGACTTTTTTCCCCTTCGAGGATTCATCTCTGATCACTACTCAGAGCGTGGGTGTACAAGAATCACCTCATGGGTCCAGTCAGTCACGTCCAAACTTTCGATCGGCACATGGCCACGGTTTGCTAGTAACTAGTATTCAATACGTGACAGATTGCAAGCCATCGCGGCTTAGCGGAATACTAGCCAGTGACACATTTCAATCGGATTTTTGGCCCTAGGGACATGGCGGTTTCCTCACGATGTGACCTTCACTATCAGAGCATGAGCATGTGTCAAACGCGCACATAAGCTTCCGAAAACCGAGAAGTCCATTGGTGCACGACTGGATTTGAACCCACAACCTCCGAATAGGAAGGCGTTCCCATACCGACTTGGCCACACGGCTCTTTACAGGCGCTTAGAAGCGTTTAATAAGTTTAGGAGACTATCAAACCATAATATCCACATTGCCACAGCACCACGAGTAGATATAAATACGATTCTCCACGTTGTCTGAACGTTGGTTGCACGGCAATTATCGCTTCTAGCTAATCACCGTCATTCATAAAAATACACGTACCAATTTATTTACTGTTGTAACTTCGTGGAGAAATTTGTATCCAATCAACGGCAGGTGGATTTATCATTCAATGTTGGCTAGGAACTCGTAAATAGGAGAGAAGAGAGGAAAAATAATGAATGAATGAATGAATGAATGAAAAATACTTTATTGCACACCTTAAAAATAAAAACTGGATAATTTTAAAGAGCAAGGCCATCAAGTTGAAAGTTGAGTAACTAACACTTGACGGCAAAATTTCAAACTTCATGTTATTTTAAGAACACGGTCTTAAAAGAATAACAATCCGGGCATATTTAGAATCGGCATGTTTATAACCTTTTATTTGATACACATGCTGTGCTAATAGAACATTCATTTGTTCTTGCTTATATGATTCAATGTTGTTTTGGCACGGGTATGCAAACATCCTATAGATATACCTTATAGTTTTATATAATGTTCTATTCAGAAGTTAGAGCTGGCGAAAGAAGTCACATAAGCTCATTGTAACTTACATCTATTCAGAAGATGTAAGTTACACTAAGCTTATGTGACTTCATTCGCCATTTATAAAAGAGCCTTGAGTATGGCGAGTGAAGAGACTTGCGTAATGTGTCTGTTGTGTATGTGTATTCAAAGAAGGCGGTTGATAGCTTTTTAATACCCGACTTCTTGTTGCTTCACCGGGCGCCCGTCATCTCTGATTGATTGTTCGAGTACGTTACTTAGCGTTCCAACGATACTTTGATGATATTTTTTATATATTTATTAGCAAAAAAAATCAGCAAAAATGTAATTTTGACAGCATAATCCCAACTAAGTCTGTCGCTGTAACAATAATTTTAAATTGTAATGTTTCCTCATTTATAGCCAGTTCCTCAGACCGTTGAGGACTCCGGATGAAGTGCGCTTTCACCTTCGGTCTTATCATAACTTGAAACCAGATGATGAAGCCCAATCTCATTATCATTTTTTTTTTTTATTTATTTAAACGCACAAAACACATCGCAACCACAATAAAATTATAGTTCAACAAAGATTCATATTTCATACAAAAAGTTGAATGAATGATATCTCGCCATTTCTAAAACTGCCCTTTACAAGCAACTGTCGTGTTAACACTCAAACGTATTAAATAGTTTTCCATGCCGTATAAACTTGAATAAAATGTAACGGTAGACGTAGTTGATGCAAAATACACAATGTTGTATTGTTTACGGGACAGCGGCGTAAAGACAACAGACATTGAATAAGTAAATAACTTACGGAGTCAGGATCGTGGGCGTTTGGTGTGGACGGCTGCGATGGCCTCGGTGGTGGGTAACCCTGTCGACATCAAATAAATATTTGTATTTTCTTACTCCTAGAAGTTTAGATAGAAACAGCATATGTTTTGTTATTGTACGACGGGGAAGCGTGAATCGTGGAAGCCGATATTTTCATCTCAAACTATGGAGATGTTTTTTGAAGTGTAAACCATTATTACACATATAAATACATTAAATCGTCGTGTAGCTGACAAACCGACCGACAATCAACACCCAAACCAGAGGTCCTAGAGACTTGTAATTTTTGGGGTAGCCTCCTTTCGTGGTATAGCGTTCAACTGAGAAAGGATTTTTCTAAATTTCCATGTGATGACGTGAATAAAGCCCCGGGCATGTACTAGCGTAGTATATAATTGAAAATATAAAGTACAATTAAACTAACTATGTACAAAGGAATCAGTCAGATTACCTAAGGACCGTTACAAACGGCCTATAGGTAACTCAACTGTTCCAGATCAGTACCGTATTGAAAATATTGAACCATGACTTCAACCGCCTCTTTGTCAGATTCAGAGGTTCGATCCCCAGGGGGAGTACAATATAGTGCTTGATTTTGGTCGCAGGACTTTATTTGAGCTCGCTTGGCTAGCTACCACCATCTTACCTAATTCTGTCGCTATAACAACATTTCTGAAATTGTTATGGAACATAACATTCCGGATTCCGGGAGGAGTGGAAGTGACCTTCAGGCTTTCCAGAACTTGGAAATCAGGTGAGATGAAGGACAAGCACATTCCCGTGCAATAAGAAAAAAAATGGAGCAGCCGTTTATTTTATTGACCCAATCATGTTACAAAGATCCGACTTTGAACTTGCACTGTACAAAAGCAAATCGTCGCAATATCAGTAATAGTCGAAGTAAACGAACTCACACAAAGTGACACAACTCCCGCTCGTCCTAAGCCCTAGACTAGCGGATTGTCGAACTACAAGTCGGGGCAGCCGCGATTCAAATTAAATCCCGATTCCCAACGAGCGATAACGGCAAAAAGGTCACAAGCTCAACTGAAAGTTAGTTTCGTACGCCACTGCGATGCGAGCTTTAGACCACAGTTTCTAAAACTAGTGTCGTTCACCGCTCGTCGCACAAAAGGAGTTAAACAATTCATTTAAAGCACATTTGGCGGCATTATTACGTACAGAACGTAGAGTACACATACATTGTAATTAATGTGTACTCTGTCTGCCCTACAAAAGAAAACTAAACGGGACATTTATTTTTTGCACAGCGCCATCTAGCCCCAAACTCAGTAAAACTTTTAATATGGGAACTAGATCACGGATAGAAAATGTAATAATATAATTATAAAAATACAAACACATGATACAAAACAACACCCAAACACAGAACCACCATCTGAAAAACTGTGTTAATCACAAAAATGTTTGTCCATAATAGGAATCGAACCTACAACCTACAGCGTAGAAGGCAGATCTACTATCAGCTGAGCGAGCTGAGTGAGGTCTGCCAATCAAAACACGCAAAAATATATTATAGTGCAGAAAATACTGTACTTTTACACAATTAAAAAAAACGAAATAACCGTTTCGAAAAACTAACGGATGAATCCCGTAAAGTTACATTTAGAAATAAAATTCACAATAATGATCCTGATGTGAGCCACTGCTAACCAAATCCTATATCTACGATATACGCCTTATAAAGCAGAGCAGTCAACATTTCATACGGAAATAACATTTGCGCCAAAACTTCGGCCTCATACTATATTTGTCAGCACCGTGCCACTCACTGCTCGAAAGCTAAAAAGTAACTCTCATTCGTCTGCTACTAAATGTTTCCTTCGCAAATTCTGGACTTTATTTATAAACGGACCTCTCAGCGTCCCGGTCGTTTCCCATAGAGTTTTATTGCCCCCAAATGTCGCATATTAATGATCTTATCTCATAACGAATGAGCACTTGCCGAAAAATCGCGTTTAGGGAACAATAATTTCAGGAACGTTGCTCTACATTTTAGGAGTAGTAGAGTTTATAATATAATCATAGCATTGTTCAACTATAAATAAAAAAAAGCAAAGTATCATTTAAACAGTCAGCTGATAAAGAAGCATTGGTTAGCAAGAACAAAGTGAAAAAATAAGAATATGAGTTTCTGGGTGGAAAAAAAACCACCTGACATACTCCGCTATAACTTTGATTTTATACTGGCCAAATATAAAAATAAATATAAAGTATTATTACATACTTAATTTTTTTTGTTCATTAAGGAAAACAAACAGTAACTGAACTGATGAATGATTGTGTCAATCAATAAAAAACGTTTGACCATTTAGATTTCCATTTAGATGTTCCCGCATATAATTAGCTATAAATTAGTATGACTCGGCTATCTTCACGCGAAATGTTTGCGAAAACATCAAACGACTTCTCTGAACGGATATAAGTTCCAGTGAAAGCCGAGTTCGAAAGGTCCGAAGGGGGATTAATAGCGCAAAGCATCGACGCTGAGCGTTGATACTCGGTGGTTCAAAGTCCAGCATCTACTGAAAATGCAAACTCAGGTGAGACTTTTTTTGTACGACGGGTAAGCCGCTTGACCTTCATCTCACATGGTAACAAGTTGAGATAAGGCCGAAGGTGTAGGCGCACTTCACCCGGAATCCTTAATAAACTGGATGAACTGGCTATATTACCTCTAAATGCCGGAACACAACTATTTTTAAAATTTCCGTTTTGACGTTTTATAACCAAACAAAATCTGTGTACCACTCATTTATTGCACCAACTCTCTTTAGAACAACCCTTTGACAGCTAATATCCCTGTTTAAATGTTGTCATTATCATCATAACGAGAAGAGAGCGCTTACAAAGGACAAGACAAATGTCAGTTTCTCTTCTCTTAACAATTGGATTGCATTATTTTGCGGAGATTGCAAAAGGGGGCGAGCGGCATAATTTATACAACTCGGCAATTCCCGACAACCCTGCCGGTGACTCCGCCACAGGAGAGAATGTACGCCCCGCAGTCAGCGCTTTAGAGGTTTCCAGTAGAGAGCGGGGCTGCCACACTAAAGTTCCGAGAATCCGGAGCATTCCGCAGTTTGTTATTATGAGAAGCGAGTGCTGCCGGGTAACTTGCTCTTTATGCACCGGGAAAAATAAGAACACACCCGTACGGGAGAAAACACTTTTCTTGGCTTTTATAATACCCAACATATTTATGTTCAGTATTGTAAAGAATTGCTACATTATAACATACATTCTGCGTGCAAAGTAACCTCATCTTCACGACGTTTCAAATCTTTACATATTATTACGCTAAGAGAAAACTTCAAAGCCCTATTTAAGAATATTACATGCACGGAAGAGAGTGAGATTTGACATAATTAAAGTATATGGAGAGTGCCTTTTTTTTACAGAGTTTCGAACAAAACATTTTAGTTCTAGTACTAATAATTGATCGAAATCCTACGATTCAATTTGTCGCAAGTCCTTAATGGAAACCATCACAATATGCATCGACTTAATCCCATCTTCAATAATAAAACAGAATATCCTCGGGGCAAACTTCAGAAAAGCCAAGCAATTAATCGCACGGCCTTTGACAAATATATTTCCTTGACAATAAAATACACAGAGTTTTTACTGGCAAAGGCGTACGCCGACAAGCGAACGGGTAGAGCTGTCTCGCGCAACCAGCGCGCCTACCGTGGGGGAATATTAAACGGACCGCTACCCGAGAACCTATCTCGGAATAATCATCGCCACTCTGTCCCAAAACCTGGAACTGCTATCCAGAACAGACCCGTTACAAGTACACGATCACCTGCGCTAGGGGGGCGCTACATCGATAACTTATAATTATTTATAGATACCGCCTATAAGCGCAGTATTTTAATATCGCTATATAATGGTAAAATGTTCATTAAAAGCGTCTATATCGTTTATCTCTGGTGTGTTTTATGTTGGTTTTATACGGAAGTCCAGTAAAATATAATTAGTGATTCCTCATTACGGCGCGGCGCGGCGCGGCTGGCTGGCGTGGCCCCTCTGGACGTTCGTGCGTCTGCTGGCTTATGGTTATTAATAACGGCGGGCGCCCGCTCCGCCCCGGCCCCTGCGAGCCCCCACGCTCTGCTGCCGGCCCGCACGTCTGACATTTTAATTCCAGAGCCGCGCTATAAGTCCGCTGCATACCTTGCCTATCGACATTTCTCATCGACGTTTCCCAGCACTAGCACTACACTTAAAGTGAATGTAACTGAAATAATATGACATCGTCCATTCCTGCATTGCTTTATTTGTGAACATTGTTATTAAGTAATAGCTTCTGCTCACAGCCTAGCCTCATGATTTTGTTCTTTGTCTATATGGCTATATTATACTTGGGGCGTTGTACACGCTTACATTCACTCATTTCAACTTTCGCATTTATAGTAGTAGGAATCAGAATAATAATAATATTTTTTCACTTTTACACAACTTACAGCCTATTTAAACATTTATTTAAATTTAATTTAAATTACTTCTGAAAGCAGGTAATTTACATATTAGTTATAACTAAAGAGTTACTATAGATACATAGGACATACATAAATGTATACTTATCACTAGTATAGAGCCTGTTATAGCCGAACAAAAGTAACCATGGAAAGGTTTAGAAACTAGAAAAATATTCATATCACAACACCGATTGCTAATGATATAGTAAAATCGATCCTAAAAGTTCTAAAACTTACAAAGAGTAGCTATGCATTCGATGGTTAAAAAATATCGAGAGAAACGGAATACAACGGTACATCACTAGCAGCGACAACGAATGCTACAATGGCGGTCGGGCGAGCGCAGGTCGAGCGCAACATGGCTGCCTGGTAGGCGGTTCGAGCGACAGGGACAGCACTAGCGGCCGCTAGTTCCTTCCCAGTCGCACCCGCACGGAGCGTTCGCATCGATCTCCACTCTCTGTGTTCAGCCCCCAGCACCAGAAAGGCGGAACTAACAAAATTACAAAGCGCTTTCGAGCCGCTAATCATAAAATAAGATACGACGTTTCATTTCGACCGTACAACTCTCGAGCGATCACGGCGCTGGAATAGCCCTTGACTCTCAAAATTCTCCACTGACATCGTTGAGCATTAACCGAACGTGGGTAGCTCGCCGTTAGTTTCGTAAAGCCTCAAATCATGTTTAGATTTATGTCGAGGCTTCGTTCTTTATTTATTTTTTATCCAGATATGAAGTGTAATTATGACGTTGGATACAGGAAACAAGCTTAAAGCTCGGTCAAATAAAAAAAGGCTTTTTAAAGTTTGACATTAAAACCTTGGAATTCCTTCTGGAAAGAGGAAGAAGCCGATCGTGGGAGGCACGGAATGAGGCTAAAGGTTCACATTCGAGCAGAATCGGCAACGCTAAAGCCGGGTTTACGTTAGCATAAATTGTAGCTCCCTCGCCGTACCTTACCTATATAAAACCGTCGGAGCGCCCGCTCCCTGAGGCTAAGAGCCTCGAGTGTTCTGCTCCGTCGATCGCTTGATATCTGACTGACGTTGAATTTTTGCTCGTTGCGAAGCTAACGTCTTTTCTGTTCACGTGTACGCATGTTTTATCTCCATGACTATCCACATGCTTCATTTATCACATGTCGAACCTACTTTATTTAATGATGGGTAATAAAATGTGAACACCATTATATTATTGATGGCACATTTAAGATTTCGAAAACTTTGTTATCTTTATAAGAAGATTGATTTGTATCGATTAAAGTTTAAATTTTTTTTGTTCGACGGGGAAGAGATTTTTCTCATCTCACCTGGTTTACAAGTAATGTAAGGCCGAAGGTGGAAGCGCACTTCAACCGGAGTCCTCATAAGTCTGAGGAACTGGTTATCTAACCTATAAATATCGGAATTGTTATGGCGGTATTATTGTTGTTACAGACTTAGGTAAGACGGTAGCTAGCCAGGCAAACTTGAACAAAGTCCCACCACCTACCAAACCAAACACAATATGGTACTACCCAGGGGATCGAGCCCGTGACCTCTGGATCTGGACAGATGGACAGATCCTCTGGACACATGGGGGCGAACCACCTTTACCTACCGATAGAAACCTTACACCTTATACCTACCTATAGAACAAAATCTATACATGATTAAAACGTTGACTGTTTGATATTGGAATGGCAATAAACGAGCATGTGGCTCTGCATTATACCGAGAAGCAGTCGCTGGGCCGGCCACGTGCGAGCCATACAATTGCAGAACATAGAAATATGTAAATTGCGCTAGGAGCGAAGCGTGCCAACACCGAATTGCTCACGTTCCTAGATGGAAGCTGAGCACTGCACCGCGAGCACGGCGAACAGATGATCGACCGCGTCACTCAAACATCTCTGATGTCTCATTTCTGTTGTCAGTTTGTCAAAACCCCGACGCAAAGAACGTCTTTTTATAGCGGTTCGTTTACAGCTGAAGCTGTTAGGCTGTGGAACGCATTACCTGATAATATTAAAAAGACGACGAGCACACTTTTAAATTGAAAGTTTATCAGTATTATCTATCAGTTTATTCTTAAATTATCATTTTTAACCTTCATTATTATTATTATCATGATTATTATTGATGTAATTTTATGTATGTATATTTTGTTTTATATCCGTTATTCGTATAGTCCGCCATCCTTGAAAGCCGTTATCTTATATGTCCATCCAGCGGTTGCCTGGAAGAGATCGCTTTCAGCGATAAGGCCGCCCATTGTTTTACCAGTGACGCTTAGATTAAGTTTCCACTATCTATTATTATTATGTATTTTGTTATGTTATTTGTAAATGGTGAACAATAAAGAGTTATCTATCTATCTATCTACTTCTTGTTATTGTACGTATTTTGTTATGTTATTTGTAAAGAGTTATCTATCTATCTATCTACTTCTTGTTATTGTACGACGGGGAAGCGTTTGTCCTTCATCTCACCTGATGACAACTTATGATAAGGCCGAAGGTACTTCACCCTCTAAATGCTAGAACCCGCCTCTGTGGACTAGTGGTCAGATCCAGAGGTGCCGGGTTCGACCCCAGGGGAGTACAATATTGTGCTTGGTTTGGTTGGTCTGGCTTTAGAGATAAGATAGCCAATTCCTCAAACCGTTGACAATTCCGGGTGAAGTACGCTCCCACCTTCGGCCTTATCATAATTTCTCATACGTGAGATTAAGGCCAAGCACCAAATATTATTTTTGAATCGTTATGGTGACAGACTTAGTTAAGATAAGGTGGTGGTAGCTAGCCAGGCCATAAATATTAAACAAACCACGCACAAAATAGTATCCCCCCCCCCGGAATCGAACCTGCAACCTCCAGTTAACGATGTTCTGATACCGATGGACAAATCACTAAGCCATCACACTTCCATTTACGTTTACGCCAACGTTTTATAAGATGCCAAGTCCCATCCCACTCGGTCTATCTATAAAATTATTTTAACAGCAAAGAAAAACAACTTGGATGATTACAATAATACTAAAAATGAAGAGGGGGGAAAGTAACAGGAAAACAAACATTACGAAAGTAAAAGTTGTCCATAATGACCATAGAAGGTTTATTGAAATAGTTATGGTAAGGGAAGGTAATTTTTAAAAATTGCTTACAACGAGGGTTCCGCACATTCGGCAGCAGTTTAATGTGTGGCGATAACAGTAAAGTTCATAGCCAAAGTTTCATCCGCCGAGTATCGTGGATTACTATAGGTACTTTCCATATAGAGTGCCTTCAATTTCGTTGAAGCTATACAGATTCATATCAGCGCTCGTGCTGACGCGAGCTGTTCGGGCATGAGTGTGCGAGAATATAATTTCACAGTAACATACTTTACAAGCTCTGTAAGCGTACTGGTTTTAGCACAAAACAGACATGGCAAAATATACTAACGGTACCCTATTAGTAAGCGTCCGCTGTATGTCCGTTCGTCTGTCTCTCATGAATCATACCTAATAGGCGAAATTTTCAGTGTATATCTAATGCCGCTTTAACTACTAAAAATCTAAAAAGGCCCCCATTCAAGTGGTTTAGTAATAGGGTCCCGTGGCCATTAATTGTCATGATACTCGGACAGTTCATGCTGCATACAAGAGTTTAGTATCGTCGAATTGTTATTTCGATTTATTTCTTAAGTTAATCGTTATCTCGGTAATTCATATCGAGAATTCGTGCAACCATTTTTTATCTCGGTTCGGCGAAGCTATCTCGCAACCAGTCGGCGGCGATTGCGAGGCAAGTGGAACGAACAGTCCAAAATTATCGAAAATTTCCGGCGCTCGGCGACGCTCACTCAGATAAAACGAAATGAAAACATGACGCACTCTTGTGCGATTCAAATGTATCAACAGTATATACGTTTGTTTACTGTTCAGTTCTGATATTTTTAAGGATTTTGAGACTATCATAATTATCCTGTCCTTATCCCACGTTAGCATGTTCTCTTCTTCCACTCACTGCCATCAGCCAGCCTTTCATATCCATGTCCTCTTTCACACAATACATACCTTTTCTACGGCCATCCTCTGCTCGATCCAACCACGCTCATATTCATAAACCTTTTATATGACTGCCATCTCTCCTCATAACATGCCCAATTGCCTATCTATACCATGCCAACCTAGCACCCCTCTGGGCCCCGATTCTACTTAACCAATCGCATCACTATGACAATGCTACCGGTTTGTTAGAATGAATTGTTTAGTAGAATTGGGGCCCAGGTTCTGGCGTCAATCTCAAACTTTATTGATTACCACAAAAAAATATAGGTATAACATAATAACTAAGTAATAATAAGTAACTAATAACTAAGCTAAATTAAAACGATTGGTAACACAATGGGCGGCCTTATCGCTGAAAGCGATAAGGCCTTCCAGGTAACAGTGGCATGGAGAGAAATGAGCAAAACTTTATAGGATAGCGGTAAGTATAAAAAAACTATACGAAATAGAATACTTAAACAAAGAATAGAAATACAATTTAAAAATAAAGTACTACATTAAATTCTTTTTTTTATATATTAGGTGTACGCATGAACTAAATTTAAAACTGATAGCACCGTACCGTGCTAAGAGAAAACATCTGTGTTAATTTTATGAAGCTGTTAAAACGCCTCCAACTATGATCATTTCGTATATCAAATAATTGGTATTTCCCGAGAAAAGAACATAGCACAGCTATAATTAGTTAGCGGAAAGCAACCAATATATTTCTATTGCATTTCAGAGATGTTTGAATAAGAATTTCTTTGAGATCGAAATCTATTAGATATATATAGAAATTATAGACTCCTTATCAACTGTAATGAAGAACATCGACCGCCGGCGCCGGCACTTCCTATAATACTAGTAGGTAATTCTTGGCATTTATCCATCCTAATTAAAAGGACCGCCGCTCGCGAGTTGACGAATAACTAGCCCAATGTAATTGTTAGCATTTGTTTTGTAAATTATGAATAATCCTTTATTATTTTGGTGTACAATAGAGAATTTGCATTGATTAATTAGGGCCCGTGCAAAGGTTTTTTTCCATCTTGTCTTCGTCTGTTTACCATCGCAGCAGTATAATCCTTAAGCGTCTTTAAGTCAAGAATAAATAGGTTACTTTCAGACAGGCGTGCTACATCTTAGGCCATATATTTACTTGCTTTCAAGTGACCTGGTAGTCAAACGGTAGATATGTATTACTTATTATAAATTCGAAAGTAGCTAGCTCTGTTTGTTTGTAACCTTTTCACGGCGGACGGATTTTAATTAAATTTGCGAAAACTGAGCAAAGTTTGCTCAGTTGGGGAACCAATATAGAAAATCAAAACATTTTCAGTCTCACTCATAAAAAAAATCCTAATCAATGCTCAGCTACCCCTCAACTAACTCACATTATGCTCGTGTTCAATGATTAACTTTTTTCTAACTTAAAATGATTCAGTAACTTTTTTTATACCTAAAATAATTATTAAAATTTATTTAAATTAATCAATTAAATGTCAAATTCTAAAATAAATTTAAAAAATGTAATTAAAGAACAAAATAGGACGAATACTCTAGTCAGAAATACACTTTTCGCATCTATGGGGATCTTATTTTGACAGATGACAATTCAAAGTCAACTGATCAATGAAAAGCCCGCCATCATGCCTCTTAGCATTTTAATTTTCATTCAATTCAAGCAAGATCCTGACCCTGTTGAACTTTGACTGTTACATAAACATTTAACATTAACAACCTCTTAAGCGCTAAATTTGTATCATATATGTGAGATTATTGCTAAACTGTCAATTGATTAAAACTCAAGCAACGTTTAACAAGCCTCATAGCTCTGTGGGTAGCCACTCTGACTTCTGCGCTGTATGTTGTGGGTACGATTCCCACCCAGGACAAACATTCGTGTGAAGAATATAGATGTTTTTTCTATGTTTTGGGGTCGTATCAAAGTAAAAATAAGTGTAAAAAGTATTCAAGTATTCTATCCGTAATCTAGTTTCCATATTACAAGCTATGCTTAGTTTGAGACTAGACGGCGCTGTGTGAAAATAATGTCCTGTAAGTAATATTTATTTATTTTTATAACGTTTATAAGTATGGGGGGTGAATATGTAAAACATTGATGATTTGTTACAAGCCTGTTTGTTTGTAGTGGCGAATTTCACGTTATTGAAACCACTATTTGTTTTGAAGCTACATTTTACCAAAAACCATATAAACTGTGGATTAATCATAAGGGGCAATGATAGCGTTTAAATGATAAAATACACAAGAAGCAATAAGCTAATATAAGCCCTCGTTATAATTTATCAATGACACCAGTAGCGTGGGGACAAAGGAGGCAAAAAACAGGTTTCGCGGTTCTTGGTCGCCGTTTCCTGGTTCGATCAAGTTTTTTACGGGTTTGGATGGCTGTGGCATTTATTGGCGGCCATTATATTGTATTTCTTCTTTCTTTCATTTGACCAGTGGAAAAGGTATGCATGCAGAAGTAAAAGAAGCAAGGTTTACTTGTTGCAAAAATGTTGTTTTGGAAGTCAGTACGGGCATTGATTTTGTGGAACATTAAGAGGAATACGACCTTACTAACTTACATTAAATGTTAATCCAGAAGTAAAATCTTGAAATGGGAAGAATCTTATTCTTATTCTGAGTGGGGGTGATCAAGGCCTGCACTGAAGTCCCGCTGTGGGGTGTATTGTGCATTGTCCCCCGTGGTTTTAACTAACCCTACCCCAGCCAGACCAGCTCCTTAAAATACCAGAGCAGGACTTTGGGTTGTTGGTGACACTTATTTCGCGCCTGAGTTTGCAACAGCGACAGTGAAAATGACACTGGTGTTGTGGGGGATGATGCTTGCGCCAAGTCGGAGCCAATTATTCCAAGCCGGGCCAATTATTAAATGGGGATCGATTATTTAAGAAGAAACCGAAACATTCGTCTTTCTCTTACAATCGCAGTAAAATGGTAATCCATGAATACAAGCTATTGAGCGCGGCTGCACTCGCACGGTACCCGGATTAAAAGTAGCGTATGTTCTTCCGCATGTCTTTATTCTTGACAAAGTTGTAATTAACTTTGTCAAGAATAAAGACATGCGGTTCAAGCGTTTTGTAGTAAATAATAACAAACAAAAAACATATAAACAACGTTATGTAAGTTATTTAAAATTTTAATTAAATTAAAACTGGAAGGTATTTCTGTATGGATTATTTCCAGAACGTTGTGATAAGAAACAAAACATGGTAACGGTAACCAGAGTGTCTAATCCAATGTTGACGATAAAATAGGTCAAGGGAACTTTTAGAGGATAATAAATAACATAGCAATAGAAGTATAATAAGTATATATGAAACTATGAGTGAAAATATTAATAGTTTAATCTTTAAACAATCGTCGGCTGAACCAATTTTTTTGTGTTTCGGTGGCGCACCTTGGGAGAGAAATATGTTCAGTGGACAGAGATAGGTCGACACCTATCTCTGTCCACTGAATCATAATCTCACTACCCGACGGTAGTGAGATGATGATTAATGTAACTTTGTTCTGTTTGTATTCAGATTAAATAAAACAAGAAAACATGTCTCTGTGCTTTCTTTTACGATTTATTTTACGATCCTTGCTGGTGAGATCAATTGAACTTGTTCGTGATTTTGGATAGCTTAGGTGGATATTATACTCTTTCAAATCACTATTATACCGCCCGACGTCGTGCAAATAGACGACGATGTCGTGATCGTGACCGTCTAAAAATACCTTAAACGAAGACATTGACGAGTTGCTTTTACACAGTACGATACGATACCAGTCTAAAACCGGTAAAGTTATTGATGAAGTAGTTTTGCTGGTTTTGGTGTGCAAAGTGTTTTCTGTCACAAAGTAAAACTCGATTCCTAATGCGCCTTACTTGAGCGGCGGCAGTTCACGTTAGCGTAGAAATACGAGCTGGTCTTAGGGATGTGCAACCCCATAACCACCCCTACGTTACCATACACGCACCACAACGACAGACTACTGTTCTACATACCTGATGCTGGGGTGGTTGAGCCCCGTGAGGTATGTGCGGCGGGTGCTGCGAGTCTTGCGTAGGGGACATGCCTCCAGGGGCGTTTGGCACCGCGCCTGGACTGGGGGCTCCGGGAGGCTGGTTAGGAGGCTGAGGGGAACCGCCCCGTTCGTATCCCTGGGGACAAACAAGACAAATCATTTAATGGTTATTTAAACGAACAATGAGTTCACTCAAAAAGTTGAAGACATTAACAATAGTGTGCAGTCAATAAACTGTGAAGTCACAGCAAAACGCCAGATTACCGATTCATCTCGACAGAGAGCCTAAACAATAGACTCGTTACACTAGTGCATATACCAATAGCAAGTTGAAACAATCAGGCACGTGCAAGCTAGGTCGGCGGCCACGAACGGCCTTGACCGTGCATCCATTATGCACAGCCGTTTACTTTGCAAACGAGTGCACCGCAACGCATCTACTCCTACTACCGGGCCTATGTAAATATCTGTATGTGCATACAAGCCGGCGGCGGCGGCGGCGGCGGCACGAAAGAGTTCGCTTAATCGGGGGAAGTGACGTGATCGCTCTATTTTTAGTTCGCTGTTTTTGCAGGTCTGACTGTTCGCTGTGCAGCCGCGATGTAGATTTGGTTGTGGCGTTAAATTTTATGCAAATATCTATTTGAATCGGGCTTAGCTAGCTTAGCTCACCAAAGGACGAAAAATGTTCGTGTGACACCTTGCATGTTACCAATAAATTTTAGGATAATGATGTATATAGTATGCTTAAGGTATGTATATAATATATGGTAAGTTTAAGTGTCACCTAATTCCTACACTAGGGTAAAGAGTACCCTGTGTGGGCCACACATAGAAAACAGAAAAATCTTTAAGCTAATGAAGTTTTCAAATATGTTGCTTCTATTATTTAAGATAAAGTATTTTTTTATGAGAACAAAAACTTTGACAATATGAAAACCTGGTTAACTAAATAAGGTAAATAAATATAAATAGTTGGTTAAGTAACTTAGTCTAACAGACGTGTGGTCTACGAAGATGACAGGAGTCTGAGCAACATGACAACCCAAGAAATGGAACCGAAACTCGTAAGAGGCTCGTGCAAGACCAGGCCTATTCGATCCTCTTAAGATATTGGAATGGCAATGAAATCTTAAACTCAATGAAAACAACCTAAGTAGAGCAAGAGTACGCAACGTCCGTCAATTTGCGTGGATATAAAACCACTACCAGTTTTCACCTCTTAGCTCATCTATTGCAGACCGAGTACCAGACAATCGTGCAATGCTTTCACTAAGCGGCCAGTTTCCGCGTCACGATCCAGGGCTTCAAGTCTAGATAAAGGGGGCCTGATATTCGCTAATCCGGGTCAAGAGAAGTCATTCACTTTTAATGTTTTCCCCCTTCCAGCTGACGATAAATGAATAACGTGACGTCAATAGTTCACGGCCTCCCCATTACGTAGCATTGTTCTTGATAGCAGAGCAATAACATAAGCGTGCAGGTGATTTTAATCAAGAACGGGTATGAAATCGCACCAATGAATTGTTTTGGACCAGCTCCTGTTATGGTAGTGTTGCCATTGGCAATTTGATACAGCACCATGACTTCACAGGTGTATTGAAATTCGATTCCAAAGAGCTACGTCCTACATAATCAGCTTATAGCAGCAATACCGTAATGGTGGCCGGACAAAGGGTCGCCTTATATCGAGGCTCGCTGCAGCTTGGTAATTAGATATGTTGCGCCTCATTTGCCAACAAGCTGAACCCTATCCAATAGCAGATACGCAACGAACTCTAATCACCGTTGACGTTATAATAACGGCTTTTTAGAGGGTTTTCTATTAGTATTCTTCAATGGACCGAACGATGCGTAGATGCGAAACCGACTAAGAAATAACTGTAATCTTCCGCAGCACTTTGTTCATTTCAATAAACGCTCAGTTGGAACTTTTTCAAATATTTGTGTCAGCGTCCAGAAAAACTTTGAAGGTGGCAGGGGGTGGGATGGTCGGTGGCTGCCTATGCCAAAACAAAATACAAAGAATTCCGGAAACTTTCACTGAATAATAATTCCGCGGTAAAAGTTTGTAGATTCGAGAGTAACAGGAAATCGAGACTAATGCCTAGGCAGCTGAGTCGAACTGAGTTTAGTCGAACATCCGCGCCAGTCGCCAACCAATCCATCAAAGGAGGGTGCCTGAAACGGGTGTGGGGTACCACCCCCTCGTACCCACATAAATATTGCGGGTAGGTGAGTACAAACCCTTTGACCGAGTTCTGTTTACTTTCGTTTTCGCTCAGCTGACGGGGCCGCCACCCCGCTCGAGCATCAACTCCACTATTATTATGATAATTAGAGAGCTATCAACACGATATCAACTATGCTAAATCTAGCTCCGACGACAATAACTGGTCGGATCAGCTGACACGGTGCCGTGACGCGCGCCTCGATCATTCGTTTGGTATCGATAGGCGATTGTGTTTTTTTTTTATATGCAACATGTAGACGGAAAAGCAAGCAGCCCACAATGTGTGGCAGATTGTCAGTAACGGCCTATCACACTTCACGGATAACTTTCAATCAGCTTGCATCTCGGTAAGGGTGTGTACCTGCAGACGCGCACAGACGTTGCGTCGATGACTTTTGGAAAAGGTCTTCTTACCCCTAAGGAAAAGAGGTGTCCCCGAGAGCACTCAAGGTTGCAACGAGTGCGGACTCGGCAGACAGGGTGTAGACGTGCATTATTAGGTGGGTGCCGGAACACCCGTGGGAGCCATGTCGAGGGGTGGCGGGGTTCGTACGTCATCACCTGAGGCGCGTCCTTGAAACCGTCGTCGCATTCATTGCACCCGGATATGGGCTGTACTGTATCCCCGAGCCCGCAATACACGAGTGCTCAAGATCTCGTCTGCCTTTGTACCTCCTTTATCTAACTCACGGCCGCGCGCCGCGCCCACCCACCTTCCTCGCGTCGAGACATACTTCAGCGGCATAATGGAGCAATAAGCACGAACACAACATACGTTTTAACTGAAAGCTGGCAACACTAACATGACACTGACACAGACGGTGGTATTGCTAGGTAATACTGTGAACTTTTTTGGTATATCGAAATTTTTAATCATTTGGGGTGAAAATGTCTTGTCTTATCTTATCCTGTATGCTCTTTTGTCTAAAACTGAACGACTGAGAACTACCTCATGTTAAATGCATATAAAAAAACCTTGCCGAAAGCAACCATTAAGTATTATAGAGGTCATTGCCTCCAATCACTTTGATGTATGAAATAAGTTATCTTACACCGGCAGTAGACATAGGCAAGGCACATGACATCACCCCATTAAAGTAGCTTTACCCGAATGATTCCTTTTAGCAGGAGCTAAAAGCTGACACAGTGCTGAGCAGGCGAGTTGATCGTAGTAACATTGTACCTAGCTTAGCAGGTACCTAGGTAGCTTGTACTACTCTACTCCTAGTCGCCTCTTACGCCATTAACGCTGGCACAGTCCCTTCAAGACTACTCTGAACGCGATTCATTTTTATTCTAGTCATTAAAGGTATTGGTCTATTTTTTTATTTGTTATGCTACAAAGTCAGTTTAAACTACGCTTTGTTTCTTGTAGGATTTGGAACACAGATCTGGCGAAGCGAAGCGAAGAAATTCCAAACGCATGGCTGGTGCGATCCTAGTTTCTGATGTTTTATTAAAATTTTATGTTTTCCTGCAGTGTTAGTATCTGTAAGTCTAATACTTACACATACTATAACATTTTGCAACTATTAGGTAGTTTTAGATCAGTAAGAGAACAGCAGTACAAATGTATATTTTGATGATTTACTCTTCTTAGCCAAATCTACGCCAGTATACCTAGGTAGATTTTTTGTTTCAGGGACATAGCGATTTCGTCACGCATTTTGTAAGAGCGTGCACGTGCACACGACGTGTCAAAATATGCACCAAAACTTTCCGAAACCCAGTCACAATTTGAGCAAGAACGGATTTGGACCCACGACCAAGATCGGGAAGGCATCCAGCCACCACAGGTCCACTTATTTAATAACGTCATTATATTCACAACCCTGATGACCCGTTTTATAACTAAATAAATCTCAAAATGATATAACCGCATCACTAGCATAGGCTATTAAAAATTAGCATTTATTATGCTATACAAAAACGAATTTGCTACTTGTCAGCTAAACGATTGAGTGTCTTGAAATATTGTACATTATTAAAAAAATAAGTAAGAAATAATAAATCCACCGTTATTATTTCATAAAATACTCACACTATCACAGCCCGACAATAACCATGGATCCTGTTTATCATATGCCCTCAGAGCCTAAAGCTGTCAAATTTTAACTAAATGTTTAAAACTACTATTTATTCCTTACTTCTCATATCATGCCGGTGATCAATAAGTATCGTAAATCCTGTATAATGGCACAGTACCTATAGGCACATGGGTTCTTATCCATCAGATCCTCGAGTATGGACTCCAGTTTGTCAAACCGTTTGCTCATTTTGTTGTTTTGAAACTAGAGTAATACTAGAGATATCTACAAAACAGAGGTTCAGAGCTTATGAATATCATGGAAGCATGGAAACTGCCACAGCGATATCCACCAAACATAGCCAAGCACCACCCCGAAAAAATCTGTTATCTTACATAAAAAAAAATCAATCGGTTCTCTAGTTTCGGAGCCTCGAGGCCACAGACCCAAGCAGACTAAAAAATACATTTTAAAAGGCAAAGAAAACATTTGCTATCAAATCAAGTTACTGTAACTGTTTAAAAAATATTCCGCAACGCATTTTAACCGGCTAGGCTGCCCAAACAGCAGAATGGATTTTAAAATACTTTCCCGTTGATATCAGAATCGAATTAAGTACGGTCTCGAAACGGCCTCGTTCACGTTCGCGGGGAATCATTTCTTAACAGCGATTTGTACACGAGTTCGCTCCAAGAGGCCTGCTTCAAACGTACCTCGAGCTCCGTTGCACAACAAGCTTACGTCAGCGAGCGGCTTACGTCAATCGAGCATATCTACAGACCCCACGCCAACTTGGATCTTACGGCGAGGGCTTAGAGTCGCGTTCCAACGAGCCTAAGCCTCCAGGCATGATAGAACGTTTATATTCACGTGAGTGGATGAGGCTCCGACGCGACGCCGCCGGCTCAACGGTTCTGAGAAACATTCGAGTCTCTCTCTAGTTTCGGACTTGAAATAAATCGTATAACTCGACACGACAACGATGGACAACGATGAACCTTACGATGTTTCTGAGAAGCGACAGCGAGGAATTGATAAATAACAAATCATGTTAATATCGTTTTTTGGAATTACCAGGTTGGGTGCTGAGAAACTAAAATAGTGTAGTGTAGGTCCATTAATCTATCTATCTATCTCTAAATATATATAACTCAAAGGTGACTGACTGACTGACTGACTGACTGACATAGTGATCGATCAACGTACAGCCCAAACAACTGGACGGATCGGGCTGAAATTTGGCATGCAGGTAGATGTTATGACGTAGGCATCCGCTAAGAAAGGATTTTGATTAATTCTACCCCCAAGAGGATAAATTAGGGGATGAAAGTTTGTATGAAACTTTGTCAATTTTAAACCGATCTTGCTGAGACTGCATGCATAAAGCTACTATGACGTAGGCATCCCCTAAGAAAGTATTTTGAGATTTTGCATTTGTTTTGTTTCGGTTTAGTAGTTTTGGTTTTAGACTCTGCTTTGTATTTGGCATTTTTTTGTTTTCGTTTGGTTTAAGTATAGGTTTTGTCGGTTAGACTTTTTTTAAATGGCTAAAGAAAATCTGACCGTTAACGGAGAAGTTGAATGTACTTCCGTTTTTAAGTTTTGTAGGCCCTATTTTTTTACACACGCTAAACAAAAGTAAAGCCGCAAAAACTATACCTAATTAATAATAATACTTCTTAACGCGAGCAAAGCCGCGAGCACCTGATATAAATTCTAAAAAGTTGCACCGTGTCTATCAGGAATTACAGGAAGAAAAAATTACGATGTAAATTTATTTTTATGTTTTACATTTAATTTCAACATGATAAAACCCTCTCTCTCGCTTTTATGACGCAGCTCCTTGAAACCAATTCAAGAATCATTTAAAATTGTTTTTTCCCTCTTCATAGAATTTGTGAATTTATGAGCTAGGTGTTCATTTTCTAATCTTCTGTGTCTAAATTTAAATATATTGCTAATTCATTTATGTCAGGTAACATAACTATGAATATGAATTTCCTACAAATATATTCTTAATTCATTTACTATGTTATGCAATGTAACGTAAAGGTGAATAAATGACTTGGAGCTCAGTGCGTATATTTTTTCGTAACATAGCGCAACGCTTATTGACGGACCTTATTTCATCTGCAATATGACACAACACCTGCATAATACATATACCAACTTGATAAACAAAGAGGACCAACTAATCGATGATATTACATATCACACATAGATGTAGCTAAACACTACCCACATAAGACTTGCAAGGTTCATTGACCCGAAATCTACATAACTAACGCTATCTCGGTCATCAATCAGAATTAATCTGCGGTTGCAAATACCATGCCAAACCTACCTTTGTAAGCATCAATGACTAATGCATGAATTTGTGCAGATTACACAGTTTCACATGTATCACATCTATGGTAAACTAGCTTTTGCTCGCGGGTTCGCCCGCCTGGAATCGATGCGAAAAGTAGCCTACAGGGTGGATTTTTAAAAAAGGGGAGCAAGGTACCTTAGCCACCGAAACTACGGGAAAACGTTCACGTGGCCGTCTTTTTGGAGATAATTTAGACCTGCGTTCACAGATTTAGTATAAAATATATGAGTCAGAATGAAAACAGGAAATTCATCGCAAAACTTGTTTTGATGCCGATAAATTTAATTACAATTATAGAAGAGGATAAATGTATGTATGTATGAGACCAGCTGAGCTTCGAGTAATAGTAAAAAATAATAAGAAATCGCAAAACATTTTTCCACTTTTTTTCTTTCATCATGTTTTCTACATTTGGCGTCAAAATAATATGTCAAATTGGTGTTCTCACTTTTAGTTAAACTGTGAGCTGTGGTCAAGTGGGTATGGGTCAGCCTTCCGATTTGGAGGTTGTGGGTGCAAATACAGCCGTACACCAATAGACATTATTATTTATTATTAATGTTATTAATGGACGTTTTTTGACATACACACATGCTCTGACGGCGAAGGTCACATCGTGATGAAACCGGCATGACCCTAGGAACAAAAATCCGAATAGTGTGGGTGTGTCATTGGCTAGTATTGAGCAAGTACTACCACCATACCTATTTCAGCCGCCAAGCAGCATTGCTGTGTTCCGGTTTGAAGGGTATGGTTGCCGGAGAAATTACGGGCACGCGAGGCTTAACACCTTTATGTCTTGTTGACGGGCGCAATGCAGTGCCTTGTAGGCTATGTTTTTTTTTCTTTCTTCATTCTTTGTCATATCACATCCTGATATGTCATAATTTAGTCTGAGATAGTTTTTTTTGTTGTTTTTTTTTGTTTTTTTTAATGACAATGAGAAAAGCTTTTGATATTTTTGATAAACTGTATGTACAGTATAAATTGCCCATTTATTATTTTATCCGTAATATATCTTAAGTTAAATCTGTAAGTTAACAGTCTATGATACTGAAATGGCTTAGCTTTAGCGATCATATCTTCCACAATACTGTAGCATTTACTTTGAAATTAATATATGTTAAGGTTCAGGATTGATGCTAGAACGCTAGTGTTGCGAAAACACGATTACATACAATTTTCTCTATAGAAAGAAAAACCAAAGTTGACTCTCATTGTACCAAAAACGTTCGCCATTCAATAAATACACCCAATTAGACCTTGACACCTTGTACAGTAAATAAACACATTATACAGCAGACGGTCTCTGTTCTAGATTTTCAAAATTAATATTTGTTTTACCGTAATAAAATAAAACGTAGTAATTCGCGAGTAGTTCTGTCAACTAGTGGCGTGGTTGAGCGTCACCTTCATTATAACTATATTTAAGTTCAAAACTAGAGTAAAGTTGCGTTGAGTTGCTTATCTGAGGTAGTATAGGCCGTTTAGGAAAGTACTTTTCCTGTAGTTTCAGCTTTTAAGGTACCTGCCTTTGCTGCCCCCTTTTATAAATCCCTGTATGTTATTCATATAGGAAAAGCTGTAAAGTTCCTATAGCTCCTATAGTATAACTGAAAGATTTGGACGTACCTGATGGGGCGAGAAGGGCGGTCGGCTATTGGGCCCGCCGGGACCTTGAGGAGGCGGGTACCTCTGAGGGTATGAGCCTGGTGGACCATAGCCTCCTGGTGGCTGCTGAGGTCCGCCCGGAGCTCCGCCGTATGGCGGTCCACCGTAGCCCCGCGGCGGCTGGAAACAAACCACAAAATCTGTAATTTTCGAGTTAAAGGTTGTGTTTTCTGTTTAACACACACCCCTAATAAAACAAAAATTGTTATATCGGAACTAGATTAAGGATAGTTTTTTTTTTCTGTAAATAGATACATTATAGTTGAGACGCGTATTACTATAGTTGTTCGAAAATAGTGATACTTACATAACCTATATACAATTAGAGCAACACATCTCAACAACTAGGGAAATGTATTAATACAAATATATGTGGAGAGCCGACTATAAATATATAAACATTAATTTTACTTTGTAATTATGTTTATTTTTTTTACTGTTTCTATTAACTTGTAGAGTATCATACCTAAACTACTTTTTTTTTTAAATCTTTATTCATTAGGGAAGAGGGTTTAATCAAAATTATTGACACCTTCGAACTTAAAACCTAGAATAGAGGTGTGTAGTGTTATAGTGTATCATTTTATGTGTTAGCTTTTTTTTTATTATTTATTGTACGACGGGTAAGCACTTGGCCTTCATCTCACCTGGTAACAAGTTGAGATAAGGTGGAGGCGCACTTCACCCGGAATCCTCAACAAACTGAGGAACTGGCTATCTTACCTCTAAATGCCGGAACACAACAATTTTAGAATTGTTATTATGGCGACATAATTAGGTAAGATGGTGGTAGCTAGCCAAGCGGACTTAAACAAAGTCCTACCACCAACAAAACCAAGCACAAAATATTGTACTCCCCATTGGGATCGAACCCGGGACCTGTGTATCTGTAATCGGTGGCTTGAACCACTACACTACAGAGGCGGTTAAACTTTTTCGGCTTTTAACCTCTAGGCTTGATTAGCTCTAGGCACGAGGAAGTATGAAGTCTACTTTAGAGCAAGTTTTCCCAGATAGAACTGGCTCTCTCCCGTGGACCCATAGAACAGTTTGTATGTTATAGTCAAGAAACGAATGTGATGTGAATTGAATACAAATTTACATCCTCCAATTCTATAGATCAGATACGACTTGTATTGCACTACGATCAAACCTAACAATTCCCAAACAAACAGATACTGTGTCTAAATAATTTACGTCCGAAATAATTCCGTGTAGCAACAAAGTCGCGCCCGCCCGCTTCAGTTTTCAGCTTTCATTTTGTTATATGATGGAAATTCAATTATTCGTACAAGTCGAGCCCCGCTGTGACGTGGCAAACGAGGGGCGAAGGAAAGCGCTATTACACTTTGATCAATGTTTTACGTCTCCGAACTACGGCTTCATCCTGAAGGATTCCCAATGTAGTTTGACTTAGAGGTATGAGACTCGTGTTCGCCAATTAGACTTACATTTTTACGAACATCGGGGTGTTTTATGGCGGATTCAATGATTTATGGGGGCGGCGTTGCGGGGTGCGGTTAGCGCGGGGGGGGTGGCGGAGAGGGTTGCGCAGGGTGCAGGCGGCGGGGGCGGCGGCGCGCCATTGGCCAACTCGGCATCGATCGCGCGACGTGCTCGGAGAGCCCGCCCGCGCTCAGCCAGCCTCCACCTATGTTAATAAGTAATCTTCCAACCCTGCGATACCTCAGCGAGTTTCCCGGACATAGCTGGCGATGCCGAGTCGGCCCTCGTATCTCCAATCGAATGGAACAAAGGGTCGCTGAATACGACGTAGACGACTTGATTATGAATTGAACATGAAAATATCTTTTCCCAATATAATCGTCAACAAAAAACGTTTTTGTTTATCTTCCCTCAATTGTTAGCGGTTCTTTAGACTTGTTTCCGAGACTTAACTACCTGTCTAATCTGCCTGTGTATGAATGAATGAATAACTTTTTTTTATTGTACACCGGGGAGGCGTTTGGCCTTCATCTCATCTGGTAACACTTTAGTTCACTTAGAAATGCCGGAACACAACAATTTAGAATTGTTGTTATGGCGGCTGACTTAGGTAAGATGGTGGTAGCTAGCCAGGCGGACTTAAACAAAGTCCTACCACCAACCAAACCAAGCACAATATTGTACTCCCATGAGGGATCGAACTCGAGGCCTCTGGATCTGACACCGATGGACTAAACCACAGAGGCGGCTAAATAAAAGTAGAGATTATTGGTAGTGCACAAATTAATAGTGATCTAGCTTAATTTACTACATATAAGTAATACAACTATGCTACAAATAGGTATATAAACGTCTAAATAAAATAATTATTTTAAACATAGAAGGAGAATAATAAAAATATAACTGTAGAAGTATCATGGTAAAACATTTAAAATACTATGTATGTTGGCTTTTTGCTCTTTAACGCCTAGACGGCAGAACGGATTTGGTTTACATGACGATCCTAGTTTAAACCCTGGATACACAGGCTTCTTTTTATCCCGGAAAAGTGCAGAGTTCCCATGGGATGGCTAAATTGTCACTCAATTTCGCTTAAACGTCTAACGAATCTGGATGTAATTTGGTATCAGTAGAGCTTATACCCTAGATTGACACAGACTATTTTATCCCGGAAAAGAGCAGTGTTCCCGAGAGATGACCAAAGAAATATGTTTGACACTCAATTACGCACAAGCTGCTGCTGCAACTGCAGCAAGCTGTGATTGGATGAAATTTGATATAACATACAATAACAAATAGGCATCATTCTATCCCAAAAATCAGTTCCTGTGAGATGGGAATTAGATGTATTACAAAACGGATTTGTCATTTCTTCCTCCTTCACGCAAAACCTACAGAACAGAGTGAGTTGAAATGTTGTATAGATATTGTAGGAGACGTATAAACGATTTTTTATCCGTGTATCACACGGGCGTATCCGCGAGTAGTAGCGAGTAATACATAAGCTGGTAGCACTAACTACGACTGATGATTTTCTTAAGATGTTGAGACAAAAATAAAATAAGCAAGAAACTGAATTCCTTTTCTGAAATGGTATAAAGAAAATACACAATATTGTTTTTATCAAACATCTGCCAAAAAAATAACTTTAGTCGACCCATATCTCTTTTTACTGATCATCCCTCACTTCACATTAAAGGCCTGCCCGGAAATCCTTCATCAGCCGATGAAAACTGGAGTATTTTCAGTTAAGATCAGCCTATTTAAAGACCAGACGAGCGAATTCACCATACAATGATGTTATACGAGTATAATGGAAGTTACTATTTAAATATATATTTTGTGTTTACATTCATTACAAAACGAGAGATCAGTTATGCAGGTATACATATTGTGATAAATTTCATTTCATCGCCGAACTAAATGTTTGATGTGAACGTTAATAGGTCGTTGACCTGCAGAGATCAGAGGAACTCGGCAAATGCCGATGATTTTTTTAACTTTTTAGCCACTGTCAGGGCTGTGACTGTGAATAACCTACCCATACTAATGCGAACGTTGGTTGGATGTTTGTTTTTCCTTCACGACTAAACAACTTAATTTTGAGCTAGAATGTTTAGTCCGATATTTCAGACCAGCAATAACATACTAGGCTACTATGTACTATCCGGGCACCACGCAGGCGAAGATTCAGATTGCAGCTAGTAGGTGCATTGGGTAGTCAACATCATCATAATCATTTCAGCCTACATACGTCCACAGTTAAACAAAGGTTGCGTCGATTGGGGGAGGGCCAATCGACGCACTAACAGCTACCCAAGCCACCAGCCATCGACTTCCCACAGCCACCACAATGTCCTTGGTCCATTGAGTGGAGAGGGTCTCACACACCGAGGATACTCCGTTTCGCGTTTAATCGTGGTCGTCATGCTAGAACCTCTGCTCCTCAGCGAATAGTGTAGTGTATCATAATGTTATTAGATTAAACGTAGTGACTTTCATCTACCAGAAGCTAACTGAATAGCGTAGCTATGTAAATGTATATGAATCAAACGTGTCAGCGTAAATGTGCACTGTAGTGCCGTTAGGAATGCGACCGGATTCCAAGCCAGCTCGTCGACACGACTGCATTCACCCACTTACATTGCTATTATGTCATTCATTACCAATGGCCTAAACATTAACCTTGTTTCTTTATATATAATCACTGCTCTATTTCCTTCAAGGTCTTCGTGTACGTGTAATGTAGATTAGATAAGAAAAGGCGTTTTGCACTAAATGTAAAAAAGCTATTCTACTATTATGCTAAATGTCTCAATATTTTTTCTGGATGGTTCATAAAAGATAAGTGAAGTGATGGTGTGAGGCTTTTGATTGCTACTGTGCTTTGTTATCAGAAGAAAAAACTGTCGTTCATATTTTAACGCATCAAATAAACTTGTCAGTACACCATCATAACTAAGATAAATATGTATGTATGTAACAGTATAATCTTGGAGACAATGACAAAAGTAAATTGGGTTATTTGCCTAAAGAGACAACCGTACATGATCTAATGCCACCTGACATCTGTTAATCACTTGCCATTAAGAAAGTTGGTAGTCAATGCTTAACTATATACATTTCCAATCCGGCACAACGACTTAAAGGTAAGTCAAGAGGCTGACACGTCACATATTACTTAAAGAAAAAACTTTATGGCTGCATTAAGATAAGAATTTAAGAATTGATAGTTTTGTCGGAATCTATGGTATCCACTTTTGCCCCTACTATAAGAATAAGATCTGAAAATAACGTGAATCATTCATACAACTCGATCAATCGTTTACGATAAAAATAGTAATGTAAATCACCTTTATGATAACTAGAAGCAAGGCCTGCAATGTAAACATTGGCATTCGTACAACAGTGGCAGTCCGAGTGCGCCGACGGATACGAGCAAACATTACATAACTTTGATTGTGTTTGTAAAAAGTTGGGGATTCCCTCCACTACAAACAAACGCATCTTACACCGACACGCCACAAATGTGTGAGTGTAACCTTGCCTTCTTTTACATATTAAACGACGCCGTCGGGCTATCCCTTTGCGTATCTTAACAAAAAAAAACTACCTACGTAT
Source organism: Venusia cambrica (assembly GCA_951394065.1). Classification (NCBI taxonomy): domain Eukaryota; kingdom Metazoa; phylum Arthropoda; class Insecta; order Lepidoptera; family Geometridae; genus Venusia; species Venusia cambrica. Next base: position 7,036,753 of record OX596057.1, read on the forward strand.
ATTGTGTAAGCAGGGGAATGAATGAGATTGACTGTTATTGCTATTATTATCCCGTTCGTCTCATCGAGCTCCCGTGGAAAACGATAAAAGGTCCGCTGACCGGTTTTACTTTTTATGTACTAAGTATCAACAATGGCACGTAAAACGTATTCATTGAATCATCTGTTTCGATTCGACTTCCGAGACGCCACGTGCCTCGAATAACCGTACTTTGCAGACGTCTTCAAACATCAATGGGCTTTTGTATTCTTATTATTACGCTATTGTGTAAATACCGCAGTTACCTTGTATGTTACATTTACACGGCAGCAGAAGGAAGAAATGTCTATTTATTTATTTTTATTACATTATTGACATTATTGACGTTAATGATGCTCTAATTATTTAAAATCTGGAATCTTGCCAGATGTTTGTTTACATTACGTACGCTTAGCCTTTACCTTATCAGGGAGCCAGGCCAAGAGGCAACAGGAAAAAATCGAAGAGCGAATACGAGAAATCGTTAGGCGAGCCACTGCCCAAAACAATACCACTTGATATTGAGAATAGTGAACGAGAAGGATTTCAAAATTAAAAATATTTTATGAAAGAAGATATGTTTCATGCGAAGAAAAACATCACACTCTCTCACGCAAAACACAACATAAAAGAGTGCTTTCATTCTCAAACTCTCTTTACTCACACGAGCTTTTGAGGGCTTTGCTCTCATAGCACTGACCGTACGTTTTTTTTTTGCCCATGATATTCAAAAAGTTACACCCTTGGCTTGGCACCTCTATAAAGTTAAACCAGAAATAAAGAGTTTACTTGTTTTAATATATATATAAAAAAGTCAAATACCCTCAATAATGCAAGACTTTTTTAGACAAGTTTTGATGATCATCAGGATCATCAAAACCTTAGCAACCCTACATTTTAAAAACCACCCATATTAGGGACAAAAATAACCTGATGTCTGAATTATATCATGAAATTTCAAAAGATTGCAATCTTACATAACCCTTTGCAAGTCTTATCAATACAGGGGTGGTTTCAGTAAATAAATAAACAAATAGTGAGTTGTGAAGTTAACCCTCTTTAACATTATATCCTATAAGTCATACAAAGCGTTTTATCCTATAACCGCTCCCCCATATAACGAAAATAACCCCTATTTAAAGCTTTTTTTTTGTCTCGCATAACACCCCAATTTCTCAAAACCATTTTTTAGGGTAAAAATTATTCTTTTACCAATTAATTAATACAAGAATTATCTCTACTAATTAAAAAAATCAATAGATCGGACCAACCATTCAAAAAATATGGGCAAAATATTGTAGTTCTCTCCAGCCCAAATATCTCAAAAAAAACCCTACCACAATCAATTTCTACTTAGGTGATCTATTTATATTTTAAATTTTATTCCATTACATTTTATTCCAAAAGTAGATACGTACATCACGTTAGCTTCGCTCACTCCATCAATATCTTGATGGAGCGACAGTTCTTTAGACTGTTAACGAACATACTTTACATTCAATACAACACCTCAAACACCTTCATCATTCATCATAAAAAATCATCACTAAATCAATTAAAGATTTCCACCTACAACAATTACTCAGGTGGAAATCGAACCCACAACCACCACAGAAGGTAGACCTTAACTATTAGCTGTTGTGAATGTGAACACATTGGCGCCACCGTAGTCTAGCGCAGGATCCAAAGTGCGTTTTAATTAGGTATAAGTGGCTAAGGTTAATAATAAGTGACTATATAAATAGAAATATCATGATGTCTGTGATGCGGTCGGCTACGGCAAGTTATTTCGACGTGTGCCGTCACTCAGCTCGCGAATGTCAAGCTCGCGGTATTGCTAACTAGGTGCTGCGGTTAGGCAACAGGTGGCTTGCACAACGATCTCCTAGCTGACAAATCACGGCTTAAACTGAGAAATGCAACCCTGAAATTATGATATGTTCAAGTAACCTTTTAAGCCAAAAAGCCAAGACCGATCAAGGTACGCCCAAAACATATTAAGCCAGATGCTTAGAGCCGTTTCGATCTGATTGAATGGTGCACAAGCAAGACAAAAAACAGTCGTGAGTTTTTTTTTATTGATAATAGTCAAGCGTTTGACCAGCAGCTTACATGTAAAACAAGTAAAGATGTGGCCTAAGATGGAGCACGCTTGCCTAAAAGGATATATATTTTTTATTGACGTGAAATGCTGTGAGTGTCTCTGAATCTGAATGATTTTGTTTCGACTTTTTCGATTTTGCTTGCAAAAACAATCTATAGATATAAAATTCAAAGTCCTGACTGACTGATAAATCAACGCACAGCCTAAACCGATGGTTGTACAGACTTTAAACTTAGAGCGTATGTATGTCTTGGTGTGGTGTGTGTTAAGGGTTATTAAGAATTTTCAAAATTAAGAGCAGGGGGTCCTGTATTTATGGAACTCCCCCGGGGGGTCTATCTAAATACTGTTCTAGAGCTCTTATCTTTTGAACTGTCAGGTACAAGAAACAGGTTGAAATTTTCAGACAAATATTAAAAATAAATGGGGGTTCCCAATACAAAAAGGATTTTCGAAATTGCTATTTCCTACTTAAGTCAAACTTGGTGTAAATATAGTGCATTATTTGAGATAAATATACAGTAAAAACTGGCCAAGCGTGAGTTACGCGCTACCACATAAAACCTAACTTATTTGCCTAGAAATGTGGGTTGTAACCCTCGATGTGTGTAACAGAACCGCACTTGACTGGTCTAACAATTTAGGCATCGCCTCTGTAAGTTTGAAATTTCTATATTTCGAAATCCTAGTATATCTCTCCTTGCGTCAATGTTATACACTATTACACGGACGAAGTCGCGGGCATAAGCTAGTTTCAAATAAACGACAGACGTTTGTACTAGAGAACTAAACTCAGCGATACCTACTCCGGGTTTTTCTTATTAGGTAGGTAGCCAGGTCAGGCATACTTTACTTTACATAATACAAGATAAAATACACTAAGGTCACAACACAAGAGTAACATTGACCTAATAAACCGACCCCATTTCCCACCCACAAGTTTAATTTAGAAATCCTTTAGTTATACCTAATGTTATAGATATACTTGTGTTGAAGTTTGCGTAGCATTGATAAGTCAGGGTTCAGTATACTTTCAAAGACTAGCTAGACAGCTATACGCTATCTAGAGCAGAAAAGTGCCATTTTCACAGGCTTTAACTGCCTTTGTGGCGTATTGGTTCGACCACCGGTGTCAGATGCAGAGGTCTCGGGTTTGATCCCCAGAGGAGTACAATATTGTGCTTGTTTTGATTGGTGGTAGGACTTTGTTTAAGTCCGCCTGGATAGCTACCACCATAATATCTAAGTATCTAGACACCATATTCGTATTGCAGAAGAGGGCTGTTCGCGCTGTTTACAAAATGGGTCCCAGAGATTCATTAAGAGACAAGTTTAAAGAAATAAATATATTGACTATGCCCTGCCAGTATATTTATGAAAATATTATGTACGCGCGTAAAAACATAAGCTTATTTGATCAAAACTGTGATAAACATAATTATAATACTAGAAATAAGAATAAACTGTTCCCACAACTAGGCTCCATAAAGTTAATAAATCGTTCATAGGGCAAACTGTACGCTTTTATAATAAATTACCAAGATCACTTGGTAACTTAATATATGCTAAGCTTGTCAAATAACAAATTCAAAAATGTTGCAAAACAAAAGCTATCCCGGAAAGCTTATTATAAAATTTCAGATTACCTAGAAGATAAGAAAGCCTGGCATTAAAAAAAATGAATTTGCTCCAGTGAATAAATTGTAATTAGTATTAAATAATTATAAGCTATTGTAATGGATCATAATAAAAAAAATCTAGCCCGAGGTTCTTGCCTTTCTCCTTGTGTGCTGGTCGCGATTCCGAACAGGCGGAAAATTTTACGTTTCAAAGTGATCCTAAAAATCTTACTGAATAAATATTTGACTTTGACCTTGACTTTGATCTGGCCATAACAACAATTCTAAATTGTTGTTTCGGCTTAAGAGGTAAGAAACAGTCTGAGGAACAACAGTCCGTCCTCAGGCTGTTGAGGATTCCGGGTGAAGTGAGCTTTCACCTTCGGCCTTATCATAACTTGAAAGGGTGAGATGAAAGCCAAGCACATCCCAGTTAAATACAACATCAGTAATGTATTCTCTTATCCAACATAAAAAAAATATCGGCAATTGATTAGTCTTATTTCAGTTACAGTACAGCCCGATGAGCCAGATATATTAAAATGACATTTTACTATATATGGCTCATCGGACTGTACTCATATCGTATAGGATGTAAAGGTAAAGGTAAAATACTGAACAATAAATGAAGAGCATCCAAAGTCTCATAAGTTAGAGAAAATAAACACATCATAACAACCAGAAAAGGTAGGTTGTTATGATAGGTACCTAATGTAATTCACGAGAACGAACAAATAAAATCCACCGTCTGTAAAGTTATGCTTATCCATAACACCGAGAATGCTCGACTAAACAGTAAACTCGTATACACACCTTTAAATATTTAGGTCGTTAGGTAAGTAAGAAGTCAATTACCTTTCCAACAGAGCTCAGAGTAAAAGTCCTTGGCAATGGCCCCTTTATACAGATACTTATGCTTACGCATTTATCGACGGTGCCCATGTACTATGATTTCTTCTGTGGCATTACGTCACACCGCTTGCATCATATTGAAGTTGGCGAGCGATGGTGAAAAGATTTCAAATAGTTCAGGGCTCCGATTCTACTAAACCAATCGCTTCACTATGACAATGGTATCTTCGCAGAATGGCCACAATAGGTGCCTTTTGGTATTCTAGTGGCCATTCTGCGTCATACCATGGTCATAGTGAAGCGATTGGTTTAGAAGAATCGGAGCCCTGCAGTCGTGTTCTGTTTTGGGTGATCCAGCAATGAACTATTCAAAACTCTCTGAGCTGGACAAACACCAACCGATACCGTTCAGCACTATATAAGTTAGATGCATTATTTTTTTGTATTTAAATATTAAGTTATACTTTAGAGTACGTGTGATCTAGGGCCAAATCCGTGCAACGGGATTGCTAGCTTTTGCTAGCGGTTACGACTTAATAATCACAACACTGCTGGTAAGACCACTCCTAGAAGTTTTCCTAAGGACAGTTCTGCCCAAGGTACCCTACGAGTCCAGGGGTTAAAGTCCACCAAGTTAGCGACCACCCACGGTTTGCCGTATTCCGTCGGTGCGTGGGATGCCAATGCTTTCTAGGAAAGCTAGCTCCATCGAAGACTTCATCCTTGCCATGGCAAAATCTAGACAGGCCTAGCGATCAAGAGCGAACCTAACATTTATAAAAACACACATTCTCAAAAGCATCAGTTTTAAAGAAATTATGCAGTTTAACACAAAAACAGCCCTATAACGTAAAAATGTGTTACAACTTGCAATTGATGCGTTATCAAACCAGCTGGCGGCGGCATGCGGCAGTGATAAAGCTTGACCTACAAAACTCCCTTGTTATTAATCCAACGACTTTGATTTGAACAGAGGACCGGCCTCGACGAAGGGAGCCGGTAATTACGTGACGTCGGCACGGTTAACGACCCCATTACAACATTCAACATATTATTGTGTATGAATGAATGCAGGCCGCGTGACGACCGGCGAGTGACGTTTTGTTCGCCAATACTTGCGGCAATCGTGTAAGATGCACGGTACCATGCTCACTAACAAATATAAATATACTACTTGAACGAAACGTCGTGTTCAGTTTGATGTTTGCTTACCCAGGACAAACATTTGTGTGACGAATAATATTATGTTTGGGTTTTGCATTATAAGAATTTATTTACAAAAAAGTTGATGTCAGTATTCTACCCATACAACAATCTTAGCTTCGATTGGGCTGTGTGAAATATATGTCCTGTGATACATATTTTCATTTTGTAGTTATGAGATGAAAACGAAACCGTCACCACATCAGAATGTAAGGCATAACGAAATTCAAACATAATGTATGTAAGCATATGAGCAGCGGTATTCATACACAAACCGGTTGACTTAAACTGTATGTAAATCGCAACTTTGGTGTTAAAAATCAAAACGTGCAACTCGTTAATGAGGTAGACTGGCACAGAATCGAGAAAGTTCTCCCAAGCGAAGAGAGGCCTATACCCAGCAGTGGGATGATACACGCTGCACGTGATAATGATGACGGTTAGCTCTTGACTTCTAGGCTCGTTTAGCTTTAGGCCAGATCAAGGATGTCTACGATGTAGCGAGCTTCCCCGGAAGGCACTGGCGGAACACGGCAGCCGGTTGGCGTCTTCGGTAGTATGGTGGTCGATAGCCCTGGCTATTTTACTTAGCCAATCCAATTACAAGACTACCAAAATGCACCGATAGTAGCAAATCTGCTTCGATAACATTGTCATGTCGAAGCGAACTGGGCCCCGATTCTACTAAACCAATCGCTTCACTATGACACTGGTATAGTCCCAGAATTGCTGCTATAGTGCTTATTACACCATCCGATATTAAGGATGCTAGGTCATCTAGCCATCTGTATTAATGCAAGTGTAATAGCACTTAGCCAGCTAGCATCCTAGTTAGCAAGAAAAATGTGGCTACCGTCATAGCTCCTAGTTAGCATCCGATATTACGGATGCAATTTAGATGCTATTACACTTGCATTAATTCAGATAGTTAGATGATCTAGCATCCTTCATTTATGAAGGTGTAATAAGCACTTATAGGTACATTTTGGTACTCTACTGATCATTCTGCGATGATACCTTTCTCATAGCAAAGCGATTGGTTTGGTAGAATCGGGGCTGTCTGTGTGAATGTCTTACGAGTAAGATAATCGACCAGCTAATGGAACCACCTAAACATTTTTGCGTACTAAACTGAAGTTTTTTTTTTTCATTGTACGACGGGGAAGCGCTTGGCCTTCATCTCACATGGTTACAAGTGATAAGTGAGATAAGGCCGAAGGTGGAGGCGCACTTCACCCAGAATCCTCAACAAACTGAGGAACTGCTATCTTCCTCTACCTCTAAATGCCGGAACACAACAATTTTAGAATTGTTGTTATGGCGACAGAATTAGGTAAGATGGTGGTAGCTAGCCAGGCGGACTTAAACACAGTCCTACCACCAACCAAACCAAGCACAATATATTGTACTCCCCATGGGGAACGAAACCGGGACCTCAGGATCTGAAATCGGTGGGTTGAACCACTAGACCACAGAGGCGGTTAGACGTAATTGAAACTGAGCGAAGTTATAATACCTAGATAGAGTTGAGCAGTTTAGCGGTGATTGACCCGATGCGGTAGACGATCGAGGTCGGAGCAATTACCACCATCACCCAAGCATAGCACGACGACACGACTATCGACAACGGCGGCGAGTTCGAGGCGGCATTGATTTTACGAAATCCACATCACTGAGAATCGAGAATGAACGGCCTCCGTCGGCCCATTCATCTCGTTTTCATGTACAGCGGCACTATTGCGATGCGAAAGTGAGAGCGAAATTTACTCGGAGACTGCACAACGCAACGCACAGCTCAACCACGTAATGCCCTAAATACGGAGATCGGTTAGATATCGGATTGTATTGGAACTACTGGGATTGGCGCTTCGATCCACCTCTGGTGTTCGATATTGGTGCACCGCTAGTTGTGGCGAGTGTGTGTAATGTTGACAAACATGTGTCTGTTGTAATGTCAAATTAACAGGTTTTTTTTACAGAAAACATATAATTTAATATTTTTTATATTCCTCAGAAAGTAGAGGATTCCTGGTGAAGTGCGCTTCCACTTTAGCTTTTATTTTAGAGAAAGAATTAGAACTCCGTGCATAAATGTAGACCTATAAATCCAACATACATACTCGACTTTTTTAAAACTTTCGTGGTATTTTGGAAAATTCCCGGGCGTACGCTAGTTAAAACGAATAATGAAGAAATATGGCTAAGAAGGAAACACCCACCCGATGCTAAGTTGAAAAATCATAACAAAATAATACTATAGAGGTAGTTACAAATAAACGGCGTGGTCGGTAAGCACGTAAGCACGTGAAACGTCAACTAACGCGAACTTGCACCTCGTTACACCGTTGCGTGAATAGAGAACGCAAGAACGGCATCGAAGAAAGTTCACAGGTAGGCAAGCATGGATACCGGCAGCCACCCAGCTGCAAGACAATACTGGGTAGGTGTAGGAAGGCAAACACACACATCGACATCACACACATCTAAATCTAAATATAGCGGGCGCCGATATCAGTGGCTCGCCCTTGAACCAGTCGCACGGAAACATTTTATTATTATTACCGAGCTGTCGGCGAGCTCGAGTATGTCGGGTCGACGACCTCGTAACCACGTGTCTCCTTATCGACAACTATCTAACACGATTGTGGGTAAACAAAACGCCGAGATAAATTACTAATTCCACAATACCAGGCCGTTTAAGCCATTCATAAATTATAATCAGCGTAACGTCATACCGATTTCGATTACAATGCCCGCCCGGTACACGAAGCACAACAGCTATGAATTTCCAAATAGGGAAAGGTTGTTGCCGCCGGTCGAATCCTAATACAGCAAACTCAACACACATACATTACACGCCACTTATCTCTATACACTAAAATGTTACATCGAAATCCCATTAATATCGTAAACTAAAGACTCCATGCTCTTCACTTGCTTATATCCTAAGAAACCGAGCAATGAACGAAGCAAGGGCAAATTGACAAAGCGTCGCCTGTTCGCTAGATCACCCACTGAAGGGCGATCAAAGAGATAGAGCAGATACATCAGTCAAGTAAAGTCCTTCGGGGTCCGAGTGATCAAGATGAAAAAGGTCGTCACAAACTATAACCGACACCAGTTTGTTATGTTTGATAGTAACATGGTGAAACAGCCTACAAATCTGGGTATAAGATTCATGAAGCAACAAACGAACCCAGGCCGCTAATAAATATTCATAGTCGCACATAATTGGCGTAAACCATTCGATGAATCATAACACCGTGTCGGATATGCGGACGGAAGTAAATCCATATCGTGGGAAGTGGGACATTGTTGTGTAACCGGTATTTGTTCACCGGCCAGCCTACGGATACATCCTTACAAATGCGTACGACCTTGGATGTGAACTCGAAAGTGTAAACACGTGGCGCATTGTTTTACGACCGCGAGGAGAGTGCCGCAAACAACTCGAGATTGAAAGCATTTACATACTCCTGTACTTCATTTCGGTACAGCCAGCGACAGACGTTTTTCAGAGTTGTTTGCTGCTATCGCTATCAAAGTCAAATATATTTATTCAGTAAGATTTTTTAGGATCACTTTGAAACGTCAAATTTGACGCCTGTTCGGAATCGAGACCAGCAGTTTATCGGTACTTCATCAATAAAACGTAACAACTGAAATACATTAAGTGTAACATAAGTCTAATTTTCGTCTTGCTACGCTCGTATCAAGGATCGAAAATCATTTATTTTGTCAGAAATATGATAAAAAGTTTTCATATAATATTATCTTTATAAGTTAAAGTTAAGGCGGAGCAAGAGTGCAGAAAGTTTTTTTGTATTTTTACGATCGTCTTTCGACTACTAGTTAAGTGATTGTGGTCAGAAGTGGGTCTACCATAATAAAATAAATAAGAGTAAAAAACCCTACGCGCCTGCCATGAGTATAGTATGTTGTCGTAACGCCGCCGAGTCTGATAGGGCATAGAAGTCTAACATTATTTACCTTTTCTTGCTCCCATGCCTACAAAATAGATAAGTTAAAATAACGATGTTGAGAAATCTCACAATTTTGAATAACTTGCCTCATCATCTGCGCAGCCAGACGCATGATTCTGGCGTCTCTTCCCAAGGTAGAATGGTGATAGCGAATCTGGCTTTTTAAAGATAGTGGGTACTTATCTTTAGTTCATTGAAGATTTAGTGAAATAGAACTTCTTTTAGGTTAAATCTCGTCTTTTGAGCTACTTTTTAACTGTATATATTCTAATATACATGTTTATATATTTGTTTTATTTGTTATAGCCAAGCGTTTGATCACCAGCTCCCTTGCAAAACAAGTCAAGATGTAGCCTAATATGGAGCACTCTTGTCTAAAACACAATTTACTATTTCGTTAGTAGTAAGAACTACGGAATTCCACCATCAATGAACGCACGTGTCGGCACAAATCACAAAATCGATGATATCAAATATGTAACACTGCAAATCACAAAAACGAAACAGCAAAGCACTTAGTTGTAGGAAGTCTAGATAGACACGTGTCGGATGTCAAGCTCCATTCACGTTGATACCGTCAACATCAACACGAGCCGGCGGCACCTCTACATAATGTATGTGCGGTGAGTGTAGACAACGTTGGCGTAGCTACTGCCACCGAGCTACCCTTTACCCCGTTTTGGAACCGGGAGGCGAACGCACAAATCTCCGGCTTGAACCTAGTATTATTTGCCTAACATCAAACTTTCACTATCGTCGTGGGCTTTCGTTTTTATATCAGCGAACTGAGCGAGGCAGGCTTTTGTTATTCCTCTTCAGTATTTTTTCTCCGTTTTTTTATTGACGGCTGACACGACGGCGACGCTCTGTGACGGGAACACTAGTCGTGCTTTTGGTTTTTGTAATAAAATTGGAACGAAATGGTGTTTGTTTTTACCCGACTGCCTCAGTAGGAGGGTTATATCTTTCGAGAGGTTATATGTATTCTGTTTGTATATTTCAGTGGCACGCTCTGCAGCGTGTGATGTGGCGTGATGGATTTCGAGGTGTTGATTGGTTGGGTGCATCCTCGTTTGTCTAGGTGATTTAGGTTATAAAATTAAATGTATTACTACTTAAGTATACAATATGGGTATCACATGAGAGATAGTAACCTACTTAATAAAAAGCCCAAATGGATGGATGTAGAACTAAGCATGACATTTAGAACAGGAGTTCCTTATTTGGTTGGGTTTGTTTTAAGCCAGAATTCAAAATTGTTGTGTTCTGGCAATAAGTATATAGAAATAATTCTGGCAATATATAGAATTATTTCTATAAATATTTCAAAATTTACAAACAGTGAGCAAGATCTTTGGCTCGCAACAAAATTGACATGCATCCCAAAATGTATCATGTAGGGTGCTGAGAAGAGTTACCTGATCTATGAGGAACACACATCAGTGTTTTACAGCACCCTAAAAGTTAAAATTAAGAATATTGACATTGAACTATGGAGCGCTATTGAAGTGCAGCTACAGATATGCCATTAGAAATGAAAGTTATGTCATCTACACCTGGTTGATATTACATTTATTAGTACTAGCTGACCTGACACATGTTGATCTGTCAATATATTCAAAACAAGAGAATTATAGAAAATTTTATATATTGCAAATTTTGACTCACAGAAAACTCTTCTCTCTTCTGTCAGCTCTTCTATTTCACAGAAGCTTGTCATGTCATATACCATTGAACTCTATAGTTTTCCCTTACCGATCCTGACCATTTAAATCATCCCTTCTGAAAAAAGGAATGTTCATCCAGAAATTTCTGCTTGCACTTCTATCCTGAGACTTCAACAAATACCTAGTTTAAAAAAAAACATCCAAATTGGTCCAGCCATTCTAGAGTCTTGTGCTTGGCAACATATTTAGCCATTCATTTTAATTTATATAGATATATTGATAAGCACTACTAAACAAATTTTATGAGGTGCACTGGCAAAACATAAGTTAGTCTGTATTTTCATTGTCTTATGACCCTAATGTCTTCAAGAAAAGAGGCATTGACACGGTAAGCCTGCTGCTTGAATATGTACAGGAGCTATGAAAAGAAACTCACTTCTGCATACATTTTCAATAAATTTTTAGCAAAAGTACACAACAGACGCAGATTATCCTTAATCTGATAAAACTTCAAAATTAATTTTGAACTAGCTGACTAGTTGCACACTTGCACCAAGATTCTGAGTTCATCACTATAATTTCACAGCTGGACAAAGCATTTTCTGTAAGCCTACAGGCTTACTCAATTGTAGATCTCATTCTTTCCCAGGCAAGCAGAATCCAGTGCTTACCCGTGTATATTAAAAAATACATGTCTTGCCCATGATCATCAGTCGCCTTTATCCATCAACTCTACTTGACCACCAGTTTACACCCCTGTTGAGGTTGTAGCTAATTCAGCTGCTAAGTATGGTGTTTACCGCCAATATTCTGAGCTCCCCATTTCAAAAATATAAAAAAAAAGCATACCTTAGCCACTGAATCTTAGGATAGCTAAACTGCAAACATTTTGAAGAAACAACTGGAGGTTTTCCCTTATTCATGTAGTTATATATATCAAGTCACTCAAGTCAATTTCGTACTTATTTGTAATTGAGTTGTATTGAATATATGGAAACAGCATCTATCTAAGACCCATCTTGCCTAGTGAACTCTTTGTACAGAGAGCTCATATTAGGTTTGTTACTTTTAGAGCCTTGAAAACTTAAAAACTATGATTTTCTTAAATTTATCAAAGAAAGACATCATTATTCAATTCATTAAAAAAACTATTGCAACCCTGTAATATACAGGTTGAGTTTTTTTCTCCGAAACCGTCTGAAACCGTGAGAGGTATCAAAAAGCCATGTTAGGAGATAAATGCTTGATATAAAATATATGAAAATAAGTTCTGCATTAAAAAAATCTAGTTTTATATAGTTTTTCTGGAAAAGTGAGATTTAGAAAAAAAAAATTTTTTGCATTTTTGAGGTCTTTGTTAATAAATAAATATGATGTCTATGTGCCCAAAGTTGTTGGAACACTTTCAAAATTTATAAATTCATCTTTATGCATTTAGTAAAGGTTGTATGTTCAGACTATGTGTAAGCTATGCTATTAAATCCTCTTTTGCTGTATTTTCTGTTTGTGATAAGCTTAAATTTAATTGTCATTGGATTAAAAAAAAAATTCGCTATTCGTGGTAACGTAGCTAATGGCTGAACATTTTGAATAATGTCGTTCCCACCACAGTATAGTTGCAGATAGAAAAATATATATTAAAAGAACTTAAAAATTTTGCAGAATCGCTTATTCCCTCTCACCAATGCAGAAATTTTTTCCATGACATAAAACCAACTTAATTCAAATTTTGAAATTTATAAGTAGGGTGGCTGCACCAGTAATAAACCGATTAGGCAACATTTTGGAACAAATTTTGATGGAGTGACTTCATTTTTGCGACAATCATTGCAAAAAAAAAAACAATGTACTCCTTATCTACCATAAGATCATGTAGTTTATACCGATTTTCTTAATATCTATTAAGTTATATTTTATTCAAAAATTTATGTATTAAAATTTATGGTCAATTACTGGAACCAACTTGTAGTATAGATGTTACCAGTAATAAACCACTGGTCTACAACTGGAAAATTGTGAACTTTTAGGAGTTTATTAATATTAAATGATTGTAGTATCTTAAGTATATATAAATGTAAATGAAAAAATTAAAAATTAATCAAAAGGCTTAATCACCAGTTGTAGACCAAATAGAATATAACTGGAACATTATTGAATTTGTGTTCCATTGGTTAACCAATTACAACCATTGATTTAAATTAGCTTTTTCTGATGAAATAAGACGTAATATTATTGCTTTATGCATTATACTACGCCGTTAAATGGAAAATAAGTTACTATGATTGATATATACAAAGATTTAAAAGGTTTAAAAAACTTACCGTCGTACAGATCACTTATTAAAATGGCCGCCCGGAACAAAGTGAACGATGGTCGTTTTAGATTATGTATTTTGTACATATGTAGATCGCGTGTACACAGATTTTGACTATGATTACATGATTGGTAGAAGTACGGCAGGGCTACCAACGTTAAAAAAGTGGTGGGAAATTCAACAGAAGGATAATATTTCGGTTTGAAGTTAGAAATGGTGTACTATTGGTTCCTGGTGTGGCACTGGTGCACCCACCCTAATTCTGTTTTCAAACACTATAGTTGTATCTTCACATTCGACGATATTCGGCTTTTTGAAGATGTTCCGGCTTTCAAAATATCTAAACAAACAGCAAAAGAGGATTTCAGACTATACATACAACTATTACTAAATTCATAAAGTTGAATTTATAAATTTTCTATCTTGAAAGTGTTCCAACAACTTTGGGCACATAGTTATCATACATTATTTTTTTTATTATCAAACAAAGAACACAAAAATGCAAAAAAAAATGAATTTTATAAATCTCACTTTTCCAGAAAAACTAATTAAAACTAGATTTTTTTTAATGCAGAACTTATTTTTTTTAAATCAAGCATGTAACTCCTAACATGACTTTTCGATAACTCTCACGGTTTCAGACTTGGCCTCAGTGGCCCTGAAAAAAAAACTCACACTGTATATTGTTATGTAAATAAGTTTTGTGATCCAATTCCTTTCCAGTAAAAAGTGACTTATAAAATGTTTTACCCCTTCAGAAGGGAGAGGGGATATAAAAAGTTTATGCAAAGTTTTTATACAGACAGACAAAAATGGAAAAAGTATTGTTTTAGCTTCTGTATTGACAATTGTGTTTCCTCCAATTAACATTTTCCATTTAATAACTTTAATAGGACCAAATTTGACCCATTACAGTTTTATTATAAGCACAGATTGGCTAGCTAGCTCTTCTTAATGTTGGAACACAACAATTCATTTTTGTATCATACATAAGATGGTGGTAGGGCAGACTGAAAACAAGCCCAACCACCAACCCAACTGAGCACAAATTTGTAGCCTAGGGATTGAGCCCCGGACATCTAGGTCTGATACCGGTGGATGAACCACTAGGCCACAGAAGCAGTTAAAAGGTATTTAATTGAATAAAGCACTAAGCATCTCCAATGTTTTAAAGACTACTAGAAGATTGAATTAATGTGTTCTGGTGGCAGTATTTATAATTTTCAAACACTAAAGACAACCTCATTTTCTAGCCACCTTTGCAATGGTAAAAACATTTTAGTTTTTTGGAGATAACCTACATTTAACTAGAAATAACTTTTTCCTGTGCAACAAAATCACAACAGACAGTTGTTATTTTATTTTAAATAGCAAATAAATGCTTCTTTTTTGTAGTAGATATATATCATGTATTAACCTCCTGCTTATTTTTTTTTTAATAGTAAAATACCCTGGGTACTTAGTTCCCATCATAATGCCTTCTTAGAGCACCCCTACACTGTAAAATGACAGTATTCAGAGTATTATAACTAGAACCTCTGGTTCACAGTCAACGCACAGCCCAACTGTGCTTTGACTGTCTATCAGTCCAGTCCAGTCAGTCCATCAATAAAAATACACTACAGTTTATATACTTAGATTAGGCCCTGCAGGAAATATGGTTAGGTGAACTTTAAAAGTTGATAAAAGAAGTCTATTTATCCTTATTTTTTTGCCAAATGTATATATAACTACCATCTCACTTGAAAAACAAGAAAAGATGTGACCTAAGATGAAGAATGCTTGCACTTAGATTTTTATTATTCACTTGTGGTTAATGCTGCTTGCATCAACATTGTAAGAAAAATATTTTTATATGTATAAAGTTCTGCTGCTGTGACATACATAAATAATAAATAAATGTTACAGGACATTAACTTCACAAAGCGCTATCTAGGTCCCAAACTAAGCATAGATAGTAATATGGGAACTAGATTACTGATAGAATACTTAAATGCTTTTTTTTTTGTAAATACATTATGTATACAATACCTAAACTCAGTGTAACATTAGAGAGTTGTAGATAGAATCCAAGTAAACTATATTCTGACAACTCACCGTTGAATTTCTATATGGACTTCCTTGTGGATTATAAGGTGGCATAGGCCTTGGAGGAGGCCATCCAGGCCCTGGACCATAGCCAGCTGGTGGCTGTTCATAGCTATTGGGGTATCGGTGCGGCGGGGCGCCGCTCGCCTGAAGCAGCGAGTTAAGTGTGGGTGTGGGTCCCGGAGCTTGGGACACAGCCTGAGCGCCGAAGAACCGCGGCTGCTGCGAGCCCGGTCCCGGCGGTCGAGGTTTGCCCGGAAAGCCAGGCCTCTGCGCGTAATAAGGGTCCGCTCCCTCGGGATGATACCGGTATTGTCCGAAATCATGCCCCGGACGCTCTCCGCCGCCTCGGTCGTGGCCGGGCGGCTCACCGTCACGACCCTGCCCCGGATCACCCGACATCGGCGACTTGCTCTTTGTGTTCACGACGCCATCCGGCGGAACGCGCCCGATGGACTTATCGGTACCGTTTTGCAACAAAACGTTCCGGGATTCAATATGCTGATCAGATGGATTCTGCTCTATGCTAGCCTCGCTACGTTGAGACTCTGCTTGCGTCGCAGCCATGTTCGACCGTCAACGGCGGCTGTGCCTGCTTACTCGCTACAACAGCGATCGACCGGCTCACTTACGTTACATCGA
Source organism: Venusia cambrica (assembly GCA_951394065.1). Lineage (NCBI taxonomy): Eukaryota > Metazoa > Arthropoda > Insecta > Lepidoptera > Geometridae > Venusia > Venusia cambrica. The sequence continues at coordinate 7,053,243 of OX596057.1, forward strand.
AATCGGGCGTCGGATAGAAAATTTGAGACGCGCACTCATCCATCACTATTCTATGATTAACTACACACATATAGTAAGCACAAAACGGACGATATATCGTTCACCGAAGCACACACATCGATCACATATCTACTCCATTGGCGTAAACGAGGTTAGGGAAAAGGTTACATAGCTAGCGAGCGCTTTTGTCATGTTTCTAGGATGTTTCATATCACTATCACTTCGGAGCACTATTTTATAAGTTAAATAATCTAAAACACATTGTCTGTCCCGAAATCCAACTAAATACTCAGTTACAGAACACAAATATCACGAATCTTTCAAAACGATTGGCGTCCGCCATTACGGACATGAAATTCTGCAGCGCTAGAAAACGACGCTTCCACCTATGTTCACTTCGGTAACAAATATATGTAACGTGTGATTTTTGTAACATAACATGCAATATTTATTGCTCACAAACAATGTTGGTTTTGTAAATCAAGTTTACCACTAAATTTTACACCATTTGAGCTCAGATTTCCAGTTACTTGCGCGTTTGTTTACATTTTTGTAAACCATTGCGACCACGTAGTTACTACAGTGCGGCCAACATAGAAAAATTGCAAATACCACTGGCGCCAAGTCTACTGCTGCTATCTTCATAGTGACTGATAATGTCCTTATTATTAATAAAAGGCATATAAATCATTATTTCGAATTTGAATTAAAACAAAATAAAAAAATTACATTTATTTACTTAACGCGACAGCATTCTGTTAATAACTAAACAGTTATAGTAAATAAGTAATGCACTAGTTATATCCTTTCTGTTTACCACCAACATAATGGAACACACATACCTGTCAATCAAGTTGTTTTTTTTTCTTCGAAATAAGCAGAAGAAATTGTTTATTTTACAACAGTACTTACTACTTTACAGACATCTCTACCACTACCATCACTAAAATTTCTCGAAGACCTATGAAAGAGAGAGGCGATGAGACGACGACAAAGTGATAAAACTCAAAAAGTGGGTCCACGACACGAGAAAACCCCCGATAAAACTGGTATGCTGGGCTTATTTTTTAACCCGGTGTATCCCTACCAGCCTGTTTAGATTTTAGATAACATGGTTCGCTCTTCCGGGATGTGAGCAACAGAATGAAAACAGAATATATGAATTAAGTAGTACAGCAAAGATACCCTAAGCTTAAGTTTAGGGGGAAATCTACAAGACGCTCATCAGACCTGTCGTTTTGTATGGATTAATTGGATCAGAATGTTGGCCAATCAAAAGAGAGTGCAAGTGATTGAGATACGAATGTTATGGTGGATGTGTGGTGTGACAAGGATGGATAAGATGGAATGTTTATACACTCAGGGGAAGTCTGAAAGTATCGTCAGTGACAGAAAGAGTGAGGTTAGCGTGGGTGGTATAGACATATTTTTTGTTTTTCTTTTTTTGGGCTTTTACTACTCTTATATGATTCTTTGATATGCGTAGGAGAGAAAGTCACATAACCTTAAAAATGTCTTGTATTAATGTGGACGGATGAAGAGTAAGGTAGGAAAGACCGAGGAAGAGATGAATGGATTGTGTGACGGCATACATATGAGAGGAGTGGATATATATATATATATATATGTAATTATAATACATGTATTAAAATAATAAGTATACTTAATATAAAATAGTAATAAGGTATTATACAAGGTACTTTAGGTACTTACACTAAACCAGAATGCCCTAACTCAGACATAACGCTCTTTTCTAGAATTCGCAGCACCATTTAAGAAGATTAGAAAATGATTCTAGAAACAACATTCTGAACCTGAGACTTTCTAATAAAATTATTCAAAAGCCTTCACGATCCTCGTCCTAGACTCTTCGTTCTTAGTTCAAATGAAAGTTATAACCAAGATCTAACTCTTACTGCAAATGCCAAGTAATGACTTATAGTAGAGCCGTACAACCCACACTCATGTGATGGCTTCAAAAAAATAGGATTTATTACCAGAAATTGTAGAGAATTCTCAAACCCAAATACCCTTAAAGTTCTGTACACTTGATTTATAAGGTCAAAACTCGAATCAAGTTCTAGTGTGTGCGTTTTCTGTATAAAAATGCGTATGGATATTTCTTTATATCCTTACGCATTATATATTCCTTTATTCATTCATTTATTCCATTATTCTTCCTTATATCTTATCCTAGGGTACCCTAGGATTCCATTCCCTTGAAACTAGTAAATTTTATGAGCAAATAATGTACATATGCCGCATTTTAAGTGGGTTCCTCATAGGTCCTGACCTAACTCAGGAGTTATTATTAGTAGCAAGTAGACTATACGTGCCAGATAAATATACTAGGTTCCACCAGAGGCGTATTCCTCTATTTTGCTCTAAGGCAGCACGTACAGTCACTCGTCAGCAATCCCCAATCTGCCGCGCTCAACGCCACCTTAATGCTGTATTAAGCTCGGATGTTTCCTTGGATATTTTCCACGTTAGCATACCAAAAATCCAAAGGATTATCCTAAGCTACTGTGAACTGCCTAGCCAACTACGGCCTTGGTAATCCTTCAGTAGGTAATATTAATTATAAGGTAGTGCAGGTGTAATCTAATGTAGGTACCTAATCTATCCTATTTAGTTTTATTTTAATTACCTATTTTAATTTTTCTATGTGTGTAACTATTATGCTATCGTAACGCCTTAGAATATAATTCTGTTGAGTTGCATTTTTTAGAAATAAACAATAAACTAAAACAAATAAAAGGAGATAATAAAAGCATACAAGCAAAAGTGTCGCTATTTCATACAAAAAAACGATGTATGGAGTTAGGCAGAACTTTTCTGGCGAATATTGTTATTTCACTGACTTCCTAGGTAGCCCCGTTTTTTTTAAAGGAGTCCCGACTTTTCTTACGTAGTACTGTATTTTTTTTTAAATGACATTGACAGTTTTTACAAGAACAAGAATAAGTAGAATAAGAATTTATTTACTTTTATCAGAAATAGATAATTTTTGTTATACAATCGGTGGTTTTCTTCGGTATGGTTCACGACGGTTGTCTCTGGATCAACGCACCGGAAGATTTGGATCCGAAAGTAAACATGAGTAGCTAACACATTACGTCTTGCAGTCCGGGCGTACTGTCATTCGGTGGAATACATAGTACAATTGCGGATGCAAAGAATAAGAGTAGTCCCTCAGTCCTGCGATGTTCGCAGGGTCTGCTTAATAACAATTTAAATTAGAAGGCTAATTTCAATTGTATATACAAATTTATCGTTAATACTGTACCTACATGATATTAAATTTGATAGTTTTAAGGTCATTATAATTAACTGTAGTGTAATCTAGACTGGGTCTAGCTAGACTATAGAGATATAGAGTAGTAGAGTAGACTCTAGACAGGTATTACGATTAAAAAAAATGGTTATGTCATGTTGACAGACAATAGACAATTTGTTCCATAAAGATCGTGTTCTGTGATTGGGACAATTAGAAAAATTTTACTGTCTAAAGCCAAGGAATGGAAACTCGGAACAATGAAACCTGTCGCCTGTGAGCCTGCTTGGGTCAATGATAGACGGCGCTAAAATATATTCCATTATCAATTACATCATCATCCTCATCATCGCCATCCTCATCATGCTAGCTAGCATGCATAGCTATTATTATTTTTGAATAATGTATGAAACTGTATTCTATATAAACATTTTCAGAAAACCCCAAAATATCATTCTTGTTATTACATAAAAATTAATGCGATAACATAAAAACAATTAACATTTTTCATTTGATTGACTTTTTGTCAATCATTTTGACGTTTGGCACGTTGTCAAACAATAAAGTTTCATGAAAACAGGTTAGTATCATAAAATAGCGATAGCGCTGTGTGAAATTAAAGTCCTATAACAAAAAAAAAGCCTAATCACACTGGTCAAGTAAATCATCCAAGATTGTACCTACTCGTGCGAAAAAACAGACGAGGGCAAGGACTTTAGTTCCTTACCAGGTACTTCGATGCGAAGGTAGAGGCGAAACGATGAGTTCGGCACAATGGAACATTTACAGGGTACGGGTTGTAGCCTGCCGTACGTCTACTAGTCCGGTGATGGCAGCAGTACCTACTACCTACATACAAGATCGGACTGAGCTTTTTCAAACTTAAAAGCTGTCCCGGTGTGAAGTGCCGTCGAAACTTAGCAAAAATTACTAAACTTATATTAAACTTAGCTTCATAGCAACAAATTTGGCCTCAGACTCGATATGGGAGCCACAGAGGAACTTTTTGATGGGAGCCAAAGTTCAAGTTCGACGAAAGTTAACGCCTAAAAGGGTTAAACTTTCATTGAACTGGGGCGAAGTGTCGTTAATAATAGGTACCTGCGGGATGAAATTGTCTTTTTTTTTTTTTGCAGAGAACACACATACGCCTGAGTTTTGGAAGTTGTAAACCGTACAATACTTGCGTCACCCCATTCAGACACAAAGTAGGGGGGACCAACTCGCCATGATAGGCTGGCGGCAAGGTGGGTTCGTAGGAATGTTGCTATAAAAATATATCCAACCAATATTTGGAATGGCAATAATACAACTTCCATTTCACTCTAAGTTTATGGTTCGGTGAACAGCCAATCATGCAGCCACATTTATATGCCAACAAAAGAAAACAAATATACATATACTAAGTAGGTGCCTTCATTATTAATTGTTATAAACTACCCGCTATATTTACCTGGAATTTCCATCGTTAGAATTTTTACTGCAAAGCAAAATTTGTTTACTGTGTGCTTGGAATAATAAAGAAAATGAAAGATTCGAAAATGTGTAAGATGTGGAAAATTAACCACCAATCATCCTAGCCTCGCTCTTTATCGTTTTCCAAAACCTGGAGGCTAGATCGTTCAACGGTAAGCCATACTATTGTTTATAATTGACTGTCAAAAACGTGCACAGCACGGTTTGACTAACATAGGACGAGTAGCAGATCCTTTTAAGAGTAGTGGAGCCCCTTGTGAAAGGGCTCGTCTAAGTAAGGTTGCCGGTGAAATTACGGCCACCCAAGGCACCTTTATGCGTTAAGTTGACTTATTTTTATCTTGCCTATAACTGCTTGCTTGTTCCGTCACCAAGTTGTATGACAAAACCTCCTAAATACTTATCACAAACAATGCGGACACCAGAAAGCTGTGCCAAGTGTGATGATAACCTAGACTTGGGAAATGTCAAAAGGTCGCCTGCCCATGTCCATCAGTAGACTTTTTTCAGGTGTGATGATGATGTTATTTAAGTTGTAATATTTTACGCATGCACTTTACATATTTTAGCATCACAGCATGGACGAAATTCATCGAAGATGTACATAAGTTACATAGCTCTCACAAAATGTTGTGTGAAAACCATTTTGAGAAGAATGCATTCATTGACTTTTCTCTAAGGAAGCTGCATAAATACGCCGTGCCCCAAGAATCTACATCTGTAAGTATCTATTTTCATAGAAAATAAAATAAGAATGTTCCTCATCGACTTAAGAGTAGGTAAGTACCTAAATACATACCTATCTCTCCTTAGAAATAAAGGAATTAAATCGCGTTATAAATCGTACCTAGGCCATCCTATGCTAAATAGGTACCTACAATTTTCACCGTGGCTCTCCCAGAAAAGAACATAGGAACTCGAGTCCCTAGCCATCATCCCGTGTAGGTACATGAGTATCGTGAGGAGGGTTGGGATTACAGAGAGCTACCAGTGCAGCAGTGCGTGGCGAACGTAATTACGACAAATTTTCTCATAAAAAGTACCTACTCTCTGTTACTTTTCTTCTTTCTCTCTCACTCTCTAGTCTGGAGATCCAAGTTCAGTAATGGACTTTTACGAGATATGATAATGATGATGGTTTATCACAATTTCAGGATTCACCAAGTGTAACTGTAGCTACTGATAGAGAAGTCATGAGAGTTATTTCAGTTCCAAAGAGGCAACCAGATACACCTGTGAGTAATACCTTGCTATGTTCTAATAAATACAATTTATTCACAAAAAAAAAAAACTATATACAATTAAACTAACCACATCTGTTCAAGCAACTGATTTATACTGTTGGAGATTTTCGTTGCTTTTCTTTTTTTTTCGTAGTAGGTAATATAAATATACCACTAAAGTAGGTAACTACCTATTATTATCGCAGATTTTATGTATTTCATAATAAAAAAACTTCGTTTGACTGCAGTACTGCAAAAATTTGCACTTTTATAAAATGTTTTACTAACAATACTGAAAACTGGCACCGGTAGGTATGAGTTGTTTCATCGGTACATTCTGACTTTCAGGTAAGGAGGAAACCAGCATCAAAGAGAGAAGCTACGCTATACAGCAAGTGTCGGCGCCACCTAAGACAAATTTGTAAATTAAAAAAATAAGTACGGTCCAAAAGTAAGACTGAAATAAATTGTTGGTTTCGGATAAAGTTGTGGCAGCGCTTAAAATAAAATCTGAAAACAGAAAAAAAATCAGTAACAAATCCGCCAAATCTCTATGAAAAATCAAATCGACACGTGTTTCAGATTTTATTTTGAAATTTGGATCTCCGTAAAATAACGCCTGAATCAATTAGCTAACTACTTAGTCATGTAGGTCAATGTAATGTTATCTTAAATGTAGAAATACTTAACGTGATTTTTGACTTTCTTAGGTTTTATCAATGTAATATTTGAATGTTGTATTCATCTATATGTAATAAGATAAGCTAACAGGCTAAGCTCGGCTGCATACGCAATACGTATTTGTAACAATTACCTATATAAAATAAACAGTAGGTAATTAAGTATTCTTACAATCAGCTTCTCAGTACATTTATGAAAATGTGATGCATGCCCAAGAACATAAGATCAGTTCAGTAAAAGAAGTGATGTACAAAATGTTAATCCTACCTACCTACTTGATAGGTACGAGTATATGTATCAATGTTTCAGTTAGAAAAAGTAAATCACTTATACTTGGGAATCTGTGTACGATTCTAATTCTAAAAAAAAATTGTCTAAGCTTTGTTTTGTATAAGAATGTTATAGTTACTCTCCCTATAAGGGTATCCTACAAAGTAAGTGTCGTTATCAACGATAAGAACGCGTAACTCGATGTTGCTTTATGTACAGGTTGGCAGTTCAATTTTACAATGTGAACCAACTGTCCATTACGTTTCTAAGTAACTATTACTACCTATATATATATATATATATACAAACATTCTGAAAATAAGTAGGTTTATAATTGACTTGATCAATTTTATATATATAATTTTATTCGCTGTAACTAATGCCTGGATCATCAAAAAAAAATTGTCTCGAGGTTCTTGCCTTTTTTCTGGTGTGCTGGTCGCTATTCCGAGTAATCGGTTCGATTTGATGTTTCAAAATTGTACTAAAAAATCACTACTGATATGTACTGATTTATCTAATAATTGTTTTTGTACTTAGTAACGTAACCAGCTAAAAAATATGACAATAGAATTGCATCCACATTCAAAAGGTATTTAGGTACCTACCTTACCTTTCTGTGTTAACTGCCTTTTGTGGTCTAGTGGTTTGCCCACCGGTGTCAGATCCAGAGGCCTCGGGTTCGATCCCCAGGGGAGTACAATATTGTGCTTGTTTTGGTTGGTGGTAGTACTTTGTTAGTCCGCCTGGCTAGCTACGACCATTTTACCTATTCTGTCGCCTTCCGGCATTATCGTAACTTGAAAAGACCAGGTGACATTAAGGCCAAATGCTTCCCCGTCGTACAATACAAATAAATAAAAAAGTAGGTACCTACTGTACCTATATCAATAATTTTGGTTTTGCTGGTTGTATTTTATTTTGAGTACTTCAAGATAATTATTAGCTAGTTGATGTTTACGTGTGAGATTAAACGCGTAGTTTTTAATTTTTAGTTCTTATTGACGCTGTAAAAATCTGTAGGTATTCAATTCAAATTGTACCTATGTAATGTATCTTTTTTAGTACCTAATAAAATAAATTTACGTGCAACTTTATTACACTTGTGTGATTTTATTTATATTACTTATCAATAGTTTATTGGGGTTAACTATAAACTTCCTATGTATTTCTGATCAATTTTATGGTCAGAAATACATAAGAAAGTTTAATTTCAGTAGTAGAATTTTTGAATAAGGAATTTAAATAGACCGCCAAAACCGTGATCCATTCTTAATTTAAAATTGCCGCCATTTGCTCGGTGGGTTTAATGGTCTATTTACACTAGAAGTTGGTAACTCAATTCATTTCGTCAAACTGTCAAGCAGCTTGGGGGCTACGAAATGATCGTGTGCACGTCCGAATGTTAACCACCTTTTATGTATGGAGTTGGATTTCTTTCCGTTAGGATATTAATGTTCTGTGCACAAAGTCGTCCGCCCGCAACTAGCATGTGGACAGGAAAAATATCTATCGACAACTATCTGTATACCCATAGATACCCGGGTATTAGCAGATCATTAATGTGAAGCAGGAAAAGAGCTGCTGATAGAACAAACCTTGAGTACCCCGGCATTGAAAAACCAAAAGATCAGACAAACGGCCAGTAAGGTCTTCCCGAATCGAAAGTCTGTGATCCACAGTAACAGGTTGGACGGTAATCCGTAGGAGGCTTGCTAATGAGACCATTGTGCCAATCTAGGGAAACTGCCATAGCTTCCCCATGTCTTTTGATGGCTTTACTCCAGATTTGAGTGGCAGACGCTAGAAGATCGTTTCGTGTATTGTTTCCGGCGAACCACCACTGGAATCCCAACTGGACCAATAACTTTATTCACGTCTAGTGATACTTAGTAACACCTAGAGCAACTCCTTTTGCTTAATGCGCACTTCTGCAATTCCTTTGCTTTCCTGGTGTGGGAAATCCTTGTTTCCCACACCAGGGAAGCAAAGTAGGAATCATCTCATCAGTAGTACCTAGACGTGAAGAGTGAAGCAAACAAGTTGGCTTTCCTTTCAGCAGTGTGGGTGATCCATCAGGTTTCAACAAGGGTGGCAGTCAAGGGCGACAGAAGTTAGACTCAACCGATTTGGCGTGACCAAAAAGTTTAGCTTCAGGGAGGATATGAAGCAAGCTTGGCCCCAATTCTGCCAACTTGGTTAAATCGAGCCCTCTTCAGCACCTTCTTGCATGACTTAGCAGCCTTGTAAAAACCGACCTTTCATTTGCCGAGTTGCTTTAAAACTTACAAATTCCTTGGTCTACAGGGATGCGATCACAGACGAGCTGACATGATAAGTCAAGAGCTGTTCAATGGAACTCTACAATAAATAACAGTAAAATGTCCTTGTTTGAGCCCATTTGAATCGGCTCCCTATTACCTGATAAAAGCTTGCTTTGAAAATGTTTTCTCAAGGGTAGGTTAGAAAATTTGAAGGCGGGTATAGATTGAACACACCAAAGCCTTGAATTACAAGGGCATTATTTAGCAAGGAGTGGGAACAGACCTGTATAAATATTGTAATGTATATTATATCAAATACATTAGAAGCAGGCGGTGAAGAAAACCAGGATAGGTTTTAAAATTGATTTATTTCATGTCTTTGTTACAATATAGGTACTTTATTTGGATGCAAAAATAGTTTATTCTAAACAGTATTCCAATTCAAATCGTTTGTAATTTCTGTAACGAAATTATCAAAATTGCTAATTAATTTTAGGTACTTATACATTTTTATCTGTTAACATTTATTATTACTCAATTTAGTTTTTACAATTAAGATTAAGACATTTTTATTTGTTAGACTGAATTGGTCTAACATTAGAAGCTGTAAGTAGCCTAGTTTCAAAACAGTTTGTATTATTTAGCGTTATCACAACGAACCATTCCGTATAAATTTTAATTGAGCGAAACACTAAAATATATAAATAAATGCCAAATACTGAAACATAATCTGAAATAACATAATATTCATTCATAAAAAATCTACAAAAATTACATCTAAATTAGTTATGGCATAAAATTAGATAAATTCAACTACAAATCTCAAATATTAACCTAATTTAAGTACAAGAATCACCGTATAAAACATGATTTACCGATTTGAAGACAGATCTGGATGACAGAGGCGCGGTGGTACGTAACTGGCGTTGATAAAGTTTTATTTTAATTGTAGTATGTGTGAGGAGTATTAGTAGCGTTATAAAGACCGAAAATACTACCGCGCCTCTCGCACTAAAACTTAACACAGAATTCAAAATTGTGCAACAAACTTTGACTGCAAGCGTTTTTACACAATTAACAGTATTCTAAATTTTCAATTATTATAATTGGTTTAAAAATGGACATTTATTGTGTACCTTTTAAGCCTAGTTCGTTGGTTAGTTTACTTTACCCATGTAATTTTAGAGATAATTTCGAGGCAGAAATCATATTGTTCCGATCTTCTCCGGGCGCCTCATTACAGGACCGAAAGTTGACTGAATCCAAACTAAGAAGTTTTGTAAATGGATGAGCTGTATCAATCAAAATCTCGACGAGCAGCAAAGGTAAACACTAAATAACCCATTATACAAAAGGAATGTCAATTAACACACGATATGCCACAATTTTAATTTAATACTGCAGTTTATAAGGCCATTGAATGTGTCTTACACGATAAGGCATCGTTCACACTTAGTTGTCAGCCGCCGAATGTGACTTCTTTGCTATATACGCTTGGTCTGTACACTGTGTCACATTGTCGTGAAATACGCTTGGTCTGAACACTGCGACATTGTGATAAATAAGCTTTGTCTGTACTCTGTGTCACATTGTCGTGAAATACGCTTGGTCTGAACACTGTGCGACATTGTCGTAAAATACGCTTGTCTGTACACTGTGTCACATTGTCGTGAAATACGCTTGGTTTTTACACTGTGCGACATTGTCGCAAAATAAGCTTGTCTGTACACTGTGTCACATTGTCGTGGAATACGCTTGGTCTGAACACTGTGTGACATTGTCGTAAAATAGCTTTGTCTGTACACTGTGGTCACATTGTCGTGAAATACGTGTTGTCTGCACACTGTGACACATTGTTATGAAATACGCTTGATATGTACACTGTGTAACATTATCATGAAATGCATCATATCACTAGGCATTTATATTATGACTTAAATCTCATCACTCAGGTATTTTCTGGATTATTCTCACTCACTGATATTGTCAGCTGTTGATAAAACTAAAGGCGCACATTCATTCGACGACAAATCTACGGATTTTTCACATCTAAGAATCGCTGTCGATGTCATGTAGGTGGGCTAGATTTTTTTCCCCGTTTCAGAGAAAAGTTAAAATATGGCGATTTTTTTTGTGTCTGGCGAAATAAGAAAGGTTGTAAGAAATTGTAGTTAAACTCTACAGTGAGAAAAATGTGGACTTCCTCAAATCTCCATAACATTAAATAATTATTCTGTGATTAGAATTTAATTAAGTAGTTGCATAGTGGCAATTTACAATCAAGCATAGAACAGATAATCATTAAGATACCTATCCCTCAACTAATAACCAATCAAGTTTTTTTATTGGTTTTTAGTTGGGTCGCCAAATAAATATACACAATTATAGTAACATAGTCATCATCATAGCAGCCTGAAAAATACTGTAGGATATAACATAACATTAACCTTTCCTAAAAATGAAAAGGTTTCAGAATTTTCTTCACTAGTATTATTTTGGGGAAATGTTTCCTCAATATTGGGGTATTTTTGATTTGCTACCTGGACACTCGCTTCGCACCGCGCGGCTGCATCCACCCGTGCGCCCAATCGTGTGCGACAGCTCCACAGAAAAGTCCACAAATTCCAAATGATTTTTTTTTTCGACCCATACACAGCGTCACCGTCTTATATACTACACACCAACAACATAACAGGCGGCTACTAGTACACATTCGTCGGCTAACAATACCTGCAGCTCATCGATAAATTCAACGCGTTTACCAAACCCGTCTATCACTCCATTCTAATACTAAGCAGTTCCTAACGAGCTAATTATGACAACAATTTGTATATTGTTGGGGACATGCATACTCAGAAGAGCTGGCGGTCAAACACTTGGATATAACCTAAAATAAGAAGATCAAATCATCAGTATCATCCGCACCCAGACTTCAAATAGACACATTGCTTAGTTTAGCACAAAGACCATCGTTTGATAATATACTTGTAAATGTATTTGAATATAGTAGTGCCTGTTTCAAGTTCGCCTGGCCAGCCATAACAAGAGATGATATGGCCAATCCATCTGTTGAGGATTCCTGGAGAAGTGCGCTTCCACCTCCGGCCTTATCATAGCTCGACACCAGATAAGATGAAGGTTGGATATGGCACAATATATAAAAATCTGCGTCAGGACACTCGTTGCTCAATTGGTTAGAACGTTTCCGACTTAAGAAAAATATCCAGGTTCGAGTCCCGTTGCGGGTTGAGAATTTTTTGTGTCATTATAACATTTGTAAACTTGTTTTTTTTTTTAATGTGTTGTGCAAGTCTTAACCATGGTTTGGTAAACGCGTGGCATGAACCCAGGTATCCCAGATAAGTGTGAACACAGCCTAAGGCACCGCTGGGCGAGCATGGAGCTACAATCAGGAGGATCCGAACTCGGACATCCACGAGAGGTACTTCTGGATGTCCCCTTTGGAAACGGACTTGTTGCACTTGGAGATGGCCTCCATGAAGTCCTGCTTGGTGACGGGCAAGTCCAGCTCCTCTTTAGCTAGTAGCTTGATCTGTTCTGGTTTGAGGCCGGTGATCTTGCGTCGCATCGACATCATTGATGCGTCTCTGGAATGGTGAATCACTCGTTACGTAGGCAATTAAATAAGATTATTTACTGAGCTCAGTTCGGTTGGTGATACAACCTCACCTCTGTGGTCTCGTGGTTCACCCACGTCTATCAGACCCAGAGGTTTCGGGTTTGATCCCTAGGGAATGTTATGGCTATTTTATCGAAGTCTGTCGCCATAGCGGCAATTCTATTGTTGCGTTTCGGCATTTAGACATAAGAATAGCCAGTTCCAGTCTGTTGCGGTATCCGGGTGGAATGCATTTCTTCCTTCGGCCTTATCTCAACAGGTAACTAGGTGAGATGAAGGCCAAGCGCCTCGCGGCCGTCCTGCGAGCGCAGGACAGACAGACAGATGCGTGATCCTATAAGTGGTCCGTTTTTCTCTACTAATGAGTTAATAAAAATAACCAAATCGCTTCAAGTGTGCCTATAATATTTGAAGAGTTCCCTCGATTCCTCCAGGATCCCATCATCAGATCCTGACCCGATGTGAAGTACACCCTTTCAAAAAAAAAAAGAATTTTCATATAAAAAAAAAAACAGGTTCCTACGAATGGAGAACCTCCTTTTTTTGAAGACGGTTAAAAGGGGCACCCTCCACACACTTACTGCGCTCACGGACGCCCCAGCATCGGCCGCGGTGGCGAGGTTACCTGCTTACGTTGGTGATGTCGGCCCCGGAGTACCCCTCCAGTTACCTGCACACGTTGGTGATGCCGTCCCGGAGTACCCCTCCAGTAACCTGCACTCGTTTGTGATGTCGCCCCGGAGTACCCCTCCCGTTACCTGCACACGTCGCTGATGTCGCCCCGGAGTACCCCTCCCGTTACCTGCACACGTCGGTGATGTCGCCCTCCCGTTACCTTCACACGTTGGTGATGTCGGCCCCGGAGTACCCCTCCCGTTACCTGCACACGTCGGTGATGTCGCCCTCCCGTTACCTGCACACGTTGGTGATGTCGGCCCCGGAGTACCCCTCCCGTTACCTGCACACGTCGGTGATGTCGCCCTCCCGTTACCTGCACACGTTGGTGATGTCGGCCCCGGAGTACCCCTCCCGTTACCTGCACACGTCGGTGATGTCGCCCTCCCGTTACCTTCACACGTTGGTGATGTCGGCCCCGGAGTACCCCTCCCGTTACCTGCACACGTCGGTGATGTCGCCCTCCCGTTACCTGCACACGTTGGTGATGTCGGCCCCGGAGTACCCCTCCCGTTACCTGCACACGTTGGTGATGTCGGCCCCGGAGTACCCCTCCCGTTACCTGCACACGTCGGTGATGTCGCCCTCCCGTTACCTGCACACGTTGGTGATGTCGGCCCCGGAGTACCCCTCCCGTTACCTGCACACGTCGGTGATGTCGCCCTCCCGTTACCTGCACACGTTGGTGATGTCGGCCCCGGAGTACCCCTCCCGTTACCTGCACACGTCGGTGATGTCGCCCTCCCGTTACCTGCACACGTTGGTGATGTCGGCCCCGGAGTACCCCTCCAGCTTCTTGGCGACGGCGTGCAGGTCCACGTGCTGGTCCACCGTGACCTCCTTCAGGTTGATGTGCAGCAGCGCCTCGCGGCCGTCCTGCGTCGGCAGCGGGATGTAGATCCGCTTCTCGAGCCGCCGCCGCAGCGCCTCGTCGATGTCCCACGGGAAGTTGGTGGCTGCGAGCACCATCACTATCTGCGAGGGGAGACGTGTTCAAACAAACAAACAACCAACCAGTCCATTTCAGAGCTGAATATCACAGGACATTAATTTTAAACAGCGCCACCTAGCCCCAAACTAAGCATAGCTTGTAATATGTGAACTAGATTACGGATAGAATACTTAAATACTTTTTGTAAATACATACGTACTATATGATACAACACCCAAACACAGAACGAACATCTATATTCATCACACAAATGTTTGTCCTGGGTGGGAATCGAACCCACAGCCTACAGCGCCGAAGGCAGAGTTACTACCGACTGAGCTATGAGGCTTGTCAAAGAGCTAGAGAAACTGGAAATAAAAATAAACTTGACATACCTAGGTATCGCTTAGGAAAAGTGAATAATTCATTCTTAGGAAACTGTGTGAGATTCTATAATAAGCTTCCTCAAAGCGCCACCAAACTCTCTGCTCGTAAATTCAAATTGTATATAAAGAATAACTTAATTAAAAGTGCCTACTACAAAATTAGTGATTATATCGACGATAAGAACGCGTGGCCCGATGTTGCTATACCAGTTGACAGTTAAATGGTGATTTCTCAATGTTAACAACCTGCCCATTATGTAGATAGATAATAACAAATGTTTAAGATTAAGTATTAAGGTTTATGATGTATCTACTTAGAATATAATAACAAATTGTGTATCTAAATGTTGAATGGATTGTCAAAAAATTAACCAGCCCGAGGTTCTTGCCTTTCTCCTTGTGTGCTGGTCGCGATTCCGAACAGGCGGTAGATTTGACGTTTCAAAATGATCCTAAAAATCTTAATGAATAAAGAAATTTTGACTTTGACTTTGACTTTGAGGTGCCGGGTTCGATACCCGGCGGGCGTACAATATTGTGCTCGGTTTGATTGGTGTTTGACTCTGGCTAGCTACCACCATCTTTCCTAATTCTGTCGCCATAGTACAATTCTAAAATTGTTGTGTTCCGGCATTTAGAGTTGAGGATTCCGGGTGAAGTGCACCTCCACCTTCGGCCTTATCTTGAAACCAGGTGAGTTTTTTTTTTATTTACGATGGGTCAGCTCTTGACCACGAAAATGAGATCTTCGATGGAGCGAGCCTACCCAGAAAGTGTCTATTAACTCTCTCCTTGAAGACATTATCGATTAGAAGAGTAGTAGAAGCCCCGCGTGAGAGGGCTCGTCCGGAGAATTACTACCACCATACCTATTTCAGCCGCCAAGCAGCGTTGCTGTGTTCCGGTTTGAAGGGTATAGTTGCCGGTGAAATTACGGGCACGCGAGGCTTAACACATTTATGCCTCAAGTTGACGGGCGCAATGCATTGCAGTGTAGGCTATGTTCTCTGTGTATGTGACCTAAGCAGTAAGGCAATGTTATAGGCAAGAGATGCACTTAACACCAGCCCTAAGCACGGGGAGAGGATAACATTTTTGTCCACCTCTGAGAGCATTTTTTCTCCGGATGGAGGATAAAAACAGAGGACAAAAATGTTATCCCCTCCCGTGCTGAGGGGGCAGGTGGAATGAAGGCCATGCGCTTCGCTGTCATACAATAGAAAGATACCTTCTGAGGCTCGTCGGTGGCCGAGCCCAGGCCGTCCATCTGCACCAGAAGCTCCGACTTGACTCTGCGCGAGGCTTCGTGCTCGCTGTCGGAGCCCCGCCGCGAGCACAGCGAGTCTATCTCGTCGATGAATATCGTGCTGGGCGCGTAGAAACGTGCCTGGAAACAAACAACTTACTCGGTCAAACTACAAACCACAAAACTATAAACAAAGCACTATGTACACCCTGGGGATGGAACCCGGGACCTCTGCGGCTGATACCGGTGGGCGAACCGATAGAACACCAGAGACGGTTAAAATCTATGACCTGTATATATGTGACCCGCGACACAGGCGAGTCCTAGTGCGGGGTCAATTATAGTAATCATACTGAAATATTACACTTTTGTGGGAATAAATATTCGTATTGTACATTTATTTATTTTATTTTTATTTTATTCTGAAAACATACAGAATCAATATGAAGAAGATTGCTTTTCATTTTATTCGGGAAACATACAGAATCAATATACAAAAAGGTAATACATCTAAAATAATTCCTAATCCAACAAAGTTTCCACTTTTCAGTTGAAAAGTGGACTTATTGATTTATCCTAGGAATCATGTATCACAGAAACACGTATACATCACACATATCATGACAGAATCAAAAGAGCATTAAATAGTCTCCACAAATAGAACTATAACATTCAGAGCGGACAAAATAAATACTATTAAAATGTATGCAACGTTCATTACACGATAAAATAAAGGTGGCAGGTATATATAGTGATACTATGCTTAACGAGATGAGGAACGGAAAAACATAGGAAAAGTAAAAGATTATATCAATAATTATATAAATAACAAGCCATATCAAACAAAGTATACATACTCGGTTTCGACCCGTCCCGACTGGACTTCCCCACTGGCGGGTGGATGGGTCATTCACTATTACCGCCCCATCCACTGCGCTAGTGTGAACCGAATTAAGTAAGTACTTAGTCAGATTTATTTGAATTTATCGAAATTAAAAAATAAATTGATAACTACCTAGTTAAAAAATAAATCTATAACTACCTAGCTATCGATTTACTTATACTCGATAGCTAGGTAGTTATCGATTTATTTTTTATTTTCGATAAATTCAAATAAATTGTGTCTATAACGAGTATAAAACATCACTTGACCTGATAACTACTACTGTTCCGGAATGAATGAATGAAATGAATGAATGAATGAATGAAAAATACTTTATTGCACACCTTAAAAATAAAAATTGGATAACTTAAAAATAAAAGTACAATGGGCGGTCTTATCGCTAAGAAGCGATTTCTTCCAGACAACCTTTGGATGGAGAGGATTTCAAAGTTCCGGAGTTTAAACCAGAACTTGTTCATGTCGATTTTGAGTAGGCCACCACGAATGTCCATAACAAACGCACATTTTTTTGTTATAAAGTGGGAGAATTAGTTAGTTTTTTTAATAAAACGAAAGCAAAATAAATGTTTCAAATTAGTTGAATTTATCGAAATTAAAAAATAAATCGATAACTAGGTACCTAATTCGGTTCACACTATCGCAGTGAGTGGAGTTGTAATAGTGAATTACCCGTCCACCCACCAGTGGGAAAGTCCAGTGGGTGGACGGGTCGAAACTCACATCCACCCACCAGTGGAAAAGTCCAGTGGGTGGACGGGTCGAAACTCACATCCACCCACCAGTGGGAAAGTCCAGTGGGTGGACGGGTCGAAACTCACATCCACCCACCAGTGGGAAAGTCCAGTGGGTGGACGGGTCGAAACTCACATCCACCCACCAGTGGGAAAGTCCAGTGGGTGGACGGGTCGAAACTCACATCCACCCACCAGTGGGAAAGTCCAGTGGGTGGACGGGTCGAAACTCACATCCACCCACCAGTGGGAAAGTCCAGTGGGTGGACGGGTCGAAACTCACATCCACCCACCAGTGGGAAAGTCCAGTGGGTGGACGGGTCGAAACTCACATCCACCCACCAGTGGGAAAGTCCAGTGGGTGGACGGGTCGAAACTCACATCCACCCACCAGTGGGATAGTCCAGTGGGTAGACGGGTCGAAACTCACATCCACCCACCAGCGGGAAAGTCCAGTGGGTGGACGGGTCGAAACTCACATCCACCCACCAGCGAGAAAGTCCAGTGGGTGGACGGGTCGAAACTCACATCCACCCACCAGTGGGATAGTCCAGTGGGTAGACGGGTCGAAACTCACATCCACCCACCAGTGGGATAGTCCAGTGGGTAGACGGGTCGAAACTCACATCCACCCACCAGCGGGAAAGTCCAGTGGGTAGACGGGTCGAAACTCACATCCACCCACCAGCGAGAAAGTCCAGTGGGTGGACGGGTCGAAACTTCCATACTCTTACAAATTGGTAACAGCTTTTTCTTAGAATTATATTTAATCAGATTTGCCATGACTAACCAGAAGCAGGTTCGCAAGACTCACCATTTCAAAGAGCAACCGCACGAGTTTCTCCGACTCCCCGCGGTACTTCGACGTGAGGGTCGATGAGGAGACGTTGAAGAAGGTCGTCCCGCACTCCGTGGCCACCGCCTTCGCGAGCATCGTCTTCCCGGTACCCGGGGGCCCCACCATCAGCACGCCTTTCCACGGCCTTCGGATACCCTGGACGAATTAACATGTCTCTAATTTTGAAACTTCTTTAGCACCGCTGTTTTAACTCAATCACACGACACATGAGCGACAGTAAAACGAGACAAACATATTCATCTATAGGATTAAGCCTGCGAGAGAATGAGATAAAATACAGTAAGTTTGTTTGTACTTAATACTGGTATTGCAAAGCCTTGGGAAAAAAAGTCACATATGAACTGCACACATGTGTATGAAGAATTCATTTGTCCGCACACAGCAAAGAAAGTTAGATACAGAAATAATGATAAGATTTTTAAAAGTAGCCTGTATTGCCACCATGGCAATATCATCAAGATATTGCCACCATGGCAATATCATCAAGATCCGTTCGGCTGAAGGTAACAACAATAAACTTTGGAATTTATGATAAGATATGAATATAGATGGATATAGTCTACGTACCACAGTATCACCTCATGAGAGGCAGTGACGATGTAGCACGCTGGTTTAAAATACCCCTATTGCCTTATCGCCTATAAGAGGCCCCATGTTGTAGGGAGAAACAGATGCAGGCACTGAATACTTTTTTTTTTATTGAACGACGGGGAAGCGCTTGTCCTTCATCTCACCTGTATACAAGTTATGATAAGGCCGAAGGTGGAAGCGCACTTCATCCCCTTCACTCAATAGTCTGAGGAACTGGCTATCTTACCTCTAAATGCCGGAGCACAACAATTTAAATTGTTATGGCAACATACTTAGGTACGACAGTTGTAGCTAGTAGCCAGGCGGACTTAAGCAAATTCAACCAACCCAACAAGCACACACTCTTAAGCCGATCTTAGCTCGTTGGGTGCTGTAAAACACACACGCGGTGTTCTACATGTACGTCGGCGAGATCAGCACCCACCGAGGTAATTAAAATTATACCAAGGCGGAACTAGGTATCGACCACCAATGTTTTTATTTAGTACCGGTCATCTCTCGACTTTGAAAGTTCTTTAGATTTCATTAACAATCGCAGAATCATAGTTGAACTTTTTCTTTATATTATCACAATATAATTTCTTAATAAGATAAAATAATCATAATTAGAGAAACTTTTTTCTTCCAAAAATATCACATCAATCAGACAATATTGATATAAAAAATAAAATACTATCAGTAACTTTTAAATTGATAACATTGACATGATTATTTCATTTTATGATTACTAGTTATAAAACTGTTGACGAAAGTCTTCAATGCTTAAGTTTAAGTTGTAACACGCATAATATAACGATATAAATAGAAAACTTTACTGCAGCATTTCTAGGTAAGCAAATTAAAACTATAATTCTAGTTAGTTATGAACATTTCAGTTTAGATGCGTGTCATACTACGAGTATTATTTATTCTGTGCTATGGGGCTTCAATTGTGTATGAAATCGACATCGCTATTTCCGTAGGCCGTAGAATATAAATTGTACTATTTGAATCATCTTTGATCTATACATTGTCGCATGGCAACCGAAACTGGAAAGCTGTGCAACGTTGCGTAAATATATATCTATCGCACGTTATCGAATCATATCGATATCGATAACGTTATCTACTGATACGCAAATGGCTCGATCGTTCGTCATCAAATCAAGGTGCCGCCGACTCGATACCTTGACAATAGCTATTCTAAAATTGTTGTGTTCCGGCATTCAGAGGTAAGATAGCCTCGAGTACCTCGATTTGTTGAGGATTCCGGGTGAAGTGCGCCTCCACCTTCGGCCTTATCTCAACTTGTAACCAGGTGAGATGAAGGCCAAGAGCTTCCCCGTCGTACAATAAAAAAAAATATGATTTTCAATAATAAATTTTAGGCTACCACATATATTTTTTCGCAGATTTTTTTACAATTTCATGATGATTCTATCAACCGTTTGTCCTCAGCACACAGCTGATCATATGCCGGTGACAATCAACGCCATAAAGGACAACTTGGGCCACCTCCGCGCACCGACTGCCCACGACAATATGCCGTCGGCAATCTATAGAGCCTTTATGTATTAAGATCGCAGGCGCCATAAACTCAAAATCCTAGAGCTGTATCAAAAGCGACAGCAATGTTGTCCCAACATGTTTATGATAAAAAAATAAAAATCGGGAAACATACATTTATAACAAGAGCCTTTAGAAAAAGGTAATACATTAAAAATAATTCCAAAACATGTTGAATGAACGTGCTGTCTCCTGCAACTTCCGATAACGTTAACAAACCTCATAGCTCAGTTGGTAGTAACTCTGCCTTCTGCGGTGTATGTAGGCTGTGGGTTCGATTCCCACCCAGGACAAAAAAATTTGTGATTAATACAGATGTTTTTTCTGTGTTTGGGTGTTGTTTTGTATGATAAGTACTTATTCACAAAAAAAAATATGTATTCTATCCGTAATCTAGTTCCCATATTTCAAGCTATGCTTAGTTTGGGGCTAGATGGCGCTTTGTGAAATTAATGTCCTGTAATATTTATTTATTTATAGAAGCATGCGTAGGTTCCTTCCTTCCGCCGTGGCAAAAAAATACGACTACTTTTGGTGAACGATACTTTTAAATATATATTCGGAAATACTACAATTTAAGAAGGAGAGGATTTAAAGATTTTTCTTCTCAAGACCTAATTGATTGACTTACGTTTCATTGCAATCTTGCGAGATCGTAAGCGATCCCTACGATTGGAGCACGCTTGCCTAGAAGAGACCTGAATGCAAAACTAGACATCATTTTAAGCTACCTTTATATAGTTCCGGCTTGCTTACAACCGCTGCTGGTACAACTCCGCCGTGAAATAGAGAAAATAATAGGTAATACACGTCTTTAAGGCCCTGTCAGTAGACGTTTCCTCTTTTTCAAATGGAAAATTATAGTACTTCTGAACAGGTCACGAGTTTACTTTTTATACATAATATTACTTCAGGTACCTATCTACAGTAAAGGTAAGCTGAACACATAATAGCAGAAAAAAGAAGATATAGTAATAATAAAGGTGACATTGCTGTGCGCTCAACTACGGCGCTTATGACCACCAGATGACAGAAATATGCGCGCATTTATACGCTTTGTTTTTTTACGGTAAAACAAATATTAATTTTGAAAATCTAAAACATAGACCGCCTACTGTATACTGTATATTTACTGTACAAATTGCCAAGGCCTAATTGGGCGTATTTATTGAATGGCGAACATTTTTGGTACAAATTAGAGTCAACTTTGGATCTTTTACCATCGAGAAAATTTAATGTAATCGTGTTTTCGAAACACAAGCGTTCTAGCATCGATCCTGAACTATAACATATATTAATTTCAAAGTAAATGCTACAGTATTGAGTAGGATATTATCGCTGAAGCTAAGCCATTTCACGTATTATAGACTCTTCATATAATACATTTTACACACTTCAAAATAGAAGGTTTTTATTTTTATTTTAATTATTAACTAACATATTGTTTTATTACCAACCTACCAACTTGTACATTTTTGGATACAGTTTCTACGGAGGAGGGCGTTAATGGTTTCGCGACACAATTTTTGTACAACTCTTGCGAGCATTATCGTTGCATCAGTTTCTGTACATTGTTTTTAAATCCATTTCATTTTTTATTTTATTTTTATTCTAGAAGTAGCTACATACCTTGAAGAAGTCAGGCATCCACATCGGCAAGACCACGGCCTCTTCTAGAAGCCGCTTGGCCTCCGCCAGGTCTGCGATGTCATCCCATCGGATGTTGGGGTTCTTTTGTACTATATCACGTTCTGTAACAAAAACAAACAACATTATCACCAGTCTTTTGTAACTTTCGCGTTCAGAACACATTATTTTGATACGAAAAAACGGGTATTTATCGGGGAAATGTCGGGATACATGAAAGAAGGCGCGTTGGGCATTTTTTGAGATGGGAAAACCATTGAACTCGCGACACTGTTTGTTACCTTACCGACACCACTTTTGACATATTTGACTTTTAACAGAATGTCACGTTATCTTTACGATCCTAAGTGATACAGGTAAGGACCGTTCGAAGACTGCCTCTACCTATAGACAAACGGTTGACAGCCGTGACAGGTATCTATCAACGTCAGTTATAAGAAGTCATTGTGTCAGTTGTGTTGCAAAAACAACCCGCATTAATAAATATCGCGACCATCGCGACAACATTAAGATTCAAGTACCAACAATATCAGCTGTTCTCTTGGCAAAGATCGGCAAACTTCAACTCCAAATTTATGTGTCAGTCATTTGTTTGTTTCGACATAATTATAATATATCTATTTACTTTCATTATCAGGCGCACGTGAAATGTAGCGTAGATAGATACCACATTACGAAACAAATTAGAACAATAGATAGTAAATCTAACAATGTTAAATACCTACTGTTATAAGTCTCCGTTGAAGTTTTGATAGCATATACGAGTAAAAGACGTTAGATGGTTTTTGTCGACGCCCAATAGGTCTTAAAAACCGATAATTCTCGGCGATCGCTAACAGGATTGAAGTTTTGGTAACTTTGGTATTTTATATTCAATCTGATCTTATAGAAACCTCATAACAGAAAACTGTTTTCACCTCTGATCACTACTCAGAGCATGGATCCTAAGGAGACATCCTATTAGGGGTAGTTATCCGTGTCTATGGTCTAGTGGTTCGCCCACCAGTGTCATATCCAGAGGTCCCGGGTTCGATCCCCAGGGGAGTACAATATTACGCTGTTTGGTTGTCAAATACTTCTGGCTAGCTACCACCGTCTTACCTAATTATAACGCCAGAACAACAACTCTAAATCGTTATATTCCGGCATTTAGAGGCAAGATAGCTAGTTCCTCAGACTGTTGAGGATTCCGGGTGAAATACGCATCCACCTCCAACTGAATCATAACTTGAAACCAGATGATGAAGCCAAAAGCCAAGCGCTTCCCACTCGTACAATAAAAAAAAAGTCACGAGGCACGTCCCAACTTACGTTCGGCACATACTCACGGTTTGCAAGAAGTATTCAACACGTGACAGGTTACAAGCTCATCGCCGCTTAGCGGAGTACTAGCCAGTGACATGTCATACGGACTATTAGTCCTAGGGACTTGCCGTCCTCCTCTCGAAGCCCGCCAGTGACACATGTCATTCGGACTTTTGGTTCCAGGGGCATTCCGTCCTCCTCACAATCCTCTAGGTGCAAAGGCGTCCTCTGTCACGTGACACGCGGGTACGTACCAAGCATGTCGACTAGATCCCCGTCGGCGGCGCTCGGAGGCTCGAACCGTTTCTCATCTTCTTTGTGTTTTTCATCGTCCGTGTCGCCGTTATTGTTGTCCTTGTCTTGCTTTTCCGTGCCTTTACTGTGCTCTTTGCTACTTGTGTCTTTTGACTTTGCTGAAAGAGACGGCTATAAGTATTACTTGCGTCTTTTGAGGTTTTTTTAACCATTGAATGTGATCTTAGTGTACATATGACACTATATCTACCTGCTAGTGGTCTCTACCCAGAGCAGCGGTGTGAAACCCAGAGGTCGCGGGTTCGATCCCCAGGAGAAGTACAATATTGTGCTAGATTTGGTGGTTGGACTTTGTTTAAATCCGCTACCACCAATTCTTCAATTGTTGTGTTCCGGCATTCAGAGGTAAGATAGCCAGTTCCCCACTATATTGAGGATTCCGGCTGAAGTGCACTTCCAACTTCGGCCTTATCATAATTTGAAAAATCAGGTGAGATGAAGGACAAGCACCTCCCGTCGTACAATAAAAACGGTTATGGCTGAATGATCCTATTGCCGGTGATAAGACCACCCACCTACCGAAGTCCAGCGCCAGGCAGTTTGCTGTGGTTTGCGGTGCGCGGAAGTGCCAGCACTTTTGACAGGTAGCTTCTGTGGAACCTTACTCTATCGTAGACCTCATCCTCAGCAAGATTGAGAAATGAATGAAAATGTTTTTTTAATGATGATGACGTTCTAGCCAAGCTTTGACCACCAACTCACTTGAATAACAAGTGGCGATGTGGCCTAAGATGCAGCACGCTTGTCTCAATGGAACCTGATTACTCTGTACAACAAGTTACCTCGTAATGGAAAAGAAGCCAATATTAATTTGTTTCGTAAAATTATTTTTAATTTATTGCGTCAAGCAATCAATTTAATCAATAAATTGTTATTTTACATTTATCATTTTATTTTACAAATGACATTTACTTCTGCAATTTATCGCTTAAACCTAATTTAATATTAATCATTTCAAATGACTGTTTAAGGTTGATGAATTTTTTTCTATGTAATTAATTACCTTCTTAGTATTATTCGTTTGTAAATTCTTCTTAAACTATATGAACTTATACACATACCATGTATACGGGTGAGATTTGCTGATCTATATTAATTAAATTTATTTTAATTAATTAATTTACCATACTTACTAATATGTACCATATTTTATGAGAATAAATTATCATCAATAATGTGTAAATGTGTGCCCTTCAGGGGAGACTAGGTCAAGGCAAGCGTAGTGAGGACTCGGTAGCGACGACCTCCGTGCAGTGGTGGGTAGAGAGTGGAGGAGAAAGGCCTAAGATCAGGTCCAGTGCACCTCGGAAGAGACCTATGTGGACTACAGTGGACGTTGGTGACGATCTTTGTATACAGCCTTCAAATCAAAATGACATACCACTATGAGCTTTATTTGTTGCTATTTTAGTGTTCTTTGTGTCTGTAGTTCTCCGATTCGATGTGGTAGCGTTCCGTTGCGCGGGCGCAGACTTCTTGATGTCCGTTCGCGCGTTGCGGGGGTTGTTTCTGGCTGATCTCATCGCTGCTGGACCCCTAGAAATCACTACATTGTTTAAACATACAAACTATACTAAATAAACATAATTGTATAAGCTTAGCAACACCAGACACCGAAAGACAGACGCCTCACCTGACTTTCCAGGACATCTAAAAGCATTCTTGCTTTAATATTACTTTACTTTTGACACTATCTGTCCAGCGTATAAAAAACAAGACAATTAAAATAGTATCATAACTAGAATGGCTGTAAACCAACGCATTATCGTTGCATTATGCTCGATGCTGCAATAAAGCTGAGTCAGGGTTCCGTTTTACCCAAATTTAAATTGGTTAGATATTTGTGTTCGTCATAGTCTAGCTTAGTTTAAGCTAAGTAGAGTTTTTATTTTTATTCCTGTTTTTGATTGGGTAAATAAATCTTATTTCATTATTTCTAGAATGCTTTCAGAGGAAGTAGTGACCCCTCTGAATGTCAATAAGTTTATTATGGACAAACAGGCAGAGATAGAGGATTTCAAAGTAAATGCCACTAAGTGCAGAATTATTTGCTATACTGCAGCTCTTTGATGTCCACATGCAATGCAACCCAACCTTCTTCTTCCTGACCTTGTCCCACACTGCACGTTCTCTTCTTTCACTCTCTAGTCACCTATCAACTACCTACTACTCCCTACTCAAAACATCCGTCCACATTCATACCATCTTATAGCCACGTGTCTGTCATACCTCCGCATGACGGTACCTCGCTTACCAATACTCCTGACTCTTTCCGTCACTGGCGCCACTTTCAGACTTCTTCAGATTTTGTACAAAACGGAGACGAAACAAGCAAGCGTCCTACCAGATGTTAAGTGCAGCTCTTCCGTATAAAAAAGCCTTAATCAATCGTAAGTCATATCCTCAAAGATGACCTACGCTGCACTGCATTGCGCCCATCAACTTGAGGCATAAAGGTTCTCATCCCCTATCTTATTCACCTTTGTATCGTCACATGCACTCCCTTTTCATCAGTCTCTTTCGGATCATTACCACGCAATCGAAACGAAAAAACTATGCATGCTAAATCAATGTCCTCACATTAACATCAGATCCAGAATTCATGTTATTAAAATGACAATACTAATTACGACCATAAACACCACTATGTCACAGGCCACTGGTGAGGAAAAAGGAAATTACGAAACATAAATAGAATAACAAGTAGGTAGTAGGAACGTGGTTACATGGTGACGTAAAATTACAATACAATACAAAATACACTTCATTGATCGTTTGATTTTTTTAACACCGGAAAATAATCCGGCAGTCTGTCTTTTCGCTAAAAGCGAAAACATCCACATTTATGTTTAGAATCGAATAATCTTGATTTTTTGTCAAGAAAGCCCCGCAATACCGCTCTACATACAAACTTTTGTCGATAATCCTAATGGCATGTTTGATTGTGGTGCGAAATCAAAATATGTCATTTCGGAATAAACGACAAAAACGTTTGCACTGTCGAGTGAAATTCAGCGGTACTCCGGTCTTCTTAATCTGGATAATCCAACGGACTTTAATTTCACACAGCCCTATCTAATCCCAAACTAGGTATAGCTTGTTATATGGGAACTAGATTACGGATAGAATACTTCAATACTTTTCTTTCTGTAAATACATACTCATCGTACAACACGTCACCCAAACACAGAACAAACATCTATAATTCATCACACAAGTGTTATATATGTCTTGGGTGGGAATCGCACAACCTACAGCGCAGAAGGCAGAGTTACTACCAACTGAGCTATGAGGCTTGTTACAGGTGGAAGTATGAAATACACACGGTGTAAAATGATCACCACCACCAGTGCGATAGAATCAAAGTGACCATTGAACCTGACTGACTTGTGGTCGACACTCGTGGGGGGAGGCCAGGAGTTCGGGTCGCGGTCCGGGGGCGGGGGCCAGATGTCCGGGTCGATCTCATGCGGCGCCGGCCCCCACATGTCCCGGGTGGGTAGGTCCTCGTAATCTGGAACACAACACTAGTTTAGAATAGACAGACTAGTGAAACGCGCTGCACTTCGGGAATACTTTCTCAGTGCAACCCCTGCTCTACAAAGAAACGCTGTATTTTTTAACCCCCCAAAGTAATTATGGCACAAAAGTTCACAGCCCACGACGGGACTCGAACCCATTCGAACATTTGTAAATGTTGTGAACAAGTGCTTGTGAACTTGAAATACAAATATTTGATGAAAAAGCAAAATCTCCATTTCTCGCTAGCGATTTTGAGTGTAATTTCAAACACTAGGGCAGATCACATTTCATTGAATTTCTGCTAGATGACGTGATCAGCGCTTTAGCTGAGAGATATGTGGTGAGAGCGTTTCCGGCTCTAAGAAAAGATGCGGGTTCTATTCCCGTAGTGGGTTGTGAATTTTTGTGTCACAATAACATTTGTAAACCCTGTATTCATTCATATTCACCAATATTTTTTACTGGCATTACGCGGAAGACAAAATCAAGTTAAAATTCATACCTGGTACACTCCAATTAAAAAAAACAAGAAAGATTGATCATTCGCGATAGCAACCTGTGTATGGGACAGAAAGTAGCGCGACTGCTTTCAGCTAATTACGAGAGCACGTCGGAGCTTTCCAATGATTTATTAATTGGCTGCAGACAGTGTGACGTCACTATCGAATATATCGAAACAGCTTCGAGAGCTTCCTTTTTATTATTATCTTACTCGTTGGGTGCTGAGCAGCGTAAGAAAAGTTGGACATAATATTCAAATTGTATCATAATTAATTTTAATGACAAATATTATCTGTAATTTATAAAATGTATAGGTACCTACCTTGAACTTTAAAATATTATTATAATTTAGAATAATACTACCTACCTAGGTACCTACTATTATTCGACTTGTAACTTGACGTTATGAATAAATATATTGTATTGTAATGTATTTTATTCTACCTAGTATTATTCGACTTGTAACTTGGCGTTATGAATAAATTTATGAGTGTTTACAACACCCAAAGTACCGCAGTGTTTCGCACTCCTATACTAACGTAGTTTCTCTATCTATTCGAAATGAAATGTCATCGCTTTAGATTTTCTAAAAACACAATCAAAACTCACAATATGCAAAAGAATTTTCCCACACAATCCACTCTTTAGTATCTATTTTGAAATTATTGACAAACTACGTTTGTATGGAGAGGCGCTACTGGGCCTGAGGCACATTGTTGTGTCACGCAAAATACAAACAACAGAGTCAATCGTTAGTCCCCACCTGGTTGATATTACATTTAATAGGATTAGGTGCGTCAAAAATATTTTATTATGCGCACTGCACATCACATCAAAAACCTATGCACTGCTGGACAGAGCCTCCTATAGACCTGGCGGGTGATCGCAGGCTGGTAGGCTCCACCTTGTATAATAGACCCCAAGCATGACCAAGTTTCGAGATCAAGAGCCGACCTAAATAAAAAAAAATCTTGACCTAAGACTTGCCTGGACAAGGGATGAAGTCACTTTATGGCGAAGCAGGAATTTTAATAAGTATGGACATACTCAAACCGCTTGTTTATGGACTAGTTTTGCCTGAGCTGGTCATCGTCAACTTGCTTAATACAAATTGCTATCAAATATGCTAGAGGCCCTAGAAATTTCCGCGGCGAGCTGTGTGGGAGATTTTGAAAGGAACGAGATTTGAATCGACTGTCGTATCAAATGTTTTAAGATATTGCATAAAGCCAACATTGTCCTTACCCACTTGTGAACTATGAAGTGCCATTTTTCAAGCCTTCATCTCACCTGTGTTACAAAATATGATAAGGCCAAAGATGGAAGCGCATTTCACCCGAAATCCTCAACAGACTGAGAACCTGGCTATGTTACCTCTAAATTCCGGAACGCAACAATTATAATGAATTAGCAGACATCCCGTTTCTCGCCAAATGCTTCGGAGTCGCTATAAAAATGAACCCGTGTCAGTAAGAACAACGTTAAAGGTCGAACCGAATTATTGATCCAATTCCATGGTAATGTGCATGGATGGCTGATTTCCATTTACAAATATGCGATCATGCATGAAAACGCATGTTGTGTATGATCAAACTATATGAAATAATTACTTGGAAATTATAAATAGGTATGTGAGGGCATTCAACCGTGAAATTACATAACTAAATACCCCTTGGCTTCGAAGTCGGATAAAAAAATAAGTTTTATAGAGATTTAATGAGATAATAACAGATGTGCTTCGTTAGATTAGATACGCACGATTACATCGCTTTTGTGAGTTTGTGTGTGTTTTGTACACCCTTTTGTTCTTTATTTACCGAAAATAGACCTTATAGTTTAGAAATAAGAGTTTTAAACTTTTCCGAACCTGAATTGAGGCTCTACCTTTTTATAACGTACTAGAGACAAAGCACAAAACAGAATCAGCTTCTAGCGCCATCTATGTCCAGGAACTATAGAAAAATAAAGGTGTGTTTAAATGTCCAGTAATACCCATATTACCAAGCAAACTGCCGAGGTATGGTAGGCTAATGAATAATTACTGGCAAGTATTTGTGTAGCTTTGTTAGCCAGCTTGCTTAACTCGGTTAGGTTGGCAGCCATATCTATTGTATTTGGAAAGCGAAAGGGAACCAGAGTTCATTTTAGTTCTAACTAGACCAAGCGAAAGGTAATACAATATACAAATCATTAGATAACATGGGCACCGAGCAAATGACCCCAAATGAACCCACCCCCTAAGTCTGGTGATTGTCCCAATTGCACTCAGAGGTACATAATGATGAAGATTATGATCGGTTGTAAGAAAAGTTGAGAGAGTTAAGAAAAGAGAGTATGAAAAGTTATAAAGTCGCCACCAAACCTCGCCAGCTATAGCTTGAGGAACAGGCAGCCGTCAGATCAAAGTAACTTAACTCAAAACAAATTGGGTCAGCCTTTGTCCTTGTAGACTTACATTACGACAATGACATAAAGACAAATTCTTGACTTGCTTCCATCACCCGGTCTAACTCCTTCAGAAAAACAATTTATTGACGAAATGAATACTCACGATTTACGCCAATTCAATAATATAAAAAAATCCTCAAAGGGTAGGGGATATTAGATCTAATATTATCGAATGAGGAAGTATCTGTGATTGATTGTCTTGACTCCCTGGTTCCCATCGACCCCCATCCTAAAGCCCTTTTGCTTAGTGTCTCATTCTTAAATTTACCTTGCTTAAAAACCCAATCTTTTTTAAAGTATTTATTTAATAATTTTAAAATGATTATAATTCAATAAATGATAGAATTGCGATTATTGATTGGGTCGGCGAATTCTATTCAAGGTCACTAGAGGAAGCAGTCAACTATTTTTACTCCATCTTAGATCAGCTGATACTTGAATTTATTCCGTCCAAAGTAGTAAGTAGTTCTTCTTATATAAAAAGTCAGTCAAACTCGAGTGGAATACCAACATGTGTCAAGTACCTAAATACTACAGTTTTAACAAGCCTCATAGCTCAGTTGGTAGTAGCTCTGCCTTCTGCGCTGTAGGCTGTGGGTTCGATTCCCACCCAGGAAAACATTTGTGTGATGAATATAGATGTTTGTTCTGTGTTTGGGTGTGTATTGTATGATAAGTATGTATTTACAAAAAAAAAAAGTATTTAAGTATTCTATCCGTAAATCCCATATTACAAGCTATGTACTTAGTTTGGGGCTAGATGGCGGTGTGTGAAATTAATGTCCTGTAATTTATATTTATATTATATTATATAACAGGGGAAGCATAGCTTATACGTGAACACCTCTTTTATTGGCCTAATGTTGTTATTTCTGTGTTTCATTTATGTTGTATGTGCTGTTGGTTTTCCTAGAAAATAAATAAATAAATTACAACGCAATCCACTGAAGCCATATAGTAAGTCAAAGTCAAGCGAAAGTTGCCCTAAGGGAATACTAGCTCCAGACGCCTGCTACGATTCAACCTTTTACTTTCAATTTCATTGAACTCTGATATTACGCCCTGACCTTCAACGTGCACTAACTTTTAAGTTGCTGAGACTCTACCCATCAACCCAAACTAAAAATATGCACAGCGCGAAAATATTTTTTCACCAATTCATAAAAAAAATTGTCGCTAAAATTACTTCGTTCTTGATTCAACTCCGTTAACATTTTTTTTTATTTAGTGTGGGTAATAACGTTGTACTTCGATACTTCTTGCTGCAGAAGCAAGAAATATTGAAGCACAGCAGAGAAAATGGAAGATTTTGGGCTCATTCCGGCGTGAAGATCCTGGAGAGTGAGGAAATATCGCTGATCTGCAACGGAATCGCGGCTGTTGCCTGGCTAGCGACCACCCTCCTGTACTTCCACAACGCCAAGCAAGGCCAGGGTGCCGTTGGTGCGCTGGATAGCCAGTGACTTCTGTGCAAGTTTGCTCCATCGTAGATCTCATCCTAGCTCTGGCCTAAAGCCTCTCTTCTTGATATAGATCAAGAGGTACCTCATGGACCGACTGCCAGTCGGGCGGCCCAGATATCGGTAAAAGGCTGACGTGGAGAATCGAAGGGAGGAAGTAAGTAGTAATAAAGTGTCAGGCACAACACTTTCCACGGCCAACGGAGTAACTTCATGCTTTTTACTGAAATTGCTTTCAAACGCATAACAATTTTTGAACAGTTACCAAAACGATTGACCCAAAATATTGGATCAAATGGATTGTCGGATGCGTTACTTTCACGTAATACTTTTGCCAGTTTTTTATCAAGTTTTGTGGATTTATTCTTTTTTATTCTGCTTCATGTACATTCGCCTGCCGCTTAACCGCCTCCGTGGTCTAGTGGTTTGACCACCGGTGTCAGGTCTAGAATTACCGGGTTCGATCCCCACGGGGAGTATAATATTGTGCTTGGTTTGGTTGATGGTAGGACTATGTTTAAGTCCGCCTGGTGGTAGACCATGTTACCTAAGTCTGTCGCCATAACAACAATTCTTAAAAACTGTTGTGTTCCGGCATTTAGAGGTAAGATAGCCTGTTGAGGATTCCGGGTGAAGAGCGCTTCCACCTTAGGCCTTATCATAACTTAAAACCAGGATGAGAGGAAGTCGATGACAGTATATTCTATAGTAGCCATTCTGCTACGATACCATTGTCATAGTGAAGCGATTGGTTTAGTAGAATCGGCGCTTATCGCCAGCAGACATAAATCCTCTCAAATAAAGTGAGTCAGTGAGTCAATGGGTCAATTCCGTAAAAGTGTGAAACAATTCAGTCCGATGACTTTATCGACGATGCAGGAAGACATCGTGAGATAATGATCAGAAAGTCTATCATCATTACGGGTGATTCACGGCAGAGCGAGACAGCCCGATCCAACTAGAGACGACCAACACACAGCCCCACAGCGAAACTATATAATGGCACCATCAATTTCAAACAAAATTTATTTAAAAAACTAAAGGCTAAGCATTATTTTTGAAGTTTGGCGCGTTTGGGAAATTATGAGAATGAATTTTATACGATGATCGCGCACGCCGACACCCAAAAGCAACACCACGAAGTTGTTAGTAATTGAAATAGTTAAATTTATATAATTGATAACTGTTATCAAGTTCAAAGAGGTACATACACATATATGAAATAAATTATGTAGTTATTCAAATATATAATAATCTAAAATACGTGTTTAATATCAGTGGAGATTAAAAAAAAATATTCATACAAAAATATACATGTGTATTTGTGTGTGATTTTAAATAATAGATGGTGGTGAATGATAATTTATTGTGAGTATTCGTCATTTTTTATTATTATAAACTTTTTAAAGTGGGTTTATAGATTTGAGGTCAAGTGTCGGTATGTATTATATTTATTTGTTTACACTGTACATTTTTATTATTACATTATTATTTAGTTATTCTTGTTTTGTTACGCTAAGAATTATATAACTTCTTACGTGCGTACATAAGTACACACTTTTTTTTTATATAATATAGGTCAGCTGTTGACCCCGGCAGGTGGGGTAGGATCACAGCGGAAACACAGACGCTGGAAGCCGATTCCAGTTTTTGCAGTGCGCATAATTCAAGTGTTTTGAAAGCTTAGTCTAATGAATTAATATTCCTGGACCAGTGAAGTCGAAATAAGGTCATGAATCTACTGGGCACTCTCACCGATGTACACGCTGTAAAAGACAGAGGCCTCGAGACGTTGGCTCAGGCTGTCGAGCTTGGCTTTGGCAAGATACTTCTCACCTATGAGCCTCTTGGCTTTGCGTCAAGTCAAGCGCGGCATGTTGATATTTGGCAAAACCTCCCAAAAAATTGCTGCAATACTCCATACAAGATTGAACTTAAGCTTTGTACGAAGTCAAACGCTACACCATTGCAATTTTTTTTGTAACAGTTTGCGCTTTAGACTCATTTCCGAAAAAAATGGTGTTTGGAGTGTTTATCATTATGAAAACTAAATTCTAAAATTCCACTGCGGCACATTTACGGGTTCTGTGTCTTGCGTAACGTGAACAGTCAAATGAAACAGAATGCATCATAATTAAATGTATACTTGAGTTTACATTCGACGAACTGCTTATTACTTGTTTGTAGTAGCGAGTTTATAGCCCGTTACTCAACCCAGTGCTTCTTGGAAGAAACCCTTTGTCACGAGTCGACTTTCCCCTCCTTAGGGTTCGTTGATGATTCAACGAACACGAACACGACCCAAAAAAAAACGGCTTGAAAGTACCTACAGTAAAGTTTATCTTCAGCTTTAATTTCGCGGTTTACAGGTTTTTGTAAATTGTAGCTTCAAAACACAAAAAAGATAGAATATAAATAAAAAAAGTGGAACCGACTTCACTAAAAAGTTAAAAATAATGATACAGGTAAATTCATTTTAAAAAACACATTTTACTCTGTGTCAAGTAATCTAATCCAAACACATTAATCACTCTCAGTCACTCACAGTCAGTGCCCGGCCGGAATCGAACCCACGACCACCAAATTTATTTTTAACCATCTGTAGGATCAATCAAATTAAAGAAACGTGCAAATCGGCCGACAATTGGCGGCGATATAACGTGCTTTCCTGTTGTGCGTTGAATAATTTTGGTCTCCAGGTCCAAAGATCTTCATCGGATTTTCACCAAATTAAATGGGGACTAATTTCAAAATTACCTCTATAGACCAAAAAATAGTTTCACATTGCGAAGAAATCGGTAGACAACCATAGAAAAAAAATAGCTTCAGAATTGAGAACCTCATTTTTTGAGAAGTCGGTTAAAAATATAAATTCTGTTTTTAGACTCCATACTGGTTCCACGCTGACTACTCTTTACTAGCAAAGTTCGCTCACTTAGGCCCCGAGGAGCCCAGCAGCAAGAATCTGACAAGCGTAGCGTATTTGTTTCGTTACAGATTTGTTATAGGTCTGCCTAGGTTGTGATTGTGATTATGTGTCTGAGCAAGACGTGAGCCGATCTTTGATAGACTGTGCTGCTATTCTTTTCTGAATACAAGCGAAACAGAACCTAGGAAAAATATATGTCGATCAATTATCATTCTATATGCTCATCTCTCGTTGCTTCTGTCCTTTATAACGTTTGGCAGGTCCATGATGGATGTTGAGATGGTCTCCAATTCTACATCAATTGAGAGATTGTATTTATATGCAAGGCAATAAGTATCTATAAGAAACATAGGTCAGGTACAAAGGACCTTGTGTAATCTTAATATTATAAGGTCTTCGCGACTATTGACGACTGATATTACAGGACATTAATTTTACACAGCGCCATCTAGCCCCAAACAAAGCATAGCTTGTAATATGGGAACTAGATTACTTTATTTTTATTTTTTATAAATACATATTTGCGTACTATTATGTTATGATACAACACCCAAACACAGAACAAGCATCTACCACTATATTCAACACACAAATGTTTGTCCTGGGTGGGTACCTAACCCACAGCCTACAGCGCAGAAGGCAGAGCTACTACCAACTGAGCTATGAGGCTTGTTATGGGTTATGTTTTCACCTCTAGGCATGTCTAGCGCTAGGCTTCGGGTCTGCACAGGCGAGCTTTCCCAGAAATCCCTGGCACTCCCTGACTGACAGAACACAGCAAACCGTTTGGCGCCAGACCTCACCAGGATTCGTCATTCCATCGTTGTTATCATTCAGCGGTAAAAAGCCAGGTAATCCGTTGCCCGGGATAACCCATTGAGAAGCTGTTGCTGTTTTTAGAGGTATGAGCGAGTTCAATATACGCTTCGATTACGATCGATGGACGATTTGAACGGAGTGATGTACGGATTGTACGGTTCTCGGTCACGACTCTAGTGCTGTTTGTAGAAATCAATATTCCAACTCGCACACCTATGATAGTTACATGTAGCACTTGTCTGACAAAGTTGGGATCGGTATTGACGTTTCTAGTTCCTGTTCGGTTTCTCACGAACGTGCCTCATGCTAAGGTTCAACAACAAAGCTAAGAGAGTATTGGTCCAACGCGAGTTACCTTTACATCATCACAGAACCTACGAGGAGCCAATTCTTGCCTATTTTTTCGGATGTTCTCGACAGAGGCCAGTTCGACCACCTCTGTGGTCTGATCGGTGTCAGATTCAGAGGTCCCGAGTTCGATCCCCAAGGGGAGTACTTGGTTTGGTTGGTGGTAGGACTTTGTTTAAGTCCGCCTGGCTAGATACCACCATCTTACCTTAGTCTGTCGCCATAACAACAAAACTTAAATTGTTGAGTTCCGGCATTTTGAGAGGTAAGATAGCCAGTTCCTTAGTTTGTTGAGGATTCCGGGTGAAGTGCGCTTCCACTTTCAGTTATCAAAACTTTAAAATCTGGTGAGATGAAGGCCCAGCACGTCCCAGTCGCACAATAAAAAAAAAACAAGTAACCTAAGCTTACGAGCTTGTGCAAGGAGCGTAGTAGGTGGAAATCCGTTGTCTATACCTACCCCTCTTGCAGAGCGAAAAACGTCCATCGACCTTTGACCGTACCATTGATTACCGTGACCTTTTTCAAATGACGACTACAAAGCGAAAGTAAGCAACAACCCGAGCCGCTCATCATAATTAAACCTCGGTGATAAAGTTCAGGGCGATCAGACACAACAATTAGCCGTAAAAGCAGTGACCGCGTCATCGCCCTGACATGGAGACGACCTTCGTTGCCATCGACAAATGGCGCGGTGATCACCATTATGTCATTGTAAGACACAATGGAAGGAATAGACATTGGATATGCTCGGAATGCTCACAGCGTTCAGTTAACAATGCTTTACATCATCTACGTGATGTGAAACCACTCCGTGTTCGTGAAAGATCGTGACTTCCTTCCCGCCATCCCATGGTAATTTTAATAGATTATTTTCTTAGTAATTATGAATAATACATTATTTCTGGACTTTAGGTGGGGGAAGTGGGTGTTTTCTTGACAAGTTTACTCATACTCAACTCAGCTATACAATGACAGAAAAGATGGACCAGCGTAAAAATGAACGCCCCTCCGTAGCGGTTTCGCTCACATACAAAAAAGGTGTATAGGCGCAATACAAATAAATAAGGTTCTGTCATTGGGTGTTCATTCGGTCGTCGTCAATCGTTTGTTGGTGACAGAATCCAATGGCAAAGCATATTTATGTGTATTGTATCAATTGACCATCTTTGCATGTGAGCCAAACCCACCACAGAGAGAAGGGCGTTCATTTTAAGACTGGAACATAGTTTGATTGATATAAAGCATGGTACTATGCTAAATCACAGTACGAGCCTTTATCTGGTCAAGAATGAACAACCCCGTCGTGGGTTGTGAATTTTTGTGTCATAATTACATTTGTAAATAAACAATCATGATTTTTTTAATACTACTAAGGTGGCATACGATATCTCGCCCTGATAGGGAAAATGCAAAAAACTTATTTTGAGCACCCCTAGGCTGTAAAATAATGAAGAGAGAAATTAAGATTGCATTTGAAATACTCAGAACTGTTTAAAAATGTATTATAGTATGATGGTTTGGCCAAATAAGTATAAAACGATAGGCACCTAAGATCACCAAGCACACGATGATGACTTGAATGTATCTCTATTCGGATCGGAATGAGTGTTCATGACATATATTGTCTTGTTATTGTAGTAGGTGTTGATTTAATACATATGTATTTATAAACATCGTAAGATATAGTAAATCTGCGACGTGGAGGATCTATAGTTTTAAAAGAAAACATGGTATTTTTTTTATTGCACGAAAACCACAATTTAGAATTGTTCTTATAGCCACAAACTTTGGTAAGATGGTGATAACTAGCCAGACCGACTTAGGCAATGTCCTACCACCAAAGAAACCAAGCACATTATTGTATATATTCTCCTGGGAGATCCTCAAATATCAGAGTTCTAAGGGTCTCAGTCAGATTTAGTAAAGTTATAATTTTATGTACGGCTGGGAACGGTAACCTAGAAAAACAATTCCATATCAGGCTTCTTTTGTAGTAAACTACATATTTATCGGACTCCTTATCTACAGAAGCATTAAATACTACAAAATCGTATTTCATACGACAGGCGTTTGTTGTGTTCAACCTACATAATCCTTGTAAGCCCTTAGTTAGATAACACGGAAAGAGCGGCGGCGGCGGCGGCGTCAAATCACGTAAGCTACATACATACCCTGTCTTACCAAGCGACAATAATAAGTATTTGACAAGCTTCCTTTGAAGAAAAAAATACTAAAAGCTATTACCAGGGACTTTTATTGGGTCATCAATCACGCAGTACAAAATTACAAAATGATTAAAGGCAAAAATACATTTCATTTTGCGCAACGCCATTCTATCCCAAACTAAGAAAAACTTGAAATAACTAACTAGATTACGGATAATATGAAAACCTATGTACTCTTTAAATACCTACATACTTGTCGTGCAATTTAACAATAATAAGTAATATTATTATTATATGTAATATTTATATTTTATAAGTAGTGTGTATATTTGTATCATAGCTTTAGATAATGTATATACATAGTAAATTTAGCTAGACCCCTATTAATATGTACACCACCAAACA
Source organism: Venusia cambrica (assembly GCA_951394065.1). NCBI lineage: Eukaryota > Metazoa > Arthropoda > Insecta > Lepidoptera > Geometridae > Venusia > Venusia cambrica. The sequence continues at coordinate 7,091,809 of OX596057.1, forward strand.
CCTCTAGCCATAAAATCCTCTCCATACAAAGGTTGTCTGGAAGAAATATCTTCTAAGCGATAAGACCGCCCATTGTATACAAGTGCTTTTATTTTTAAAGTAATCCAGTGTTATTTTTAATATGGGCAATAAATTGTTTTCATTCATTCACGACAAAATGCATGTGGATATGGGAATTTTCCTTGCTATTTTGTTCTTCGATGCTAGAACAGATAAACGAGTACATATTTGCGAGACAGAATTAATTATTATACAGGCCTGACTAGACTAGACCATGTCAGTCTACTATTATTCGCTTGGTATGAATTCGGCTCGACCAATTGTGAAGAGACAAAGAAATACGTATACTATCTTCGTAATAAATTATCATCTTGACGTAATACGTGTGTTGACATTAGGTGCACGTTTTTGGAGGATAACATTCTGTATTACAGATGTAAGCAATTGGTAAAGGTAAAAGTTGACTGATAACCGGTTAAAAGCGAATAGCAAACTAAAATAATATTAATAAATATTACAGGATATTAATTTAACACAGCGCTATCTAGTCCTTAGCAAAGCTTGTAATATGAAAACTAGATTACCGATATACAACTTTTACTATTTTATTTTTTATAAATACATACATTGTCATACAATACAACACCCAAACACAGAACCAACATCAATATTCATCACACAAATGTTTGTCTTGGGAATCGAACCCACAAGCTACAGCGCAGAAGGCAGAGCTACTACCAACTGAGCTGTGAGGCCTGTCACAAAGATAAGATACACCAGTCTCACTCTGTTACACGGGGATTTGCATAGCGCCGTCATATCAGTCATCACGCAACCTCATACGTGGGCTTATGACAATAGTGGGTGGATTTGGAAGATGGCTAATGGTGGTCGTAACAGAGCATGGATCATAAACGATTGTGCCTCATGACTCTAATGTCACGTATTCTTCGAAAGACCATTATTACCAGCAGTTAAGTAACGACCTCAAAATTATTTCCAGTCATTCGTTTCATGGAACTAGTGATAAAATTAATGATCAGTTCCATCATGGAACTGTTAATGGTACGAACGAAACTTTTATTTTTTTAGAAATGGTCAACTCTTGCCTAGGCAACTTGCATAGGCAGGGATGATGGAGCGGGAGCAAGCCTACCCAGAAGGTGCCTATTAACTCTCTTCTTGAATACATTAGGGTTCAATAATAGGTATATACAATTTTGCAGCTCGCATATTAACATATTTTTGAGTATTAATCAGGTGGGGATGACAGTTTAAAGACAGCGTTTAAAGAACGGTGAAGGCGGTACCTGTGATTAGGTGGTTGAGGCTTCGAGGCTTGCTTTTACAGAAACTTTTTTTTTTTTTATTGTATGACGAGGAAGCGCTTGACCTTCATCTCACCTGGTAACAAGTTGAGAAAAGGCCGAAGATTTGAACTCTTCGACATATGAGCCTCCACCGAGTCAAGCGCCACAAGTTGCGCGTTTATTGTATCATAAGTATTTATTTACAAAAAAAAAGTACATTATATACATCATATCCGTAATCTAGTTATTATTATTTCCAATAAAAAGTACAAAGTATCGGTAGCCTAGTTCCCATATTGCAAGCTTTGCTTAGTTTTGGCCTAGAGCCGTACAAGCCTAGGTCAAACGCTACGCCAAAACATCTAAAAAGAGCACGGTACTGATTTTACGTCTTTTAGACATTACTCGCCTATTACAACACCCGTGCTCTCCCACTTTGCTGGAACCACATTGTTATAAGCGCTAATGAGTCCGTTTATCTTAGAAACATGTCCCGCTTTGGTAAGGTATGGCATCACGATCTTGCCTTCCAATTCCAATCCAAGTTCAGCGGTGAAACGGATGTCTTCGCACTTTTTGCGTCGCGCTGTGACAACCTTGCTAGGAAACATGTCTGGTACCTGTGTAATTGTGTACCCAACTCTGATCTAAAGTTTTTCAATTTTCTTCAATCATGATTATAGCGGCAGTGGTTTACACATGGACATTTCGTTCATGTACCTACTTAGCTGTCATAGTATTTTATTATGGTATAGTATTTTTTTTTAGGGTTACACAGATACTCAAATTGTGCCAACGGGTCCCTTATTAGGAGTCTCTATAGCTTCATCGATCATATCTTCCACAATACTGAAGCATTTACTTTGAGATTAATATATGTTATAATTCAGGATTGACATAAAATTATCTATAGAACTTCAATTTGTACCAAAAATTATACGCGAATGAATAAATGAAAAGAAAATTCTTTATTGCACACCTTCAAAATAAAACTGAATTAATGAAAAAAAATGGATACATAATTGGCGGTCTTATAGAAGCGATTACTTCGACATTGGAGTAGGTAGTCTCATAATTTCGAAGTATCAAGGTAGTACGTATAATACGGAGGCTTACATATCAAAATTTACATATTGCATATTCTCTGTGTGAAGTCTTTGAATAGTTGTATTGCTTTTTGGTTTTCTAATTAATACATAGATACCAGGATAAAAGGTAGCCACATGTATTTCTGGTCCTAAACCTTAACCTTTTTTCAGCTCAATCCGTTGAGTAGTTTTGCGTGGAGATACACACACCCATCCTAAACATCCAAGCTTGCGCTTTTATAGTATTAGTGAGATGTAGTTTTGTTTTGATCAAGTGAAGCGCAGGTTTAACTAGTAATAAAGGTACTTCCAGGCTAGATAACGAACAATGTCACCATTTATGCCATAACGCACTGTTTACCACATGGTGTGACGCGAAGCGTAGACCCTGATACCGGCATGTATGTAAAACCTCTGTTATCTTATCTGGGCTTGGTCTGCGCTAGGTTTCCTAGGAATAATATCACGTAGGGAGCATGTTATGAGAGGAGCGCGAGCATATGTTTTACATTCACAGCCAATCTGCAACCATATGGGGAAGAAGCACTTCTTTTTTTATGGGTCAGCTCTTGACCTCGAAGCTTGCCTGGGCAAGGATGGGGCCTACTATTGAGCGAGTCCTCGCAAAAAAGTGTTCCCGTGAGTGGAAGCTGAATCCAAAATTTTGCAGAACGCTCATCATCATACGGTGAGCGATCTAATTTTAACCGTAGTTGTGGGTTGGAAATGTCTTGTAAATGTGACTTACTGCCTGCCATCGGTGTGATGGCCTTCTCCCCTTCATGCTGGAACATCTTCAGCGAAGACATCGTCGCTTTCAGCTGCTCGTATTCTCTAGCCATCTGCTTTTGTACCTGATGAAGAAGATGATGACTTTAAGCAAATTAAATGATTACCTTTCACACTCACACACGAATGCGTATGACAGAGAAGGGTTATACTCAGTTCAGGGTTCAATGATTTAAAATAGCTGAAAAAATTACTAGTGATGTAGTGATCCCGCCCTGCTTTGCATGGTGAACTCGGAACTTAATTCGTATAGTCAGTATCAGTGATTACGGTACCTATGACCACAGATAACAGAATACCTATGACAATTACAGATATTGCAAAAATATGATGATTACTTAGATAATAAATCTATAAATGTTTTTCTTTGATTACGATTACGATTACGCGATTACGATTTATTGATTTCCGGCCATACTCACTAGAATTTAATTTTAATAGTACAGCCGATGATATTTTTTATTTCTACCAATTAAAAAATTCAATGTAGACGTTATATCACATACTTTACAAGATTGTAACAAAAATAAAGATGGAGGCGGCAGGGAGTTTTGCTTTACTCAGATCACAAGTTTGAATGAGGATAAATAAATAATAATAAATAAATATTATTTTTTACACAGCGCCATCTAGCCCCAAACTAAACCGTTGTAATATGTCCCATATTGTAATATGGGAACTAGATTACGGATTGAACACTTAAATACTTTTACAAATACATACGTACTATATGATACAACACTCAAACACAAAACAAACATCTACATTCATCAGTCATCACACAAATCTTTGTCCTGGTTGGGATTCGAACCCACAACCTACAGCGCAGAAGGCAGCGTTACTACCAACTGAGCTATAAGGCTTGTTGTATAAGATGTAACAAATTGTCGGTGTATTTTTTTATGACAATATAAAATATACTAATTCTTATATAATGCTGTGCAACTGCAAGTGGTAAATTACTGCATGTGGTAAATTAGAATCTACCTAGAATCCATGCTCCAGATTCTAGATCACGGCAATTGTGACTATTGTCAGCAAAATGCTGAAACGAATATCTAGGGCCTAGCTAGAGCATCTACCACGTCATCAAATCAGTAGGTCTACTCTACAAACCGATAAACGATATATCGGGACAAATATCGTGCAAAAGGTACTCTTAGTGACATCGTTTTGAGTATCGTTTGAACGATGAATCGTCCGACATTAATTTCGACAATCGATGCCGAAATCGTACTCTAGCACCAAAAACGATACGATGATTTGAATTAGACCAATAACAGCCGTTAATTCGACCGAGCTTGACGAACATTGTAACGACACATAGTTTGCTATCGTGTACGTTATCGTTTCTATTTTTTTAACAGTGATTCCTTGATTTTCTGCTTCTGGTAGGTACCAAAGTTAACAAAAACATTATAGGTACCTCTACTATTAAACCTACTACGATTTGACTCTCTTCTGCCATGTTAATTATGTAGGCATTCTTGTTTTAGGTAAAATGGTGCGATTTCTTCTATTTGTCCCAAATGCTTCCATGGTCAGAAAAAATCAACTTAAAATAAGAATGTACCTGCCTATACATATAGAACATGAAAGCAGAGATTTAAATCAAATTATTTAAGTAGTAGGTATAATAGGTACCTACAATGTTTATGTTGACTTAGGTACCTACCTAATAAACTTTGGGTTACTTATAACTTCCAATCCAATCAAAAAGTCCAATCAAATTATTTTTATTGGAGGTACATAGGTACAGTGTTTATGTTAACTACTTAGGTACCTACCTTATAAGCTTTGGGTTACATACAACATCAAAAGTTAAAGGTGATGGTGAGTTTATTGAATCCAATCACAATGTAAATGAAATTGGTTTCAGACAATGTTTTCTATCATATTATGTAAACTACGTAGGTAGGTAGACGTTAGGTATTGGTAAGTAACATGCAGCCTACTTTTTGCTACTGCTGGACAGTATTATCACTGCCGATTAGGGAGTTAAGAAGTTGTGTCAAATCTTGCAATAACCATATGGCAAGGACCATAGTGCGGCCGGATGCCATTAGCAGATCCCTTGCTAGATCCCTATGCAGGGTTAAATAAATCTAGCAAGACGTTCAACGTTGATGATCAAGCGTTGACGTGTAGCTCATGTTATCATGTCGGGAAGGGTCCCGTAGGTACTTCCGCGCCAAAATGGTGATGCGCGCTGGCTGGTGATTAGACCATAGAGAACAATAAGTGGTATGGTAGTATAACTTTAGCCTTTCTGTAATGGGTAACTAAAAGAATGAAACATAAAAAAAACAAAGTCAACAAACTTTGACATAAAAACGGATCTAGACCATCAACCAAAGAGATTTGTGCCAAAAGATTTTTATCCATGCCATGCAATTTTGTTGTCATTCCTTCCGAGCATCCGATACAATTTTCGACAGACGATGATTATTTCGATGTTTTTCAGAGTACCGTTGTTTCCGATTATTCGGAAGACTATCGTATCGTTTCGAATATATCGCAATCGGTTTGTAGAGTAGCACGGCAGAACTTTCTTGAATGATGCTAAATAGTTGAACACAGTAATAAGTAACCCGGGTTCAATCCCCAGGGGGAGCAATTAGTTCAGACTTAAACAAAGTCCTACCACCAACCTAACCTACATTTAGCCAGTTCCTCAGTTTGTAGAGGATTCCGGGTGAAGTGCGCCTCCACCTTCGGCATTACCTCAACTTGTAGTCAGGTGAGATGAAGGCCAAGCGCTTCCCCGTGGTACAATAAAAAAGCCGAAAACGAAAAGTTGAATGGTATTCGAATATTTTCGTTCTTGACCTTTGCAATGCTGTCTTGTTTTCGTTTTACGATTATGTTAACGCGAAACGAATTTTCTGAAGGCCACTCAATCTGTTTTTTATTATTCGTAAAGTTGACATTGGGCAGACTGAGCCCGGTACTAGTCGGTTGTTCATCGCCTTTAGATACGCCTTTTACTGTTTTTGGTAAACTGTAGCTTCAAATCACATTGTGAATTCAATCATTTGAATTTCGCTACTACCAAGTAGCTGAGAGAAGAAATAAATTATATGTTTCGATTTTTTTGGGTCCTTAGCTGCCTGAACACTAGCACATAAATAAAATAAATATTACAGGACATTCATTTTACACAGCGCCATCTAGCCCCAAACGAAGCATAGCTTGTAATATGGGAACTAGATTACGGATATAATACTTAAATACTTTTTGTAAATACATACGTACTATATGATACAACACCCAAACACAGAACAAACATCTATATTCATCACACAAATGTTTGTCCTGGGTGGGAATCGAACCCACAGCCTACAGCGCCGAAGGCAGAGTTACTACCAACTGAGCTATGAGGCTTGTCGAAAGCAAAGTTCACTCGGTTAGGAAACCAATATGGAAAAACTAAGCAATGAATTTTAAAATGTTGTTACTATTGATTTGTAGACTGGGTGGCTTTTTTTTTTTAATCGACGATGTGTTTTGAAGCTAATTTTGGCCATAAGCCATATTACACTAAAGCTCAGGAACAAACTTAAGGCCCTGTTCGTATTTTTTCTTTTAAATTAACTAAATCCAAACAGGACTTGAGCAAGTTTTCTTACTGAATCTGTCCAAAAGGATTAAGCAGCTGATGATAATCGTCATCTTCTCTAGGCAAAGCAAACATAGAAAAATTAAGATATTGAAAAATAATATAGGAAGCTCAACCAATAGCTAAATTCTATACAAATAAGTCAAATTGAAGTGTTTGTTTGTAATGTCTAAATTACAGAATTTCGTAAAGCATTATATTAGTAGTAAGTAAAAAAAAAAAAACATTGTCCGTCGGATTTTTTTTTATTGTACGACGGGGAAGCACTTGGCCTTCATCTCACCTAGTAACAAGTTAAGATAAGGCCGAAGGTGGAGGCGCACTTCACCAGGAATCCTCAACAAACTGAGGAACTGGCTATCTTACCTCTGAATGCCGGAACACGTGGTGGAACCGTAAGATGGTGGTAGCTAGCCAGGCGGACTTCAACAAAGCCCTACCACCGACCAAACCAAGCACAATATATTGTACAAAATTTGTATTTTTAACAAGCCTCATAGCTCAGTTGGTAGTAACTCTGCCTTCTGCGCTGTAGGTTGTGGGTTCGATTCCCACCCAGGACAAACATTTGTGTGATGAATATAGATGTTTGTTCTGTGTTTGGGTGTGTATTGTATGATAAGTATGTATTTACAAATAAAAAAAAATGTATTTAAGTATTATATCCGTATTCTAGTTCCCATATTACAAGCTATGCTTAGTTTGGGGCTAGATGGCGCTGTGTGAAATTAATGTCCTGTAACATTTATTATTATTTATTGTAAAAAAATAATAAGGGTTCCGCGCAAAAAAATAAAACCCATGAAATCCAATATACTAGATTTTTAGAGTAGAGCTTCCTTTTGTGGAAATTACCACGGGATGACAGGAACGAAGTACTGGGTACAAGTTATACATATAAACCAAGCAGCATAATTGGGATGCTGAGTGGGTCTGATCAAATCACAGAGCACTCAAGTCAAATGAATGATAGGATCGTAATTTATGTACGATGTTATTTATATTGCGAGCTAGGATTAACGAACGTTCTGCAAATCTGCATGCAATTACAATGGTTCGATTAATGCTAAAGATAATGGTGGAAATCCTGAGCAGTTTTAATGTACATTTCCAAGAACATTACACAGATAGGCGTTCCCAAAGCATAGTAGACACGTCAAGATGATGGAGATACATACATGAGTGGTTTATCACCGTGTGGGCACAAAAGTGAAATTTCGATGTCTCACCACGATTATCACACAATGTTCAACAATAGGGCACGGGTAAAAATGTTAAGCGCTTCCCACACAACTTCAAAAAATCGTTGAGCAATATTCCGAGGCGGTTTCACGCGACATAACGTGTTTGTTTTCACCCAATTCAGCGAACTGCCTTGACCGAGTTACACGAGAAATCACTAATCCTCAACTAGGCCGTTACGCGGATAATTATCAACTACCCACAAAGTCCACTCAGCACTCAAAGGGCACGATTTCGTGTCACAGTAAAATAAACCATCACACACTTTGAATAGAAGCTGCAGTGGCTTGTGCACTTTTGACAGATGACAAGAGCAAACTGTTGAGCACGGACGAAATTGGACACCCCGCGCGACCATTCAACCGATACAGGGAAGTTCGTCGACCCCGCTACTTGGCCGCTTCAGCCTGTACGTTCAGAAGGCACGCATCAAATGACAATAAAATGAACATGACGAATTAACTCGACAATAGAACGAATGCTTGGCGTCAATCCAGCCACTGAATTAGACTAGGTGACCTAAACAGGCTGGTTTTCTTCAGGCGTGTGATTCGTAACACTCTTATTTGCTAAGGTTTTGTGCCGCGACAGCCGGAGACATCCGTAACATATTTTACGACGGCAATCGATCTTGGAGTTTATGCTGCTGGTGACACCTTGCCGCTTGAATTGTGAAAGGTTTATGACATGCTTATATTTGGTTAGAATATGGGGCGTGCATTGAGTGTAATCACGTGGTGAGAATATTGTCAAGATAAACACAGCCACATATTTATATAGCTGTTTGTACAATATTGCTGTTCGTGCAAGTACAGCAGTTTTAATCATTCATTGTACCGGCTATTCTAGGCTGCTGCGTCATCCTGGAAGTAATCAACCTCATCTATATATACTTACTTATGATAACAAAAGTAAAAACTGTAACGGGTCATTATTTGTACGTTACCAAAAATATATTTAGAATCTTTCACCTGGCAGAAGCACTATTATCGATATTGTTGTGGACCGACGGCAGTCACGTGGAGTTGATGGATAGAGGCGGCTCATGATCACTGGCGAGCTTTTATATAAGAGTCAGCTGAATATCGAGGCTCGCCTAGACAAGAATGAGGTGAGTGAAAATGCTTTGTTCAACAGTGGGCTTATATGGGCTGAAATTATAGTGATGAACTTAGAAACTTGGCGCAGTTTAACTGCGCAGAGTCAGCTGGTAGGTACATAACATTACCGCGATAGATCTAATGTAGCCCTACACAACAACAATGATATAGTACTTGTTTCTGGAGTACATAACTTCTACGAATATCAACTTGTAGAACACAATGTATGGAATCGATTATGCAAAATGTAAGCAGCAAGAAAGGTAATAATAGACAGAGTCACCCGCCACTCGCCGTGCCAGTAAAAGTGTAACGTTTTAATTAGTACCTACCTATACATACAGGCGACGCCGTAATCGGTCTAATGATGCTAATCGCGATCGATCGTTCCAATCGGCTGGCAAGAATGTAATACCACAAAAAGGTGAACGTGGATGCAGATTGCAGCCAGGCAGACCTTAAGAGCGCGCCCAATGCCTAAATTCCGCAACAGGTGCATTTTCAAACACACTCTTTGATTGTAACAAAAGTAGTTATTCCAATAAAAAAAAACTGAAAGCTGGGAAAAATCTTGTTGAAGTACAATGATCGCATGGAATTAAAAAAAAATCTGAGTTCTTTTTAAAAAAATAAATAAAAAAAAAACGCATTTAATTCAAATGCTCGAATTTATCAGCGACAACCCCAATTTTTAATTTATGAATAAAATAGCTAGACTAGTGTTTTAGTCGAATAATCGGCTAGTTTTTTGATTTCACGTTTACATCTTGAATAATTCAATAAAACTCAAACAAAAATTATACCCTGGACCTAAAAGCCATTTCATTATCAACTGAACCATGCAATTTTCGACTTTATATTATGCCGCTTTGATACAAAATAGATTATGGCTTCTTGGTCAGTTGTCGGGCATTGCTCGACGTGGAAGGTTGTTCCCGGCCGCTTTGTTTCGTAATCCAGCGCGTAATTTGAATATCTACTGGTACTTATCTATATTTATTAATTAGGTACTTACCTATGAATTATAAAAATAATTGAAGACGGATTTCTAATATAATATTTTCAAATCAACGCAGTGTTGATAATGGTAGCACCCTATTCTCATAAAAATTCAGTCTAAATTTGATGGGCTAGCGTTCAAATCCTTTCACCCGATCCGATCATTTCTACGTATTCTTTATAGTATAGGCAAGATTTTCAGATATATCATTGTATCCTTATAGCCTCGTAGCCCAGTTGGTAGTAACTCTGCCTGTAGGTATAGGTAGTACTTCAAGTACCTATTCGGACTATCCACTGACGGCTGTCGTATAAATCTTCATTCCAAATTACATTAAAATCCGTTCGCAGTAATATTTTTCTAATATATAATCGTGAACCCAATCGTAAAGTAATAGTACCTATGTGATTTATCTGAGTGTAACGCATTTACTGTGCTCAACGTCACAACCTCGAGCGATCGTGGCGCACTGTGGTGTGTTTATGCACTAGAGCGGGCGGTGCAAGACGTGCGGGTGAAATATGTTTTTTTCCTAGCATTGGGCGCGCTCTTAAGAGGATTATACACCGAAACTGTTTTCGCGCTGTAGGTATTTAGCAAACGTATTGCTATCTCACCGTCCCCTGCAGTCGCCCTATGCGTCCGACAGAGACAGTTGCTGCTCGTCACGTTAATATGACATTTTATGATAGAATTTACGTTTCGGGGCATAGCTCTTCTCACCCCTAAATAACAAAACAATATGTTTTGTTATTGGTGTAATCGCTTAAATAGAATGTATTATGTTTACATGTTTTATTACTTTCGAAAAAGTTTTTGGTTTTGGAAAAATATTGACTTTTAACAGTCATAGTTTCAGTGCAAAAACATGAAGCAAATAAGCTATTTCTTTTGTATGGACAGGTAGGTATATGATCCTTTTAATGACTACCTACGTGATATCGAGATACGTAGGTGTATCGCACACCTTTGAGCTTCAATTAGGTTCGAGTTATAATTATTCATAGTCATCACAAATCACTGCGATGACTGAATTCCTAAATTAGTTTAGTTTCATAATAGAATACAATTCGTTTGTGGATTACATGGTAATCGATATAATGGTACAACCATTGTGTGAGACACCTCTTAAAGTTTGCTGACGGAGAAGAGATTGGCCTGGTCTCCATCTCACCTGATCTTTATGGCATATATTATTAAGGCCGAAGGTAGAAGCGCACTTCGCTCGGAATATTCAACAGTCTTGAGGAACTGTTACCTATAAATGCCGGAACACAACAATTTTAGAATTGTTGTTATGGCGACAGGATTAGGTAAGGGGTGGTAGCTAGCCAGGCGAACTTCAACAAAGTCCTACCACCAACTATTTTTAGGTTAAGCTCGCTTTTGTACATAAGATCCACACTGAGGAGTGATCATAGGTGAATCTTTTTGAGGCAAAAAGTCGTGAGTCTGTTAGGTACTTTTTACTCAGTTCACACTATTTAGTTTCGTGTATTTTCTTATATTTTGTGTACTATTAAGAATTTATGAAGGGACATTTGCTAGGTCATGTAAGCACCTGGGGACGTAAGCCCGAGCCCTGTACTCAGCAGTGGGTGAAGTTGGGGTGCCGTTGATTGTGGAGAAGGAAAAATGTGACAGGTATCCATTTACCATACCGATAGCTAGGTAGGTACTTGTTTTTCGGCCTTGAAAGGTTTTTATTTAATATTATATATTATTTTGCAACCATATGTTAAGGTCACCAATTATAGAACAGACCGCGTAGTTTTCGACCTTTACGTAAAGCCCGTATTGTCCAAAAGCAGCAAAACACAGCCACGTCCTTATCATTTAACCTTCAGTTCTAATTCCAAGGTGTCGAAGGCGTTGTTTTTGAAGTTTTTCAAAGTCACTCGCCTGAATGGAGTCAGACAGACAAACATTGAACGGAAACTTGCTATGCAAACATTGATTCACTTGATACAGCATAACAAAAACACTTGTGCGCGTGTCTCGGCTCTTAAGGTGAAGCCAGATAAAGGTCTTTTTGTGTGTTGATCGTATTTAATCGTTACGTAATTCTTAATCTGGTATTACTCCTTGGTAGGTTGACGATAATAAACGGAAGTGCTTCCGTGTTCTTTAAGGTTTCACAATCATTTATTTATTATTTTATGTCGACGAGGAAGTGAACACTTGAAAATCCGGTGATATTATGATAAGGCCGAAGGTGGAAGCGCACTTCACCCAGAATCCTCAACATACTGAGGAACTGGCTCTTAATGCCGGAGCACAACAATTTTAGAATTGTCGTTATGGCGACAGAATTAGGTTAGTTGGTGGTAGCTAGCCAGGCGGACTTAAACAAATTCCTACCACCAACTAAACCAAGCACATAATTGTATTCCCCCTGGCGATCTACGGGACCTCTGGATCTGGTAGGCGAACCACTACACCACAGAGGTGGTTAATAAATTCGAATAACCTACATTTTTTTTCATAGAGGACTTGTGAACGCCCAGGTTTTTCCCCGTCTTCCCCTGGCAATCACAGCGCCACCTAACTAGCCACTTCCATTTAAATCAAGGACCCACTCAAACACACAAAATCATTGAAATCCGTCCAGAACTTTAGGAGTTTGTTGACAAATACACACACACAGAAGAATTATAGAGAAATATGTAGAGAAGAAAGATAGGCTTGTGTTTCATGAATCTATACCTTGTCATGTCCTTATTTATAGTCTGTAGTGTAGGGAACTTTGTCCCTTTATGGGCACTTCTTTTGTTTTATATTAGTGGATATATAATGAGGAGAGTTTTACCTTTTTGCTAAGCAATTTCTCAGCTCAGTAAAAATATTTGTATAGTATGGTTATTGGATATCAATTTGATTTATTATCCTTATGCATTTAGGTAGGGATTGAGCGCGGCTAAGAATCGACCCCTCCAGCCCATGGATGCCGTAAAAGCAGACTAAGGGAACGCAACAGATTAACGGCAGCAGCTTCTTTCTGTGTATTTTATCTACACATTTACTGAGATCATCAATCTGTCTACCGAGAGTAGCTACTATGGCAAAAACCTCTAGATTTATAGCAGGCTCTGGCTCTGGTCAGCAGTGGACACTAATGGACTATTGATGATGATGATGATGTTTAGGTAGGAAAGATAAGTGATAATGACAATTTATATGGACCCCGGTATTAGCGTTATAGGTATGTGAGTTGTGTTATTAAAATAAGGACTGAATGTTTCATATGATTTCTAACAGGAATTTCATTCATGTTGTTCATGAGATTGTTATTTTATTTTGAATTGCACCCATCATAAGAGAATGTAATAGGTATAGCATATGACACATCTCTTTAGATAAATCAAATGTTCTTAAAGATTTGAGAAGAGGAATTGAGAAAATCTTACAAATACAGCTGTTATGAGAGCATATATGTAGGTATGTAAAAGTTTACCTGGGACAATTGGTATGAATATAAGCATAGATTGCTTACCATAACCAGTAGACGGTAGCAAAATGAACACTCTAGAAAAATATAGCCCTTCTCAGTCAGTTGGGTAAACATTGGTAGGGTATATAGTACTTACCTAAATATACAAGGTATTAGTAAGCCATTGCCTAATTTGTTTAAAGGTAAAAGGTAAGGACAAAAAGGTAAGGACATCTTTGGTAATAATTATCAGAAGGTTACATACACCTTTCTGTAAGTAGATATACCTACTGCCTACAAAAAAGTATGAAAACAGTTGTAATAGCTACTCTTTTTACTATGTTCTACATAGCCTCCAAGCTACCATCTAGGTGTTTTATGTAAAAACCCTACTTTTCAGTATTTGCATCGTGGATATTGACAATAAGCTTTGTTTTTTATGAGTCTTTCGATTTCATTAAATAGAATCTGGGTTATTGAGTTCAATGACTGAAAATATTATTCACTGTAGTTGCACCAAATAACTTTTGGTGCCAATAAATTTAAACATGCAGACTAACTCAAACAGAAGGTAAATTTGTAGGTTTAATACTTGGTAACAAATAATGATTAATTGGTTTAATTTGATGAGGTTGCACAGACATTTATCTAGACAACAGGATCCCTTTTTTGAATTTTTGTCCAGGCATAAACAGTATTATGCAAGAGTCTTGTTGACATTACTTTCTGGGTTTTGTACTTTTTCCAAGATAAGTTCAAAGAAATTAAAACTTTGCATCTTCTTCACTCACCACTCAAGTTAGCAGTGTGACACAGAACCTAAAAAACATCTATCACTAGTTGATACACCTAAGAATTATTAACCACATGTTTGATGCATCTTTTTTTGCTTATTTATATTTAAAAATAATAACTCAGTTGGTAGTAGTTCTGCCTGTTGCGCTGTAAGTTATAGGTTAGATTCACTTACAACAATCATTTATATTATATTTGATGAATGTAAATGTTTGTTGTAAATGGATGTTTGGGTGTTGTATTGTACCATATGTACATGTATTATCTGTAATTAAGCTCCAGCTTAGTTTCGGTTTAGATAGTGTTGTGTAAAATAAATCTTATTTATTTATATTTGATTTTCGCTATTTGAAACCAGCATGTAAAAAGCTAATTTGCATCAGATATACAAAGGCTGAAGAGAACATTTTTATATTAAACCTGTTCAAACACATGGGGTAAACTGAACTTAGGGAGAACTTAGAAGAGCAAAGAAAGTGGGAGTCTAGGAGTTAAGACAATATGTTTGAAAAGCTCATTACTTCTTATCTTATGATCCGACAATGAAAGTTGCTTGCATAGACATCCAGTAGCCAAAGCATATTGCATGTAAAAAGCAATTAGAAAGGCTTAGAGTAATATTGAATATATTGCTGAGATGCTAATCAATGTAGTCTTCAGACATATGTAAATTCAATATCTATTCAAAATTTCACTTGAATACACAATTAAGCTGGTAGGTAAGTTACAGAAAGGCCATAGACAAACCATGCATGGTAAATAAAGCAACACCCAGGGTGGCCTTCCGCCTTCCAACGGCGATGCTAATTATCTACTCACATAAAAGGAAATAATCTTTTCAAGGTGAACAACTTCATCAGAACTTATTTTGCTCTTAGAACTATCCAGACACTCACCAACTGCCACTTAGACTTGCGTGTAGGATCCGCGATTGTGATCAGAAGCCTGTGTATCATCTGAACGGTTCCCTCGTAGTAAACTATCGCTGAATCGTAATTCCCTATCAAAGTCATCTCCCTCGCCAGTTTAGTGTTTTCGCAAATTTCCCCAACTGAAACTGCCATTATTGTCATTCCCGCTGCGTACATATAACTTATCCACGGTGAAAACGAATTGGTTCGTCTCGGAGACCCCTTCGAAGATCGCGTGCGACATCCAATCCGATGTTCCGAAAGCACTACTTCGCCTCTCAAAGAACCACAACGGCTTCCATAGCAATGGAGCCGTTTCACTGAAACTTTTGAAACTCAAGACTATTTCATGATACTGGCATGGTTATTTAAGTGATAATCGTGAAAACTAAGACCATATTTTTTTGATTCGAAACCAAACAAACAGTAATTTTGTTCAACAATCCGCAACCACGATCACATCACGTTCACGAAAGAGAAAAACTGATAGTGTTGCCAGGTCGTGCTTCCATTTTATGTAGAATTTACTTCTTTGTGAGGTTAAACTCTATTCGAGATAAATTTTCTGCCGTAAACGCTCAAGATGACGAATCGTCTCCCCACCGATGCCCAATGCATTGCCACCACTAATAGCGTCTGACATGGTTCTTTACTGACCACTACTAATGTAGTAGATAGTAGTGGTCGGTATAGAACCCGGGATTAAAGACTAAGTGCGCTCCTAAGCACAGAATCATCTAACTTAACGGATGATTGGGTAGGTAATACTAATACAAGGTATAGCTTGCAATGTCCAAACCGAACTGAAATCGAAAATCAAAAAATGTGACCCTCTCATGATTTGAACCCAGAATCTCCGGTTCGGAGCCAAAAGCCCTACCACTAGACTAGACCACAGAGGGTTCTATAATTTATGAGTTTTTCGATGTCATTCAATTAAAACAAGTATCATAGGTACATACGAGGCTAACGAGGTTCAAACCTAAACAGTAGTAACCTATACTACTAGGTACTTAATGTACTTAGTTAGGTAAGCACTACTTACCTGTTTACCTATAAACAAAATAAGTAGGTATACTTATTATGTTTTTAAAAGTTAGGTAAAGGATTTTATTTTTTAATTCAAACAAAATGTTGTGGGATATTTCGTTGCTGGGGATTAATAAACCTGATTTAGTACTTTTTTCTAAAAACCTTCACTGTAGTCTTTACATTGTCACATCGCCCTAACCACCTCTAGTCTGGTGGCCCGCCCACTGGTGTCAAATTCATAGACATCAGGTTCAATCCCCAGTGGAGTACATTATTGTGCTAGGTTAGTGGTACCTAGGTCTTTGTTTAAGTCCGCCTAGCTAGCAATCACCAGCACCGGCATTTCATATATTAGGGAAACTCGAAAGAGACTTATGACGTCATGATGATACGCCACCTCTGTATCAATAAACGCACAGCACGGCAGTCCGAAACACTTCGCGATAAATCTATCATTGATATCTGTACATTAATGGATAGGGCTCAATTTCAGTAGGTCTCCTGATAGCTATATAGATCTGGCAGCACTGAACTGACAGCAGCGATAGAAATTTGCAAATCGTAAAACCGACCAATCAGACCTAGCAAATTGTGAGTGTAATGTCACTGTCTGTTAATGCTATCTGTTATACTCGTGTCTCTGGTCAATAAATTATTTAAACATCTATTGGCTTGGCTATAAAGTATTGTACAAAATTTTGGAAGCAGTCGGATTACCTGAGGACTGTCACAAACTGTCTGTAGATAAGTAACTCAACTGTTCCAGACCAGTACACGACTGAAGTATGCCCAAGACCCTGGCTATATTGCCACGCTGAATAGCAATACTCATTCGCTGATCTAAGCTCTCTCCGATTATGGCATTATGTTAAGAGCCAGTCCCTGGGTCATGTGTCGCCTTAGGTTATTTGAAAACCTGGAACGCAACCCAAATGGCTCAATTAGGTAGGTAAGCTCTGTCGAGACCACTATATTAGCGCCTTTTGTGAGGCCGAATCAGCCACTGCACCAGTCCTGGTTATAATTATATTACTTTAAATTGTTTGTGACTGTGAATAAGCATACCTACCTGCCTATATTCTATTGATTATCCGGAATGAAAAAAATATTTGATCCCAGACCCCGACATACGAGTATTTTTTTGGTAAAAGTTTGGCCGAGTAAAACACTTACATTTGGAAAACGTTTGGGTTTCCCGCTCTGAGACAACTGCTCGTGAGATTAACCCACCATTTGTGACGTATGTCTGTAAGAACCGGATGGATTGAAAAAATCGAATAACTTTTTTACCCGCTATGGAATTGAGTTGTGATTGTCTCAACTCATCTGTGAATCGTGTACTTTCCTCATAACACGTGCCCCACTGAGCATAAGCGTACACCAAAGGCCGGCGACATGACAAATATGTATACGGGTACTATAATGGTATGCTATTATTATTTTTACATTTTTGATTAATGGAATGAAGGTAAATCAATAAAATATCACTATATAAGCATCCGAAACCAAATGAACCACGTAATAAACAGAATAATAAAAAGGCATTTATTTACGCAACCCCACACAGCTTAAACTCAGAGAGTACAAGATATTTTTTTAATTTGTAATTAAAAAAATACATAGGACATTGAAAAGAACATTTTTTTAACCGACTTTAAAAAAGGAGGAGGTTCTCAATTCGTCAGAATATTTTTTTTTTAATAACTACCTATTATGTATATATGTATGTATTATTTACGTCAAGGTTTTTGTTTCACAAATTGAATCTGATAATACCTCTCGTAAATCAGAGTAAGAATATTCAGCCTAAGTTGGAGAGTTTTGGAACACTCAATGATAATATAGTGATAATATAGTGTTCCTATACACTTCCTTGATTTTGTAAAAATATACTTTTAAAAAAGAGCACTCAATCACAATCAAACTCAATAAGTGGCTTAAATAATCCCCACCAGTGGGGTTAATGGGGGTAGTGGGGATTATGACACTAACCCAACCCACCTGGGACCCTACCGCCGACGGCGAAGCCGATCTCCATTGGCTTAAAATTAGCTTCATGAGAACTAGAAACGATTTTTACCGTCAAATGTACTGAACGGATAGGTTTCATAACATGTGTACACTTTTGAGATGGGAAACGCCATTTTGGATATGACACATACCCGGTAGTAAAAATCGTTAGTTCTCATGAAGCTAATTTTAAGCCAATGGAGATCGCCTTAGCCGTCGGCGGTAGCGTCCCTGTGCCATGGCAATAGCGCTTACATAGTTAGTTTGTGTCATGATCATGACCACGACACAAACTAACCAAATAAATAAAAGGTATGTATAATATTATACCTTTTATTTTATATATACAACATTCATAGTAAAATATACCTGACACTCAGCGCACGTGCACATACCTTTATATCGCATATATACTTTAAAAATACTATCTCGGAAAATTATAATAATTGAGCCCGGGAATAGAGGTATAAAAATGATCAACAAAATATTCTAACAATAAACATTTATTTAGAAGTCTAAATACAGTATAGCCTAATTATTTATAAATATAAGTAATATGAAATATCAATACAAACATTCAGAATTTCTACTGTAGTGTTTTATGTAAGATATCATAGTAAATTGTGTCTGAGTAAAAATAATATATATAACCCATTCCTTTGCTAAAAAACAAATAATTATTTTCCATAGGCTTAAGCCAAAACTAGGTACAATAATATATTATTTACAATAGCTGAGCACTTTTGTCTATACAAATAAACCAACATAATATATTTATAACAGATTCTTTTACCTACAGCGAAAGCCTCTATTTGAAGACTGACAAATAATAATTAAGGTTCCTATACACATAATCGTTTTGTATCTATAATATCTGCATTTATGTTAGTGTCATTTGTTGCACATAACTTATAAATAAATGTTTTAACAAAAATAATACACCATACATCAAGCAAAACACCCATTTTGGTTTGAGAATACAATCTTAGAGCACCTTTTATTTACACAAATACTTAAGACCTAAAAATAATAATAAATAGACTAGGTACAAAAATAATCGTTGTAGGGAAAAATATATGGCATTAACAGCAATCAAACTGAAGCTATAGTTTTACTTCAACACTTTAATAGCAACATTTCTAGGTTAATAAGCTGCAGGTATTGAAATAAAATATTTGATTGACGCATTAGTAAGCAGACCGTTTTCATCATTTGCATATCATGCACACTTTCATATCTACTGTAAATATATTATTGAAATACATTGATGGAAATACTTTAACACATATTTCAACACATTGACTGCTAAGCACATCCATCGACTTGCAATGAAAGCCAATTTATCTGTGTACTTAAATTCACTCTTCTATTTGGAAAAAATAGCAGATGCATCTAAATTTTTAGGTAGGTAATAGCGAAATTATTTTTTGCAAAGCTTACCTATTTGAGCCTTTTGGGGTGGAGACCTTGGGTCCGTGGGGAGCTGGTGCCCTTTGGTCTTTCAAAAATATTGCGGGGCTTTTGATTGAGGCGACACGTGACCCAAGGGCTGGCTCTTATTTAGGCCAGCGAATTAGCATAGCTATTCAGCGTGGCAATGCAGCCAGTGTCTTGGGCACGCTTCCGTCTGGTACTGGTCTGGAACAGTTGAGTTACCTATAGGCCGTTTGTAACGGTCCTTAGGTAATCTGACTGATTCCTTTGTACTTAGTTAGTTTAATTTATTGAATAAATGTATACCAATTTTTTGCATATTATTTTTAGTTCCTGACCATTAAACATTTGTTTCTCAACATATTAAAGTAGTATTACTGAGTGATTGATCACTGGAATTTCGTTTTAATTTTTACAGAAATAGAGCTCAATACACAATGTACATACAACTTTCCAAAGCCTTCTTTATCACATGTATGATGGTCCAAATTTATTATTATATCACTAAAGCCATAGAAGTAAAATAGTTTTACAGTAAGTTAACAATCATTTTGTTTTTTTTTTTATTTGAATTTTGAAAGAAAACTTAATAGTATTTTTTTATTAGCATTAGCTCGCGGTTTTGCGCTGTGTTACCCAGATACGAAGTATGTAGCCTTTATCTGCTAGTTTCTAGTGTGACCTCAGGTCACCTAGGGTGACCTAGAAGATAAGGGCAGGTCACTGTCCTGCCCTTATATTGCTGCGATTGTCACCTGTATCCGTATATCCATATGAGTTTTTTAGTGTTGCTGGAAATAAATGTATTTCATTTATTTATTCTTGAAAATATCCGTTTTGAAATTCAGCTCAACTTGTTCACTCGTTTTGGCGTGAATGATTTAATTTTCGTTAAAACCAGAATTTTTATTCAATTATTCTTATGACATTGGAAGTCGGTTACAAGTTGCAATAGAGTAAATTTTGTAAAATTTTCTACAAGAACTTAATCTTACTGACTAATATTTAACGTTTTAGATACCTACAGACTTCGATGCAATAATATAAGAACAAGTACAAATAAGCGCAAACACTTATCTATCATATTGAGCTAAAATACACCTTTTCAAAAGCTTTACGAAGTTTATATGGACGTATTATTTTCTCTGTAACATCTTTGAAGCATTTCAATTTCATTTTAGTTTAATATCAATCATGCGCATAATACAAGTACTTTCAATTTACCTCATTCCACTTATAATTCGTTTACGAAACAGACAAAGTTATTATGGGATTTAAAACAATTTACATAGATAATGTAATACATATGGACACTAGCGCCATCTACTCGAATAATTTAGTACAAAGTCTCTCTCACTCTTGTTGCGTTATGGAAATATCCAGCAAAGCTAAAATACCTCCTATTTCTGTCATAGCCCTCACATAAATAATCTTTCTCATTCCGTACATATCTAGCAGTTCTATATTTTGTTTATTATCTGAAGATTTTTTTTTATTGTACAGCGGGAAGTGCATGGCCGTCATCTTATTTGATATTCAAGTTATGATAAGGCCAAAGGTGGAAGCGCACTTCACCCGGAATCCCTAACAATCTGAGGAACTGGCTATCTAACCTCTAATTTGCCAGAACACAACAATTTTAGAATTGTTGTTGTGGCGACAGAATTAGGTAAGACTAACAAATCCCTACCACCAACCAAGCCAAGCACAATATTGTACTCCCCTGGGGATCGAACCCTGGACCTCTGGATCTGACCCCGGTGGGCGAACCACTAGAACACAGAGGCGGCCAAGTTAGATAATATCTTTACACAGGTATTTTAATTAAAACGCCTCATTTAGAAAAACAGGACAATCTTCTTGTTGGTTTACAAAACGTTAATGAAACAGGAGGCCTACTACTCATATCGACACATCAGGTATCCGATGACAGATTGCACGTTTTTTAACAGAAATATATAGAAAAGGTTTCAATTTTCGCAGAATTTTCGCCTAAAACCCACCCTAACCCTAGTTGCAACATTGTACCACATCCACTTCGCTGCGTCATCAGTGTGTAAACTTGGATGTTACTTCCAAGCAACTCAGTTGTCTGACCCTAAGGTCATGAAGAGTAAATGGCCATTTGCTGACCACTTTCTCCATCGTAGAACTCATCCTTGCCTAAGTTTCCAGGTCTCTAGACCCATAAAAAAGGATTAATCTTCGTTTTTTCTCCGCTTCTTTTCTCACTGACACATTTTCACTCACAAACTGACTATTACACTGGTAACACTCAATTGACACTCGTTTCCAAGTGTTCCTTCTGCACCGGCGCTAGTATGTGCACTTGTTTAGCCTTGCCCGCGTGGTAGATTTGCCCAGGACTGAATGGTTCTAGGCGGGGATGCGCTGAGATGTCTTTCTTTGGATCTGTGAAACCAATAGTTGGGTATTAGTCGACAATTCGTATTTCATTTTTGCACTTAATTTTATATACGTATGTTGACATACGTGGTCATAAAATTTCTTACCCACGACAGGACTCGAACGCGCTTATCCGATTCAGCATACACGAGGGTTCGGATACTATTAGCGATGTTAACATATAAGTAGCTAAAGCGCCATCTCTCGCTAGTGATTTGAACCAATTTTTAAACCCTACGGCAGACACACGTTGTTTAGTAAATCCTTGCTAGATAGCGTTGTTCTGGATCGCGATAGTTTTATCAAAATAAGTATTCTAGTGCACCAATCACAGCAGAGTGTCGTGATTTGATAGTTCGAATCTATTGGTCAAAAAATTGTAACTAAGTCTTCGTTGACAACCCGTCCGTCTGACTGTCCGACCTATAAGGGCGCCTATTCTTTTGAACCGTAAAAGATAGCTAATTAAAATTGTATAAGAATAAATATTATTACGGCGGATTACCTGAAAATTCATACATATACAAAACAAAACCTTATGGGATCCTCAATCAAAATAGTCGTTTTTAACTTTAGCTAAAGCTGCATTTTTTGCCTTGATTTGCACGTGACCGGATTAAAGCCGAAGGTGAAAACGCACTACACCCGGAATCCTCAACGGTTTGAACGGTGATGAACTGGCTACAGCTCTAAATGGCGGAACAAAACATTTTTAAAAATTTTATGGCGACAGAAGTAGGTAAGATGGTGGTAGCTATTATATTGTACTCCCATCAAAGCCACTTTTTATTTGGTGGATTACCTTTGGTGTTAGCGGCGATGTACTTTGAAAGCCGGACGGTAGGGAGCGGCAAGTAGCCGGCCACCAGTGGCATCACGTCCAAGGTCACGGTTTGAGGAGTTATGTTGGTCGCTTCCATTGTTATCACACCTGAAAAACGTGTTGAGTATACTCATAACCGCATATGTTTCATCAAAAACATGAATATATTGGGTAGATATAAAGCTCAAAGTCATTTTATAACTTAGTTTTTTCAGATAAGTTTTGTCGTGGCGACCGCGGCTTGAGAATCGACCCCTCCAACTCAGTCCATGGATGTCGTAAAAGCCGACTAAGTGATCTCACCAGAAGAAGGGTGACAGCTACACTTTTACTGCGAGCTTTGGAGGCTCCAGTAGTGGACACTAATGGGCTGTTGATGTGATGTGATTCCTAAGGTCATCATTAGAATATGAAACATAAAACATATTAAAATATAAACCAGATTTTTTTGTACACAATTTGATACCCGATGAGATTCCTCACAGGATAAATCTCAAAATTCCATATCAAGTTTAGGGGCATGAAAGTTGTATGATATTTTACCCCCGTTTCGTAGCGGATGAAATCCCAAAAATATTGAGAAAGTTCATCACACATTTTACCCCTATTTCACTTTCTTAGGGTATGCATTTGCAAAAATCCTCGAGTGCTTACTTTCACTTTAAATATAACTCCAGTGTCAAATTTCATGCTATCCACCGATGAAGGCTTTGCGTTGTCTGTCTGTCAGTAAGTAAGTACATTCATACAATATTATTTCTTGGTTGGCTAATTGACATTGTCAGATTATAGATTGGTATAAGTACCTGCAGTTCTCCCAAGGACCGCCCACATTGTCTGATCAGCTAACACTTCATACATTAGAGACGAGTATTCCGTTTCGTTCACCTGAAATTATCAAAATTTATCAAATCTTTGCCTATAATTATTATAATTATTGCCGCCTGTGTGATCTATTGGTTTGTCCAGAGGTCTACCACGATCTTACCTATATACCAATTCTACCAAAAAGTCTAAATTGTTGTATTCCGTCATTTAGAGGTAAGATAATATATCCTCAGTATGTTGAGCATTCCGGGTGAAGTGCGTTTCCACCTTCGGTCTTATCATAACTTGACTGGCGCGGCAAAAGTCCGACCCTTTACTAGGCTCTATTTTAGTCCGTATAACAAACATAGTGTAGTCCTGTACATCGAAGGGACAGATAAACTACCAAGGCACCTAGGTCGTCTTGTATTTGTACAAAACTAAAATTGAATGTAAGATACCTACCCTTTGCACACTCAAATGCAGACAGCAAACTTGGCTGGCGTGGCAAAAGTCCGACCCTTTACTAGGCTCTATTTTAGTCCGTATAACAAACATAGTATAGTCCTGCACATCGAAGGGACAGATAAACTACCAAGGCACTTGGATCTTCCTGTATTATTATATGACAAAAATTGAATGTAAGATACCTACCCTTTGCACACTCAAATGCAGACAGCAAACTTGGCTGGCGTGGCAAAAGTCCGACCCTTTACTAGGCTCTATTTTAGTCCGTATAACAAACATAGTATAGTCCTGCACATCGAAGGGACAGATAAACTACCAAGGCACTTGGATCTTCCTGTATTATTATATGACAAAAATTGAATGTAAGATACCTACCCTTTGCACACTCAAATGCAGACAGCAAACTTGGCTGGCGTGGCAAAAGTCCGACCCTTTACTAGGCTCTATTTTAGTCCGTATGACAAACATAGTATAGTCCTGTACATCGAAGGGACAGATAAACTACCAAGGCACTAGGATCTTCCTGTATTATTATATGACTAAAATTGAATGTAAGATACCTACCCTTTGTACACTCAAATGCAGACAGCAAACTTGGCTGGCGCGACAAAAGTCCGACCCTTTACTAGGCTCTATTTTAGTCCGTATAACAAACAGGGTAGTGTAGTCCTGTATATCGAAGGGGCAGGTAAACGGTCGCGGCGCTTCGTTGTCCGTTTTGTATTTGACTGAGAAGATCGCTTTGGTGGGCGCGGCTTTCACTAGCGGGTCTTTCTGTAGCTCCCACATGAAGGATGCTGTGGTGCCGTCTGATGCCACTACCTGAGACAAGGTTTTTACAAATATTATCATGACATTATGTATTGTGCCCAAGCGAATTTGTTAGGTTACCAAATGCGACTCAAATACAGAAAAAAGTTTATATTGGGAACGTGTCAAAATAAATAAAACACATACATACAAACTTTTGCTATTTTGGGAACGGAGTTTAGGAGCCACCGCGCGCCTTAACGTGTAATTTTCATGTTAACCGATAGTTGTTTACATCTTAGTTAGGCTCACTTACCAAAAGATGGCATTGTTCTCAATCATCTTGTACTTAAATATGCCAAATGGGCATGTCATGTATCCCCGAATGCGGGGCATGGGAATGCTTAATTTTGGAATGGATTTTTTTTGGAAATTTTTAAATTTGCAATTATTTTTTTTATAAATACTTAAAACACTTTTAAAGAGCTCGCACGCTGAATCTAGATATATATATATATATATATATATAAATAAATATTACGTGACATTAATTTTACATAGCGCCACCTAGCCCCAAACTAAGCATAGCTTGTAATATGGAAACTAGATTACGGATAGAATACTTAAATACTTTTTGTAAATACATACGTACTATATGATACAATACCATATATTGTAATACGTATTAAAGCTGTGTCTTCGTTCAACATGAAGTTTATCGGGATTAGTTATGTTTTAGTTTTATAAAGTTGCAACTTTTACTTACCATATCCTGCACAGTTTTGGGATTTAAATCCGACAGAGTGTAATTCCCATCGCACTGTAAGCTCGGATCGATCAGTTGGAATTGCATGAGATGAGCCACGTTCGACTTTATCGAGACGTGCACGAATTTACGAGTATTTGAGGTTAGCAGCCGCCATGACGCCGTAAGAGGGGGCGTGAAATGAAGTGGCACCTCGGTTAGGGCTTTCCACCAGGGGCAAGTTAGCCATACCTGAAAGGAGATACAAACCCTTACTTTTATGTATCGATTATAAATTGTTTGGCGCAAAAGTGCACCTTGTCAGCACTTTTTTCCACATCTAAAGATCATTTATTAATTTGGTATTCACGTGTGATAATATACATTTATCAAACTTGAATATGTAACAAAGATAGCAAATTTATTCAGGCGTACTTGGCGTAGACTTTTTCCTTTTTTTTTTTACGGTATAAAACTTCTCCTGCAGAGCCTTTTAATTTGTTATTTTCTTAATGTTTGCTGTAAATTAATTAATACCGCTACTTTAAAAACTATAAAAGTTTTTGTTATGATTACCTATATGTTTTTTTTATTTATCTCGGCTTGAGGTTGGGAAAAATACAGAGGCGCACGGGCCAAGTGCTCCTATATTATTGTAGTTGGCAACAACCTTTACTCCTGAGTGCGAGTGAGCTAGCAATATGCTCTGCTCTACTTGTTTCAATGACTTAAAACTGCAGCGAGATATTGTGTTCAGTGAAGTATACCAAAAGGGGCGGGGCATAGCCAAGTAAACACAATTACTGAAGACATGTAACTTACAGTATGTTCAATGTTCCTGTCTTTCCTCTGTAAGCTGGCAAACAGACGGAGTGGTATCTTTATCGTGTCGAATGGGTCACAGGCTGGCACTTTGACAGTTATCTCTCGTGTCATTGGCGAGTCATCGTCGGCCCGGCGCATCAGCAGACCTGATGATGTCTTCATATGGATAGTTGCATTCTGGAACAGTTTTTGAGGTTATTCTTCTTTTGCGAAAAATTTTAGTGATTTATTTGCAAACCGACACCTAAAAGCGACACCATGAATTTAGTTGACATAAAGACAATTACGTCTATCAAGTTTTCGTGAGAACTGATAACTGTATTCAAGGTAGATCAAAGAGTAACAGTAAATGAGAGAGTTATTGAAATATATTTTAATCTACAATACGTGTTTTATATCAGTGGAGATGAAAAAAAAAAAATCATACTTAATGATGAAAGTATAATTTAAGATACTTTATTGTGAGTATTCGTGATAAAAGTTGTTTTTAATATTATAAACTTTTTCGAATGTGTTTATAGATTTCATTTTAACTGTCCGCATACATATGTTCATTTATTTAAAAAAAAAAAATAAGATTATGACATTCTTATTTTTTTACAATTAAATTCCAGCCCACAGCCAACATTAGGTAGGTACGCCTGTTTGGCACCTGAGTGGTATAAAAAATTCTCTACTATTTTTTATTCCGTACATTTCACTTTCTAACCATCCGCTAGGGGCGCTGTTGAAGTTTTCATACGTTTTTGATTATAATTCCTTGCAAGTTATGTTTGCAAAAGCACAATATAACTCTACACCACTACATCCAAACGTAAAAAAGCTTACCTCCTCAATTCTCGTACTGCCGCTTGATACCACCAGCTCCATAGCCTGTTCCAATCCAGCCACTGAATCCTTCTTCGGCTCCACCTTATTCAAATACACGCTGACCCCCTGCGATACCACTTCGAACCCGACCTTAGTACTCGACAACGCGTTCGATATAAACTCCAACTTGCCTTCCACGAGTAACGAGACCTGGCCAAGTTTGAACAGCCCGCACTTCGTCGATGGAAACTCCAATTGTATCTCGTTTTCCCCCGGTTTTATCACCACACCGTGGGTACCGAAGCAGTTTCGGTAGTCGCTTCGTATCGTAGCGGAGGGTTTTCGGTATTTACTGCTGTCTGAACGCTTTAGTGAGGTTTTGGGTTTGTGACTCTCGACGGTGACTTTTTGAAGCGTCTTGTCCTCTTTGTAATGGAGGGCTGAGGTTATGTGGTTGGGGTTTAGAAGTGGGTTTTTGGGTTTTAAGTCGTCCAGTCTTATGCTGTGGATTAATTATGTTTGAGTGATCAATTTATTGTTAAAAGCTGAGGTAAGGGCCGGCGCAGACGATTACACTTTTGAGGGTTTTTACACTTTGTCAAGCAATTTCGTGTTTTTAGAAAATATAATGCATTACAGACACAGAGTGTCTTACTTCCGGTATATCAAACAAATGTACTATTCAGACTCGAGATAAGAAGAGTACCTCAATAGTTATTGAATTACAGCCTATGTCACGTGGCCTATGAACTGATAATTCCAATGTGGTCGGTAATTATTTAATTAAAGACAAACCACTTGCATGGCAGCACACAAATACCAAACATTATATTACGGCCATTACTGGGACATATTACTTTTTTTTTCAATGACCTTGACCTTGAAACTTGCACTTTACAATCAATACTCTGCGTGGAAGTCATACCTCGTTAACATACTAGCTTCCTCCGTATTTGCATCGCTGGTTCCTTTCCTTGGAGATCCCGTCTGTGTGCCTATACTGCCGCTTACACTTAGATCAGTCTTGTGGCTTTTCGCCGGGGTCTTTTTTTCGACCATTTCTACATCTGTAAACATAAAATAAGCGTTAACATTTGACGAAATAATTTAATATTTCAAAATGATCCTATAAACCATTATAAATAAAAGCATTTTGACTTTGACATAAATCAGTGGATGGAAGTAGCGACCCACTCACGCTTTGTACCATGAGCGGGTCGCTGTTATATGAATATTAATAACTTTATTTCGAAAAACTTGAGATAACATATAGAAGCTATTTAGACAAACCTGACAGCTCTATTGGTAGAAGCTCTTACTTCTTAGAAGTTTTCTACATTGTAGGTTGTGGGTTCGATTCCCACACAGGACAAATGACAGTGTGTTTTTTTATTCAACGACGGGGAAACGCTTCGCCTTTATCTCATGTCATGTCCTCGTGTCAAGTTATGATAAGGCCGATGGTGGAAGCGCACTTTACCCGGAATCCTCAACAATCTGAGGAACTGGCTATCTTACCTCAAAAAGCCTTCCACAACAATTTAGAATTGTTTGGTATTGGTATGCCGGCTAGCCCGGTAGAATTTAACATGCCCTACCATACCACCAAACCCATCACAACCCCATTGTACCCCATTGACCATTGTACTTATATTCGGTGTTACCTAATGATTATTTATTAAAAAAAGTTCAGTTCTGCCAGACCCAGAGGTCCCGGGTTCGATCCCTACTGACAGAACTGAACTTTTTTTAATGACTAAACATTAGGGAGCACCGTGTATAAGTAGAATGTCTAAACTTATTCCATGGAACCTAGATATAGAATGTTGTCGAAGTTTTAGAAGAATCCCCTTGGTCGACTTTTAAGACATCCGTGTGCTGGAGGGGTAATTATTGCGGTGAATGGTTTTGAGAGCCTTTTTAAACATATTTTAACAGCTTCATTAATATGAATCCTATCCTTTACTAATGTAAAGGATGACCTACATGCACTTTTTGTATGCTTCTGCCTTCTCACTATGACGTACGGTCGGTGCTTTGCTCTTAATTTGGTTTTGTAAATAATGAGAGTAAGCAACGAGACCCACACTTAGATGAGTAATAAGAGATTAATAATATTATCTTCCTGCTATTTTCTTTTGCGTCTATGCTCGACTAACATCGAAACTCGAGCTTTTTATTTGGGGTAGTCTGTAAACCAGCCCTGCATAACCTTTACTTACGCAGAATAGTGCTAATAAAATCACAGTCAAATAGAAAAGTGTGCTAGTGTAAAGTGTCATAAAACAGACTTTCATCGTAGTGTTATTTTTTTTTGTTAGATAATTTCCATGATTAAATTACTATAAACTGTATCTGTATACCTAAATGTTGAATGGATCATCAAAAAATTAAACAGCCCTAGGTTCTTGCCTGCCTCCTTGTGTGCTGGTCGCGATTCCGAACAGGCGGTAATTTTGACGTTTCAAAATGATCCTAAAAATCTTTATAAATAAAAATATTTGACTTTGACCTAACTCAGTTCGGGACGAACTACAAGTATAAAATAACTCACCCTCTATACTAATCGCAGCCTTGGTACAAACAACATCTTTCGGAAAGTAGCTCTCCACAACCAAGCGACAGTGCACCTTATCATCGGTGACATAGATCCCACGTTCGGACGGCAGTAGCGTCGCCGAGACCACTTTGAAACACTCGTTCAACTCGGACAGCACGGACTCGGGTTTCGTCGATAGTTTTCTGATAGAGTTCATCATCTCCTCGAAGTAGAAGTTCCTGACTAGTATCTCCAGCTCACGTGTACTGGATATCGTTGCGGAGAGCTTTGTGTATCTGGAAGGGGTCAATTTATATTACTTTGATGGCGGGTTGCCAGGCTATGTCCCTTAGCCTTTTAGTACCCATTGCTGGACAAAGCCTCCTTTAATGCTGTGTTGCAAGTGTTTTGTGTTGTATAATAATAATAATAAATTACAGGACATTAATTTCACACAACGCCATCTAGCATAGCACGTATGTATTTACAAAAGTATTTAAGTTTTGTGGATAGAATACATAAATACTTTTTTTTTGTAAATACATACTTATCATACAATACACAAAAACACAGAACAAACATCTATATTCATCACATAAATATTTGTCCTGGGTGGGAATCGCCCACAACATGCAGCGCGGAAGGCAGAGTTACTACCAACTGAGCTATGAGGCTTGTTAAACAAGGATTCCTATTCCTTAACAGTCCGCGGGATGCCGCTCACAAAAGCTAGCGTGAAATAAAAACTTGAACAGGTCTTACCTATCTACATCATTCATTTTCTTCGCCGCAGCGACTAGTTCCAGTCTCGTCTGAGCAGCCAGGTCTCTCCAACCTTCCTCTTCATACGACCGCAGCGCGTCAGTCAGAAACACCACAGCTTTGCCCGTCTCACCTAGTTCCGAGTAGAAAGCGGCTAGATCCCTGCCTATTAATCGCGCGAATCTGAAAATATGTTGGAGAATGGCAATTTGCGCCTACACAAACAACGGAGTGATAGTAGAAACCCTCGTTTTGAACACAGCTAATCCAGAAGTCGATAAAAGAACCGCCTCTGTTGATCTAGTGGTTCACCTACCGGTGTCAGATCCAGAGATCCCCAGGGGAGTACAATATTGTGCTTGGTTTGGTTGGTGGTAGGACTTTGTTAAGTCCACCTGTCTAGCTACCAACATCTTACGAAGGTCTGTCGCCATAAGAACAACTCTAAATTGTTGTTTCGGCATTTAGGTGTAAGATAGCCAGTTCCTCAGACAGTTGGGGATCCTGGGTGAAGTGCGCTTCCACCATCAGCCTTTGCATAACCTGAAACCAGATGAGATGAAGGCCAAGTGCTTCCCTGTCGTCAGTTCCTCAAAGGGACTAACCTAATCGCAGATAGTAGCCCTTCTGAGGCCCGAAAAAACCTGTGGCAACAAAACCACCTACCCCTAGCTACCTACGTAAACGTTTCACAGGAGCTTCCAGTAGGTTCAGTCCAATCTGAAAGACCCTTAACCGCCTCCGAAGCCAGGTAGGCCGCTCTGGTTACAACCTAGCAAAATGGAGATCTAAAAACACGCAATGCTCTAATGGAGCCAACTTGCAGACCATGCTTCATCTGTTGTCCTGCCCTTTGCGCCCTAATTCCTGCACAATGGAGGTCGTGGAAGGCCACCCAAGTAAACTTTGACGCTACTTAGTTCTTATGTGGATCTATCCTACCCGAACCATCGACATGAAGATAAAGATTTAGTTTGAGATACGTTGTAAGCGCGTACGTTACAAAATCTTATGCTAAATTGCATAACTTTTAGGACAATATTTTTTTTATGGTACTGGATGTGATTTAATCATCCTGGTGGATCCAGTTCATCTTATGCTGGTAATCAGGCCTGGAGTATGGATTTTAATCTGTGCAGCTCCCTTTAAAACAGATCTGAAAACTATCAACTATCAGCTTCCAAAAAAACACATCCCGGTTTTCTTATCAAGCCCAGATTAAGGCCAATATTGGTCAAATTACCGTAACCGTCCAATATGCTTGTAAGTCCCCATAGCCAACTCGGCCAACTCCAAGTAGTACTGCTGGAAGCTGGTCTTGGAGCACAGAGCCTCCTTCAGCCGGTCGGTCGGCGTGGGCTGCTGGTTGCTGGGCTCGTCACCCATGCCGGCAGACAACATCACAACCAGGTGCAGCTGCTCAGACGTGGGTTCGGGCGAGCCGGGGAGCAGACCACAGAGTTTGCCGAGCTCGTGAAGCTGGAAGTAATGCACGACATTACAGGCCCTACAAACCTAGTTGTTATTTAGAAATGGAATGACCGATTTAAAATATATTTAAGAGTAGTAGAGCCCATTGTGAAAGCGCTCGTCCGGGGAAGTACTACCACAATACCTATTTCATCCGCCAAGCAGCCTTGCCGTGTTCCGGTTGGAAGGGTATGGTCGCTGGT
Source organism: Venusia cambrica (assembly GCA_951394065.1). NCBI lineage: Eukaryota > Metazoa > Arthropoda > Insecta > Lepidoptera > Geometridae > Venusia > Venusia cambrica. The sequence goes on from OX596057.1 coordinate 7,124,177, forward strand.
CAAATTACAGGCACGTGAGGCTTAACACCTTCATGCCTCAAGTTGGCGGGCGCAATGCAGTGCTTTGTAAGCTATGTTCTTTGTGGATGTGACCTACGTAGTAAGGCATTGTTATAGGTAAGAGATGCACTTAACATCAGATGGGCTACTTATAATAAAAATGCAGTAAAATCAAATGGGAAATAATAATAATCAATGTTTTTGACGCTTTACTATTTCTTAGAACATATATTATTCTGATTAATAGTATCTATGGATCTAAGTTGTCCGAAATAAAAAGTTTTGTATTTGAATTTGAATACGTCAAACCATACTCACTTTAAAAAGAGCTGTGTGGTCAAGTGGGTATGGACCCGTTCCGATCCGGGGGTTGTGGGTTCAAGCCAGCCATGCACCAATGGACCTTTCGGTTTTTGGAAGTTTATGTGCGCGTTTGATACGTGCTCATGCTCTGATAGAGAAGGTCACATCGTGAGAAAATCGCCATGTCCCTAGGACCAAAAGTCCGAATGACATGTGTCACTGGCTAGTATTCCGCTAGGCGGCGAAGGGCTTGCAATCTGTCACGTATTGAATCACTAACTTTGCAAATTGGCCAGATTAAAAATCATAAACAGCCCCGCTTGTGACTGCGGAGCAGAATATGGAGATGTGGACCATATTTTATTTTGTTATCCTAATTATAATCACGTTTCGCTGCACAATAGCCTCATTTCAATAAAGGTTCCGTTTTCCTACTTCAATTCAAGTCCTTCTTTCCTCATCCGATCCTTGTATATATCAATGTTTATCTTCATTTATTGATAATAATGATGTAAATATTTAGTTAGTATTTTATTTATACTTACTTACTTACTTACTAATTATTTTGTATATTCAATATTATAAAGTTATGTCGTATAATTTTGTATATATTTATTATTCAACCTTATAGATTATATTATATATTGCTTTAATATAATCCTGTTTCCCTAATTTTTTTAAAACTTGTATATGGCAATGCGCAAGTCGCGCGAAGCCAGAAAAAAAAACTACTTGCAAACCGTGGGCATGTGCTGCTCACAAGATCCACGCGCTAAGTAGTGATCATAAATGAATCTCAAAGGGAAAACGTCGTGAATAATTTTGTTATTGTATTAATTTAATTCAAATTTATAAATCCATAATCATCCATAACATATTACTAACTTGATAAATTTAAATAAAGCCAACAAATCACCAAATAAAATAAAATACAAGACCGAGGAACTAAAATCATGTCAATTCAAATAAATAAGTATACAAAATGACAATTCAAATAAAAGACAATAAGTAGGTACAAAAAAAAAACAGCACTTGTGGTGCAAACACTGATTGGATCACCTGTAAAAACTGACCCAATCACTATCTGGATGGCCACTTGTGTTGAATGGGGCAGTTCTAACGAGAGGCAATCATTTGCAGGATGCCGTTGGCGCTGGCTCGCGTACGCTGGATAACGGAAGCGACTTTCTTGCGAATAATCGCATGAAATCAGTCCGAGCACGCCTCGGCGAGATATACTCCTGTATATTTTTCACGTATGACAGATCTTGGCAAAAGAAATAGACGGGATACACATAAAATTCACACTCATAAGAGCAACACAACACTACTGCAGAAAAGTATAGTCTGTATGGCATCTACTGTATACAATAAAATCCCACTCCCAATAAAAGAGCTCAATGACTCCCAATTTAGGTCAAATTTTAAAAAGTTTCTATTAGACAAATGTTACTATAGTATTAATGATTTTTTAGATGACAAACTGTGATTATTATAAATTTGACATTTGACACTTAATTTAATATGATTTTATTTTGATTGCTGTATTTGATGACATTTTTGATTAACATTTAAACTAGCTTATTTTTAATTCTCTTGTAGATGCAATTATGTTTAATTTACATTCTTATAAAATTTGCATGCTCTTTAAGGCAGAGCATAATTGATACTTATTGATAACAACTGTAATAAAGATCTATGTTACATTATGTTCGAGCAAATAAAAATATCTTTATCTTTATCGGCAAACATACCGGATGCGCTGCACCAGCGAGGCAGCCGCATCAGCATCCTGAAAATGTTGTTGTATTGGACACGTAAAGAGCTGGCGACCCGACGAGTGCGGTTTACCCACAGGCTGTTTTGATACTCACTTTATCCTTAGCGTTGTGCAGTAGCGGCGCCTGCGCAGGCGTGCACTGGTCCATGGCGCCGTGCGAGGCCGCGAGTCGGGCGCACGCGCGCAGTGTCTCTGCGCACGCGAGCTGCGCCCAGCACGCCGCGCCGCCCGCTGCGCACGTCGCGTCCAGCACTGACAGCTCCACCAGCGTGTTGTGGACCGTGGACAGGCAACGGGAGGCTATCTGGAGTACCACAAATACTACTTTTTTCAATCAATTATATATAACCTAAAATACAGATTAATTATGGTTCCTAAATAGCTAAATTGAAACCTTTTTGAATTCACTTTGTTTAAATCTTGTATCTTTTTTTGCATTATTATATCAATGTAGTTTTAAGTTTGTACTATTTTCGCTGTGTCTAGCTAGCTCTAACTAGCATTTCCTTACTCAGTTTATTTATTTTTACCTTGTAAGTATTTTTTTTGTATTTAGCATTATATTATATTTTGCCTTTTAAACATATTCTAACCCTATATAGCATACTATAGCATTCTAATTCTATATAGCATAACTAGGTTTTATAAATAACTTTTATAAGAAATATTATTACAGTAAAACCAGAAAACCGTGGTGGGTTTTAGGATTGTGTCATAAAGTGTTTTGTGAATTGAATTGTATGAAAAGCACTTTATTGTACACAAAATAACATCTAGACCACTATATTTGCGCAAATATATACACGACCGAGTTTATTATTTCAACTTATTGGGTTCGGATCGGAACCATGGGCCAACACGTGTCACAAGGGCTGACTCTTAGACTAGGTAGGCGCCACTTTCGACAAAACTGACAGGTAGGCGCCACTTTCGACAAAACTGACAAGGTAGGCGCCACTTTCAACAAAACTGACAAGGTAGGCGCCACTTTCGACAAAACTGTCTAGGTACGTACCCACCACTTTCGGCAATGCCAAAACCAAATCATAATTCTGGTAGGTACTTTCACGGCATTCAAAACGCAACGTCTAAATTTGATCATGAAAAATGTTTGCACTATAAGTATGTAGGACCCAATCTATACAATGAATAAATTATAAGTGACGGGAGCGAAGCCCCGGGCGTTTGATAGTAGACTTGTAAGATGTATAACCAGGTGAGATGAAGGCCAAGCATTGCCCCGACGTAAAAAAAAAAGTTATTTTATATAATTTCAGAGTTTATCGTAATGCATGGCTGCCCCAGAACAATATGGACCTCTCCATGGATGTCATAAGAGGCTACTAATGGCTTGCGACGGGGGGTAGCAGCAGAAGTATTCACCCGAGGACTTCGTTCTGATATTACGGAATACAACCCGCCTGTCTAGTAGGTACTAGGTAGTTATTATGGCAAATTACTCTTTGGGACGCTTAGGGACGCTATGTCCGTGACTTGTAACGGACTATAATAATAGAACGGAACATAATATGCGATTTACGATAGAAGCTACAAGTTAGTAATCCGATAGTTTCCCCTTGATTAACCACCTGTGAAGTGTTTTTACCGTGTGTAATCAAACGATAATCATAAGGCCTACTACGAAAGCCGAAGTGACGCTTCCGATGACGATTGCACGTTTTTCAGTAGGTACCAAAATAACAGAAATTCTTTCGAATCTGACGACGTTAGATTTTCGTAGTAAGGCCTCTGTTATTAGAATTTCATGGTAAGGTAGATATTGTGTCTAGATTAGACAAAAGTACATTTTTGGACATGGGTTTTGTCACTCAATAATAAATATTTTTTTATTTTATTTTCTTTTCCACCTTTGTACACACAAAAAAATAATTAGAGGAAGGAAAATAAAATGTATGTTCAAGGAAGTTAAAATTTAATTAATAATTGTATATAGGGACTGCGCCACAGTTTTGTATAACTATTGCTGTTATCATCGTTTGCTATATATGTTTTGTTCTGAATTTCTTTGTTCCCAATAAATAATTTTCTAGGCTGGGACAAGCGCGATGATAACCATATAATCAAATACAAAATTTGATTATATGGTTATCATCGCGCTTGTCCTAGCCATACGACATTCATGAATCGAAAGGAAACATATTCTTCGCCGAGTCAACCCCACAAAAAAAAAAATTGATGTGTCCATTTTTAACATCAAAATAACAGCTTTTTACTAATGCATATGTAAGTAAATACTACTGTACTTAAAAAAAGTGACTACAAAAACACATTTTTTAAGTTGTTGTCGGTGAATTTGTTTTGACTTGACGCCCATTGTCAATAAATGTTCTATTATTCAGCCGGTAGTCGTTTCGTACAGCTAAGTTTCCGTTAGCTGTCTCCAATTATATCCAAAGACACGCAGAATGACATGATGTTACGCTTCAAGGGGTTTGATAGAACGGCGATTAGGAACAGGGGACTAAACTAGCCGACTAGACTGACCCGTGGTTTTCGCGGCTTTCGAATCGATCCTGTAAACTCTTTTTTTTTGTACAACGGGGAAGTACTTGGCCTCCATCTCACCTGATTACAAGTTGAGATAAGGCCGAAGGTGGAGGCGCACTTCACCCGGAACCCTCAACAAACTGAGGAACTGGCTATCTTACCTCTTAACGCCGGAACACAATGGTGGGAGCTAGCCAGGCGGACTTAAAGTCCTACCACCAACCAAACCAAGCATAATTATATTGTACTCCCCATGGGGATCGAACCCGGGACCTCTGGACCTGAAATTGGTGGGTTGAACCACTAGACCACAGAGGCGGTTGAACTCAGCTCATGGATGTCGTATAACCGATCAAGGGAACTCTTCAAAAGGGCAGCAGCTTCATTCTAAGTATTATCTACACCTTTACTGCGATCCCCAATGCGCCTGCCAAGCGTAATGATAGCAAAACCCCCCAGCTTTGGAGGAGGCTCTGTCCAGCAGTGGAAACTAATGGGTTTTGATGTGCCTAAACTAGTTCTCTGGAACATTCTTGATACCTTTGTCTTTTCTACAGCTATACGGCGAGGAAATCGAATACGATCCATTTTCAGATTAATATGAATTATGTTATTAAAAGATCTGACCACAAGAGCTTTCAAAGAATTCTTACAATATTGCGTTGTATGATACATACCTCCCATGGCTTAAATGTAAGCAATAACATGGCACTTTGACGTTGGAACAGGTAGCTTCTGAAGTCCAATAAGGAAGCATTTTTCTTAACAATGAGTTCTCTTAAATGCTGCGGCACCAATGCAGTCAATCTCACAGCCTGCCAGGAGGTCACAGGCTGCTTAAATGTGTCAAGCCATTTCGGACTCTCTGTTACATTCGAATTGAGCACAAATTGAGAAAACAGAGCATCCAATTCATCATACTGGACTAGAGCTTCATCATATAAACCTAGCATTTCTAGTACAAATGCTAGTTGTTCCTGAAAAGGAAAAAAAAACAGTAGTTGATTCAATCGGTATACCTATGTGCAGAAAGCAGAGCTCAAAAATTTACAGTTTGTCTTGTGTGCATATTTCAGAAGTAGTTTGAATCATGAAGTAAGCACATATTTAACTTTTCATAACATTGCCTCAATTATTATAAAAAGTTTGTTTTATGAAATTGTAAAAGACATGGCTAAAGTGTATGAAATAACTACAAACGAATGAGATGTGCACCTTGCCAGTACACAAAAAAACATTACTGTACTGGCCAAGAGAATCTTGTGGGATGTCAAACATTTCATTACAAAACTTATTCCTAACTGCTGATCAGATTGGGTGGAAACTTTGCACATATGTTGCTCTAAACTAGCAAAAACATAACGGGTGCTTTTTGTTCCATAAATCAGTTCACGTGGTATGGGAATGAGATGTCATACATCGCCATACATAGCTGATCTGAGTGAGTGGAAACTTTGCACTACTTTTTGTTCCAAATTAGTTCACCTGGTAAGGGAATGAGATGCCAAATATCGCTCTACAAAGCTGATCCGAGTGAGTGGAAACTTTGCACATATGTTGCTCTAAACTAGCAAAAACATAACAGCTACTTTTTGTTTCATAAATCAGTGCACGTGGTTTACAAAACTGATTTGATCTTTATATCTTTTCACACAAAAACTATTGAATGGGCTGAGCTGAAATTTTGCACTGATAATGTTCTAGGCCAGAAAAATCCTACAGGCTAATGTTTATCCAGGGGCAAAGGATGTGGGCAGAAGCTAGTTATTTATATTATTCATTCAGTCCAGAAAAGAGTCCCAAGTAGCATCTGTCTGACTGTTTACCATGCGTGTACACAAAAAGCATCTGTATGGGCTTTTTGTGTACACACATGGTAAATAGATAGCTAGATGATTTTAGAAAGACCACTGAAAGATAAATTTAAGGTTCTAGAGATTCCAAATTATTACTTACTTGAATAATAAAATATTTACAAAAATCCCATTCAGGATCATTCCTCTTTTCTCGTTGCTCCCTCATGTACTCTTCAAACTTCATAAGGGCTTTATTATAAGCCACTAATATAAAATGCCTGATCTTTGCCACAAGTGACCTCCATGACTCAGCGCTCCTTGCCTCAGACTTAATTGGATTGATGACTGATATAAATCTATCTTCAGTCTGTTTTTCACCAAAATCACCTTTGATTTTATCTAAAACTGTTGTTCTTGGGAGAAGTTTGTTTGTTTTTCGAATATCGTAGGTCTCTACTAATACTATCATCCAGTCTGTTATTCCTGCTTTCTTTAGCTGTTGTAGCCATTGTTCAACTTCATCTCTTAATGTTGTTTTGTAGTATTCAATATCCTGTAAAAAAAATTGACACCTTAATTATCTTATGATAAGGGCAGATAGAATAATTAATTTTAAATGAGTTATTTTAACTTATCTGATCACAAAAATAATGTCGGATGATTTATTTCTTTATGGATTTTGACAAAGTTTTTGCCACTTGAGGCAAAAACTTGAGGGCTGTTTATTTGTATTGATATTTTAATTCCTAGTTTTGTTGTGTTATCTTGAAAGGTTCTAATATTATAATTTCTAAAATACTTCCAATATTTACATTTCAAATATCACACTCACCACACAATCAGTCCAATAAATATGAATAATAGGGCGCTTCAGCAAGTTGAAATCTGGGTGTACTATTTTATCTTTATTGAACTTCACAAATGAAGCCTCCAGATAAACAGACTTTGTAGCCCGACCATAAGACCGCCTCCATTCACATGAGTCCTGTGGTATCGCGGCCACCAGCGGGGCTTCTAGCGTGCAAAATAAATTCCAATCTCCCGCGCCTGTCACAAAACATCATATTAGGAATTACATGATATGCACTACCTAGACAATTTCAAAACACTCTTTTCTAAGTACTCACATGTGACAGAAGGTTTGCTGTTCATCCCTTCACGGTTAACAGGAGAATTATCGACACCTTTCATTTTTTATTTGTTGTACATCATCAGCAATTGTTGTTAAGAGCATGACACACATTAGAATTCACTTGGAATCACAATTACGAATCCACCCACTTTTCTTTATTTTAATAACACGGTTGTTTAAGATGAATTAAGTCTAAATTAACAGGAAACCGAAATTGTCTAGGAAACAATAAGTTACTCAATTATCTATTTAGAATCCTTCATTATTTTTTAGATAATTATTTATATTGATTCATAGGAAATTTAAGAATTAGCCAGCTTTTTACATTGATTGCCAAGACGACGAAGTTGAGTTGAGTTGACGTTTACGTCTGACTGACTGACGTCTTTTGACGGAAGGCAGTTGTCATACAATTAAATCAATCAATATCGATACGCAGTCAATCAATCGGGTCGTCTGCAGTTTTTATTTCAAGCTGCGGGAAAGGGTTAGGGCCTGAAAAACTGGCGGGCGCTATTATTATATTCTCAAATACACAATATATTATTATAGGCCGTTTATAACGGTACCTAGGTAATCCGACTACTTCCTGTGTACATAGTTGGTTTGATTGTAAATATTATTTTTGTTTTCCTAGTAATGGATCTATCGGATTATATTTTATGCATATCTGACCTTTAATAAATACAACATATAGTTTTGCACCTTACTTACTTACTACTTTAGTATATGGGTATTAAAACCTAAACCTTAACCTTAACTTGATACAACGGTAAGTATATAGCGCACTTACTACTTATTCAACATTAATTGTATGTTTTTTTAATACTAGGGACTTAGGTACTATTATAATTAAAAATCATTTACTATTAACAAAATACATAAAAGCAAAGAACAAGCTTTCTTAGCTTGGAAAATCTTAGCTAAGAAAGCTTGTTCTTTGGCAAAGAGTGCATCCCAAAATAATATAGCAAATAAAAATTGGTACATTGTGCATAAAATTAACAAAATTCGATTATTGAGTAAGATTAATTATAAAGTTGAAATGAAAATGATATATTAAATGTACATAATAATAATAAATTTGTGTAAATGAATTAATTATTTAAAATTTATAATGACTCACATATTTTATTAATAATTATTGATATTAACAATAATAAATAATAAGGCCCATTTGATAATGTGTGTTGTGTGGGTGAGTGAGTGAAGATGTACATGTGAGGTAAGTAGTGATAAGTTGATTTATGTAAATTATAGATATGTGCATTTAAGTGTTTAGTGTAGTATTGTTAGAGTAGGTGGGCGCAAACTGAGTTTTTATGACAAAACTGTAAAAAGTTCTTCAGTTTCATCGTAACTCAACGATGAAATCCAGTTTATGACAATCATCTTGCATTTATTAAAGGGTAAGTGTAAAATATTTAAAATTCTGTCGACCTTATTGTACAGTCGTGGGCCCAGGACTTAGTTATGTCGAGCTGCTAGGGCAAGTCGGTGCCGCATCGTTGGACAGATTTTGTGTCTTGAACGTTTATTTATATTTGCGCCAGGATTAAATGGGGTTCCATAATGCTTCCTGAGTATGGTTTGCAAGACAAAAAGCTGTCTGACGGTTAACAAGGAGCAGTCTTGATAAAGTTTGGTAGTAGAATAAAGAAAAGGTTTATTTAGCATCACTTTCAAGATACATCTCTGTGCCTTCTCCAGTTGCAGCATGTGAGTTTTGAAAGCACCTCCCCAAACGGTTTATGTATTAGGACAGCAAAGACTGAGAGAGAGCAAAGTATACCATCTTAAGAGTAGCTGATGAAGCAACTGACCTCAGAGTTTTAAAAAATAAAGATCAGTTTGCGGATGCGCGGAATAACTGTCTGCAGATGGAAGTCCCACTTGAGAGTGTCATCAAGACAAATACCTAGGTATTTTATGTTATTAGTCCGAGACGCAGGTAAGCAGTTGGGATCTTGACGATTAGATGGGTTATTGCAAGTATAAGCTATATTTTTTAAGGAAGGACTGGGTCGCGAGTGTGCGTTGGCAGAGAAAGCCATGAACTTGGTTTATGTTAGGTTCAATTTAAGAATACTGCTTCTAAGTCACTTCATAGCAGACTCAAGAACCTTTTCAACGTTGAGACGTGCTTCCTCCCAGTCCTTTCCCTTTACAAGAATAGCTGTTTCATCAGCGTAGGTCTTCAACATTTTGATGTGGTCATGCGACACAAGCTATTAATATAAATTAGGAAGAGCGCTGCTCCAAGGAGACTCCCCTATACCATAGCTAATGGTTTCATCGCTACTGAAGTGATTCTGTATTTTAACACATTGTGTACGATTTGACAGGTAATCCTTGAATATGTCCAGTGCAATTCCTCTGATAATTCCTCTGAAGCCGCATTTTTTTAAGCAAGAGAGGAATCGAGACAGTGTTGAATGCTTTCGATAAATCAAGGTAAATGAATATGGACTTTCGTCTTTTTATCTATTTGTTCGACAAAGCTATTGGTGAGAGAGTTTACCCGAGATTTTCGATAGTGTAGTAAGGACTGAAATAGGTCTATAATTATCGACACTATCTCGCTTACCACTTTTGTAGATTGGGTGTAGGTACGAGTGCTTTTTTGAAGGCATTAGGGACGACCCCTGTATCAATGCAAAGATTACAGATGTGTGTGATGGGGGCTCCTTGCATACTTAATGATTTTGGAAGAAATTTCATCCCATCCAGTTACATAGCTACCATAAATTATTGATTGTGCATTCATTATTACAGAAAGTTAGCACTTATGCTACGGCCTAGTTGATATTGATAATGTTGATCTTGGTAGCTCATAGTAGCAAGATAATTCTTTAGTCGTGTCTATATTCTTTTTAAACGAGCGAGACGAGCATTGTTATAAATAAATAAAGCGCAATATATATAAAGAGCGCGCGGCGCAGTGTAATCGATTCCATACCATAGAGATTTTTGTTTTTGATCCGTAGATAGATATTTTTCCAACTCATTTTAGGGTTTAATAAGTAAAAAATAAGTCTTTTTTTAGGCAGTGCTCACAGGAGAGCGAACTTGCAAACTGTTAAATTAATATCTTTCTACAAAGTTTTCAAAATGTATTCAGGAAAGGTTTTTAAAAAAAGGAACACACGAAAGCAGTCACAAAATGTGTAAAATCAAATGGATAACAAAAGGTGTCAAAATATCAAGTAAAATGAAAATATGTTTGAGCTGAACACAAAAAAGCAAAAAATAAAACTAAACAAATCTGGAATTTAGTAAATCAACATAAACAAACGTAATTCAGGAAATATTGATAATTTTAAGCTAAAAATTTATGATACTATTATTGATAACGCTGAAGATAAAAGTTAAAATATTTGCGGAACATTTTGATCACAGTAACGATTATGGTTATGATGCTGTAGATGAATCTCAAGCCTTGACATTTTTAAAAAGTAATTTCAATAGAATAAATAATGACATGGAAATAAGTTTGACTAATAGAAATGAAATAAAATGAAAAATAAGATGACAACCAAACGATCACATGGATTTGATGGAATACTGATCACGATTATAAAAGAAAACATTGATTTCCTTGCAGAGCCGTTGTCAATTTTCTTTAATAATTGCATTCGTGAAAGCATTTTTCCAGATCAATTTAAAATTGCTAGAGTTTTACTTATTCATAAAAAAGGTTAAAAAAACCGACCCAAAAACTTAAGACCAATATCATGATTACCCATTTTATCAAAAAATTACGAAAAACCTATAAAATACCGTTTAGTAGCACACATAAATAGATATAACATATTAAATAAATGTCAGTTTGGTTACCAACAACGTGTAGGTACAATAGATGCGGTGGATCAACTGATAACTGATGTGGTTCATAATTTAAATAATAAAGTTAAAGTAGCGGGCTTGTTCCTGGATTTCTCTTAAGCTTTTGACATGGTGAACCATAAAATTCTCCTAGGCAAGCTTGAGCATTATGGTGTTAGAGGTGCTGCTTTGATGTTAGTAAAATCATAGCTTACTAATAGAATGCAATATGTTGAAATAAGGAACGTGATTGATGGACAGGAAGTAGTGATAAAGTCTAGTGTTACTAAAATCATCAGGCTTGGGTTCCACAAGGTTCTATTTTGGGGCCTATATTTTTTGTGATCTTCATCAATGATCTTATCAATTTCGTTTGCCATTCTATTCCCGATATAAAATTAGTTGTGTATGCTGACGACACCAATGCGATAATACCAGCCTCTTATATTCATGAACTTAAAATTAAAATTAGTAAAGCACTTGACACTTTCAATCAGTGGTTTAAAGTAAATAAGCTTCGGTTAAACATAAAAAAAGACTCACGGTATTTTGTTTATTTCGACTGCAAGATAAAATCGATCTAGTGAGTGAAAACATTAGTGTTGAATTTTTAAAGTCTATTAGGTTTTTAGGTATACATATAGATCAGTTTCTGAACTGGAAAGATGAAGTAGAGTCAATTAAAAATTCAATCAGTTCAGCCTGCTATGCTATAAGAAGTCTACGTGATGAGGTGAGTTTGGCTGAGTTAAAAATAGTTAATAGTTTATTACGCACTGGTAGAGTCAAAGCTAAGGTATAGCGATAAGTTTTGGAGAAACAGTTATGACTATAATATGGAAAAGGCATTTATCATTCAAAAACGGGCTGTCCGTACCATGATGCGTATTCCACAGTGGGAAACTTGCGAGAACCACTTTAAGCAATTAAATATTCTCACACTTCCTAGCCTTTATATACTAGTCACTCAATGGACTTAGTGGAGAATCCACATATTTACGAGACTGCAGAAAAAAGACAACACAGAATAAGTACAAGACGTAAAGATCTATATTATATTTTCCACATTTGAATGTCGCAAAACATGGGTCCAAGATATCAGGCAGTCAAACGGTTTAACTCTTTGCCGCCTGAACTAAAAATGATGATAGTCCTGTAATGTTTCATAATGAGCTTAAAAAAGTATTGTCAGATGGAGTGTTTTACTCAGTTAAGGATTTTTTGACGTATCATTGTGATTATGTGTTTCGACATGTTTATGGATTTGGCATAGATTTTTGGTTACTTTTGACCTGATTCCTTTGGAAATATTTTCTGACAATCATTTTATTTTTGTGAATGTAGTTTTTGTGACATTTGTAATATTTTTTTTTATGATAATATGTGATAATTGTATAAAATACCCGATACTTATTTTATAATTTCAAATACTTACCTAATTGAACTTGTGTCTATGTTGAAAATGTATTTGTATGAACTCCACACACAAAATGTTTTTTTTTTTTTTTTTTAATAAATGAATAAAAAAAAATGAATAATTCCATTCTTAAGTAGTATTAATGATAAAGGTAGAGGCGAAACGATGTGTTCGGCATAATGGAACATCTTCAAGGCACGGATTGTAGCCTGACATACGTCTGCTAGTCCGGCGGTGGAAAGGGGATGGCGGTATTAGGTCGAGATATATAAGATATCGTGCGCACACTCGCCGAAGTAAAATTTTTAAAACACAGATAGCCTGGCAACCCGCCGTCTAAAGTTAGACATAAAGATAGATATAATTTATATGCATAAAAATAAATAGGTACATTGAGATGACAGGATCTATAGTCTAGGCTCTGCAAATTGGCCTTAACAAGCGAATCATCACCTATGATGTTAAATAGTCTTAAACTCTTCTTATTATGAGCCCAACAGCACGACGCTCGATCGAGTCCTGAGCTTCGAGCTGATACTTGGCTGAGCCATCCCAGAGATAGCAGCAGTACTCCATACAACAGCGAACCTGAGCTTTGAACAAACTTAAAAGCTGTCCCGGTGTGAAGTACCGCTGAAACTTAGCAAGAATACCCAGTTTCATAGCAATTTGGCCTTAGACTCGAAACAGGAGCCAAATTTCAAGATCGATGACAAACTATCATTGAACTGGAGCGAAGTACCGTTAAAAATAGGTACAGGATGAAATTGGCTTTATATGCAGAGAATGCACACATGCCTGCTTCAGATTCAGTTTTGGAAGCGTTAAATTCGGTTAAAGCTTGCTTAAACGCTCCACCATCTACATACGGAGACTAAAAATTTCATCCGCTCTAACACGTGGACTGGAAAAATATGTATCAACAACTTTGCTGTCATCTGCGTACCCCGGGTATTAGCAGATCATTGATATGAAGCGGGAATAGATTTGCTGATATGTTCTATCAGCAACTCTATTCCCGCTTCATACCTTTGAGTCACCACGGCATTGATAGCCAATAGATCAGACAAACAGCCACTAATGACAACTCGAATCGATAGTTCCCTCAGAAAGTCTGTGATCCACAGTAAAAGATTGGACGATTATCCGTAGAAAGAAAGCGTGCTAAATTTAACAAGTCTCATAGCTCAGTTGGTAGTAACTCTGCCTTCTGCACTGTAAGCTGTGGGCTTGATTCATACCCAGGACAAACATTTGTTTGATGAATACATATATGTTTGTTCTGTGTTTGGGTGTTGTATCATATATAGTACCTACGTATACATATACATATATCGTATAACATTAGCGATCTTCTAGGATAATGGTACCTAACCGGTATCCAAAGACAGGCGGAATAGGCGAGTGAGAATCGGTGACAGTTCAGGAGCACACCTCTTTATACCAACACCGGGATCACATTTAGTAATAATAATCAAATAAATTATAGAAGATGTTACGCTATTTACAGTAGATTTCAATTTATAAAAAGTTAATTGTTACAATAACACAAAATATCACAAGTGGCGACGGGACTCGAACCAGCAACTTTTCGTAAAGCCAGAAACGCTCTAACCAATTTTTAAAGTTTTAGGAAAAGATGCGGGTCCCAGTCCCGTCGCGAGTTGTGAATTTTTGTGTCATTATAACGTTAAAATGGAAAATATAGTGATCAAGTGCAATCACTTGATATACAAAAAAAAAAGATCCATTAGCATATCCTTTAGATCCATTAGGTGACCTAATGGAAAATTAAAAAGCGCTATTGTTATCTTTCAGGCTTGAAAGTTATTTGCTTGTTAAATGTTGATCGGAACCCTCAATATGCGTGTTCGACTTGCACTTAGCTGGTTTATTTTTGTCTATGCACATTCTGCTCTGCTCCGTCTTTAAAAAAAACCAGTCGACATTTTGCATTTTGTTGTTCATTGTTTTTGTATCATTTCGTGAAAAATGTGTAATTTTAACGTGTTATCGCTCACACGAGAATAAACTTGATGTGGTTGTGTTATTCTCTGAATTCGATATTAATCTAACTCTAAATAACAGGTAAAACCCAAACAATATTCAGTCACTTTTGAATATAATAGAAATTATCTCTTAATTTAATTTTACAAAGGATTTTCGTAGGACCCGGCCTAGCAAGTAGGTGTTGTATGATTATTATATATCTTAACATCTTCGTAACAGCGCCAAAGTCCCTGTAAAATATCTAAAATGGCATTGCATTATACTGTAATCCTTACTTGCAAATCGTTACAGCCACTCTACCAATAATAATTTTTCTCACTTTGATATTGCGTTCTTTTTATGCTCCTTATTTCATATGTGGATAATACAATCGATTTGTGCGCTGTTGTGTCGCAACATATCAATAGCATCACCATACATTTTTAGTCAAAACCCTAGGACTGTTGCTGTCAGCCTGACCTGAGGAAATTTACTGAAATACCCTACAATCTATGAAGCTACTCTGAAAACGTTATGTCTGAAGGTCTCTCTTTTTGGCTGTGCATAGATAGTCAGTCAGTTAGTTAGCTATGTGACATTTTTAAATATACAGTTGTGGTGCCCAACCTGCTCTATACATTCATATATTGGTATAAACTTAATTGTTGATGGGTTCCTAAGTTCTCAAATGTGTACATTGCTTATCTACCACAGGTGCAGCCATGAATACCACAGCCCCTACATCAGCTGATGCATGTCTCAGCATTGTACACTCCCTGATGTGTCACCGACAGGGCGGGGAAAGTGAAGGGTTCTCAAAACGTGCCATTGAATCCCTTGTTAAGAAGTTGAAGGAAAAGCGTGATGAGCTGGACTCGTTAATCACTGCTATAACTACAAATGGAGCACATCCAAGCAAGTGTGTTACTATTCAGAGGACATTGGATGGCAGATTACAGGTACTTTGTGTTAAAACTATAAGCTCAGATCGTAATAAAGATGTTACTCAATACTGGTTTATTGGACCTTAGAAGACACTTATAATTAGTGCAGCAAAAATGTTTAATTGTGTTATGAAATTCCCTCATGATTTTGCTATGTTTGAAACATAAATTAGCTTTGGCATGTAGCTTTGCCTGCATGGTATCTACCCGTTTAAAAATTACAGTTGTCATGTATCGAAAATTAAGCATTTACTGCTTGAAATACATGTGTTAAGGTGTTAAAAATAGCATAACACTATAGCCATGCCAAATTTCAAATCCATTTCGCCCTTTAGTTGGGAAAAGGTAACACACAATTGTTTGTTTATATGTACAAATAAACACAGATTTACTTTCAAACAATAATACTGGTATGGATGGCCACAATTACACTGTCTGTTTGTATGTGTGATGGTATTATAAGTAATATCTTAACTGTTTCGTCCAGCATCTACTATCTGACCATCTACATGAAATACTTCTGTCTTTGAAATGGAGATTTCAACTGTTGTTTCACAATGTTCGGAAAATGTTTTGTGCTCTAGTTTTATTTTCTGTTCTGTATTATGTCAAGGAACCAGTAGTCAGCAAGCATTGTATTTTTGATGATTGATTCGAATATTAAAAAAATAGTTTTAGACAAAAGACCCAACATGCTAAAAAATCTAATAACAACTCAAGAACCTTAAACCATATAGAGTTTTAGAGCCACTCCACTGATGCTTCAGCTTGCTATGTTGGTAATTTATTGGAACACATTCAAACTATGATGTACCAGCCTTTTCTGCTACAGCAGATTCCCAATGTAGGGAATCTGCTGTAGCAGAGAAGGCTGGTAAGTGGAAGCAATTACATTTGCTTCTAATACAATATACATTGGGAATCTTGCTAACAAGTAACTGAATATTTTCAGGTTGCAGGTCGCAAAGGTTTCCCGCACGTTATATACGCCCGTATCTGGAGATGGCCAGATCTCCATAAGAATGAGCTGAAACATGTCAAGTTCTGCCAGTTTGCTTTCGATTTGAAATGCGATTCCGTTTGCGTCAACCCTTACCACTATGAAAGGGTGGTTTCTCCTGGTATTGGTTAGTATGTAGTACCTACCTATTGTAGGTTAATTATTATCCCTGTTCACACTGAATTTGCAGCACCAATCGGGTTAATAATCAACAACTCCCAACTCAGCCCATGGATGTAGTAAAAGCCTCACCAAAAGAAGGCTCTGTCCAGCAGTGGATACTAAAAGGCTGTTGATGTGTTTGAATGGTACATTCATTAGTTATTCTAGCACATGGACAATAATCAACTGTCCTCACCACTCAGTTGGTAGTAGTTTTCTGCTCTACAGTTTATGGATTCGGTTACCACCCAAGACACATTTATGTGTTGAATATACGCTTTGTGTTCATAAGTTTTGAGAGAAATAAAACTTGATAGTTGTTTGTTGTTATTAAAACATTTATTTATTGCTACATTTTTTGTAAATATAACATATACATACGAAAAAAAGTAGATTAATTAAGTCATTTGAAATGTCCACCCTTGTTTTCAATACACGCCATTAAACGTGCGGGCCATTCGTCTATGGAGGCACGAATTTATTCTATGGGAATCCGTTTTGATTCCGGTGACACTCTGCATGCTCTTATCTCCAATTCTGTCCATAAAGAATAATCCATCGTCGGGACTCGACGGTGTTCAATCCTCGCTGCGAATGAAAGCTGGCAAATTGGTATCTAGCCAGTGTTGAAACTTGCATGGTGCAGAGCCCTGTTGGAAAACCCAGTATTTGTTGGCGAAAAGCGTATTACTTAACGGTTTTACAATGCGTTCTAAGATGTCACTCACTCACAAAACTATCAGTTTTGTGCCTCCCTAACACCTCGTAGGACACACCCCACCAAACCATCACACTCGCCGGATGATGAGTGCGCCGTATCTTGCTCGATCTTTCACAGAGTGGGTCTCTATACCTCGTTAAGGTATAATAGACGAAGTCTTGGCTAAAACTTCAGATTTCCTTGAAAATCTCATTGGGTTTTTTGCCAGATTAGAATACGGTCGCACGACAATCTTTTAGCTGGCGCCATTTCAACAAAGAATTAAAAAAGTAATTCATAATGTTTTTTTTAAAGCACGTTGTTCCACGGTAGCTTCATTTCATAGTTTTCCTTCCTTCCCTCATATCGAAAAACGTATGAGGACATTTATTTCACACAGCACTATCTCACACCATGCTAAGCAAAGCTTGTGATATGTGAACTAGATTTATAAATTGCCATGTACATTTTCATATCCTTTCAGATCTCTCTGGCCTTACTCTCCAATCCGGTCCAAGCAGGCTCGTCAAAGATGAGTATACAGTAGGCATAAACAGCAACGGCATGGACATGGACACCGGAGAGCTGGTCACCATCCAACACCACGCCACCAGCCCCAGACATCACCATTCTACGATACAGCACCATCACCAGCAGTTTCCCAACAGCAATATCATTATCAACCAGGGGCAGAGTAAGTTGGCTTGTAGATTTAGCCGTTATTGTGATTTCAAGTGTTTGAGGATGGATATATCAATTTTATATGCAATAGATTTTTGTTTCTAGTGTTCTTATACAATTAATCTAAAAGCTTTTGAGCTAATTACAATTCAAAAAGTAACATATCAGCTTCCTGATTGGTTATTGGATCACAATCTGTCAGAAATATGTTTACAAACATTTGATAGTGTTGAATTGGAATAGAGATCCAAAAGGTTATCCAGTCTCAAACATCGGAAAAGATGCTGCGTTTGACTTATTTTTATTTAGCAGTGCATATTATTTTATTTTGCCTTCTTTTTCCGTGATAGCGCCCGATAGCGTTCCTACATCCATGTTCTCGCCCACACACGGACCGCGCCCGATCCGCCCCCAAGGTGCCCCGCCCCAAATGACCCACACAATGGGACACAACGGACCACAGATGATCTCAAACCATGGTCAAATCCCCCAAATGCCTGGGACTCCCCTCACAGGAAACCCTCACATGTCCCCTGGGCCACCCCAAATGGGACCTGGAACTCCTCAAATGGGCCCTGGTACTCCTCAGCTAGGTCCTGGGACACCTCAAATGCAACCAGGCACTCCTCAAATGCCCGGCACGCCTCACGGACCGGGTACACTGCAAATGTGCCCAGGAACTCCGCTTATTCGACCGGGAACTCCGCAAATGGGGCCTGGGACACCTCAGATGGGGCCCGGAACACCTCAGATGGGCCCTGGAACACCACAAATGGGCCCTGGAACACCTCAAATGGGTCCTGGTACGCCTCAAATGGGTTCTGGGTCGCCTCAAATACGTACCAATGTGCCCCAAATGCCTTCGCCTCGGATGGCCCCAGCTCCTACCCAGATGTCTCCGGGAACTCCTCAGATGCCCTCCATCAGCCAAGGCATGCCGATGCCCAACCCGATGATGCAGCAGAGGCTTATCGCTCCGAAGCTCGAGCCCCCGGATACCATGGACGCGAGGGCGATGTGGCTGCCTAAACGAATGAACCATTGTAAGCTTTTCTTGTTTTATTTTGCACACGTATTTTTAGTATTGCTACACATGTGTGGTTTTGGAGTATTTGTCTGTAGATTAGTTTATATTGTTAGACCAATTCAAACCAACTTTAACATAATATGTATTTCAACATGAATTCCAGCTGTTTACTAAATTTTTAGACTTTTCAAGGAAGATAGCAGGTCGGCGTAGCTTATAAAAGGTGTATTGTATATTTGCGTGTGATATGTCATGTTGAGCCATGTTTTAGCTGCGATGCCAGTGTCCATGTCCCCCGGCGCCACTACTCCGTTGCTCGAGAACTCAAACTCTTCGTTCTTTGGTGACCAGCAAACAGCTGCTGAGACGCAGCTCACGCAAACTTTACCCAGTAAGTTGGAAGGACCCTATTATATACATACATACATACATAGAATCACGCCTGTTTCCCAATGGGGTAGGCAGAGACAACGGAATTCCATTTACTATGCTCCTTGCACACCTCTTTTGCCTTATTCACTCTCATTACTTTCTTCATGCATGCTCGTCGGTTTAGGGTACTTCTGACCTGGCCTTTCTCAAGAACTATTCTTTTTTATAAGTGTTGGGTTAGCTGATGCCCACTGGGCTTTTAGAGCTCCAGGATAGAGCAAGGATCAGGTCTACGATGGAGCAAAGTTCCCCAGAAAGCATGCTAAGATGGCTGTTTTGCACACCGACTAAACTTTTTGAAGCTGGACTTCGGTAAAAGGTTACCCTAACATGTACTGCTAGAAAAAGCCAGCCAGCCACCTAGAGGTTCCCAGGAAACGGAATCACCTTTTGCCTATATTATATATACGCTATTTAATTGCTCTATGCCTTCATCAAAATAACTACATAGTCTTCATCAACGTTTTATTCATATTATCATTAGGTACTATTTATGTTAGACAAATAAACGCGTTCTGTAAACATGAAAATTGGCACAGGAATTCATAATACTCACTTTACATGAATACAGGTACATACTAAAGATGGCAATAATGGTTAAAATTAAATATTAGTTAACTGTTAATTGATAAAAAAACATATCGATATTTTTATTGGTTGAAAATATTAGTTAATATTATTTGTTTAGTATCTACACGATTTTGTTATTGGTTGATGTTAATGCAGTTGAATATTTTATTCTATTGATCAAATAAAAGTAACCGCTAATTCGTCTCTATCATAGTAGCACTATGGGTATTTGTTTAAAATATCACATCACTTTGTATTGAATAAAAATATCATATACACAAATCAGAGAAATTTAATCTCTATAGTGAGGAGTCGAAAGCATACAATTGAATGAAGTCAACCTAATACATAGTTGAAAACTCTGCGAGCAGCAATATACGAAAATGTTTCTTATTTGTAGCACTTTAAAGTAGAAGTTTCAATGCATTCAATTATGTTAGTACTAACTCAGGCTGAAGTTGATATGATATTTTTATTCAATGATGTTAATTCTGATTATCGAATATAAAGGTTGATTTTAAATATTAGTTAAATTTATTGGTTGATAGTTATATTCGTCGTATCTAGTACATACAGGTGAATTAATCTCCTTTGGGCCCTCTTTTGTAAAGTTCCTTAAATTTGGTCAATAAATTGAGGCATGTGCAGATGACAACATATGTAAGGCAAAACCCTAATAGTATTATCAATATTCCAGCTGTATCTCCAGGCCCAGGGTCAGGGTCTCAACAGAACGGCTTCCCGAACGCCGCCAGCCCGCCGGCGCCGCAGCCGAGCCCGAGGCTCCAACAGCAGGGTCCGCAGAATGCTCAGCAGCAACAAGGTATTATAACTTCGTCAGTTGATAGACCTGGGGCCTAACCATATACCACATAGTCTTATAGCATTCTCGTTTTGATATTACACTACTTTTGTCAAGTTTTTTCTACACTGGATATATAGTGACAAAAGTAAAGTAATGCAAGAAATAAGAGGTCGTAGTACCCCCTCTGTATAAAGAGTTTGGCAGCTCGTCAATGTTCCCAACAGGGAATTTAAAGACGACGTAATGAAGACTATGCTGGAAGGAAGACGACAAGATCAGATTGCTGCGAAAAAAAAGGAAAATTGGATAAAACGACTTTATGATGGTTTTCAGCAAAGCCACGTGACCTGGAAGTAGTCGCTTCCTGAGTTTATAATAAATAAATTAATAATAATTACTGGGGGAAAATATGCTAGGCAGTGTAAGCTTAAGAAACTTGTGCCATTTGGCACAAGCTTCTTAAGCTGCTTTAGCGTCCTAGGTTGCGCAATTGCACAACCTAGGACGCTATAGTGCTAACGGTAAAAATATGTAGAAATAATTGTATAGAGCGCCTCTGGCGGATACCAGGGAACTAAAATGAAATGTAATACTAACTAAATTAAACTACAAGGATGAAGTTAAGTAATCCTCAAATAAAATTGGTTCCCAGGAACATGGACGGGCAGCAATACTCTTACGTACACACAAAGCCTGGCGCCGCCGCCCGCAGCGCCCCCTGTGCCATTGGATGCGCCCGCGCATCATCACCATTATTGTAAGTTACCACAGTCCATAGAGAGTACGAGGCTTAATGTTCAGTGTTGAACCGAGTCGCTTTAAAACTGGAGGGGTTTGAAGCCTTTTTTTTTTTTTTTAAATATATATATATATATAATCTGTTTAAATTTGTTTGGAGTCACAAGTTATGACCCTAGAGATAAAGTAGAGATAGAGTAAGATATATAAAGTCTTCGACGACTATTAATCCGAAGAATGAAGTAATAAAAAAAAACTCATGACTGAAGAGTCGATCCCAGGACCTCCGGATTCGTAATCCACAGAATAATATTACAATCGATGACTAGAAGGTGTTTTTTTTGTTAAAAAACGGTGAATCACTAAATTAATAAAAAATAACAAACCGGACAGCTCAATTGATAGTAGCTCTGTTCCGGTTGTGAATTTGATCCCCTTCCATGACAAACATTTGTATGATGACCAGATGTTTGTCCTGTGTTTCGGTGTTTTATTGTTACAAATAAAGAGTACATGAGTGTTATTGCAGATAACGGAAACCCTGGCGGTTTATTGTCTAGTCAGCCCGCGCCCGAGTACTGGTGTTCTGTCGCGTATTTCGAGTTGGACACGCAAGTCGGAGAAACGTTCAAAGTGCCCTCCAGTCGGCCTAATGTTACGGTACGCAACTTTAACCCATTCACCCTAATAATGTACATTCGGAAGCGTCTCTGTTTGTTTAGTTTTTGAAATGAAACTTCTTTGGCACCGTTTTACAATTCAATGAAACGAAAAAGCGACACTGAAAAGAGAAATATATACAGCTATCCTGCCATCCCGTGGGGATTTACAAAATATATTTCTTATTGGACCCATATACCACGAAAGGAAGTAACTCTAAAATAAAGGCTGTGTTAACCGCCTATGTGGTGTAGTGGTTCGCCCACCGGTGTCAGATTCAGAGGTCCCGGGTTCGATCCCCAGGGGAGTACGATATCGTGCTTGGTTTGATTGGTGGCATGACTTTGTTTATGTCCACAAACAGTCTTGTGTTTAAGTATCAAAGATAATGATTACGTAGCTAGTTTGACCGAGCAAGGTATCGAAAATGAGATCCCATTTTATGTTTGCTCACAGCTCAGTCGGTTAGTAGCTGAAGGTTGGATTCCCGGATGTGACCCGGGACAAACATTCGTGTGATGGATATACATGTATTTTCTGTGTCTGTGTGTTGTGTTGCATCATATTTATTTGTAAATTTTTTTTTTTTTAAATCCTACTACAGGGAAGTGCTTCGCCTCCATCTCACCTGTTTTTTTTTCAAATTATAATAAGGCCGAAGATGGTAGCGCACTTCACTCGGAATCCTCAACAATCTGAGGAACTGGCTATCTTACCTCTAAATGCCGGAACACAACAATTTAAGAATTGCTATGGTGACAGAATTAGGAAAGCCCGTGGTAGCTAGCCAGGCGGACTTAAAGTCCTACCAACCAAAACTAGTTCCCATTTATACATTTTTGCTTAGTTTGGAACTGGATGGCGTTGTGTTAAATGTCTAGTATTTTCTTTTTCATTTTATGTAGTTTTTGATATTTTGTGATTTTATTTATATATTTATTTATTTATTAATAACTAGAACGGCCAGTGCCACTTACACTAATTACATAACAATGTTTTTTATAAAAATAAAAATTAAAACTTATAAAATTAATTGTAGGTTATGTAGTAGTAGGTTAAATTTAAAAAATAATTAAAAATAACAATGAAACAAGTGTCACAAAATAAAATAAAATTATAAATGTCAAATAAAATTCACATGTCAATTATCACAAATAATACATAAAAATATAACACAAACATTTCATTCATTTCACTCATACATTCATCTCGTTAGACCTCAGACACTCGTACATGATCGCCTTCCATCCATCAGAAAACACATCACAATCTGAAATGTGAAATGTAATCTCACTGTGATGAAATTTTATGGGATGATGTGGTCGCTTTATTTCATAAACCGTCATCCGTTCAATGGTTCTATTAGTTAATATTTATCTGCAGGTGGATGGCTACGTGGACCCGTCTGGTGGCAACAGATTCTGTTTAGGCGCTCTCAGCAACGTGCACAGAACGGAACAGAGCGAGCGGGCAAGGTAACGGACAACTTCTGTCAACTAATGCGGCTTTCTCAGCTAGTACAAAACCGATGAAGATTCTTACAAAAAATATCTTGTACGACACTGGGATACTAGATTTTTATTACTCGAACCCCAAGAAAAATGTAGCTTCTTATAATCTTTAACTATGTATTACACTCCCGCACAATATGCTTAGAATGTGACAGAACTTTTCCCTTAGAGTATTAATACTATATTTTGACATAATCTTACAAGGACATGATTTGATAGGGTTTTTTCATCAATCATCAACAGCCCATTATTGTCCACTGCTGGACAGCTTCCTTCAAACGGTTTTGTCATGATTATACAAAACCACGCTTGTGTAAAGGCGTAGATAATACACGGAATGAAGTTGCTGCCCTTCTGGTAATCCCTTAGTCGGTTTTTACGACATCCATGGGCTGAGTTGGAGGGGTCGATTCTTAAGCCGCTACCGCCACAGCATGGCGATATTTTACTTTTCTATTATTCAACCTATTTGTTGTTTTGATACCTGCTTGTGTCCCGTACGCGTGGGGTGCTGCAAACACCGTGTGTGCGATTTGATACATTGCCTGTTGATATTGCTGTTTTTTTGATTGGTGAAAGCCGTTTGACCACCAGCTTACTTAAGAAACAAGTGGCGATGTGACCTAAGACTGAGAACGCTTGTCTTAAACAAACCTATTCACTCCGGACTTGAAGGCTCAAGGTCAAAGTCAAATATTTTTATTCATTAAGATTTTTTAGGATCACTTTGCAACGTCAAATCTACCCATTGACTCCAAGATTGTATTCGTGCGGAAAATCACGGCAAGGTGTGTACTGGTATTGTGTAAATGTTTGCAGACTTCACATCGGCAAAGGCGTTCAGCTAGATCTCCGAGGCGAAGGCGACGTGTGGCTGCGTTGTCTGTCCGACCACTCTGTGTTCGTGCAGTCGTACTACCTGGACCGCGAGGCGGGCCGCGCGCCGGGCGACGCCGTCCACAAGATATACCCCTCTGCCTGTATCAAGGTACCTATCTATATATATATATATCCACTATGTCTAGGGACATTGTATGACTTCCCTAATAACCGCCTGTAACCGCCTCTGTAGTCTACTTGTAGGACTTTGTTTAAGTCCGCCTGGCTAGCTACCACCATCTTACCTAATTCTGTCGCCATAACAACCATTTTAGAATAGTTCGAATAAAGAGTATTGGTTTGTGAGCTATGAGGCCACAGACACACATACGGACAAACAAGTTACTGGCCTCACGGCTCAGTTGATAGCTCTGCCTATGCACTGTAGGCTGTGAGTTCGATTCCCACCCAGGGCAAACATTTGTGTGATTAATATAGATGTTTGTTCTGTGTTTGGGTGTTGTATCATGTAGTGTGTATGTATTTACTCAAAGTATTTAAGTATTCTATTTAATATATTATTTATATTTATTATTTATAACAATAATTAATTGGTGTTGTATTGTATGATAAGTATGTATTTACAAAAAAAAAAAGTATTTAAGTATTCTATCCGTAATCTAGTTCCCATATTACAAGCTATGCTTAGTTTGGGGCTAGATGGCTTTGTGTGAAATGAATGTCCTGTAATATTTATTTATTTAATTATATTGTTTGTAGGTATTCGACCTCAGACAGTGTCACCGTCAAATGCAGTCGCAAGCGGCGACGGCACAGGCGGCGGCGGCGGCGCAAGCGGCGGCGGTAGCGGGCCACATACAGCCTCAGCATCCTACTATGAACAAATGTACGTATGAAATGAACATACTATAGTCTATTCCAAA
Organism: Venusia cambrica; assembly: GCA_951394065.1. Taxonomy (NCBI): domain Eukaryota; kingdom Metazoa; phylum Arthropoda; class Insecta; order Lepidoptera; family Geometridae; genus Venusia; species Venusia cambrica. The sequence goes on from OX596057.1 coordinate 7,149,920, forward strand.
AGCAATACGAAATTGCCTTTTGAGCACACCATATTTTTTTAAAAAGATAAACCATAATATCTATATTAGTATAACCTCAATTGCACGATCTCTTTTAACGTCAAACACTGAAAGCACCTCCATAGTGGTTACGCTCACATGCCAAGAAGGTAAATAGACGCAGTACACCTAAATATGCTTTGTCATCGGTTGTTCAGTCACCGGACAAACGGTTGTATTGTCTTGGTTGTTCAGAACCGGCAGTATAAATGGCGTTTATTCATAGAATGGTTTAGATAAACCATTAAACGATGACATATACTATACATAAATAGACGCAGTACACCTAAATATGCTTTGTGATTGGTTGTTCAGTCACCAGACAAACGGTTGTATTGTCTTGGTTGTTCAGAACCGGCAGTCAGAGAGGCGTTTATTTATAGAATGGTTTAGTTAGATAAACCATTAAACTATGACATATATACCGATAAGTCTATTATTCCATTTAATAGAGACGTAGTAAATAATAATAATAAAAAATATATGTATGGTACCTATAACATTTTTTATTTTTCATATTTGTTTGATAAAATAAACAAATCTAAGCCAGGGTGAGTAATTTATATTGTAAACTATTTTCGACGTTTTAAAGTTATTTAAATTAACAAAACAATTGCGGTTTTTTTGTATTCAGCTCGTTGGTAGGTGAATGCACAGTCAGTGAAGGTTATATCATGAGGAAACCGGCATATCAGAACACAGACAGAAAGATTCAGCCAATATTCGGCTAAGCGGCAAATTTCGAAATTCGAAAAAAAATCGAAATTCGGAGTTGGTCTTGCAATCTGTCACGTATAGAATGCTAGCTACTTGTAATTGCAATACGTGGGCACGTGCCGAATGTAAGCTTAGACGTGCCTCTGACTACCCCTTAGAAGGTGAACCATGAAATTTCTACGCTCTGAGTAGTGATCAGAAGTAAATTATCTGGGGAAAAGTCGCGAATCTGTCTGTTTTTATGTTTTGTTTTTAGATTGGTTATCTGCAATAGGTGTTAGGTGTTGCTTGACCTTCATCTCACCTGATTTTCAACTTATGATAAGGCCGAAGGTGGAAGCGGACATCACCAGGAGTCCTCAACAAACTGAGGAATTTGCTATCATACCTCTAAATGCCGGAACACAACAATTGAAGAATTGATGTTATGGCAAAAGTCAAAAGTATTAGGTCCTTACATATGAAATTGGCGTTTTGTATGGGAGGAACATAAAGGCAATTTTTTCATATTAAAATATATTTTATTAATCAAAGTATGTACCATTGCTATCTATACACTTTTGCCATCTTATAGGTAGTTCATTGATCCCTTTACTAAAAAAACCATTCGGACGGGAATCAATGAAATCTTTGAAAGCGGTTTGGACTGCCTCATCGGAATTGAATTTTTTTCCTTGCAAGAAGTTATCCAAATTTCGAAAAAAATGGTAATCTGTTGGAGCAAGGTCCGGAGAGTACGGTGGATGTCTTAGACATTCCAATTGAAGCTCCTCTAATTTGGTAGTCGTCTGTTGGGCCGTGTGTGGTCTAGCGTTGTCTTGAAGCAGCAGTGGCGTAGAGCGATTGAAAAGTCTCGGTTGTTTAACAGCGAGCTTTTCCATCATGGTTTGCAGTTGCTGACAATAGACATCAGCCGTAATCGTCTGACCAGATTTAAGAAAGCTATAGTGTACGACACCGGCACTAGTCCACCAAACGCTTACAAGTAACTTTTTTTGAGTCAATTTTCGCTTGGGGCAAGATTTTGCTGGTTCACCAGGGTTTTGCCATTGCGATGAGCGTTTACGATTATCGTACAGGATCCACTTTTCATCACATGTAATGATCCGATTTAAAATTCCTTCATTATTGTGCCGGTTGAGTAATGTAACGCAGCAGTCGACGCGCGTTTGTCGGTTTGCTTCACTCAATTCATGAGGTTTCAGTTTTCACCCACCTTTCAAGCTTTTTAACCTTCCCAATTTGCTTCAAGTGGATTAAAACGGTTTTGTCACCAACACCGCTGCCTGCAGCTAACTGTGATGTGGTTTGCGATGGATCTGCTTCCACAATAGCCTTCAATTCATCATTATCGACCTTGGTCTCCGGCCGTCCACGGGGCTTGTTCTGCAGGTCGAAATTTCCAGAACGAAAGCGTTGAAACCAAAAACGCACCGTGTTTTCTTTTGCGACACCACCACCATACACATCATTAATCCTTCGAGCCGTTTCTGCAGCACTGGTGCCACGGTGGAACTCGTACTCGTAAATAATGCGATATTTTAAGTTTTCCATTTTGTGAAATGAGTGACGCAGAAAAAAAAAGCAAAAGAGAAAAAAACAAATGAATTACGGTTTTCGAAACACAAATGCATGAGTAAATAGCTGTTTAAATTTGAATTTGGAATTCCTAACCAAAGAGGAGATATTTAAGATCAAAGTGGCCAGTTCGACAAAACGCCAATTTCATATGTAAGGACCTAATATTTTTTTATCCATTAAGAATTTTTAAGGAACATTTTGTAATTACAAATCTACCGCCTGTTCGGTATCACGACCAGCACACAAGGGGAAAGGCAAGAAACTCGGGCTGGGTAATTTTTGGCGACAGAATTAGTTAAGATGGGCTACATGGTTCATTTAGGGGTACCTAAGTATTTAAATATATTAACATTGATTCTTATTTATAATGTTATTCTTCTTAATCTTATTTATAATGTTATATGTACAGTTTATTGTATGCAAATAAAATATGTATAGTATAGTAGATATAAAGATAGGTAGTGAGTATTAATTCTAGGCAATTAGTTATGTTGCTTAGTTTTATTATTAATAGGTAGGTATGTTAGCACGCCAACCTCTGTTTTTCTTACAATCTTGGTTTGGTTGGCAGTTAGAAAATGCCATCGGCATTATGCCCACCCATTGTACACTAGTTATTTTGTGCAATAAAGTGTTAAATAAATAAATACATACGTAGTAGTAGTAGTGCTCAATAATGCTCACCTAAACATAGGTCTAACAGCAGCGGCGGGGATAGGCGTGGACGACCTTCGACGGCTGTGCATAGTGCGACTCTCATTCGTGAAGGGCTGGGGTCCCGACTACCCTCGCACCAGCATCAAAGAAACGCCTTGCTGGCTCGAAGTGCATCTACACAGGTGAATATATCTCATTTGCAAATTTCCACTTTTATTTTTAGCTTTGCCTGCATCTTCGTATCGGTGAGGTTGTGAGTACCCATCGAGCATTTTCTCGATCAAAGTCCCGTGTACATGTGTGAAAGAGATTATTAATAATTACAAGCCTCATTGCTCAGTTGGTAGTAACTCTGCCTTCTGCGCTGCCATGTTTGTTGTGATGAATGTTGTTTGTTCTGTGTTTGGGTGTTGCATCATATAGTACGTATGTATTTACAAAAGTATTTAAGTATTCTATCCGTAATCTAGTTCCCATATTACTGGAACATATGGCTGGATGGCGCTGTGTAAAAAATAATGCACTGAAGTATTTATTTATTTATTTAAGTGATCGCTGACTATTTGGAAAGAAAACTCGTTCAACGGTGCTCGTTTGGCGGTCAGAACTCTTGCAAAGGAACTCGCTTGGTGCTTGTACGCGCGAGTCGTACTCACAACCTGGCTCATGGGCCACTGACAAAACTACCCAAACTACTCACTTGGTTACTCAACTCGATTCTAGGTTCTGGTTCGACTCGCTTGTCGGTAATCGCCGGCGGTGGGACTGCCCGAAGTTGGAAGACAGACTTTTTTTTGGGAAAAAGCAATAACCAAAAGAACAAGTAGCAGGTTCCTTTTAGACAAGCTTTTTTTTTAAAAAAAAAAATATTGTACGACGGGTAAGCGCTCGGCCTTCATCTCATCTGGTAACAAGTAAGGTCGAAGGTGGAGGCGCACTTCACCCGGAATCCTCAACAAACTATCGTGCTCCATATTATTCACATCTTTGCTTGTTTTCCAAGTGAATTGGTGGTAATATAAAAAAAAAATACCCTTGTCATTACGAAATCATTTATTCTGGGTAACAAGTACATTATAAAAACTTATAAAATGTACCTACATGTAGTTTATTAAACAATAAATTTATTTGACACGTCTTTCCGTGACGTCCTGGTTGCTGCTGGGTTATTAAAATGACAAAATGTTATGTAGGATTGGAGTGGAGTTGTAATATGCCGTATTCGGTTACAATAAGGTTCATTTTCAGGGCGCTGCAACTCTTAGACGAGGTGCTCCACACGATGCCAATCGACGGGCCGCGGGCTAACATCGAGTAGGAGTTGATCGGCTTCTTTTGAGGCCTTTGCGGACTTGTTATGTGCTTGTTTGTTCCTCGACAAGATTTGGCTGCACGCCTCCAATAAAAGGGGGCGTTTGCTAGGATACGGTAAGAACATCAAAATTTGTGAATGTTAAAAAGTAAAAAAAAAAACTTTTTGATTTTAAGTTAAACTTACGGCTAGGTAGGTTCGTGTGGATGAGAAAATGTATAAAAAATATAGACCAATACCCTGTTTTAAATATCAACATTTAATTTAATGTTTGGTTTGTGTGTGGGGGGGTGGAAATGTGATGAAACTATGGTTTGTTGGTATCTAAAAAGGGTATTGTCACACACTCTATAAATACAGTTTTACCGAAAATATAAGTAATAGCTGCAGTTACATGCCGACACGAGAGTTTTCGATCAAAACGACGTGGCTAGAACTCTGCTCTTGCCCAAACTCAATATTCAGACTAAAGATGCCTGTATGTTTCTAAAATGTTTATCCTACATCGATTGTAGACAATAATTAATTGATTCTCCACCGTATTCTTAGCCAGATAAAGTGCAAATTGCCGGATGTGTCGCGGACGCAACTGAAATGGACGCATAGCGCGGAAAGTGAGTGAAGTGATGTGATGGTTATTTTATTTCGTGATGACTGGTTTTTGGATAAGTGGTGTGTTGCTTATTTTAGTTTATTAGATATCATCGCAAACTTATCTGGCCCGATGACAGCGTCGCTCTCGTCGACGTGACCGAGTTTCAATTCAAAATGGCGCCGTTAGTTCCACTTTTGTCCACCACGTTTGTGGCCATATGTAAGTTTGCGTAGTAAATTTAGTAAACCTTGTGTGTAAGAATGACGATATTCGCCAGATATTAATGATATTCGTTCATTGATTTTCTTTAAAAGAAAAACTGCATATATCACAAATGGCAACTTATAGAATAAGTGAATTATAGAGCAATTTCACCACTTCTCCAAATCGGATAAGGGTAAATAAAGCCATATATATAGCATTTATACTACTCATAGTTTTAAAATCCATATTTTCGTCAATAATTTCGGCTTTGTCTTCCAAATTGATGTTCTTTTGTAAAAGGGAATTTTCGTTCAATATTCGGCTTTATTGTCTTCCAAATTTAAGTTTATTTTACTTTGTTATTTGGTTTATTGGTTGGTTATGTTTGAATTATGGATTGGCGAAATGGAACAAACATTGTACATTTTAAAAGCAAGCGTTTTAATATAAAAGGTGAACTACTTTATGTCTTGTACTCAAAGATAAGTCTGGTTCAGCATTTAAAAAAATATGCCATTTTTTATAAATAAAAGATAAATTGTGTCCATAAAAAAAAGCAAAAATAATTGTAAACTTTATTTTTTCAAAGAAAAATGTTAGTGATTTTTTTTCGTTTCAATGAAACAAATTAATTATGGCAGTATTATGTAGTGATAGGGTTAAAATTTGGAAATTAACTAATAACATGTATTTTAATTCGAATACATGAGAGTGACTTTGATAACCGGACTTATCTATCAACATGAACAAACTATCATAGGATCTCACTAAGATACATATACAATTATATAAGATTAAATAAATAGCGAAACCTCGCACGTAAGAGTACCGTCTCTTGTTTGTTTGAATACGAGTTATACGAAACAGCTGTACCAAAAGGCACAAAGCAATAGATAATAGATAAAACAAGACATAAATAGTTCAACTTGAAAGAAGCCAAATGGATAAGCTTTCTAGTTGATAAGACATTCAGTTGTACTAGAATAAGCGTCGAGTTTATTTATGAGTAGTTTTAGAACTGTACAGATTTTTTGGTTGTTGTGCATGTGACTATGGCGCCACTGTCTTTGTGAAACTAGTGGCAAAAATCAGAACTTATTACGTGCATTTGTATTGTTCAAAATAGATATAGAAATAAGACGGCGTATTGACACACAATACCTATGAACATAACAGTCAATTAAGTAAGTCATCTGTATAAAGAGATGATAGGTAATCTGTGGTATTGTCATCGTCTTCTTTACAAACAAATACTTACAAAAGGATCTGATTTAGTATCTCGAAAAATGAATGAAATCTGGTATTGACCGATTGCCAGTAACTTTCGTTCTGACGTCGCGTTACCATCCATTTTCCATTTTTTTTTATAAATCCATACATTTTAACACGTTCACTGCAGATGTCGGTGGTTGGTGCATGATGGTATGTGAACCCGCAGTCATTGTATTAAAAAATGTTTGTGACAAGTGACAAATTAAATATCAGCAGAGAGACGTACCTAGTCACATGTGCAGTTGATTTTGACTCGAAGTTGAGTGAAGAAAGGCAAAGGCTGTATGTTTGTTAGCGTGGTGTGCCTAACTAGTGAGATTGCATGAGCATATTTTAACACTTTTTTTGTAAGTGTGTTTGTCACTTTACTCCTCCCAAACGTCTGGAACGATTATGATGTTTTTTTTTATTATACGGCGGGGAAGCGCTTTGCCTTCATCTCACCTGGTTACAAGTTAAGAGTCTATGATATGTGAAATTGCTTAGCTTCAGCGATCATATCTTCTACAATACTGTAGCATTTACTTTGAAATTAATATAGGTTAGAGTTCAGGATCGATGCTAGAAAGCTTGTGTTTCGAAAACACGATTGCATAAAATTTTCTCTATAGAAAAAAAATCCAAAATTGACTCTAATTTGTACCAAAAATGTTCGCCATTCAATAAATACGCCCAATTAGGGCTTGAAACTTTGTACAGTAAATAAACACAGTATACAGCAGACGGTCTGTGTTTTCGATTTTCAAAATTCATTTTTGTTTTACCGTATAAAAACAAAAACGTAGAAATACGCGCATATTTCTGTCATCTGGTCGTCATAAGCGCCGTGGTTGAACGCACAGCAATGTCACCTTTATTATTACTATATCTTAGTTCGAAACTAGAATAAAGTTGCGTTGAGTTGCTAATCTGAGGTAATATAGCCCGCTAAGCTAAGGCCGAAAGGAGACGCACTTCACCCGGAATCCTCAACTAACTGAGAAACTGGCTATCTTACGTTCAGAGGTAATTGTTATTATGGCGACAGAATAAGGTAAGATGTTGGTAGCTGGCCAGGAAGACTTAAAAAAAGTCCTACCACCGACCATAGAAAGTAGCTTTTTTGTGTTTGAGTGGGTCCCTTGGTGGTTTAGATTCATATTTATACTGGTAGGTGGCGCCGCGATCGCCGCGGGATGACGGGGATGAAGTCCCGGGCTTTTCACTACTCATAATGAATTGAATAGTAATATATTTATCACCCAGCCCCTAGACGAGCATTGGGAAGTTTATATATCTGTAAAGAGATCCAAAGAGATTAGCAAGAGCGTAGGTTGTTGGTAGGCATTCAACTTTTAATGAAGGCATTTTCATGTGACGGTTTTTATCTACTTAGCTAACTTTACCACAAAGTTGTTTGGAAATCTGTGATAGCACAATATCCACTTTATTTCCCCTTTTAAGCTTGAAGTATATCCATGTATTGTAGTGAATTGATAATTTCGTCAGTAGGTAAAGTCAGTAGGTTAAGAGGTAAGATAGCGAGTTACTCAGTTAGTTGAGGATTCCGCGTGAAGTGGGCCTCCACCTTCGGCCTTATCTTAACTTGTAACCATGTGAGATGAAGGCCTCTTACAATAAACAAAAAATAGTACGCTTGCTCGTATAATAAAGAATAAATATAGCTGGTGCAATTTCTCTAAGTTACATGTTGATCTGTGATGTGCTAACAAAACATGTGTATGTAAGGGGGGGGGGGGGTGTCACTCAGTAAGGCTATTATTTCTCATTGATATTGTCTAGGATTAAGGATAAGAATTAAAATGACATATTTTGTGTACGAAAGTAGCGTTTTTAAGGTTGATGTTAATGAGATTTTTCGTCTTAAGTATTCGCGTTAATATATTTCCCTTGCTGATTTAAGCCCGTGTTATTTTGTATGGTTTCTGTTGGTAAATGATTTTCGATATTTTTATTGTAGCTTTTATTTTAATTTTAACACATACGAATGTGGAGCTTTTGTTTTTTGTTTTTCATTGACAAATGTAGTGTTTATTAATAACGATTGATATTACATGCTGTTATTTTAACGTGGAATATTTGATTTGGTACGTAAAACATTTTAAATGAATGCTCAAAATAACGGCACCGAAATGTATGCCTGATATTAAGAGCGTAGCCAAGTATCCTACGTTAGGGTTAAACGATCATCACAATGTAATTATGTTTCATTTAATTTTGTTATTGCTCTATTTCGATTTATTTTATGCATTGGAATTTTAAAATTATAACAGATGTTACCAATGAATTTGTAAAGAATCAAAATAATTATCAGAGTTGTGTAAATAGTACAATTTATTATTAGAAAAGTATTTTCCAAATCTCATCCGTTTCGGTATCTTCAAAATACAATTAGCTTTCACAAATTATCAAAAATACCTCTTTATAGTGATCTAAAAGGAATTAAAAGGGTTTTTAGATGGGTAAGTGGTAATTTTTTAAATGCGTGTTCAAGTTTTGATGTCGAAATTCTACAAACCACAGTTGTTGTGACAGATTTGAACCATTGACTATTTATGGATGTATACCGAAGTTATCCAAAGGTGGGGAAGTTGTGGTGGTGTGTCCTTACCGCGAGCGTTTTGCGAACGGCGAACGTTTTGCGAACGGCGTACGTTTTGCGAACGGCGTACGTTTTGCGAACGGCGAACATAGCGCCGAGCACAACATGTGCAAACGGTCGTGTTGATGAGTCATCTAACACATTATAGTTCTATGTGTGAATGTGGCTTTGACGATAGCTTGTATGTACTGGTTGTTGTGAATTGAGAGATTTTGTTGTTGTATGTTGTCGTTAGGTCCTATGTCCCTTCAACGATCTTATACAGAATTATTCTACTTTGAATATTAATGTAAACCAAAGTTCAAATTGAATAATTGCAATGTTGTCTGTGTAACTTTCATTTTTACTGTAACAATATGGATTTGATATTCGTTTTATGTAAAATTTTGAGAAATATCGATTTAAATACTAGTAAATATAAGTTGAAGATGTATCACAATGTTTATGCAGCACAGGGCACGTATGCACAGTAATAATATGTTTAGTAATTGTTACTTGTTTGACAACGCATAACACATGTAGGAAAATGTTACACAAAAACATAATTCTTGTAGAAATGAAAGACTACGCAAAGATCATAAATCTATATTTAGATCACATATGATATAATATGAATAATGTTATTGTAATACCAAATCCCACTGAGATGTATACCAGAAAACACATATTTTTTTTAGCCTTTTTTAAACTTTCACCATTAGAACACAGTATTTTGGTATAAAAAATTTCAAAACAATGTTTTTTTTAATGTTTTTATATTGGATTTATATTTATTTTACTACTACGTATGTGATATCGGCGTAATTCATTTTTTTTATGATGATAATTGCTTATTATATTTATTAATCGCGGTCCTCTTTATAGAATTTTGTAGAATCAAAATGTTAAGCCCATTGAAAACTTTATCATGAAGCAAGACCAAAAATAGACGTAGGCTTTGTTATTTTTCGAGAAAACTTTGTTCAACCTTTCGATTGAAATTCAGGTTCTTGAGAATCACTAGTTCAGTATGTTTTACTGCATCTATACAAATAAATATGTTATGGGACTAATTATAGAGAGCGCGGGAGTAGCGCGGGCGGCGCTGCGTTGCGACCTTGAAGATAGAGTGGGACGAATGTCGCACCAGCACCAGTGTGTGAGCGAGAAAGCAAATCAAAACGTTCTCACATACTATTCATATTACGTTCTTCATACAAATTAACAGTAGTGGTCGAAATTCGACCGTAAAAAAAGTATTTCCATATAAACTTTAACTGTGCCAATTAAATTTCAGTAATTCGAACCGTAAACGTATTTCAGAGGAAGAAATTGTGCACCCAAATTATAGTTGTGTTAGAATATAAGGTCTCAAATAACTAAAACTGTCTCCAGGTTAATGCGCTAAGCTTAACGTCTCGGGCGCTCATTTTAATTTGTCCCATATTAATGATAGCATTTCTTTTATTTGATGTTGGTAGTTATAGTACAACAAAGTTGATGGGATGTAGAAAGTAGTTATAGTGTAAGTGTATAGTTAAGAGTGAAACTATAAAAGAAATGAATATAAAAGGATATTCCTCTAATAATTGTATTATTTTAATGTCCCTTTTCATTGCTTTCGTTATCACCCATGTTGATTTGACTCATAATTATCACCCATGTTTTTGTAATTAAGATTGGTGCAAGGCTATTACCCAATAATAGACGAGAAATATTGAATAAACCATTCAATCCAAAATAATTTCAGATGAAAATATTTTATGGTTTCATACTTTTTAGAGCGTGATTTTTCAGTAGTAGTTTTAGTTTCAGAGCTTACTTTTTATTCAAATTATTTTTGGAGTTATTTGAGTAATATTTTGGATCTGAAGCGTGATTTTAAAACTTGTTCCCAGCTATAGAGTGCATATAGAAGCAAAGCTGGGAGCTACAGCTAACGATATATATTTATATAAACATATTTGAAATGTGCTGAATGAGCACTTTTCGTTTGAAACCCAACACAGCTGTATATATATACATTTGTAAATCACTTTATGTCTTAGAGGGCGCCATATTAAATTGAATGTGACGTCACATTGATTAGCCTATTACCAGCGGACTATCGATCAGACGCTTCCAGCGATAGCTTATTTGTCAAATTATGATAAGTAGCTCAGAAGTTTTGAGGGAATAGTAGGTAGTACCTACTATTCCCTCAAAACTTGTATTTATGTACCTGCTAGGTACATAAATACATGCATATCGGGCAAAATCATAACCCTCCTTTTTGCTTCGCCGTAATCAGGTAACAAAACCGTGTGTGTTAATATGCTACTAGGTACTTTACTAGCGAACTAAATTTAAGGAAGGCTGGCCTTAAACTTTTCAATTCACCGCCTATAGTTGGCAGTTGCAATCTTCCGGTAAGTATTTGTTTCAAGTATGTAAGAACATTAATTTAACAGTGCACGGTGCCAGTATTTTCTTGGCAATAGCGGGTAAGATTATAGTATAAGCGTTAATAATAACGTGCGAATAGAAATAGTCTCTCTCCATCTGTACCAAGCCCTAAATATTGGTCACTCCACTATAAATAACCAGACGACTCACTTCTGGGCACTATTCCAAGCGAATTGATATTTTTCCAACTATATCTCGTCTGTTGATGAGTATGATGGAACCAACGACTTTCACAGGTGTCGTACGAGGCGAGTTATGTCTAAACTAGTAGCTCGAACCGAACTAAGTGTTCTTAATAACTGGTTTGTGTAAGGTGCTTGATCACAGTGATTACCTATATTCAATTAAGAAAGCTATTATATATATTAGACTACTATAAAAGTGTGCTTTCATTTAATTTTAACTCTAAGCACAAACACAGAGAGCTCATGTGGTCTGGTTTAGTTATTCAATCGCGGAGCTTATCATACAATAAAGCTATTTACACTAAGTACCTACGATAAAAGTGCTTTCATTGCAACTTTCTATGAGCATACTTTTTCTCAATCTCATTATTCACCGAGAGTTCGAGGCTCTCTCTCGTAGCTAACTCTAATTTTATGCAAAGATAGAACGAGAGCAAATCAACATAACATTGATCTTCACTAACTTCTAACATTGGTCATAGTGGGTGGGCAGAATACAACTACTTAGTATGAAATGGTTGATATTTTTTTGAAGGGTGCTCTCATAAAGGTTGCCGTGGTAGGTAATTGCTGTTTAAATCTGTTTTATCTTCCCCTCCAGCCCACGGATGTCGTACATGTCGACCGATAATCCGAATAATATAATAATATAATAGTTCCAATAAGACCTAAAACCTGTCAGTTTTGTTAAAAAATATTTCTTACATTAAATGGGCTGTAGATATAGGATGTGCGCTTTCAAACTCCCTAGCATGACATTCCAAAAGTTATTGACACTGACATGGCAACCATATTGAGTACAAAAATAAGGAAACAAATAGACCCAGTTTTCATTCGAAGCAGCCAAATACACTCACGTCACTTTCATCTTGCAACACCTGACAGTAACTGAATTCTCGAATATTCAACAAACTGAAGACCTGTTCCTCAGTTTGTTGAATATTCGGGGAGACGAAAGCAAAGCGCTTCCCCGTTGTAGATACAATAAAGATTAAATGTTTTAGTACAAGGCCAGAAAATAATCAGCTGCGTTTTATGTTGTTTGTTTTTTACGCTCTACAACCTGACAACCGACCAAGCATTTCCAGCAAGCGTGAATACTGATTAATTCTGTGTCGTAAGCAAGTTGGTCCGGGCGTAAGTATATAAGTGTGTCAACGTGGTCCATGAAATTTTTCTATTTTTATACCTGTTATGCCTGTAGCCTGTAGCCTATATGCATGTAGGGTTACCAGATATAAAATTTAAAAGTCCGGAGAAAAAGCCTGATTTTCATTGAAAAATCCTGAGATTTTCTAAAATTTTGCGAATTCTCTCGCAAACGTAATTTACAGTTTTTTAATGAACGTCGATAATGTGACGTTATTTGACGAAATTTAGCACATTTTAACACAAATTAGGGAAATGTACCTACCTACTTCTCCATACATTGAGGGCAACCATTTTCAAGGCCATCGGTATTTTAAGATTACCAGAGATATTGCGTTTTGTCAATACGTATTTGCTATTACAGCCCAGAACGGTGTCTTCAGTCTGAGCTTTACTTTTAACACAGTTTATTTTAAAAGATAGCTAAAAGACAAAAGTTTGCTAAGGTATCACCGCATCAATATCATATAACTGATGATTAGAATAGGTTTTTAAATATTTTATGTGTTGATTTTATTTGTGCAATTACCGTGTCCAAACTTGATTTTTAAATAATCAATAAAAATGATTAATCCGCTTTAAAAAAATAGATCTGAAAAATCTTATTAATATTATTGAAAATTCTAAAAATCCTGAGATTTCCTGATATTTCCGAAATCCGGCCGCAATCCTGAGAAAATCCTAAAAACCTGATATATGGTAACCCTATGCCTGTGTAGCTTTAGGCTAGAGCAAGGATGATGTATGATGGAGCGAGCTGACCCCAGATAGCATGCTCTTTCGGCATGACCGGCAGGTGGTGGTCGCTAGCCAGGTAAACCTTTGCAGGCCCTACTAATAAATAAATAAAAAATAAAATAAAAAGAGCTTTATTTTCCTATACACTAAACAAATTAATAACAATATTATAAGACTAATAAAGCAAGTTATTAAAAAAACTAACAGTAGGTACTTAAAATTAACTTAATCTATCTATATTATAATTGTTTTCTTGTTCCTGTTCTGTTTGCGTATTAGTATTTATATATTGAAATGTAACCTATTATATTGTGTATGGACCGCCTGTGGCGGTGAAAGCCTCCTCCAAACTTTTCAATTTTTCTCTGTCCGCTGCGACTCTTGTCCAGAGATTCCCGGCCACACCTACGATTTCATCACTCCACCTTTTGAGAGGTCGTCCTCTTCGTCTCTTCTTGTCTCTGGGAAACCAATTCGTCGTGATTTGTGACCATCTATTTGGGTTTATCCTCTGTAGGTGGCCAGCCCATCTCCATTTTAAACCCAGTATTCTTTTAGCCACGTCTTTTGCTTTAGTTATTTTTCTAATTTTACTAATTGCAGGCCCTACTACTTGTGTTTTAATCATTTAGCATTTCATTTTACGGAACTCAAAAAAAATATCAGGTATTGAGATTAAGTTGTGATGGACCGGAGGCGTATTTACTACATGCATCTAATTTTAACATGTATGGAGCGAGTTGTGTTGCAAGCGACACAGTTTTCTGTTTCACCGGAAAATGTAGTTATTTTCGTGATTGTATGAAATGCGGTAGCCAGGGCCGGTTTGGGGAGAACCTGCGTCATGATAAGACAACTGAAAAACTAACATTTTATGTGTTATGTAGGCTCAAAACAATTTTCTTGGCACTCATTGAGTTTGAGAGCAAACATTTTATTTCGTAGGTTAGATCTTAGTACAGCCCCGCATTCTCAAGATTTTCGGACATATTTCTCAAGGCAAGATGTTAGTACAGCCCCGCATTCTCAAGATTTTCGGACATATTTCTCAAGGCAAGATGTTAGTACAGCCCCGCATTCTCAAGATTTTCGGACATATTTCTCAAGGCAAGATGTTAGTACAGCCCCGCATTCTCAAGATTTTCGGACATATTTCTCATGGCAAGATGTTAGTACAGCCCCGCATTCTCAAGATTTTCGGACATATTTCTCATGGCAAGATGTTAGTACAGCCCCGCATTCTCAAGATTTCGGACATATTTCTCAAGGCAAGATGTTAGTACAGCCCCGCATTCTCAAGATTTTCGGACATATTTCTCAAGGCAAGATGTTAGTACAGCCCCGCATTCTCAAGATTTTCGGACATATTTCTCAAGGCAAGATGTTAGTACAGCCCCGCATTCTCAAGATTTTCGGACATATTTCTCATGGCAAGATGTTAGTACAGCCCCGCATTCTCAAGATTTTCGGACATATTTCTCAAGGCAAGATGTTAGTACAGCCCCGCATTCTCAAGATTTTCGGACATATTTCTCATGGCAAGATGTTAGTACAGCCCCGCATTCTCAAGATTTTCGGACATATTTCTCAAGGCAAGATGTTAGTACAGCCCCGCATTCTCAAGATTTTCGGACATGTTTCTCAAGGCAAGATGTTAGTACAGCCCCGCATTCTCAAGATTTTCGGACATATTTCTCAAGGCAAGATGTTAGTACAGCCCCGCATTCTCAAGATTTTCGGACATATTTCTCAAGGCAAGATGTTAGTACAGCCCCGCATTCTCAAGATTTTCGGACATATTTCTCAAGGTAAGATCTTAGTACAGCCCCGCATTCTCAAGATTTTCGGACATATTTCTCAAGGCAAGATGTTAGTACAGCCCCGCATTCTCAAGATTTTCGGACATATTTCTCAAGGCAAGATGTTAGTACAGCCCCGCATTCTCAAGATTTTCGGACATATTTCTCAAGGCAAGATGTTAGTACAGCCCCGCATTCTCAAGATTTTCGGACATATTTCTCAAGGCAAGATGTTAGTACAGCCCCGCATTCTCAAGATTTTCGGACATATTTCTCAAGGCAAGATGTTAGTACAGCCCCGCATTCTCAAAATTTTCGAACATCGGATTTCGGATCAATTCGAGATGTTAGTACCTACAGTCTCGCATTCTCAAGATTTTCGGACATGTCTCAATTCGAGATGTTAGTACAGTCTTGCATTCTCAAGTTTTTTGGATATTATGTCTCAATAAGACATGGTAGTGCCTACAGTTTCGCATTATTAAGTTTTTCTGACATGTCTCAAGGCGAGACGTGGGTAAGTACAGTCTCGCACTCACAAGTTTTTCGGACGTCACTAATGGCGAATGTTAGTATAGTCTCGCATTCTCTAGTTTTTCGGACGTCACTAATGGCGAATGTTAGTATAGTCTCGCATTCTCAAGTTTTTCGGACGTCACTAATGGCGAATGTTAGTATAGTCTCGCATTCTCAAGTTTTTCGGATGTCACTAATGGCAAATGTTAAAAAAAAAAACAATAACACCATAACAGATAAAAAACCCAAACCGTTAGTATAGTATATGTTAGTATAGTCACGCATTCTCAAGTTTTTCAGACGTCACTAATGGCGAATGTTAGTATAGTCTCGCATTCTCAAGTTTTTCAGACGTCACTAATGGCGAATGTTAGTATAGTCTCGCATTCTCAAGTTTTTCGGAAGTCACTAATGGCGAATGTTAGTATAGTCTCGCATTCTCAAGTTTTTCAGACGTCACTAATGGCGAATGTTAGTATAGTCTCGCATTCTCAAGTTTTTCGGAAGTCACTAATGGCGAATGTTAGTATAGTCTCGCATTCTCTAGTTTTTCGGAAGTCACTAATGGCGAATGTTAGTATAGTCTCGCATTCTCTAGTTTTTCGGACGTCACTAATGGCGAATGTTAGTATAGTCTCGCATTCTCAAGTTTTTCGGAAGTCACTAATGGCGAATGTAAGTATAGTCTCGCATTCTCAAGTTTTTCGGACGTCACTAATGGCGAATGTTAGTATAGTCTCGCATTCTCTAGTTTTTCGGACGTCACTAATGGCGAATGTTAGTATAGTCTCGCATTCTCAAGTTTTTCGGAAGTCACTAATGGCGAATGTTAGTATAGTCTCGCATTCTCTAGTTTTCGGACGTCACTAATGGCGAATGTTAGTATAGTCTCGCATTCTCAAGTTTTTCGGAAGTCACTAATGGCGAATGTTAGTATAGTCTCGCATTCTCAAGTTTTTCGGACGTCACTAATGGCGAATGTTAGTATAGTCTCGCATTCTCAATCATTTTCGGACATAGGTAGCACCAACCTAGGCGCCATGAGAAAACACACTCACGAAAATGTGCGTGATCAGCCACACTGGGTGCTTGGCGCCCTCGATAGCTCATTAGGCGTCTTTGTAGGGAAATGCGTCTAGGCAGCTTAGCTAGATCTTGTATCGAAAGCTAGCTGCTAGCAAGCAGCAAACCTCCGCCTTAGTCAGCCGCTATGCGGCCGCAGCCTTGTAAAAAAAGTTTTATTTTTTTCGCGAAAAGTCAACATCTGCTATTTCCCCGCCCGTCTGAAATATTTATAAGCGTCTGTCTACGAACGAGTAGGAATATTCCGAAAATATTTTTAGCCGAGGCCGGCCTAGGCCAAGACAATATGGAACCAAGTTAGCGAAAGCGCTACCAAGTACATAAGTACCAACTTTATAAGATAAGATTAGCTAAAATTGACGGGGATGAAACGCTTGGCTTTCATCTCACCTGCTTTCAAGTAATGATAAGGCCGAAGGTGGATACACGCTTTACCTCTTATACACGCTTATCCTCAATATAATTTTGATTGTTATTATGACAACAGACTTAGGTAAGATGGTGGGAACCACTAGATCACAGAGGTGGAGCATAGCTGTAGTTATAGGTTACTTACTTACTCAAGCCCACTAACTCATTTGAAGATTTAAGGAGACAAAAAACCCTATACTTACCTGTATTTTAAGACTACGAGCAACGCTAAGCTTGATTGCTGAGGAGATTTACAAACTAAACGCAACCAAAAGGTGACATTTGAAGATTTATTTAATTAATTAATAAACACAGCTTTGGGGCCTAACCAAAACGTCATATAGCATTCTCGTTTTGATCTTACATTACTTTTGTCTCGTTTTTTCTACACTGATAGTGATAGTGACAAAAGTCATGCAGCCAGTGTCTTGGGCACGCTTCCGTCTGGTACTGGTCTGGAACAGTTGAGTTACCTATAGGCCGTTTGTAACGGTCCTTAGGTAATCTGACTGATTCCTTTGTACTTAGTTAGTTTAATTTATTGAATAAATGTAAAGTCATGTAATATCAAAACAAGAATGCTTTATGAGGACGTGGTACCCCCCAGGTCATTTACATGTATTGATATTTACTATTTGATACCTATCATTATTTTTATCTTACCTATATTTTCCCACGGCTGGGCAAACGTCTACCTATCTAATAAATTGAATAAATTACAACCTTTAACAGAAATAAAGCCATAATAAAAACAATAATGTCAATTACGATGACGTCATCGTCATTGCGGCGCGTGTGCTTCGCTTAGCTTTGCATAGCGACTTGTCTACGAAGAGCTGTTCTCAATCTTGTCTTACGACTTTCATGATATGCGAATAGTTTTCACATCGGTTGCTATTTTTCGAATAGATAAAGATAATTGAAAGAGCTACCAGAAAGGTGTGCACTCCTCTCTATCTCTTGCAATCCTTGTCCATTTACAAATGTTATAATGACACAAAAATATACAAAACGCGACGGGACTCGAACTCGCATCTTTTCCTAAAGCCGGAAACGCTCTAACCAACTGAGCCACGGGGGTCCTGACGCAGAATCCGAATTTTGAATTCCGAACCCTCGTCGCTCAGTTGGTTAGAGCGTTTCCGGAAAAGATGCGGGTTCGAGTCCCTTCGCGGTTTGTGAATTTTTGTGATATTATAACATTTGTAAATGTTTTGACCAAGAGCAATCAAACTTGAAATAAGTACAAAAAAATATCCTAGTCCATGTTTTTCATGCAATATCCTTTAGCTCGACCTCCACGCTAGTATCTGGCTCCCCTTTTACCGTTATCGTATTTCGTGAACCAATTCATCAGGGTTACTCCATTTCTCATTTCCCCTTACTGTGGATTACAGTAAATAAATAATACGTTAGTGAATACTTTTAATTTGGAGTTTCCTGGGAATAAGTACTTAGTAGGTAGGTACTCGAAATTCAGTGTATGTGCCTTAGTAGTTACCACCAAGCAGATCCGAGCCTAGGTAAATGTTTCCAGAACTATCAAGCACCTGTTGATCTTTTTAACTGCTTATAGCGAGACCTGGGGTTTACCGTATAAATTGGCTATACCTATTGAGTGATCTGAACTACTAGGGTAAATAAAAAAAATGACATCCTTTGTAGTTTGAGGATTCACCGAACCGCTATTTATAAACGCCTCTACCTTGGCTGGTGGAATAGAAATAGGAAGATGCTTACCTAGTCTACACTGACCCTGACTCTATGCTGTCTAGTTTGTGGTCTGATCAGTTTTAAACCATGTACTCTGTAACAATAAGGTCTACATTTGGCTATTACCGGTCAGGTACGTGGTGGGCAGGTATGATTCATTCCACTAGTTCAGGCTTCGTAAGATTGGAATTTCCGACCGCATTAAAACTTTTTGCTAAGATTACCTATGTCAGACCTTATTGGAACCACACCTTTGTTATTATAAGTCATTTACACGTTAAAATTTGCAGATTTAATGTGAAATAATCATCTGGCGAGTTATTGACTGATTGACAATAAACGTAGGCCTCTGAAATGAGAGATGGAAGAATGAGAAATTAGGGAAGATTCGTTTTATTTGTGCACTAAGAATGGTTTCAAGAAATTCCAACGGATTGACGTGAACGAAGTTCGCGTTTCACTAGATTTCCATAGCATAATATTCACATTATACGTCATACCTGCATTCACTTCATCGTTTAATATAAAACTAGGTATCCTAACATTTTTTTTTGTTTAATCAATCATGTTCATTAATAAAATCAATGAGTTTTTCTAAAAATAACTTTATTGTTTACTTATTGTATGAGTTTTATGTAAACGACTTGTTAAAGAAAATATATGATTTCTTAAAAAAAATAATTTCAAAGTTATCGAGCCCGCTTTTTCCCTTCCCTTTATCTATATCCCCACACCATACATCGATACACATCGTGTCGTGGTCGCTCCTCCCTATTCCCGCAGATTCCCGCGCGCGCCCACAGACTGCCCGGGCGCCCGGCAGCATCGAACGAACGAATCTCACCGCGACCGTGTGTGAACGCTACCTTACTCTATTCCATATTCAAAACAGTTCCAAATTTGAGTGGAGTGATCGGATTTTTATCTGTGATTTTTGCGGTAAGTTATACTTTGGTTTTCGTGTGTTCCTAAATGTCTATCTGGGTAAAACAAAATTTTAATAAGATACGTTATAAGATACCTTATACGTGATATCATGCTTATTACACTATCAAAACCATTCTACACATAAGAAAGTACAACTTGAAATAAATCGCTGAATATCATCGCGTTTCTGTAGGCACATATTATTTATTATTTTATTACATTATGAGCGCTTTATAGGCTCTTTTTATATTATTTACAATTCTAATTTAAAGTGGTCCTGCCACTATTCCATATCATCATAAGATGATAATTCTTAACAAATAATTCCTAGCTTTTTAATTTACCACTAGGTATCCCATCTACCTAGCTGGTTTTTAAACACTGTTCCCTTCCCTTACTCTTCCTTGCACACGCACGACCACGTTCATAGTTTATCTTCACCATAAAAAAAATATGGACAAGGTAAATACTTATCTTCTAACCTGCTTGCGTTTTTGTTGCTGATACCCAAGCGTTTGACAACCAGCTCTCTTTAAAGTTGTGGCCTAAGATGGAGCACGCATGTCTAAAAGGAAACTATTCACTCTGGACTTGAAGACTCCAAGATTGTACTGGTGCGAAAAACCGACAAGGGCAACGAGTTCCATTCCTTGCCAGAACTAATGACGAAGTTTACTGATACTCTTTGGAAGAGGTTTAATGTCGCAGGCCTTATCGATGATGTTAAAAATATAGAAAATATCCAGGTACCTATTGGAGGTAATTTTTTTAGTTCAGAGCATAGGCTTACAAGATGCTTACAGACTTTTGTGATAAAAGTTTGAAAAAAAAAAATGCGAAAGGCCTATTATAAAATATATTTTTGAAAAGTAACCTTGTCCCTTCCGAATAGGTAGGTATAAGCATTGAACCTAAATCCAACCATCCGCTGACCTTGCATCTTTATGAGAACGTGAATCAATTTTTAAATTATAACTGCTAATAACTGTGAAATCAAAGGATCAACTAGTTACGTTAGCATTTTAGTAGGTAGTTCTTTTTTTATTGTCAACTAGGATTTAGGTAAAGAACTCCTCAGAAAAGGTCCCTTAAAACACGAAACCGTGCTCCGGAAATATCTTGGTGAGAACCGGAGCGAAATCGGTTGAGTCCTACTCTAAGGACCAACATACCTAGATCTACAGACAATACATTCATTTATCATTTATCAACACTTGGAAAACAAATAACTGGATTGTAAAAAGCCCTCAAAGCTTGGCCGGCGGGTTGGTGATTGCCAATATTTTATATCCAAACTTCCATACTAATATAATGAACGCGAAAGTATCTTTTCGACTTAATCTTAATGGCCCTCCGCTCTCCAGTACAAACTAAAGTGTGTGTCTCATTACAAATGGCATATCTAGGTTTGCATAGCTTTACTTTTTATATAAACATTCTGAAAATCAAAATATATGGTAGGTAAAGAGTATTCAAACACTGCAATAAGGTAAAGTCATTTTTCCATTATTTCGATTTTGATAGAGTTCTTAGAAAAAGTAGAGCGCTACAAACCTAGACTATCCTCATCTCATTATACCTACCTGTAAAATTTCAATCGGAATTAACAAGCTATTTCGAAATTAACGACATACTAGGCTTCTTTTTATCCAAGCTGAGTGTTTGAAAGCAAGAGTGGCAAAGCGTTTATACCATAGGTATTTCGATTAATACTATTATATTCTGAAATAACATGAATAATAGGTACCTACTTCAGTATAGTTAAAGTATACAAAATTTCAATATCAATACACAAAATTGATGTCTGTCTGTCACTTACTATCATTACGCATGCCACGTAAGCAGTGAGTAACGACTGACTCAAAGCTCCGATTTAGATGCGCGCGCGCATCACAAAGTTACAAATAAGCATGAGTACTCAGTAGGTAATCTCTTTTGTTAAAGCGTTGAGGCACCCCAACGTAAGATTAAAAATCATTCTATATTCAAAACTAGGAATTCTTTTTCTATATCCTTTGATTAAGGTCTGCCATAGAGTTTGATTGTGATACGAAAAAGTTGTTCTACATTTTGCTATCATGCAAACATAATTATGTTGCAAGCAACATTTTTGTATGGATACACAAACCTACACATAGGTAGGCACAATTACACGATCTTTTCACAAAGGAAGCAGTCGGGTTACATATGGACCGTTAGAAATAAAATATGTACACAATTATGTAATCTTATACTTTGACTTAGACTAAGTATAGGTACGCTTGCCTGGATAGAACCATAAGATGTATCTACCACAAGTACACATAAGATGGTTCATAGTAAATTGTAGCCTCATCACACATCGTGAATCCATCAAAGTGAAATGCGCGTAAAAATCATAGTAGGTACTAATTTTTGCAATTCAAGTGATTGCACTTTGTCACAACATTTAAAAATGTTATAATCAGCGCTTTAGCTGAGAGATATGAAACAAAAAATCTGAATCTGCGTAGCTCAGTTGGTTAGAGCGTTTCCGGCGTTCCAGCTTTAGAAAAAGATGCCGGTTCGAGTCCCGTCGTGGGTTGTGAATTTGTGTGTCATTATAACATTTGTAAAAATCATACTACTTCTATTCACATACTAGCAATTTTAAACTGTGATAGTATTTAGTTTATTTTGAATTCGTATTTTTAGAAAAAAATAATAACATACCAATACTGACTATTGACTAATTAATAAAATCTATAACAATACCTATAAAAATAATATGTGTAAATGACGTGGCCAGAATACTGGCGGCATTATCACGTTGAATTCAAATTTCAAATTCAAATTCAAATTATTTATTGCGATAAATGGGTAGGTACATTATGTAGGTCTTAAACTAATAATAATATTGTGTCACTATTTTCAGCGTTACAAGCATGCAATAACTCAAAAATAAAATTGTAATCTAAAAACAATGTAAATTCATCAATTCATCAAAAAAATATACGTAATTTGCAGCATATATTACAATGTCAGGGTTATAAATATATCGTTATTTATGTCCCTATTACAATTAATTACAATGTCACATAATTTTATACTTCATCAATTTAATATAGAGTCATGTTACATTAATTATAAATTATCATTAAAATAGTCACTAACACTATAATACACGTTGAATGCCAATACTCACCCGCTGAGCAAAATACAGGCCAGTATCTAGTCACGTGTAGACTCCTCCTCGGCTAAATCCCTATAAATTGTATATGCCCATGGTCCATAAGGCCAAAGAGATTCTAACCCAAACGGTTCAAATATGTACCCCTTACCTATTCAGGAGCGCATAGCTTGCGCCGTTTAATGGTCTCCACTTCTCTGATGTTGCTATGCTGCGATGCAGCCTGGGTGGAAGTTTTAGGGATAGATTGGATTGAACTATAACAGCAATACTTTTTGTACAGTATTTTTGTGTATAAGTGTTTAAATTTCCACACATATTGTACATTTACAAGTGTTTTATGACTCACAATACACATCCCACGACAGAACCCATACCCGCATTAATACCTCTGGTATAACGCTCTACCGATTGAGCTACGAGTGTACAGGGCCCCAATTCTACAATACCAATCGTTTCACTATTACAATGGTATCTACGCAGAATTGAGACTATATGTGCCTTTTGGTATTCTAGTAGCCGTTCTGCGATAGTCATAGTGAAGCGATTGGTTACCACGAAAAACTATTCATGACGTATCTGTTGACGTTGATGAGATTCCACGTTTTTCGATACAATAATGACTAAATAAATAGTTTCGGGTCCGACAACGTTCGACTTTCGTAGTAATCGTAGTAAGTGACGCGAGTTGTGAATTTTAAATTATAGTATTTTTTTTATATACATGCCTACCTCTATAGGTAATGGTTATATAAGTATTTCTTACAGACGATCCCAGTAGGCGCCTTCACTTTCGTAATGGGGTGAATGGACCGTGGTCAATTCTTGGCATCTTTGGCTATTAGCTTTTTTTAGCTGAATATGAATGTTGCGCCTGTAGTTTTTTAAATAATTCATGATTAAAATTAAATTTGAATTGGTATCAAAAAACTAGCTTACCTTTAATGTAGATCAACATGTAACCTATCATTTAAAATAAATCGTAAGTCAATATTCATTGTAGGTATCACAATATTTCTTTTGTAAATTTTGAAACGTACCATTTTCAATAAATATTTTTATCGAGAAAATTTTGACCCTGAAGTAATACAAATATAAAAAATAGACTCGTGACTTGTTTAGAAGTACTATAATTTTAGAGGAAACGTCTAATGACAGGGCCTTAACCCTCATACGTCCACTGAACTTAAACATCATCCAATCGACGCCACAAATAGTTATTCCGCTTCCATCTATCGACTCCCGACGACCGCCACAAAGATGTCGGTCCATCGAGGGAGGGTCTTCTCGCCATGAGAACCTTTGCTCCCCAACGGTTATCGTTACTGCGAGCTTTTTGGCCTGCCCACTGCCACTTCAGCTTAACAATACTGAGTGCTTTGTCAGTAACTTTGTTTCTACTAGGGATAACTACATTTCGAATTTCATCACGAAGTAAAATTCATAGTATAGCTCTTCATAGCTCGTTGTGCGACTTTTTACTTATTCACGAGGTCTATATAGCTAGACCACATTGTATTGTATATTTATTTTCCGTAGGGACTTTTGGTCCTCTTGGATTCGTTACATTTCTATGGAGAAGTGGCATAGCAGAGCCTTGTCTATAAACTTAGTTGTTAAGTTCTAGGTGCACATGTGATAATAATAATAAATAAGCACATCCGCTATAACACACATAGATCAAAATCTTTCTTGAGCCTTTGCGGTATCTTTGTCGATAATATATTGTAATGGCGATGCTTCGACGATATTCTAGCGGACTCAAGGAGTCGGTGAATGATGGTGTCGCAAGGTCGCCCTGTAGTCGTGTATATCTTATGAATCACCTTCTACATCCACACATGTAATACCTGCAGAATGCAGCTCATATTTTATACAATGTACCTCCAGATTTAAAGCCAGCAGGTATGAAAAGGCGCAATTTGGGCTAATGTTAGTCTGGCTTCTAGCCATCGTGTACTAAGTATAATTATCAGCAGTGCCAAAATTCTAAAACAATTCCTAGCATACTATGTCTGGAGTATGTACTATGCCTCTGGTGACTATATTTCGATTGAAATTAAAATATGGAAGATATTTTCATTGAGACCGACGACAATATGGCAGGAAATGATACATACCTACTTATTGGCATTGACCAAAGATTAATCATCTTGGCTACTTCTTTACCTGCTTCAAGTGCAAATTGAATAAACCAACACAAAATATTCAATGCCATGATGCCTATAGAATAGTATTTTACTGCAATGATCATTCGTTCATGAATGATTCTTTACTGTACCTACGCAAAAATTATAAAAGACATATTGGCTCAATGCAGCCAGTGTCTTGTGCACACTAAGGTTTCCTACAAGAGATCGCTCTCAAGCGACACGGCCGTTTAACTTATAGCTTTATTTTTGAATTATAAAATGTTGTCTTATTTTTGTGTTCAATAAATAATTTCATTCATTCATTCATTTAAAAAACTTTTGTACAAGCTTACACATTTTTACTAATATAAATCCAAGCTTCGTATCTCAAACTTGCCGTCGGCAAGGACGAATGCCGTAATGCTCCCAGAATACTTCACCTAACCTTCGCCGTCCCCATTTCTCTGGAAACGCTGTTTGTTTATGTTTGGTTAACACCATGATCTCATTTTTTCAGGCGAAAAGCAGAATACCTACAAGGAGCCTTACATATCTTTGATGCAAGTTTTATTGAAGTGATTACTCAAAGATGGCTCAGAACGGGTAAGATTGTCTTTCCTTTTTATTGATCGACTGGGAAGCGATCGGCCTTCATCTCACGTGTCAAGTTATGGCTGAAGGTGGAATCGCATTTCACCCGGAATTCTCAGTCTGAGGAGCTGGCAACCTCCAAATGCCGAAACACAACAATTAGTATTGTTGTCATGGACTTAAGACAAGCCCTATCACCAACCAAACATGTGTGTGTGAAATTAATGTCCTGTAATATTTATTTAAAAACCCGAACATAAATTTGCCGACCATAACATAAATTTGTACCACCCTGATCATCGAATCCGATACCTCTGGGTCTGATATCGGTGGGCGAACCACTAGACTACAGATGCTTAAGGTTTTTTTTTTTTTTATCAACTTCTGTGAGCCTACCATTAGATCATAGTAGTTTACTATCCTGATAGAACAGTTTACTTCACTGAATTGGTACCTACCTACTACTAAATTTTGTAACTATTCTTTACGCTAGAGGCGCTGTTCATACATTTTCTTCTACACCTTCTTCTTTTTCTTCAGCAGCCTATTATTAAGCTCTTAAGCACTGTTGGACAGAGGCTACTCAATTATATGCCTATTATTATTAGATATAGAGTTTAAAAAATATGTGTAAGTACTATTTACACAATTTTATCTCCTTGACAAGAAGTAAAAAATGTGATTGAAGTATGTAGCATATGACAAGAGAACTGATCATTTACTTACAAATATAAATACGATTAAAAACCAATGTATTTACCTAATCAGGACAACTATAGCTCTTAAAATATCGCTATGTACTTTTTTTAAATTATTTTTCGAAGGGTTAGTTTAAAACTGAACACGTAACCCTGTAGGCACACAAAAAATCTAATTACGATTCCAAATTGCTAGCCTTGTACTTACTTATAATGACTATCTACTAATGAACGTCGATTTTTAAACAAAGTAACATCAGGTCTTTCAGTTCATATTCGTAGTTATACTTCAGCATTGAGAAAGTGACGACCTTTTGTGTGTTCAGTGATTTTGTGGAACCGCTTGGCCTGATGTTATTCGAAAAAATCCACATTTCTTTTTGTTTCATCGATCACTTACTTGCCATAACAATGAACACCAAAAAGCAAATGAGTGTGTTTATATTCGACATACCTAAGGTAGCTGTTTTATGTAACTAACTTTGTGTCTGTAATTTAATTTTACAGTAAATACCTCCAATTATTTTTTTAATATTCAGTCAGCAAGAAAAACGTTTACATGTCAGAATATAACTTGAACTTATGGCTGAGTACGTCAATAGGTTGTTAGTTTTTTTTGCACCCAGAAACACCTTACTGTTTTAATTCACTTTGCCTGCTGACAAATACATTTTGGCGCTGACCAAAACCTCTCTATTAAGCTGACCGTTTAAATAGATGACCCTTTCAAATGATATGTGTCCATGTCCACGCACACATAATTTAGAAGTTCTGTCACTAATTAGTGATCTGATCTCCGAGTAATGTATCTCTGATTATAATTGTATTTTTGTAATATATATAAAAATAGTGTTGTGTAAAAGATCGTTGATACATTTTGTTTGCTAGAAAGTTCCAGAACATTTTCACAGCCACTTATCAAACGGAATAGGTCAACAATGCGTGGACATGCGCAGGAGTGCGCAATAGATTGTCAGCGGTGTAAAAATAACGCGTGAATTGGCAACCTTCCAGATACGGGACCGCGCCAGTTGGAAACATCGGCAGGATTCCCAACTTCGGCAGAACTCAGGTCAACGTGAGTACCTACTTTATAGCCTAGACTAGAAACTTCTGCAGGCAGGCCTGCGAAAGTATGGCAGGGGTCATATCAACAGGCTGTGAACTAGTATCAATACCAAGGAATTGGATCGTTCACAATACATAATATGAAAGTGTGAAACATGTTACAAAGAAAGGAATATGTTTTATTTGACACATAGATAGGTGGCACATAAAACATTAAAATGCTACATCAGTGAGATTGAACACAAACAACGGGAAAGACAAAGTTCAATAAAAACATAGACACCAGAAACATAAAACAGTAAACTAGGTACTTACTATTTCATTATTTTTCTTAGTTCTGACACTGATGAACGGGCTCAATAGAGATCTAGTTCAGAGTACAGTTCCTACTAAAATAAGACCTTTATACATTTATAGATTTTATGTCAAAAATATATTATTTACATATTTTACTACATATATAAAATGTGGTCTTCATCGTCAGAGCAAGTGCAATTGTGCATAT
Organism: Venusia cambrica; assembly: GCA_951394065.1. Taxonomy (NCBI): domain Eukaryota; kingdom Metazoa; phylum Arthropoda; class Insecta; order Lepidoptera; family Geometridae; genus Venusia; species Venusia cambrica. Next base: position 7,177,986 of record OX596057.1, read on the forward strand.
ATCAAATGAGCACAAAATAGTTCCGGAAATCGAGAATTCATTAATGTGTAATACCAGATTTGAACCGACGACGTCCGGATCGAAAATATATTTACTTAGCCTTAGCATACTTATCTGAAAACGGAACGATAGATAATACATACATTTCCAAATCCAAACAGCGAAATATCTTCGCTGTATTTCAATCGCTTTCTAAATTTAAATCTTGATTCTTATAATTTCAACACTAATGTGTTTTTTTCTCGATTCCAGCCAATGGGGAACCATGAGCCTCCAGCATGCGTTCAAAATGCGATGATGACGAAGGACAAGAAGCCATTCACTTACACTCCAGGGGGCTTAGATCTCTCGCAGATTAAAACGCCTAGTATGGCGAGGAGATTGGCTCGGCAGAGATCACTGGAAGAGCAGGAGCAAGCGTACCAACAGCCCACGAACAACGGTGGCTACCGTCCCCAGGGAGGCCCCAACAACTATGGATCAGGAGGCCCCGCGCCCCCTCCTCCACCTCCAATGAATATCCCTGCACCTCCACCGCCACCACCTATAGTCATACAAGTCCCAGATTCGAAATCCCCGAAACCGGTTGCACTAGGTGAGCGACCCGAAATCGTAATTCCAGAAAACCCTATAGGAATGTTGAGGAAAACCAATAGTCCTTACCATTGGGAGTCTGAAAAAGATCAACATCAAAGAATGGGACCTGTACCAAAGTTCGTAGAGAAAGTTCCTAGTCCGTTGACAGTGAAGATGCCTCCTTCGTCGTTCTCGCAACAACAGCCTCAAACTTACACGCCTCAAGGTCAATATAACCAAAGGCTACCCGAAAGTCCGATCCATAGGCCCGAAGCTCAGTACAGTCACCCTGCATCACCTCTTGCAAACGGATCACCTCCTACGAGAGAAATGTTAGTGCGACAGGACTCTCAGTTCAATAAGAGTCCTCAGCCATTTTCAGGCCAGTCGCCTGCCAACAATTCACCATTTTCACCATCTCCCAATAATAACTGGAGGCAGCCAGAAAAGAGGGACTCCCCTATTATAACCAGCCCACAGTCGCCACCTCAGAATAATCGTGGTCAGTTTTCACCAAACCTACAATATTCACCGAACGTTAAGCAGATCTCGTCGAATACCCAACAATATTCACCGAACACACAACAATTTTCTCCGAGCTCTCAACAACATTCGCCTATAACTCAACAATATTCACCTAACTACCAAAACCAGGTTCCAGCAACAAACTCCGGACCGGCTTTCCACACTTTACCAAGAGTACAAAGAACACCCGAAGTACCACAGAACACCAACACAATATACAACAATACTAACCAGATCCAAACAAGTCCAGCGGATGTTGCACCCTGGAGAACTCAAACACTGAACAGATATCCAAAAGAACCTGATAACCAGACCAAAAACGCACCATACACCCCTCAATGGAAATCGAACGAACCTGATAATAACGAAAATGTCTACATTCCGCCTTGGCAAGTCCAACAGGAGAACAAAAACCAATCCCTACAAGGGAGGGTGTCTGATACCAATAACAATAAAGTTCAAGAGGCCCAGTCTCCTTGGCGGCCGCAAAACAACAGTGCTCCATCTCCTCCTCAATACCAACCACAACCGGAACAGAGATACCAATCGACTATGTCCATCCCAGTCACCCCCCGGAAACAGCCCCAATCCGATCACAGCGCTCCTCAAAAAGAAGCCGTTTACGTCAACCAAGAGCCAGTCTACTTCTGCCCAGAAAGCCCGAAATCCATACCACCATGGGTGAAAACACAAAAAGAAAAAACGAAAACCCCCCCACCCGAATGGGTGCAAAGGCCATTGGAGAGCAGAAAGAGTTTACCCCGAGATCTAGTCACACCCACTAGGGAATCAGAGCCTGAATGGGTGAAGAAAAGCAATGAGATACAACGGGGTGCACGCGAGGTGGTCAGCCCTCCTAAATACCAGCAACCTCAGCCATCTTGGTCAACCAGACCATCTGAGAATCGCAAGAGCTTGCCGAGGGACGGTGCCTCCCCTCCTTCCAGAGTGGTTCCTATCCAGATGGAAGTATCTAGCACAGAGAAACATGACAGGCAAGGAGGTCAACCACAGCCTCAGCTTCGCATCACGATTGGTATGAACCCGCGAATGAACCCAGCACAAGACGCTCGGGCACCGTTTTCGCCCCCCACTCAAAGGATCATGCGGGTTCTGTCTCCTCAACTAGTGAGGACGGATGAGCCTCAGCATGAACTGCCGACTTTAAATAGGAATCTTCAGTCGGATAGCCAGCCAAAGACCAGAATCATTCCGATTCAGATTGAAGGTGGCAATGGCGGGGCAAATAAAAGGTAATATTGGATTTTTGTATTAACGACCTTCGTAAATAAGAGCCGAGCACCCCCCAACGCCCTTAAACAGTTTTTATGTTCAAACTGTTTTAGGGCAATTTTATTACAACCACTGCATTGCCTACACATGCACAAGGGCTTAGAGCTACGAGTTACTAAAATTGTTTGTATGAAGGTACTTTCAATGAGGTTTTTCTATATTCATTAACTTGACTAGACTTTAAGCTAGATTCCCATTTTTCTTTACTTACTATAATTAGCTGTTATGTAATGTTTTTCATAGATATTTAACAAAGTTGACCACTCACTGACCCATTCAAAAAATCTGTTGCGGACGCATCTTAAGAGGCGTTTTTGAAAATGGATCTGGCTCGCAACCGAGAATTTGAAAGATGTCCTCTCACATTATTATAAAATAACTTTTGATTCTACGACGGGGAAGCGCTTGGCCTTCCTCGTGTCAAGTTATGATAAGGCCGAAGGTGGAACGCACTTCACCCGGAACCCTCAACAGACTGAGAAACTGGCTATTTTACCTTTACATGTTTTGGCATCGTATTTAGGTAAGATGGTGGTAGCTTGGTGGCGACCAAACGCAGCGCAAATTTGTATTCCCTTGTCGAACGAACCCGAAATACCTGTCCAATTACTTAACAGTATCCATGTTTTGTAAAGCTGTCCTGTTTATGTTTAAAAACGTATGAAACGTTTACCCTGTGCCCTCGTTTCAGCTTTGGTGGTCGGTACTAGCAGCGGTTCGGTCCAAAGTAAACAACGTTTTTATTGCACAGCTTCTGACTCACGCGCTGATTTAGCTTCGCTCTAATTCTGTTTATTTCACTAATCGAATCATTTCGTACATATTCTTTGGTAATTGGATAGTCACGATATTACACGTACCTACCATTTTTTCTGTGGTGTGCCAAGCGTTTGACCACCAGTTAACTGGAAAGACAATAAATGTGTGTCATACTCATGTCACATGACGTAATTGTAAACTTAAAATGTTGCCATATGTATTCTCAAGTTTCCTGCCTTTTTAGGATAATCTTTTGATCCTCACTCAGCACAACTTTTCTGACCATGAGCCATACATTTTATTGTGATTTCATGTGACGTAGGCAATTTTAGAGCGAGCTCACGGACTACAAGTAATGGTGTGGCAAGATGGATCACGCTTGTCCAAAACACCCTGGATTTTACGACTCCAAGCTACATTCATATCACAAAATTTACTTTAAATGTTTGGTTGTTGCTTTTTTTCTTTACAGTCGATTTGTTGATGAGTATTTTTTTGGCTTTTTTCAAAGTAATTCAATTTTAATTTGTGATTTAAATATACCAGTGTTATTTCTGTGTTCGCTTTATATGTTGTTGTAACAATATCACAATTTTAATTTATCATCCGTCTCATTTTCACAAATTTAGAAATATTTTTTTATAATACATTTATTTGACTTATTATATTGCTGTGTCATCTTGTTTTCTTGTGTATTTGATTCGTGGAAAAGTTTAATTGATTAAATATTATATTTTATACCAATTAGGTGTCTCGGCCATCTTAGTCTTTAGACGCTCGAATGTTACGGGCACCAATCGCGCGTTGTCGAGCCTGGTAACATTTTAAAGCGCCCTTTATACGGGAAATCCCCCTGAAACATGTAATTTCGGTCTTGCCAATGTATAATCAAACATAATTATTATCAACTATCTATATAACCATATAGGTAGATAGTTGATAATAATTATGTTTGATTTAAAAAAAAAAAAAATTTTTTTTTAATAAATAAATTAAATAAGATTTAAAAAAAGTGGAATGTTATCTAATTGGTGGTTACCAATTAGATAACATTCCACTTTTTTTTTATTGTGCGACGGGGAAGTGCTTGGCCTTCATCTCATTTGGTTACAAGTTGAGATAAGGCCGAAGGTGGAGGCGCACTTCACCCGGAATCCTCAACAAACTGAGGAACTGGCTATCTTACCTCTAATTGCCGGAACACAACAATTTTTAAAATTGTTTTAAGGCCACTTTAATCATTCATCACAAATATCATATTTTTTGGTTTTATGCTTCAAATCATAATTAAGCAATTTATACTAATTGGGTTTTCGTCAAAATACCAGCAAGATACCTCTTACTAAATAGGTATAGGTATGTGTTCAAAGTTGTAAAAATTTTAGGTATCTTTTAATTACTTCTATCGCTTAAAAGTCTTTTTTTGTATGTTTAAAATGTATGTTTTTACAACAGCAACAAGGGTGTTGTTGCTGTTGTAAAAACATACATTGTAACGATGAAAACATACATATATATATTTACATCGTATGAATTATATATACATTCTTAGAAAACATCATTCGTAGTCTACAGATTTATATAAGGTGGATGTAATATTGATTAATCGAAAATCAATTATACAACACACCGGTAATCGTATTCCTATTCTAAACTAAAAACCATAAATAAAGAAATTTAACATGAATAATTTAAACCTATTTCAAATGCCAAAGAAGCGGCTTGATAAACTTTATATATTTGATATAACTTAACATACATTTTGGCAATTGCAGTATATACTACCACAAGTTTACGCAAGAAGGTCCTCCCCGACAGTCGAAGGCTTTCAAAGTGTTGCAGATCATTACAGGCACCCAGGACGATATTCAAGACATCGAGAATCGGCATGGCTTCACTGATCTATAGCGCTTTGGAACTTGGATTCAACATGAAGGCCAATAGAGCCCAATAGGATATATAATGTTATAATGGTTAATATATAAATATAATGGTTATTCAACTGAAATTTACTGCAAAATCTTTAAGTAGCAGTTAGCGCAAAAAAATAATAGCAGAAATAAAAACGTTAGTCTGCTCCAAGTGGGTTTAAGATAAGAACTTGTTGTCTGTTTTTCACCCTGTAAAATAATGTAAGCAAGTATAAACATATATTAAAAGGTGTAATGTAAAGATGTAAGCTATAATGATGTATTTCTTTTATCTGAATAATTGTGTATAAATTAAATTTTATACCGTATGGTTAAACGTAATAACAAGTAGAATATGTATCAATAATAATTTTGAATTTAGTTAGGTAAAATTTTAATTAACAGTGTAAATAAAAGAAAAATTGTTATAAATAATTATTTATCATAAATGTTTATATTTCTAATGCTCATTAAAACAGCTAGATTACCAAAGAAATTAGTAGTGTTAGATGTTAGTTGTTATGAGTTTAAAATGAAATAACAAAAAGCTTTTTGTGATTAAAAGTATCGAGCTTTTTTATGTATGTATAATTGTTTAAATCATGAACCTTACATAACAATAATGCTTTTTTTTATTACTAACAAAGAATTGTATAGATTTTATATATGTTTAGTGGTGTATTGAATTTAAGATACTATTTTGTTTATATATTTGAACATTTAATTTATTATCTGTCCATCATGTTTCCTTTTTTACTTATAAAAAACTTTGGTTGAAAATCAATTACTTGACATAGTCGGAACTAACCATTATTAGTTAAACTGTCCTTTATCCTTTGTTCCGTGGTTTTAAATTTTTTTTTCGATTAACAAAATTAATTTTAAATTGCTGACTTGACGTAACAGTATTTTTTGTCTGATAGTATCCAGTAGGTACCGACGTATTTGTTCTTGGCATGTTTTTATAATTGCAATGAATTATTTCCGTATCTACATTAGTATCACATCTCAAGAAGCAAGGTATGACTATTGATTAGTGTATAGACTACTTTTGTTTTTTTAATAATAATAGTGAGGAGTTTACAAAAAATACAATTACGTCACAAACAGCATTAAATGCAGACAAGGGGTGTGGCAATCTAGTCAGTGTGATCTTTTCTTAGTATTTTTATACTAAATAGTTTTTAATTGATTTATTTGTGATTTATTTATTTTTAATTTATTTAACGTTTATTCTATTGCGCTAATGTAATTATAAATAAAATATACATATAGTTAAGATAAATAATGTATACCTACATATTTTTTTAATAAAATCCCGGAAAGCCGCAATTTTTGTCTCATTTATCTGAAACTGAATTGACACCTGTCAAAATTATAATACATTTTGACTCAAAAACCAGGTATTTATCGGGTATTTTCCAATAGTTTATTTTACTGATAACATTGTTAATTTCTGAAGGTTTATACGAAATTTAAACTATATTATAATTTGAATGTTATAAGACATAATGCCAACAAGCAATATAATAATAAGCAATGACGATAATAACAAGCCTCATGGCTCAGTTGGTAGTAACTTTGCCTTCTGCGCTGTAGGCTGTGGGTTCGATTCCCACCCAGGACAAACATTTGTCCTGGGTGTTTGTTCTTGGAGTTTTAAAGTCCAGAGTAAATAGGTTCCTTTTAGGCAAGTGTGCTCCATCTTAGGCCACATCTTTACTTGTTTTACATGTAAGCTGGTGGTCAAACGCTTGACTATTATCAATAAAAAAAATGTGTGATGAATATATAGATGTTTGTTCTGTGTTTGGGTGTTGTATCATAAAGTACGTATGTATGTACAAAAGTATTTATGTATTCTATCCGCAATCAAGCCCCAAACTAAGCATAGCTTGTAATATAGCTATGCTTAGTTTGGGGATTGATTGCGCTGTTTAAAAATTTATGTCCTGTAATATTTATTTATTTATTTATTTAAATGAAGGGAAGCGGAAGCTAATGGACGTATGCATCCTTCCCGTTCTGCCCGTCTGGTGCGCAAACCTGGTCTCTGACTCATGTTCTCAAGTCCAAGCTCCAAGTGTGCCAACGCGCGATGGAGCACAGCATTCTGAATAAGACAGAAACCAAAACACCAAGCTGCGCTCAAAAACTCAAATCGCAGCTTCAAACCCCGATTAAAAAAGACTTGTTAATATATGTGTATTTTTCTTATGTTATAAAACACTACCTCGTTATAGTCTACCCGGGCAACTGAAACGTAATGCCTCAAGTTGACGGACGCAATGCAGTGCTGCAGTGCTGCAGGCTATGTTCGTGTAGTTTGTTCTTTGTGGATGTGACCTACGCATTTCTCCTCGTGTGCTGGTCGCGATTCCGAACAGGCAGTAGATTTGACGTTTCAAAACAATCCTAAAAATATTAATGAATATTTTTTACTTTGACTTTGACTTACGCAGTAAGGCATTGTTATAAATAAATAAAATAAATAAACAAATTTTACAGGACATTAATTTGACTCAGCGCCATCTAGGCCCAAACTAAGCATAGCTTGTAATATGGGACTAGATTACGGATATAATACTTCAATAATTTTTGTAAATAGATACGTACTATATGATACAACACCCAAACATAGAACAAACATCTATATTCATCACACAAATGTTTGTCCTGGGTGGGAATCGAACCCACAGCCTTCAGCGCAGCAGGCAGAGCAACTACTAACTGAGCTATGAGGCTTGTTATATAGGCAAGAGATGCACTTAGCATCAGGTGGGCAACTTGCTTGTTCCGTCTCATATTTGTATAAAAAAAAAGTGGAAAAAATGACAAAGGTTACTGCTAAATGGTCTTATCTCTGGACCTGTTAAGTTCCGCCTGGCTTGCGACCACCTGAAGACGCCAAGAAATTTGATGTGTTTTTTTTATGTTAAGATGGGGAAGCATTTGGCCCTCATCTCACTTGGTTTCTAGTATGTATATGATATAGTTGAAAGTGGAAGCATACTTCACTCGGAATCCTCAACAGATTGAGGAATTGGCAATCTTACCTACCTATAAATACTACCTACAATGGCGACATACTGAGGTAAGATAGTGGTAGCTAGCCAGGCGGGTTAAAACAAAGTTCTATCACTAACCAAACCGAACACAATATTATACTCCCTTGGGGATCGAACCCGGAAGCTCTGGATCTAACACCGGTGGGCAAACCACTAGACAAACAGAGGCGGTTAAACGTTTTCTGACTGAGCCACAAGGGTCCTGACGCAGATTCCGAACTTTTGTGTCATATTGATACTCAGCTTGAGCGCTGATGACAACTGACCCTCGTGGCTCAGTTGGTTAGAGCGTTTCCGGCTTTAGGAAAATATGCGGGTTCAAGGTTCGAGTCCCGTCGCGGGTTGTGATTTTTTTGTGTTATTATAACATTTGTAAATGTTGTGACCTAGTGCGATCCCTTGAAATATAAAAATGTTATCAAAGAAAACTGGTAAACCTGTCCCATAAATTTGGTACCATATGGCATCAGGCTCTACAAAAATAATACTGATACCTATTCGTTTGCCAGTAACATAAAAAGCCAAACATAATTTTCTCACTATATAAAACAGAAATAACGATAACCTTCTGCGCGACACAAATCGAAAATACCGACTGTCAAAATTAAATGTTTTTTGGTGAACCACTAAAAATAATTTATCTCTGCCTACACAGATTTGACAGCAAATAAACATAATTTTAGGTACTAAGATTTTGAAGTACCGAGTAATGAATTTGTTTCAAAGACTTCTGTCAAATACCTGTATTGCTTACTGCTGTGTTGTATACAGTATTATAAAAAAACGGCCAAGTGCGGACACGCCATATTTCAAATCAAAAAATATTTCTTGTATCCTTTTATTATCTAACTATCATTTAACTATCATTCTTTGTTGTAATAGCGGCAAGAAATACACACTCTGTGAAAAAATCAACTGGTCAAGATGAGACAGACGTTCCAGTTGGAATTGGCACCCTTTGGGTACAGAACCCTAAACACTAGGAACACCCCCTTCCACTCGCGGATGTCATAAACAGCAAACACTAAAGGCGGACAGATTAAGGTTGTTCCTTTGTATTTTATATAGGCACTAACTGAGTGAAATTTGCTGGTAATCATTCAGTCAATAGGAGGTTCTCTTTACTATCTGTATTTGTTTTAGATTTTAAATATATTGTGGTTACTAGGTACTTGAAGCCTGCAAGTAGTGGTGACTGTGAATTATGAATCCACGATGTTGTCTATCGAAAATGCCTCTATTCCACTAAACTCAACTCAAAGTTGAACATCACTGAAATTTGATAAAGAATATTCTATGTCAACACATAGCATACTTTTCATCCCGATATTCCCAAGAGAATGGATTATCCGCATTTGAAACGATTACATGTCATAATATGTAAAATCTAAATATACATCCATGAAACCTGAAGATTAAATACATACTGTTTTAAATATATAATCCTTCCGTTAACTCGTTGGGTCTCGCGTCACGTCTCGCTCTCTATGAAAAACACACCGTGAGTGTTTTACACCCATCGAGCTAAACTATATTTTCAATGACAGAATAAGAACTAAGATCGGATACCTAGTCTAGGAGTAGGTACTTAAAGAGATATGGCCGTTTGAAGTTTGACAGTTGTTATTAAAAATAATGTCACCAATTGATACAATTTAATCATAAAAACTTCGAAGACTTTCTCCCGTACATCTTACAAATATTGAAAATTTCAATGTTTGAATGACTGAATGAATGAACATATTCTTGAATACATGAATTACATCAAGCATTACAAAAGGTGACGCGTACAAGTACAATAGGCTGCCTTAAAGCTAAAAGCGAAATCTTTCTTGTAGGAAAAAATCTGATGTTTGTAACTCCTTCACAACAAACCACTGAACGGATTTCGCTGAATGTCGCACATTGTTTTCTGACTACTTTTTATACGGATTTGAGCCGCGACCAAAAGCTGTTATAGTAACAGTAAGCAACAATATCGTTCTTTTTATTGTAAGACGGGGTTTGGCCATCGTCTCTCTACTATCTTTTCAACATCTCGGTAGTTAAAACAAATTCATAATTATTATAGAGGAACAATATCCTTTGGCTTTGAAGTCGATAGATGCAACGCTATATCAACACCTACGTTATTAATTATGTTCTATTCAGTAGCTTGTTACAACCTCGCCCCAAAGATTACGCCAAAGAAAATTCAATTAAGTTTCACAAAGCAGTGTTATTGTGTCAAGGCACCAGTAATTATAGACCATTATGTGTTTATGACAGACTGTTATTCCGTTACGTTGGAACTAAAATTAATATTGGTTTGGCTGATCTCAAGGGGAAGGGATACACGCTTACAACTTCGAATCAAAGCGGCGACAAGTTATTGTTACTGAATACAATGAAATGGCAAGATTATTAATGTTTGTGCTTATGATATCCAATAAAAAACAACTTTTATGTGGACAAGAACAGTTGAGTTACCTATAGACCGTTTGTAAAGATCTACCATTGAAAGTTAGTTTAATTGTAATTTTTTTTTGTGTTTAAATAAATAACTTATTTCATCATTAGGTAAGTATTTCGTAAGCCGGTATTTTATAATTATGAGCAACAGTGCTGCTTTATGAAGTCGTATGGGCAGGTTAAGCTTGCTTATGTATACATGTTTACCTATGACATGTTTAAAACATATTTATGTGTATAAAATAAAGAATGACAAGAATTACAAGGGTGCCCAAAAAAAAGGCGCTTTCAATACGAATATCAAAGCTACATTTATTGAATCTCAAGATTGCCGAAACATCAACTCAACAAGAAACTCGGAAATAATATATGGTACCTCCATGTCCACCATTGATGTCGTAAAAGTGACTAAGGGATTCAACCAGCGCTGAAGGGGCTTTTCCTTATCACCACGCTGACCAATGGCAGGGATTGGTAGCTGTAGTGAAAATATTTGTCGATTCTTATGCGGATACTGCTACCCATGTCTTAGTGAGATCTCTGGTCGCCTTTTACGATATGGGTTGTTAGGGGCGTATCTACAAAATCATTCTCACAATGTACAAAACAAAGATCGAATAATATCTTAGTACACAAACACTTGATCAGACAAGGTCGCGTTTGTTTTTAGAATAACGTTTAGAATAATGACCAGCCTCGTTTGATATTGCTAAGACGCAGCTGTTCACGTAACGTAGACTTGATAATCTTATCCATTAGGTTTGTCTGTCTGTCTGTCGAATTGTTAACGAGTTGACAGGTCTGAGCAGGCTAAGGTAAGAATTACCCAACAACACCTGTTAATATTCAGTATCCTTTTATTTGAGAACACGTCTAAGCTGGCCAGTTTGTAAAGAAATTTATTGATAGTTTGTTTTTTAGTTTGACCTCGAAACTTGCTCATACAAGGATGAGGTCTACATGGAGTGAACATGCTCAGGACTTGGAGACAAGAGACGTTGCACGGAAATACACGGTACTGGTAACTGATTCGTATTTGCAGTGCGAATATTATATGACTTTAGAAAGCGCTTAGTCCTAATGGAAGTGGAATATCAACCAGTTGGGGATGACAATCGGCTGTACGTATTCAAGAAATAAGGTCTGGAACAAGCCTTCTCACAAGACTCCATTACACTTTCTAACCAATAAAAATAGTAGATTATTAACCAAGGGGATAAAGCAGTGTCTACTGTCGCGGGTGACGATTTAAATCGCGAGCGTAACGAAGGTCACGAGGTTTACTCCCGAGCTTAGCGAGGGTGTTAAAAACTTAAATCACGAGCGAAGCGAGGGATTTAAGACGAGTCCTGAGTGTAGCGAGGGATTTAGGTTCACCCAAGACTAAGACAGCTTAATCACCGAGGAAAATACTCTACTTTTCGTACCATTTGCGAAAAAATTAACACAATAATAATATGAGATGAGCATTTATTAAAAATAATGACAATTAAAAGTAAAAGTTAACATTCGAAACATTGGTCCAATTATTGATAGAGAGAGTTACATTTTTGTTTGGTACATTTATTGTTGATGAGTTGATTTGAGTATTTCTCTGTTCTTGCGTTTGAGGAACTTGCGTTTCATTGTAGATAGTATACGTCGGAGATAGTGGTGGTGGTGCATCGTGAGTTACGGACGAAGATAAGATGCCGGAAGTTGATGGTTGTGGCTCTGATGGATTAAGTTTTATATTTTTGTTAATTTTACTGCTTAATATGGTTTTATTCGCCATTGAGCTTTCGATATAACCCTCAGCTACTCTATCAGAGCTCCAACCACCGTGTCTTTTTATTGACGTAATATCCGCCCCTGGATCCGCCAAGAAAGTCGCCGAAGTTCTTCTAAAGCAGTGACCGGTATAGAGTTTAACATCTTTAAGTTTTCAATATTTAGCAATTTCCTTTGGCATATTGCTAATTTTATTTTTGCCGATGGCTTGTCGAGAACATTTCCCATTCCGATAGTTTATAAAAAAATCTATTGTTTTCCATGTTGGTGGGACGTAATGCTTGGTATTTATGAATGATTTTAGTATATTGTCATTGTACAATGAATTACCGATTTTTCTTTGTCTTAGTTTCCTTTACATTAATCAGCAGTAACTCATTGGAATGATTTTCAACGTCCTCCACCTTTAAGTTTACAAGTTCACATCCGCGGCAAGCACCATTGACTCCAAAAATTAAGGCCACCTATAACAAAGAAAAAAAACAGGTAAATATATAGAATAATTACCATTACTAAGATACGAAATATTCATAGTTAAATCATGTATACTTACTTTTGTGGCCAGAAAAATTTCGTCAGGAGCTTCATTAAGAAATTTTTCCACATTTTGAGTCGTAAAAATTTTAGACTTCTTTGCGCAATGCCCTTATGATTTTCTTTTTTAAAAAGCCAGTAATTTCGTGAATCTATTGGAATCCGACAATTCACTGTCACTGTCGCTTAGATTTAACATCGTAACGTATTTTTAGAACATTAACTTATTTATAAAAATAAATTAAAATAAACTTAACGTTTATGTATTTGAAGAAAACAAAAACGCGGCAAACTCCTAGACTAATATTTTTTTGTCGGAAAAGCTAAGGCATTAAGCTTATACGGCCTCGTCGTAATTTTATTTAATAATAATAACTGCATAATAAATGCGTATTCCTTTTTCAAAAAGATGTACAATGCTTTATATACAAACTCAATGGTGTAAACACAGATGTAGTTCAGTATAAATTTCGGTAAGTATTCCAAATTTAAATCACATTCTCCCCCTTGGTGATGAATGAAATTCAGTACAATTTTCTTTCCCTGTTTTTAACAGATTAAAAATGACTATTGTTATGTTCGCTTTTTTTGGCATAGAATGTCACTTTTTTAGCAAGTGGTACGAAAAGGAAATTTTACTTTTGAATATCAAACATATTGACGAACACAGCGCAATATAGTTATTGAAGCGAATTCAGACATACGATGCCTTTAAGGCTCCAATTTACCAAAAATAAGTTCATGTCTGTTATCTGTCTGTTATGTACATACGTCAATTTAAAACTATTTTCACTTCTAACTGAGTCAAATTATTATTTCAAAGCTGAACACTTTGTAGAAAAAATAAAATAAACTAAAAACGAGAAAAAGGCTTGTTGTTAGGAGTCAAGCGCACTTGATCTTGACTCTTAATTCCCGCGTTTAAATTCAAATAAATAAAAATAAACCCCCTAATTAAAGGCTTTCTTTAATACAAGCCTCATAGCTCAGTTGGTAGTAACTCTGCCTTCTGCGCGGTAGGCTGTGGTTCGATTCCTACCCAGGACAAACATTTGTATGGTGAATATAAATGTTTGTTCTGTGTTTGTTTCATATAGTATGTATGTATTTACAAAAATAATTGAGTATTCTATCCGTAATCTAGTTCCGATATTACAAGCTATGCTTAGTTTGGGGCTTGATGGCGATGTGTAAAATTATTGTCCTGTAAAATTTATTTATTTACTATTTATTATTCTGCGTTTGGATGTTGTATCAAATAGTAAGTGTATGTATTTACAAAAAAAATAAATAGTTGGTGTTCAAGTAGGTACCTATCCTACTCTTAATATAGTTTCCATATTACAAGCTATGCTCAGTTTGGGGCTTCATGGCGCTGTGGGAAATTTATGACATGTAATGAATAATTAGGAAGGTACTGTAAATAGCTTTCTTCTCATTCTGTGAAAAAAAAAAGATTTACGGATGTCTAGTTTGGTCAAACATTAGAAATAGTAGGCGCCTCCTATTTACATTTGTATTTTGAAGAACTCCAGATGATATTGTAAACAATAGCTGAAATAACCCCATAACATTTATTCGTTTGTTGGTTTCCCTTTTAGGTTTTCCCTTGGCTTATCCCTTTGAACTGGTACTTTGAAATAAATAACACAATAGTACTGTTTCTATCCCCAGTGTTAGATCGGAATGCTTTTGTATGGAACTAGGTATTTTCCATACAGAAAAATGAACCTTTGATGTATTGTGTGCACTATTTTTATCGAAAAATGACTGAAAGGGGTTTAGAGGGGTTCAGAATTTTATTGGAATCCTATCAGTGGCAATGGATTAATAATCCAATTTTGCAAATGGTTTTTCAAATAGAACACTAACAGGGATGTTTTGAGGGCTGGTTTGCGAGCATTATTTACCTCGTATTTTGTAGGTCTTGCTTTTGTTCTTCGATTTGTTAGTATGCATGAAAACAGAATGTTGAGTACTAGATGGTATATGCATTTACTGCTTGTATGAGTAAAGATAAATAAGGGGTAACTAATTGAGTCCGTCATACAATCCGTTCAAAGTTCCGGTTTAAATGGTATATGGTTGACGATAAAACTACAGGCACACCTTTATGCCTCAACGGGCGCAATGCAGCGCCGCGTAGGTCAGTTTTTTTGGATGAGACCTACGCAGGAGGCTTTGTTACAGGCAAAAGATGCACTTAGCATCAGGTGGGCTGCTTGCTTCAGCCAGTTAGTGGGATCTTACCAGGTCAGCATTCTTTTGTATATTATCTGATTAATTCATAAAGATTACCAAGCGTACTATACACCTAGATTACCTAGGTACAAGCAAGTGTAATCCATAAATGACCCCGTGGACGTCAAATTTGTCGTGATGAGCGACTAAAAATAATAATAATAAAATAAACAAGATATTAAAAATAATTGATTCATGTACTCAAATAAAGTTATTGTTATTTAATGCTATTATTCAATTTAATATTATTTCAATATGATGTATAAGTTTTTTGAATAAAATTTTGCATATATTTGTATTTGTATGTATAGTTTCTTATATTTTAATAATTGCACGTGTCTGAAGTAAATGATTTAGATTTATTTTAAACCCTCTACGCAATCTTAGAGATTTTCTCATACAGTAATAATGGACTGTTGATGTGATGTGACGGATCGTTGCCCCTGTCACGCCACTTACCCCACACCAGCGTGCAGTAGGTGCGTACTGATGCCGGTGTTGTATAATTGAGCCGACGAGCCAATCGGATCAGTCTGATTGTCTTCCAGTCATAATAACACTACCGAATCAATAACTAAGGCAACGAGGGCAAAATTTGAACTATTATTTGAACGGACGAACCGAAATTCTGAGTTTGTCTGATATGGTCGGATTTTGTTACTACTGTCGGACATAGATTGGATTTATTTGTGTGTATTTTATTAAGATTTTATTTCGTGTGTATGTGATATGGATTATTAAATTTTCTGAAATAAATGAATACAATACAATACAATGTGAGCAATTCGTAGTCAGAATGTATTTCCATCGTAAGGGTTAGGTTGCACTTCATCATCATCATCATTAATATTGCTAATTGATTCAGGCGCTATTTTGCGGAAATCCATTGTTCAACATAACCTAAAACAGAAAAATGTTTTAAACAATAGTCTTGCTGCTCAGCTGACGAGCCCTCTGCCGTCGTGTTGCCGATCAGAGCGCTGCAAGTCAATTTAGCAGATTTTTTACTGAATATCTTTCTGTTTTCAGGTTATTTATATCGATTAATATTTTAGGCCATGTTACGTCCATTGCTAAGCATAAGCCTTCTCCAATCGACGCCACATCCATCGACTCCCCGCGACCGCGTCTTCCCAAGCTCCGTTTGCGTTACACTTGATTTCATTTAAATAATGGTCTTGCCAGAATAGTCTTACTAAAATACATTAAACAAACCAAAACCAAGTTATCTTTCAGCTTGAAAACTGTTCAATAAGCTGAACAACACGTTTAATAGTTTCTGGTTAACCCCAACACCAAACGAGGTAATAGTCACTTTAATCACGTCTTCAAAATCTAATTAAGAGCCACAATGCCCCAGTTTACTGACCAAGACGTTTTATGATTGTACCGTATCTACGCAGGTGTCAAGAGGTTCTCAAACTTGTATCAAGACCTACTCCATACATTATTCATTATCTAAATGTGTGTTGGTCGCGATTCCGAACAGGCGGTAGATTTGACGATTCAAACTGATCATAAACAAATAAAAAATAAATATTACGGTAAATATTTGGCAAATACTGTGTATAAAGTGGACTATTGCAGGCTCTTATGATGATGATGTGATACCTGATTTACCACAAATATTAAAAAACCGTAATACTTAAAAATGCGTGCTAAAATACAATAAAGTAGAAACACGTGGTGGGTGGGATTGATCACTCTGGAGAAAGGAAGTAGTCGTAGATTACGCAACGGTTACGGCAGAATGACTGATAATATAACCTGTAAAGTTTTGTTTTGCTGCCACCGGAACCATCGAAGTCCGGTGGCATGCAGAAGTGCAATCTTCTGCGAAAATCTGCTTCATCGCCGCTTTCGAATAAAGGTAAATAAACGTCACTTTTGACTTGACGTAGTCACAGGCGCCCTAGCCCACGATCATTATGATCCATGCCTGCATTTCGGTTCGATGCTGTCATTGTTCCCAGTTCCAGTTTGAGGAACGCTGACCTATTGGCCCATAATCCTAGGGTCCAGTCAATCATGAAATTGTTAATTAACACGTTGGTTCCGCACACGTGACACAGTATAGGAAACCGTTAAATCCTTCAATTGGGTAGGAAATGGCTTAATTGGCCCGTGCACTGAATTTACAGGTATTTTAGAAATTGACGAGTTGTGGCTGACCCAGTGAATAATAATGAGCCATACACTCCCATGGGGATGTTATCAAAGGCGAGTAAAGCCCGCAATACATAGCTCGATTTGATTCAATTGTCTATTGTTTCTCTTGTCGATTGATAGGATTTGTGGAATAGCTACTAATACTGACAGAGCGAGTTAAACCAGTATTTTAAAATGTATAGGTAATTATAGGTAAATCCTCAAAGGGTAAAAAGAAGGAATCAATGAAAGACATTTGCGTCTTTCACATGTTTGTTTTTTGCGGACAAGCGAAATTAATAAAATATACATGATTTATTTCTTATCGTCTCTTTTTTATTGTACGACGGGAAAGCTCTACATGCTGGAACACACCTATTCAGAATTGATGATATAGCGTTATTGTTGTGATGGTAGATAAGCTCCGATGGTGTGTATGCAGAATGTGTGCGATTGGCATATGGAGGAGTGCAGAGCAACATTTTTATCCCAGGTATCTATACAATAATCCGCGGGATGTTGAAGATTCCGGGTGAAGTGCGCTTCCATATGGCCTTATTATAACTTGAAACCAGATGAGTAGAACGCCAAGCACTCCGTAGTACAATAAAAATTGTACTATAGTAAATAGTAATAGTACATTAAATTGATACAGCATTATCTAGGCCCAAATTAAGCATAGCTGGTAAAATGGGAACTTCATTACAGATATAATACTTTATACTTTTTTGTAAATACACTCACGATACATTGTAACAACCCAAACACAGAACAAACATCATTATTCATCTCAAAACCGTTTGTCCAAGGTGGAAATCGAACTTACTTCCAACAGCGCTGACGACACAGCTTTACTACCAACTGATGAGCAGTGAGGCGAGAATATGAATTTCCTTTGAACAATGCTTGATCGAGTCTTCTTACTTGCACATAACGACAGACCACCTCACTGTACTGTTTTATCACGGGACCCTAAAATAACATTGTACCGTGTATATTGTTTTCCTGTACTCGTAAAAATCGAGGTTTACGATGACTGACGATTTTAGATCGTTCGTTATCCAGACAGTACTGTGCGTATATTCTTAGATACGAAATATTATTACTATTTATACGGTTTAAGATATTTATTCTCACATGAATTACAATCAAAATTCGCTTATAGAGAACATAAAAACTAGGGTTTCATTTTATTCTAGGTACCTGAGTATACAGGAAAAGGATGTGTCGATATAAATATAAATATTGGCAAGTATTTATCTAAATGTCAGCAGTATCTATTACCATGCTATTACTTATATAATCGCCAAAAGGAAATCTCCAATAATGTTGTCAATTGGTGATAAGCGTTAGTTAAGAAAGCCTTGAAGTGCTCCTTATTTTTGATCTTCTATTCAAACATATAATGATAATAATTATTCTAGCAATGTATAATCTTGTACAAAAATGTCTTGGGCACGCTTCCGTCTGGTACTAGTCTGGAACAGATGAGTTACCTAACCGTTTGTAACGGTCCTTAGGTAATCTGACTGATTCCTTTGTACATATTTAGTTTAATTGTACTTTTTGTTGAATAAATATTATAAAAAAAAATACAATTCATGATACAGCAAACGCACATTGGGCGGTTTTACATCTAACATTTTTACTTGGCACTCACAGGTTCTTCCATCAATTTGCTTGGATCAAAATAAAAAGCTTTTAATATGCTGATGAACGAGGGTCAGAAATAAAACATTCACAACACTGAATAATTTTGTTTTGATACAAATATCAACTTTTATAATAGATTTCAAAATGTTCTTGTAGCTTTGAAGTTTATTTTTATGAAATAATAGTTTACCATAAAATAGGCGTTATATCATCATAAATAACGGAAATGGGTTATATTCGGAGTTGATGAGCCCGCGACCAACACAGGCTTTCATATTTTAACGGGTATTTTAAAGCTGTGAGGTGATGGGAGAAAGCGGAAGAAGTGATGGCAATTATCGTGGTTTCGGGAAGTGAACTGTGGATATTGTGGTCGAAAAATCCAGTGATGTATTGAGGAGCGCAAATTAAAGACTCAATACATACTCAAATCACAAATTGAATGCTTTTGGTTTGCTTTTAGTTAGTTTTCTGTAAGTCAAGAAAAAGTGTAAAAAATAAATCTTTTAATGCGTATTCTTTCAATCATTCTGTTACCATTCGTGAGGACCGCTAATTGGCTTCTCTTATAACTCAGACTAGATTGACTAATTTAGTAATTTAATTGATTAATTAGTGATTACGTTTTATAAAGCTGTTGGCCTCTTTCTAATAAATGAATAAAATAAGCTTAATTTACTGAAGCCGAGCCTAAAACTAAGGGATGTTAGGAACCAGACATATGAAGGGTCTTTTGACCAAGTAATAAGATAAGTAAATATTACAGGACATTAATTTCACACAGCACCATCTAACCCCAAACTAAGCGTAGCTGGTAATATGGGAAGTAGATTACGGATAGAAAACTTTGTTTTTTATTGGAAACACATATGCTACACATACTACATATAAACACATACACATATACCCAAACACAGAACAAACATCACAAGTTTCCATCACAAGTTTGTCCTCGGTGGTAATCGAACCCATAACCTAGCGCAGGAGGCAGAGTTACTACGATCTGAGCTATGAGGCAAGATATGAGAAGCATAAGTGAAAATAATAAATCTACAAACATTATGTATAATTAAGCAAACTATTTCCATGGGAAGTAGCCTCTAAGCAAAAGCAAAATTCAAAGCAAATGACAAAGTTTTCTGGAAATGTGCTGAAGAAGGATTTTCGCTATTCCATTCCAAAATAGTTTGTCGAACATTTCGCATTCATTTTCCAGGTACAACTGGAGGAGGCTTATACCTGAGATTACCCTCCAAATCAAATTTTATCGAAGAAAAATATCTTACCAACAACTTTAATTATGGCACATTAATTTATTGAGTTAAATTTAATAAAATGACTACCTATTCCGAAATGTCTTTATATATTTTTATTTAATTTGAGTGGCACCTAAAGGTGTAAAGAAATTATAATTGTCAAAATGTATCTAAACCGTGTTGAAAACAACATCATAAGTTGCAAACGAGCATTTTATTTAAATCCTTACTCCAGCCAACACTAACGCCATTGCGCAACCCGTCTCGAAATAAATGCGCTGCGCGCGCGCCGACCTTGACGACGACATTGATAGATCTCCAGTCATATACCACCTTTCATAAATCACACCATTCTAAACCTTATGCGCTTAACATAAGGCACACGCAGCAATCAAGCTTGTTTTGAAATTGTGATCTGCTCGAATGAAAAAAGAGTTTTTTGTTCTTGGCGTCACGCGGTTTGTGTGATAGCCAAGTATTTTTTATTGATATCGTGCATTTTATGCATTGGAGGATTTGACCAACCTAAATAACATCGGCTTATTTCATATACTCATACAGATAAAATAATTATAGAAAAGTATTAAATCACATTAAAAATATGAAAAAGCCTACGGGAGCTGTTCAAAACATGAATAACATGTACTTACATTAGTGTATGTCACACACACTCGTGCTTGTCCGCACTATTTGCACATAAATTATTTATACTTGTCTTAAGACTGACTTCAAGTTATTGTGTATATTGACTTAGGTATGGACCAGCTCCCAATAAAAAGAGCTTAACCCAGATAAAGCGTCCGGCCTTTTAGAAGGCCCAGAATTTACCCGCATTTATCGTAGTTATTTGTATGTTGACATGTATATTTTTAAACTGTCATTGTAACCAGTACATCAGTACATATTGATACTTGATAAGTGGCAGTAACGTTGAAAATTAGCCGCATTTTTTTTGAATTTTTGGTGTTTGAAAACAAGGCTGTGTATTTTTTCCGCCATGGCAGGAAAAATGTTAGATTTGGTTATGTTTGTACTAAGAATTTGAGGATGTTTCACTTTGATATTGGATTTTGGATGTTCTCCACCAGGGGAAATCGTCGACAATCCCAGAAGCTTACAAAAATTTTAGTGTCTCCTACACCGAATTGTTTGTAAGCTTCTAGAAGTGTGATTTTGCAATATGCTGATGATCTCCTAGCTTGCAATCCGACGTTGCCGTTCCTATTATTCGACAATTATTTCTGCTCTGTCCCGTTGTTTCATGACATTGGTAACATTCGCGAAAACAGGATGTCTAAGTGGACTTCAAAAAGACTGACAGAGGTACATATCAGTACAAATCTAGTACAGCTGAACGTATACTAGTTTGCAAATAGAATGACAACAGTGCCGTTACTGTTTACCGAGATTTTCGCAAGAATAAAAGAGGTACATTCATATTGATCAACCAGCTCTGGTCAAACAATATACTGAAAATATTGGAGGGGTTGACAGATCTGACCAAAATATATTTGTGTCGAACATCTATTCGCGGTAAAAAGTGGTACTTTACTCTTATCTGTCACAGTGTAGACATGACTGTGCACAACGCATGGCAGTTGTACAAGTGAGATGGAGGAGCGTATGATCACCTTGGTTTTCGTAGTTCTTTAGCAAGAGGTTTGCTTGAGACCTATATAAAGGAAGATAAGAGAGACCCTGTTCGTTCGTCTAGATCACATAGAGAAGCATCTCGATATGACGGAATAGATCATCTGATCAAATGAGCACATAAGGTGCAAAGTTTGTAAAATAAACATTTATTTTATTTGCAAAAAATATGACATACATTTACACCCTAAAAATTTTTTTTCGGCTTACTATGTTGAGGATTAAAAAAACATATTTATTTGTGTTTCATTATAAATTTGATAAGCAAAAGCTGATTTTACAATATTTGTTTTACTTTTAGGATTGCATATCAATTGACCCCCCGTGTTACTACAGGCCTTTTAAAAGGCCACCATTTCCCAATTTTTCTAGTTTTTTTTTAAGTGTTTCCCTAGCCCTAATAGGGCATTTTAAGCAACATATAAACAGATACGAATAGATAATACCTGTATTTAGGATCTATGAGAACCTACATTGTTCGAGCAATTAAAAATATATTTATCTCTTGTCATCCTAACTTGCACATACAAGGTCTAGGATAAAGCGAGCCTACCCAGATAGTGTCTATTAAATCTCTTCATGAGACATTAGGGTCGTAAAACAGGAGAAATACAGACAAAAGCTTCCATTCCACTTTATCAAGTATACGTATAATTTAAGTTTTAGTCTTTTCTTTTTCGTTCTAAGCGTCCAAAAGATTTGTGTAGACGCGCTACGCTGCTACGATTTCTCGTAGTGGGTCTACGGGTCTCTACGGCGCTACGAACTACAGCTTACATTATAGAGGGGATTACCTTTTAGATAAAAAAAGGATATCGCACGCCTTACACTGCGAAAATAGTGGCATATTTTGTCATACGATACTAGAAAAAAGATAGCAACGTATATAATAACTGGCTTTCAAACAAATTACAACTCTAAAATAAGAACCGCCTCTATGGTCTAGTGGTTCAAACCACCGATTTCAGATCCAGAGGTCCCGGGGTCGATCCACAGGGGGAGCAATATTGTGCTTGGTTGGTGGTAGGACTTTGTTTAGTCGTTTAGTCGATGCTTCTATTTAATATGTATGCCAGACATCGCGCAATATCAATTACTATCGTACTAAATATCTTTACGGTAATTCCCCAAAAGTCTTCGGATTTTATTTATATTTATTGACTTAAATTCTTTTACAATACAGTCAGCGTTGACGTGGCTAAAACTAAAAGAAACATGACACTTTTCAACACTTGTTTCAAGTAGAGCCAACGCACAAACGCGCCACCAAAGTCTCTGCTCGTAAATTCAAATTGTATATAAAGAATAATTTAATTAAAAGAGCCTACTACAAAATAAGTGACTATATCGACGATAAGAACGCGTGGCCCGATGTTGCTATACCAGTTGACAGTTAAATGGTGATTTCTCAATGTTAAAAAACTGCCCAGTTATGTAATAATCAATGTTTTAGGATAATATTAAGTTTTTAGTTTTATGATGTAGGTAACACTTGTAATGTTATTAAATTATTATAAACACTGTACCTTAATGTTAAATGGATCATAAAAAAATTAATCAGCCCGAGGTTCTTGCCTTTCTCCTTGTGTGCTGGTCGCGATTTAACGTTTCAAAATGATCCTAAAAATCTTAATTAATAAAAATATTTGACTTTGACAAACGCAAATCAGTTTAGTGGCCGAGTAACAATACTAGGTATGCTAGAGAAAAAACGGTTAAATTCATTTGCAACTTTTTAATTATCAATCAAAATTGTATCATCTACTTTTAAAGCTATTGGTATTCCTAGAGGTTTTGTTTTACAGGTTTCATTATTAATCATTTTCCAAGTAGCCATTATTTTATTTGTTTAGTCCTCTATTTTCCTTTTTATTTACAAAGATTTTGCTGAATGACACAATCGAATACCTTTTTAAAGATATTAGAGTATTTTTTGCCGAAACTAATAAATGGTAGATGGTGTAAATGTAAATGAAAATGGAATAAATGGTGTTCTGTATGACTATATACATATATATGTTAGACAATATGGTATAAAGTTCGTTCGGATCATTTAAGCATGGAAAAAGGGGAATCATTTTACCAGTGTTGGTTTGAAATTTCATGATGCGAAATTCGGTGATTGGCCTGTAAGTGATTTCCGGAAGCTCCTGTTTCGAATTGCAATCAAAAATAACACTCTGGTCTGAGTCAAATTTTTTAAACATATCTTTTTGAAGTGGAGTATCACTACAATGTAATTATAATATCAATGCAAGTGGCAGTTGTAAGAGTAACCCTAGTTGGTTTATTGAATTGGTGCCTCAAGTTGAAACATTTAAATTAGTTAGCACGTGTAATCACGTCCCCGTAGAACGATAAAAAAAATAGGGCTTAAAATGCAGAGTAAGCTATTCGTTACGAGCTTGAAATAACATAATGAAATCTGCTGCACGAAAACTCTATATTTTTGTAGTTCGGTATAGGAGCTCAGCCATGTTATAAAGCCCATTTGTTAATTGTCGACATAAGCCGAGTAGGTACCAAAATTATTGTTTTACGACACTAGAAGGATTTTGTCAAAATTTAAACAAATTAAATATTTTTATAATTATTCGTGCTGTATACTATGTAATACCTTTCAGTACTCGTTCAAGATATCTTATCCAGTACTAGAATAAGGCTATAGATGGTGGGAGGACTATGTTTAAGTCCGCCTGGTTTTTACAACTATCTTACCTGTTTGTCGCCATTACATCTTTTCTAAATTGTTGTATTCCGGCATTTAGAGTTGAGATAGCCAGTTCATCAGTCTGTTGAGGATTTCGGGTGAAGTGCGCTTCCACCTTCTCCGTACAATAAAAAAGGCATACTCATGAGTCCGTGCTTCCCTGAATTGCAATTTGTTTCGCTGGCCTATTACAGGACTGGTCAACCTAGGTGTTAGGTCTACTTCATCAAACACCCGTCTGATTTTTGAAAACATTAATCGCCATGTCCTGCCCTGCGAAGTCAAGAGTCTAATAATAAGTTGGGCAGATTGTCCGTTTTGTATTTTTTATGATTAAATAGTCTGGGTTGTAATGTTGTTATCAAAATGATAAATTTTCAAAAAATAAGCAGAATAAGAAGAAACAATTTCCCGCAATTTATCTGTTGTTCTTCTGTCCAAGAATATGTTTGTTTTTGACGCCGGAAACCGGTACATTTTATAGTATTATTATACAACACTAAAATACATAAAATGCTATATATAGGTTCAAGCGTTTTAGAACAGAGAATGTTGTAAAGATGCAGTCGCGCTAAAACTGCAAATTGTAAAGACTTTCCCTGATATAAATAACCATTTTCTTGATTTCCCTGTAACCGAAGCTTTCATAATGTCATGGTATATTTTTTAACGCTTATCAGTCATATCGTTTCCGCTATTCTCAAATGTTTAATATAACCAGCGGTTCAGATTACTTGGTACAATGGGTTGGCAACACTCGGTTATACGTCAATGTACATTAGTCGAGCCATTATGGACTCAGCTGGCCGTGACTAGAGTAGTACTAAATCTGATGGATTTATTTTAAGCACAAGAATATTAGTGCTGAGGTTGCTTTATTAGAATTGTGATACGATTTATGTGATAGTGTATATGTATAATGACTGTGCGGGCCACGGCATATCAGACCGTTTCTAACAAAACGACCTATGGATGTCATAGAACCGCCTCATTCGTAAACTTTTTCTTTTTTCGTGTGGTATCAGGACTTTACGAGCCGCCTTCATATGCGTTCAAAATATCTTGGTCCCAGTAAATGTAGTATTTTTCAAGTATTTATTTATTAAAAAAGGTGCCCGAGACTGAAGGCTTAACGTGACCTTCGAAGCGTGGAATCATCATACTTATCACACAGTCAGGTAATTCAAGCGTGCAATAACAAAAACATACCCTCGATTTTGAGAACCTCCTCCTTTTTTTGAAGTCGGTTAAAAAGCAATGACTTGACATAATCAGCATGCTTGACAAGCGGGTTGTTGAGTCATCCCACACACGGTGGGGTCGGCAGAATGTGTTCTTCCTTCATATCAATGCCATGTGGTAAGAGCTTTAACTGATCGTTTAAGGGTAGTAATTAACCCAATACCAAAAAATATCAATACCAATGAAAATAGCTTATCAGCTTTTTCACTCAACCTAACCTAACCTGATCCAATTAATGTTTATATGGTATTTTTATATGTTAAGTTTTGATAATGTATTCGTTAATTAGTAGTGCAATCAATGTTTTGGTGTGCATGTAGTTTATTGGGTGTAGTCACTTAAATGTGCGACTTTTTTTTGGTGTGCGGTATTTTTTTTCCCAATTTTGTTATACAGCCACGTGAACCATCCTTGGGAATCTACGGTTGTATCGGATGATAATGAATAATAAATAAGGATATGGTTAGAGGATACTAATGTCCCGGTAGAATGGTGAGTGTGACAGTAGCAGCTAGAGTTGTCCGGGGTTGTGTACCCGGAATGACACCAGCCAGATATCCCTCTGATACACTTTTACGACACCAAACATGATATATTATAAAACTAGCTTTTGGCCGCGGCGTCGCCTGCGTAAAATCTACCCGTTTTTAATGTAACCTATGATGTTCTTCATGACATACACTTCATTCATGCTAACTTATATCCAGATCTATTCGCCGCATAGTTGTAGAAAGGACGGACTTTATAATATTAGTAAGTAGACCCAACGCCTACTGTGTTAAACGCTTTTTGCAAATTATGTAGATGCCCCAATAATCGTTTTGGCAGAAATACCTAGATTTACTGCCAATTATTGTTACTAGCCGTTACTAGTGAGTTACGTAAACACTAAAATTCAAGGTTTGGTAACAAATAGCACTATGCTTTCTGACTAGCCTTAGAACTAAGTTTGGATAAAACCAAGAAATGAAACATAAAAGAAAATTGTTCTGTATTTTGCTAGGAACTGCTACGTCTTTCGTAAGATATATTTTTCAACAGTATTTTCATTTTCAAGAAGGGAATAATAGGTTTAAAAGGTGTTTCTAGTACAATGAACGACAAGTTGCGAGAGATAACAATTGTAACGAGAAAGTTACAGCAATGTTTTTAATACCGTCCGGTCAAAAGCAGTTAGACGTTATAAAGTGCAATTAAAATCACTCGAAAAACTATTTATTTCGGGTAAACAAGGCATATTTCAAGTGAAGTATATTAAAATGACTTTAATTTGTGTAGAGAAGGTGAACTTTGATAGATTTTGGGCAAGCGCACAAAGAATTTAGGACCATTGACCGAATTATGGTCTTAAAGGTCGTCATTTTGGACCAAATTCAATTGTTGTTACATGTATCTTGTTTATAGTGACGCTGGAATCCTAGAGACGCTTTCATTGAATTACTGGAAGCTTTCGCATTAGCTTGTCGGCCGTCGCGGGAAGTTGTCGCCCCAAACCCGCGGAGAGGTTTCGCTTAAACAATAAAATTATAAGCGGTTAAAAATAGGTGTGGAGCGGTAGCCGAGCTCGGACCAATCGAAAAGCCAGTGTGGAGGTCTGAAGACGGCGGGTGCGCGCGCGCTACTGACGGCGGCTACAGGTAGGCACCTGCCCACCTAACAATGTCTTTATACTATCTTAGTACAATAACAAAGCTTCATTGACAACCGCGAGCGCGTCCTATGCGTATGCGCACCGTACCAAGTGAACACCAATGAAAGTTCAGTGTAAGTGCGACTCGGAAAGTAATTACAGCGAAATGCTAATGGCCGGCGGAACGGCGCACGCAAAGTGCTTTGCATAGAAATTGATAATTTTCTAACTTTGTGACTGAGAACGGGCCGTAATGATTGAAAATTAACGTTTTTGATGTTACCGCGGCTGGAATTGTTTTTTGGGTATTCTCTTAAAGTTCCTTTACCTTACTTTTGGTGTTTCGGTATGGTAATATGGCTTTGTACATTTGGATTGGGAAAGTGCTTTGCTGATTTAAGTTAATGTCTTTTCAAGAGAGACATTGCGGCTTAAATCGGTGATAAACATAATGTTAGGTATGCTCCTACTAACATATTTTACTTGACGACTAGAATTTTCTTGTTTATATCCACATTATTCAACGATACACCTAGACTTGGTAGGTCCTAGCAGTATATATTCAAAAGTACGATTGTCTTGTGATTTCAAGGAATTCTAGATTCTTGAGTCAGAAAACAAGGTCTTATCTCCGGTTTATCCTAGCCTCTAGTTTAGATAGTGAGATATCTGAAATAAAATTCTAACAAGGCGTCAACACAATCCAGTCTTCAATTTTCGTGAAATTATTAATGAAAAATAAATTAAAGTATTCTATCCGTAATCTAGTTACCATATTACAAGCTATGCTTAGTTTCGGGCTAGATGGAGCTGTGTGAAATTTATCTCTTGTAATGTTTGTTTGTTTGTATTATCCATTTCTATTAAAGCTGTAGGCTTCACATTTAAGCTCGGCTCTACCTTTTACGTTGTAGGTTGTGGGTTCGATTCCTACCCAGGATCAACATTTGTTTGATGAATATAAATGTTTGCTTTGTGTTTAGGTATTTTATTGTAGCATAAGTATGTATTAAAGATTTAATTGCGGAAAATGTCTGGTAATATTAATTTATTTACTTATACAAGGGTGTCTTATAACTTAAGCAACTTCTTAGACACCTCATATATATATAACATTACTTTAAGAACTAAAGAGATTCAGCAATGCTCAAGAGTAAATCTTCGTGACGCCATTTTGAGTTTTCTTTTAGTTCTGTAGAGTTATTAAAAAAAAATTGTGTGGGTTTTACATCAACGACCCATCTATGTCCACTGTTGCATAGAGCCTCCTTTGAAACTGGAGGGTTTTGCTATAATCACCACGCCTGACAGACGGATTGGTGATCCCATTATAGGTGCTGGATAATCACAGAAGGAAGCTGCAGCCCTTCTTCCACTTACGTGCCAGCCTAAAATATATCATTTTTCATATCCAGAGAACTAACGAAAATGATACGATATTTTTATATATCTGCGTGGGCGCAGACAGAATCTGTAACTACCAGTATTCTGCAATACTCGATCTATTCGTGGACAACATAAACTAGCTTCAATGATGAACCCGCTTTTAAAATGTTTTGCATCGCTATTTCATAAATCAATGTAGAACTGACGCAATTTCAAAGTACGGGGGCCAAATGCTCAAAAGCTTGACAAAGGCATCATTGAAAAAACGTGTGAGTGTCTTACGTTACGCACGTCAGAAGTCATACTTCTTAGGCTTAACAAAACAAAAATAACTAAATAACAGTGTAATAATATCAATTTATCATGAAAATAAATAAAAAAATACATTCTGACAGCCAACCTCAAATATATAAAACTACTAAAAAGTTTACAATATAAAAACCACTTTTATCATGAATACTCTCAATACACTATCATTCACCTCTATAACTTATTTAAAATCACATACAAGTACACATGTATATATATTTTTTATCTCTACTGATATAAAACTCATATTGTAGGTTCATAATATATTTGAATAACTTTTATAACTACAACTACCTTGAATATAGTAATCAGTTCATACGAAAATTTGAGGGACAATTACCAACCAACTTCATGGTGTTACTTTTAGGTGTCGGTGTGCGCGCTCATCTTAAAAAAACACTATGATCATTTTTTTCCGCACGCGCTAATGAGCTCTACGCTTGACAAGCTTTAGGCTAGAGCAAAGATGAGATCTACGGTGGAGCGAGCTTTTCTAGAAGGGCAAATCGTTTGGTATAGGAATTCGGCAGGAGGGTGGACCTTTACAGGTTACCAGCGGTATTGTGATCATTCAGCCGTAACCGTTAGCAAAGGCCACAGATTCTGTTGCCCGGGGTAGACCACAAGAATCACAGCAATTCTTCAATTATTGTACGTTGGTAGTCTAATGAATTGCATTATATATCATTTGCACAGTGTAGGTATACCGCTATTTTATATTTTTGGCAACGCGCTGGCCATAGACACAAAATAGTTATAATTTGTGTCAAGAATTATGTGGGAAAATAGGTGAAAGAAATGTCTGATAAGGGAGAAAGAAGGTAGCACGTTCTGCTGACGCAACAATATC
Source organism: Venusia cambrica (assembly GCA_951394065.1). Lineage (NCBI taxonomy): Eukaryota > Metazoa > Arthropoda > Insecta > Lepidoptera > Geometridae > Venusia > Venusia cambrica. The sequence goes on from OX596057.1 coordinate 7,207,947, forward strand.
AAACAGGAAGTAAAAGATGATGATGATGATGTCAAACTTAATTCTTTTGTATTAAAGATGATGATGATGATGATGTGGAACTTCATTCTTTTGTATAACAATATCTGTCCATTGAGGCGTATGGAGATGACAGCTTGACAAAAATATTTTGCGCTATTTTTTTCTGTGATTTCACAGCACTTGTTTTTAATGCTATATTTCTTATTTAAAGGCATGCAAAAATAACACAATAAAAACTAAACAAAGGGTAGCGTTGAACTTGAAAATCGGCAAGTCCGATTAGGCGGGAGAATTTTAGTATTATTAAAAATGTATATTGGAATAAATAAAGAATATAGCCACAAAATAAACATGGCGCAAAATTATGAATACCGAGTCGTGCAATTTAACGTTAGTAATCTAGGTCTTGCACCACATCGCCGACAGTACCGCCTGTATTACAATATCTGTGACAGTATGTACGTCTGACCAACGCTCCGTGCCAAGACAATACACGGGTCAACGAAAAAAACTGGCTTAAAATAATAACGATATGATTCCGAGTTATTCGTTGCTTTTATCTCTTCTGGGTTATGATCTCATCGGAACTGAAGTGTTTAAAACTGTCCGCGGCAGTATCGGCAAATAATATGGGCCTCTCGATGTACGTGTCTATTGTAAGAGGCGACTAATGGGGACAAGTAGCCAGTATTGATGTCCCAGCCGAACCGCCGTATGGTCTTTGTCAACAACTAATGAATTAAAATAAATCCAAGCGTGTTTATATGTATTGCGTGTACCTTCTATCCTACTTCTTCATTTAAGCATAAACGCTGAGCAGGGGCGTTCATGTTTAGCCTGGTACATCTACCTCTATCTACTTATCTAAACATGAATGAACGAATGAATAAATGAAAATACTTTATTGCACAACTCAAAAATAAACTGGTTTACTTAAAAAAAAAAAACAATGGGCGGTCTTATCGCTTAGAAGTATTTTCTTCCCGGCAACCTTTGGAAGGAGGGGATTTTATGGCTAAAAAGGTGGTTGGTAAACTTTAATACAGTGATCCAAACCAGTAAGCCAAGCATGGAGATATTGGTACCGTCACGTATTTGACTGGTATTATGTTGTGTTGTTTAGTTTATTTTGTTAGGTACCAACCTAAATGTTTAATTTAAAAAACAATACTTAGACATCGATATCTGATATCTAAAATATGAATTTTACCTAAATTTTATATTATAAAATATTTTAATTAAGTTCTTCTGTTATTTACAGCACTGGTTTAGGTTAAATATCTGTTATGTCGTTGTAATTGGTTTTAAATAAATAAATAAAAATAAAAAACTTTTTTTTATGTAGGTACCAATTAAGAATTTATGACTTATGATAGCAAATTATTCCGTATTCTAATTGAGGGAGGTTCAGGTCCATACCATTAACTACACTGACCTAGTATTGCTAGATGCTATTAATTTTCGCCAATTCCAATGAAAAATATGATAAAATCTCTGTTGAATCCAGAGAATGTTTATTTATTTTTGGCTGATGAGGTAAACCAACCCGCTATGTTAGTTTTAAATCTATTTGTTTATTTTGCACAGCTGGTAGTGAGATTTAAGCAATTTATACGGAATCGCGCGTATCGCAGCTTTGATAACAGCCTAACTAAAATAATAACGATAAATCAAATGAATTGCTACAATTACACGTCTAACTGTCAAGGCTACACTAGATTTTTAAATAATAAAACAAGCCAAATGCGAGGCGGACTCGAGAAACGAGGGATCTTAGACATAAGTACGAGTTTATTGCATTTCGATCTGAGTGCGATATAAGTAGATAGTTAGGTATACAATTATAGGTAGGCCACGATAATAGGTCACATTTGACACTTCATTAAAATTCAACAGCATAACCTTGTAACGGAGGGCACACAATATTTCCAAAGTTTCAACAGCACAATTAATACACTTTTTTTAGTGAAACATACATATTTACTGTAATTATGAAAAAAGAAGGCAATTTTACGACTTACTTTGACAAATAAACCATTCTAAACATAATTTATTTTTATTTAAAATACTGAACGTCGTTACAAAGTTACGTCGTTGGACTTATTTCCTTTGTAAACACTAGGGATGCTGCCCAATAAATCAAAAGATTAATTATTGATTATTTGAATGGGAAGGAATGATTTACCCTACAGGAGGCAGCAGCTTTGGGCCCTTTAATTTTAAACGAGATGTGAGAATAGACAATATGATTATAAATGTATTAATCAGATCTCTGAGTGCGGACAGCTGTGATGACGATGACAACACTGGCTATTATTTAAATAGCTCAACTGAATGCATTTATTTATTACCCGTTGTACTTGTCTTATTCTGTTTCGATAATTTTAGATCGAGAATCGATCGATAATTAAATTTAATCGGTGTTTCTGAGCAGGTCACTTCAGCATGAAGCTAAAACAGACAGATGTCTAATGTGATCTATTAGATTGGCCCTACTATAAAATAATAATTATTTTATAGTAGGGCCAATCTAATAGATATAGTTACATTTCTCTAACAGACTTAAACGTACAGTCGGACATACTTTCAGCACGGTCACTAGGTATTCATTTAGGAATCTCAACATATTTATTCTCATTTACAAAACTCAGATTTATTCTAGTGAGTTATGTTCCTGTGCGCTAGACCCCGTCTTTGTTATAATGAAATGTAGTAAATATAAATACTCTTTGCATCAAAGGCCTCTTTGAGGCGAGTTATTTTAATAAATCCTTTGAAAACTATGCAGATTGGCTCTCCTTCGCTCTTGGTAAGGTTTTTCATATTTCTCTAAGGTATTTTTCATCAAGGAGTTACAATGCTTCTTGAAACTGCGACTGTGTTCTACCTTTGCGTTTATTACACCAAAGAAGCTTTAGAGGTACCTAGTCATCCAAGCTAACCAAGCAAACCAAAGCCTATTTGCATATTTCATGCATAGTTTATGAATATAACAAGCTTTAACTGCGTTTTACAGTCTTTTTGTGGTAATGACATGCTGTCTAGGATTTCGTTCTCGTTGTCACATGGTTTCAAAAATCCTTTGGATCTACACAATACATATGTAACCGCTTTAAATCTTTGAAACTCACACCTCAAAACCAACACTCGAAACCCGAAACTCAAAACTCAGATCTCTTTTCAATCCTTACATAAAGAAACTAGCAAGAGTTTATATTGTTGAATACTAGTTTTCTAGTTCTCAAATCGGAATAGAACTCTGTGTGTATTTACATTATAATGGCTCACTATTTAGGTAATTTAGTATTTATTGGGGTTTTAAATAAATAAATATTACTGGACATTAATTTCGCACAGCGCTTCTAGCCCCAAAATAAGCATAGCTTGTAATATGGGAACTAGATTACGGATACTTTAATACTTTTTGTTTTATAAATATATACGTACAACACAGTACGTATATATTTACACAGTATACAGTATACAGTACTCAAACACAGAACAAACATTTACATTCGCCACACAAATGTATGTCCTGTGTGGGAATCGAACCCATCACCTACAGCGCAGAAGGCAGAGCTAGCCGACTGAGCTATGAGGCTTGTTAACTTTTATTACAATATAACGATTGTAATAAAAGTTGTCTAGCTTAGACGGAAATTTAATGTCTTGATCTTATCGAGTCGGTTTTAAGATAAGGAATAAAACAGCGATCATCATAAAATCACTATAACTTAGTTTATAGACTCGTTTTCAGACAGTTTCAAGACTCTAAGTACCTACTTACCAAAGCTGAGCAAACTTGCGTGCAATTCATAAATTTTATGAACGAGATTCTCGATTTTTTTATGTAGATATTAGAAGTCTGTATTGAAGTAGTTTCCTAAGCTAAGGCATTTCGCCATTATCTCTTGAAGTTGTGACCTATAGTTTTACCTAATTTAGATGTTTATGTTCTATTTTAGGTATAGCTACCACAAGATACTCTTTTTGGATAATTTATGGATAACGAGGTCCTTAACTACACGATCTGCCATCTACAAAACACCATGTAACCTGAAACCACAAGCATCATGTCAGAATTTTAGTTAAGATTAGCACAGGATTTTTGTTAAGAACTAAGTCGCCTTGTATATGTACAACACTTTATACACTAACGTGAGAACCTATGTAGGCTCACTCGATCGTAGACCACATTATTGCCCAGGCAAGCCCCAGTCAAAAGTTGGCTTATCGTTAGGTACTAAAAAACTGAGTGAAAAGCGTTTTGCACACAGTTGTGTGGTTAATAGATGTTTGTTATGTGTCGTATTTTATTAAAACATAAGTACCTATGTGTTTACGAAAATTTGTATTAATATACTCCGTTTTCTAGTTCCTATATTGTCTAGTAATATTTATTTATTTAAATCTTAACTCTACCAAAAACTACACAAAAGCATTCTATTGAACTGTCATTCAGTTCATTCAAAAGTCGCTAGAAATTCTCACTTCAATTAAACGATGAATTCCATAGTAAAATTAGCGTGTACTTGAAAACCATATATTTATAATATGAAGGGAATCCCATACTTCCGGCTGCGTACGCGTCTTGTTGAATGGAGTACCAGGTAAATGGCAGCGCGCCAGGTGACGTAGCCAGGTACAGGTGAGTTGTGCCAAGAGTTAATGAACTTTGGGCTCACCTCAAATGCTGACAGTCGTTTGTAGTAAGACTGGACGTAGACGCTAGGGATTTACACATTGCAGACTTACCACTCAGTGTATGGCAAAGTCAATAAAGCTATTGAATCATTCGTAGGGCAGACTGTACACTTTTATTTTAAGCTATCAAGTGACGTGTTAAACTCGCTAAGACCTGTCTAGGAAAGCTTATTATAAAATTTCCGATGAACTGGAAGCCTGTTCATTCTCATTTTTAAATTGATTGTTAGCCATCAACTAGCTTGAAAATCAAATGAAAACGACGTGGTCTACGATGGAGCGCTTTATTTAAAAGGAACCTTTTCACTCTCGACTTCAAAACTCTCAGGTTTTACTGGTCAAACTCAAAACTGTCTATCATACACCTGTATTAATGTTGTGTTTCGTTTAGAAAAGACACGGTAATCATGATTTTTGCTCTTGGCCGGGCAGCTAATAATTTTGTATGCTTACCTTATAGGTATTACTTGCAAACCGTAGGCATGTGCGAAACGTAAATTTGGACGTGCTTTTGACAACCACTGAGGCAGGTGATCCTCATAAGATCCACGCTCTGAATCAGAGGCAACTCCTTGAAGGGGAAAAGTCGGAAGCCTGTTTTTTAAATATTTGTCGAACTGTCATCTACATACACATAACATGTGGATTTGTCAACTGTCAAACTGTCGAACTATCATCTCCATACACATAATGTGTGGATCGTCGAATCTTGTTTGCCAGCTCAATCATTAAATACAATCAAAACAAAGTTTAATAATCAGCCTTTAGGATAGACTAACATATTTAAGGCCTTTGGGACGCAAGAAACTCGACTAAAAATGTACCTGAATATAGGAAATCCCAGTTGCCCGATCCCTATTCAAATCTATAAAATATTTCCGTCGATTATCGGCGCTTACCGCGTTTCATAGTATCATAATCGCGCAGAATGCTATTTGTAAACACATTTAGTGCAGTTTTACAGCTGAACGAAACGGTTGAACCAGCGTTTAATGCAATAAATATAGTTGTTTGTGCTGATTCTATGCTAGTTACTTCCTGGGTTTAATTTGAATAGTTTGGCTGGTAGATTGTATAAAATGTTGAATAGTGTAACAGCACTTTATTATACACATTAGTACCACCTTTAAATTTCCCTTCTTTAAAATTCCGATACAATGTTTTTTGTTTATTTTAAAGATGGGAAATAACTATTGAACTCACGACACCTTACCGACACATTTTAAACACATTGTCACGTTAACTTTACGATCCTAAGAGGTACGGGTAAGGAGCGTTCAAAGACTGCGTCTACCTATAGACAGACGGGTGACAGCCGTTACAGATATAAATATTACAAATATTACAGGACATTAATTCCACACAGCGCTATCTAGCCCCAAACTAAGCATAGCTTGTAATATGGGAACTAGACTACGGATAGAATACTTAAATACTTTTTTTTTGTAAATACACACATATTATATACTATACAACACCCAAACACAGAACAAACATCAATATTTATCACACAATTTTTTGTCCTGGGTGGGAATCGAACCCACAGCCTACAGCGCAGAAGGCAGAGTTACTATCAACTGAGCTATGAGGCTTGTTATCTATGACTTGATATCTATCAATGTAAGTTTTAAGAAGTCATTGTGTCGGTTGTGTTGCAAAAACTACCCTCATTAATAAATATCTGACCAACGCGAAAACATTGAGATTCAAGTACCAACAATCTATGCTGTTCTCTTCGGCAATGATAGAACTTCATGTTTTCACTTCTCTCGGCACTCGCGGAGTGCCACTGTGTTTTTGAATTTCGAGGTTGACATGGGTATAAAAAAAAATCCATAGCGAGGATGAGGCCTACGATGGAGCGAGCTTTCCGTAATGAAGGCTCTGACACACGCGCTCATCGCTGGAACGCTGCTTGGCTCCGAACTTTGGCAAGCCGATTAGATCACGCAGCCGCAACCATTGACTAAAGGTTAAAGATAAGGCAGCCTAGGGCGCGTGCCCATTGTTTGAGAGGGGGAAATTTGCTTGTTAACTGTAGTTAAATCACTCAGAGGATCCAAATCCGTCCTTCCCAGTCACACTTTGAAGTTTTACCATATTTTACTAGACAAACTTTTCTGTATCTTGTAAAATTTTAAGATCGAAGATTGTAAGATTGGTATCCCGAAATTTGGAAGGAAGATTTCTTCCAACGCAACGTTACGAAAGAAAAAAACTTTACGGCATATCAAGAGGTACTCTGTGGAAAGCGAGGAACCACTAATAAGAAGGCTAGGTTTTCTGTAATATCGCGTCGAAATTTCCATTTTACTTAAGTGATGACATGAATTTGGCAAAGCCATCTGCCCTATCAGTGGCCTCGCACTGAAAACAACACTAACTGCCCGTTCTACGAAACATGTCCCCAAAATTGCATCTGATGCGACTAAAATACATTCAACTTTAAAATGACCGCTCGAAATGTGTTAGGGACACAGAGATTAAGAAACGAGTACATTATTGCCAGAAACACAGTCCATTTGTCGTTTTGACAGAAACGAGCACAGAAATAAACTTTGGCAGCGAAATTATGAAACCTTTTGTCATTGTGCATAATCAATATCGTGTTGGTTTTTAGTTGCCGCGTGCCTATTCAACTCATGAATTACCCGGGAATTCGTTCCCGTCATTCCGTGGGAATTTCTTCATATATTATATATATATATATATATATATATATATATATATATATATATATAGTGCACCCCTACTGTTCAAAAGGAAGCTACCATGAAAATGTCAAGTCTCTAGGTCCTCTAGTTTTTATATATTAAAAGAAAGAAAGAAACATATTTATTTGGCACCAAGAATAAAAAGCAACACAGCACCTGAACACACAACTTATGTAGGTTGGTAAGTAGGTACTAACTTACATCTAATAACAAAAGGTAAAAAAAGATGAATACGTAACGTAATAGGTACGTAGGTACACATAATATACCTATTAAGGTTATCATCATCACAGCCCGACAAAAACACTGCAGGACGTGATGCCATAATCACCACCCTTGGCATGTAGAGTGCTCCTGTGTGCCTTATGCAAAGGATTATCAATACGTTTAAGTTTTAAGAACCCGCAGACATCTAGCTAAAAAAGCCCGCAGATTTCTAAAAAGCCTCTAAAAAGTCTTATAAAAGAGGGACAGCTTCCTTGTCTTACACCGTTACTGCTTGTCAAGCTTGTGATTATAGCAGAATCCAACTTTGGAAGGGCTGTTGATAATAAGATACTAAAGATTGACGTTGGCGTCTCAGTGGTCTAATTCTATTTATAATTTCAAATAAAAAAAAAACTGCTAATCTTGAACCCAGCCAACCCAGTTGGGTTTGCTTCAAGCAGAAGGACAATGCACAATACACCTTAATGCGGGACATCGTCGGTGCATATTTTTTTTCCTACTGGGTTAACTGGGCAAGGAGTTCCTTGGAGGAACGGAGAAGGACCCTGGGATGCTGAGCAATGCGCCCTTGAAGCATGTGGGTCAAGTAGCTTTTGTATACCAGGTTTCTGGTCTGGCCTCTGCGATCGTTCATTACTTGATGGGATCACCCGGAACTCGGTTTCAAGACATGGACCTGTCGCTTACTACGCTTTGTAGCACCATGTAGTAAAATGTCGTGTGTAGGCTTGACAAAAGCACATTTGCACACTAATAAGAGATGATATCTAATCTACCGTTGTAAATCAACTTCTATTAGCAACTGCCCATATAAATGGAACTATTTGGATTATCTTGTGTGGCTTGTTGCCAGTACCTACTGATCTCAAATGATCTGTGCAATAGCGCACTATCTTTAGTACGTGAAATCGGTTCATTGTTTACTCCCGGTTGTACCAACTGGCTGTAAGGTTGGATTCAAACGATTCAAAATAGTTTTTTTGAATAACTTCAATTTTTATTTGTGTTAAATATCTGAAAGGTACTGTAATTTATGGATTATAAGCGTACATATTTCACGTTCATTCAGTACAACACAATTATCTTAAACAAGAAATTCACATAGCTCAGAGCCCTTACTCAGTATGACCAATCGTGTCTTAACGCGCCCGTGCTACGATTGGAATCATCGTATTGACATATCGTGTGCCATACAAAATAAGGGTGCAGGTGTCAAAGTACCATCTACCTACCATGTTTGAGCACAAAATAATGTTACGAGCCTCGACCTCTAAAATACAAGTTTTAACTATACATTTATTCAATAAAAAGTACAGTTAAACTAACTATGTACAAAGGAATCAGTCAGATTACCTAAGGACCGTTACAAACGGCCTATAGGTAACTCAACTGTTCCAGACCAGTACCAGACGGAAGCGTGCCCAAGACACTGGCTGCATTGCCACGCTGAATTAACTTAGTTTTAACTTAGTTAAGAGGTCATATATCTTATATATTTTATTTTTCGTAATTCAAAAAAATACATAACCTATTTAATACGTATGGGGATGAGACTGTGGGTCCCTGGGGAACCGGAATTTTGCACTCTTCTGTTGAGTGCTAGTCTGGCTAACTGATTCCCTTGATTGCACTCCCTTAGTTTACATTCAATACTGTTTCTGTATTAGTAATTAAGATATTTATATCAATATCCACACAATAATAATTATTATTAGCCGTTGCAATAATGAAAACGGGTATTATTGTATATAATATAATAAGTCATAAACCATGTGAGGAGTGACAAAAGGTGAAAATATCTTGATTCTTTTAATGATCGAATCCCGACCGATGGAACAACAATAAGGTAACTTATTGTTCAATGTAATATAGGTAGCTTATCCATCTAATCAAAATAACCATACCAGCCTAGCGTAAAATTATTTACTAATTACTATTTAAAAAAAAATGCCTATTACCATCCTCTAAGTCATAAGAACATTCTTGTCAAATTTCATCAAGATCCGTACAGCCATTTAGCCGTGAAAACGCAACAAACATACAGAGGCTTCGAATTTATAATATCAAGTATAGATCTACAGCTCTCGAAGATAATTTCGCAGAAACAGAGATAGAGATTCCTAAATACAATCCGTGTGTCTCATTTCATTAAGGTCATACCACTCACAGACGGAGAGTTGACAGTCCGCGGTAAATACGAAAAGTTTATATTAAGATTTACAAGAAAACTTTACGAGGAATACGTTTCAATTATATTTTAAGACGGCTTCAGGAAGTTATAATAACAATATACCATTTTAGGGAAGCCTTATGTCACTGTTATTATGGTAAGGTCCACTGTTGGAGATGAGCCTCCTCCAGCTGCTAATTTCCGGTCTGGTTTTTCAGTAATATAGCAACAGACAATTACTATAATATAATTACTATATTGCACGTACCTATACAATAAGCTTACATATTATTTTTCAACCGGTAATAAGCACCATTCATTGTTCCATTATATTCGTTATTTTATTTAATTATTTATTATTGGCAGATCCGCTCGAAAAGCCGAAAAATGGTTTTTGTTCACATTAAACAGGTATCGACTTTTGTGAAAGCAAACACGTAAAAACATTAATTTGGAGAATTTTTGGTTATATTTTTAGCTTCAATTAAAACAGTGAATTTCAATTTATGGAAACGAGATGGCAATATGGATTAAAAGCTTTAAAATTTTAGTTTCGGCGTCGAGCAATTTTGTAATATTTGACGTTGGCATCAAAGAGATGCAAAATAGCTGTTTTTGTACCGAACGTATATTTATTTGACGAACATTTGAATAACAAAACTAAAACCGATATTCGAGTATACAGTAAAAATATGAATTTTTAATTCAGAAATAGGGTTCATAGAGTTTAATGGAAGTATACCGTGAGTAGTAGAGATTCGCCGGTTCTGGCCCACTTTCAAAGGTTCGTCAAGAGGGCAATCAAAGCATTCACACACAATCACAATCACAGTAGTAGTAGAGATTCGCCGGTTCTGGCCCACCAAAAAAAAAGAAAAGAAGAAAAAGTATATCGACCACGCTGAATCGATGTAGCGCATCCATTTTACGCTATTTCAACTCGTTTCGGAGATAGGAATTTATGTTTTAAGCGCCTAGTACCCCTAATTAGCTAATCAGGGATTAACTAATCACCACCAACCTCGCCACGATGCTAATCACCTTGTTGTGAAGGGAAGCAGCATAGCAATAACAACGAACTATTTTTATTATCCTTTATTTCAATTGAACAAGCATTTAAACATATAATATACCAATATATCATTATAAATACTATCGTTTTTGAATAATCCTAGAAATTCACGCAAGGATATACCCTTGAATTTGTGATATATATACATCAAGCAGTACTCGCCACATACTGAGGTCCAATCATTTTGTACTCTCCTTCTATTGTAACACCATTGTTTTGAGTTCCTTTTTAAAAACCATAGGTGATGACCTGTAGGTGGTTGACCGTAAGAATAAAAATATTCCCCAATACCATTCACGTCTACGTGTATAGCAATCCAGTGAGATCCAGGTTTTGTATCAGGGTCCAAATTACTTATTAGGTATATTGGGGGTTCAATGCGTATCGGTAATCGGTTTGCGGCATATACGTTGTATTGTAAGCATGGATGAACATTATTTAAATGTTGCTGTATTTCCAAAGTATCCATCTTATGTCGTATCGATTGCAAGTGTCAGATACAAGTGACAAAATATTGATACTTACATTCTTTAAAAGTAGGATAAGATGGGTTTGATCAACGTAGAGGTAAATTATAAATGCATTTTTTGTAATTTTTAACTTTATTTCATTGAAAATTGGGCACCCTGGATCGGTCTACCCAATTCTTTTTTAGGCTTTCTCAACGCTTAACCGAGATAGGAATTTTAATTGCATGCTCCTAGTATGTCTCATTAAGTCATTACTAATGACATACTCGGCACTAATCATCGTCGCTCTAATTATATTCATACCAATGAAACCACACTTTCTATTTTCACATTATTTTATTTCAACCAAAATAACATCTAAACATATTATATACCAATATATCATTTAAAATACTATTGCTCATGAATAATCTCACAAATTCTGTTAAGGATAAACCATTGAATTTGTGGTAGATATACATCAGACTGTACTCGCCGCATACTGAGGTCCAATCATTTTGCAGTCGACATCTATTGTAATCCCATTTTCTTGCGTTTCTTTTTAAAAACCTTAGGTGATGGCCGGTAGGCGGTCTACCGTAAGAATCAAAGTATTCCCCGACGCTATTATCGTCAATGTGTATAGCAACCCAATGAGATCCAGGTTTTGAGTCAGGATCTAAATTGCTTATAAGGTATGTAGGGGCTTGTACGCGTATTGGCAATCTGTTAGCAGCATATACGTTGTATTGTAAGCGTGTATGAACATTATTTAAATGTTGTTGTATTTCTAAAATGTGTATAAATAATTATGTAAATACGGTAGTTTTAGTATTGTAAATTCATGTTGTAATATGTAATAAATGTTGAATGGTTTAATTAGTTTTATATAAATATGTTTAATGAGTGTAAATAAAAAATGATTTTTATCAGAGAATGTGTTATTTGTTACAATACCCTCATAGAATCTACACGTCAAACAGAGATAAAATGAATCAATTTCTTCATCCATTTACCGCAATTGTTGCTGGTCCAAGTGGTTGTGGAAAATCAAAATTTGTTACAAACTTTATAAAATACATTACAGAGATATGTGACAAGCAATTTAGTCAAATAACTTGGTGTTTTGATGAAATGCAACCTTTGTATAACTTACCAAATGTAAACTACGTTCACGGGATACCAGATTTAAGTATGTTTGATGGCAAGGATGCTAACCTGGTAATTATTGATGATCTTATGAGAGAATCTGATGGTAGAGTGGTTGATATATTTACCAAAGGAAGTCATCATAGAAACTTGAGTGTTTTTTACATCACGCAAAATTTGTTTCATCAAGGAAGGGGTCAACGAGATATTTCATTAAATTCAAGCTACATCATCTATTTTAAAAATCCACGTGATAAGACACAAATTCGATACCTAGCTCGTCAGGTATCACCAGAAAATACCAAATTTATTCAAGATGCTTATAAGGATGCAACCACAGAAGCACATGGATATATAATGATAGATCTTAAGCAAGGAACAGATGATATTTGTCGAATTAAAACTAAAATATTCCCTGAAGATGGTTATTGCATAGTGTACGTCCCAACAAAGGACTTTAAATATTCGAAGACTCAACAAATCCCGATCACTTTTAAATAATGACTCGTAGTCTCAAGACGCATCAGAATTTATTAAACGCACTAAATACACTTAAACCAAAATATCAACAAGTTATATTAAAGGTATGTGATGATGATGAAATAAATTGTATCTGTGAGTGTATTCACAACGTTCTTCAGGGAAAAGTTCCACTCGACAAAAAACAAAAGAGTAAATTGAATAAATTCAAATATTTACTGCGGAAATTGGTTAGAAAAGGATCAAAAAAAGAAAGAAAGAAAATTTTAATTCAAAAAGGTGGAGCTTTCCTCCCAATCATTTTAGGTTCTATTTTAAGTGGATTGATAAGTTCACTTGTTTAAAAATGGAACATGCCAAAAAAATGGTGCTCGTGGAACCCAGCTTGATTGATAAATTAAACCGAATTAACACTCAACATGGGGTTGACAATCCAAGAACACGATTGGACACAGAAATGCAGAATATTTTAAATAGTAATATAGATGATAGAAAGAAATGTATCCTGTACTTACAAATTTTGCAAAGATTTCTACATTTCACTGAAGAAGATCGTCGACCTGTTGAATTACCGATAATAACATCAAATCATTCACCTGTAATAAGTAAAGATTCAAATATAAATAATACCATAAAAAACGAGCACGTAGTTGACTCTCCGACTTCGAGCGAGGAAGGTAATCATCAAGAAAGTCTCCTCACCTCATTTGAGTCTCCCAACGAAAGCGTTCCATCCCCTTTGAAGACTCCATACTCAATAAAACAAATATTAAGTTTAATACCTAAAACTTATAACAAAAAGGGTGAGTTATTGTTAAGTTCGCTATCTCTGAGTAAAAATAGAAACAAAGTTCATTGGAGAAATGATGGCACAGTTGTGATTGATAATAAAGCAATTCCTGGAAGCAATATTATAGATCTAGTGAACGATATACTAAGACCATTAAAGAAATGTGATCCAATAGGCTGGAAAGAGTTCTCTCAAGGATTGAAAGATATAAAAATACCACTTACATACATTGGGAATCCTAAGAGGAGTCAGTACATCAGTGAACTGCGGCTTAAAGATAACAGTAACATTTCAAAAGTCGAGGAATCGTATTCAACACCCACTAGTAATTATGCGAATAAACTACGCAAGAAGATCGATTGGGAAAAATGGACCCCTTATTAGAAATAAATAGAATATATTATGATCCTGCACATCCTGCTGGATATGGAAGCATTCATAAATTAACTAAAGCTATGAAAGGTAAAATGAGTATAAAAGAAATTAAAAAATGGTTACAGGACCAAGAGGCATACACACTCCACAAACCTGTTCATAAGAAATTTCCTCGTAATAAGTATATATTATCAAACCTAAATGAACTTTGGCAAGCGGATTTAAGTGATATGAGAACGTATTCTAAACTAAATGATGGTTTTAATTACATTTTGTGTGTGATCGATGTGTTTTCAAAATATGCGTTTGTTAGACCTATGAAAAATAAAAACTCTGAAACAGTTAAACAATGTTTTGAAAGTATTTTTAATGAAGCTAAAATCACTCCAACACACATTCAATCAGATAAGGGAACAGAGTTTGTTTCAAAGGAGGTGCAAACATTTTTAAGAAATAAAAATATCAACTATTACACAACAAACAATCCCGATATTAAAGCTAGCATTGTTGAAAGGTTTCAAAGAACACTTAAGATGAAAATGTGGCGTTATTTTTCACATAAAAATACTCACAGATATGTAGATATTTTACAAGATTTAGTTTATGCATATAATCACAGCTATCATTCCAGCATAAAAATGTGTCCTTGTGATGTAAATTTTAACAACATAATGACTGTCTGGAATAACCTTTATGAAAGAAAAAATTATCAGTCAAGAATCTCAGATACCACCTTACCGAAATTTCATATTGGTGACCATGTACGAATAACTAAATATAAACATATATTTCAAAAAGGATATGAATCGAATTGGAGTGATGAAATTTTTATTATATCTTCGATCATAGAGAGGACACCATGGGTAGTATACACATTGAATGATTTGCAAAATGAACCAATAACAGGTACATTTTATGAAAAAGAACTACAGAAAGTAAATTACAACCCCACTGCAAGTTACAAAATAGATAAAATCATAAGCACGCGCTACTCTGGGAACAGAAAGCAATTGTTTGTGAAGTGGAAAGGTTATCCAAATAAATTTAACAGTTGGATTTTGGCTTCTAGCATAAAATAACTACAAAATGAAAGAAAGTTTTTATATTACTCTACTAAGCAACAGCTCTATGGAATACTTTCCACAAAACACTACATCTCTTTTTTCTACTAAACTACCAAAATCAATCATTTTGGAAGGATCATGGACCGTTGGTATTGTTGAATTTCAATATCCAAGCACAATGTTTACTGTTCAAGAACATGAAAACATAGTTTATGTAACAAAGTGGATGCTGATGCCTAACGAACAGAAACCATCAAAAGTGTACTACAAAACGCACATACCAGCCACCAACTATGATGATATCAATCATATCTTATCAGCATTAAACAACATAAAAGAACATGTCAAATTCCGTTATGATGAGTTATCAAAGTTCGTCTCCGTTTCTGTAATGGATGAATCAATAACATCAATAACGTTATCACCTAAGCTGTGTCTACAACTCGGGTTTGAACCTTCTAGAAACTTGGTAACTAAGGGCATAGGGAAATGTCCAGCGAATTTGCATTTAGGGCTACCATCTCAATTATTAGTTTACTGTGATGTAATTGATCCACAAATAGTTGGTGATGTGATGACACCTTTACTTAGAATCATACCATTAGACCCTTCAAAATATATTTATGGAGCTAATAAAATGCATGTATTCTCACCACCTCACTACCTACGTGTCATGCGTAGAGAGTTTGATACTATTGAAATAGATATAAGATCAAACACAGGTGAAAAAATACCATTCCAGTTTGGAACAGTCTGTGTTAAACTACATTTCAAAAAAATATAATGCAATCTTTACAAAATAAAATATCTTGTCCTTATGAAAACTATTACTCTCACCAAGCGGGTTCAGGTATTGGAGTAATCTACAGAGGTGCACCATATCAACGGGGGCATGGAATTGGTAGCTTTTTAGGAGGGCTGTTTCGATCAGTTTTACCTCTATTCTCCAGTGGAGCGCGAGTGATTGGTAAAGAGGCTTTAAATGCTGGTGTGGGGTTGCTGTCGGATTTAGTTAGCGCGCGACCTATGGAAGAATCAATTAAAAACCGGCTGAAAGAAGTTGGTGCAAATTTAAAGCGAAAAGCTGATGATAAAATTGATAGAATCAATATGTCTGGATCAGGATATATAACTAAACGGAAACAACTAGCTTCGTTCATTCCACAATTAGCTGCTAAAGTAAAAGCTACAAATAAGAAAAAAAAATTGAATCGTAATAATATCAAAGATATATTTTCATAACAAAAATAATATTAAATTAAAAATGTCTTTCTTACATAGCCATTCGTGTGAGTGTATTAAATCAGAATTAGACTTATTTGCCTTACCCTCAACACAAACAAGTATAGAAAATGGATTGTGGATACATTACAAACCTATTTCATCTTTAGCTGACGATGGCCCCATCGAATTTCAAGTACCAGGAACTGGAGAGGATTATATTGATCTATCGCACACTTTGCTTCATATAAAAGCTAAAGTACTAAACCAGGACTCAACGAAACTTGCTTCTACAACAGTAGTAGCTCCTGTTAATAATTGGTTACTTTCTCTGTTTTCCCAACTTGATGTTTACTTGAACCAAAAGCTTGTATCACCACCGAACAACACTTACCCTTATCGCGCATATTTGGAAACTCTATTGAACTATGGTTCAGCAGCTAAGAAATCTCATTTGACTTGTGGTCTTTGGTATGAAGATACCGCTGGAAAAATGAATGCTACAGATGACAAAAATGGAGGGTTCACTAAACGACAAGAATTTGCTTTTGAGAGTAAAGAAATAGAAATGATTGGACATTTACATGGTGATATTTATAATCAAGAAAAATTTTTAATCAACGGTGTTGAAATGTCTGTTAAACTAGTGCGTTCTAGAGAATCATTTAATTTGATGGCTTCCTCGAATGATATAAAGTTTAAAGCATGCATTACAGACGCCACACTTATTGTTCGCAAAGCACGAATCAATCCATCAGTTTTACTTGCACATCAGAAAGTGTTAGCCTCTACTACAGCTAAATACCCTATAACTAGAGCTGAAGTTAAAGTTTTAACGATTCCATCGGGGGTACAGGGAAAAACGTTGGATAACATATTTTTGGGACAAGTGCCTAAGAGAGTTATAGTTGGTTTTGTTAATAATACCGCATTCAATGGTAGCCTCACTAAAAATCCATTTAACTTTGAAAATTATGATATAAATACATTTTGTTTGTATATTGACGGACATCAAATACCTTCAAAAGCTTTACAACCATCATTTCAAAATAATGTTTATACTTCAGCTTATCACACGTTGTTCTCTGGAACAGGTATACATTTTCTTAATGAAGGTAATGGGATATCTAGAGAACACTATGCTAACGGTTTTTGCCTACTAGCGTTTGATCTTACATCTGATTTGTCAGCTCATTCTTCGACACATTGGAATCTTATTAAACATGGTAGCGTAAGACTAGAAGTTCGTTTTGAATCAGCACTTTCACAAACCATCAACTGTATTGTGTATGCAGAGTTTGATAATGTTATAGAAATTGATAAAAACCGTAATGTAAATGTAGATTACAGTAGTTAATAATGATTAGTTTTAAGATCGATTGTATCTAGCTAATAATTTCTTGTTAAAGATAAGACATTGAAATAAAGTTAAAAATTACAAAAAATGCATTTATAATTGTTATAGAAATTAATAAAAACCGTAATGTAAATGTAGATTACAGTAGTTAATAATGATTAGTTTTAAGATCGATTGTATCTAGCTAATAATTTCTTGTTAAAGATAAGACATTGAAATAAAGTTAAAAATTACAAAAAATGCATTTATAATTTACCTCTACGTTGATCAAACCCATCTTATCCTACTTTTAAAGAATGTAAGTATCAATATTTTGTCACTTGTATCTGACACTTGCAATCGATACGACATAAGATGGATACTTTGGAAATACAGCAACATTTAAATAATGTTCATCCATGCTTACAATACAACGTATATGCCGCAAACCGATTACCGATACGCATTGAACCCCCAATATACCTAATAAGTAATTTGGACCCTGATACAAAACCTGGATCTCACTGGATTGCTATACACGTAGACGTGAATGGTATTGGGGAATATTTTGATTCTTACGGTCAACCACCTACAGGTCATCACCTATGGTTTTTAAAAAGGAACTCAAAACAATGGTGTTACAATAGAAGGAGAGTACAAAATGATTGGACCTCAGTATGTGGCGAGTACTGCTTGATGTATATATATCACAAATTCAAGGGTATATCCTTGCGTGAATTTCTAGGATTATTCAAAAACGATAGTATTTATAATGATATATTGGTATATTATATGTTTAAATGCTTGTTCAATTGAAATAAAGGATAATAAAAATAGTTCGTTGTTATTGCTATGCTGCTTCCCTTCACAACAAGGTGATTAGCATCGTGGCGAGGTTGGTGGTGATTAGTTAATCCCTGATTAGCTAATTAGGGGTACTAGGCGCTTAAAACATAAATTCCTATCTCCGAAACGAGTTGAAATAGCGTAAAATGGATGCGCTACATCGATTCAGCGTGGTCGATATACTTTTTCTTCTTTTCTTTTTTTTGGTGGGTGAAAACCGGTGAATCCCTACTACTACTGTGATTGTGATTGTGTGTGAATGCTTTGATTGCCCTCTTGACGAACCTTTGAAAGTGGGCCAGAACCGGCGAATCTCTACTACTACCGTGCCGTGATAAACCCCTCCATCTGAGCCCGCGGATGTCGTAAATGCCGACTAAGTGATCTCGCCTAAGATGGGCTGTAGTTTACATCTATGTATCATCTATACCAATATGCATGCCAGGCGCGTTGATTATGGCAACATCCTGATTTTGAACAGGCTCTGTCCAGACGTAAAAAGATGGACGTAAAGGGGCCTACTTATTAGATTACAAATTGCATTGCTATAAAACAAATGGGTAAAACTCATTGACACATATTGTACATCAGTACATGCAACAATGGACGGTCTCAATGCTAAAATAAAGATCTCTACCATACACAATCTGCTGATACCTTTTAATAATCGCCAGGCTCGCCATCGACAGATTCCATCCCCACGCTTTTTTGAAAAAATGCATTTTTTTTTAAACTCATATTTCCAGAACACCTATACAAAAACTAGTATTATTCTTATGCAGAACTGTTTTTTTTTTAAATCGAGCACGTAACTCCTAACATGACTTTTCGAAAACGAAGACTTGGCCTCAGTGGCCCTGAAAAAAATCTCACCTGTATATTACAGGACATTTTTTTCACACAGCGCCATCTAGCCCCAAACTAAGCATGGCTTGTAATATGGGAACTAGATTACTTCGTAAATACTTATGTACTATATGATATAACACCCAAACTCAGAACAAACATCTATATTCATCACACAAATGTTTGTCCTGGGTTTAAGACTTGACCTGCCCTTTGAAACTATATCTGGATAAACTGTAAGTTTGTAAGGTCTTTCTTCCCGTGAACGAACCATAGAGTTGTACTAAGTAGCTTCTACTTTAACATGGTCACAAAAAAAACTAAAATAAAGAATTATTTCATTCAATTCAATTCAAATCAAAGGTTCGGTAATGCGCCATTTATGCTTCTAGTGTTGCGAGTGTCTAAAGGCAACGGTAAATGCTTACCATAAGGCGGGCTGTATGCCTGTTTCTTTACAGGTGACGGTAAATGCTTATCATGAGGCGGGCTGTATGCCTGTTCCTCTATAGGTGACGGTAAATATATCAGGCTATGGACACACACACGCAAACTACACTTTTTACGATTTGCACATTCCGCGTCTTGCTCGTTTCACGATCTGTACGTTTTACTAAATGCAAATTCTGTGACTTGCATTAGTGCTCATTTTGCGACCTGCACATTCTGCTATATATCCATGCTTACCGTCGGGCCTTATGGCTGTTTGCCACCTTAGTGGTATAAAAAACATACATCTAAGTATAACCGTTATTTATTTCGTAAAAATCCCTATGAATAAAATGTTGGAACACAAAGCGACGGAAGAGATTTTATCAAGACAATAAAAAAGCTAAGTATGATGGTTGTAGTTTTCTCTTATAAGATAACAAAAGCAGTATTTCATAATGCGTCGGACAAGCACAAGATTCCTGTTTTTGCCCGCTTTCAAAAGATAGCCCGATAAAATACTGCCGAGATAGTTGCTACGAACCCTTCAGGCATCTTGTACATGACTTAAACCATACGACCGCACACCATTTTTAGTTAAAGACATCCCCATAAGAGTAAAAATTCAATTATATATCATTATCATCAAATCATCTCATCACAGCCTGTAAACGTAACGATTCCCACAATGTTTAACCGCCTCTGTGGTCTAGTGGTCCGCCTGCCTGTCTCATATCCATAGGTCCCGGGTTCAATTCCCGGAATTCGGGAGTTCAATATTGTGCTTGGTTTGGTTGGTGGTAGGACTTTGTTTATGTCCGGCTGGATAGCTACCACCATCTTACCCAATTCTGTTGCAATAACAGCAATACTTAAATATTTGTGTTCCGGCATTCAGAGGTAAGATAGCCAGTTCCTCAATTTCTTGAGGATTCCGGGCGAAGTGCGTTTCTGCCTTCAGCCGTATCATAACATGGAAATAATCAGGTGAGATTAAGGCCAAGAACCTTTCCGTAGTTCAATAAAAAAAAACATGGCGATTTGCCATAAGCACAAAGCATGGCAGGTGGATTGCAGTAAAGGTGTAGATAATACACAGGAGGGAGCAGCAGCTCATCTTTAGGCGACATCCCTTTGTCGGCTTTAACGAGATCCATGGGCTAAATTTGTAGTGTTGATTCTTAAGCCGCACATAAGCCTGTGTTTGATTATGATTACGTTAAAACAACAAAACTCAAATTTAATTTAACAACGTGTTTTTTATGTATAATGATTGAATGAATGCATCAATATACTTCACAAACACACATAGTAATATAACAAGTAGGTACACCGATTTCATAACACTGGATAATAAGATAGATCAACTGGAGATTAAAATAAGTAAAGGTACGATGGGCTACGTTTGCTGGAAGAGAACTCTCGTTAGGGTTAAGTTGGCCTTTACCATACTTTTTAATTTTATTTGTGTGCAATCAAGTTTAAAGTTTTAATTAAAACCCGATCTTAATTCAATAATTAAGATCGGGTTTGCCATACTTAAAAGTTTTATTTAAAACCCGATCTTAATTCAATAATTAAGATCGGGTTTGCCATACTTTAAAGTTTTAATTAAAACCCGATCTTAATTCAATAATTAAGATCGGGTTTTAATTAAAACTTTAAATTTGTATGCACACAAATAAAATTAAAAAGTATGGGAAAGGCGAACTTAAGCCTAACGAGAGTTTTCTTCCAGCAAACGTAGCCCATCGTACCTTTACTTATTTTAATTTTAACAAGTATAATTAAACTAACTATGTACAAAGGAATCAGTCAGATTAACTAAGGACCGTTACAAACGGCCTATAGGTAACTCAAATGTTCCAGACCACTACCAGACGGAAGCGTGTCGTAGACACTAGCTGCATTGCCACGCTGAATAGCTATGCTAATTCGCTGGCCTAAATTAGAGCCAAATTAAATAAATGGGCGGTCTTAATCATTTCAATTTTATCATATTTGTTTTCACAATTTTTTCCATCGCACCTGGAATTATTTTAAGTAAAGGAGCTCTTAAAACACTGCAGCACTTCGCGGCATTCAGCCTTCGTCTCTCCGTGTGCAAGAAAGCTCAACCACAGCTTGTTTGTGGCGCTGCAAGCCAGTAACTCGCATGAAATAATGTCGTACCTTGCGGAAAATCTCGCTTGAAAGGCAAATTCAGTTCCGTACAATAGGTTATAGGGGCTTCCTATGATAGCTCGCTCATAATATACGTGACTGACGCATTATGTACGTAAGAAGCAGGGTAAACCCGCGATTTAACTTGCAGCGTCAAAGTAATGTAGGTACTAGTACTGAATGTCATTTCATTTCTTTCAATTTCATTTCATTTCCACAGCCTCTGAGTGTTTGACCTACTAATCAGACGCAGTACAGACTTTACTTACCAATTCATAGTTAATGTTGTTTGTTAAGGTAATTTTTGTACCGGCAATCTGTATGATCCGGTATTCTATACAAATACCTAGGAATACCAAAAACGTTTTGGTGATGAAATATGATTTATTTTATACTTTGCTTAGATATTCCATACTATCTCGAATGCGAACCCGGTAATGTGTTAAATATGAGATACATAATTATTTTTATAGAAGGACCATACAAAAATAATTGGGAAACAGTTCTAAATATTGTTGTGT
Source organism: Venusia cambrica (assembly GCA_951394065.1). Classification (NCBI taxonomy): domain Eukaryota; kingdom Metazoa; phylum Arthropoda; class Insecta; order Lepidoptera; family Geometridae; genus Venusia; species Venusia cambrica. Next base: position 7,230,504 of record OX596057.1, read on the forward strand.
TCCGGCATTTAGAGGTAAGATAGCCAGTTCCCTTTCCACCATCTGATCAGTGAAGAGCAGATGAAGGCCAAGCTCTTCACCGTCGTACAATAAAAATAAACACAGTTTTGGATAATATTCATAATATTTCATTCATTGACTGGATTCCTCAGATATTCTATACATTGTCTAGGTATTGTACCTGAATCATACATATTACCGGTAACATATATATACCTATAGCCATGTACGGTATACATTAGGTAATATAACATCGGGTAATCTTAAGTTGTCCAAAATAATATAATAACTTTTTAAATAGCTATTCATGCAGCGTATACTAATCAATCGTTCATTCGTTCAATGAGTACCGATCACCGATATCAGAGTAATGAAATAAATATGATCTGTGGTTCCGACATTCCATGAAATGGAACGTTCTAGATCAATCTTATCGTATCTAGTTCGCGAAAAACTCTTGTTACATGGCATGAGCTATGATCGGGGTTGACGACCTGCGCTCTGGAGTGCTGCCTAATGCTTCGCGTGATTTGTTATCGACGCCTTCAGACAAATGCATTCATACAAATCGACCTGTCCGACTGTCTGTGCTGCGGCTATTAGGAAACGAAAATAATTCTTTGAAACGTATCATCTTCGACAAAGAAATGAGGCCTTTACTCGTTGAAAGGTCCTATACATATAAATGATAGTAATAATAATTCAATTTATTTATTCAGATAATTTACCAATCCATTGCGCTAGTTGGCTTATAACTAGGGGTTAGTACTGAAAAATAATTAATGATTATGTCCTTTGGAGCAATTTATAGACTATAGGGCAGTAAATTTTTTCAGCTATCACAGTTAGGATGCTGTTTCTGTTCCCGCCGGTTCTGCTGGGTGCTGAGCTGATTGATTTACTTTTTTATAATGCAACAGAGTTCATTATTGAAATGTAATTGTGTTGGGCACGCTTCCGTCTGGTACTGGTCTGGAACAGTTGAGTTACCTATAGGCCGTTTGTAACGGTCCTTAGGTAATCTGACTGATTCCTTTGTACATAGTTAGTTTAATTGTACTTTTTATTGAATAAAGATTGTGTTGTTGATTGTTAATTCTATTAAATTGTTAACGTATGATTTTAAATGTAGTTTGGTTTATTTGATAAACTTGGATTTAAATTGTAAATAAAACTATCAAATATTTGTATAAGGAAATTATGAGGTGTAATACTTATGAACGACATCTCCTGATTAACTTATTGGAGGTATTTACTCCCGGAAAGTTTTTCTTATATTAAATAGGTACCACGTAATTCTACATTGCTTATTTTACAAATTTAAATATCTTTGAATTTGTCCGATGAACTTCATCTCGTTATTACAGACTGATATTAAGTAATTATTGATAATTCAGGTAGTTGGTCGTGAGATAAAATAAAATAAAAATAAATAAATGTTACAGGACATTAATTTCACACAACACCGTGTAGTCCCAAACTAAGCATAGCTTGTAATATGGAAACTAGATTACAGATATAATACATATCCATATTTTCTTGTTGTAAATACATACTTATCATACAATACAACATCCAAACACAGAACAAACATCAATATTCATCACACAAATGTTTGTCCTGGGTGTGGGAATATGGCATTTTAGTTATCGGTAGCTTCAAAACACATTGTTGATTCATGATAGTCTTCTTCTTTTTCGTGTCAATGAATCAATAATAAGTACTTAAATTATTTCTGCCCCGAAAGTGGCTATTTTAATAAGCTGATCGTTTGCCTAGATCCCTCTGTGTTCAAGCAGTTCCATTCAGCGGGCAGGAAAGAATATGCGTCATGTCCTGTGTGGGCCCCACACTCACACCGGATGTTGTCAGGGTTAATAAAACCCCACCTGGCTAGATTAGTAATGCAGCGACCGACTTGGTACCGGAGTCGATTGAGTGCCTTTTTTCATGAAAGTGAAACTCGTCAATGCATACAGGATCCATGTAACTAATATCAATGTTTTTAAAACATGCTTAGATTTTCTATATTGAATACTAAAAATCATAAAAAAACGGTCAGCTCTTGACCTTGAAACTTTACTCTACCCAGTAGGTACCTAACTCTCTTGAAGACATTAGAGTCGTCAACAGACTAGAAGATGATTCCAAGATCGTTTTTGCAGTGCCAGTAGGCTACGGGGACTTGGCTCCCCCGGTGGCTCCCTTAGGGGAGCCAATGTGATTCTGACAGGGCGAATTCCATATTTTTAAATCCACGATGTGTTTTGAATCTACAATTTATCATAATCCATTTCATGCGTAAATAACGACCTTAAATTTTATGTTCAGTTCAGATATCTTAGCTCCTCAATTCAGTAGTTCACAGTACGTTTTGATAATCTTTCTGAATTTCTGTTTCTTAAATTGTCTGCGCTAAATATATGGGTCCCTCTCTTCCCGTGGATGTTGTAAGGGGCGACTAAAGGATTAGACTAAAGGATGGGTAGCTGTATGACTACTTGCTGTCAACCAACCATCCTGCAATTCACATGACGCATATGTTTCAGCCCAATGTTCCTGCAATTTAGTATTCTCCTAATAATTTTAACAGTGCTGTTCATTTATAATATTAACAAGTTCAATTACCCTTTCCCTGCCAATTGCGCAAAGCTTATATTACAATGTAGCAGTAGGTACATACCTAGGTATTTTGGGACGCAAAATTGTTGACATAGCTAAAATTTACTATTTAATAGTTAAATATATCTAGAAATTAGGGCTTGTAATTAATTAAAGTGTAATATAATTATTTACACTTTAAGAGAATTTTGAGCTATTGTATAGAAGAGTAAAATTTTCACTTCTTTTTCACTTGTAGCCGCAATTAATTGAACTAGATTCATCATCAAACATTTAATGAAACAAACGGTCCTTAGAACCCCGTCTTCTCTTGTAAATAGTAATTTAAATTACTTGTATGTATTGCTTGTGTACATAATTTAAAATTTAATCATATAAATAGTTAATATATAATACCTAAAGATTTTAAGCATGAAAGCTTTAAGTAAGCTTGCCCAGTTGTTGTAAGTACAAAAGATTAAACAGGCAACTCGCGGCTATTATTAGGTACCCAGTCTCTGAAATAGGCGTTTATCAATGTTTTTTCTTAGCGATGTGTTGACCTGGATCCTGACTTGAGCTCGGATGAGGTTTACTATAGAGTGATATTTCCCATAAGGCTAGCCCTCTCACGCAGCGACAGAACACAATGATTCTTTATACTTCTTTACAGGTCTTTACCACCAGAGTTGTGGTCATTCAGCTGTAACCGCTAGCAAAAGCCAGCTATTCTGTTGCCTAGGGTCCACTATGATGTAGATCACACATACGCCAATATCAAAACTCCATAATAATTCTAAATTAATAAAAGAAAATCTGAAGAATGAAAATTAGCGTGATTCCTTTTCTAAGCTCTTGAAACATTCATAATACGCATACCGTTTCTGAGAAAACGACCGAAATTATCCGAAAATGTCTAATATAAAATAATAAAACCGACTCTTCGAAATTATTCGAATCGTTTGACAAAAAATTAAGGAAGTTTTCTCTTTTATGATCTTAATGGCGGATTAAGAAAATTAAGACGCGAAAACGGCTTCGTAATTCCAACACAGCTTTCGTCCCATCAGCCCACGCACTGAATATAAGCATTGCGATTGTGACGAGTATAAAATAAAATCGCTTTGTGCCCCGATTCTACTAACTCGTTTCACTATGACTATAGGTGCCTTTTAGTATAATAGTGCCCATTCTGTGCCGATACCACTGTCGCAGTGAAGCGATTGGCTTAGTAGAATCGTGGCCCTGTTCACTCGAAAGCGTGCCTAGCTATTCTCAAATATTCGGGAAGCTTCGGGAATTATTTTGGTAAAGGACTTTGTTTAAGTCCGCCTGGTTAGCTACCACCATCTTACCTAATTCTGTCGCAATAACAACAATTCCTTAATTGTTGTTTTCCGGCATTTAGAGGTATGATAGCCAGTGCCTCAGTTTGTTGATGATTCCGGATGAATTGCGCTTCCAACTTCGGCCTTATCATAACTTGAAATTCGGTCGAGATAAATGAAAAACACCTCCCCCCCGTTGTAAAAAAAAGCGGGATCGAATTCAAAAGCGATGCAGATTCCAGAAAAGCTTTTTCTAACTTAAAAAAAATAGACACTAGTACGACATCAGTTGAGACATCCACCGAAAGATTTTCAGAATTGGTTTGAGCGTTGAATTTGCCAAAAAGTAATGTTTCCGATCCGAAACTTTTCGTGTGATAGCTAAACCTGATGAACGTGGTCAAAAAGAGACGAATGTATTTTTCTTTGCTCAGACTACAAATTAGCCTGATGGCAATCGATGTTGCAGCCTACTTTTTTTTTTATTTACTTTAAAAAAAATATTATATACTATAGCTTAAATAAACCACGAAGGTTTGAGCAAAGCTACATGTAATCTTCATAGGCAAGTAGTAAATATGAATGCTAATAGGAACGTAATATGTGCATATAAAATAAATAATACTACTTTGCAAATAATAGTTAAATATAAGAAACTTTTACACAGTAGGTACGGTATAAACAGTTTTATACAGTACTTAAGTATATAAATTTTAACCATATAAATTTCAATGTAACTTAGAAGGAATGACTTTAATTTACTATAACTATACCTCGACAGCACCCTTGCCTTACCTATTCACGTGTATTAAAGACTCCCAGGTTGTAATTATCGGGAAACACAAACGATCTAGAGTAGTAGTGCCTTCCGACAAACGATAATTAACTGTAATTATTATCTACGTTGGAACATCATTCCACGGGCCGAAGCTGTGGTCACAAGGCTTTGTTTCAGCCCACAGAAATATCATTGTAAGAACTATAGTACTGATATGCGTGGGACGCATCAGTAGGGCTTATTCGGCCGAGGATCACAAAAGTGGCAAATATAATGGTCTTAACAGAGCTTACTAATTTGAGACTTTTGGGCTCTTTTGGGCTATTTTGATAACCCTCCGGGTTATCAAAAATCTGGCTGGCTCATATTTAGGCCAGCGAATTAGTATACATAAACAGTGTGGCAATGTAACCAGAGTCTTGGGCACGCTTCTGTTTGGTCTAGGACAGTTGACCTACATATATACCGTTTGTAACGGTCCTTCGGTAACCCGACTGCGTCCCTGTACATACTTTTACTGTGCATATTTTGTTTAATTGCTTTCGAACATAATATGAAGGTATATAATATTATGTTCAATTACTTTCGAACGAATGTATGTTTACCTCTATATTACTTATATAATGGTGTTTAGCCAAGCGCTACTAAAAAGCAAATATATCTAAAATTAACAAAACACTTTCAAGCTTGTGCATTTTCGTAGTGCGGCGTGTTTTCATAAAATCTCTAAATACCGTATAATGTTTATAATTTAAAGGGTTTAGATATAAATAAAGCTCGGTATTTATGAGGATTATGGTGAAATGTTAACTAGGTCAAGCTTTTTATGTAGATTAATGGTATCTTTTTAACTATGATAGTCTACGTGACTATAGTTACCGTAGCGTAGGTAACTCTTCCTTTTTGAATAATTTTAGTAATTAAATGAGACTCAATAAATTATTAGCCATGACATGCATTGTTTTGCTAGCGGTTACGGCTGAATGACAACGCTGCTGGTAGTTCCACCTGGCTAGCGACCACTCCTGCAAAGTCCGGTGCCAAACGGTTTGCCGTGTTCTGTTGGTGAACGGGAGAGCTAGTGCCTTCTGGGGGTGCTCGCTCAATTCTTAACTTGTCATCGGGATAATCATTTATCAAAAAAGCTCGTGTACTGAGGCTCGAATATAGAAATTACCTATTAATTTATGTACATGCTTAGAATTGCTTGATGTTGACTTGATTATAGAGTCCATTTGGAAAATCTATCAGACGTAAGTCCGCCTACAATTTTAGTTGTCCCAATAGTGCAAAAAATCTTAAGGGCATGAAAATATATGATTTGCTTTTATAAAATAAAACACTATCCACTATAGTGTATGGATACTGAGAAAGGATTTTGGGAAATTCCAATGGAATTATGGTAACAAGGAACTGCGAAATTGCTTGTTTATTATAAATAGCTTCTACAGCTTCTGTTTAATCAGAAATTCCTAGTTCAAAATGAAGTCCTAAATTAAGTGCAAAATGCTCTACGCTTAGAATTTCCCTATTAACGGAACTAAGCTAATTGCGCTTGTTTTATTACAGAATGGCGAATACAACGGAGTCTTCACAGACGGAAATAAAAGTAAGAACCTAGCTATTAAACTCTAAGCTCACTTTCACACAATAAACACTAAAGTATAAAAGCCTGCTTGAGAATTTCAATAGCACAAATATTAAATTATATTACTTAATAGAATATTCATAATTCATAATCATTCATAACTCATAATTCATAATCATTCAATACTTTCATAATGTCCTGCTTAAATACATGTTATAGCTTTGATGTAAGGTAGCTTATTAATATTCTCAAACAGCCAAAATAATTATAATAGCAGGTTGGTTTCTTCTTTTCATATAAATACAGCTAAAATAGTTATAATAGCTGGATGTTTTCTGCCTTTCATATAAATACAGCCAAAATAATTATATGAGCAGAATGTTTTCTTCCGTATTTATTTAGTTAAATCGGCCAAGGGTGAGGCGGACTCCCACATTGAGGGTACTGAACCATTCAAGAAAAAAATCCGTTCATTTGTTTTAGAACCTCAAGTCCGACTCACGCTTGGTCTGTTTTTTTTGTATATGTTGCTAAACCTTATTAATCTCTAACAACATAATCTAATAACAACAAATTCGACGCCTGTAGATATTACCGTTAAACGAAGAAGTATAGACACAAATCTCACATTTCGGCGCTATCTCCTAGTGGTCTGCAACGAAATCGCTAGGGATGTTATTGTTAGTGGTAGGACCGGTCTGTCCAGGCGCACCGGGCTAGCGACCGCCTTCCGAAGTCCGGTGCCAAACGGCTCGCCGTCTTCCATTGATACGCAGGAGAAGCATTCCGGAAGCTATTCCAGCATTCCATGCCTCTACTGAATTATTAGTGCGATGATGTTCTATAAGCCAGTTGTATTGTATTTGTTTGCATAAATTAAATGACGGAATTGTCATTGATGATCGAATATATAATTGATATCCACGTTTTAATAAAATAGTCCTTAAATTATGTTGCATCTTCAGTGTTTAAGCATTCCGCCATGATATGCATCTGATTGTGCATCAATCGGTAAAAGTGGCAATGTAAAACATCAGTTCACGTGATTTTCCCCCAATCTCAACTTTGTTAAGCGCAACGTTTCTGCGATGTCGAAAATATATTCTTTATAAATTCACAAATAGTGTAACTTTACAATGATATACAAAATGACCCGATCTCAGCAGTATCCGAGCAGTGGGATGTTTAGTGGACGATAATGATTGTGACACAGAACATTAATCTGCGTGACTGTAGGTACTTTGTCATGAATTTGAGTAAAATGCAAACAGAATATTAATCTGCGTGACTGTACTTTTTCATGAATTTGGGTAAAATGCAAACGTGTGTCGAGTTGGCGAAAACATAAAAGTGATTTAATTGAAGTTTCACTATGTAGACACGCGCAAAGATATTGGCGTGTCCAGATGACGAAATAATAAGTGATACTAATTTTGAGTTTCACCAACTGGACACGCGTGCTGGACACACGCGTGCTCTTGTGCTCTTGTGTCCAGTTAGTGACTAACCCGTTTTTTTAACCTAACAATAATATAGGTACTACAGAGTTCCCGGGCTTATCCCTAGGGGGAGTTCAATATTGTGCTTGCTTTGATTGGTGGTAGGGCTTTGTTTAAATCCGCCTGGCTAGCTACCAACATCTTACCTAATTCTGTAACAATTCTTAAATTGTTTTGTTCCGGCATTCAGAGGTAAGATAGCCAGTTCCTCAGTTTGTTGAGGATTCCGGATGAAGTGCGCTTCCACCTTCGGCCTTAACATAACTTGAAAAATCATGTGAGACGGCCAAGCTCCTCCCCGTCGTAATAAGAAGAGCCACGATGGTTTTATTGATAGGGCTACTGTATCAAAGCCGAATTGCTGCGAATTGGATAATTTACTGCATTTAGCTCAGCCCTACCAAACATTACTCTTCATTGTGTTGTTTGTCTGTCTGTTGAACGCTACTTAATGGTATGCCAGTTAAAGTTTATCGCAAATAGCAAACGTCTAGATTGAATTGTTGAAAATATTTCTTACCAAGTTTCACCAGCGTTGTACCTGCATAAAAATAACCCTTTGTAGCTTCCCGTTGCAAATACCATATGCATTCCAAATCTCATCAAGATCTGATGAGAGGCTCAAGTCATGAAAAGGTAATAAAAAAATTAAGTTACTTCGATTTTATAATATTTGTATGGATGGACACCTATCTAGATTAGAGTTTTATGTTTTGAATAAAATTTAATCAAGACAAAATGATGTAGACACTTCCCAATCCATCAGTTAATGTTGTTAGAGGCATCTAAGGGATCAGGAGATGGACATCAGCAACCACGTAAGTACGTGCAGCGTTGTGATTAAAACAAAGCCCCCAAAGCATTTTTTGGGCTTTTTTCGCCTTCACATTCACCTCTGCATGATAATAATTACGCTGAAGTATATGAGATTTCGTAGAGGTGAAAGTAGTGTCCAAAAAGTATGTCAATATTACTTTCCAGAGCTTTTGATAACATTCCTAGGTATACCACAAGGCACATACGAGTACAACAATAGACAAGCCTCAGTTGGTAGTAACTCTGCCTTCTGCGCTGTAGGTTGTGGGTTCAATTCCCACCCAGGACAACCATTTGTGTGATGAACAGAGATGTTTATTCTGTGTTTGGGTGTTGTATTGTATGATAAGTGTGTATTTATATAAATAAATAACTATCTTAGTATTCTATCCGTAATTTAGTTCCCATAAGCTATGCTAAGTTTGGGGCTAGATGGCGTTGTGTGAAATTAATTTCCTGAAAAAAAATATATAAATAACGTAAACGTAATACGTAGCAAAATAAATACTGGGACATCCTACACTGGCGCTTGACAGCACCGAGCGTCACCACGTCGCTGACGTCACTAAATATTGCCCGATCCAACGAATGCTAGCGATGTGGGATCGTTGGTGAGCAGCCAACATCCATAGCTATGATATCCCGAATAGCTGTAAATCTCGCAAAAGCTGCATTTATACAAACATTCCGATACATAAGCTGGCTTGAGACAAACATAATCCAATCAGCTGCCAGCGTTCTTCACTAACATACGACCAAATATTGAAAAATCTGATACGCGTTAACTATATATTACATTTATTCAATAAAAAGTACAATTAAACTAACTATGTACAAAGGAATCAGTCAGATTACCTAAGGCCCGTTAAAAACGGCCTATAGGTAACTCAACTGTTCCAGACCAGTAGGCTCCAGACGGAAGTTAAGTACTACGCGTTAACTTGTTTTGAATAAATTACTTTTAGATCTCACTAGATAGCTTTAGATCATGTATAGGTAGATTGAATATGCGAAAAAGTCAGTGGTAGCCAATAATATTTATTCATGCAATCTGTAATATATATTGAAGCATAATTCATCAAAGTATATCTGAATATTATTACGAGGAATTTATAAAATATGATTTAAATAAATTAACATAAACTTACTATAGGTACGAAATTACAAGGTAAAATAAAAATATATCAAATGATTATGAAAATAAAATCAAAATAAAATGACGGTTAATACCCGTTTTTTGGGTCTCACTCTTGAAAAAAAAGGATTGAGCTGGTATTAGGTACTTATAACGACTACGAAAGATTCAATTTCTATAAAACGGTTGTGTAGCTCTAGGCCAGAGTATGGATGAGGTCTACATTGGAGCGAGTTTTGTCGAGTCATCGGTTGCCCAAAAGGCACACCGATGGAATACGGCAAACCGTGGGAGGTGGCTAGCCTAGCTACACCAGTGTTGTGATCATCCAGCAATTCCGTTGACCTGCATAAACCATTAGGAGGTACATCGTAACTACCCCAAAAAACTACTAAAACTATTCTAAAACCTTTAGAAGAAATAGATTTTTGTACCCTACATCGATTCTGATAGATAGAATATTCTTAATTGCACTTATTAAAGATGTACATGGGTAAACTTGATGCTATGAAGCATTTTCTACCACAAGAATTTGTGTGGGATGGATCACTGATACACCATGATACAGATTAATGTTTAGATTATTCATTATTCACATTTTCGTGTGAGAATGATTGGTGCAAGAGAATAAAGGGTATGCAAATTACTGTTCAAAATAGATCATTATTAAAATTATACACAGACAGCAAACTCAGATAGTCAAATGGCTACGTACAACCATAATGGAGCAAATGGTAAACGAATAGGTCGTTATGAGGCTTGCTGGCACGTTCGCTCTACATTCCACACACGTCAAGCAACATCAGATGTCGGACGCACCTCAATCACATTTGGCGCCAACGTGCATTAACTGATGGAGAGTATGAATGGAAATCATCCACAATAATAGTGCAAAGATCGATGTCTGTCTGACAGCTATTCGGATCAGATGGAACAGAAATATGGCGCGCTTGGGGAGAGAGCAGGAAGTTTGATAGCGAGCAAGCCAAGTCGCAGGAACCACCACAGGGCCACCGCATAATCGCAAAACTGTCGGAAGCGAACTGTTTTGACGATTTGTACAAGACAAATCGCGGACGAAGCGCTCGTTATTGGGGTCGGTACCGAAATACATGTCGAAAACCGAGCGGCCGGCAGTAGGCGGCAGGCGGCGCACGCGCTGACCGCGCTTGTCTTCCCAGATTCAATCCACCGGCTCATTTAACCCTCGCTATATATAACCGCTGCGACCAGTTCAAATCTGCATGTTCCCACACAAAAATACGCGATCCGTGTGTTGCAAAAGTGAACAGTGTCTGATAGTGCTGGATAAACAAACGCAGAATTAGCAGGGAGACCTCGTGAGTATCTATTTTGTAACGTTGTCAGGTTGCCAGAAACTCGAAAGCTTTTACAATTTTCGTACGATGACGGTTTTGGTGTTTCCAGTGATATGAATCCGCCGTCGGCGCTTCGCGGCGCTATGAGCCGGGACCGGAAGCCGTTTACTTACACGCCGGGAGGTATCGATCTCTCGGAGATCAAGTCTGAGCGGATGGCGCAGAGACTCATGCGCAACGCTATGAACGAGGGGGTTCCGCAACAACCGGTCCAACTTATACAGTCTCCACCCGCGACGAACATAGCCGTTCCTAACTTCAACTGTTTACCGGTCCAAGTTTTCCCAGCATTTAATCTACCCGCCAACCCTAAATCGCTTCTCAGAACTAGGAGTAACCCTGTTTCTCGTGAGCCGATGAAAGCACTGCCCCCGGTTGTAAACAACGCACCGTCACGATGCGACGCATTCAATAAAAATACACCCCAGATAAACAATAACAGACCAACGTCTATGTTCGAGAGTCCTTTCATGAATTATGGAAGCAATAGTACTACTTTATCTGGGAATGGAGGTTATGATGCAGCTCTTCCGGAAATGTGCTATGATGCACAATATTTCCAAGCACCTAAGATAAACAGTTACGAAAATACAGCGCCATTAATAAAAAGTGACATTGACAGCTATAACAATGTAAATACACCTGTGAATGAATGTCCTATTACACTGGAAGATTATTTTGCAAAAAGTGAGGTCTATGAAATAGCTCCGAATCAAACAAAAGAATTGAAAATAGCTATAAAACCCGAATTAGCACCTACACCGGAAATTATAGTGGTACCGGAAACACCCGTTCAAGAAGTTGTGGGCGACAATGATGAACAGGTCCAATTGAAATTACTGTACACTTACTATATCTATGTCTATTTATCTGTTTCCATTATTTGTTATACGTATCTTTTATACAATATCAAAAACTTATAAGGATCTCGATAATATATATCGTGAGTCAATGTCATAATACAATTACTAACCTATATTCATTTGAGAGTAATTAACATAAACAGTAACTAAGTGTTACCAAGTTATTAATGTCAGTATGAACAATATTGGTGGGATATTTACCTCGATATAGTGGTAAATACGTAGCATCCTTAACACAATTTGATTAAAAAGTTTTAGAATAATTTAATTATAACTTTTTCTTTACTTTCAGAAACAAGTCAAATTCGTAACCAAAGAAGTAAAGAAAGAGACAAAATTAGATGAGCAAAATGGTGATCAAAATGGTGATACTGAAGCTGAGATGACTGTGAAGCTACCGTCAAAAACATCGTCATCCAAGACCAATACTAAAGTTGAAATATCAAAAAAAACTCTACCTGATGGTTCTATCGAAGAAGTTAAAAAGACAATAACCACAACAACCATCGACGGTAAAACTGAAATAAAGACTAAAACAGAAACAACAATAATACCCAAAGATGATGAAGAAGAAGAAGAAGAAGTAGAGGAAGAGGAGGAGGAAAGTGGTGAAGTTGTAGTTCAACAAGTAGAAGATGAGGATGAAAAAAAATCTGCTGCTACAAAAAAAGAAGACCAATCTTCGGTAAAGATCCGTGAAAATGGTGAAGAAAATATTATAAAGACTGAAGAGAAGTCTGAAACAAAAACGATATCAACAAAAAAAGTTGTTATTATTGAAGATAATCAAAATGATGAGTATGAAGAGGAGGAAGAAATAGAAGATGAAGTTGAAGAAATAGAAGAAGCTGAACCAGTTACAATAGTTCTTAAAAAACCATCAGAACCTTTTCCGAAATCGGAGCTAGATTTAGAATCTAAAAAAAATGACAAGGAGGAAGTAGAAGACGAAACTGAAGAAGAAGAAGTAGTTGCAATACAAGAAATAGAGATTGAGCAGGTGAAACCTCAGGAAATAGAAGTTGAAACCATTACTTTACAGAAATCAGAAAGAAAAGAACAAGAAAAAGATGATATTGAAGAGGAAGATGAATATGAAGAAGCTGAAGAAAAAGAGGTTAAAACAAAAGTTGAAACAAAAATTGAATCTCCTACGAACGAAATAGTTCAAGTAAAAGATGACGTATCAGAGTATACTGATGAAGAAATCGAAACTGAAAAAGAAGCGATTTCTAAAAAACCAGTAACAACTGAATCCGTCGCTGAAAATGTGAAAGAATCGGTGGATTTGGTAGAACCTGAAAGCACTACAGAAACTCCAGCATCTTCAGTTGAAGTACAAATACCCATCAGAAAAGAGTCAGATGATAAACAAGAAATTACTGTGGAAACGACACATGAAGAAAAACAAGAAGTTACAGAAGAAACAAAAAAAGAAAACCTGGAAACTTCTGAAAAAGAAACCCCTAAAATGCCGCTTAGGGAACCCTCTGTTCCACTGGAAAAGGTTGAAGATGTAGAAATTAAACCAATCGGTGCAGGTAATTTTATTACAAAATCACATACAGAAACCACAGAAATCATTACTGGTACAGGGGACAAGCCAACAGGGCTACTTACTGAATTTAACAGAACAGAAAACATTGTTACGGTCAATCGTACCACAAAAACTTTGGATTACGAGAATCCAACTGCGACAATCCCAACTTTAACATATTTTACTCCTCACATTGAAAAGTTCCCACCACCACCACAACCTGTCTATAAGCCATACCAGCCTGTGTACCAATCAGAACCTGCTTCAGAAAGAAGGCACAGTCTACTCTTAGAAAGGCTAAGTATGGAACGTCAAATACCGACAAGTGAAATTTACCAGAGCAACCAACAATACAACCAAACTCTTGAACAGCAAAATCAATGGCCACAAGAGCCAAGAGTTGAAATCCTTAACATCGAAAATGTGAAACCCAGTACAATCACTAACCAGCAATGGTATCAGCAATCGGAGAAAAAGGATGTGATTTACAACAACGTGGCTTCTGCTCCACCACCAGTTGCTCAATCTTGGAATCAGCCGAAGCCTCAACAACGGCCAGCGTATCAGCCACCGCCACAGCATGCATACCAAGCTCCACCACAGCCTGCCTATCAGGCTCCACCACAGCCTGCCTATCAGGCTCCACCACAGCCTGCCTACCAACCTCAATCACAACCTACCTACCAAACCCAAAATCAACAGTACCAAGCGCCTCAACCGGTGTACCAACCGCAACCGCAATACCAAACACAACCTCAGTACCAACCTCGACCGCTCACGCCTCAACCGCAAACTCAATACCAGTCAACCTACACGGAAAGCTTGCAACAGAACACATCCAACCAACAAGATACATATTCGAGCCAGCAAAACTACTCAACATACACACCAAAGCCTACCAACTGGGCCAGCAGCGTAGATACACCAAGCATCAACACACAAAACCAGTACAGCACAGACTCTTACCAAGGTACACAGCAACGCTCTTCTTCATACGTACCACCCCCATGGGAACAAGACTCTACCTACGTTGCTAACAACTCACAAAACTACTACCAACCACCACCACAAAACACTTTCACTCCAGATAACAACCAAAGCTGGAAACCCACACCACCCGACAGCAAATTCAACAAAACAACTTCAACAGCTTACATACCCCCGAAACCGAACCAGTCCTTCGTCAAACACGTAACCATCGCTGAACCATCCAAACAACCAGGCCGTAAGACTTACTACAGTGAGTATGAGCGACGATACATTTCCGTCCCTGAATCCACTTACATACCTGGCGAAAGCAAGCAACCACCGCAAAACCAGCCGCAGCCTAATCCATCTCCAGCTTACTACTACGACAACAACGATCCTGCTGAAACCGTAGAGCACCAATGGCGGAAGGAGCTGAGAGAGTTTACAGAGAAAGCTCAGACTCAGCCACCGACGAGCGTGCAACCTCCATGGGAGTCGGAGACAAAAACGCAAACCAAATACGAAAAGAGCCAGGAAACAACTTACACGACTCCAACCTGGAGTCAAACGTTGCGGCCTCAGTCCTGGCGCGAGCGGAGCTTCGAATCTGAGTTTGTGTCTCAAGAATGGCCGAAAGCAAACACTCTAGGTCGGGGTCGTCCGCTGAGCTCCTACGGCAAGGACCCTGTGATTCCGGAGAGGACAAGAGGTGTGTCAGTTGACCGTTACAACCCGAACAACTACCAGTCGCCAGTCCCGGAGCCACATCCTCCAGTGCAGACTTTCACTCACAACCCGCCGGCCCCTCACGCGACCGGCTATCACAACCCCAACGTGCCTGCGTACCATGCCCATCCACGTGCTTCAGCTGAACCCAGGTTAGTTACATCAGCTAGATCATATATCTAATGTAGTATGAATTACAAAAAGTAAACTGATATAAATATACAGCAAAAATCTTTACATTGTTTGGCCTTACATAATATACCTATTTGACATAACTACGAAGCTTGATATCTCTCTCGTGATCATTTTATCTTCGAAGGTTTTAATCTAATTCTATCTTAGATTAAATATTAGTAATTAGGTATGTTTTGTGATGCCGTGTGTACCAAAAATCAGGATATTACATGACATTAATTTCTCACAGCGCCATCTAGTCATACGATACGTTGTGTGAAATGAATGTCCTGTAATATTTATTTATTTATTTAATACAACACCCAAACAGAGAACAAACATCAACATTCGTCACACAAATGTTGGTCCTGGATGGGAATCGAACCCACAACCTACAGTGCAGAAGGTAGAGCTACTACCGATTGAGCTGTGATGCTTGTTTCATAAAATCATTTACACTAAGCAATTAATTGGAAATGGCAGTTGGCGTCCGATTTTCCAGCTACGTACTCAACACCTTTAAAGGGAGAGTTAATGACATTTTCTCATAGCTTGCTCTATCGTAGACTATGCCAGATGCTCTATGCTCAAGGCAAGCCTTGAAGTCAAAAGCTGACCCATCCAAACTAAAAAAAAAAAAAAATCATTTACAAAAATCAACCATTAAAAATTTATTTTTTAGAGAGCAACCGGTTTACCAGCAACCTCGGGCACGCTATGACTCGAGAGCCAGCCCGTTCCAGTCAAGATCCTTCAAGTATCTCCAGTGGATTACTGGAACCGACGATTGAGTACGAACTTTTTGGTCACAGTTCATGAAATTGTACACTACACTTTAATTTACAACGCACGCAACCATTTATGTTGTGCAACTATTGCTGTAGATCTTATTTTAAATTGTACAATTTTATGAGCGAGAAACGCACGAGTGAAATGTATTAGTGATACGGAAGTATGTTGACAATGAGAAATCCCAAAGTTCTGCACAAAGAATTGATGGAGATTTCAATAGATTGTGAATGTAATTCGAATGTTGCGATCTGATCGATAGGAATATTGTTTTATATTTTTAGCATAAGTTAACTTATTTTAACATTTAATGTACAGTTGTAAACGGTCCTTACTATACGTATAAAGTTTGATGTTTTATTAATAACTATATTAATACTAGCACTTCATTTGGGTCACTGAAATAACATAAGTATCAATCGCGTATAAAGCACAGATGAGCAACTTTTTGTAGACACAGTGAATGCAGACAAAAATTTTGAACAGTTACCGAAAATCTAATATTGTTAACCCAGAATTGCTGCGATTAAATTTATTTTCTATGTTTTATAGAAAAAATAAATTAGTGGAATAAAATTGAAAAATGTAACGGGTTTAGTTAAATTTGTTTACTATTTTTTAAAAATTTTATGCATTTTTAAAATAAGACTGACTACAAAATGTGGCTCTTTTGCTGAGATTTCATTATTCATAATACATATTCTAATACTCACGAGGGATGTGATAATTTTAATGATATTAGTCTATAACTAGTCACGAACAAATTGTTGAACCTTTTATTTAGTTACAATCTAAAAATGCATTTCAACCTTTTAATACTATTTGAGTATTTGTAATTTCATGTAATAAAGTAACTAAATAAAAAATGTAAGTACTCAAATTTAAATAAATTTATTTAAAAGCTAAATTGTAGAATGTGTATCATGTAACTTTGCGTCCTTTATTTTGACAAAGGAATGATTTAATGTTCATTAGTTTTTACACAATTATTTAAATAAGTAGGTATATCTAAAAAATTGGCAAGCAATTAAATGGTATTTTTTTATGTATTCGGTCAGCAAGAAAAATGAGATAAAACGTTATTTTGACTGCATATTATTCTAACTACCTACTGAGTACGTCAGTATAGTCAGTTTAATAACCGCTTACGAAAGTAAAAATACATTTTCGTAGCTGGTTACGAAATGTAAGTTGCGAAAATGGACTAAAGGGTGTTTTTACACCCAGAAATGCCTTGCTTTTTTAATACACAGCTCATTTTAGAGCTGAACGAAACCTCTTTTATTAGCTGACTGTTTAAATAATAGCCTAAAAGTTCCTCTTATTTTTTTACAGACTAATTCATAATGAATGCTTCGGTTACAAATGGTTTATGTTTAGTAACGATAGTTAACACATCATTGTTTTCATTTTAAAAACATCGTTTAAACTTCGTAACTCAGCCCAGTGCATGTAATAAAGTACCTAAGTACATATTTGATTAACGTTAAGTCATTGTTGAGTTTTATATTATTTTAATTAAAATAAATGAAGATTTATTTGAAAAGTTTTTTTTTTTTTTTTTCTTATGTAATGCTCTTGACCGCAATGCTTGCCTGGTCATAGCCTAGATGAGGTTGCGGTAAATTTTTTTTTTTACGTCTAGGAGACGGAATAAGCAAGTAGCCCACCTGATATTAAATGCATCTCTTGCTTATAATAATGCTTTACAGCGTAGGTCACAACCACAAAGAATAGACTACACAGCACTGCATTGTGCCCGTCAACTTGAGGCAAAATGGTGTTAAGCCTCACTTGCTTGTACATTTTTATCATCTCTAGTCCGAAGGTACGGGCACTGACATTTGCAACACAGTTTCTAACTATCGCATTTTTCCAGTGTACACATGGTATATACATATTGCACCATGTTACTAAAGATAATTGAAACAAATAAATAAATAATTTCACCGGCGACTATACCCTTCAAACCGGAACACAGCAATGCTGCTTGGCGAATATACCTATGTATGTATATATTATAGGTGTATTTATGATATAGGTATGGTGGTAGTACTTCCCCGGGCAAGCCCTTTCACAATCGGCTCTACTACTCTTGAATGGTGATTGGTCTACGATGCGAGCTCCAAGAAGCTGTCCACTGAAGGCATCCCAACCAACAACCGGACACTGAAAACTACCTGGCCGGACTTTAGTAGGAGGATAATCGCTAGCCTGGTGGACATTTGAGCCCTTTAGCGATAGGATAATTAAGCAGTAACCATTGACCAAGCGTCAACAATTCTGTTGCCTAGATTGGATTTTGACTAAGCGATGTTCTATCTAGTTTTGCTCTAATAAAGCCTTTTGGTAACCGCTTTCAAAGCTTGACGCACTATACCTGTAGGAAGTCAGTCAACCTCTATAAGCGACTTAGGCCCTACGTCATCAACCTCTGGAACTAAATTGGAATATCAAACATTTCATAAAAAAATTAGGGTTCCGTAACTAAATGATGCCAACGGGACCCTATTACTAAGCCTCCGCTGTCCATCCATCCGTCTGCATGTTGGCGAGTTGTATCTCATGAACCGTAATAGGTATATAGCTAGAACAAAAAGTAATAAAAACAAAAACAAATTGTGACCCCATTCAAGAAACATGGTTTTTGGCTTAAAATATGAGAATCCTAGGTTTGAGTGTCCGCTCTTAGCCGGTTTTATTTAAATCCCACGATATGTTTAAAGCTAAAAAGTTGAGATGTATCTGGTTTTAAATCAACTCAGAGTAACCTCCATAACCACAAAAACCCAGTAAAATGTAGCATGACTTGTTCCAGGAAACAACAGCTAGCTAATAATATATTGGGTTTTTAAATAAATAATGCATAAACAGTATATTTTAAGCCCTAGTTGAAACTCGGAGTCACGTACGTAGTAAATAAAGATCTACGTCCACTCCTAACTAGTGCTTTTCACCCGTTCTCTTTACAGCCACACTCACTACAAGAAAAACCTCTCTTCCGGTACACAGAAATACTTTAATCTAACACCACGTCCTAGTTTTTACACTTTTAAAGGACTCTTTCTGATGAAGCAGATCGCACCTCTATTTTTTTATATAGTGCTCGACTTTCATCTCACCTGATTTTTCAAGTTATATTAAGGTCGAAGGTGGAAGCGCACTTCACCCGGAATCCTCAACCAACTGAGGAACCTCTAAATGCCGGATCACAACAATAATGAAGAATTGTTGTTATGGCGACAGACTTAGGTAAGATGGATCATCGCAAATTTGTTTTATTTATTAAGTACCTCACTTTGAATTTAGGAGCTGGTTTTTAACAACTATCCCTATTTCAAATAGTACATTCCGTTTTATCTTTTTTTGAAAGCGGAATCAGCTGACAAAGCAAAATTATCTAAATGAATTATTTAGACAACTTATCCCGTAGGATAAGTTTAGAGACGGATCAGCTGGCTAACGAGCCCTTCTCGGATACAGAACATCTGTAAACAGATGAGTTGTGAAGGATCTCAGTTCCGACAGTAGCCAATGTCAAATCAAGTCTTTTATTTTTAATTTCCAGCTCAATCAGAGACTTTTTGGTGTCAATTGATTGTCCGTTTTTTATTTGATAACATCACAACAATACCATCATAGTGACAGTTATTAGGTTATAATGATAGGTACTTCAAATCATTGATAATCCTTAATTTATCCGTTTAATTAAAACTAGAATACTCACAGAAGTTGAAATTCGACCTTAAAAAATTACTTTCTGCATGCTTTACAATTTGTGTTCTGGTCGTGCAGGCAGTAGATTTTTCGTTTCAAAATGATCCTAAAAATCATGCTCAATAAACGCATTTTGACTTTGACTACGTTTGCTTTGGAGCGCTAAATTCAGTTGGTATTAACTCAATCATTTGAGTGATGAATATAGATGTTTGTTCTGTGTTTGGGTCACTATCATATAGTATTTACAAAAAGAATTTAATTATTCTATCCGTATTCTAGTCCCCGTATTACAAGCTATGCTTAGTTTGGGGCTAGATGGCGCTGTGTAAAATTACTGTAAAGTACTGTAGCTTAAAAAATAGTAAAAAATATTACAGATATTTATTAGTTATTACTATTAGTATTACTATTTTTAAGCTCAAAAAGGGGTCAGTAGATAGTCTACAGGTACTTAAGCACGAAATATCAACGCTCAGTCCTCGTTCTCAGCACTAAAGGGCGATATGATTATAAAATCCGATGGTTATGAGCCTTGTCCATCGAATCGACGGGCGAGCCGTTACCCTGATGGGCTTCACCAGCGCTTACTGAAAGTGTTGTATCGGAGGAACGAAGCTGTTTTATAGATACTAGCATTGAGGTACGGAGATGCCAGCTCAATGAAAACTAAAAAAAAATCCCTGATTTGCTGTAATTGCACAGCAGTTCACCACGCAAGAGTAAAATAATAATTGAACAGGCTGAACTATTTATAAACACTCCGAAACTAAACTAAATTAAGGTTATTTTTGAGTAGAAGTGCGCTTATAAAGTATTTTAGGAAAATCTCTCATGATGCCATGAACAAAGTCTCGGCCGTTTCAATAGTTATGTTTATACGAGTATGATAAGACCATTTTATATTCTACTGCGTAGCAGGCGTGAGACTATGTATGTATGCATTTAACAGTAAAGATGATGTGCTGTATGAATTTGACAGTTCAGTTGGTGTGCTGTAATTGTTAAATTTCATTTGACAGTTAGTAATCGGCTGTCTCTGCCTACCTTGCTGAGTAACAGGAGTGAGTCTATGTATGTATGTATTTGACAGTTCAGCTGCTGTGCTGTTTACATACCACAGAATTGCAGTACGTCGTACTATACGCAACGTAAGACAATTTACTCATTTAATAACCTATTACTACGTTAGATGCGCTATAAAAGTTTTCATACATCTTCTCTAATGTCCTTGCTAGCAACTGTATGAGTAGTCAGCATAAATATGTATTAGTCACCCTAGTAAATAAAGAAAAAGGAACCATCTATAGCCACATAAAATGCATTCTAAATAAAATCGAACGATTGTTTTGGCTCCAGTGGGTAGAGTCCTTTCCAGGAAAATGCACGAGTTATTCTCATGGAGATGCAGATTTACATTGCACTTTTCAGGGAGAAGCACTGAATGCTGGTAAGTGGGAATAAACCCAATACGGAACGTATTTCACCTTATGTTTTTGTAGAAGATGATGTAATAGTTTTTACTTTCAGAGTACATGAAGAATGATGGATTGAAGCAGAAAAAAACAGCCACTACAAATTTGTGATTTTTAATGTGTGATATATGATTTTAAGGGATTTGTGCCCAAAGGGTGCCAAAGGACCCTATTACTAAGCCTCCGCAGGCCCTCCTTCCGTCCGTCGGTCTGTTAGTAGGCTGTATCTCATGAACCGTAATAGGTAGACAGTTGTCATTTTACAGAGATTATGATAATGGTTATACCTAATCATATACCTACTTACAATAACTGTTATTTATGTAAGCCATCTAATTATTTTATACCACACGTGTTTGTATTGTATTGTTCTTCGTGTCCGCTGTGTCACACACCGGTGTTAAGTTTTGAGAGCCACCACCACGCTTATAGAATGACACAAATCTATAAACCAACAGTATATATTGAAAGAAAACACTTATCAAGAATATATACACACATGTACTATACACATGTATATATGTAAAAATATATTTTTATATCCGCTGATATAAAGCACGTATTGCAGATTCATATATATTTAAAACATATTTTTAACTCTACTGCGATTTCCTATCCGCCTGCCATGCGTGGCGATTGTGACAAATACCCTCCAGCTTTGGAGGAGGCTCTGTCCAGCAGTGGACACTAATGGATTGTTTGATGTAATCTGAAGTCGCATGGTTGTGAATGCATAAGAAAGCAGTCATCTAGATCCCATAGCACTACTAGCTTGGGGTTTGCGAGCACGTTGGGAAATACACCTTATTTAATGCGATTTCTTATTTTAACTAAACGTCACGTAGAAAAAAAACTAAATTTTAGACCAAAAACATAAAAATTGATGTTCCTTTCTCAAATTTTACGCATATTAGAAGTTTATTTATATTTAACAATATGTTTTACGATTTTTATAAAATTTGAGCATTTAAATAGCAAAAATCCAAGTTAATTTCTCAATGATAACAGTATTGCCTGTATCCTGTAATAATTGGATAACAGGCGACGGACGCGCTGGCAATCAGCCAGAAGCTTCGGTACATTTTTATTGCAAAACTTGCTGAACACCTTCGTGATCATAACTAGCTTGTCATTAAACGCTTCTCACCAGCGCATGCGCGGTGCGGTTGTAGGTCGACTTGGTGTACATGAACTGACATGCACTAGGCCTGCCGGCAGGATTTCGCGCCACGCGTCCCTTTATGACAATATCCGTCAATGTTTCAGCCGTTTTCGAGCCGAATGGCCTGTTACGTGACGATGGTAAGCGGCCCGACGGCATGACTCTTGTGCCTTGTGAAATGGGTAGGCCTTTGGTGTGGGACGCTATCTGCGTCGACATTCTTGCGCCATCTCATCTGCCTGGGACATTACTTAGGGCTGGTTCGGCGGAGGATTCAGCCGAGGATCACAAAAGGTGCAAATATGGCAAATATCTCGACAGAACTTCGTTGGGAATCAGTGCCCTCCGGTTCTGAATAATCTTGCAGGACTTTTGATGAGACGTCACGTGACCAGGGGTCCTATTTAGGCCAGTGATAATTTTCTGCATAGCATTTGGCGTCGCAATGCACCCAGTGTCTTGGGCACGGTACTCGTAATTTGGTACTGATCTGGAACAGTTGAGTTACCTTTAGACCGTTTGAAACGGTCGATAGTTAACCCGACTACTTCCCGTTCATAATTAGTTTCATTAAACATAAATCTATAGAGAAAATAGTTTTATTTTTATTTTTAACAAGTATTTTGTAAACAGGAAGTTTACGTATATATTTTATATGTAAAATATCAAGATGATAGAAATCAGCAGAAATAAGGCTGGGCAACAGCTTTTTGGTTATAGCTATTTTTCTATTTGGTTTTTGAAATACAGGTTTGTGTACGACACAGCCCGCGGATGTCGTAAAGTCAACTAAGGGCTTTCAACAGAAGTAGGCCAGCATTTCTAGGATACAAATAATTGTTTCATTTTTATAATCCAGCTAGACCATAAGCCGATGTTAAGGTTGAGTGTTAAGCTAATTATGCTTGTATAAAGTAGGCGAGCGTGCGTTACAATACTTATTTGTTCGGAATGTCGGACTGTTTATTGTACTTTTAGCGATTCACGGCGACAATGTTGCTTCCTGATTTATGGACGGGCCGATCTCTCGTGTATATGGACCTATATTTGGATCGGGGATTATAAGGAAATGCGTGTTTTAACTGCAGTTTCCTTTTTGGCGTGCTGTGATCGAACTACTACTGCCTTCTGGGAAAGCTCCTTCCATCGAAGACCTCATCATTGTTCTACCTAGAGTTAGATTAGCCTAGTGGTCAGAGCTAACCTATCAATACATCGGTATTGTTATCAAAATTGGAAACTTATGGCGTTAGAGGCACATCGCTTAGGTGGTTCAACAGTTACTTATCAACCCGAATTCAAAAAACTCGCATTGGAGAGCTAGTAAGTGATGATACCCAGATTAAATTTGGTGTGCCCCAAGGCAGTATCCTTGGACCTACCTTATTCCTACTGTATATTAACGACCTCTGTGATATAAGCTTAGATAAAGGAAAGGTCGTAACATACGCAGATGACACCGTGATTTTGTTTCAGGCTAAAAAGTGGGACGATATTGAAAAAATTGCCAATGATGGGTTGACCAAAATCTCAGATTGGCTTAAAAACAACCTGCTAACGATAAATATATCCAAAACTAAATATATTCACTTTACCATAGATATTAAGACCCAACCTAAAAGTCCTATTATACATAAAAATCTACTCAGGTACGTGCATTAAGGCAGTGGACTGTCACTGCCCGATTCTTCAACCTTCAATACAAATAGATATTTAGGAGTGACACTAGATGAACATTTATCTTGGAGTGAACATATCCACTGTCTGTCAGGCCGAACATGAAAATTAATTTATATTTTAAAAAAATTGCGTCATGTCCTGAGCTTCAAATAATTGATTAGAGTACATTATAGTCTTGCTGAGTCTATACTAACATACTGTATGCATGGGGATATGCAGATAAAATACATTTAATAGAGCTGAAAAGAGCCCAAAGAGCACTGCTAAAGGTTATATGTTTTAAACCACGCAGCTATCCAACGAATTCCTTATACAAAGAGAGTGCAGTCCTCACAGTCAGACAACTTTTTATCAGAGAAACCGTGGCCCGACAACATTCCCTAGTGACTAAGAGTATCCTTGAGTCTACACAAAACAAAAGAAGAAAAGACATTGTTTTCCAAATCCAAAAGTCTAGGACTAATTTTGGATCAAAGTGTGGCAAAGTTTTAGGGCCCCAATTAAACAATGGGTTGAGCAAAACAATAGATCTTGTTAACTTAAAAAATAAAGAGCTCAGCAAGCTAGTTACGGAACGCTTACTTGAAATGTCATACGATAACCTCGCCACACAGTCTTACGAGACCTAGTGCGAGGGACAGAGCTAAGCCAAGGTTCACTACACAAAAAAAATCCATAGTGAAGACTTCGGATTGTAAGAATGTACCTTTAATCTAAGTCAACATTTTTATGAAATAAATATTTTTTTTATCTTTTTATTTATATTCCCAAAAGGACAAAGTATCGACAAAATTGCATTGCGTTACATTTGATTATTTTTTCGACAATGTTAAGTGTTTTTTTCCTCATTTTCCCAGTAGTATTGGTTAGAATCTTGGTACACGTGTAAACCACAATTAGTACTTAATCGAAACAAAAACAAGAATTCCCAAAAGCATGAGCCTTTTTGAGGTGCAATGGAAAAAAATATCTTGCGCACATAGATGAGTAATACTACCAAGTTATTGTCTACAATTTGTTTCAAGCCCTGCCTCTCAGTAATTTGCCAAATTGCTCAAATTCCTACGTAATATTCCTCGTCTAGGCCAAAAGAGCATCGCAAACCCCGATCGCGTGCACTTTACACCAAAGCACATGTTATTTGATGCCACATTTCGGTCGATCCATACGCGTTACCACAATACCTAAAAACTTAAATGCACAAAAGCGTGTAATTGTGTATAACTAACAGATGTCAGCCGGTAGTCTGCGTGCTATCAGTTTGGTAGAGTAGCAGTCTTTGCTACTCTATCATACCAAAACGTAGATTATCAATCGTACCAAAGCGTAGATCAAACGTATATTAAAATTGGTTTTGTCGGCAATGTGATCGAGCATCAAGTAGCATTTATGAATTGATTAGTAGTATAGTGTGCTTCTTGGCCGACAAAAAGAACCCCGACCATATTTTTAAAATTACGATCAAATTCATTTAAACATGTCTACTAAAAAACTCAATGTCTTTACTATAAATCAATTATTATAATAATTTGTATCAAATAAATAATTTATAAGACTGAATCAGAGTGGGCACCATCACTCCTACTTACTCTTTGTTAATACACAGATGTAAATTTAACTTTAAAGAGTTACCAGTCCATAATAAAACAATATGGAAAATCCGCAAAATGTTAATGCTTTTAGGCGTTCTGATATTATGCATTTTGGTACGTAAAGCCCTCGAAATATAACCCACACATTTGGCACGCGACCCGGCTTACCGCTATGAGTGCTGTGACAGTTTTGATATGCCAACCTTTGTGGGATATGCTCTTTTGGTATTCACTTAGCTGCGGTGCGAACAGACATATGAAAAAATTGTATTGCGGATGGATTTCGGAGTAGAATTTTAGTGTTGGAGTGGAAGGTGTAACGTAGATGGAATTTAAAAGGAACCTTTCTAGTATTCTGTGTGGTATTCTGTCTGTGACTGAAGTGCTATTTCGACTGGTAGGCTTGTTATTCCACGACGTAAAGTGCTACTCGATAACTCTGAAGCACACTGAAACAAGTTTTTGACATTTGACAGTAGGTACCAAGTGCGGAAGCTAAAAGAAGGTATACTGAGGAGTTCACAACCACCAAATTTACCTAAACTCAAACCTTGTACTTAATATTTTGGTCGTCGCTTAAGAGTCGAACCCTCTTACTTCTTACTACGTCTGCATTGGATCTCAATAGAAGAATGGCTGAAGCTTGCTTATGTGTATTAGCTTACACCTTTTCTGCGATCACCATCTGCCTGCCAAGCGCGGTGATTATGGCCAAACCCTGATTTGGAGGAGGAACTGTTCAACAGTGGACATTAATGGGAAGTTGATGATCATGATGATGAATATTAATACTAAAATATCTTGAGGACTATTTTAAGGATAGGACAATTTTTCGAACCTATTTCGATTTCGAGCTACTACTACTCTTAGTAGAGTTCCTTGTGAAAGGGCTCGTCCGGGGAAGTAATACCACCATTCCCGTTTCGGCTGCTAAGCAGCTGTGTTGTATTTCTGTTTGAAGGCTTTGTTTTCGGTGAAATTACGTCCACACATCTTTATGACTCAAGTTGATTGACGCAATGCAGTGCAGCGTAGGTCATGTTCATTGTGGATATGACCTACGCTGTAAGGCTTTGTTATAGGCAAGAGTTGCACATTACATAAGGTGGGCTTGCTTGCTCCATGTCGTATAATAAATAACTTTGTTCGTAGTTACTTACTACTTGAGCAATTTTTAGGATTCCAATACGCATGTATAACTACCTATTACAAAAAAATATTCTATCCGTAATCTAGTTCCCATATTACAAGCTATGCTTAGTTTTGGGCTATATGGCACTGTGTAAATTTATTGTCCTGTAATATTTATTTATCTATTTATTTAAACTGATATCCATTCTACTGAATACGAAATAAACATCAAATAAGGTGACGATTTTCTGCAAGTTGCTGGGATCAGTCTATTTTACCTAATAAATGCATGACTGATTAAAGGTACACGCTACGCCTTTGCTCCCTAGGGCTTACGGCCTCAGATATACAGGTCACATTCGAATAAACCTGAAATAACCCAGCCCGAGTCGTAACTCGATCAAACACCGCTTCTCAACGCGCGACTCTCGGGACCTGCAAAATTCACGTTAGGCGATTATGTGTCCAATGTATGTGACGAAAAACATGTATGCGCAGTGTTACAGATAATAAATAAGAATAATGAAGGGGTTATCCAGCCCAAGAAGAACATGACCTGTAAAGGTCTACCTGGATAGGGACTACCATTATGCCAATGTCCGGCGCCAAACAGTTTGCTGATTTCTACAGCGCGGGAGAGCCAGAGCCAAATAACAAAATAACAAGCCTCATAGCTCAGTTGGTTGTAGCTCTGTCTTCTGCTCTGTAGGTTGTGGGTTCGATTCCCACCCAGGAAAAACATTTCTGTGATGAATGTAGATGTTTGTTCTGTGCTTGGTTTGGTTGATGGTAGGATTTTGTTTAAGTCCGCCTGGTTAGCTTCCACAATCTTACTTGATTCTGTCGCCATAACAACAATTCTTAAATTGTTGTGTTGCGGCATTCAGAGGTAAGATAGCCAGTTCGTCAAACAGTTGAGGATTTCGGGTGAAGTGAGCTTCCTTATACTTCGACCTTATACTTGTAAATCAGGTGAGATTTCAATTTAGATTCTTCAAGTCCAGAGTAAATAGGTTTCTTTTAGGCATGCGTGCTCCATCACAGGTCACATCTTTACTTGTTTTATATGTAAGCTGGTGGTCAAACGCTTGACTATCACTAATAAAAAAAAAATAGATGACCCTGTAGTACAATAAAAAAAATAAAGCAGTCAGTACTAGAATTTATGGAGGGTTGCAGGACCCATGGCGTATGTTGGATCCAAGAATTGCGTGAGACTGTACCAGCTGGGCGGGCGATTGCCGAGGGCACCCCCCGCGGAATTCATTATCAGCCTCCGAGGGCGGGCCATTATCTTTGACGAGAAAAGAAATAGCCGAAATCGGTATAATTTATACGTAGATCGTTTTGTTACACCTTGTCGACTGTGTTTTGATGTTGTTTTTGTATTAATACGGTGTTGGCCTTCATTTATTTTTTAAATGCATATTCATATTCATATTCTAAAATTGTTGTGTTCCGGCATTTAGAGTTAAGATAGCCAGTGCCTCAGTTTGTTGAGGATTCCGGGTGAAGTGCGCTTCCACCTTCGGCCTTATCTTAACTTGTAACCAGGAGAGAAGGTCAAGCGCTTCCCCGCCGTACAATAAAAAAACCATATCAAAACTGACCCCATAGCTATATTTTGTTCTGACAAATTGCAATTCAGTTTAATATTACGGTATGTATTGTCCCAAAATTGTCTAACGGGACCCTATTTCTAAGCCTCCAATATCCGTCCACTTGTCTATCAGCAGGCTGTAGCTCATGAACGTAAAAGGTAGACAGTTGAAATTTTCATAGAGTTTGAATTTCTTTTGCCGTTAATAATAAAAATAATAAAAACTAAGGGATTCCCATACAAAAATCGTCCGCTTTTGGACGGTTTTATTTACATACTTTCTGTGTCTACAGTCACAGATGTTTGTATTGTGCGATGTTATGTCTGAATACAATAAAATGATCATTAATTCATACAACTAATAAATAAATTAATGATATTAAATATAACAGGACATTAATTTCACACAGCGCCTTCTAATCCCAAACTAAGCAAAGCCTATAATATGTAAACTAGGCAGATTACGTATATAATGTAAATACACACTTTCGTACAATACAACAACCGACACACATAATGAATATGATAGTTAATAACATTTATTCAATAAAAAGTACAATTAAACTAACTATGTACAAAGGAATCAGTCAGATTACCTAAGGACCGTTACAAACGGCCTATAGGTAACTCAACTGTTCCAGACCAGTACCAGACGGAAGCGTGCCCAAGACACTGGCTGCATTGCCACGCTGAATAGCTATGCTAATTCGCTGGCCTAAATAAGAGCCAGCCCTTGGGTCACGTGTCGCCTCAATCAAAAGCCCCGCAAATGATATAATATGATGTTTATCTGCCACAACAACAACCGTCGAGATCAGACGAACGGTCCAAAGAGATGGTAAGTAGGTACATATACAAAGCAAAAAACTAAAACTTTCTTCAGAAATAGCTGAACTATAGCCATCCAAAAATTTAAGGTGTGTTGGTCCCGTAACCAGATTCTTTTATAAGCTCAAAACTTTAAACATTCTCTGGCTTTTGCAGCTCACTTTATGTATTTTTAAAGACTGTTTTTGGTTCTGTTATGATAGGAAGATAGTTTGCATTGCTACCCTAATGTGAACTGTTCAAGGCAAAATAAACGTTAGAAACACTTTTGGTGCATCACAATAATATCTGGCTCGGAGTTTTGGACACAATCTTAGTATTGCAGAAAATAAGCTATAGTTAAATACAATAATAGTTCACCAATTAAGCTGGCAATGACGACCTCAGCTTACTTAAAGGCAAGATGTGGCCTGATAGTCACACTTGCCGGGAAGGATTCCTAATCCACCTGGAATTAAATACTTCAAGGTATAATAAGGCAATACAACCTTTTTTTAATTGTACGACGGACGGGGAGGTGTTTTGATAGTGGAAGCGCACTTCACCCGGAATCCTCAACCAACTGAGGAACTGGCCTTACCTCTAAGTGCCGAAACACAACATTTTTTAAGAATTGTTGCTATGGCAACATATTTAGGTAAGGTGGTGGTAGCTAGCCAGGCGGACTTAAATATATTCCTACCACCAACCAAACCAATCGAACCCGGGACCACTAGACCACGGAGGCAGTTAAAATGTACAAAATAATGTATTAGGAACACATTTAGGTATACATAATTACAACGTGCAAAGTCATAAACTGTGGCGGTGTCAGCGCCCTCCTCCGAAAAAAATATTGCAGGTTCCATCTGAATGGGAAGATTTAGTCTTATCTAATAACTAAAAGTAGTGTTAATATTATATTAAAAATAAATTTATGATGAAGATAAAAACACTAAGCTAATAAAGCTAATAGGTACAAACAAAATAATTTGAATCAATAAGAGCAAATAAATGAATACAAATACATAGTTAGTTTACTTGAACATTTTATTGAATAAAGATGTTTTATAAAAAAAAACATAAGAATTAAGAATACACTGTGTGAGACTTTCTAAGAGTCGATATGGTGTGTGTGTGTGTGTGTGTATGGGTGAGGGAGAGGAGGTGTGTATGCCAAATAATACAATCTGCATGATACGGGCGGTAAATAGCTGCGTCTGTTATCCCAGTTTTTTATGTTCCACAAAAGTTTGCAAGTTCTTATTTTTTTTAATTAGAAAAAAATTGAAAACAGAAAAGGGTTCAGAATGAATTTTGGACACATTGTGCGCGAAAGTACTTTAACAAATAGAAGTACAGTCGCGGAGAAAGCCATCAATACTTTTGTGAAATCGTTGTTTGTGGTAAAGCATATAACAATGTTAATTTTTTTTATAAACCGGCCAATTGCAACACTCACACCGAGGCTTCTGACCCACATATCAAATACAAATCAGGGAAAAAATCACGCAAAAATCAATCAATAAGGGTTTTTTCTTTTTTTGTTATATGATGTTATAGCGGCACTATATTAATATTTCAATTGTGTACTATTATGGTTCATAAGATATAGCCCTCGGAAAGACAGACAAATGGTCGGACGGATAGCGGAGGCTAAGATATCCCGTTTTTAGGTTCCCAAAGGCCCATCCTTTGTGAACCCTATAAAACTGGCATTCAGGACTGAGATGCAGAGTAATCCACGTACATTGCGCGCATTCATAATTAAATTTCCAACGGCTAACGACGCCGGTTGAATTACAAAAGAAAGAACGTAACTTGTTTTACACGTTGAAACCGCTGCAGTCGTAAACGTCATGTAATTCACCCGACAGTACCCCGCAGAACCCGCACTAATTCGCAAAAATTCCTCTCCGAGACGCGGACACAAAAATAGTTAACTAAATTAAACTGCACGAGCGCAGACCCGTGACGAGTTCTAATGAAGCGTTCGGTCTTAGCGGGAATTCACGCGGAATATGAGAGCTGGGGTGGTCGCGCGATTATAGTAGGAGCGTGTAGCAGAGCGGCTAGCGGTAAAAACTTCACTTCATTTACTTCGCTTTTGAATGAATGTAATGATGAAAGTACTGTTTGGATGAATGAATGAACTAATTTTATTTTGTTTTTTATTGTACGACGGGGAAGCGCTTCGCCTTTATCTGACCTGTTAAGTTAAGATAACGCCGAAGGTGGAGGCGCACTTCGCCCGGAATCCTCAACAAATTGAGGAACTGGCTATCTTACCTCTAAATGCTAGAACACAAAAATTTTAGAATTGTTGTTATGGCGACATTATTTGGTAAGATGCTGGTAGCTAGCCAGGTGGACTTAAACATAGTCTTAACACCAACCAAACCGAGCACAATATTGAACTCTTCCTGGAGATCGAACCCGGGACCTCTGGATCTGAAATCGGTGGGTTGAACCGCTAACCCACAGAGGCGGTTATAGACACGAAAATTGGACAATTGACAATTAAAAAATGCACTTGTTAATAGTGCTCAGCTTCACAGCTTAGTTGATAGAGCACTGTCTTCTGGAACAAACGCTAGGTGGAGTCGGGACACCATGTTCCTTATCCACTTACCCCTAGTCGTCAAGTACGCATTGCCTTCCATACTAATATCCACTTTCACAAGCCATCTTCATCAGAATCTTTTATTATACGCACTGCAAAAACTTGAAATAAACTCCCAGCATCTGTCTTTACGCTGTGATACGACCCAAATATCAAGAGGAGATTTAATAGGCGCCTTCTGGCTAGGCTCGCTCCATCTTAGATCCTTGCCTATGTAAGTTTCGAAATCAACCGAACAAATAAAAAAAAAACATCCAATTTCTTATTACATGCCCAATCCATGCAGATATACCGGCTACTTTCTATTGACTGCTCAATCGTGATCACACCAGATTGTCACACTGGTGTGACTATTAGGGATGTATTCTACTCGTGGTCACACTATTAGTGTGAGAACTGAATCAGTACATAATATGTGCCCTAAAAAAATATGTTGGTGATTACTTTTTAATTCCTAATTTACCATGTGTTGATCTTTGTTAATTATGATCGGGACGAATTGTTTTTTATGAAAACAAGCAAAAAAACAAGACAGTTAAGAAGTACCTACTGGATTCTCCAAAACTATTAAAAAATAGCTAGGTATCGGATAATAATATTAATTAACCAAAAATAAAAAGAAATATATAACTTCCGCATTCAATTAATAATATATTCTCGTTTTACTTCTAAGAAATCTACCGTATATATTAAAATCACTAAAAAGTGACCTACACCATATTTGTATATCAAGTGATTTCCATCTTTAAATTGGTTGGTACTTAGACATCACTAAAATAAATTCAGTCAAGTGCGATCCTTGGCGATGCAGTTCCTAATAGTCACACCAGTGTGACAATCTGGTGTGACCACGAGTCCGTGGTATTTCTATTATGGGAAGACTAAAATTTTACAACCATACGGCCTGAACGCTCTGCTTCTCGCTCCGCTAACTTACATGGCGCCTGAAGTGTTGCCAACGGGAAAAAATAATGAAACACGCGACGGACGGTATTTAAGTAACGAAGTCTCCACTGCGGTCACTTTATTAAAACTGCACTTTAGTTTTGTTGGAGAAATAGCTTCTTTGACTTGGATTTAATATATTTTATACGCCGGTCTTAAAGAGAAAAATACAGTAGTGTTGCTTGAGACCTACTTGATAAAATTTCCTGCTTATATCCCGGTAAAGGCTTAACATTTACCGACATACCTACATTCATAAAATAGGGTTTCTAATAGATATTATGATTGGTATATTCTAACCAACGGATGTCAATAAAAGCAACCAGGGTCTATCACTTGGGAATGGGGAACAATATCTTCGTATGTATGTATAAAATCATACCCATATTGAATTTCCAACCATCCTGCCGTTTTGAAGAAAACTGGTTACAGACGGTCACGGACTTACGATGAATAGAGGTCTACTTAGGTAGTTTTAAAACACCTCAACCATCAGCACACAGCACACACAGCAGGAAGAAATCTGGAAGAAAATGCTTCATAGCATTAAGTTCACCCATAAACTTCATGATACACGTACATTAAATTTGAACATAATTTACTAAAATAGATTTGCATACGAAAAACCAATCTAATCTTATCTTAAACCTCTATCATTCTAAAACTAACGACGCACAAGCATTTTAATAAATTGAAATAGCAAAATTGTTATGGTGAAATGAAACTCATTCGTGCTGGCTGAAACATGGGTGCTTTTTAGCGTGAATTTCGAATTTTGAATGTTTTATTGGATGTCACTTTGATGTGTCACTTCCGGTGATTGGCGAGGCTCGTTCGAAATTTAAAAGTGCACATTCTTTTATTCCATTATTTTTTCAAACGCATGCTAGTTTTGAATTCAAGCGTGCAATGGGTGTGTGACTTTTGTGTGATTGTAAATACAAAAAAGGATTCGTCCCTTTCTGATTGCGCCGGAAATCTAAATAATAACTTAGCTGTAAGTACATAATGAATAAAAAGTAACGAGTCACGGCTTTTTCCTATAGAGGAAAATCTTTGATCACTACTCAGAGCGTGCATCGGAGGATCATTTACTAGGGGGTAGTCAAGTACGTCCAAGCTTATGGTATGCAAGTGTTCAATAGGAGACAGGTTGCAAGCTCATCGCTGCTTATAGCGCAATGCTAGCCAGAGACACATGTCTTTCGGATTTTTGGTCCTAAGGACACGCCGATGATAATATTCAGTAGACAGTATCATCGCAAAATGGTCACTAGAATACCAATGGCATATTATAGTGGATATGATTAAATAAATAAATATTACAGGACATTAATTTCACACAGAGCCTAACCACTAAACGCCTTAACACTAAACTAAGCATAGCTTGTAATATGGGAACTAGAATACAGATATAATACTTAAATACTTTTTTGTAAATACATACTTATCATACAATACAACACACAAACGCAGAACAAACAACCATAAAAATCACATAAATGTTTGTCCTGAGTGGGAATCGAACCCCCAACCTACAGCGCAGAAGGCAGAGTTACTACCAACTGAGCTATGAAGCTTGTTTTTATGATTTTATTCAGTATAATATGCCTTTCATTCTGGGATATTATTGTCATAGTGTCTGGTTTAGTAGAAATGGGGCTCTGATTATCAGATGATCCGCACTGGCATAAATTTGAACACCTACCTATCGCAAAAACGCTCGCAAACTTTCAAAGTACCGTGACCCAGACAAGTGGACGAACAAATTGGAAAAATCACTCGATCGATTGTTGACCAATAGGCCGGATAGCAAACTAATACCAACTTTTAGTTAGCGACTTGCTCAGATCATCACTACTTGTGTGAACTTTGATTGGACCAGTCGCAATGGGCGTACTTAGGGTAACAATTACATAAAAATACAACATGAATAGAATATTGAATTGACACGTGAGATAAGGGCCAAGTGATTCTATATAATAGAAAAAATATCACGACTTTTTAAATTTTCCTGCGAGGATTCACCTCTGATCACTAATCAGAGCGTGGACCTTTGAAGATCACCTACTAGGCCTAAGTCAAAGCCAAATACAAACTTTACGATCAGAACATGCTTGCAAGTAGCTAGCATTCAATATAGCAGCAAGCGCCCACAGTATTCTTTCTATAGTAAAATATGCCACTTGGATTTCACGCACAACGCCATCTAGCCCCAAACTAAGCATCACAATGTACTGGTTTCCTCACAGTGAGACTTCACTGTCAGATCAGATGTGTATGTGTCTAATAAGCACATAAACATCCGAAAAACCTAAAAATCCATTGGTGCACAACTGGATTTGAACCCACAGCCTCCGGATCTGAAGGCGGGTCCATACCCATTTGGCAACACAGCTCACATTCAAAATATATTTAAATGAGTATAATTGTAATATAAGTAAAATAACAATAAATAATTTAACCAATATTTAGAATGGGCTATCTGTAAAACCTTATCATACAGTTAATATGCTAGCATTTCCATGTCGCTAAGATCAAAAATCCGAATGGCTTGTGTCTCTGGCTTGTATTGCGCTAAGCGGCAATGAGCTTGCAACCTGTCACGTATTGAATACGAGCTACTTGCAAACCATGGGCAGGTACCGAACGTAAGTTTAAACGTGCCTATCCCCTTGTACTCGTAAATGATTCTCATAAGATGTGATCAAAGTTGAAACCTCGAAAGGAAAAATGTCGTGAGTTTTTTTATTTTATACTTTGAGTAGGTAGTATTTTTTCATTGAATATTTGATTCTTGTCACTATAAAGTATTTGGATATAAATCGGTCCTAAGTACGTCCACATATGTAATTGTCGATGGTCCATTGGTTTTTACTTACATAAGGGACTTAATTAAGCTTTCGAAGTAATAGCTATTAGCTGACGCTCCGTCGGGGATTTGTCACTGATACAGATCATTACACCTTGCTAATTTACTTCTAAAAGTAATTAATAGTGCTTGCAGTAATTAAATTTGTTTTAGTTCATACTTCGTTTGTGAAACATTTTATTCTTATCGAAAAACAGATATTACATTTAAATATATATTGAATAGTAGAGGACATTAATTTCACACAACGCCATCTAGTCCAGGATTAAGAACTGGATTACACATATAATACTTAATAGTCGTAAATACGTACCTACATATAATACAATACATAACCCAGATAACTTTTATTTTTGCATTTCTATAGAATACATATTATTTCCTTATCAGCTCATTGCTGATCAGAGCCTTTTTGAATTCGGGGAGAAGTTCACGTCCATCTTCAGCCTTATCATAACTTGAAACCAGGTGAGATGAAGGCAAAGATTTTCACCGTCGTACACTAAAAAAAATCCTCGGTCAATACACTGCAAGATGATGATGATGACAAATGATAGACAGAGCCTCCTCCAAATTTGAAGGGTTCTGCCATAATCATCACACTTGACGGGCGGATTGATGCTCGCAGTAACGTTTTAAGATAGGTTGATAGGTTACGCGACCATCTTACCTAATTATGTCGCCATAACACCAATTCTAAAATTGTTGTGTTCCGGCATTTACAGGTTAGATGGCCACTTTCTCAGTTTGTTGAGGATTCCGGATGAAGTGCACCTCCATCTTCGGGCTGAAGGTGAGATGAAGACCAAGCGCTTTCTCGTCGTACAATAAAAAGAAAACAAAGGCGCAACCATCACTGAGAACTAATTTGCTACACAGATTCTGTCTCTGAATCATATAACATGAGTATACAATAAAATTATCAAATTCCATAAGGCATTACATTTCATATGATTTATACATTTTAATCACACGAACAGAATGTAATTTAGGGAGAAAAACGCAATTATTCGACGGAATCGAAAAATGCCCCTTGAACCATAAATCAAAGGCGGAAATACAAACCGACTAGGAGGGTGCTAACATATGATTATCTCAATAATTCATGTGCCCTCGCACCACCCACATTAGGGGCTAAAGAGGTCTTCTCATTTTTTTGTACCCGAATCCCCCGATCGACACCTAAAATCATCCCAATTCTTTATCAGCACTGTGATTGCCATATTTCAAACATACAATACAACACAACCTACAATACATTATTTGCTTGAAACACAGGTTATAAAAATAAACTAAGAAAGTGTATGGAAATCCTCTACAACACTATTAATATGTGTTAAATACATTAAAGTAGATTACGTGTGAGTGTTTATAGAGTAGTAGAGTTTCTTGTGAAAGGACTCGCTCGTGCTAGAAGTATTACCACCATGCCTATTTCAGCCGCCAAGCCAGCATTGCAGTATTTCGGTCTGAAGGGTATGGTGGCTGGTAAAATTACGGGCACACGAACAACTTTATGCCACAAGTTGACGGGCGTAATACAGTGCAGCGTGGGTCATATTCTTTGTGAATATGACCTACGCAGTTAGGCTTTGTTATAGGCATGAGTTCCAATTGACATCAGGAGGGCTTGCATGTTCCGTTTCAATATCGTATAAAAAAATCAAAAAACAATTGTTTACCTTATAGATGATAAGTATTGAATAGGTTAAGTACCATACCAATTTCTTTTTAAAATATATTTTCTTGTTTCATACATTTATTTTATCGCGTTATTTTTCAGTTCTTAGTCGGGTTTTTGTTTTTGAACATACTTATTTTTAGCTACAGGATTCACTTTGCGGAGATCCATTCAATATGAAAACAGAAAAATAATTATTTACAAACCAGCTAGTTTCTTTTGATAAAATCAAATCGTCACGTGTTTCGCCACTACACGAGGCTTTAATAACAAGCCACTGATTGACTTCCAAGATTCATACAAAGTTTTATTTTGATAAGACAAAACTTACTGCCAAGATATTCAAACATACTTACCTACATAATTATTGAATATCTAGGTGCAATATGTATCAATATCGTTATTATCGTATTTGTTAGTTAAAATCATGTTATACGTGTCTTTTTTTTCTATCAATAAATCGTTTTTATAAAGGTGCTACACGGATAAATGTGGCAAAAAGGTTGTAACGTAAAATCAAGACAAGAACTGTCACTTCTCCAGTTTGCCAAAGAGATCACGCTAGGTCGGACTGTACCTTTTGTCACTAAGGCCCGCCATTTTGTTAATTTGTCGGAAAAGTACCTACCTACTTATGTTAACGGTGACGTAAATGAGCTCGATTCCCGCAGGATTGCTGGTTATTAGATAAATCGCGATATGGGACTGATAGGTAAGTATATGGTCTATTGGACATGTTCTAATGTATTTTCCTATACAGCCCCATAAATGTTTTGAAACTGTCTACTGTTCGACTTGAGATTCATCCATAATGGGTTTTGTCATAATATTAGCCTTTGTTGCAATTGCGTAAATTTTATCTTCGGTTTTCATTTGCATTTTATTGACCCCTCCAACTCAACCCATGAATGTCGTACAAGCTGACTAATCTTACCAGGAGAAGGGTTATTTAGAAGGTTCTACACCTTTATTGCGATCACCTATCCGCCTGCCAAGATTGGGGTTATGAGAAAACCCTCCAGCTTTGGTGCAGGCTCTGTTCAACAGTGGACAATAATCGGCTGTTGATGAAGATTATGTTGTTAATGATACAGGTACATACAACATACTCGAATTCATTTCATCGGTAAGGTCTGAGCCAGTAAAGTACCAAGTTGGAGAACGCGTCATCCATGTGAGTTTAAAAGGTTCTACCGCGGCACATTACAGACAACTGTTTGTTTTAATAGTATGCTATTTAATCAGAGAAATGCTTATAGTTTTACTTTGATATCTATGAGGAGTATCCTCGCAAATAATGGTGTTGACTTGAAAATTACACTCTGGAATGGGAAATTTCCTTGTATAAAGTAGTACAATAGGAATTTCATAAGTTGGAGAAGTTCTTTTTTTTTTACGTGTGGAAATCTTTGAGGATACCTCCCGATCTGAGAGATACCTCCCGATCTGAGGGGACCGGGAGGTAATGCCAGACTTACTGGCTAAAACCACACGGGGTTCTATCTCAGCGAATATTAACCGAAGCAGTGACCAAGATCTGAGCTAACTTAGCTTAGCTCGCAAATACAAATATTATAATGCCACAAAAATTCACAACCCGCGACGGGACTCGAACGCGCATCTTATACTAAAGCCGGAAACGCTCTAACCAACTGAGCCACGAGAGTCCTGACGCAGATTCCGAATTTTTGTGTCATACTGATAATCAGCTTGAGCGCTGATGAAAAAAAAATGATAGCACGCAGCTATTTACGTTGTTATAAAAATAAAAAACATCTCATAGCACCTATTCATAATTTTAAAATCTCTTCTCACACCTCACATTAACTTACATAACATTTACACTCACACACCCTCAATTCCACATGCACACACACAAAGCGACTTAAAAGCACTACGCTGAAGTGAATACCTTTTATATTTGGAACAACAATATCCAAATCAAATATCGTTTATTCAGTAAGATTTTTTAGCATCAATATGATCCTAAATTCGTATACCGTGTACGGGTATAATCATATTTTCGGGATGATGTTCGGACTGACCCGCTTCGATAACAGTTATGTCGGGATGTTAACAGAATTTCTAACGTATGGTTTGAAAGCCATCCATCGCAAGAAAACTGCATCTCTGATGCTGCAACATCCTGAAAACTATATCGGCAGGATTACCTCGCCCATATAGAAGTGCTTTGTGTTGAGAGTGATCGAACCCACCTTAGGTGGGTTGGTCACTCATATCACGATACCTATCGTATTTTCGATTTGATGGTTCTACTCCCACCCAGGACAAACATTTGTGTGCTGAATATATGTTTGTTCTGTGTTTGGGTGTTGTTTTGTATGATAAGTTAAAAAAGTATTTAAGTATTCTATCCGTAACCTAATTCCTATATTACAAGCTATGCTTAGTTTGGGGCTAGATGGCGACTTGGGAAATTAATGTCTTGTAATTGACCGAGCAAGCGAAGCGTCTCAGTTTCGAGATGTTCCTAGATTTATTAAAATATTTAATCGATCACAATTTTTGATCGGGGAAAAATAGGGGAGAAAAGCGGGAAGTTTGCTGCAGCGATATTTATCAACAGATTACAATTAAATTTAAAAGATACACTAAGAATTTAATTTTTGACAAGATGTTGTGAAAAAAAAACAAAAGGGGGAAGTGGAGGGGAAAAAGGGGGAGAAGTTTGCTGTAGGATTTCAATTATGTTTTTTTTTTCGGAAAATGTATACCTACGTTTACTAAGCAGACTACGCAGTCCTCTCCGCCTTTGCGAGACAAATCCGTATGACACCAGGTTCAATCCAAGGGAAAGCGAGTAATCGTTAAAACTTA
The DNA here is from genome assembly GCA_951394065.1 of Venusia cambrica. Taxonomy (NCBI): domain Eukaryota; kingdom Metazoa; phylum Arthropoda; class Insecta; order Lepidoptera; family Geometridae; genus Venusia; species Venusia cambrica. The sequence continues at coordinate 7,270,809 of OX596057.1, forward strand.
TACCCTTATTTGACTTAACTTCACCTGTTAAAAGGTATCACGTCACATGTTTATCTGTATAGGTATGTATGTACTACTAATACAATATTGAATACTTTAGTATCTCTGCGTATATTATTTGTGTGTATTTTCAATTACTATACATTATTTTACTTTCTATTTTGTGTTTATTTTAATGTATTTTTTTTTATTTCATATTTTATAGATTTTCTCGTCATAGATTTTTCTATGATTTTATTGATATTAAATGTTCTCTCACTTCATGAGGTCGATTGACTGGGCTGGGTCACAACAGAATAGTAACGCTGACCTGTGTTACAGTGAAGCATAATGCTGAGTTATGTCCCATTTGCTGCTGTAGCACACAGCACAAACTGTAATATTCACTTATTATCTACTCTTGTTTTTCTGTTTGACAATTTCATTATGTTATGTTTGTGTATGTGTGTTATAATAGTAAATAAATGAATGTCTATGTCTATGTCTACTTAAAAGTCGACGTAGGTAAGCCTATGCTAGGTATTTTATTTTACTTAGTAAGCTGCATACAATAAATAATTATATATTCATTTATTAGTCCTCTCCTTTGCGAGACGAACTCGTAGACATCAGATTTGACCTCCTAGGACCAGGTTAACACGAGTAATCACTAAAGCTTATACGTACCTCTATTTGCTCAAAAGTCTAAAAAGAAAAGTGAAAGAGGAAAGCATCGGTTATTGCATGGTTATAAGGTCTCGCGAGGTCTACTGTTCTTACAGAACCACTAGTATTATTATAGTCATTATTAATCTTTTTGATTCAAAGTGAAGATGGATTTTGTTATCTGAGTTTTTAACCAGGGCCACTGAGGCCAATCTGAAACCGTGAGAGTTATCAAAAATTCGTGATAGGAGTTACGTGCTCGATTTAAAAAAAAAAAGTTCTGCATTATAGAAAAACAATTTTTTTTATGGAAAAGTGAGCCTTTGCAATTTTTTTTTTGCATTTATGGGTTCTTTGTTTCATAATAAAAAAAATAATGTAGTATGACTATGTGCCCAAAGTTGTTGGAACACTTTCAAAAATGAAAATTTATAAATTTATGCATTTGGTATAGGTTTTTAGGTTCAGATTTATAAATATATATTTTTGTGTAACACTGATGTGTTCTGTGTGTTATTTCTTCATTTTAGTTCTTAGTCTTTCATTCGTTTTTTATTTGAAAAATTCCAAGCTATCTTAGCTTTGCTCTTGGCCGATACTAACTATGAATTACAATAATTATGTACCAAGATTTGGTTGTAACACTGAACACTGACTGAATATTCTGTGTGTTTTTTTCCCAAGCTAAACTTATCTCGCTCATGGGTCTGATACTGGTTTTCAGTTCTGACGAATAAGATATTCACCATACTGGTTTGTTGAATCACCTAAGTTTATGCCTAGGTTGACGATTGATGCATGATTTCATAAGCCACGCTTTCATCTATCCTTCCTTCATTGAAAGGCCTACAGTTTTATCGAATCGTCGATACCGGGGTACCGAGGCAGTAAAAATCTTTACGACAAATAAAACTACGGCTGAGCTAGGGTTAAGTGTGATTAGGGTGTGTTTGTATGGAATGCGAATTCGATCGACACCTCCACTGAGGGGTACGTGAGAAAGAGGGAAAATAAATACAAGTGTTATGATGCCGCTTTTCATGCAAACTTTAAATAACCGATGACGGCCAAAGAAAGGCAAATATTTCGATTTTATTTTATCCTATGAAAAGGAGTATAAATAACCATAGAATACTATAGTTTCTTTATTCAATAAAAAGTACAATTAAACTAACTATGTACAAAGGAATCAGTCAGATTACCTAAGGACCATAACAAACGGCCTATAGGTAACTCATCTGTTCCAGACCAGTACCAGACAGGATAAAAAAAAAGGATATCTAGGTTAATATATATTTACCAAATTATATAAATAATTACAATAACCAGCGCTTCCCCGTCGTACAATAAAAAAATAATTGATAAATATTTTGGTTGGTGGCAGGATTTTATTTAAGTCCCCTTGGCTAGCTATATCTTACCTAATTCTGTCGCCATAATGACAATTCTTAAATTGATGTGGTCCGGCATTTAAATGTAAGATATCAAAATCGAAAAATTTCGAAATCGACAGTAAAACGCTTTGGCCTTCATATCACCTGGTTTCAAGATAAAGCTGAAGGCAGAAGCGGAATTCACCCAGATTCTCAACAGACTGAGGAACTGGCTATCTTACCTCTAAATGCCGGAACACAACAGTTTAGTATTACTGTTATGGTGATGGCACCAGGCTGTCTTTTTTAAATTATAATTTGTACCCCTGAGGGTGTCAAACCCAGGCCCTTTGGATTCGATACCGGTGGCTCACATAAGCCATATAAGCGGTTAAGCGCCGGTTATTACATTGGAACTCTGCTTTTGATTTACTTCTTTATTAGGTACATATTTCGTATTCCTGTGTAGTAGTGATTCTTTCGTGTGTCGTATTTAACCCCAAATCTGTCGGCAGTAAAGTCGCGTCAGCGATGTGCCATCCCGTCGTCCGTTAACTGTTTTGTGTTACTTTTACGACATTGATCGCAATTCCCGCTATTTGGAGATCGTGACAGGCGACTAAGGGATGAACCGAGTTTCTTGAAAACTATTCGTTACAAAACAATATAATATTCTGTATTGAATACCAATAGTAAACAAATTATGTACAACGAGCGATCACTTCCAGACACACTTGCATGGACAGAACTAGGAGCATGTAAATATAGACATATAGGCGTACATAAAATATTTTAAAAAAATTGAAGGTCCACTAAAAACTAGCGTTTGCAGATAATAATTATACAAATTCCAATACAATATAAAGTAATATAAATGGATCACATGTGAATAATACATACTTATTTAATTAGCATAAATACATCTAAATTTATTGAATTAATATATGTAATACATCATGTAATATTAATTAAATAAATACTGTAAAGATTTTATAGTAGATTCGTTACTTGTTGACTATAACAATTTCACTAAACACCCAACGTAAGGTTGTTAGGTTACCTTAAAACTAGGACGCGCTAGGACATTATATGATTATACCGACTAAAACTTCGTCACGCAAAAACTATTGAACGGATTGAGCTGAAATTTAGTACAGATATTGTTTGAACCAGGAAACTTATAGGCTCTGTGACTCATATCTGGTTACCACGAGGCGGGGCCGCGAGCATAAGCTAGTACTCTATTTAATCGACATGGCAACAATAGGAATGCAGTCCATTCCTTTTTCATCCATTCGGTAAGCTGTTCGTAATAATAGAAAACTGTTATCACTCTTTTCTGTTTTTTTCATTTTGTCAATAAAAACAAAATATTTTAGCCGCCTTTTAATGTTTTTGGCTGTGGTTTATGGCGTAGTAATTATATTAAGGGCGTTTATCTAACACCCCACATAATCACGGGTATAATACAATGCAGACGGTGAAATCCGCGTGTATGTGTAATAAAACTAATTATCTTTAGACCGTCACGGTAACGTTAAACGTCATGCAACCGTCCTCGACTTGAGTCTTTTGCAAGACTTCCATTATCTCAACGCTTCGTAATAGGGTGGAAGATTATACGTATTTGTGAAAAGATGTAGTTTTTTTTTGTGTTCAAGAAGATTCTGCTACCGATTTTCTGGCTAAACGTCGCCCTAGTCGATATCCACGGTCTTGGTTGGTATTTTTGATACAAGACAACCATGGCGACATTATTTTGTTATTCGTCGATATCAATATGGCAATCGGTTACAGTAAACCGACTGCCTCAGAATCATTAGAATTATTCGCACCCCCATAACTTATGCCAATCCCACAAATTATGAGGAACCCATTGGAGGATTCCCAAAAATAGCACCTAACCAATTCCCAATGGAGATGCTGGTCAACCTATCGAGATGCTGGTTCGGTGTTCAGTTTGGGAATTAAAAAAAATAAAATACTAATATTAATTTGGGATCAAAGAAAGTCGAAAATTAATATTTTTTCTAACAATTGTATGGCCAAATTTTTACATGTTTGATGACTTGCAGCTTGCAGTGTCTACACTAAGTCACAACTTATGTCGCAGACCGCAAAACCTTCACTATGTATTAATATTTAGTAATATAATACAATCATATTTAGTAAATAGACTTTTTTTTTGTATTTCAAGTGATTGCACTAGGTAACAACATTTACAAATGTTATTATGACACAAAAAATCGAACCCGCATCTTTTTCTAAAGCCGGAAACGCTCTAACCAACTGAGCTACGGGGGCCGAATTTTTTTTGACATATATCACAGCTAAAGCGCTGATAACGTCATCTAGCAGATTCACTGAACTGTGATCGTCGATACCTCCGTAGATGCGGGTTCGAACCCGCCGTGGGTTCTGAATTTTTGTGTCATTATAACACATTTGTATAGCAGTGGACCTATGAAACATATAATTGACATACTAATCTGTATCTTCTCGTTAAATCAATTATATAAGAAGTGTATGACAATAACTATTAGTATTCTAAATCGATTCGACATTTTTTCAAACAGTATTATAACATGTTTGTATATTATTATAAAAACTTAATCATACCAAGGAACCAATAATTACTTACTTATAATTCACACAACTACTTGGTTGCTCGGTATCCTCATAGATGCGGCCTTTTCGCTATAATAAGAATAGTTGCTAATATTAAAAGTATTCCTAAAAATAGCACCTATAGAGAAAAGGCTACTAGTGATGGGGTATTTATTGTTTTATTTACATAGTAGCCGTCATAATAGGCTGCAGAGCGTTGCAATGATACAGACACTTATACATTAGGTACATAGGTACATACATACTCTCGAATTACATGACCCTCCTAAGGCAGTTGGGTAAAAGCGAACCTTCCAATCATAACAGACATGTGAGCACAATGGAATCATCATTTCCTCGACCTTGGACAAACAATACAATAAGAGACCTACACGGTATACTCATATAAAAAAACTTTTCTATTTCTTTGATGATATCTCCGCGCACCTTCTGCCAGCCCTCAAACGAATGCCACGGAATAAGTTGCAATGATAGAGTGAACTTCCACTACAATAACAATAAAAATGATCTGTCATAGATTACCCAGGCAGGCTGATGTGACAGTGGCCTGGCCATATTTGTCGAAGGGCCGATAACCGGTGGGGTCAACGAGTCCTTCAGTGGAGTGGAGTGGAGTGGAGTGTAAGACGTCCTCCGGCTAGATGGAGCGACGAGCTCCGTACAGTGGCGGGCAGAGAGTGGATGAGAAAGGCCAAAGATCGGGCTCAGTGGCGCACTTTGGGGGAGACCTACGTCCAGCAGTGGATTGCGATAGGACTGCTTCTGCCCTATCCGAGTGGCTTGCAACCTGTCATGTATTGAAAACTAGCTACTTGCAAACCGTGGGCGTGTGCAACGTAAGTTTGGACGTGGCACTGGCTATCCCCAAGTAGGTGATCCTCATAAGATCAATTCTCTGAATATACCAGAGGTGAATGGAAAAGTCCTGGAAGGGGAAAAAGTTGTGCGTCTGTTACTTTTTAAAATTTTAAAATAGATATGCGCGAGGTTATAGAGGCCTTCCTTTTGGAGTAGTTGTTTATATGAAGGTTTTTTTGAGCATACATTCATCACTATTCAGGTAGGCCTGGATCTGATTGCACCTGTTGGGTACTAGGCTACTCTATGACGCCTCTAGCAGGAATATTCACAACACAATCGGACCGGCTTCCGTTCAGATTCACATAATCCATCTCAGTCATCTACATTCAGAATGACAGAGACGGATAATGTGGTTCAGAACGGAAATCTTTTCGATAGAGTTGTGAATACCGCTGTAGGAATCGGATTAATCCCTCGCTGTTCCCTTGTTGCTAATCCAGTAGTCAGTAAATATAGTAAAAAGTTAAAGGAAACTGGAGTCTACAGCGTCCAATATAAAGTTCAATTTAGACCGAGCGCTGATACATGGTGACGCTGGCCTGAAACAGCAAAAATATATTTGGTATTGTTTGGTTCGTATCGGTTTTTCCATAACTGGAAATGTGTAGGCAGGTAGTGTGATATTTTACGGAGAGAACGATGTTGGTACCTATAATAAATTATTATTGTGAGGGTCGAAAGGCAGCTTTTTATTTGTTTTGTACTGTTAAGGCATCTAGCCTTCACTCATCATTAGTAGTTAGTACAGAGCCTCCTCTAAAGCCGGAGGGTTTTACCATTATCACCACGCTTGGTAGGCTGATTGGTATTCGCAGTAATGGTGTAGATAAAACACAGAGGGAAGCTGCTGCACTTCTTCTGGTATGATCCCTAAGTCGGGTTTTACGACATCCAAGGGCTGAGTTGGTGGGGTCGATTCTTAAGCCGCAACCGCGACGCCAAAAAGGTACACTTCTAGTTAAAATCACACAAAATAAACCCCAGAACTAGCACGATTCTGTATGATACTGTTACAATTTAATTGAACTTGATGAAGTACATACATGACCTTTTTATATACTTTTGCGATTATTATGCATTGTTATAATGAAAACGCGTACCTACCACCTTTTGATTTTCCCGCTAGTCTCATATTATGATATAGATTACATGTTGGGAAAATAGTTTTATCATATGAAACAATATTGTATTTTTCAGTAATTTAGACATTATCTCAATTTTTTATTCCATACAATTTTACTTTCCTTGCACAAAAGGCAGTAAATTTGACGTTTGAAAATGATCCCAGACAATCTTACCCAGTAAACGATAATTGAATTTGATTAAGTTAATTTTGATTAAACGCACTGTAAATATTTGTAATCACCAATCATACTTCGTAATCACCGCCAGGGTCTGTTTTTCTACTACCATTACCCTGGCCCGACCACCATCAAAAAGGCAGGTACCTATGAAACCTTTCCTGGGAAAACTTGCTCCATCGTAGACCTTATCCTCATAATTTTGTTGTATTTCAAGTGATTGTTCTTGATCAGAACATTCACAACAATTGGTTAGAGCGTTTCCGGCTTCAGGAAAAGATGCGAGTTCGAATCCCGTCGCGGGTTGTGAATTTTTGTGTCACATTAACATTTGTAGACCTTATCCTTCTTCTTATTCATCGTAGATATACCCAGGCAAGCCTCGAAGACAAGAGCTATCTTGTGTAATTTATTAAACTGTAAATATGTAATGGGTCATCGAAATGTTTTTGCCTTTCTCCGTGTGCTGTTCGCGATTGCAAATGGCGGTGTATCCTAACAAAATTTATTTTCTTTTTTACTTTGGCTGTCGTAACAAAAAAGGTTACGATTAGAATAAGTTCTGTTAGTAACCCTTCTTTTATTCATTCCAATTTTATCAAATAAACAGAGATACTGTATGTATACCGTCATATCTACAGCTCCGGAGGCACCTAATTTGTGTAACATATGGCAAGGCTGCAGCCTTCGCAAATGGGATTATATTTGTAAATCGTAAAAATTCAAAGCGCCGCGGCCCATACTGAATTATTTATAAACATTTGTGATAAAGCAAATATTAGGAGTTCTCGATAAATATTGTCACCGGCCGTCCCTTATCCCTTAGGTCGCAAGCTCAGAGGGTCGAGAGTGGATATTTTTGGCAAATTACGATGTGCTGAGAACAATAAAATTGAAATTAAAAAGATAAAGCTGGTACCTGACGCTTTTTGAACGCATTACAAAAATGATTTTTTATTGTTGTTGCTGTATTTCCAGTTCACTTGACTAAATAATCGCAAGTGCGAGTTGGACACGCTCATTGAACCCTCGGTTCACCCAAATTTCGTTTCGTTCGACTCCCGCTTCGCCCATTTTTCGTTTGTACTATATTCGCACCAAACTTGTAGGTATTACTATTACTGTTTTTACGATATAACTCAAATAAACCACGTGATAAAAGAACGTTTCTTCATTCTTTTTTATTTTTATATTTTTTAGGGAATCCGCCAATGTTACGCATATTCTCTGTAAACAGCTATGCTTAGTTTGGGCATATAGAATAACTAATACGTTTGGGGCTAGATTGCGCTGTGTGAAATTTATGTCCTGTATTTTTTTTTTTTATTGAATTTCAACCTATTACATGCTATTACGAATCAAAAGATTACAGCGTAGGCTTAGTAAAGGGTCCTGTCGGCACCCTTTGGGTATGGAACCCAAATATCAAGTAAAATCCCTAAGATCAACACTCTTAACACTCACTCTATCGACATCTCCAGCGATGTTCAGTTCCGTAGTCACCTAGAGGATAAGGCGAAGCTGGCATCCAAAAAGCTCGCGGAGTGCTCTATAGGGCAAAGTGGTGCTTCAGTGCGGGGCAGAGACTGCTTCTCTATAAGTCGCAAGTTCGACTCCACGTGGAGTACTGTTGTCTCCTTTATGCAGGAGCACCTGAATACCAGCTTAAGCCGTTTGACTCGGTTCAAAGACGAGCTGTGAGAATTGTTGACGATCTCATACTCACAAGTAGTATTGAACCTTTAAGTCTCAGGAGAGCATTTTCCTCCCTGTGTGTTCTTCCTGTGTGGGAACTTCCTCCCGCGAACTATTCAACTGTGGAATGATCTCCCTGTAGAGGTTTTCCCTACTAGCTACAGTATGGGGTTTTTCAAAAAGGGCGTTTAAAATTTTCTAAAGGGTAGGCAATGCGTAAGTAATGCTTCTGGTGTTGTGGTGTCTGTTTGCCACCTTAGTGGTATAAAAAAAAAACTCTTGTCTATAAATACAGTCTGAACTTACTTTGGCTAGATTCTCTCACCGGTTTTTGTGTGAATATAAATGAACAGTTTAAGTCTGAAGAGACGGAACTGCTGTCAACGTGGCCTCACATATAGACATAATATCAACATGTTCTGTTTTTGGCAAGATGCCAGGATTTCGCTATGAGTTTGAGGTGAACCGGGATGGATACCTTATTTTTATGCCTCGCTCTCAGTCCGCAATCTTTGCCTGAATATGCCATATTTGTAGTGAATAGGTTACATTATAAAAGTTGGTGGAAACTGATACGGATTTCATATCCTTAACACAACGCTCGGGGCTTCCTTCCCACTATCCCGTGGCAATTTGAAAAAATCCATACGGTGTAGTAAGCTTAAATAGTTAATGAAATAAAATAAAAAAAAAATACCCTAAAATTTCGCTAGACTTTTTTTATTTTTTGTTACTGTTCGACGGGTGAGCACTTGGCCTTCAACTCACCTGATTATAAGTTGAGATAAAGTCGAAGGTGGAGGCGCACTTCACCCGGAATCCTCAACAAACTGAGGAACTGGCTCTAAAAAATTTTACCCCTAAATGCCGGATTTCAACAATTTTTATAATTGTTATTGCGATAAAGCGACAGAACTAAGTAAGATGGTGGTAGCTAGCCAGGTAGACTGAATAAAGTCCTACCACCAACCAAACCAAGCATAATATATTGTACTCCCCATAGGGATCGAACCCGGGACCTCTGGATCTGAAATCGGCCAGTTGAACCACTAGACCACAGAGGCGGTTAAAGCGGACTAGGTTTGAGCTGTGGGTTGATTGTCAGTCAGTCAGTTTCACAAGTCAATTTTAATAAGAAGAATAGGTAAAATACCTGAAAATTAAAAAAAAAACGATCAACATTGTTATGGAGAGTATTATCTTTCTATATTTATTGTATCGTCATTATGTACTTATATATATTGTTAATTAGTAAGTATTCGTTGTGCTACATTGTATTATGTACGCTTGTAATTACATAACTGTCCGTATCTTTTGTATTTTGTTGTATAACTTATAATTTACTTTGATATTCAGATATTTGCACATGCCCACTATTTTTAAATTTCACTCTCTCGTAAGGTTTGCTGGAAGAGAACTCTTTGCAGGGTTAAGCTCGCTTTTGCCATGCTCATTTATTTTAAGTATGTTTATAATATATGCTGTATTTTGTGTGTGCAATAAAGAATAGAGAATAAATAATGGAGACTGTGAGGAGAAATATAGAAGTGCATGAATTTAGGAGGAGCGCGTCTAGCGATTTAAAAATAATGACTTTCTAAACAAATTAGAAAATGAAATCAAATTTCCAATTCATCAATTTTTAGAATAGGTATAGGGTAAATTCAGGGTGGATATAGTATGCATATTATATTTCTTTGAATACTATTTTTGATTACAATACTTGAGATTGATATAGGTGTAATTATGTAAATATTTTTTTTACTCATACCCTTAAAGTCAAATATGGAATTCCACGTGGGCAGAGCAGCGGGACCAGCATGTATCAGATAAGAGTAAAAATAGTTGATTGTAATTTGCTAAAAATAACGAATCTACACAGAGTCATTCTTTATGCGGTTTAATTTTATTTTCTAGTTTAGTCAAACGTATAATCCGACCAACATAGGACATGCACACTTAAGAGTTCTGACCCACATTTCAAGACAAACAATCACGTATGGAGTTCATAGTAAAGTTTTAATTTAATTTATTTTTTAAATATCTTGTTATAATTTCTCATCTTCCTATTACAGTTCATTATATGGATACAGCCCGCTGACAGACAGCGGATGCTCAGCAAGCCTCATAGCTCAGTTGGTAGTAGCTCTCCCTTCTGCGCTGTAGGTTGTGGTTTCGATTCCCACCCAGGACAGACATTTGTGTGATGAATATTGATGTTAGTTCTGTGTATGATAAGTATGTATTTACAAAATATAAATATATTTATAAGTTTTATATCTCGTTCCGTAATCTAGTTCCCATATTACTTTGGGTACGAAACCTTAAGAGTTTTTAGCTTCGAGTACACGTTAATCCCCTCTCCAAAAGCCCACTGATAGCTTATTGCAAGCCAATAAAGGCGACGGGGGATACACACAGTATAAATCTGGGGAGCAATTGCGAGGATATTGTCGACATCTGTTACGTCTTTCACTCGTTTAGAAGCTATTGCCTCGATAAACGTTCCTTGAGAGCGGATTGGCTTACTTCTTACTTTGTTGAAATCGTCCACTATAGGACTGATGTCTTATGCAGACTGAAGGGTTTTGCTAATGATCCAAGTGTCAGATTTCAGACTTCATTTGTCAAAAAAACTTTTTTTAATTATACATTTCACCATGGTAGTTATAGCTAGGGATTTTTTTTAAGGTTGGAAACAGGCTTGCGGTTCACCTGATGGAAGGCGGTTACCGTTGCCTAATAAACGCAAGAGTCACCTACAGAATTTCACTTACGATATGTCTTTTCTCCTCTTCTAATCTGCATATTGGTATCTGTCAATGTTGACAATAATCCGATCCGACACAGAATCCGATAGATTTCAACGCTATTCTCAAACTATTTATGAAAATCTTCTGTGGGAAGCATCGAATCCTAATGTCAAAATATTTCAATTTCGGAGTTAAAATAACGTTCTCGGAATACCCATCGGAAGCTTCCGAGTTCGATCCGATAAGGCTTTCCGAATGCTCAATATGGTTTTATAAGAGGCTGGCCTCTCAGCTTCAGACTTCAGTCTTAATCCTGTTTTCACACTTAATAACTCAAAGTTAGAATATCTAAACGACCTTTTTTAAAACCCCGTACTGTGCTAGTAGGGAAAACGGGCTGGGAGATCGTTCCAAAATTTTATGGTTCGCGAAAGGAAGATAAAACTCAGATAGCTTTGTTATTTAAAAAATCATAGAGATCAGCCAGTACGTAAATTAAAAGGTGACCAAGGAATTTATCAGGAGATACAACTTTTTAAATAACTAGTAACTGATACTATATATATAACTATATTGACGATAAGAACGCGTCGCCAGATGCTGATTTACCAGTTAACAGCTAAATGGTGATTTCTCAATAGTAACGAACTACCCAATAATTCGATAGGTAATAATAAATGTTTTAAGATAGAAGTAAGTATTTAGGTTTATGATGTATCTACCTAGAATTTTATTTAAAACTGAATAACGAAATGTTAAATGGATTAAAAAATATACTAGCCTGAGTTTCTTGCCTTTTTCCTTGTGTGCTGGTTGTGATTCCGAACAGGCGGTAGATTTGACATTTCAAAATGATCTTAAAAAATATTAATGAATAAAAAAAAATACTTTGACTTTGGTAACGTCACTACTATCACCGACCCTCCTGCCAAGGCGAATAAACGTTGCTGCCCAAATCTTCATGTAAATCTAACCACCAAGACCAACCACTCTTTTGTGCTTTTCTTCAGCTGAGAACCACGACATTGGATGTTGGTGAATTTTATGATTCATGAAGCGACTAGGTCACAATTTAATTTAATCCGAGGAGGTGCCTGGCCTAAGGCTGAAAGTGGAAGCGCACCTCCGGAATCCTCGGATGATGAAACTGTGGAACCTATCTTACCTCTGAATGCCAGAACACAACAATCTAAGAATTGTTGTTCAAACCAAGCACAATATTGTACTCCTCGTGGGAATCGAACCCGGGACCCTCTGGATCTGGAGCGGTTTTTATGCAGGAAAAGTGCAAAACGCATTTTTTTTATGAGACTTATATAATTCGCCGGAGTAGAAATTCGATCATAAGACTACATAAAAATAAAATGCCTTCTGCGTTTCTTCTCCACATAACATTCCAAATACTAATTGCTGCTGAATTTTATTGATAGAACAAATCAATTTCAATTTGTGAACTCAACTCAGTGGCTTCGAATGTGAGGAACAACTTTCGTACAAAGTTTCGCCAATTGCTTGCAACAAGCTTGAAACAACATAAAGTAACTTTGTAGAAAACAAATCGAATGCATTTTCCTTATTTTCTTACTAGTGTTCCGAAAGCACACGCTCATGTAGAAAACTTCACTTTGAAATTGAAGTTTTTGATCACATTAAGATTTGAAAAACAATAAGTTGGCGTGGATGTTGCTATGTAGGTATAGTTGGCAGCTTATGGCGATTTCTCAATACTAACAAACTGCCCAAAGGTAGATAAGTGGTAATAAATGTTTTAAGAAAAAATGAAGTTTTAGGTTGTACTTATAAATGTTATTTAAATATATTTAAAGGATCATCAATAATCAAACTGGCCCACGGGTGCTTGCCTTTCTTCTTGTGTGCTGGTCGCGAATCTAAACAGGTAGTATACTTGATGTATTAAAATGATCCTATAAAATCTTGATGAAAAAACGTATTTTGACTTTGTGGTTCATCTGGTGTACACACGATATGGGTATTGGTAAATTGTAGTTTTAATATAAGTCGTGGAGAAAAAAAAACCTACCACTACCTACAGGTCACATATTACAAATACCAATAAAATTTGGTAAATTTACGGTTAACGTTTGAGTACGTAATGGCAAATTTCACAATTTCTTATGAATTTTGTCAGTTTGAATATCTTCATAGAATCTCTATTGTACAGCTTATTTTATTAACTTCACTCAAAATACAAATAAAATACCTGAGTAAAATAATATTTGTTGGTGTTTTGATAATGTTTATTTTAAAATCACAGACATTTAATTTTCCTTTGCGAGGTCAGTTTTTGACTTCAAGGCTTTCCCGGCAGATATATGTTGGAGCGAGCCCAATAACCAGAAAGTGCCCATAAACTATATTTTTTAACGCGTTAGGGTCATAAATACTCACGCATTTATTTATATACATACATAAACCATGTTCTGTAGGGATGTTTTCAATCAAAGCACCCCTCTGTTACCCAACGTGTCCTATCTCGCATGGCTCCAAGGGTTTCGTCCACCCCTATTATAGTTTCTGGCGAAATTCAGTTAGTAAATTTTCATGAGACTGTTTGCTTAGGTCCTTCTGTTTAAAATGTAGTCCGGCAATATGTAACTGATATGCAGGTTGTAAGTGGATGGAAACAGGCGTAGGGGGTTGTGTAAACACCGCTTCAAATGGTTTTAACCGCCTCTGTGGTCTAGTAAAGCCCCACTGGTGTCAGAATCAAAGATCCCGGGTTCAATCCCTTGACAGTATAACATTGTACTTGCGAAAGACTTGGGGGACTGGGAAGTGCTTGCCTCCATCTCATCTGGTTTCAAGTTATAAGGCTGAAGTCAGAAGAGTAGATCACCCGGAATCCTCAGCAGTCTGAGGAACTGGCTATATTACCTCCTTAAAGCCGAAATTTAACCATTTAGATCTGTTGTTATAACGACAGACTTAAGTAAGATGGTGGTAGCGAGTCAGGCAGACTTAAACAGAGTCCCCGGGTAAACACGGGACCTCAGGATCTATGACCGATGGTTGAACCACTAAAACACAGAGGCGGTTTAAACTGAATAACTTTAAAAAAATACTTGATGGGCTTCTCGGATGGTCTTATCGCTTAGATTCGATTTTATGGCCAAAGAGGTAGTTGGTGAGGCACAAATGAATGAGGGTCAGCTAAATTTACATGTTATTGCCATCGGTTACTAGCACAGGGCAAACACCATTGACATATTGTCGTTTACCATTTGGTCAGAACCTAAGACGATACAGAACAGCAAATTTGCCCACTGCAAAATTGTATGCTTATGTACTTCATGATTTTCGAAAACACAGCTTTAAAATAATGACAATATGTATGATAATGTATTTACAAAAAAAAAGCATTTCAGTGCCTTTTTGATCTGTTATCGAGTTATATTACAAGCTTTGCTTAGTTTGGGACAAGATAGCGCTGTGTAAAATTAATATCCTGTAACATGATTGATTTATTAACTTAATTTACCATTCATTAAATTAAAAACATCTTGCGGGGCTTGTGTTTGAGGTGACACGTGACCCAAGGGTGGCTCTTATTTAGGCCAGCGAATTAGCATAGCTATTCAGCGTGGCAATGCAGCCAGTGTCTTGTAACGGTCCTTAGTAACCTGACTGCTTCCTTTGCATGTAGTTAGATTAATTATACACATTTTTACAATTAAACTAACTTTAATTGTATATTATTTATATTTTGTGAATAAAAATCTACCCTTTAATTTGCTACCCATATTATTGTCATAAAAGCTTTTTTGTCCATTTGATTTTTGAAATTCAACTTCAGTTGAAAATATTCTGAAACCCGCCTGCAAAATATTGTAATAATTTGATAACGCGCGCTTATTTTTCCTGTGGCGATATCTAGTTTTAAATTGAAATAAGTATACATAATTATAATCGTGATTTTATGCTTTAAAACACTTTTCAGTAGATAAGCATGTGTTTACATTTCTATGAAAACACATTGTCTTAGTCTGCCTTTCCCGAACACTACAAGATGGGAGTCTTCATGTCAAGAGTGAATAGGTACACTCTAGACAAGCGTGCACCATTGTAGGCTGCATCATTGCTGAACATCAAAGATATCGAGATTGCAGTCAAATGCAAGCCTATCACTAAAAAAAAGGTGTTCATTATTATATAGACATCACCAGCTTACACAGACGATCATTTGAACCATTTAAAATTAATATAGCTTATGTCACTCTCACAATTCAGACAAATCAAATGACACATCACACGTCAAATTTCATCAAATTAAGGCTGCAGAGTGGAAGTTGGAAACCCATACATGAATAAGAAAAACATATCTCTCCTTCTAAGGTAGTTGGGTAAAAAAGAAGAATATCGGACGCTTCACTATATGATGGTGCGAAATCCTTTGTTTTTGAAGCTCGCATCCTTTATTTTGAAATGTAACAAACCATATGAAATCTCACACGTCAATACATATAAACATACGTTTGTTTTAGGTTTTTTTTATAAACGTACCTATGTTTATTGTATTAACGTGTGAGATTTCGTACACACATGTTCGCGAAAAACAAAACTCCCCTGAAGGTTTTGTATCGATATAGGTACAAAAATTAAGAGCTTGCAATTTAATAATCAATATATTTTTCGTTCTCAGAAAAAATATACATATCTAAATATCTTTGTGCAGTTCTCTAACCAACAGACATGCCTTAAAACTAGCGCAGATTAAAGCCAAGATTCCACCTTTGTCTTCGTTGAGGTGGGAGCTATTTTATAATTTATGCTGGAAATATGTACTTTGTTGCGGCGCAACCGGGATTTGAGGATAAACTGCTGGTACCTAAATCTAAGCATCAAAACGATGAATTCACTTTTGGAAAACTGCTCACAGTATTGCAGTTTTTAATACAGGTTTTACACATAATACGATAGTTGATGAAGGCACCACCTTCGTTCGGTGTCATCCGGGAATCGGCCTCGCCCTGATGATGAGATAAACAGCACCCAGAATTATTCAGCAAACAGCGGGACTTTAAATAAAGGCAATTAAGGGATGTGTCTGATAGCCGATTGTATACTCCCAGATACAAACTTGCTATGACACAAAACCAGGCTTATTATATGTGCATTAAAATTTATAATAAAATGCCAGAAGAGGTTAAAACTCTTTCTGGTGATATTTTTAAAAGAAAGCTTAAGAGATGGCTAATGAGTATGTGTTACTATTCGTTACATGACTATTTTAATTATAGGGACATTCAATTATAGCCTATGACATTTGTTATTATTATCCTGACATTTTATTATAATTACTGACATTACTAAAATTAGGAAGATTTAGTACTTAAGAAATTGTTAATACTCACTTCGATTGTTTATTTTATTCTCAATGAAATATTGTGTTAAACATTTGCATGCCTGACCGGTAGGACATAATGGACATATTGTAATTACTTACCAACTTATCCCATTATATTATAACATATACAAGAATTAGCATAGCTATTCAGCGTGGCAATGCAGCCAGTGTCTTGGGCACGCTTCCGTCTGGTACTGGTCTGGAACAGTTGAGTTACCTATAGGCCGTTTGTAACGGTCCTTAGGTAATCTGACTGATTCCTTTGTACATAGTTAGTTTAATTGTACTTATTATTGAATAAATTTTTATATGTTACTTATCCCATGTTCTGGCAAATAAACGATCTTATCTTATCTTATGGTTTCCTGGGAGAACCGAAAATGTATCGCAGTTTTTATGTCGGGGCGTTTATTTCGTGAGTTATAGTTACCACTATCATTAGACCACTATATGTAGATATCACCCGACAGGTGCGTCTTAAAATGAATATGAGTAAGACGAACACCATGACAACGTGTTGCGCCCATGCCTGTCAATGTTGGAAACGATGTTATCAAAGTTGCAGATCACTACCTAGGCCAGATGCTCCAACTAGGTAAATCCAACACAGATAAATAGGTCAGCCGACGAATCCAACTCGGATGGGCAGCGTTCGGTAAGCTTCGAAATATCTTCTCATCAAAGATGATGAAGAGACCTCAAGAAGTCCCTCAACACGAAAGTCTTTAATCAGTGTGTGTTACCAGTGATGACATACAGATCCGAGACGTGGTCGCTAACTGTAGGCCTTATAAATAAATGCAAAGTCGCACAGCGAGCTATGGAGGCTATGCTTGGAATTTCACTACGTGATAGAATCCGGAATGTGGATATCCGTAGAAGAACCAAAGTTGCTGACATAGCTCTCAGAATTAGCAAGCTGAAGTGACAGTGGACAGGTCACATAGCTCGCAGAACCTATAACCGCTGGGGAGCAAAGGTTCTTGCATGGCGACCACGATTAAACGCGAAACGGAGTGTGGGAAGACCCCCCACTCGATGGACCAACGACATTGTCGCTGTTGCGGTGGGTCTATGGATGGAGGCGGCTCAGGTCGCTATCTGTGGCGTCGATTGGGGGAGGCCTATGTTCGTGGACGTATATGGGCTGAAATGGTGATGAATGATGTAGATATATTTAGTCATTAATATTATTAACCCAGCGAATTACCAAGCCTCACAACTCAGTTGGTAGTAGCTCTGCCTACTGCGCTGTAGATCGCTGATGATGATAGTGTGGGTTCGATTCCCATCCAGGACAAAAATTTGTTCTGTGTTTGGGTGTTGCATTGTATACTAAGTATGTAATTACAAAAAAAAAAGTATGTAACTACTATTGTATTTGTAATCTATAGTTCTCATATTACAAGCTTTGCTTAGTGTGGGCTTGATGGCGCTATGTGAAATAAATGTAAGTTTTAACTTTGACTAGTTTGATGGCGCTGTGTGAAATAAATGTAGGTTTTAACTTTGACTAGTGGAAAGCCTTGGATTCTTTCCCACCATCCCGTGATCGCTGCGCCACCTTAGGGGTCCAATTGTGAATCTAAACCATTAAAACACATAACTAAAATTGCGTCGAAATTGGTAGAGCCGTTTAGCAGGATTTCAGTTACAAAAACGCGAACAGTAGAATGAAATACGTAAAGATCTACAAAATAAATAATAAATTCAATACTTTATTTCACCCAGAGACATTGCGGATAGGTAGGTAGCTAATGAAATAGTGCTAATATAATTTTGTTGTAAATAAATTGTTACAAATAGCACCCAAACATAATATAAACATCAATGTTAATAAACGTTTAACATTTTGTTCCTGTCGAGAACAGAACCTATGATTTACAACTTTTCCGCATTGGCCATCATCCAAGTAAACGTTAAGCTAGTTTAGCTTATAACGCAATGATGTTTTTGGAGATGATTTGGATACCTTCGCCGTAACGCCCAAGTTCAAATATATATAAATACCTATAGGTAATATATAAATACCTATAGCCCTTTCCGTTTAATTGAATTGTGCCTTTGTATAAAATATTCAGCCGTATAGAAGGTAAAAGAAAAACCTTGTACCGGCGGAGTGGCGAGGATTTGAAAGCATCTACATTTGCACGATGATTCCATTTCTGTGGCACCAATGCCCCTTGAGGTTGACGCTATGGAACTAGCGTTAGCACAGGCTGATTCTACAAAAAGTATTAAAACCTGAGGAACTTATTTTTTTTTACTTAAGACCGGTCAGCTCTTGACCTCTATCCTTGCCTAGGATTGATTGCCTAGTCAAAGATGAAGTCAACAATGAAGCGAGCCCAGAAGGCACTGGCTCTCCCGCGCATCGAGGGAAGACGGCAAACCGCTTAGCGCCGGACTTCGGCAGGAGGGTGGTCGCAAGCCGGAATATTAACTGAGGGACTATCTTACTTCTCTTAATGCTGGAACGCAAGAATTTAGTTTTATTGCTATAGCGACAGACTAAGGTAACATGGTGGTAGCTAGACAGGTGGACTTGAACAAAGCCCTACCACCAACTAAACCAAGCACAATATTGTACCACCTGGGGATAGAACCAGAGACTCTGGAGCTGGTACAGGTGGGCAAAAGTATAGACCGCAGAAGTGTGCCTTTGGTCTTTTCATAACTTTCCCATCCAAGCGCTTCCCCGTCGTACCATTAACAAAAAACTTTTTGTTCTGTGAGTACTACGGGATACTACGACTAAATGCCTATAGCGCTACATCGCTAGTCTTCGCTCGCGATGTATCGCTGTAGGCATAAACATCAGATAAAATGTATGAAAACGTTTACAGCGCCTCTAGCGTATATATATACGCTAGAGGCGCTGTAAAAGTTTTCAGAATAGTTACTAAATTTGAGAGTATAAATTTAGTGAACGAACTGTTTTACGTTAAGTTTAATATAACAACAAAACAACATCATTGATAGCCCTGAATTATTAAACAAAATGTATTTGAACATTCTACAATGTTGACAATATTTATGACACCACCTACACATATCGTTGGCATCCACTTATTATAGATAGAGCTCGAATATCGTTGGAGAGCAAGTGATAACTTCAATAAGCTTAGTAGGCACTATGGTTATATCAACCTAACCCGAATTATATCAACCTTCACGCCATAAAGATATGTATTAAAAAATGTATATAATAAATTACCGGAGAAGCTTAAGGTGTTAAATAAGAATATTTTTAAGAGTAAAATTAATGATTGGTTAATGTATAAATGTTTTTATAATTTAATTGAATATTTTGATTATTATGAATAAAAAGGTATTAATATTTGCACGCTTGCATGCAGGTCAAATACATGTACCTACTGACCTTTACCACTTAGATCTGCTACTGTAATATTTTATGTATTTTAATATATGTAGCAAATAAATGATTGATTATGATTATGATTTGGACCTGTTCTGCCCTAGAGCAACCTCAGCATGAAGACTAGAGAATTATTCACAGCGTAGTAAAATAGATAATAACATTTTTTTTGTATTTTAAGTGAACCACTGACAAATGTTATAATGACACAAAAAAACACAACCCACGATGGTAGTCGAAGAGCTGAGAGATATGACAAAAATTCAGAATCTGCGTCAGGACTCTCGTAGCTCAGTTGGTTAGAGCGTTTCCGGCAAGAGATTAGAATTTAGAAATACGGCCCGACGGGACTCTTGTCCCTTGGGAAATGGGTAGGCCTTTGGTGTGGGACGCTACCTACGTCGACACCCTAGCGCCATCTCATCTGCCCGGGACATCAGTTAGGGCTGGTGCGGCGGCTGATTCGGAGGATCATAAAAGGCGCAAATATAGTGGTTTCGACAGAGCTTACCTATTTTAGCCTTTTGGGGTGGAGACCTTTCGGGTCCGTGGGGAGCCGGTGCCCTCCGGGGTTTCAAAAATCTTGCGGGGCTTTTGATTGGGCTGGCTCTTATTTAGGCCAGCGAATTAACATAGCTATTCAGCGTGCAATGCAGCCAGTGTCTTGGGCACGCTTCTGGTCTCTGGTCTGGAATAGTTGAGTTACCTATAGGCCGTTTGTAACGGTCCTTAGGTAATCTGACTGATTCCTTTGTACATAGTTAGTTTAATTGTACTTATTATTATATTATTTTATTGAATAAATAGATATGGTATTAATAAAAAAATAAAAAAATAATGAATAAATTATTTATGTACGTTTTATTTTCTCATAATCAGTTTCAGTTTTTCACCGTTGTTACCTAATTTAGTACCAGCCTGAAATATTTCGTTAAACAATAATGTATCGATAATAATTTATAATGTAAATAAAGAAAAAGAATACACACAGTACACCTCAAATCTAAAAATCTTACACAAATACACATGTATATTCATGTATGAACATATTTTTTTTATCTCCACTTACCCAAAACACGTAATGTAGTTTCATATATATTTGAATAACTATAATATCTTTGAACTACCTTGAATATGTTATCAGTTCTCACAGACCAATCAACTTCCTGGTGTCGCTTTTAGCTATCGGTGTGCCCGCGCATCGTAAAGAAATCACTCTCATCATATTTCCCAAACGCGCCAAATTAAGTTTAAATCAACTTCAAAAACAAAACATATAACAGCTTCCTAAATCACGTTTTATTCCAAATACCGTGTCGTTATTGATGTCATTGTAAAAACTATATTAATGAGAAGACAATAGTTAAACATATTACAAAAAACATAAAAAAATATTTAAATTAAAATAAAATAAAAACTTACCTGTCGTTCACAGTCATTCACCGAGTAGTAATCTTTTTCATTCGATATTGTGAAAGCGCGTTTGATAGCGTAGCGTAGCTTAGTTCATAGCCATACCTGACCTACAACGAACGCCGCGGCAGTCCCAAAGCTATAGGTACAGCCTTCGCGAGATATACCTGTACCTAGGTATAGTGCGTTGGAACATTTGTCATTGTCACCGCACATACCTTTTAGGACTCATTTAGATTAGAACCATCCGTCAAAACATGTGGATAATGGGTTTTGTTAAATTTTGTAAAGAAGGGTTTGCATATTGTGATTTTCGGTTACAGTCAGCTTTTAACATTAAATGGGAATTCGAGGTTTGAGTAGTTGGTGTTCATGGTGGGTTTACAAGTTAGAAGTCTTCTAAAGGGAAACCTTGCCTATGAAAAAATGATGACGCAGAATCGCTTGGGCTTCATGTCACCTGATGTCAAGTTAATATAAGGCCTACAACCTCGCCTGATGGGAAGCGTTGATGTGGCCGCTGGCGTGGAAGTTTAGGTGGAAGATGACGAGGCCAATTTTTATAGTATGACGTGGAGGTGCTTGACCTTCATCTCACGTGATTTTCAAGTTATAATAAGGCCGAAGGTGGAAGCGCACTTCACCAGGAATCTTCAAACTGAGGAACTATTTTTTAAGAGTTGTTGTTATAACAACAGACTTTGGTGAGATGGTGGTAGCCAGGCAGACTTAAACAATGTCATAACACTAACCAAACCAAGTACAATATTGTACTCCCCTGGGGATCGAATCCGGGACCTCTGGATCTGACACCAGTGGTCGAACCACTAGACTACAGAGGCGGTTAAGTTTATTCACTCATGTCTTAAAGACGCGGGCAACGTATTCCACTCCTTAGCCGTTCGGTAATGCTCCATGCGTCTGCTATTCCTGTAGTGGAATAGATATCGGAATCAGATTATCAAGCTCCTGCGAGCATTCTCCGAAATAAGGCCTTTATTCGTATGGATGAGAACTTACGGTTATGTGTTATTAAATATTCTTACCAATGCCAAACGGTACAACTTCCCTTTCGTCCTATCTTCGAATATTTCACCAAAATAAATCGCTTAGGTATATTAGCCCCCTAAAGCTGGATACGTCTTTATCAGCCCGAACCAATGATTCGGGTATAAGAAGCAGGAGTGAAGCAACCAAGCTATGGTCTACGGTGTCCATAAGTAAGAACACGTTTGCACGCGAGAGCCAAGCCTTGAATAGCTTCTGAGAAAGCTTGCTCCATCGTAGACCACTCCATCGTATCCTCTCTCAGGTCTCTTAATACCCTTGAGCCTTGAGCTCACCCATTTTAAATAAATATGTCTATATAAGTAGGTACATACATTTTTCGCAGCGTCATCTAGCCCCAAACTTGGATAGAATACATAACGAACTTCTGTTATATTCATCGCACAAATGTTTGTCTTGAGTGAGAATCGAACCCACAACCTACGGCACATAACGCAGAGCTTCTACCAACCGAGCTGTAACCCTTGTTGTTTTAAATGTATATTTAAGAAACCCTACCAAGAGGCTCATAGACGAAGATTGCAGTCATTGGATTGCAAACATTTTCGCTAGTGCCTTAATGAATAAAATACTTTATTAAATAAATAATTTATAAATAAAACAGGATAACTTAAACACACAAATAATTGGCGATTTCATCTAAGCAATATTAGAAGTGATTTCTTACAGACAACCTTTGGAGACGGAGAGGATATTTTGGCGAGGTAAGTGGTGGTTCCCAAACGAATAGGTCTAGCTAATTTACTATAGGTATGTAATAATCTATCCAGGTCTCAAAATCTCAGTATTTCAGGCTCAAGTGGACCACATCTGTCGCATGCATCCAGAGAAGTGGACCATTCATGGCTGCCTGTAAATGGAAGACGTCAAGTCGGCCGAGGAAACGTTGGCGGGATGATCTCGATAGTTCGTGCAATAGAGGGTGGTGGGAGATTGCGAAGGATCGAGGTGGTTGGAGGGACTTGGGGAAGGCCTTTGCCCAGCAGTGGAATGAAATACGCAACACCAGGAAACCCAAGTCCAAGTCCAGTACAAGCTGAAGTTAATGTGAGTGAAACGAATGGTTATACTAACTAGTGGTTCTGTAAGAACAGTAGACCTTGCGAGACCTTATAACCATGCAATAACCGATGCTTTCCTTTTTCACTTTTCCTATTAGAGCAAATAGGGGTATAAGTTTTAGCGATTACTCGCGTTCCCTTGGTCTGAGGAGATCGAACCTGGTGTCTACGGATTTGTCTTGCAAACGCAAAGAGGACTGCGTAGTTTAATTAGTAAACGTAGGTAAATAATCCGAAAAAAAAATTGAATTCCTACAGTAAACTTTTCCCATTTTCCCCTCACTCTTTTTGTTTATTTTTTTCACAATATCTTGTATAGAATAAAATTCTTAGTGTGTCTCTCAAATTTAATTTAAATCCGTTAACTAATAGCGCTACAGCAAACTTCCCCCCTTTTCCCCCTTATTTTCCCCCCAATCAAGATTCCTATTGACAAAAACATTATTATAAATTCATTAGTGTGTTGAGCAGAGTACTTTGTAATCGATCAATTGGGTACAGCGTTATCGCGGTCTAGCAAAAATATACTAAATGATACATAATTAAATTTAACGTATTCCACAGCCGTAGTTACTATTTTTTTTTTATTGAATATAAAGTCTCATTGATGGTTAAAAATACTGTTGGTCACAGTATTTTTAACCATTTACAGGCACCATAAAATATGCTAAGCATTCATGGAAATGGAAATGTAAAGCCGATCTATTGGGTTTTTTCAGTCTCCGGACGTATACGAAAAAACCGTTTATTTACAATATTTTAATACGAATTCCCGATGTTTCCCGAAACATCCCCGAATGTGAATCAAATTGAGATATGTAGCAATCAGCTTCCGTAAATATGGCGAGTCAATATGTTTATGTCTCTTTATTACTTTTATGAGATCTCTATTCGAATATGTTTACCTAACCTTCCGTTAGTTTTTAAGATAAATATTAAAGTACCAACCTTATGGTTATTATCTGCAAATAAACTTAAGTATAAAACGTTTTTTTTTACTTGCGTAATCATCATATATGATTTTCAAAACTTGAAGTAACTGAAAAAAAATATATATCCGAGTCCATAGTTACAAATTACAATAGATTTGAACAAAAATAAAATGAAATTAAATTTGATACTGACCTGATGACTGCAGACATAGTATAGCTCTTTGTTTAGTAATTAATTTTCTTAGCATCAAATACCAATTCACTCACTAATCCAAAAACATGGAATGAATACGCAAACAAGCATAGCTTTTCTGTAAGTTTTCTACTATGAAAGAACTCCATTTAAAGTTTGTGAAGACTCACACGTCTCACAGAATCTAGTTCACGAAGTTTTACATCAAAATGAACAGTTATTTCCCCATATAACACGTGCTCATCTTAAACACGTAATAGCTCACATAGACACAGTGTAACGCGAGACCCTTGGTACATTACGTGTTAATTAAAAAGTGTTTTAAAAGTAGTAGAGTTCCTTGTGAAAGGGCTCGTCCGGTGAAGTAAAGAAGAGAAGAAAGAAATAAAAAAAAAGTTAAGAACAAACAGCGCATGAACACACAACTTATGTTGGTAGGTAGGTAGGTACTAACTTAAATCTAATAACAAAAGGTAAAGAAAAAATATAAAACGAATAGTTAAGTACGTAGGTACACATAATATACTGCGCCGGGTTGCGGCCTGTGCCAAAAAGGTATCACCTCAGCAAAAAGCCACTCCACCAAGGAGTGAAGAGGCGCTGATTTTCAGGTGGAACCCTCTCGAGCGAAATCATGCATAACAATAGCAATAAAAATAAGATATTAATACATTTTAAGATATTATTACGTGTAGTAAACAAAATAAAAAAACAATAATAATAATAAATCTTAGGAAGGAGTTTGGATGGTCAATGGGCATGCGTATGCTTTGTGGTTTAATTATCTATGTCTGCTTGAAAAAATAATGATTAAATTTATAGTCTGTTGTCATGAGTATCACCAGGTCAGGTAGCTAGCAGTGTAGACTAAAAGCCGTGGCAGATTACTACGACCTTACCTATTTCGGTCGCCAAGCAGCATTGCTGTGAATGGTAATAGATTCCGGTGAAATTACGGGGACACTCCCGGCGACCTTTATGCCTCAAGTTGATGGGCGCAATGCAGTGCAGCGTTGGTCCTATTTTTTGTGGATATTACATTCAGCAATCCTCATATAGCTCAGTTGGTAGTAACTCTGCCTTCTGCTCTGTAGGCTGTGGGTTCAATTCCCACCAAGGACAAACATTTGTGTGATGAATATAGGTGTTTGTTCTTTGTTTGGGTGTTGTATGATATAGAAGGTACGTATGTATTTACAAAAATATTTAAGTATATTCGTCCGTAATCTATCCGTAGTTCAGTTCCAATGTTACAAGCTATGCTTAGTTTAGGGCTCGATGGCGCTGTGTAAAATTAATGTGATTAGAGCGTGTGACAGAGAATCATACTTACTTCGTTCCACTGTGAATGTAACTGCTAAATTGAAGCCAATAAGATGTAACGTCATAAAAATCATCGTCTGAAGTAAAAGTTAAGTAAATCCTTTTATTTCAGGTAACATTAATAAAACTAACAACAATAAATGTACATGGATTTACAGGACAATAAATGTACATTGTCAAAAGAAAAGTATTTATTAATTTCACTCACACACACTTCATTCCACGACGTGCTGCTTGCTGAATGCCTGTACTACGACAATCAAGCATATCACAGCTTATCGAAAATCTTCCAGTTTTTTAGATGCCCATTACTTGGCGTTTCAAGTTGACATATCAGGGTACTATGCTCCGTAAGCCAAAGATGAATGACGCGCTATTATCATAGAGCATAGATCTCGACCCACAGATATGAGGGTTTCGATTCAAAATGGTGGAGTTGGCGTTTGTGGTCTGTTTGACATAAGCTGCACCAAGTTTCCGGTCATCAAGTTTCATCACATCGAGTGAATCAGCCGTATAAATACAGCTGTAAACTCGGTAAAGTTCTAAGCGCCTGCCAGCTTCACATTAAACTTGGACTGACTTCAGTAACCAATATCCAAACTATAATGGAAGACACATAGCCATCAATCTAGGCGTCTGGTTCAATGCGTTTTTTACCAAGGAATAGTTTCAGTTTAGTGTTCAGTTTTTTCTTGAATTGAATTCCTTCTGTATCAATCTGTTCCTAATATCAAAAAGTAATACCAATGGTATTGTATTATATTGGAACAATTGAGTTATCTATAGGCCGTTTGTAACGGTCCTTAGGTAATCTGACTGATTCCTTTGTACATAGTTAGTTTAATTGTACTTTTTATTGAATAAACCAATGGTATTTGTATAAAATAGATCTCATATTCATAATCACATTCATTTTCATTTTTTTTTTAATTCATCTCTGTATCTCAGTGAGTCTGTCAGTCAACCACGCTAAGCTATTTTGTAAAGGTATAGTACTATGGGGGATATATATAAGGGGAGACCTTTGCCCTGCAGTGGGCCAGTATAGAAAAAATAAATAAAGCAAGTACAATGATTATTTAAAGTGGTTACTTTTTATGATACCTGCAATCTTTCTGGTCCTTCATCTTTGGTCTGGCCACTTTGATAGCTTGCACTTCGTAATACACTGAATAAGTTATGTAAAGTTTGTTTTACAAAGTTTATTCCGTTATTCACGACAATATGTATTGTGAAGTGGCAGAAATTGATTCAAGAAGGCTATTATACTACTATAACTATAACTTGTACTTTTGCAAACAGAAGACCTCGCTAGCACAGATTTTTTAGCAACTATTCTGTGCAGTATGTGCGTAAAAATTTGATTAAAGGGATATATCTTGACAACCACATAACAGATTTTGCTCACATTCGAAACTCTTGTTTAATATTGAATTTCGAATGTTTGTACCACATTTTATCAAAACTGACATTTAAATGGTGATTTCTCAATGTTAACAAACTGCCCGTTAGGTAGTTAGGTAATAATAAATGTTTTAAGATGGTATTAAGTATTTAGGTTTATGATGTACCTACTTGTGATGTTAATTATTAAATTTTTATAAACTCTGTATACCTAACTGTTGAATGGATCATCAAAAAATTAACCAGCCCGAGTTTCTTGCCTTTGTCCTTATGTGCTGGTCGCGATTTTGCTTTGAAATTTGAAGTTTCAAAATTATCGTAAAAAAATAATGAAAAAAATAATATTTGTCTTTGTCTTTGTCAATAAAAACGAGACCATTCTATCAAAATATGATATATTGCTTTCTGTGCTCCTTTTCCTCCCATGATTAGCGAGCCTACCAAGAAGGCGCATATTAACTCTCTTCTAGAAAACATTATGGACATTTTAACTTAAACGCTTTTGGGGCACCCTGTAAATGCCTACTTAGACGAGGCAGCTCCATACATTAAGTTACCTGACAGTTTGTATACGGTGAGCCTTATGACATGCATCCGATGCAACTTTATGCATGTGGAGTTGGAGAGGAGTTTATAATTACGATCCGATGTGATACTTTGCTTTTAAGGAAAATACGGGTATGTAGGTAAGTTTTGTAAATAGTTTAGTAAACTAACCTACATACTACATATATTTTGGTTATTTTTGTGTTTGTTCAAATTTGCTCATGACTTTAAAGCTTGCCTGGGCATTATGTGGGCGGGAATGAAGTCTTCGAAGGCGCGTGCTTTCCCAGAAAGTGCCTAAGGCATTTACACTCTCGCGCACCGATGCTAGGCGGATATTACAGGTCCTACCAGCGATTACAGCTGAATGATCTTACATTCAGCTGTAATCGTAAATTATCAGGAGGATCCCATGATCCTGGTAGTTTCTTGTAGCTTCTGTAGCTGCTAAAGACCCCACGTGTTTATGAAAGTGCATTTTGCCACCATAATCAAACTGCATTAAGCTAATATTAAACATATTTATTGATAATCCATTTTTTTATACAACTAGGAGACGGAACAAGCATGTAGCCCACCTGATATCCACAAAGAACATAGCCTACACGGCATTGCATTGCGTCCGTCAATTTAAGGCATAAAGGTTTTAAGGTCCTCTCCATCCAAAGGTTGTCTGGAAGAAATCGCTTCTTAGCGATAAGACGGCCCATTGTATATAAAAAAAATTTTTAGTAATCCAGTTCTATTTTTAAGGTGTACAATAAAGTATTTTCATTAATTCATTAAGCCTCGCGTGCAAGTAATTTCACCGGCAACCATACCCTTCAAACCGGAACACAGCAATGCTGCTTGGCGGCCGAAATCGGTATGATGGAGTAATTCACATTTCACAAGTGAGTTCAACTACTCTAATATTTTTTTTTTTATTTCATTTCAAATGTAAAATCGTCGTATAGAGGACTTAAAATTTTCAGGTTCCTTTTGTAGTGAAGTGCCATAACAAAGAATACTTAGAAATTCCTACAGGATTACGGGGACGAAGCCCGGGCGTTACACTAGTTTATATATTTTTGACGACCATATTTTCCATCCATAAGAGCCGCGGTTCTAATGCAATGTTGCATTTTTCGCTGCGTCAACATTATTCTACGAAAACGCGGCCAAAGCATTTCCTATAGTACAGCGTATGAGTATATTTGAAGCCAGATACAATTCTGCCAAGTATAGCCAAGAAAATAATATAAAATGCACATAAATAAACAAATAAATATTACATAAAGGACATTAATTTTACACAGCACCACCTAGCCCCAAACTAAACATAGCTTGTTATATGGGAACTAGATTACGGATACAATAATTAACAACACCCAAACACAGAACAAACATCTATGTTCATCACACAAATGATTGTCCGTGGTGGGAATCGAACCCACAGCCTACAACGTGGAAGGCAGAGTGACTACCAACTGAGCTATGAGGCCTGTTGCAATACAAACAGCGCGGGTGGAAATCCAACCCAAGTCATTATAAAAGATTTGCCCTTATCTAGAAACAATTTAGGGGGGTTTATCGTTGAGTTTTCTTTCCATCAACTTATCAACGACTTTAATTAAACTTCAGACCAGCCGAAGATTATCCGATAAGTTAATCAAATCGAAAGATTTTGGTGAAGTCCAACTTTGCAACGGGTTGTTTTGTATCCCTCCACAGAGTTTGGGAAAGTACTACGAGTTTTTAATTAAACAAAAATACATGTTAAATTTAAATTGACAAGCCTCGTAGCTCAGTTGGTAGCTCTGCCATCTGCGCTGTAGGTTCGATTCCCACCCAGGACCAGCTTTTGTGTGATGAATATAGAGGTTTGTTCTGTGTTCGGGTGTTGTATCATAATTTTAAAGTATGTATCAATTTACAAAAAAATAAAGTATTCTATCCGTCATCTAGTTATGCTTAGTTTGGGGCTAGGTGGCACTGTGCGAAATTAATGTGATATTTATTTATTGATTTAATTAAATAATGAAATATGGCACCTAAACTTATGATTATAAATGTAGTACCTAGATAATTCATATAAAGCTATCTGTATTTTTATTGTACGATATTAGTCACAACAAGATAGCCCAGAGACATATTGTAATATATTACGAAAATTGTAATCTCATTTATGTTCTTATGAATATAAATGTCTATAAACCTAAACCGAAATAATTTAAGTACATTTGAGACACACATTTCAGCTTTGGAAAACTATTGCATAAACATCTATTTTACTTTCTGAAATTCAACTAACTTCTTAATACGGTTCAAAAGATTTACTTTAAAGGTCAAACGGACGGACAACGTAATCTTAGTAATAGGATCCCGTAATCCGTTGGGTACGGAACCCTAGCTAATGATAGTTAATGGTTAGTGTTGTCATTGAAAACTGATTATTTCAAGTCTCTAGAATCTCTGGAGGCTGTGCGTTGCCATACAGCCAATCAGGCAGACACTAATTAAATAATTGGCCGAGCAGGCGCAAAGTGCGAGCGAAGCGTCTCCGTTTCAGCTTGGACTATCGACTTTTCTCCTCTAGAGGTCACATTTCTCCACCTTCTCGTGAAATTTTGTGAGCAGGTTTGATAAAAATATGTCTTTTTTTGTTGAATCTGTTTACAATTAATTTGTTTTTAAAAATACGGGCTTTTAAAATGTAAAAAAAAATCATTTCAGCAATTTAGAATAATTTTCAAAAATAACAAGACTTTTTTGTTACCTTTGTTATAAAGACAAATTGTGATTGTCTGAACGACTTTAAAAGAGGTACTTAAAACAGTGTGAAATCATATAAATAATACAAGTGATAAAAGTCATAAATAGAGATAGATAAATACATTGAAAAAGCATTTTTCATAACCCGTGTGTAGTGGTAGTACCCGTATTAACAAATATCTCTCAGATTTTAACATTTAATCGAAGTTTAAAGAAATGAAAAAACAGACTTCCGAGGTCTACAGCTCACAGAACCACTTATTCAGTCGTGTAGGTGTTTGAGCTGACGGAGGTTAGAGAGAGATATGATATTATTATATAAATAAATATATTACAGGACATTAATTTTTACACAGCGCGATCTAGCCCGTACTGATAGACTTACGGATAGAATACTTAAATACTTTTTGCTAATACATACGTACTGTATGATACAACACCCAAACACAGAACAAACATCTATATTCATCACACAAATGTTTGTCCTGGGTGGGTACCAACTGAGCTATGAGGCTATGTTTATATTATGTAGTTTAGTTCCTCATTCGTAGGTATGCAGGTATATCTAGATAGATTGTGTACCTTCTCGGCTCTAATCCCAAACCCATGAGACAGCAATCAAGTGAGATGAATTAGGTAGTCCATCTCACCTGGGCATTATATACGTTAACCAACTGTGTCTACGTGATGTGCGCACTAAATTGTGTATAAATAATAATATGGTTTACGTATCTATATGTACAACTACATTCTTCTGTTTTGTGTAAAGTGATCCAGTTTATTTTGATTATATGTTGTTATAGTGGCAATAGAAATTCACACTACCTCATTTCAACTGTCACCTATTACGGTTCATAGACAATTATTGCACGAAAATTTTAGTGAGATTTATTTTCGTAAGTTTCAAAAACATACAACGAGGTACCATCAGTTTCGCTAGCAGGTAGTGACCTCAAGAAAGACCTCCGAAACCCTCACTGATGACGTAGATGTGGAAAGGGAGCGCAGGGCGTTATCAGTCAGAGCTAATAGGCCCGTAGATTTGCACGATGCAGTACGGCCGTTAAAACTAGTTTGTTTAGGGCGTACTGCCAATCTTTTTCTATATATTTTTTTTTGTTGCTACTGTACTTTTTTATAAATATGGCTGTAATTTGTGATATTCGTGTTAATCTTAATTATTAAGCTGAAATAAAATTATTGAATTGAAAAACGACACTGTGACAAAACATTAGCATTGATCCTAATACTTCCAATTGAATTGAGATTCTAATATGTTAAATTTTTATCAGTCCCAAATTTAAAATTGCCTGTAAATAATTATGTAAACGACAGAACTTAAAATGCGCCGTCGTAATACGGGAACTACATAAATGATAAAGAATTATGAATATATAAACGCAGATTAGACTAATCATCACACAAATGTTTCTCCCGGTTAGGAATCGAAGTCACAACATTGCAAATACAGCGCAGAAGGCAGAGTCACTCCCACTGAGCTGGGAGGCCAGTTAAATCTATCTATCTACCTTGATACTATCAATAAAACGGTGACGGGTCAAATTCTGTACATTAAATATATATTTCTCAAACATGCTTGGAATGTTTTTTTGCATTATTTTGACATTATCTTCTTCGAGATAAATAGAAATTGCTGTTCTGGCCAAATACATGAGAATATGCGAAAATAAAAACAAATGGACACTTTAACGCGGGGTAAAATATTGTTGTTGGTCGTCGATTTTTCCGCGCATTATTTGAGAAGAGTATTATGCAAGCCTTGGCCATAGCTAGGTATCGATGGACTTACGTATGTGTTCCTCGACTACGCCTCAGACCAAATTTACACGTATGTCCATCAATGTCTCTTTTGCTGGCCGCTGATGCAGTAATGTACTATTGAAAACTTGAATTGGTGCAAATACTATTATTGATACTGAAGCCAAAACAATAGTTTTTTCCATTTTATCTGTCTGGAACGCACATCTGAAACTACTAAATGGATTTGAATGAAACGTATTCATTATCAGTAAAAACGTATATACGTAAATTTTTACTGGAAAGGATTTAGAGCACGAAATGTTGTGTTAATACTTTTAATTGTAAACGATAATATATATCATCATCAATGTTATTTTTGAATCTTAGGTTAGCTATAGCTATAGCTATAATGGCTGCAGACGTTTTAACGAAACCAACTGGTCCCGTATTCATATTACATATTTAATGTCAACTTTAGTACTGAATGGGATGTATGAAAAAACCATTCAGCTAAGATCCCTCGCGCCTCGCAAACTGTTTTACAGAGAGCTCATACAGGTTGATTTATAATTTGAAAAGCCTCAACATTATTCCGCTTTGTGGTTCAAAGACTATTTTTCACAGCTTGGTCTTTCAAGCTTTGTCTACAAGTGAGTAGTTAGTGACATATGTATTTTATCATTTAACACCAGAGACAAACCGATTTCATCACGATGTTACTTGACCAGAGCAAGTGTGTGTTGAGTCAATTCACGCGCAAATTAACTTTATAATCAAATGTGGATGTTTAATAGGTTAGTAAGGTAGTCCGGCAGTCAAAGTTGGGATAGCCGAGCGTTTTCGCAACTCATTACCATGTCCCAGCTCGAGACAGAACCAACGTCCTAGTATGTGTGTCTGGTGTCGTGTGGGGTGACCATAAAGCCCATATAATCGACGACTTTTTGACAACCGCCTCTGTGATGTAGTGAGTCGCCCACCGGTGTCAGAACCAGAGGTCCCGGGTTCGATCCCCAGGGGAGCACAGTATTGGTTTGTGTTATGGTTGGTGGTAGGACATTGTGTAAGTCCGCTAACACCATCCGACCTAATTCTGCCGTCAAAACAAACATTTTAGAATTGTTGTGTTTCTGCATTTATTAAAGGTATAATTATGATGGCCTTAATTAACTGAAGTCTTAGAAAAACTAATTTTATAGTTACCCTATCCCTGATATACTATCAACGAGTGTTCCCACCAAAAGTTGTGAGTCCCAAAGTTTAACGAATTCCCACTAGCCACGTATTGCCACCTACAGTAGGATCATTATGGCGACCTCCTGTTTCATACGGACAAATTAGCCGACTACAAGTTTCATAGCGTATTTTATAGTTGTAACTTTGTCATTAGCAGCTTTGTTGCTTGTTTTATAGGTAGTTTTCGACGCACAGAAACGCTCAGGTAAGATAGGGAGGAAGGTTTTTGAGAATGTTGGTGACGGAGGGTTCATATATTTTACATACCATTAATAAATGCCAACCAGCGTTGCTGTGTTTAGAAGGCTTTGTTATAGGCAAGTCCACTTAACATCAAGTGGGCTTCCTTGTTCCCTGTCCATGTCGTATAAAAAAAAAATGACATAAATCTTCTATACCTATAGGCTAGTAACCTAGCTGCGCCCATCGTCTCCTCAATGCTAGACTCGTCGCAGACCCGAGGAAGACCAATAGTCAGATGGTTGGATGGAGAAGAGCAAGACCTTAGAGCATTTGGACTGAGAAGCTGGAAAGAAGCCCGAAAACGATTTGGATGGCGACATCAACTCGACTCTCAGCTGTATGATATGATAATGACTGGGAAGACCAATACGCCTGCTAAGCGTGGAGATTATGGGAAAACCTTCCAATAATGTAGGAGGCTCTGTCCTGAGTTGATGTAGAAGTAGTTCAGAAATGATCTCAGTGAAACTTCAACGCTTCAAACTTGATTTAATGTTAAAGCAAAAAACGCAGGTTTTCCAGTAAAAAGCTAAGTGTTTTCAACGATTTTCTCTCCAATATCACAATAATCCAAAGACGCACTTAATTCTTGTAATACGATGAAGTTGATAAAGTGGCCAAAGAAAACCATTTGATATTTTTACAAAGTTGAAAGCTGTTTTCTTAATGTCTTTTTACTTGGAGGTACGTGAGGAGAGAAATGTTTTCGTTCGAAAACTGAAGGTGACACGCTCGAAATAGATTCATAAAAAACTGATACGTATTTTATGAGTGAAAGTTTTTGTAAAACAGTATGATAGGTAAAAAGTTTCTGATCAATGTCTCTTCTTCTTTTACCGAGGTCTTACTGTTTCTCAATTATCTCTAAATGTTAAACCCATTACCTATATACACTGTTGTATTTTGGTACTTGCGGGGCTTTTGATTGAAGTGATTGGTGACCCAAGGGCTGATTCTCATTAAGGCCAGCGAATAGCAAATCTATTCTGCGTGGCAATGCAGTTAGTGTCTTAGGCACGCTTCCGTCTGGTACCGTTGAATTACCTATAGACCGTTTGTAACGGCATTTAGGTAACCCGACAGCTTTCCTTGTTCATCGTTAGTTTAATTGTAATTGATACCTTAATCGATAGTTATAACTAAAATATTATAATTGTGACTGACGTTTCTGTTGAAAATTATTGGTATTTATTATAGGTTAGTTTTTAGTTATTACAACCCCTCCCACACACAACCCTTCAAAGGCACCTTTTATTGTTTATTCTTTACTTTTGACTGAGTTCTTTGAAACGGCATAAAATATTTACGCCGCGGTCCTTCGTTCACCTGATGCCGATCTTCGAATAATATTGCCTTTTTCATTAGGCTGTATATTTCAGAGATAAAACTTTTTCAATGCAAATACGGACGTAAAAGATTTTGTAGCGGCATGAAAGTTTTACTGCAATAATATAATACTGGTTTCATATTTTATGCAACAAATAAAACCAAAACTGAGTTTCTGATCTCACAACCGCTTATAATTTTTTTATGTATTAAACTGGATCTCATACGTGTGAACTGTGGAAAAGCACCGGTTTCTCAGACTTTATGAGCCCTCGCTATAGGCGTCTTACAAAGCTATGTTAATACGTAGCTTTGTAAGACGCCTAAAATAGGGCCCAGCAGGCCTGATGGATAAGGATAAGCTAGTTACTTCTGCCATTATTAATAAAGAAGCCAGTAATAAATATGTAAAAAGGTATGAAGTTAGTTTGAAGGTTTTACCCAACTGCCTCAGAAAGAGAGTAATGTTAAAGAGTATGCATGTATTTATGTTGTCTACGTATGTCTATTTCATTTTAATGCCCTGCAACCTAGACTTTTTAGGGTTCCGTACCTCAAAAGGAAAAGACAGACTTATAGGATCACTTTGTTGCCCGTCTGCCTGACTGTCTGTTAAAGACACTTTTTCTCATGAACACGTTTTGGAATTCATATCAAATATTCAGGTCTGTAATACCTATAAGCTGTAACAAAATCAAACTTCTATGTCAACGCAATCAAAAGAAACAGCAATTTAAGCCGCATATTTTGAAACTCGCAACTACTCGCAAGGGATTCAAAACCTAGAGGAAACTTCCAGTCGACCTAGAATCTTGGAATTTGGCATGAAGCAACATTTTATAGCAAACATAAAGGAAAAATTCCGAAAACCTCAAATTTTTTGTTGCATTATTTTTTTAAATAATCAGAGACTATAAAGATACCCTTAAATGTATGCTCCTCCAGCTTTCCACATTGTAATGTTATGGATTTAATTTTGCAAATAAATATTAATTGCACTGAGGTTTAATTTAATAATTTAACCTCAAAAATCTCTAATTTAAACCTTAAACCAAAAATTAAACCTCAGTGCGCGAGTCCGACTCGCACTTGGCTGGTTTTTTTTGCCATATTCTATCCAAGTGTTGAATAAATGGCAGAGGGAGGGACGGGGCTCCCTCCTTCTACGATTTTCACACTCTCTGCTCCTAGCCAGTTCATTGCCTGCGTCGCTAGCCAGAGAACAGCTGTCCCTTCATCCATTGTAGTGGTCAAACAGGGTGACCGTTTATAGTACAACCCTTTCCAATGCTACGTGGAATTAGGGAATGAGCCTTGAGTTACAGTTTTTGCTTTCTAAAGCTAAAAAAATAAATGTTACAGGACATTCGTTTTGCATTCAACAGCGCCAACTAGCCCCCAAACTAAGCATAGCTTGTAATATGGGAACTAGATTACGGATATACTATTTGTAAATACATTCGTAGGTACTATATGACACAGACCAAAGAACAGACATCTATACCTAGGGATGGGCCGAAATTCTTTTCACATTCGGTTTAACCGAACTTCGGCGGTTTGAACCGAACTTTTAGGCATTCGGACGAATTTCAGTTCAAATGCCGAACATTCGGTACAAGAAAATATTAAGCTAACGAAACTGTTTTGACTAAAATAATAAATGTAAACCAGTAAAATAAATTCAAAGGCATTAATTTATTGTTTGTTACTTTATGGTTTCAGGGATATTTGTCCTTCAATGTTCCGTGCTGGTTAAATAAAAAAATAAATAATAAAATTTACAAATTTGACAATCACATATTTTTATGAAATTAAATCAAAAAATGAAATGAAATTATTCTAAGCAATATCGATGCAAGATATGCAAGAGTAAAAGAAGCTCTTTTACTGCGGCTGAAGTAAGGAAAAGGTTTCTTTGAGAATATCTCATTGTCTCTGTCATATTTAGAAAGTTTATTGTGTCGCTGTTGTCTGACATTTAGAGGTATTTAGAGGTAAGAAAGCCAGTTCCAAAGTTTGTTGAGGATTCCGGGTGAAGTGCACCTCCACCTTCAGCCTTATCTTCACTTGTACCAGGTAAGAAGAAGGCCAAGCGTGTTCCCATCGTAAAAAAAAATGTAAAACGAAATAGCTCGTTTTTGCGTCATTAATCTCTTAAACATATAAGTGCTTACCCGTCATAAAAAAAGAACTGTATTTTGAATTTATTGATGCTTTGGTCTATCAAGCTCAGTCAATCAGTCAAGTCAAATTTTTCACGATCCGGTTTGGAGTGAAGAAAATTCTCTACGATACGACAACCCACTGCTATGGTTTCGTTAACATTTTCTTGTTCTTGTAAAGCATTGTGAATTACTTTCGAGAAAGCGCGGTTCAAATAACCGAAGTTCGGTCGAACTTCGGCCGAACTTTCTATTTTCACCGAATGTCGAAATTCGTATTCGGTTAAAACCACATTCGGCCTATCCCTATATATTCATCACACAAATGTTTACCCTGAATGGGAATTAAACCTACAGCCTACAGCGCACAAGGCAGAGTTACTACCCACTGAGCTATGAGGCTTGTTGTAATAACTAATCCACCAGCCAAGCGTGGCTATACACCACGCTTGGCTGGTGCAAAGCACTCCAGTTTTGGTGGAGGCTCTATACGACCTACTATTGAAGAGATTAGTTTTCAAGAAGATACGTAATAGGCATCTTCACGGTAAGCTCGC
This sequence comes from Venusia cambrica, assembly GCA_951394065.1. NCBI lineage: Eukaryota > Metazoa > Arthropoda > Insecta > Lepidoptera > Geometridae > Venusia > Venusia cambrica. The sequence continues at coordinate 7,308,791 of OX596057.1, forward strand.
TCCATCGTAGATCCCATCATCACCTGTGTAAGTATCGTGGTCAAGGTTTTTTAATGGGTCGCATTAAAAAACCAAAGTTACGAAATGAGGTATTTCCCACAAACGCATTGGTACTGATTTTTGTATTGTAATGTATACAATTTATTTAAATTTTTAACAACCATAATAACATTTTAATAATCATAATCACAAAAATAATTAAAAAGTCAAATAATTTTGCGACTACCCAAAAAGGTTCTCATTCGGGCAGTTTAAAAAATATATGAACACACGATACTGTATTCCTTTTGAAAATCATGATATTCATTTCACAAATATCTCTTTAACGCAGTATTTTCAAACATAAACATTATACTCAGAATTTGAAATGTAAAACGTACTTATGCGATATTTGCAGAGACCAAAATGTCCACCTGAACTAGACACATTTGCGTCGTCCATATCGTGAGCAAACAGAAAAAGTGGACCCTATTCAAAAATATTCAAATACACCAAAAATTAGGTATTAGAACGTAAAAAAGGTATCAGCAAACTTACCTTGTAGACTAAGAGACATTGAGAGAATTTTTACTTTATCCACAGAATTTTCACCTTCATCAATAACCTTCAAAAATAGAGTTCTTAGGCTGTAGAAATAATAAAACACCTAGTAAATTATATGGTTATATGTGGCTCTCTGTGTCGTGTGCAAATTTTAACTGTCTAGCCAGTTGAGATGGTGGACCACACTCAGTCCGTTATATAATTTTGGTGACAAATAAGCAGCGAGTGAAACGCGCAGGATCTCTTTCCTGCCGTTTAATGAGAATTTTCATCAAAATCATTTTTGTGCTCCCCTACACGACTATAGGATGATCTAAAAAAATCTTGTCTCTAGGTTTGGTTTGGGTTGTGTGATAAATGACAGTCAGTCTGTCAGTTACGCGACGATCCTATATTTTTTATAATTGTTTCAAGTAAAAGCAAAACACAGGCTTATAAAAACCCCTGTATGTAGTTGTTTGTAAAAACACGTTTACCGCTGGCTCTTGGTCAATGTAAGTATGTTTCCGCGCCGCTAGCTCCCACCCTATTACCTTTATAAGATGTTTGCGAAGGTAGTTTTGTTAGGATGAGGCGGGTTCGTCCTTCAGAAGCGTAATGATGTGAAAGTAATGCTTATACGGCTGCCTACTTGTTATGTATTCATATATTCTAAATGCTGATGATGTCAGTTTGCAGGTGGTTTTCGAGTGGCCATCCCATATTCTAGGGCTCACTTTTAAGGGTTACCCAAAGGGTGCTATCGGAACCCTATAACTAAGCTTCCGCTGACCGTTCGCCTGGCTGTCAGTGGTCTGTAACTCTTCTACTGATCTTCTACTCTGGACTAGAAGAATTCAAGATTTGTATTGGTGCAGAAAAACAGACGAAGGCAAGAAGTACCATTCCTTACTTATGATAAAGATAGAGGCGAATCGATGTGTTTGGAACAATGGAACATCAACAAAGTATGGGTTGTAGCTTGCCGTACGTCTGCTAGTCTGGTAGTAGAAAGGGGAAGGAGGGGTTATTATGTCAAAGATATCGTGCGCACATTCGTCAAAGTGGAATTTGTACAACATAGACAAACCTGGCAATCCGCCGTCTAGAACATTATTATTGGCTCTGCAAATTGCCAACACGACGTTCAATCGAGACTTCGACCTGGTACTTGGCTGAGCCAACCCAGACATGGCAGCAGTACTCCATACAAGATCTTGAGCTTTATAAAAACTGAAAAGCCGTCGCGGTTTAAAGTACTCGGACCTTAGTCAGGATACACAGCTTCGTAGCGTATTTGGCCTTAGACTCGAGTCCATTCCCATATCAATATAGGAACCAAAGTTCAAGTTAGATGAAACTTAACGCCCAAAAGGGCACCAGGGCAACCCATTCTATATGTGGTGATTATGGCAACCCTATTGTACTCTTTGGGAAGGCCTGGTGACCTTTTTTAGACTGAGGTGATGTTTTGTGAGCGTATATTTTTTAAATTATATAAGCTCTTGATAACTATCCGTAATCTAGTTCCCATATTACAAGCTATGCTTAGTTTGGGGCTAGATGGCGCTGTGTGAAATTAACGTCCTGTAATATTTATTTAACTATATTTGCATAGGCAAGGATGAGGTATATGATGGAACGAGCTTACCTAGAAGGCACTGGCTTGGAGCTGGACTTTGACAGGTCCTACCGTAACCGTTGGCAAAAGCTTCCTTTTCCCGGAGACCACTAGGAAGTAAATCCCACCTACCCCATCGAGTCATAATGAGCAGACGAGACTGATATAAGGCCCGTTTCACACAGAGCTAATAAAACGGGGGAAATATGCGAAGTTATCTTTTACTCTATAATTTACGATCGCCATAACATCGCGTAATGAGCCTCGCTACAGTTTTTCAATTACCCTAGCCTTATGTCTTTGAAATGTCGCTGCAAAGTAAAGTTATTCTTGCTAGGGTTATAATAGAGTCAAAAATGGCTTGATCGTGAGCATGAGTTCTAAATACATTGCTTGCACTAAATCGTTGACTCTTTTGTCCATCCAAACGAGATGACCGTTGTCGTAAGTTAGGTAATCCCATCACATAACGATGGGCACCACCTTTAAATTATGGGTACAATGTTTTGTCAAAAACCTTAATTATAGTAAATTTCAACAATTTCACCCTCCTCAGTGAAATGAGTTTAAATTTAAAATGATATTATACTATGACAGCACGGAACCTGCCTGTTTTTTTTGAGGCAGAATGTACGTCATTACTGTCATTACTAATTTCCGTGCGCGAAAAGTATATGGAAATCCAATATTAACGGCCTGACCGGGCAGAAAAAGTCTATGAAATTTTATGTTACCTACAGATTTTTTTATTTTGAGACATTTCAGTATGAATCTTGATATAATGCAAAAAGGAAAAAAAAAAACACCAAGTCTGCAAAATAATACTGGCCACTTGCTTTTTCTAAACATTATTTAAAAAAAAGGATAATGACCAAAAAGTTTGAATGACAGTTGTCATAAATGAATTTGTCTTTTATTTTACTCGTAAGTTTCGTATAAAGCACCTATGTATCCCTCGGAATACATTGCTATTCCCAACTCGTGTGTATTAAGGTCCGCCTCGGGCCTCAAACTACATCCTCGTTGTTAATCGGTCACTTTCTCCCCACGGTGAAAAATGTACCCACTATATCTCATTTAGTCAAGACAACAGGACTTGGCCCGGCAGGAATCGAACCCACGACACGACCAAAAACATGCAAATCGGTCTTGAATTGGAGTTATTTATGGTTTGCTGTGGTCCGTTGAGATTTCAAGGTCGACTCCATCAGATTTTCGGAAAAGGGTAAAACGGGATCAATCTCGGCTACTATTGATCAAAAAATAAATACGCTAATCAGTTTCGAACTCGTTGAATAATCGGTCGTAAGGTCCGAATTGAGAACATCCTTTTCAGAAGTCGGTCAAAAGTACAGACTTTCTAATGTCACTTTTATGTGTGTCGTGAGTTATGTTAGTAGTTTCTTGAGTGAATCTTTTACACATGAGTCATATTTCCTCCGTGCTTCATACCTGGTTTATGGCCTTAACTTTATGAGGCTATAGCTAGCTGAGCTTGGTATGGGGTGTGTTCACTATGCATAAGTCATCAGTTTTGAGGTTATTAAAGTAAAAGCACAGGACACGTATTACTTTTATTTTACGTGCTCCATCTTAGACAACATATATATACCATCTTATCATCACATATAGGTACTTAGTGGAATACCCCCAAGTTCAACTAGTACGACCATTTGATCCAATTGGACAAAAATATTTCTATAATTTCAACATGTAACTATTTTAGAAATGTAAACATGAAACTGTGAACATGAATATTCATTTATCCAATTAGTTTCCTATTAAAAAAATATGAAATACCAGTGACAAACTAAGATATACCTTACATAAACAGAAAAAAAAATAAGTAAACACCTTCAATAACAAAAAATAACAAAACTTAAATAACAATACAATTTTGACAAATTCAACAATCAATTAGAATAAATTAAGAAAACATCTTAGCCATTATCATTGAAGAGTGCACAACAAATCAGTAATTATGACATTATTTGTATTTCAATTTTATTTTTATAAATCGCATATAAACACAACAATTTTAGAATTTTTGTTATGGCGACAGAATTAGGTAAGATGGTTGTTGCTAGCCAGGCGGAGTTAAACAAAGTCCTACCACCAACCAAACCAAAGACAATATTGTACTACCCCTGGGAATCGAACCCCTACTTAGTTCTTGATGCTTGACAATAGATATAACAGAATACATGCTTAACATCGCACTTACATTATACATGCGAATGTTTGTGTGTGTATGTTTGATTCTTAACGCCGAAACGGCTGAACGGATTTATATGAAATTTGGTACAAAGATGTAATTTAGAGGAATTACATCTTTGGACCAAATTTCATTGTAATTACTCTGGATTAAAACTTAGGTAACCGCGTTGAAAAGTTAGTAGATATGTATGTAGTATGATAATATTTGAACTGTAAAAAGGAAACGATAATTACTTGAAATTTTATTGAACACGGAACGGACAAAGCGTTGTCTTGACACTCACAAAGCCAATGTCAAAATGTGTTTATTAATTAGGAGTGTGTCCAGTTGTTGAGTTTCACCAACGGACACACGTGCGTCCAGTCTCTTGTGTCAGGATTTTTATGATCATTTTGTAACGTCAAATCTAATGCTTGTTTGGAATCGCGACCAGCAAACAAGGAGAGGCAAGAACCTCGGGCTGATACATTTTTTGATGATCCATTCAATATTCATTATGTACAGAGTTTTGAATTATATAGATTCGTTTTTTAGGTATATCAAAAACCTCCATACTCCATACTTAGGTATCTCAAAACATTTATTACCACCTAACTATCTAGGCAGTTTGTTAAAATAATGAAATCACCATTTGGCTGTCAACTTTTTAAATAACATTGGACCACGCGTTGTTATCGTTGATATTTCATTTGTGGTACTTTTAGTCAAATAATTCATATACACATTCGTCAGTTTCGAAGAACCAATTAAGAAGGAATAATTTCTGATAGAGTAAAAAATAATGTCCTGACTAAATTGAGTTGATATAAAATAAAAGTTAGGACAAATCCAAGCGTAGTCTTTGGTCAAATTTTCAGGAACGTAATAAATTCTTGAACATTATAGCAGATCATCGTCCCAAATAAAGCTAAAAGGAGATATAAGGTTTATAGCCTATTCGCGAACTCCCTAAAATATTACCAATTCTATTGCTCATAACTTCCTAAGTTCTTAACCTTGCAGTGAAACGAGGCATAAAGGCTCGTGTCCACCACATTTGTCCGGGCCATCGTAAAAGAAACCACGTAGTGGCTATCTGGACATATAATTTTTGTAAAAGATAATTTATGAAAATCATTGTCGCATAACTTTCATTATTTTATTTTAGGAGGTTTGTCTACCTGCATGTTTCATCTACTATCTTCTACTTAAATTACTAAAATGTTTATATTTTATTAAATTATTAAAACAGAAACAGATTTACGACTTTTCCCCATCAAGGCTTAACCTCTGAGCACTATTTAGATCGTGGATCTAATGAAGATCATCTGCTAGGGGGTAGTCAGACAGTCTTTCAAACATACGTTCGGCACATTCCCATGGTTTGTTATAAATCATTACGTATTACGGATTACTATAGTCAAAGTATTTACATTATATTATATTCTATTACATTATACATTCAAATTTTTGGTCCTAGGGACATGCCGGTTTTCTCATAATATGACCTTCACCGTTGTAGCATATGCATGCGTCCGCCAAATGCCCAGATAAACTTCCGAAAAACCGAATACCCCATTGGTGCAAACTGGATTTGAACCACACCGTTTTGAATGAATAAATAAGCATGAATTAATAGAGCACCCTGTCATCTATTCACAAACAATTCTCAATGATAAGAATTATTTATATAAATAAAATAAACTGATTAGTTAGTTAGAATAGATGTTAGACTGATGGACCACGTAAAGAATAAGAAATTTCATTTTTGGACATACGGGAATTTCCACGAACCTTATTATTGATGTAAAACACCAACGTTTCGTCAACGACGAAACGTTTGTTGACGAAACGACGTCAACGGAACGCGTGCGTCGTGAACCGTACTCACCCTGATGATGTCCTCCGGTCAAGGACGAAACGTTGGTGTTTTACATCAATAATAAGGTTCGTGGCAATTCCCGTATGTCCAAAAATGAATTCGTTGATCCACGATAGTTATTTTAATAAAAATAAGAAATTTATGTAAATAAACTGATAAGTAATTTTTAATTGCGTCGCAATTGAATTCCTTCCACTTATCAAATTCAGTTCTTTCAGGATATTTCGTAATATTGTCAGAATTATCTTTAATTCGACCATCAACTTTCCTGTCTAAACCGACCTCAAGGTAAAGAGCTATGACAGGAAATTGGCATTCAGCTGTTACCTCAGGTCAATCCATTCGTATTAGATCAGTCGGCTTGAACGACCAATTATTTGAAACAGTTATTTATTCGCTACACATAGCACATTCGTATAAAGCGGACCAGTTAGCACGATGCGGTATAGTGAATATTCAGCTTTAAGCTTACTGCATTGGTCTATGTTATTTTTAATTACAATCTGAATAATTTAGTGTTTACGGCGGGCGAGTTGGTAGCGCACAATTTACAATGGTCGCTCTAGAGTTAGAAACTTTGTAAGCATTGGAATAGTTTCGGAGTTATGAAACGGCGGTTTCCATTTTTGATGCGCCTCGGTACTGAGCCAAATTCGTTTCTTATTTGTTTGGAAGTATGAAGTGCATAGTTTTGTTACAAAGACGTTCACGTAATACCAACGTACTAGCAGCAATATATAGCTACTGAACTGAGTTTTGTAACATTTTTATGAAATATTTATGTTCTATGTTCTTCAGAGTACAGTTAAAGCTTGTCAAGCTTGATAACGGGTTTATATATCGAAATGCACCTGTCAAGCTTGATAAAGAGTTTATATATCGAAATGCACCTGTGATAGTTGTACTATCAGGCTAACTTGGCAATAACCAGTAAGTGCTTAACCAATCTGCTCTGTTACTACGAATATTCATATAAATTATGCATGTGCCTTTTATATACGAAATGACGCCAAGGACTTTGTTCCCATCATTATAAGGGAGTTACTTAAAATATTTTCTTAGTACCCTTCACTACACAAGGAAACTACCCAGAAACATTCTAAGTCCTCTGATTTGAACGGTGCGATAATTGTTAAACAGCCAGCTTCTACGGAGACTACTGCTTCAACAGCCCACTACACCTGGGTACACGACACACTAATACGCACATATACCTAAACGCTGCATCGCATCACCATCCGCATCATCTGCAGTCAGTGGTTTCATCCCTCGTGAACAGAGCCTATGACTTACGCATTTGCAACTGGACTTAAAACATGTTCAGAAGGTACTGGATCGTAATGACTATGAACTGCGTAGGTGGCATAATAACCATGGACGCAAAAATAGACTGGCTGAGGTACATAGGTAACCAGCGTTTTTAATAAAATTTGAAACATCCTAAAGAGGTATTCAATTAAGTCGGTGTACACCCCACTCATATAGGTTGCAAAGCAGCTACGGATACCGAAGGATGTTCGATGTTTTTGATAGCAAATTCCTGGTGTGTTTAAGATCGATTGTAGCTATGGTCGTTGCTATATAAGACAAACGAAGCGTAGGTACATAGCTGAAAGCGTGAAGGAACACATAGCCGCTGTGAAGAATCGCCAGGATAACAAGTCAGCTACCGGAGAGCACTTAATGGACTCAGGTCCTAGTCACTGGATAGAACTGCATAATCCAAAAGTAACAAGAGGAAGGTTTGGGGAGCGATCGAAATTAAAAAGTATCCTTTAGTTAACTTCCTATTTGATGACATGTATAACTGTCAGGAGAGTTTTAAATTTGGTTTTATTGAGTAAAAAGTCTTGTGATATATTCATTGATATCCTTCTTATGAGTACTTTCAAGAGTTCAGAGTACTTTCAAGATTAAATTAAGTTATCAATTCTGGACTTCGTAATGCCCTTCTTTTGACACGACATGTAGTGTTTGTCTCTCGACTCTTGTTTAATTTCCGAATAGCTAGGTAGTTTTGTCCACTGATAGACAAAGCCGCCTCCGTTGTGTGTTGTTTTGCCATAATCACCACGGTTGGCAGGAGGATTGGTGTTCGCAGTACAGGCTTTAAGCAATACAGAGAAGTAAAGCTGTCCTTTTTTGGTGAGATCCCTTTGTCGACATCCGCCGGCTGAGTGGAATGAATTAACCACCACGACACTTGCACCAATCAAATAGATTATGTATAACTGTCTGCACAAACCCCTTTAAACCCTAACTATAGTACGTAGTTACTTATATTCATATTCCTCCGTGGTCTACGGGTCCAAAAACCGGTGTCAGGTAGCCAGAGATCCCGGGTTTGACCCCCAAGGGGTCAACACAATGTTTTGCTTCGTTTGGTAGTGGTAGGACTTTGTTTAAGTCCGCCTATCTAGCTACCACCATCTTACCTAATTCCGTCGCCATAACAACAATTTTAAATTCTTGTGTTTCAAGGTATTCAAACGTAAGATAGCCAGTTCCTTAGTTTGTTTAGGATTCCGGTGAAGTGCGCTTCCACTGTCGGCATTATCATAACTTGAAAAAATCAGAAAAAATTAAGGCCAAGCACCTTCCCATCGACAACAAAAATAAAAATTTAGAGGAGAGATGCCAGTTCCTCAGTCAGTTGAGGATTCCGATTGAAGTGCGCTTCCACCTTCTCGCTTATCGATAGGTGAAAGTGTTTAAGGTGAAAGCACACATCACCCGGAATCCTCGACAGTCAGAGGAACTAGCTATCTAACCTCTAAAAGCTGGAACACAATAATTCAGATTTGTTGTTATGGTGACAGACCAAGATAAGTTGGTGTTAGCTAGGCGGACCTAAAGTCCTACCACCAAACAAATGGTATAGGATATGTCCTGTACCATCACACTCCGCGCCTCATCAAAGATTTCCCACTTACTAGATATCACGGTAGCCCAGCAGAGTTGTTCGCCTGCGAAAATGACACGATCCAATATGGATTCAGCAACTTAAGATTACTTTGTAAATAGGCACCTACATTGCAACGATTGTGTAATTTTATTGTGCCATACGGATAAATAACCATCCTTCGTGATAAGTTGACTTATTCGATGGAAGAAGAAGAAAGCCGGCCTACGCCCTACTTAAGGCTTAAAAAAAACATTGTATGTAATTAGTGTAAGTGGCACTGGCCGTTCTAGTTATTAATAAATAAATAAATAAATAAAATAAATAAATAAGGCAAGTCTTTCGTAACTCCTCGATCCTACATAGTAGCTTTACGAGTACATTACCATATTATGTGGTCCATTAAGTATTTTAATATCATGTCACTCGTGACTCCGTGTAAAGTTTGTGGGCCGCAGTAAAGAGTTGGAAACCTAAGTTCTTAACAAAGTTAGACTATATGTTTATGACTTCAGGAATTGTGGCCATAACGATATGGAATTTAATTTATTTTGCTTATAACGTTGCGATCGTGAAGAAACAATGTAGTGTTTGTTAATATTTGTTTTTATTGCTAGTAGAAAGGCAACGGTACGATGATGGTAGAAATAATGTACCTATGTTTCAGCTTATGAATCAATGTTTTTTGGGTTTTTTTTATACTACTAGGAGACGGGACAAGCAAGTAGCGCACCTGGTGTTAAGTGTACTCTTGCCTATGACAAAGCCTTACTGCATAGGTCACATTCACAAAGAGCATAGCCTACACGAAACTGCATAGCGCCCGTCAACTTGAGGCATAAAGGTGTTAAGCCTCACGTACCCGTAATTTCACCGGCGACCATACCCTTCAAACCGAAACACAGCAATGCTGCTTGGCAGCTGAAATAAGTACGGTGGTAGTAATTCTCCGGACGAGCCTTCACTAGGGGCTTCGGCTACTCTTAATAGACATCAATGTGCTGGTATTTCAAGATATTGTATCAAAAAACCGTTTCTTTATTTATGATAATAATAAATCCATTTATTTCAGGTTACAATTACATTATAAAAACGTATAAATATACATTGACCCATAGGTATAAAGTACCTTACAGGGTAAATACATAAAAAAATATCTAACTATTTAATTAGCGCGTCATTCCTCAACACGTTGCTTGCTGGAAGTGTAGGGTATCAGCAAGTCTTCCATGAAACTGCCTTTATAAATAAGGGAAACTCTTGACCTCTAAGCTGGTCTAGCTCAGGCCAGAGCAAGGATGAGGTCTACATTGGAGTGAAATCGTAGTCTCCCACGGCTAACCGCTTGGAGCCGGACTTCGGTAGGACGGAGCTCGCTAGTCAGGTGGACCTCTACAGGTCCTACCGAGGTGTTATCGTTCAGCCGTTACTTCACCCTATCAAATAGAGAAGGAACAATAGGTAGAACAGAACTTACTTAAAAAAAATACAAAAAAGTAGTACCCACTTCCGTAACACTATGGTAGTAAGGTGGGTAACGAAGGAATGTTTTAGTCTCCTTTTTGTTATTCCCAACGTTAACACTGTTGAACGAAGCTGTGACCCACCTTTACCTTTATTAGCCTTTTCCCGTCATTCACACTGAGTTCCCCTCCTTAACACTAGTATGAAGGCCGGGATTTCTTTCACACTGGCGTTAAGGTGGGGAATTTAATTTCCCTACCTTAACACTGGTGTGAAGGCTCAGTGTAAAGGTTGGTCGCGAACCAAAAGTGAGAGTGAAAGGGAATAAGAAGAAGACGAAGAAGAAAGAAGTTTCTACACCTACTTATGGTGCTGTCAATTCTGCTCTACCTAGACCCAATGCGAGTGGTGCAATTAAATATGACCTTCCAAGAGATGCCTTGAGTAATGGCGACCCCGGTGAACGATACCCGACTAATGATGCTGCGAATCGTTCTGTAATTAATGTGAAAAATCTATTAATTAAACGGTTTATTAAACAAGCCCGAGCGAGCCTTAATTTATGGCTTCGCTCTTTTACATTAACAAATTTGAACTGAGTGGTGGAATAAATAGGTAATTGAATAACTTATCAACACAAATAAGGGTATCCTAATTTTGTAACGATTAATGTAAAATAAATTTCATTTGACGTATTTCGCACTAATTTTGAACTAGCTGACCCCGCGTAGTCACTTGCGTCAAGGTTTGATATTGAATTGAATTGAATGTTGGTATGGTAAGAACAACCCATTCACCACAACTTCATACTATCTGGTTACAAGTTAAGATAAGGCCGAAGGTGAAGGGGCTTCACCCGGAATCCTCACCAATCTGAGGAACTGGCTATCTTACCTCTGAATGCCGGGACACAACAATTTTAGAATTGTTATTATGGCGACAGAATTAGGTGACGGTTTTTTCATTTTCATTTTTTATTTTCGATTTCAAGCCCACTGCTGACCAAAGCATTCTCTGAGAAGGATCGCTTCATTGTAGACCTTATTCTTGCCATGCAAGCCTCAAGATCGCACTAGACTCTGGATCATGAGCTGCCTGTATCCATCAACTCCAACTGACCGCCGGTCACAACACCCAGCACTGAAACTTAGGTTAGCTATTATAGGTCGAAGAATCAACTGGAGGCTTTTCAATATTCATGTATCATTCAACACTTTAGTACATATTTGTAATACATTTTTTCGGAAGAGCATCCAGCTTAGACCCTTCGCGCGTAGTAAACTCTTTGCACAGAGAGCTGATATTATGTTGGATTTATAAAGCCTTTAAAACTATGATGATTATCATAAAATCATAAAACAAATGTTCTGTAACATACTTTGCTTAATATTTATGTTACGCTTTATATGCTTCAATAATCATATTACATCATCAATAGCCTTCGGAGGTTTACGGGTAATTTTCCTTTACTTAGAGATACATCATTCGAATTTTCTTAAGGATCCCTAATAAAACCTGATAAACATACAGCCTATGTTACTCACAATCTAATGATGAAAGAATTTTAAAATCGGTCCAGTAGTTTTCGAGTCTACAGTTTTTGAGAAACAAAAATACAAGTGTACAAGACAACAAGTATACAAACATACAAATGTTTTCTCTTTATAATAATATTGTTTATGGTGATAAAATAACATGTACAGTTAGAAGTTGTCGTACTGTAACGCCATGTTATTGTATAATTATTTTTTGCAATAAATAATTGTTCGACTTGTAATTGATATCACCAATGAGCAAGTTTGAGTTCGAGTTCGAGTCTGAGTTAGTTTGAGTTCGGGTTTGAGTTCGGGCTTGAGTTCGAGTTTGAGTTAAGTAGTTTATTTACAGTTCAGAAAAAAAAATCGGGTTCCTTATTAAATAACAAAAAATCTAAATAAAAGTAAAAAAAGTTTTGGAAAACCAGGAAAACACATTTCAATTATAATTGGACAGGCATGTGTCTCATTGAGTGACGGGTGACGTAATTTCAATTAGTTTAGTGTACGAATATCACATGCGTATTGAGTGCCTTATTAATCAATCCGGCGAAGTCTCAAATTACACGCGTACATAAATTATGGCGAACTCTCGCACAATTTGGATTGATAATTTCGTTACCTGTGTATGTCACAAGTCACTGTCATGTTTTATCTATATCACTGAGCTGTGTATATGTCGGTTTGTTGTATTATTGAGTTTGTAGGCATATTTTTAGGGTTCCATACCCATAGATTTCCAACAGGATCCTATTACTAAGCCTCCGCTGTCCAAACCACTGTCTTCTCTCTGTCAGCGGGCTGTATCTCATGAACCGTGATAGACAGACAGTTGACATTTCCACAGAGTATATATTTCTATTGCTGCTATGACAACAAATCATAAAATAAAACAAATACTTACATAAAAAAATAAGAAACGTGTTTGTTACTTTGACATGTGGGTCGGAATCCTTTGAGTGCGTGCCCGTCGGCCTGTCATAACTTGATACCAGGAAGATGAAGGCCAAGCGGTTCTCTGTCATACAAAGATTGTAGGTATATAATTTAAGTTTTTTATATGACTTGGAGACAGAACAAGCAAGCAACCCGTCCTTTAGCCTTACTGCGTAGGTCACTGCAAATAATATGACCTACCTTAGCTGAATTGCACCTATGAGCCCCGTGTGCCCAAAATTTCACCGCTGTTTGGAGTTCGAAAGGTATGGTGGTAGTACTTCCCCGGACGAGCCCTTTGACATGGAATTCTACTACTCTTAGTTTACGCTACTCATAATAAAAATCGGCCAAGTACAAACACACAAACCGAGGGTCCCGACCCAAATTTCAAGGCAAAAAATCACGTGTCTTGAATCCTTTTTACTTGTAATTTTTTTTTTTTTTTGTGTTCGGCAATAGAAATACATCTGTGAAAATTTCAACTGTCTACCTATAACGGCTCAATAGATACAGCCTGCTGACATAACAAACAGATGGACGAACAGCGAAAGCTTAGTGACAGGGTCCCGTAGACACCTTAAAACATAGACCTACGGCAACAATTTCAAGTAGGTACTGCACCGAAAAGGCGGTAGATTTGACGTTTCAAAATGATCCAAAAAAATCTCAATGATCAAAGAAATTTTGACTTTGACTTTGACTTTACACGATGTCGCTTTGTAAAGATTTCGAAGACCATCCGTAGTGCTTCTGTTAACCTTCGTAGCCATTCCAAAGGCAAGTGCTAGTAATCAGAACAGCGCTGTGTGCGTTCCGTGAATAATTAAAGTAGTACATTGGTGTGCGAGCTCTCTAATTTTAGGCTCCATTCGTGAGCATTGCGAGGTATTTAGCTTTGTGGGATCAGCCATGTGCGGATATTGAATTTCATTTGTCATTCATTTCCTAATATTGGAAATGTCATAAGCTTAACTGGTTAGAAAAATGGTATCTTTTTAAGCAACGTGCCTGGTACAAACTATTATGTAAACTGCGGTTGTGCTTCGCTGGAACATCATCCTCATCATCTCAGCCCATATTCACTGAACATGGGCCTCTCCCAATCGACGCCACAGATAGAGATGGGCAGAAAACAATAAATAAATGAGTCCACCCCTGACTAATATGATAAAGTTGATATCTGTTTTACAAAATGTGCTCTCAAAAATGTAGCTAGATTTTTATAGAAATAGAAAAAACTTTATTTGTAGCATCTGATCAATAATAATATTAATAAGTGAATGTTGGTATTTTTAACAACATATGTACAAAACAATCAAGTCAATAAAAAAACAAAAAACAACTTTACTAAATTAGCCAAGTAGACCTAGTAACAAATTGGTAGGTGTCTTTCATTACCTTTCGCAAGTTAGATGCCACAAATTGGCGTCCGACTCAGCATTTGTTGCATAAATAAATATTAATTATACAACGCTGATCTTCCGTCGTAACCAGTGTTATAATAATACATAATAATAATAAGGACGAGAACAGAGCAAAGTAAGTGATTATAAATATTTATAAGGTAGGGAGGGAACTTATAATAAAACAAATATTTAGGTGTATATATATATATATATACATATAACAATAAAAAATGGTTTAAAATGCAATAAACACAGCACATAAGAAACAAGGTTAAATAAATAAGGCTAAAAAAGACGTTATATATTATAAGACTGATAAATCGTTTTTGTGATCTTCGCACTGTTTCTGATGGTCAATAAGAAAAAAATCTTACAAGACTTGACAAGAGTCATATCGTCGGGCCGCTTACCATCATCACGTTACAGACCATTCGCTTCAAGAATGGCTGGAACATATTAATAATAACAATCTTATTTACCCCTTTGCAACTCTTGATACATAAGTACATAAGTGATTTCAGTAAATAAATACCTAATCAAATAATAAATTGTTTCAGGCAACCTCCTTTAACAAAATCCTTCAAGACATGCTAAGCGTTACCCTATCAACGCATCCTCATGTTACAAAAACTATAATTTGGTATCTTGGAGCTGATCTGATGACGGAGCCTGATGTGGAACTCTTCAGTCGCTACTAGTAAACCCAACGAGTTTGGGCTCATATGATTTGTTTTGACGAATCCAATAAGCGTTTGTTATGACATTGAAGCTTCGTAAAGTTTCACGCATGACAAAAGTAAACAACAGATATTACATTTTACAAATGTCACAGACACCTGATTTGTTAAACCAACTTCTCGTGAAAACACTCCTTCATTAATTGATATTTAATATATTTGAGAATAACACTTACATTACAATACATTGCGTGTCGAGTGCGCGCTGAATTATTAACCTCATCGACGTCGGTTCACGGCCGGTAATGTAGAGCGTGCTAGTGCTTAATTAGGCGTCGTAATGCTATCATAACGGTATACGTGCCGGAACAGACTGTCTTGACATCTTAGCTTATCATGACACAGCCGATCATCATGCGTTTCAGGTTGTTGGGTTCGATCCCCACTCGTGTGTGCTACCCCGAATTTCGGCCTTTTGCATTCACTCTTTGACCGCCACAACAATCAGTATTTAAGCGCTATTAGAGCTAGGGTCCGCCCCTATTCTATATGTTATCAAGTCCCTATATTACCATCTTGCATAGTTGAGGGGGGGTACCCAAGACCTCTTAAAGCAGGTTCTACCTACGTTACTCTAGGAGCTAATATTTAGGGGTAACTTTACTCTTGTCACTATATGTGCAGTATAGAAAAAACGAGACAAAAGTAATGTCATATAACAAGAATGCCCTCAAGGGGGAATTTTTATCGGAAGTGATTTCGTATCCTTCTTTGAACATTTTTAGTTATTCTACATAGTTTAGAATTCGAACATTAAGGCACACTTGAAAATTCACTCTATATAGGCCGCTCTCAGTCAATATTCAGATACAAATTAAATTGAAAACTACATTTCCAGAATGCCTTGGCTTAAATCATACGAGTTCCCGAGCCAAACTTTTCTTTCGCATTCCAAGAACTAACAACATGCTTACATTGTACAAGGTGTAATTTCATTAAGAGCGTGTTTCTGCTTCGCTGTTTCTCAGCGTTATGAAATTGGAAACATGCTGAAAGTTTGCATTCCATTCCATATCGACTTCATTCAACTACGCCTGCCTTCATTCGTGAATAATTTTCGAATAACTATATTATTTTGATGCGAAGAATACCCGTTGTATTCATTGCGTATTTTACCTACATTTACCTCAACTCAACGTTTCGGCAGGGTTGCACCACTATTTGTACGTAAAATTTCATTCAGTTTGTTTTTAGACATTTTTTCAATCATCTTCAATAGATACTTCTCACAATCGTGTATTCGGATATAATCGTCAATGAAAACATACATTTTATAAAACGAGTTTTATTTACGTATACATTTATGTTGATGTTGGCACGACCCGTTTGTGTCTACATCAACAGATATACGTTTAAATATACCTAAAAACTTGGTGTTTTTTTTTATTACGGGGATGTGCTTGGCCGTCGACTCACCTGATTTTCATGTGTATTATATTTATTCTAGTCACAAAGGTGTATTATAGTTAAAAATAAAAGAAGCGAGTATTAATATTGGTTTTCCATTTTCGGTCCCTTCCTACGTTTTACCACTAAATACATAATAATACACGTAAACTCAAATAAACTCATATTTTTTTTTGGGAGAACATACCTACACATTTCAAAGCCTCTAAAATATGTTAAAATATCAATAAACTTTTTTTTTTTATTATACTACGGGGAAGCGCTTGGCTTTGATCTCACCTAGTTACAAGTTGAGATAAGGCCGAAGGTGGAGGCGTACTTCACCCGGAATCCTCAACAAACTGAGTAAATGGCTATCTTGCCTCTAAATGCCGGAACACAACAATTTTAGAATTGTTGTTAAGGCGACAGAATTAGGTAAGATGGTGGTAGCTAGCCAGGCGGACTCAAACAAAGTCCTACCACCCACCAAACCAATCACAATATGTTGTACTCCCCATGGGGATCGACCCCGGGACCTCTGGGTCTGAAATCGGTGGGTTGAACCACTAGACCACAGACAAGGTTAAGTATAATGTTTACCTACTTGTTTAGCATCGCATAGCTGAGAAGTTAAACACCAATAGCATTGGTCTGCTACCTTTGGGGTGAATGGGGTCTACCTCCGAGTGGTCTACTAGAGGTAAAGGAATCGTTAATTAAAGACCAATGTTGAATGAAGTTGGCCTGGCTTTCAACCGCTCCTGATGAAGTCTAGCACCAGGCAGTTCCAGTATGCCATCGGTGTGCGGGAGTGTAAAGCCCTAATGGCATCTTCGGGGAGTTCTTGCTCCAAGTAATGCCCAGGTGAGCCTCGAGGTCAAGACCTGACAATAAAAAAACAAATCACCCATTGTCTAAGCAAGACCTGACAATAAAAAAACAAATCACCCATTTTCTAAACAAGACCTGACGATAAAAAA
The DNA here is from genome assembly GCA_951394065.1 of Venusia cambrica. Classification (NCBI taxonomy): domain Eukaryota; kingdom Metazoa; phylum Arthropoda; class Insecta; order Lepidoptera; family Geometridae; genus Venusia; species Venusia cambrica. The sequence goes on from OX596057.1 coordinate 7,326,365, forward strand.
TAAATCACCCATTTTCTAAACAAGACTTGACGATAAAAAAACAAATCACCCATTGTCTAAACAAGACCTGACGATAAAAAAACAAATCACCCATTGTCTAAACAAGACCTGACGATAAAAAAACAAATCACCCATTTTCTAAACAAGACCTGACGATAAAAAAACAAATCACCCATTGTCTAAGCATTACTCGAGCACCTTTTAGAATTTTAAATCTGCAAATTCTTCTGGTCCCGTTCCCGAAACGCAATTAAAATCAAATAGTGCGACTTTCAAACAGTTATTTGCTAAAGCTCCTGCCGTCGTTTGGAACTTTTCTAGTTTAACGCGGATTGGATTAACGAAGGAGCCACGATAACTGATTGGTTTTCTTATTTGATTCTAAATATAGTTTGAATTTAAAATAAAAAATGTAATTTTGGTTATAAAGCTAAAACTAAAAGTTTTCTTTTAGGTAACTATTACTGACTTTTTTTTTATTGTACGACGGGTAAGCACTTGACCTTCATCTCACCTGGTTACACAAGTTGAGATAAAGCCGAAGGTTAACTTAACTTTTAGTTAAAACAAAAGTTATCTAAAGTAGATCGTGCGTCCTTTAGATACTTTTTTACAGACCAAAGATTGCTTGCAGTGGTGAGATAGGCCATTCTCACCATGTTTGGCAAGCGAGTTGATAATCGTAACGTTGAAAATGATAATCGAAAACAAAACATAATTCTAATGCTACTTTTAATGTGTTTGATTTAGTAAAAAGGAAAATGAACACCAAGTTAATAGATTCAAACACAAAAAAAATATTACGGAATAAGGTTTCAAAGGTTCCGTACCCAAAGGGTGCCAATAACTCCCTATAACTATGCCTCCGCTGTCAGTCCGACCGTCAGTCAGTATCTGTCATACATCAACAGCCTATTAGTATCCACTCCTGAACAGAGCCTCCTCTAAATCGGGAGGGTTTTGCCATAATCACCACGCTGGGCAAGTGGATTGGTATACGCAGTAAAAGAAAGCTGCTGCCCTTATATCGGCATACATATCAAAATGTAATAAAATAAACTAAAAACCAATATAGAGTTTTTTAAGGACATTTTTTTAATATCCATTTTTAACAAGGGTTTAACTATATAAGATATATATAAAAATGTATACTAACACGCATGCAAGTTTTAAAAATGAAACGAGCTTTGATTAAACGCTCTGCCAAGGTTAAAATAAACTTTGAAATAAATCAAACCAAAGCAAGCGTACGTCATACGTTATATAAAATTCGAAATGATATTAAAACCTAATTTTAATTATTTTTTTAACTAGCTAACATGCATTGCAAGCTTAGATTGCAAGTTGAACAAACGTTTTAATTAAATGTAATTTTCATACAAGAAATATATTATTTTGCTTTGAAACGTCATGGGTCCCTTCTGTGTGCGCGTTCGTACTTGACTGGTTATATTTTTTACAAGCCTCATAGCTCAGTTGGTAGTAACTCTGCCTTCTGCACGTGATGAATATATGTTTGTTCTGTGTGTGGGTGATGTATTGTATGTTAAGTATATATATAAAAAAAATTCTTTCCGTAATCTTTTTCCCATATTACAAGCTATGTTTAGTTTGGGGCTAGATGGCGCTGTGTGAAATTAATGTCCTGTATTTTTTTTAAGTAGTTACCTAAATTAGATGTGAATGCTGCAGCCTACGATCTGAATTACCGATATAAAAACAATACCAAAAATATGGCTGAAAAAATGTGTTTTTAATCGTGTAATGTAACTTTATGATAAATCCTAGAAGATCCATAATAAGAGTATAATTTACTTCTACTTCGTCAAAAATCAATGCCCCAACGCTATCTGCTATTAGTGAGCTAATATTAAGAACAGCCAGTTCTTGGCAACGAGATATATAAATTTGCATTCATACTGTGTTCGCTGTATTTGGAATAACGGTAGCCGATGGGCGCTGTTATTATGAGAACAGCGTCCGACGCGCAACAACCAAGTTTGAGGCGGTGTCCACTGATGCACGGGAAACCAAGATACGGTAAAAATACTTCAGGTATCTAGGGTAGGTGTAATCCACCTCTCAGTGGGTTAAAATTATAATAATCATTCTCATGATATTTATGATATATTAAAAAATAACTACTTAGCCTATTTTTGCTTGCAAATCCAAATAGGAGGCCGATTGATTCATTTGTTCAAAAGGGTCCTTAAACATCTTCCTGAATCTCTATCTTCTCTATTAAGTAGAAAACAAAGTAGCCTCTGTCTGTTTCTCCGCTTTTCTCTGCCGGTTTCCCAGTCCTCCCCTCAACCAGACGATACGGGAGTGCCGCTGGGTTGTTTAGTGGGTTACCGGGCAACCGGGGACTCCCACATAACCCTCCCACCCCCGATGGGAGGGTATTCGTAATGCATTTTTCCCAGCTAAAAAAAAAACCATTAATTTTTATTTTTTATTGTACGATGCGGAAGCACTAGGCCTTCATCTCACCTTGTTACATGTTAAGATAAGGCGCACCTTATCCGGAATCCTCAACTAACTGAGGAACTGGCTATCTTACCTCAAAATGCCGGAACACAACAATTTTAAAATTGTTTGTATGGCGGCAGAATTAGTTAATTACCACCAACTAAACCAAGCCCAATATTGTACTCCCCCTGGGAATTGAATCCGGGACCTCTGGGTCGTTACCGAAACAAAAGACGCAACGAACGACGGTCTTGCGCCTTCTCACGACGTTGTTCCGGACGCGACATCGACGGACCTTTCGTTTCGGATCCATAAACAAACATACGGATGATTTAGTCTTAGGCTCATGTAACTTTGTGAAAAATCGTGAGGTAGATAAAAACAGTGTCGTTGAGGATCTTCGGTCAAATCTATCAGATTTGCATGAGGGCTGTTATTAATGATTTGCTATAATGCCATATTTTAAGGTTTACTTATCCGTGTCATACAATGCTTAATTATTTACAGTTACCACAAGCATTTTTAATCGAGGAGGTTTTCATAGGTACCTACTCAGTGTACACCCAAGCCTATAATTTGTATGAACGCCAACGGAACCCTATTACTAGGACTTGGTTATCCGACAGTCTGTTTACCTATAAAAACTCTAAGCTTTTTAAAATATTGTGTACCATTACTAGGGAATGGAATATTACAGTGGATTATCTGAAAATTCTATCGCAAAAACGTTAATGTTAACAATATACAAACTTTTTAATGAACAGCAAATACTAGAAACCGGCTAAGAAAGTCTAGAAAGTTTAAGTCAGACTACTGAAATTTATAATAACATACGTTTCTTATTTGATGAGGACTCTTAACATAGCGCTTTTTGTATACCCATTTTAGTAGCTATACGGTTACGGTTCGAAAAAAATGAATGGCAAGCGAAGTTTAAGAACCGTTGCCACCGTTTGGGTACTGAACCCTAAATTTGAATGAAACTTTATTTGCTCCAAAAAACCACCTTTCAAAAAAGGCTTTAACAATTTTCAGGTTAACGTGCTCGCAGCACTAAATGAAGTTTTGCTTGTGCCTGTAGACAATAAGTCTAAAATGTTTTCAAAGTACTTAGGTTTCAGCGAAAGAACGTGAGTCAAAATGACGATCATCGGATCGAACTACGGGCACGTAGACACATCGTGGTAGGGAACTGTGCGAACCCTCACACGTTATTGCCTACTTCGGTTTTGAAAGCAGACCTCCTGGTTTAAGGTTTTGAGGTCTTGAGTATTGCGGAAAAAGGTTCATGTTATTTTTTGAATATTTTGAATAAATAAATGCAGATTTTATAAATTACTGCAATTTTCTACGTGCCAGCGTTTAAAAGTGCTACTTATAATTTTGTGACGTTTTGTTTATTTAATTAAACAAACGATTAAATTTTAATTTAATTGACGATTACACATATTTGTGAGCTCTCCCGTTGCAAGTTTTTGAAGTGAATTTTATGGGAGTGTTTTGAAGTTATGATCCGCAACCTTTTTGTGTGACAAAAAGTGGGCACTGTGTACAGCGGGGGATAATTAAAATGTTACTGTAATACAAAAGTTTCACTTATATCGTATCTTTGCGACACACTCCCCATCCTCATGGGGAGTACAATATATATATATTGTATAGTATATATTGTGCTTGGTTTGGTTGGTGGTAGGACTTTGTTTAAGTCCGCCTGGCTAGCGACCACCATCTTACCTAATTCTGTCGCCATAATAACAATTCTAAAATTGTTGTGTTCCGGCATTTAGAGGTAAGATAGCCAGTTCCTCAGTTTGTTGAGGATTCCGGGTGAAGTGCGCCTCCACCTTCGGCCTTATATTAACTTGTAATCAGGTGAGAAGAAGGCCAAGTGCTTACCCGTCGTACACTAAAAAAAAATCGCTCTGAATAGTAGTAATATGTATGTATATTCATCTGTTCCCTCATAAAATCTAAAATACTTTTAATAATTTGACAAACGATATAATGAACTAATTCCGACCATCAGAGATCCGCGTTGTCATTCGTGTCTCATCGATTTTTTTTTTACACAGAACAAGCCCGACTGGCAGTCTGGGTTACATAAAAAAAATACTACATGGAGACGGAACAAGCAAGCTGCCCGCCTGATGTAAAGTGGAACTCTTGATTTTATCAAAGCTGTTTAGGTCATATCCACAAAGAACATTATCCGATTGATAAGGCGGGCGCATCGCCGCTTTTGAAAATTGGGGAAGTTTAATATCGTGTGAGAATGGACACGCGCCCGAATGTTGTAGAATTTAGATAGGTAGGGACGCAACATCCGTGTTTGGGTTCCGGAGCGGTGGTCACCAATTCATTGCATTTTCCCACCTTTGAATAATTTCATAGCATCTGCTATAAATCTATCGTAGTGCCTAACTGATGGAGAATCAAATATTAATGGTTATGAAAGGTAACTTTTGGGCCGTATTTTGGTTAACGTAGGGATGTCTACTTACGAACATATTCACGTAAGGCCGTCAGTTTGAGGAATTTAACTTACCCAACGTTCAAAAAGTTTTTTTATTGGTGATAGCCACCAGTTTACATGTCAAACAAGAAAAGATGTGGCCTAAGATGGAGCACGCTTGCCTAAAAGGAACCTATTTACTCTGGACATGAAGACTCCAAGATTGTACTCGTGCGGTAAGACAGACGAGGGCAAAGAATTCCATTCCTTACAAGTATTAATTAAAGGTAGAGGCGAAACGATGCGTTCGGCACCATGGAACATTTTCAAGTACGGGTTGTAGCCTGCCGTACCTCTGCCATTGCGGTGGTTAGGGGAGATTCAAACTCAAGAATTTACATAACTTTTTCGTAACATTAAAAATAATATGTACAGCACTTGCCTTTACCCGCCCTTGGGTCACGTGTCGTCGCAATCAAATGGGGGGCATGGAGTCTCTGGCTCTCGCTACCAGTTACAGCTGAATGATCACAGCACAGGTGGACCTGTAATAAAGGTCTGCCTAGCTAGCGACTATCCTCCAGCCGAAGTCCGGTGCCAAACGGTTGCCGTGTTCCATCCGCGTGGAGGAGACCTTTAAGGAATGCTGGGTCTTTCGTAGACCTTGCTCTGGCCTAGAGCTAGACAAGCAAAAGTCAAGTGCTTACCAATCATTTAAAAAAAACTTATATGGAGAGACATCATCAATGTAAACATTATCATCTATAGCTCGTAAATATGTTGGACTACAGAGACAAAGTTTGGAGCACCCTCATCCTCTCCCAGACACCACACGAGGTGTCCCAGACACCACACGAAAGGGACCTAGACCTTATGTATTTCTGTACATTTTTATATTTAATAGGTATTCTATTGTGTCCCAAAAGGTTTCCCCGTAGACCTTCCGAACGTCTAGTTTTATTTTTTCGTAGTAAAAAAATAATGATTGTTATAAAAATAGCCGCTAGTACCCGAAGACCCTCAAATCTGTATCCTTTTATACAGAATTCTCATCTTGAAATAGTATATCTTTTAAAAGTACATTTATAGCCTCTGAACTTTTACGCAATCACCTGCAATAAACAGGAATCTCAAAATTAACTTCCAACTTCACCCAAGCAGCCTTCATCAAAAAAATAACTTATTACATCATATTCGCAGATCGTGAGGGCAGCAGGGTCACACCTAATTCTGTCACTATAACATCAACTCTAAAATTGTTGTGTTCCGGCATTAAGAAGTAAGATAGCTCCGCGCCTCCACCTTCGGCCTTATCATAACTTGTAACCAGGTTAAGGTTTTAACCGCCTCTGGTTACAGAGTTCAACCCACCGATTTCAGATCCAGAGGTCCCGGGTTCCATCAGTAGGGGGAGTACAATATTGTGCTTGGTTTGGTTGGTTTGGCAGGACTTTTTGGCAGGGCTATCACCACCATCTTACCTAATTCTGTCGCCATTTTTATACCACTAAGGTGACATACAGGCATACGGCCCACCTGATGGAAAGCTGTTACCGTCGCCTATGGACGCTCGCAACACCAGAAGCATTACTCGCGCATTGCCGACCCTTTAAAAATTTCAAAACGCCCTTTTTGAACAATCCCATACTGTAGCTAGTAGGGAAAACCTCTGCAAGGAGATCCTTCTACAATTGAATAGCTCGCGGGAGGAAGTCCCTCTTGAACCTTACGGTGCGCGACGGCATTGTGTTCAAAGTGTGTGGATGAAATCTCTTTCGATGGCGAGCGGTGCGATGATAAAAAGAGGCTGCAGGCACCATATCAAACAATTCCTTAGAACACAACCCATTATACAAGCGGTAGAACACACACAGGGAGGAAATTCTCTCCGAGACTTAAAGGTTCAATACCACTTGTGAGTATGGGATCGTCAACAATTCTCACAGCTCGTCTTTGAACCGAGTCAAACGGCTTAAGCTGTTATTCAGGTACTCCTGCCCAAAGGTGACAACAGTACTCCACGTGGAGTCGAACTTGCGACTTATAGAGAAGCTGTCTCTGCCCCGCACTGAAGTACCACTTTGCCCTATAGAGCACTCCGCGAGCTTTTTGGATGCCAGCTTTGCCTTATCCTCTAGGTGACTACGGAACTGAACATCGCTGGAGATGTCGATAACCAAGATCCCAATGCTACTAATGATGGTAAGAGGCGTGTTCTGAAATTGCGGAGCTACAGTTAAGGGATGTTTCTTGGCAGTAAACGCGCAGACTTGTGTCTTCGTAGGGTTGAACTTAACCAGGTTCAATTCTCCCCAGTCAGAAACTCTGGTTAACACTTCCTCGATCTCAGACACAAGTTTTCTTCTGATAACAACAATTTTAAAAATTGTTGTGTTTCGGCATTTAGTGGTAAACTAGCCAGTTCCTACCCAGTTTCTACCATAACTTATTTATAAAAGGTCACATTGTCTATTTCCACGGACAGCTGTACCTCATCATTGGCCATTCATATCCAGTAGATTCACTAAAACGGAACACCTGTATGATCTAGTTGAGGGGCAAATAACAATATTGTCCTGTTGTAAGATGCTTCCGTGCTTGTGTATAAGATTATTTACCTACTGCAAATATAATTGGTCGTCAAAGACGCACAGCTCACACGGAAAAATTGAGTTTTTGATTACACGGTCTCTTCGCTTTCACTGTTTTAAGGACTATATCAATGTACTAGCTGTCTTTCCTCAGCTAAGCCGGGGTCGAAAGCAGCTTAAAATACGTCCAAAGCCGTCGGTTAGAAGTACACAACAAGCATAAATTTAAAGAGTAACGCCGGCCTAAGATTTTAATTTAACTTTAGCCATTCTTCTTAATTTGTTAGTAGGGTTTTTAAAGTTGGCCATTGAGTTCAGACGCCTTGTTTAGCTCTGATGTATTGTGATGTTTATAAACTGCCTGTTTTGTATCGCGGGAGACAAAACTGTGTTGGCGTAGTGATATGACGATCACCTTCGGATTCGGAGGTCGTGGGCTAAAATCCGGTTCGATGCGTTTTACGCGTAAATATAGAGTCATGATTGTGAGTGATTTGTGTGTGAGTAAAAAACTGTTTTTACGAAGAGGTACAAATTTAAAAACATAAAACTTTTGTACACACATAGCTAGTAGCTACTTGCAAACCGTGTGCATGTACCGAACGTATGTTTTGACGTGCCTCTGACTACCCCATATTACCCCTTAGATCCTCATTGATCCACGCTCTAATGTGGTCTGAGGTGAATCCTGGAAGGGGGAAATGTAGGGTCTGTTGCTAGTTTTTTTTTTTTTTGTGATTATGGACTATTAGGTACATGGTAGGCCTTGAAGGACCCTCTTACACGATTATTAATAAAATTAAATAGTGGTTATTAACGTTTATCACGATTATTAATATCAAAACAATTTACGAAATGTCTTTGTTTTTCGTTGCAAAAACAACGTTTTTCAAGTCCATAATTAATTCAGGTAAATTGGTATAATATGGTTTGCCAAATGTGCCATCGTTTATACTATGTTGCATGTAGTAACTCTCCCTGTGTCCAACTTTCCCCTAACCAAATAAACTTTAAATGGACTGCCACTTGTCTCTAATAAATAAAGAAAACTTTTGTGCATTTTGTTACACGAAAGCAATCAATTATAATTTGGACTTTCGCCCTTTCCGTGAGCATATTTATTATCCAACCCACAAATTACCTGAAGTTCTGTCGCAGGTCAATTATAACAGCTAGTTTACTTCTGGTGACAAGAGCTCGAAAAGCTAGCTTAGCTTTCTATAATTAACCAGCCTACTTACAAATAACCAATTTCCAGAAAGGAAGAGTTTTTCGATTTGACCAGTATTTTTGTAGATGTTATAATGGACTGATTATATGTACTGAAAATAATGATGTATTCAGGAAATATCTGAACATGCCTGCAGGTAATACCAAATTTAAGTTTAAACAAGCGCTTATCGATAAATGCTCTACATGTTGCTGTCCTATTTTGATAAAAAAAACTCGCGTTCCTAATGAATGAATGAATGAATGAAATTCTTTACTGTATACAGATGTTTTAGTAAAAACATCTAGCACAATTCAAAACTAAAGTACACAGTAAAATGGGCGGCCTTATCGCTTAAAAACGATTTCTTCCAGACATTCTTAGTAATTTCAAGATAAAAAACATTTTTTTAATACTTTTATGATATGCCGACAATCCACATGGGAGATAAGACACAGACAGACGGCCACAGACATATGCGAAAAAGTCACAATATACCTTTTTGATGGAGGTTAAAAAATCCACAGTACAGACACCGAGTTCATGAAGATTTTATGTATTAAACAGATTACTACCTATTTTACTGTTAAGGATATAGCTCTAATTTGGAATTGCCAGAGTCTCGCTCATTAACAGGCTTTACTATCTAAACACCCTGTGGAGAGGTCGTTCTTGGAACAAATAGTGCTCGGGAGGGCATTGCGCACAATAAGGCCACACTGGGTTACAGGTGAAGCGGATTAACAATGTCTTGCATTAGGAAAACTAAGACCAATTTAAGCTTTTTTTACATGGAATGGGTAAGCTTTTGACCTCAAAACTTGCACGATGAGCGATAGAGCGAGTTTTTTACATGTAACAGGACATTAATTTTAAACAGCGTCATTTAGCCCCAAACTAAGCACATAGCTTGTAATATGGGAGCTAGATTGCGGATAGAACATTTAAATACTTTTTGTGTAAATACATACGTACTATACGAGTATGTTACAACACCCAAACAGAGAACAAACATCTATATTCACCATACAAATGCTTGTCCTGAGTGGTAATCGAACCCACAGCCTACAACGTAGAAGGCAGAGTTACCAACTGAGCTATGAGGCTTGTTCCACCAGAGTTTACCCAGAGAGCACTGGTACAGGCGCATCAATGCATCACAGTGAACTGCTTTGCGCTGGACAGCAGGGTGACAGGAGCGTGGTCGCTAGCCAGATGGGCCCTTGCAGGTCATTTAACAGAGTTGAGGTCATTCAACCATTACCGCGATTCCGCTGCCCGGGGTTCTAGGAGGTAGATCACACCTATAATGCGCGGAGATAGGCGCAAATTTAAAATAAACATTAGTACCTCATATTCTGGATGTTGCGCGAGTGCAAGGGACCCTGCAAGAAGGCCCCGGGTCGCCCTGTTCACCACCCCCAACGCCACCGCTGCCACCATATGCTTTAAAGTTCAATCGGCGGTCGTATGGCTGAGAGATAAACTTTGAATAAAAAAAAACGTATTAATTTTATCAAGGGGAGCACTGTAAACGACGTACATAAGAGATCTAATTATCCAAAAGATGAATTTTACATTGATTAACATATTTAAATGAAAAGATTATTGTTAAATATACAAATACATGTACCTATAATATTTATAAAACTCACCAGAGTCGGGCAGTTTTAGTTTGAGAATTATCTTACACCTTAAATGCGGTCAACAATCTACTTGGCAAGCATAATAATGATAAATCCCTCCAGTTTTGGAGGAGGCCTATTCCAATGAACAATGGAATGTTTATGTATTAATGTTGACTTTTTATGGTAGGTACCTTATGGAAAATAATAAAATCGCTCCGCTTATGAACATGAGCTTAGCACAGTGCAAGCACGCCAGTTAGCACTCGGTACAAGTTTGTCTGACGACTTCCTCCACACTCTTGCATATTTAAATCGCTATGCTGCAAATTGACGCTAACAGCAGTGCAGTAAGAATGACAATTGAATTTTATATGCATTGGGGAAAAACTTTGAAATGTATTCTAAAATGTTTTCTCTCTATAGTTGGGAACATTATCATTTTGGCTAAAAGTTTGTAGCAGTATAATATTTTATAGGTACATTACTTGCCTGTTTCCCTCTATAAGAACAGAATCAAAATAATATAAAGAAACCTGTGACATAACATTATAAAAGTACCGAAATAATTAATAAGGTAAGCAATATATACACGTATACAAGTATCAAATATGAATTCAAGATATATTAATATTTTTTTAATTAAATAAAAATGTCTAATTAGTCTTAATTGACGCAAACAAATGTAGACAAATATGTACATGCGCCTGTGATATGAACATTAACAAGTAGGTACCATTTATTTAGCGAATGCTTCTACTCTCATATAATACTGATATAAGACGTGATTTATCCTTTCTGTATAAAAAACAAATTTCAACATGTTTTTTTTTTAATTTTATTTTTTTATTGTACCTACGACGGGGCAGCAGGTGAGATGAAGACTTCATCTCACCTGGTTACAAGTTGATAATACGGAAGGTGGATACGCACTTCACCCGGAATCCTCAACAAACTGAAGAACTGGCTATCTTACCTTTTAATGAAAGATCTCAAAAAGTCTCAATGGAAGTCGCAGACAAATGCACTCACAATCAGTGGAATAAAAAGCGTCAGCAATAAAACTAGCAACGTGCTCAGCATTAAGCGGAAAACGCACAGTCAACAATCCACTTGCAAATAATCAAGTTGAATGAAAACAATCGGGAACTTTAAAAGATTAAAATGTGAACATAATTCGTTCCCAGGCAGCTGTGATAGGATGGTATGAGCTGGTACACAAGACCTTGTAGGACAGCTAAGCATCTTTTGAAAGATACTTTTATTTATTTTAAGTACGAGTAAAACTACTTTAGCACCGTTGTGATTTGAAACTCAATGAAACGAAAATGCGACGCGAAAAAAGAGATAAACCTACATTAGGATAGCCTGCAAGATTATGAGATGTAATACAGATATGTATGTATACTTATATGTAAAATGCATTGTAATAAAAAAATCATTTGTGCGGCAATGTATTTAACAGATAAATTGTGCTATGACCAAATAATTTCAAAATAAAGACCATCGATCGCCTTAAACATGAGGAGATAAATCACAACTGGACCTCACCCGCATCTCAACCTTTTCACTGCTTGCGTATCGCACTATCAAATTTGTATACTAAGTTGAGATGCACTTTGACTGTAATGGGAGCGTTACTGCTGTCAAATATAAAAGTTCAGCCATGTACTTTGTAAACCGTAAATGGATGGTATAGTGTTGTTTACCTAAATATAATAACCTGAAACACGGCGTTACTGTAACTACAACTGCACATCAATTAAACCATTTAGAGGTAAGATAGCCAGTTCCTCAGATTGTTGAGGATTCCGGGTGAAGTGCGCCTCCACCTTCGGCCTTATCTTAACTTGTAACCAGGTGAGATAGAGGCCAATCACTACCCAGAGGTACAAAAAAAAAAACACAGCCTCTGCACAGCACAGGTCTCACGGCTCAGTTGATAGTAGCTTTGTCTTCTGTACTTTAGGTTGTGGGTTCGATTCCCACCCAGGACAAACATATGTGTGATGAATATTGATGCTTGTTCTGTATGACAAAAAAAAAGTTTAGGTCTAGATGGCGCTGTGTGAAATTAATATCCTGTAATGTTTATTTATTTTAAACCAGCAGTGCAAGTATCATTAATATCATTTCATATCGTTTGCTTATTTGCGAATCGCAACTTCTTTCTGTTCCTCGCGAGTATGGAACTCATAATATTGTATGTACAAACAGTCGAATTACCTTAAAACAACTACAAGCGGTCTATAGTTAACTCAATACGCTTATAAATAATAAAACGTATTTTTTTATTATTGATTGAAAAAAACATTTTTACTGTGTTTTTGTTCTGTTTTATTTTACTTCGTTACTTTATACTTATCTGTGGAGCGAGAGCACTTGTGACCTGCAATACAGGTTTTTTAAACCTATCTCAGGCGCCAGTCTCTCGCGAAGCAGGAATCATTTGGTATTTTTACATTTGAAGTCGGCCAGCTATACAGAGGGCTGTGTTGAGTCTCTAAGGGATAGGTAAAATACGAATCGATTACTTTCTATTAGCCAAAACTACCAACAAAGCCCAGAAGATCGACAGCTAGTGGCTGTGGGCTGCCAATATTTATCAAAGAATAAATAAATAGAAGAACTAAGTAAAAACATTGAAACATGTTTCTATTTAGTTCTCATATTGCCTTCGGCTTAGAATCGGCAATCGCAAAGGAACTAGCTGCTCGCAGTAACGCTGTTCTACAATCCACAGGAAAACTCATTTTAAAGTCCTTTGATCATTTTTAACAAATAAAGGGGAAGTCTCAAAGGATCTGTATCCGTGTCCGTATCACCTCTTGTGTACAATGCGAGATAGAATTAAGTTAGCGGGGACTTTGATAGTTTAGCGCTTAAAGCGATTCCGTTTAAGTATTTTGTTCCCTATCACCTAACACACAGGTTCTTTTAGTATGAGGTTTTGTTTTTTGCTATATTTACTTGTTCTAATACAAAAATAATAAAAAAAGCACTGCATACATGTATTTTTTTCACATACTTTCAACTTTTTTGAATGAAAATATACACAAAGACCATACACGTGACCAATACACTCCGGACTTTTCCCAAGGCTTTGCAATACGCAGGCGCATACACACCCGTACATATACTACACTCAAATACATATCAAATATCAGTATTTTATCTTTTGTGTATCCTTTACATATATATGTTTGTCACTTTTTAGTGTCGCTTTTTCGTTTCATTATGTTTCAAAACACAAAGATGCTAAAGAAGTTTCACTTCAATATGAAGTACAATTAAACGAACTATTTACAAGCGAAGCGGTTGGGTTTGTGTAAGGACCGTTACAAACGGATTATAACTCATTTGAAATTGCTTCAGGCCAGTACAAGACGGAAGCGTGTATTAAACACTGCATTGCCTCGCTGAATACCAAGCTTATTTATCCACTGGCCGAAATAAAGCATGAAGCACGCGTCGAATCGAACAAAAGTACAATAAGATTTTTGTTTGGAGGGCACTGGCTCCCTTCTGTTCCAAGATCTGGGGTCTAACCACATCGGTCTTGTTTTTTTTACATTGGATAGATATTGACAAAAGTAAAGTAGTATCAAAACAAGAATGCTATAAGCGGTCGTTGTACCCTGAACCCCAAAAGGCTAAAAATTTGAACTTTATGTTACGTAATAACCCTCCCAATCTTTACCATTGCCGATGAAGCACAACATTCTATGAGAAAATTAATTAAAAACAAATGCATGAGACCGCAAATATGTTTATCTAAAATAGAGACGGGCGATCAAAACATCGTTTTGGCTTATAATATCTTTTTGACATTGAATTGAATTAAATAATTATATCAAAGAACGGTATTGAAATTATACGGGCTGTATAATAATTTAAGCTAAAAATTATACTGTAAATTTCCAATAAAAATTTTAATGAAAAGGAATGAAAGTCAATGTTGGATAGACAAAATTGATGGTGCTTGAATAAAATTAATGTATGACGCCGTGTGATATAGTGATTGGGGGAGAAAATGTGTAACAGGTAAGTAGTACCTAAGTGAAAATTTGTTACTTACTCTTCTGGAAAATAGGCGGATGTATGGAAAATTCCAATAAATGTAGAAGTAGCTTATATTCCATAAAAATATATTTTTACTTATACTACCACTTTATGAGGAGCATTATCACCCCCTACTAAAGAGTAAGAGAATTATCTATATATATAGAAAGGCCCAGCACTCAATTTCAAGGGATTTTATGATGATGATGATGATGATGAATATAACATATAACATAACATACATATGCATGGATTGATTAATGCTATTAAATATAAATTTGATTGCCAGATACGGTAAAAGCATTGAAATCGCAACGCTGGACTAAAATAATATTGCAAATGGAGCCTTTCGAGTTGAGAGTTTGCAATTTCAATACTGTCGTAAGTGCTTGGAGTTTAGGATAGGATTTTTTTCTCTATTATAGGTATGAATAACGGGTTGTGTCATGACCTGGCTTCTAGGCCAGAGCAACGATGAGGTCTATGGTGTAGTGGGCACTGGCTCTCCCGTACACCGCGCCGGACTTTGGTGGGAGGACCAGCTGTGTTGTGGTCAACCACTAACAAAAGCCGGCGATCTCGACATTTGAGATATGACCATTTGAAGATTACGTATCTTCTTCTTTGAGGCCTCGCGTATTATAAATATTACAGGACATTCATTTTACACCGCGCCATCTAGTCCCAAACTAAGCAAAGCTTGTAATATGGGAACCAGATGATACGAATACCTATAATACTTACATACATTTTATTTTGTATATACATTCTTATTGTACAATATAACACTCAAATACAAGCTCGATCAAACATCAAACTAAGGATAAAATTACGATGATTTTTACACTATTACCATGGACGAAACTACATATATCAAATTTTTTTGAAACATTTTATGTTCTCTCAGTGCAAAATCAAGGCAATTCTTATCAAATATTTATAAGTCTTCTACAAAAACATAAACAAAAGTGCCAGTCTCAAGTGGGACTGGGCAGGGCACATCAGTCGCATGCATCCAGGGAAGTGGTCCAACACCATAGTTCCAGGCTGCCTGAAGGGAAGGCGGCGTAGTTGTCAGCCCAGGATACATTGATGAGAACACCTCGATTCCTTCAACAGAGAGTGGTGGGAGATTACGAAGGAACAAGATGGGATACATGCTAAAAATACTTCGAATCCGAAATAGACTTTCAAATAATAAAGTCAACAAATTAGTTATCTCCCGTAACACTTAACTAAGTAAGATTAAGATAACTTACACCAGATACTTCAGCAAATTCAGAAGCAAAGTTTAAATAAAACTGCTGTTAACTTTATAGCTAGTATCTGAGAGCCACAGAGAGTACACATTATCGTTCAGCGATAGAGGCAATTGATACAAAATACTACATTATTCATGAGGAACACGTTTAGGTATACATATTTACAACGGGGATATTGGGCAACTGCAAAAGTCAGCGTCCTCCTCTGAACGAAATAGTACAGGTTCCATTCGAACGTAATAACTAAAATTGGTGTTGATGAAAATAAATGAATGGTAAAGATACAAATACTACAAATAAAGAATTCGATTCTATAAGAATTAACAATACCAACCATTTACTTATAAGAACCGAAGCATCGAGAGATGACATCTCGCGATGTTTGTCTATTCAATATGATATATAGTCTTTAAATTCTGTGAGAAATCCATAAGCAATCAGGATTGCTTACGCCATTTTGTTTCAAGACTTGTTCTTGGTTGGTATAGATAGGGTATAAGGTAGCATTTCAGATTTTCAGGTTTATTTATTAAAACATATTATAACAATATGTGTTATACGAGTCGTTTAACATTTTATGAAAGAACATGCGGAAAATCAAAGTAAAAAAATAAAACATAATGCAGGTACAATAAGCTAAGCACATACAACAAAGTGTCCAATCTATTATATAAAATCGATTAACCACTGAAGTGAAAGGTAGGTAAGTAGGTATAATCACGCTAGCGCCGAAACTGTAAGACCTATAGACTTGAAATTTTGCCAGGGTGTTATTTGACATGTAGGTGCTCACTAAGAACGGATTTTAGGAAATTCCTCGAAAGAAATTCCTCGGTGAAATGGGGTGAAATAGTTTGTATGCAAAATCTTTGTATTTGATCCGATCGGGTTGAAATTTTGTACGTATGTTAATTATAGCTTACAAATGGGTATTTAAAAAAAAATATCTGAAAATCTAAAAGGGTAGAAGGGGGGCAAAACAGTTTGTATGCAAAATCTATATTTATAATCTTATTGAGTTGAAAATTTGTACGTGTATTTCTAATAACTTATAAATTCTAATTATTAAAAAAAACTTGGGTGATTCTTCCCATAAAAGAGTGAAACGGTGTACTTATTTATTAGGTGTACTTATATTTGATCCGATCAAGTTGATTTTTTGTTAATGTGTCTATTATAGCTTAAAAATGTGTATTAGAAAAAAAGTTTCATAAAATTATTACTATTAAAGGGTAAAATGGGGCAAAACAGTAAGTATACAAAATATTATTTATGATCCGATTGAGTTGAAAATTTGTGTTTATTTCAAATAACTTTTATTTGCTAATTATTAAAAATAACTTGGAGATTCTTCCTCTTGAAGGGTGAAACGGGGAAAAACTTTTGGTATGAAGATGTACTTTATATTTGATCCGATCAAGTTGAAATTTTGTCTCTAATAATAGCTTAAAATGCGTAGGTGTTCGAAAAAATGTTATATAATAAATAGCAAAATCTTACTATTAAAGGGTTAAATGAGCCTAAACATCGATTCAAAATCTTAATAATTGGATTTATTTCAAATATTGCATGCATTGCATAGTGTTTCGAAGACTAATGAGATACTCGCCATGTTTTTTTACTATACCTCTAAAAGGGTGAAATGGGGCAAGTCATGAAATTAAAAATCCTTAGTTTCATTCGATTGTCATTATGTATGTGTATTATATAATAACATTGAAATACTAATTATGAAAAAAAAAAACTTTAATATTTTGCCTCTGATAGGGTGACATGGAGCAAATCTTTCTGTACGGAGATATCAATGCAATCGAGTTGAAATTTATAGATATAGGATCCAAAGGTCCCGGGTTCGATCCCTAGGGAGAGTGCAATATTGTGCAGGACTTAATCAAAGTCCTACCACCAACCAAACTAAGCACAATATTGTACTCCCCTTGGGGATCGAACCCGGGACCTCTGGATCTGACACTGGGTGGTCTACTAGACCACAGAGGTGGTTAAAACAGCCCTGGTTATCTAAAACACTTTACGAGCCGCCACATGGCTCTTTGACGACCATTACCAGTTGCAGTAGGTTCCCGGGACCGACAGCGGCCCTCCAAAGCATTCTGGTAATTTTGGCCTGCAATGTCCTCACGAAACGGCCCGGCGACCAAACCTCATAAAGGAATGCCGCACCCGTGAATCGGACCTAGGACTACTAGGCAGGTGCGAGTCTCTAAAGCGCTAAGATTTCCGAAGATTATTTTCTACTGTGTTTTTGAAATGATACTTATGCCTACTAACAACCAAATAAGCACCAGGTTCTCTTTTTTCTATATTTTATAGAAAAAAGTTTAATTAGGATCTGGACATCTTCAGAATTACCGGGACGGGCCGTGTAGAAACTAGGAACCCTGTCGTTCAGTACAAGCTGTATACCAGGTGTCTACAGCCATTCCTATTTTCTTATGTCACCGTAGCGAAGCACGGATACGTTCAGCTAGTTATGTATATAAAAGTAAAAAAAAAATACAATGTCAGCAATAACCTATCGCTATTTAAATGTCAAGTCGTTTCATTTACATCGTCATGCAAAAATGACCATTCCATAATTCGTTCGTTCATAAAATTGTTCAGGTTATAAAATGCATTTCTCTCCAAGAAGTATTTAACTTTTTGTTTAAAGGATGTTTAAAGGTTTTAGGTATAAGAATAAGGTTCAGATTTATATTTGTGGCACTGTTCGCTGAATCCTGTATATTCAGATATGGAGAATTTGGGTTTAAAATGTATATAAAAAGTACATAAACAAAAAAAACTAATGCGGCCCTGCGGCCAGTTAGTGGCAAACAAAATGGTGACTTCTCATTGAACTCCCAATGGAACAAAGAAATGTTCGGAAGCAAAGCGAAACCAAAATGAAACAGACTTAGGTAACAGGCCAGCATAAGTTCAGTGTAGTTGTTGTATCTATTTTTGCGCACAGAGTTGTCATTGCTCTGAGGTGTACAATTAAAGCAGGAACTTATTCTGTGTTAGCAAACTATACAGTTTCATCTAACTACTGTACTGTAGCGGAATTATTGTGCAAACATAACGTGATTGTGAAGAATTAATTAAACTTTATTCATCTTATATGTCTGCTAAATTCACAACTAAATTTAAACGCCTCTGTGATCTAGTGTCAGTTGGTAGAGGATTCCGGGTGAAGTGCGCCTCCATCCTCGGCCTTATTATAACTTAGTTTCTGACAGTCAAATATAATCACAGGTGACACTTACAAAAGAAGAATGTGGCCAGCGAATAAGCATTGATAAACAGCGTCACAATGCATTAGCAATTAGTTTCCTAAAATTCGAAATAAAATAAAATAAAAATAAATGAAAATGTTAAATCAAAGTCAAAATGCATTTAAATATAACAGGTCATTAATTTTATACAGCGCCATCTAGCCCCAAACCAAGCATAGCTTGTAATATGGGAACTAGATTACGGATAAAATACTTAAATACTTTTTGTAAATACATACGTACTACAATACAACACCCAAACACAGAACAAACATCTATATTCATCACACAAATGTTTGTCCTGGGTGGGAATCGAACCCACAGCCTACAGCGCCGAAGGCAGAGTTACTACCAACTGAGCTATGAGGCATTTATTAATCAGGATTTTGTAGCATTTTGAAACGTATAACCGCCTGTTCGGAATCGCTACCAGCACACAAGGAGAAACGCAAGAACCTCGGGCTAGTACATTTTTTGAAGATCCATTCAATGTTTGTCACTTGAAATTAGATAGTTCCAATTGTTTTCTGGGATGCGGGCGTAAAAGTGATAGAGTGATGATCCTTTGATCACGAGCTAACGTATTACCATTTTGGTCGGGGTTTCCAATTTTTACAGATTTCCTCTGAAAGCGTTTGTTTTTTCACCGGATATTCGGAAAACCGCAGCGCTGTTCCGGAGCAAACTAAATTGCTTTATTGTTCGAAAGTCAGACACTGTGAAAATAACAGTCGGTGGTCAGGGACCAAGTTATAGAGACGGACACACAGACAGGACAGACGGGAGTCAGACGGATCATGATTGAAAATATCCAAAATTGTATTATACTTTTGACAGCTCGAGTACTAATCAGTTAGTAATGTCCTAGTGCGATACCGATTCGATTTGAACTTTCAACAATGGACTTTATTTATGACGGAATTTTCATAGATTAAATACATACCCAGGCGATTAATTTGCTATATTTTATGGAACAGAAAAAGCTGTATACACCATGTAAAAACGTCAAAATACTCATTTTCAATAACAATAAAGTATTTATTACATTTTGTAACATCAAAAAATATATTTACATTATATCAACATCCTCCTGGTTCTATCCGTACAAAGTTTGTATACTGTTTTTCTTTCAAAATTAATATTATACAGCAGTATCCGCTTGTCCTGTGATTACCTATCCGTCTGCCTGTGAGTATTTGCGATTAAATCTGTGCTAGGTTTGGTTGGTGATAGGACTTTTGCTAGTTACCACCATGTTAACTAGTCTGTCTCCATACCAACAGTTTAAAATTGTTGTGTTCCGGCCTTATCATAACATGTAACTAGGTGAGATAAAGGACAAGCGTTTCCCCCGGCCTTACAAAAAAAAAATGGACGATTCCATATAGCAGCATATAGCTTAAATAGCAGAGTTTGAATCTTAAACTGTCAGACAGTGTGTCCCGATATTCATAGAAGCGAGTTCGCTACCAGTTTTCAAACAGATAGTGATCGTTGCGAAAGTATCAGATCCAAAGTAAACTCCATTCGATCATTATGCATAACAAAGGCGGGTTTAGGGTTCTGTACCAAAAGCGTGCTAACGGGACCCTATTACTATGACTCCACTGATCACCCTAATACACCCGACATGTCTACTGAATCTATATAAGTCACTGGGAGAATCAATAATAATGTATTACTACTTATGGCCGCATATTCAAAACATATCTAGATAAAATATCATAAATATAGGATCTTAAAAACCATAACCCCCGTTTTATTAAAATTCAATATGAAGATAGCCCATTAAGTCTTTTTCAATTCTGTCACATTTTGCCGGTTCAAGATAATTTCAAAGTACATTTATTGATCGAACAATTTAATAATAATAAAATATTAGTACCAGTGACACATAAAATTATTACTAGAAAAATAACTCAACGGAAATATTATATTTCTAAAGCCAGCAATCATTACGGTAGACGTACAATTGAATATATTATACCTAATATGATCAATGAGATACCCCGTAAAACTTTAGATGATATAAACTATAAAAACTTTAAATATATATATAAAAATATTTCTTAGACTCCTTACATTAATCAGTTAGGTAGAAAGTGAACATCCTGTATGTGCAATTTTCGTCTTTGTTTTATGAGTTGCGCACAGAGTTGTCATTGCTCTGAGGTGTACAATTAAAGCAGGAACTTATTCTGTGTTAGCAAACTATACAGTTTCATCTAACTACTGTACTGTAGCGGAATTATTGTGCAAACATAACGTGATTGTGAAGAATTAATTAAACTTTATTCATCTTATATGTCTGCTAAATTCACAACTAAATTTAAACGCCTCTGTGATCTAGTGTCAGTTGGTAGAGGATTCCGGGTGAAGTGCGCCTCCATCCTCGGCCTTATTATAACTTAGTTTCTGACAGTCAAATATAATCACAGGTGACACTTACAAAAGAAGAATGTGGCCAGCGAATAAGCATTGATAAACAGCGTCACAATGCATTAGCAATTAGTTTCCTAAAATTCGAAATAAAATAAAATAAAAATAAATGAAAATGTTAAATCAAAGTCAAAATGCATTTAAATATAACAGGTCATTAATTTTATACAGCGCCATCTAGCCCCAAACCAAGCATAGCTTGTAATATGGGAACTAGATTACGGATAAAATACTTAAATACTTTTTGTAAATACATACGTACTACAATACAACACCCAAACACAGAACAAACATCTATATTCATCACACAAATGTTTGTCCTGGGTGGGAATCGAACCCACAGCCTACAGCGCCGAAGGCAGAGTTACTACCAACTGAGCTATGAGGCATTTATTAATCAGGATTTTGTAGCATTTTGAAACGTATAACCGCCTGTTCGGAATCGCTACCAGCACACAAGGAGAAACGCAAGAACCTCGGGCTAGTACATTTTTTGAAGATCCATTCAATGTTTGTCACTTGAAATTAGATAGTTCCAATTGTTTTCTGGGATGCGGGCGTAAAAGTGATAGAGTGATGATCCTTTGATCACGAGCTAACGTATTACCATTTTGGTCGGGGTTTCCAATTTTTACAGATTTCCTCTGAAAGCGTTTGTTTTTTCACCGGATATTCGGAAAACCGCAGCGCTGTTCCGGAGCAAACTAAATTGCTTTATTGTTCGAAAGTCAGACACTGTGAAAATAACAGTCGGTGGTCAGGGACCAAGTTATAGAGACGGACACACAGACAGGACAGACGGGAGTCAGACGGATCATGATTGAAAATATCCAAAATTGTATTATACTTTTGACAGCTCGAGTACTAATCAGTTAGTAATGTCCTAGTGCGATACCGATTCGATTTGAACTTTCAACAATGGACTTTATTTATGACGGAATTTTCATAGATTAAATACATACCCAGGCGATTAATTTGCTATATTTTATGGAACAGAAAAAGCTGTATACACCATGTAAAAACGTCAAAATACTCATTTTCAATAACAATAAAGTATTTATTACATTTTGTAACATCAAAAAATATATTTACATTATATCAACATCCTCCTGGTTCTATCCGTACAAAGTTTGTATACTGTTTTTCTTTCAAAATTAATATTATACAGCAGTATCCGCTTGTCCTGTGATTACCTATCCGTCTGCCTGTGAGTATTTGCGATTAAATCTGTGCTAGGTTTGGTTGGTGATAGGACTTTTGCTAGTTACCACCATGTTAACTAGTCTGTCTCCATACCAACAGTTTAAAATTGTTGTGTTCCGGCCTTATCATAACATGTAACTAGGTGAGATAAAGGACAAGCGTTTCCCCCGGCCTTACAAAAAAAAAATGGACGATTCCATATAGCAGCATATAGCTTAAATAGCAGAGTTTGAATCTTAAACTGTCAGACAGTGTGTCCCGATATTCATAGAAGCGAGTTCGCTACCAGTTTTCAAACAGATAGTGATCGTTGCGAAAGTATCAGATCCAAAGTAAACTCCATTCGATCATTATGCATAACAAAGGCGGGTTTAGGGTTCTGTACCAAAAGCGTGCTAACGGGACCCTATAACTATGACTCCACTGATCACCCTAATACACCCGATATGTCTACTGAATCTATATAAGTCACTGGGAGACTCAATAATATCATACAGTATTACTACTTACGGCCGCATATTCAAAACATATCTAGATAAAATATCATAATTATACAATATAGGATCTTAATAACCATAACCCCCGTTTTATTAAAATTCAATATGAAGATAGCCCATTAAGTCTTTTTAAATTCTGTCACATTTTGCCGGTTCAAGATAATTTCAAAGTACATTTATTGACTGAACAATTTAATAATAATGAAATATTAGTACCAGAGACACATTAAATTATCACTAGAAAAATAACTCAACGGAAATATGATATTCCTAAAGCCAGCAATCATTACGGTAGACGTACAATTGAATATATTATACCTAATATGATCAACGAGATACCCCGTAAAACTTTAGATGATATAAACTATAAAAACTTTAAATATAAATATAAAAATATTTCTTAGACTCCTTACATAAACAGATAGGTAGAAAGTGAACATCCTGTATGTGCAATTTTCGTCTTTGTTTTATGAGTTGCGTTTTTGTGGAAATAATATAGTATATAATAGGAACATGTATTTGTTAAGCTTTTTTTTTTATGTGTTCTTATCTGTAAGGAAGAGAGTCACAGTGGTGACTAATGATGCTAGCACAAACCAATATTGTTTTTTTTTAGTTTCTACATATTATTATTATTGTTTGTAAACTTTTAAAATAAATAAATTCACACAAAAAAAAAAATACCCGTCCGGCATAATGCTTCAACTCATCATCATTTCATGCTGTATCTCATGATCCGTTAGACTAAAAAGACTTAAGCACGTTCTAGACATAAAGATAATGTAATATGAAATTTAGTCATAACGCGACTTAGTCCATCTACGCATTAGGTAAAAATAAATATGGGAAACGGATTTTCTGTCTTGATCTGAGGGTAGGAACCCTAACTATGCGTGTCTGCACTTGGCCGGTTTATTAACTGAAACGCAGACTGAAGCCGTGCGTTAAAGCCTTCTGTTCGCATTTGTACCCCTGCTGGTACATTGCCTTCCAAGATGGAGATATGAATCCACCCCAAGTGGATCGACCTATAGTGGATTGGTGGACGTCTCAAAACTGGGTGGTTTTGGTTCTAGGAAATGCTGATTTCACCAAGATACCCATCTTGGTGATATCGGACACCGTAAAGGCATAAAACATGAGTGAAATACATTAAAGGTGATATGTTTTGTATGTATGTTTGGCGTTATTTAACGCTATAACTAACAATATACGTATACGTAATAGCTGTTTGATCTCATTTTTGTATCATTTTACGTCATTTTGTATATTAAAAAGCATTATTCAGTTAAAAATTCTCAAAAGACTTCTACCTAAATAAGTAGCCGATTTCCAATCTCGCCAATACCCAAGCCTCTGTTTAACAAGCTAAGGGAGTATCTTGATTACACCATGCCATTCCAAATCTGTTTACACAATCGTATATCGCGATGTAAATAACACACATTCTCATTCTTTCCACAAACATACGGAATATTCTTTAACCCTCGAAGGAGCCCGCAATTAGTCTTAATTAAAGGAAACAAAAACCCCATGGCATTAAAAGGTGGGATAGCTAGTTAATTATAGAAGTGAAACTAGGAATAACTCACACAGATCTAATTACCAACACTAGAAATTATAGCAAAGCTTTGTGTAGCGATTCTCAAATACACGGAATGTTTTCGGATTGAAAACATAGCTTATTAGTTTTGATAGATTTCAACGATATTCTTAAAACATTTCCGAAAATCTACTGTGAAAGCTTTAATATTATGAATTACCGTTAGGGATTTTGATATCTATGTTTGCTGTGTGTTTTACAGTATCCAACGAATTATGGTGAGCCATGTCAAGTGTATGCTTGTATTGCTAGCAGATCTTATTAAACTGCCATTTATCGCAAAAGAGGTAATTCGAAGTCCCGGGTTCGATCCCCAGGGAGAGTGCAATATTGTGCTTGGTTTTAGTTGGTGGTAGGACTTTATTTAAGTCTGCCTGGCTAGCTACCACCATCTTACCTAATTCTGTCGCTATAATAACAATTCTGAAATTCCTCAGTTTGTTGTGGATTCCGGGTAGAGAGCGCCTCCACCTTCGGCCTTTTCTTAACTTGTAAGCAGGTGAGATGAAGGCCAAGTGCTTCCCCGTCGCACAAAAAAAAAGGTGACAAAATAGGCTCCATACACTTTTTACAGTTATCCTAATCGCTTATCTTTTCAGAGGTCTTTATTAAAATGTGAAGTTTTTTTGTGCAAAAACAAACAGCTTCTTTACTGAAAGGTTAGGCTCTTTTAACTCAAGGTCAGTACAAAAAGGTCTATAATGGAGCGAGCTATCCCATATAGCATGGCTTCCCCGCGAACATGGCAAAACGTCTGAGTCGCTAGCCAGCTGGACCTTTACGTCCTACCACCAGTGTGATGATTTCAGTCCACCACCAGTGTTGGTATTTGAGCCGTAACCGTTAGTAATAGTCAGTGTTTCCGTTGCCGGTTAAAGCAATCGGTGGTTTTTTTGACATACGTTTTCTTTGTGTTTGTGTTTCATATCTATAATGCCCTCATTACACCCTGACCATCGTATTTGTTATGCAAACGTAAAATCCCCTATACGTCTTCATTCCAGCAGGAGTCACGTGCCGACCTCTACTAATGTAATGGCTGAATCCTCTCGAATAAAGCTTTCAGATCATTTGGATAAAGGTTTTTAACCAATGGTACGAGTACATAGCTATTTTTCGCTTTTTTAAGCTTTCTTTGCCTATTTTAGGGTTCCGTACCCATAGGGTACCAACGGACCCTATTACCAAGCCTCCACTATCCGTCCGTCTGTCTGTCCATCAGAGGCTGTAACTCATGAACCGTATTAGGTAGATGTTTAAATTTTCACAGATAATAATAAAAAAAAAAAAAGCGATATTTGCCTTGATATTTGAGTTGGAACCCTCGTAGTTGAGACTGCACTTGGCCGGTTTAAGCCGGTTGTTTAAGCGATAACCTGGGGATGGTTTGTCATATGTTACTGTTACTTTACATTTTACCAAGACAGAACGTAACTACGTAGTACGCATATTATTAATAATGTTACAGGACATTGGTTTTTCAAACGCCATCTAGCCCCAAAATTAACAAAACTTGACATATTATGGATATTAACTTACGGATAGAAAAGCCGTTAATAAATAAATCACCCAAAGACAACAAACATCACACAATTGTTAGTCTTGGGCAGGAACCGTTTCAGTCAGACTTTTTAATTTATTTTTATTTTACAACTTTTAAGAAAATTTGCAGCTAGGCTTTTATATGTATGAAGTATGTATGATATGCTGCTGAAGGCCAATCACAAGTCTTCACTTTAATTAAATGAATACCGTTACAATATAAGCAATGGTTCAAAGCAAGATACTATATAAACATAGCACGTAACCAATATACCAACTCAATTCTGAATGGTGAAGTTGGATCATAACCGGATCAAATTTTGAGGGGTACCTACCTATCGCTTGTCAGACGAGCTCCGATACAATTGTAATGGAATCGAAACGTGAGCAAACTTGCAGAGCGGTCGGTCCAGAACTACGGATAGGTATTCTAATTATATGCGCGAAAGTTAGATATACCTAATGGATTCTTGTACCGACACATTCTAAGGAAGTTTTGGCACTTGGGGAAGGCCAATGGGCCTCGACCTCTGCTCCAGGGCGGAGCAAGGATGAGGTCTTCGATGGAGCGAGCTTTCCCAGGCGCTGGGTCTCCCGCCCACCGAGGGAACACGGTAAGCCGTTTGGCGCTGGACTTCGGCAGGACAAAGGTCGTTAGGTTGATTGTATTTTGACATGGACATATTGTTCTCTATGGCATCAATAAAAAGCCTGACAGCGCAGTTGGTAGTAACCCAGCCTTCTGCGCTGTAGGTGGTGGGTATGATTCCCACCAGGGACAAACATTTATGTAATGGAAATAATCGTAGATGTCATACTTATCATACCAATGAAAAATACAGTAGTATTTTATCCGTAATCTAGTTCCCATATTAAGTTTGGGACAAAATGGCGCTGTGTCAAATGAATATCTACCAGTACCGTGGCGGTCGCAGCCTAAGAATCAACCCCTCCAACTTAGCCAGTGGATGTCGTAAAAGATGTTTAAGGGTTTTCACCAGAAGACGGGCAGCAGCTTCTTTCATCACCAAAGCACCTTTGGAACCTCGGACCAGCAGTGGACAATAATGGGCTGTTGATGTGAATAACCATGTCCACGCCAAATTACTTAAAGATCTGATCAGCCGCTTCACAGAGAAAAAATAAGAAAGAGAGTTATGTACTACATCTTTTTTTATTGGTTTTCAAAACTGGACATTGCAAATATAATCTAACTGTATCACTAACAATCGTACAATAATTACTTACTCTCTAAATATATTAAGAGAGTAAGTAATTATTGTACGATTGTTCTTAATTCATTATTACATATTATTCAGACTGTTTAAAAAAGACTATCTCTAAATATATAAAATACAAAAAAAAATAACGAAGAAAATTACAAAAATTTTACTATGAATCGGTAAATTCGGTAGTCGCTTTATAGAAGAGACTGAGGTATGGAAGATGTCAACATCATTACAAATATGGTACGAAGAACATTTTTCTATTATGCGGTGAGTTTTGACCATAGTTTGCTAGCTAAACGTTTTTCTGTACAGAAGACGGCTGGACTATATGAATTATATTAGAGACTAATGATGATAAGGTATGGATTGTGTAACTACCTCTTCAAAAAAGTGCCCATCTTACTTTTAGCTTAAGAGAACGTAAATATTCCAATACTTATTTCTGCCTAGCTTCATGCTCGAGAGGATAATGCCACCACTACACCATAAAACCTATGGAATGGTTCATTGTGCCTGAAACCTTTTAACGGATGCTTTGGGATAATGAGACCCTTAGAAATGCCTGTAATAGTAAATGCTTACTCTGTTAATGATATGCTAGAAGAACAGCTAAAGATGTAGGAAACACTTCTACCTAATAGGTGACATAATTAAATATAAATATAATAATATAATATAAATGTTACAGGACATTAATATTACACAGCGACATCGGTATAGACTTTCAGTTATTGTTATTTATGTTTATTATATTAATACGAACTGAGCTATTTATTTATTTATTTATTTATTAAGGCACACAAAACAAAATACAACCAATTAAAAACAAAATATAGATAATCAGATTTACGGCTAGATTGTATCTCTAAAAATGTGTACACAGCATGATTACAAAAATAAAACGAGACAGTTCTGTGTTACACTGTAAGAAGAAAATAAAAATCGATACAAAATTATAACAAACAAAAAGAAGGAAAAAAATAAAAATTAATTAAAATACTTACACAAATCCATAAAAAAAAAACAATTACTTATTTGTAGCACATTCTTCAAAAAGAATGGCTAAGATATCCTTCTTAAATTTAATTAATTTATTGTTGAATATGTCCAAATTTTTACTATTATGCACCAACAATTCATTGTAAAAGCGACACATTCTGACAATCGGATTGTAATAAGATGTGTTGTTTAGGTAAACTTGCAAGGCGAAAGTATGTTGAAAGGGGAAACGAGACCTAGGTTTGATGCTAATGTTGATACATGAGAGAAGGCTAGGGGAGTCAATAATAGAGTGTACTATTTTAAAAAGGTGTATAAAATCTAGATACTTACGACGTGTTTCTAGCGACAAAAACTTGAATTTATTTAGTTTATCAGAATAACTAGGGACTGAACGCTTAGTGCCACATCGGTAACTCAGAATATTCAAAAATTTCTTTTGAATCTTTTCGATTCGGTCTGTATGGATTTTATAGAACGGTGACCATATAGGTGCATTATATTCCATAATACTGCGAATCAGCGAATAGTAAAGGGACACCAGAGTTTTTGGGTTCTTGAAATCATTGGTGGATCTTGAGATGAATCCGACTAGCTTGGAACATCGCTTTGTGATGTAGTCATAATGGGCACGAAATGTTAGCT
This sequence comes from Venusia cambrica, assembly GCA_951394065.1. Taxonomy (NCBI): domain Eukaryota; kingdom Metazoa; phylum Arthropoda; class Insecta; order Lepidoptera; family Geometridae; genus Venusia; species Venusia cambrica. The sequence goes on from OX596057.1 coordinate 7,355,471, forward strand.
TTTCGTCAAACATTACTCCAAGATCTTTTACAGTGGATTTCCTATCGAGGACATGGTTCTCAAGGCTATAGTCTAACAAAATTCTCTGTTTTTTAGTAGTAAATGTGATCACACAACATTTTTTTATATTAAGGAACATTTGGTTATCAACACACCAGTCATGCACGGAGCTTAAATCAGATTGCAGAACCATGCAGTCGCTGTTACGAGTAATAGTGGAATAGATTTTCAGATCGTCAGCATACAACAAGCATGGGCTTTTAAGCTTGTCAACCAGATCGTTGATAAAGACAACAAAAAATAAAGGGCCAAGATGAGAACCTTGTGGTACCCCAGATGTTACCACGACAGGTGACGATGTGAAGCCTTTTATAGCCACCAGTTGACTTCTTCTATGCAAATAAGATTCTATCCAACGTAGTAAGCTACCATGGATACCATATGAGGCTAACTTACTACCCAGCACTGAGTGATTCACCTTATCAAACGCCTTTGAAAAATCTGTATATATGGCATCAACCTGGGTAGATTTGGCAAAGGCACTGCAAAGATAATATTTATATTCTAAGAGATTTGATGTTGTAGATCTATTTCTGATGAATCCATGCTGACGGGGTGATAGAAGCGGTTCAATATGATGATAGAGTGAGTCGTATACTAGTGATTCAAATAGTTTTCCAAGGCACGAAAGTATACTGATTGGTCGATAATTCTCACAGCATGATTTATCGCCCGATTTAAATATAGGTACAATATGAGCTGTTTTCCATACACAAGGAAAAATTCCAGTATGAAGAGATGCATTAAATATTATACTCAAAGGTATGCATAGTTGCTTAGCGCACCTTTTTATGAAATGGGGAGGAATACCATCAGGACCGGCTCCCTTATTCGGGTCTAAACGAGCAATCTTGCGTAGTATATCTCGTTGGGAAATCACAATATTGTAGAGTACTGTATTTTTACCGTAAAATACCGACGATGGGTTAGGCACAGTTACATTTCTCTCATAGACCGAACTGAAATAGTTTGAGAAAAGCTCACAAATAACTTTACGGAGGCTTGTTGCTTACAAGCCTCATAGCTCAGTTGGTAGTAATTCTGCCTTCTGCGCTATAGGTTGTGGGTTCGATTCCCATCCAGCAGCAAACATTTGTGTGATGAATATAGATGTCTGTTTGGGTGCGGTTACATATCGTACGTAGTTATGTATTTACAAAATAAATAAATAATGTATTAAAGTATTATATTTTTTTTGCGACGAAGCGCTTGGTCTTACCTGGTTACAAGTTAAGATAAGGCCGAAGGTGGAGGCGCACTTCACCCGGAATCCTCAACAAACCGAGGTACTCGAGGCTATCTTACCTCTACATGCCGGAACACAACATTTTTGTAGATTTATTGTTTTGGCAACAGAATTAGGTAAGATGGTGGTAGCTAGCCAGGCGGACTAAAACAAAGTCCTACCACCAACCAAACCAAGTACAATATTGTACTCCCTTGGCGATCGAACCCGGGACCTCTGGATCTGAAATCGGTGGGTTGAACCAATATATCTCAGAGGCGGTCAAAAGTAAGCTATTGATATCGGTCGAAGTATGCTACCCGGAATCTAGTTCCCATTTTACAATATATGCTTAGTTAGGGGCTAGATGGCCCTGTCAGAAATTAATGTCCTGCAACATTTATTATTATTATTGAAGTATAGTAGCGTTCTGAAATGTATTGCCAACAATTATGAAATCTAATCTCATCCAGAGGACAAAATCTTTTTCGGTCGAAAATCGATTTCAAATATCAATCAATAAAAATTGTTAATCGAAATTGAAAAATTCACATTTGATTAATTCACGTCACGAAAAGTTATGAAATGAAAATAATACACATTTCTATGCAATAACTTTAATGTCTCGTTTCCAACCGTTCCACCAGAAAACAGAATTCACTGAAACTTACCTCACAAACCAGTTTCTTAAGAACAATGTAGAAACAAACAGCATTGCACTAAGTATAGAGAAAATTCAGGGACATACCAAAATTAAGCGAAAAGAATAAATTATCTTGAATTTATTAAAAAATAAACAAGCCTACTGTGTTAGTTATTCGTAGTTTTTTGTACCTGTGTATTCCTATATCAATATAAACTATGTTGTATAACTGATTGTTCTTGGTTTGGTTGGTGGTAGGACTTTGTAAGTCCGTCTGGCTAGCTACCACCATCTTACCTTATTCTGTCGCCATAACAACAATTCTAAATATGAGGATTCCGAGTGAAGTGCGCTTCCACCTTCGGCCTTATCATAACTTGACAATAAGGTGAGACGAAGGTTTTTTTTTGGAACAAAATGAATATTAATGCAAAAAAAATAATTTCCATAATACATACACAGTAAGAACATTTTAGTAAGCTCTACGTTTTCAGCATTAAATATTCATTATATATATATATATATATATATATATATATATATATATATATATATATATATAGAGATGTGTATATATATATATAATAGAGATGTATACGCTTATAAGCTCAAAATATGTAATTGTTTCGATACCCACGATACAGATTATCTTGTGTTGGAATAACATGACGTTCTAAGCATAGATTAATATATAATAGAGATGTATACGTATTAATAGAAAAACTTCTTCAGAGTTAATAACCTGAGCAAATAGCAGTTACATGAATGACCAAGACCATCAAAAGTTGACCAATGGAAATTTTGACCAAAACACAGGATTATTATAAGTTGCATTTCTAAACATAATTTACACTGTCGTAAGAATTTAAAACCGCCAAGTCACGTATGGAGAAAATCGTATTTGTCCCGCAAACACGTCTTGCTCCCAATATACTGGCTTCGATACCCAGGTCCTGCAAGGGATCACGTTGCTTCAACTGCTGTCACTTCGCTGCCTGCATATGTCTTTTCCGAGTGGGTCATGTCTGTACCTACCCACATTTTACCACCTTTTTACCGCTTCTGTGGTCTAGTGGTTCAACCCACTGATTTCAGATCCTAAGATTTCAGATTTTGTAAGTCCTTTTGTAAGGACTTTGTAAGTCCGCCTGGCTAGCTAATTCTGTCAACATAACAACAATTCAAAAAAAATGTTGTGTTCCGGCGTTTAGAGGTAAGATAGCCAGATCTTAATTTTCTGAGGATTCCGGGTGAAGTGCGCCTCCATATTCGGCGTTATCTTAACGTTGCACAAATTCAGAGATACTTTACAATATTTGGATAAGACGTATAGGAATATGTAAAATTATTTATTCTAAGCTATTGTTATTATTTTATATAGTGGGTTGTAAGAGTAATTTTATTAATGTTAATGTGTATTAATGTAAGTTAGTTAATTAGTTTAATTGTATTTTGTATCACTTTTTATATTTAAATTTGCATTGTCGCTTTGGTGCTGCACTGTAGTGGCAATGTAAATATGTTACCAAAACTTGTCCAAAAAAACTTGTAACCAGATATGATGAAGGCCAAGTGCTGCCCCGTCGTCCAATAAAAAAAAAACACGTTTCTTGTATCCCCTTTGATTTTTATTTAATTATTTTTCACCTGTTCCATATATACCTACTTTTGTTATAGCGGCAATAGAAATACACACTCTCAATTCAGCTGTCTATCTACTACGGGCTAAGAAAAAAAACAAAGGATTTCGGTCCATCCACCCGAATGTATCTTAACTAAAACTCCACCAAAATGTACCGGAGCAGTATTTATCATCTAGTTGTCACTCTAATTTCTTAAGTTAGAGTTGCTATTTGTTTGAAAAGCAGTGAATATTACGGTGATAAAACAAAAACAGAGAGTGAAATAACTGGTCTATTATGGATTATTTTATGGTAGACACAAATTTATATATATTATAGGGTTACTTGACCAAGATAACACGAAAATAACCATTTCAAAAGTATGTTGTAGGCTAGCTTTTTACTGTGGCACGGTGTATCTTAGGGTGTATTTGGGTGTGTGTCTTACTTAACATCTGTATATAGAATTATCTCAATACCTTTTAAGGAGGTAGTCTTAGACATAGTTATTATGTGAAGCCGGATTGCTTTTCTACCTATGAAAACTGTTGAATTGCTGGCTTATAATGTGTTTTACGTAAGTATTTGATATCATGTATTACTATAATTTGACATGCAGTTTAAAATACGACTGTTTTATAAACTTCTTTACAGAATAGTGCATCTGTGTGTTTGTGGTGTTAGGAAACTTATCTAGCTAGTTGCAGCCATTATATTTTATTTATATAATCTTATCTAGAATATTGGGAAGTGTTTGTATTCTTACGCTCCTCGAAAACCCCAGTACTTCGCACCGCAAGGTTTTTAAGACCCACACATCTCATTTTTACTTGACACTTAAGTTTAACGTCTAGACTAAGCATCATGAAAATGAAAAATCTGGAATGACGACTTTATGAAAAGCTGAATTGCTCCCTTCAGACGGTCAAGGAACCCGTTAGAACATAATTTAATCTAGTAGCCGACCAAAGGAAGTGGTTGTCTGCTAGATTACATTTTGTTTGTTCTTTATATATCGCAGAACTTTTGGATTGCGGGATGTGAGTACAGAATAGGATAGTTGTGATATACTCGGGATCTTATCGAAACGAAATCGCTAGCTTTTGCCACCAGGTGCGCTGAATGATCGCCACACAGGTGGTAGGACCCTTAAAGGTCCAGTCGCTAGGACTCCGGCCAAAGCCCGATGCCAAACGATTTGCCGTGTTCCGTCGGTGATATAGCTAAAGATAGCCAGCAATGTCTACCCGAGTACACTTCATCACTTCAATGTGGATTAACAATAGTGACCAACTTTCTGCGGAAACTCTCATTATATTTTTACAATGACAATTACCGGTGCAAGTCTAGGAAAGCTCGGTCCATCGCTGACCTCATCCTTGCTCTGGCCTAGAGCTAGATAAGCCTTCTAGGTCAAGGTCAATACATTTATTATAAAAAAAATATATAAAATACAAATAGATAATAATAAAATACAGCGTGCTAGCCCTTTCCCTCCATAATAAACTTTGACTATGCTGAATTGAGATTCATATGTTAGTATGAGTACTCTTCCGAGCGCAAAACAAGCTTCAGAAAAGGTTTGGAGTTTTCTCTTAGAGACAAAATGCATTCAATATGAAGGGAAAATAGTTCCCCATATTTTGATTGTTCCATCTATTGTAGAATTTGCTATAAACAACATATTACTATCATATACTGTGTCACTTGGAAATACTGTTCCACACCCTCACTCAACACGCCTGAGGCTGTATAAAATCTACGATACAAAACAGAAATAGGGAAATATGCAAACATGAAACTTTGCTCGCTCTATTTGACGAGCTGCAATCAAACAGATGTGTGTGTAGGGCACGTTATCTCGAATGATACTCGAATTACTGTCAGATACCGTCGAGCCAAGCCATTGGAGTTAGCGGCTAAAAGCTTACTACTTCACTATATATTGGGGAGCTACTCAGCTTTATGGTAATTATGGTTTTTAGAAAATTGTGGCTTCAAAACATATTGTGGATAAAAAAAACGTGAACTTCGCTATTACATACAGGCTATATGTATCTAATAACAGCTGTATTTAAGATATTCAATGCGTAGATTTTCCATATTGGTTCCCTGACTGAGCAAACTTTGCTCGTAAAGATTCAGTCAGCTAGGATACCCATGAAAAAATCTAAATTTAGATTTTTGGAATTTTGTTGTCATAGGTTACATGGAGCCTTTAGGTATGTAGTAGCGAATTTCACGCTTGTGAATCTACGCTACATTTTGAAACATAAATTTAAAAACCCTCTAATGTGCGCCCTGAGGTTACACCTTAACCATTTTATCCATCCACCTGAAAGGTCTTGAACATGGAGTCTTTAAGCCCAGGGTGAACAGGTTCCTTTCAGACAAGCGTGCTCCAGATTAGGCCACATCTTTACTTACTTGTTTATCAAGTGAGCTGGTGGTTAAAAGCTTAGCCAACTCAAAAATTTAAGACTTTTTTTTTTATTTGAAATGCAAAATAACTCTTGAGTTTGAAGCTAGCCTGGGCATTACCTGAGTAAGGATGAGGAAGATTCGCTTCGCAGCGAACTTTACCTTCCGTGCTCCGACGGCACAAAGAAAACTGCTTAGCGCTGGACTGGAAGGTCCAGGTATTCAGGGTGGCCGCAAGCCAGGTGGAACTGTACAGGTCCTACCACCAACGATAGATAGGCTTTTACAGCCGTAATCGTTGACTAAAGGCTATAATTCTGTTACCCGGGATCTCTAGGAGGTAGATCCAACCCTTCCCAAACTACCAACGGAGTTGTAAGACAGTAAGTGATATTGCTACAGCTTGTAGCTTGATGTAGCAATTCGGTTGAGTTTTGTGCTGCCATGAATATCACATGTCGGGGGCCGGTGACTAATTCAACCACAACACTGCGGCTGGACAATACTTGCATATTCTCGCTAATCCGATAATTTCCATCGGCCGGCGCTTTGGGAATTTTTGATTAAACTCCGGAACTAGGTACGGGGCTAGTCATGTTGGTGTGTGAAGGCGCTTAGTGATTTGATGTATGTCGAAACTCATCTGAAGCTAGATTGTGAAAAGTGAGGTGGATATCGAAACGTCATCTACTAGAGCTGTACGGGGCTAGTTATATTGTCATCTGCCAGATCTGTACGGGATTACTTAAGGTGGTCTGTTCTGAAGGCGCTTAGTGATTTGATGCATGTCGAGATTCACCTAATGCTAGATTATGAAAAGTGAAGTTGATGTCGAAACGTCATTTGCTTAGAACTGTACGGGGCTAGTTAGATTGTTGTGTTTTCATGGCGCTTAGTGTTTACGTCATAAGCTAAATCTTAGATCATCAGTGAGATGAGATGGTTATTGGTGAACTAGCTTCAAAACACATTAACCAAAAAGCAGATTACGTGTACCTAAAGATTAGGTGATAAAACCACACGTCTTGTTAACTTATGCATGGCTATTGCGGTGTTGTACTTTATGTCGCTTATATTATCTAAACAGATTTTTTAAAGTTGGTTATATAGGTATATTTATTGAAAATAATCTTATGGATCACAAAATTTTCAAAAGATACTGACATATGTTTCTGTATATCTTTTATCGCACCGGTGTGTTGCTTTTAGATACAGTAGGTCTACTACGAAAAACGACACATGATGGATCCGTTGACGGATTGCACGTTTTTCAATACAAAAATGACAGAAATTCTTTAGGATCCGATGACATTCGATTTTTATAGTAGGATTTCACCCTGGTTTCGCACAGTGATGAAAAAGTCTTCGATCGCAACTGGTTACAAATTTCCAGTTTCGTACACGGTCGAAGGAAATTGAAACCCTCACGCACTTGCATATTAGCACAAGCCATCATAGCGTTGGTACGTATCGAATACGTAATTCAACTAGAAGCTTATTGGAGATCCATCTGCCTCCAGTACTAGATGGATGTCTCAAGGAGGCAGCCAAATGCAGAGCAGAATTTGTGATTCTATCAATTGATAAATTGACTACGCGAGTGCTTCTGAATCTGATTAACTGGAAGGTATCCCTTCCTATATAGATCTTGATAATGATGACTAAAAATACAACAAATATAATTTTAATAACAAATATTACAGGACATTCATTTCACTCAGCGCCATCTAGCCCCAAGCTTAGCAAAGCTTGTTTTATGGGAACTAGATTTTGAATATTGTATTTAGGTATATATTCAAAAACTTTTTAAATAAAATACATACTTGTGATACAATACAACACCCAAACACAGAACAATCATATTCATCACACAAATGTTTGCCTTAGGTGAGAATAGAACCCACAATCAACAGCGCAGAAACCAGAGCTGTTAGTCTAAATTTGTAGTATTTGCATAACTAGTGGTTCTGTACGAACAGTAGACCTCGCGAGCCCTTATAACCAATAGCAATAGCCGATGCTTTTCTCGTTTACTTTTCTTGTTTGAGTTTTGAGCAAATAGGGGCATAAGTTTTAGCGATTACTCGCGTTCCCTTGGTCTGAGGAGATCGAACCTGGTGTCTACGGATTTGTCTTGCAAAGGCGGAAAGGACTTAGTAGTCTGATTAATAAACGTAGATATTAACTTTCTGAAAAAAAAAATCTAAAATTTTAATCCTACAGCACACTTCTTCCCTTTTTCCCCCTCCACTAACGCTTTTTTTTCTCGTTGAAATCCATTGTTAAATAACGCTACAAAAAACTTCCCCCTTTTCCCTCCCTATTTTCCCCCAGATCAAAAATCGCGATCGACAAAAAAAATGTTGTAAATCAGGAAACATGTGTGCAAATTTTCATTAAAATCGGTTGAAAAATGCGACCTGTAGGCGAGAACTAACTGACCGACAGACAGCAGACAAAAGCAATTTAGACCAATCTCGAAACTGAAACGCTTCGCTCGCCTCGCTCTGTCAATTATTATATTATTATGTGATCTTTTATTTTCTAAGTGAAACATGTTATGACCAATGTTAAAGAACATCGCTCATCAAAATATTTTTCCGAAAAATAAGAGTTTGATACATTAGGGTACAATTATATTCTAAAAAGCTTTTAAAATCAAAACAATTTGCTTCTGATAGGAAGATTGTATTCTTAGTATTATTGAATTAACATGGAAACATTCAGCAGGTTTGAATGGCCGTCCAAATATTCGTTTCCCGGAAATTAAAAAACAACTGAGGCATCAAGGAGATTTTGAAGAAAGGGAGAATCAGGTGGGCAGGAATTAACGAAGTCGAAAACAAAGGGACGCTCATTTTCCAAAATCTCAGGTTTAGTCTCCAATTAAAAGTTGGGTCTTTTGTTTAACCAACCAACTGGGCCGATAAGTCGATCGGTAGCCGCTCTTTTGTGAGATGTGCACACTAAGCGGCCGATTGAGAAATTCAGCGGCCAAAATAATCAACGGACTTTTATGTTATTTTTTGTTAAAATGTATATATCATACAATGTTTATGTAAACTTATATGTACTTAGGTAGTAAGATTAATACCATATCCACGGTTTGATAAATCTGATTATATGAGTGAGACCAAAAAATTGTTGTATATTTCATATTTCTAATTGAAATAAAGGAGCAACTTACTTAAGCCTAGTTGACTCGACCTATACCTATCGCAGCAAGATACAGGACCCCTAGGAACCGAGGCCAGTTGATTGAGGTCTATGACTGACCATATAAAGATCCCGGGAAGGGCGCCACTGGTAAACAGTGGCATGTACTGTCGCGGACTATGAGCAGATAGGGTTGCTATAAGGCTGCCCTAGGGATGTGCAATGGCAATATCCGGGGAGGAAATGGAAGAAGTTTTCACAAACATACCAGGGCCTTCATCAGCATCCAAGCCACCGAGGGTGAAAAAGAGTAGGTTGAATTAAGCCTCACTGACAATTATTTTTGATGATAACATCCCTTTGAACCATAGATTATGAGTATGAAGTTTACAAGTTGTACGAAATTATGAATGCTGTGTAACCGAAACACAAGTGAAGGGTATGGTTGCCAGTGAAATTACGGGTACGTGAGGCTTAACACCTTAATGCCTCAAGTTGACGGGCGCAATGCAGTGCCGTGTAGGCTATGTTCTTTGTGGATGTGATCTATGCAGTAAGGTTTTGTCATAGGCGAGAGTACACTTAACACCAGGTGCGATACTTGCTTGTTCCGTCTCCTATTAGTATAGATGGTAGAAAAAAAGTAGTAGAGTACTTTTAGTACTAGTAGTAAAAAAAAACGAAGAACACATGAACATATATAGGTAAATAATAGCACCTGAAATAAAACGCATATTAAAATACTTACCTCACTGGAAGCAAATTATAATGAGACGGCATATCCGGTTCCATCGAAAAGTACGTAAATCTACAGACACACAACAGGGCACACCACTCAACGGTTCATGAATTAGGTTTAAGTTTTTGGTCAAACTGTTATGAATCTGCTGAACCATTGAAATCAACTCTAATGCAATTTGTTTGGTATACAAATTATTAACATAATTTAGCCACCGAACCTACATCTTTTAGTAGCATAGTAGCAAGTAGTTTCTACAAAACCTACAGCAAAAAGGATTGGTTAGGACGACTAGCATTTGAAACAACTACTATACGTTATGAACAAATATTGGCCAAACCAAATGCAATCGTTGGTCCATGATGTACCAACATGATGGTTAAATCAAAATCTATTTTAAGTAGTGTTTGATGAGAAAATTTAATGAGTAAATCAGTTATGAGGTTATTGCTTATTGTGTCAACGTTATTGACATTAGTTAGACCATACATTCCAATACGCACCCTCGTAGGCTTAAATAATAAATTTAATCTACGGGCTAGTGCACATTTGTTCGGTGTCGCATGTTTTTAGCATGACTTTAGACGGATGGTGTCCTCGTAGACGTTAAGGTAAATTAGTTATTTCTGAAGGTTTACAATGCAAAATTAATTTTTTAGTCAACTCATTCCATGGGATAAGTTTAGAGTGGGATCAGCTGATTAAAGAGCCTTTCCAACGCTGAAGTTTTAATGTCAGGGCGTCAAAATATCTTCTCCCATCGGGGTATGTACCCCTACGAAGTATATTACTGTAGATGTATTCAGATAAATCAACACTTTGGTACTAGGTAGTATAATAATTAGAAAAGCTGTCTAATACCTCTAAATGACTCTAGATCAGCTCTAGAAACGATGACAAACCCCAGCTCAACCCATTCACTCGCAGTAAAAACACGAAAAAACTTGAAGACCATGAAAGTCCAAAACAAGGAACTTTCCTGGTTTTGGATCAAAGCATACGCTGGAGTGGATGGAAACGAGCGGGCAGATCACCTGGCGAAAGAAGCCACACTAAAACTTAAAAGGCGAGCTGATTACGAGGACTCTTCCGTCTCATTTGTGAAGCGACAGATAAGAACAGACTCGCTTCGCAAATGGAACGAGAGATATAAGAGAGGAGCAACAGCGTCCACCACAAAATCATTTTTTCCCAATGCCCTGCTGGCCTACAAAACTGTCAGGAAGGTAAAGTTCACAAGCGCTGTGACACAGGCATTGACGGGGCACGTTGGGTTCTCAGAATACTTGAACAGATTCAAGTGTAAAGAGGACCCATCGTGCATCTGCGAGCCCGGAGTCCAGGAGTCAGTTATACATGTCCTGACAGAATGCCCCGTGTTTGGACTTTTAAGGTACAATGTAGAGCAGGAACTGGATTGCGCAATAAATATTGAAAAACTAGGTCAAATAATATCTAGCAATGAAAAACGGGGTAGATTTTTAAATTATTGTATCAAAGTAGTAATAATAGTAAGTAAGAGAAATAAATAGCAAGCAAATTATGATAATCATATATTATATCAATATATTTATTATGCATAAAATTGTAAAACGTTGAGTAAATGTAAGTAAATATACAATAAGAAATGTAAATAGTGAGTAAATCGTTGTAAACAAATAATGTCTAGAAATAAGAAAACTATAATGTGTATATATCATTAAATATGTACATCATTATAAAATAATATTAGAGTAGATAAAAGATGTAATTAGTAGACTAGTACTAGTAGACTAGTAGACTAGTTAAGTCAAGTAAATATTGTGAACCATGCTCTATCCCACACTGAAACGAGCATATTGATAAATAGTTTTAAGAATATCATAGTAGTAGTAGAAATAGAATAAGTAAATAATAATTATGTTAAACCCTGAATAATTTGTAGCCACAAAAGATAAAAAAATTTATTTGAAAGACGAGTAGGGTTGCATCCTGAAAAAACAGAAGAGTTTTCAGACTGCAACTCTACCTTGTCAAGAATGGCAAAACTTAAGCCTCCTAAGCTGATGACACTGATGAAATGTAAGACGATTTGTGATCAGCTGTCATGCCCATAAAGGGCCTAGTTATAGTATAACTTCCCGATAATATTATAAAGAGATTGTAAAAAAGGACTTTGAAACAAATCAGAGGGTCGCTGACGCCCGGATTGTTGTTGCCGGGGTTCATGGAACACTGAACGCATCTTGGAACATACCTAGCTTTTTAATTGTAAAGTAACTTATAAGGAAGATACATTGTTGTAACTTTATGCGAGGTCTTTGACGCAGTATGTCTACTCGGGGTATCGAGTATCGCAAACACTATGTTCACACAGGCTGGTAAGTAGATACCATTATGATGATGTGCGTCAAAGTGCCAAGTGAAAGATTAAAGAACTGGCCTGGAATATATTCTACTTCCATTTTGGGCAACGACTTCGTATCGTACTCTCTATATTGAATGAAAATTATGTAAATTGCCGATTTAAAATCTGTTGTACTAAAATACCACCAATCTGACGCACGTGGTAAATTGGGCTATACCCAGGCTTTGGGAATAGCCAATATTTAATTTTCATTGCAGTGACCCTCTGTGGAGTATGTATGGTATATGCAAGAGACGTCTTGTTCTCAGCAGTGGGCCTAGCTGTGAATGATGATGATGATGATGGCCCTCCACTGCAATAAAATATAAAAGGTTGCAGAGCGACTTGTCCGAATGCCAGATCATTTTAGTTGTGTTCTCACTGCTAGGTCATGCTAGGCTCGATAGATGTGTAACAGAGACGTTATCTAGAATAAAAATACTCAGAGTCCACCCAGCCATAGTTCTATTGAGATTTATATAAAAAGGTAGATTTTTAATAACACTACAGTGATTGAACCTATTGATTGACGTGCTTGCAGGTAGGTAAGCACTTCTACATTCCAATATACAATCAGGAATTGAATCTCATGTTGCAGTGTTAACGCAATAACAGAGTCAACCCATTCATTAAAAGAAAAAAAAGGTTATGTCCAAACGCTTCAGTCGAAGACATTGTCATTTCTCTCATCATTCATTCAAACAAGACAAAGAAGGTGCCCGTGACTTTCACATTTAAAAGGTTTGAGATAGGTTGACCTTGAACAGTAATTTCTACAGTCGGAGATTGTAGCAACTCAATAATAACAAACAATTATAAGGCACTTAAAAGATTTCGTCACTACGTAATCGTTTAGCACAAGCACATAAAGATTGACTGAAAGACTTGTTTACATTTCGGTGTTGGTACCAGAAGTATGAGCGTAGCCGGTATACACACACAGGTACTTTATGGAGGACAGCTACAAGTACGAAACTCTGTGATTGGGACTCCTTGGACTTTGAGGACTCCTTGTTTGTTCGTTTGTGAATCACAGCAAACATTTTTGAGGGTTTCTTTTTATTTTAGCTCACACTAGGTCTAATAAGCTACATTTTTTTTTCTAAGTGATGTAGTGGATATACATAATTGCATTGACGTAAGGTTTCATATATTTTTACCCTTTTGGTTATCTACATGTCTATGAAATCTGAAGTATAAAGTAAAACTAATTCTGAGTATGTTTTAGAATAATGTTTCGACCGATGATTTCGAGTGTTGATCATCAAGTAGCATTAATAGAAAACCATTAGTAACGTAACAAAACTTCAAGTAGCCTTTCGCTTTGTCTCCATAGGTATATCAGAATACCAATAGGTATATTTATGTGAAATTGTGAACGGTATTTCATTAACCCGACATAATTATATTGTTCATATAATTCTCCACTTACCTCATATCATAGCAGATTGATTTGCGATTTAATCTTCCAATATAGCTAGAGTTTTGTGCATATTCTCTCAGCGTAGGGTCAGTACGCCAAGCGCTATACTTTTTCTTACGACAGTTTTGACAGTGCCGTGCCATGCTAATTCACCTGCCAACACATGGGTCTCCTCAGATGAGCATTAGTGAAGACTCGTTTTACAATTTTGATAAGTCCAGGGGGTTTTGAAAAAGGTGTATGCAATACTTAATACTGGTATTATCAAACAATTAAGGGAGATCCGACGTTGAATCGTTTTTATCAATATAAGGGAGGCTTTAAGGGAGCACTTGTGCGTCCTCCGCCATATCCCCTTAACGTTGGGCCGCAAGCCTCTGTTGAAAATAAGACCTTTCTCACTAGAAAAATGGCTCTAGTAGTAAGCACTTGAGGGTTGACCTCCATAATAATTACTGTGTGTGGGTTACTTACGTATTCACCTGCATGATAACCATATGCACACGTATAATTGGGAACCAGAGTTGCTCTGGCTATCTTCCTACTCGATTAGAAGAGCCAAACATTTTTGATTAAGCCTTTTATAGCGTTAGAGTTCTTTAGCGGTAGAAAAGGGCGTATTTCATGATTTCAGCATAAGTGGCTGGTTGCTTGAGATTGGAGTACTTACTTTTCTATTTTACTTTGATCAATATATCTACTTGTGTTTTTTGCTCAAGACAACATTTAATAACAACGTATGTATGTATTCGTCACATTTACAAGCACTCGTGCTCGGGCCAGCTGCGCCGGCAGCCCGTACAGACTTGTACTGAAAAGGATACTGAAAAAGGTAACTGTTAATATCCGAGACATAAATAGGTATAACCTTAATATTACCAACTTACAATAAAAAGATCTGAAAGTAAAATCATCAAGTAGTACGGAATTATAAGGCTAAACCGTTAAATATTTCATACGTACCAACAGGAATTACAATCAAGACAATAATTCTTAGCAGAAAAATTGTTAAAATCAATAATTCAAAACGAAACGCCAATGAACTAAAAATGGCGCTCACAGATTTACGAAACTAAAAGAGGCGCGCGGCCACCAGGTGTCGCCACTGAGACCGGAAGTCTTACGTAGATTTACGTACTTTTCGACGGAAACGGATATGCCTTTTCATTATAATAAGCTTCCAGTGACGGTCAAGTACTTTTAATATATACAATTTGAAATAACATTTCAAATTTTTGTATAGGTATGTCATTCTTATCCTAAATTAAAATCTTACATGGTCCCAGACCGCTTGGTGTGTAGAGTCTTAGGTATTTTTATGCACACCTTGCCTTTTTAATTTAATTTTTTACTGACAAAATTAATTTTGGATCTGACCAAAACCATTATAATTAGATGACCGTTTATTAAATTAGTTGACCATTTAAATTATAGCGTCGTTGAATAAGCGTCGCATCTCTTTTGAATCCGGATCGCCCTGCCAACATAATTACAAACTAACAGTGGATGTCTGAGTTATAAAGCTAATAGCGGAAGATGTTGAATGATATCTAGTTTCATTTTGACGACAGCGTTAGGTGCCCGTTAAAAGATGGTGTGTTATTATATACTTTTAGCTAAATAAAAGGCAGGACTAATAAAATACCGTTCAAACAACGTCGGAACATTTATATTAATTCAGAAGTAAGGCTTCTTATATCAGCCAGCTGTTTCTAAATCAGGTTTTTCCGCACCAGCACAATCTTGGGGTCTTCAAGTCCAGAGTGAATACTTTCCATGTAGACAAGCGTGCTCTCTTAGTCCATATTTTTACTCGATTATCAAGTGAACTCATGGTCTAACGCTCGGCAATCACTAATGTAGAAAAAGCCAAGTTTATATATTGTTAGGTAGGTGTAATATATAACAAAACCCTTAAGAGAGCATCGCTATTGGCAGTGTAGTTTATAAAAAAACAATACCTACACA
Source organism: Venusia cambrica (assembly GCA_951394065.1). Lineage (NCBI taxonomy): Eukaryota > Metazoa > Arthropoda > Insecta > Lepidoptera > Geometridae > Venusia > Venusia cambrica. The sequence goes on from OX596057.1 coordinate 7,371,114, forward strand.
TATAAATAGTAAATATTATTATTGTTGTTTATTGAATATTTATTAATAAATAGGCCACTTGCAACATATAAATAATAGAAATATTACAGGACAATAGTTTCATACAGCGCCTTCTAGTCACAAACTAAGCAAAGCTTGTAATATGGAAACTAGATGACGGAAATCATACTTATGTATATTTGTATATACATACTTATTAAGCAATACAACAACCAAACACTGAACAAACAAACAAATGGTGCAACCCCGCCAAAACCTCGGATAAATATAGGTAAAATATTAATATACTAATACCCGTTTTTCGAATCAACGTAACAGAACAAACATTTTTCATCACAAATGTTTGTCCTGTGTGGGAATCGTACCCACAACCCACAGCGCTGAAAACAGAGCTTCTACCAACGGAGCTGTGAGGCTTGTTTAACTTAATTTGACTCAACCATGACTTCCGTCACAAGATGGCGTTTATTTTCACAATTTCGCTCTGCATCCTATAACGTTAGAGAACTCTCAAAAACAAAGTTTGATTTACGAATACATCGGCAAAGTCTAGACAATCCAGCTCGATTCAGATTTATCGTGAATAGAAATGTCCTCTAAATCAGTCATAAGTCATATTTAGCAAAGAATTGTATTTGGAATCGTTCAGCAGGCACAAATTGACGTGTGGATGAGTCTGAAAGGCGCTTTTCTAAATGTGATATCATTTTAAAACTTTGTAACATAAACATTAACATATATAAGGCATTACGTTATTTACTCTAATATTAATCGGCGAATCAAATGACGCGGGATACAATAGGTACATATTATCCCTGCCCTTTTATATATTGTACGACGGGCACCTGGTTACAAGTTAAGATAAGGCTGTTGAGGCGCACTACACCCGGAATCCTAAACAGTCTGAGGCTATCTTACCTCGAAATGCCGGAACACAAGAATTTAGAATTTATTGACCTATGAGTAAATGACCTATTGAGGTCTTAGCCAAATAATTCTAACTTAGCCCGTGGACCAGGATACCAGGAGCACCAGGAATGCATCAGCATATTTTTTCAGTACAAATAAGGTACTCCTAGTTCTTGCTACTCCTTAGCAATCTCTAACCCTGCCAAGCGTGGATATTATAGTAAAGTACTCCCGTTCAGACACCTGTCTGAAAGTGAACGGTAGATTTTCCAAAGAGTCAACTAACATTTTTTATGTTATGTTTGGTCAGGTTTCATTTTATTATATTATCAACATTATTTAAATATGGTGTGCCAGCTATCTAACAGTTGAGAGTCGGTAACAGTCACGTGATCACAAACGTGGTTCAACTCCGCCCGGACGGATAAGGCTGAAGGCCGTTCATAAGCGCCGCTGATGGCTGATACCATCTGGACAGCAGGTCGTGATACTCACAGTAATGTTGTTGCATTAGGAGCTCTGCAAAAGACTGACGACATCGTAGCGAGTTGATTGAAACGTAGGATGGATAACATATAATTTGGAGAATCCATGCTACATGGATACAGGCTAAATTCACCCCCAAAAGAGGAAGACTGGTGAATTCAATTGAATAAAACTTTACTGTCCACAAAAAAACATTGAAAAATGCAAACATTGGGTAACAGTATACGAGTATAATGAACGACAAAGACAATTAATTACTTACATAAGAAGGGATTCCTTCCAGGCTACCTTAGAGAAACAGAAACGAAAACAAATATACCATAAATAAATCATGTCATTACAATAAATGAAATGGAGAAACATATAAAACCCTGTTTTTTAAAACATATAAAAGATTTCTCTAATTGCCTTTAAATTTGAAATTTACGCTGAGCCTAGACTCTTATATTCATACCGAAATAGGTATTCTTCTTTGAAAGATCATTTATACCAACCGAGATTCCGATTGAGATTCCGAGAACGCTATTCTTAAATCCCAAATCTAAATATTTTGACATTAGAATGCGATGCTTCCCACAGAAGATTTTCATAAATGGTGTGATAATAGCGTTGAAATCTATCGGATTCTATGTCGGATCCGACAAAAAGTGACATTTCCGATCCTAAACCCCCTAGTACTTGTCGTATTGAATCAGAAATCCTTAACAAGTATGCTTCCCACACCGTGACACTTCAGATCAGGATCAGCGTACGACTGTTCACTCCAAATCCGACAGCTCGGCGGCGGCACACGAAACAACCGTTACATCACTTAAAGCTGAATCTCAACCTTATTTCCCCGCAATAAGACATTAATTACTTGAAGCTTGGAGCGATAAGTACCTGCAAAAGTAGCACACTTTTCCATGCTGTTATCGAGCCTATGGAGTCGCTACGAGATTCGTAGCGACTGCTACGTCGTAGGCAAGTGCTACGATTTATTTTTCTTTCATTGCCAATTACTTCCAAAGTCAGTTAGGATATTATAATACTGAGTGGTGTAGTGAAATAAAGAAGCCGGTTTGATGGATGTCCTAGGATCACCTAGGAGTGTTGTTTTTTTTTTGTACAATGGGAATGTGCTTGGCCTTCATCACCTGATTTTTTTAAAGTTGTGAATGATAAAGCCGAAGTTCAACGCGCCCGGAAATTCACCCGGAATCCTCAACATTCTGAGGAACTAGCTACCTCACCTAGCTATCTTACCTCCATATGCCGGAACACAGCAACTTAAGAATTGTTGTTATGGCGACAGAATTAGGTAAAACGGTGGTAGCTATCTAGGCGGAGTTAAACAAAGTTGTACCACCAAAACCAAGCACAATATTGTACTTCCCTTGAGGATCGAACCCGGGATCTTAGGATAAACCGGTAGGCGAACCACTAGACCAAGTCAAAGTCTGTGCGATTGCATATGACATTGCACATGGCGCTGCTCTTCCCATGGATCCTGACCATACCTTTCTAAAGTGCTATTACGTTACTCGTTTTACGACACAGTGTCTCGTACATTAGAGTTACAGTTTGGACAATTTCAAAGCTAATCCCCAGAGACGTGGCATGTATTTGTAGATGGCGCCAGAGTGCGAAATATCCACCTGCAGTAATGCAATGTTACTAGCTTAAGTGTAACTAATAGCTTTGTTTGTGCGCCAAATGAAATTAGAGGGATACAGTCGTGTTTTGAAAATATTGCGCGGAAGTTTTTTTTTACGAGTATATTATTATCAATATCAAACAACAATTATTGGATGAGTTTTTGGTGTACAATAAAGAATTTTCATTCATTCATTCAATAGTATAATATGATACATATATAATACATATGGGGTTATACCTGAGGCAGTTGATGGAGAATTAATATTGGCATAATTGAGTTTTTCACAATCTAAATCTATCTGTCATTTATTAAGTTCAAATCTAAGTGATTATGTAAAGTTAAAAGCTGTACAATAAGTAAAAAGTACATCAATTACATTTTATGTAATTTAAGTCCGAAATGGAATAATAATTGTATAGTTGACTAAGTTTATATAAACAAGAAGATAAACCATATAAAGATAAAAGTATAGAGGCAGTTCAGCTGCAAGTATATCTACTCGTAAATCTAATTTCGAAAGCGATTAACCATTCTAAAGTTTGAAGTTATTCAATTAAATAATACGGAAAACATATTTATACAGCGCCATCTAGATGAAGTTGGGTTTAATCACAAACGAATCATTTTTTGTATTATGGAAAGTAGATTACGAATAGAATACTTAATTAAACTTATTTTGTATATACTTTTTTTTTATTTTGCGACGTGGATTCGCTTGGCCGTCATTTCACCTGGTTACAAGTTGAGATAAGGCCGAAGGTGGAAGCGCACTTCACCCGGGATCTTCAACAAACTGAGGAACAGGTATCTAACCTCCAAATGCCAGAACACAATAATTTTTAAGAATTGACGACGAGCGAGATTGAGAGATGAGCGACGGTATTAGGTAAGATGGTAGTAGCTAGCCAGGCGGACTTAAACAAAATCCTACCACCAACCAAACCAAGCACTTGCTCCCCCTGGGGATCGAACCCGTGACCTCTGAATCTAAAATTAGCGGGTTTAACCACTAGAACCCAGAGGCGGTTAATATGATGATACAATATATGATACCCAAACATAGAACAAACATCTATCACCACACAATTTTTGTCCTAGCTGGGAATTGAATCCACAACCTACAGCGCTAAAAGCAAACTTCTGCCCTCTGCGCTGTAAGTTGTGTGTGGTCTGTGAGGCTTGATAATACATAATCATAGACCTAAATCACATGATTCTACGCACATTACACTTTACTCGGTAAACTTCAAAGAGGAGTCGTAATGATCAGCCATTATAAGATAAGATAAGATAAGATAATTTATTTCGTATTTACAAACGTCTTAGAACAAACAAAAAAAAAAATTCTCATAGGCTTATGACTAAGTACACATTTCACAGAGAAAACATAGGTACCCAAACTAGGATAAACCTGTGCCATGGTATACCTATACCTTCCGCCGAACTAAGCGTGATTTAACACATGCAAATAAATATTACGTTATTTATCTGTTGGTAGTTAAGTAATTCTTATCTAATTAATATAAATATATTTCCTGTTATTTTATTTAAAAATATGACAAATCATCAGAATATATCTATCAAGTATGTAAGTGGACCATAAAAAGAGAGAAAAACTAAATTGATTACTATTTATGGTGCTAATTCTTGTTGATTATTGTAATCACGACAATACGATAAGTAATTTCTCAGTATCATCATAATTAAGTTCTAATAGCCAAGTTTTAAGAGTGAATTTACATTTAGTACTAGTCATTGGGTAGATGGTTAGTAGGGAATTGAGTTTGTTGTAAATGTATGCCCCAAGAAAATATGAATGTCGTCTTGCAAATGATGTGTTACATTTTGTGCCACAGCATACTTTTTTAGATCGTCTTTGAGTGGCGTAATGGTCAGGTGCAAAAATTATTTTCTTATGATGGGCGAGAACTAAATTTAAAATAAATAATTTTCGTGTTGAGAGTAGCTTACTTTCATTAAACAGTAACTCTGTAGAATAACGGAAAGGTTTGGAGAACATAACTTTGAGGACAGATCGTTGTGCTCTTTCGACTTTGATCATGTTGGTTTTGCATGCCCCTCCCCAAACGGAAATGCAGTATGTTAGGACTGATTGACAGAGACAGTAATAAACCGCTTTGAGTAGGTTAAATGACGCTACATTACGAAGATTTTTAAAAATCCAGATGAGTTTGCGTAGGCGGGCAGAAATTGAATCGATTTGGGGCGTCCATCTCATTTGACAGTCAATTATTACTCCTAAGTACTTAAGTTGGGTTTCACGGGCTAGTGCCGGGCAGTTACAGGTTGATGACTGGAAATAATTACAAGAGTGTGGTTGTATTTTAAAGGAAGAGTTGTAGATACAGGGTATTCTGTTATTTAATATACTAAAACAAATATACTTAGTTTTCCCATAGTTAAGAGAGAGGCGATTATTTTGTAACCAAATAATGACCTGGTGTAAACATTTTTCTGCATTAATGCGAACCTGTTCCCAAGTCTCACCTTCAATTACTAGTGCAGTATCATCTGCAAAAGTAAAGACTTTGCCATGCTTGGGTGTAAATTGGCAGAGATCATTTATAAAGATTAAAAACAGGCTTGGGCCCAGAATGCTACCTTGGGGGACTCCGTATGTTATGGTCTCATCAGTGCTCATAAAATTATTAATTGCCACGGTCTGTATTCTATTAGAAAGATAGCTCTGAAAAAGTTTCAGTGGAATATTTCTGATACCTATTCGCTCGAGCTTAGAGATGAGAAGTGGTATTGACACAGTGTCAAATGCTCTTGCTAAGTCTAGAAATATTCCAATGGTCTTCTTGTGGTTATCCATTGTACCAACTACGTATTCGGTGAGAGCTGAAACGGCTTGTTCCGTAGATTTACCTGCTCTGAACCCAAACTGTGAGGCTGAAAGTATATTTTCGTTTTCTAAATAGTGGATAAGTTGTTTGTTAATGAGTTTTTCAATAATTTTAGACAAAGCAGATAGAATAGAAATAGGGCGATAGTTTGCGGATATGTGTTTTGGACCACTTTTGTAGATTGGATGTATTACTGACCGTTTAAATACATCAGGAAACACACCAGATGAGAAACTTAGATTAATGATGTGGGCGAGAGGCTTGGCAATCAGTTCATTACAAGATTTAAGTAGAGCTGTCGGAATCTCGTCCCAGCCTGTCGCACAGTCAGATTTGAGAGCAAGAATGGTTCTTATTACCTCCTTTTCATCTACGTTAAGCAAAACAAATGAGCGAAGGTGGGTTTGCGTCTTGATCATACAATTAGTTTTAGTAGAGTTGGCATTTTTTTCTATTTCATTAGCTAGGAATTTCCCTACATTGACAAAATAGGTATTAATTTCATTAATTTTGTCTTGAGGATCAAATCCAGATTGCAAGAGCTCGGAGGGGGGGGATTTATTTTGACAGATGTTTGTTATAGTTTTAATAACCTTCCATGTCTGTTTAGGATTATTATTGGCTTTTTCGAGCTCAGATCTTTCGTGCGTCTGCTTGAGTTTCCTCAGTAAGTTGTTACAGAAATTTCTGTACCTTTTATAGGATATCACGAGAACTAGATTTTCAGGATGTTTTCTAACCTTTTGGTGCATATTGTCCCGATGGCGTATACACCTAAGAAGACCCGTAGTAATCCACGGTTTTGATGTGCGTTGTCTGCATGGAATTGATCGCAGGATGGTGCATTTATAAATTGCACTTTTCAAACAAACAACCAGGCATTCCGCTGCTACGTTAGCATCATTTAGTTTTAAGATGTCATTCAGGCTAGATGTTTTCAGAATAGTTCTAACTCTATTAAAGTCAATTTTTTTAACTAATTTTGGGGGCAGTTGATGGGTGTCGAATTTTATTTTGAGACAGACCAGGACTGGAAGGTGGTCGGTTAAGGCAGTTTGAAGGATAAAAGCTAATGCTGGTGATTTAGTTTTAATAAGGGCGTGATCAAGACAATTTCCGTATCTTGTTGGGAAATTGTGGGCAGGTAAGAATCCAAGTTCAGCAGTTAGGTTAAGATAGTCTATACTTCTTATATCAGTGGTACTATTTTTGATGTCGATATTAATATCACCTAAAACTATAACATTTTTTACGCTACTTAATGATCGTAGAATAGTCACAAGAGAGTCAAAAAAATTATCTGTATTACGAAAACATGGGGGCCTGTAGATTGCAACTACAGCAGTGTGAGTAGATATTTTAACAAGTAAACAGTTCGCTTCCTGGAAGCTTGGCTCTTCCACAGTGCACGGAATACCTATTTTTGAGTAAATTACGATACCGTCATTTTGATTGAGGTTATTTGATGAAAAGTGTGTATTGTAATTTGGTAGCTGTGGAATTATTTGATTTTGAGACAGTCTACATTCGGTAAGGATTAGAAAATCACAAACAAAACTAAACTTGGAGAGCATGATAGTCAATGCGTCGATGTTTTTGTTTATGCTTCTTATATTTTGGGTAATTGTTTTTAGGTACAGGCCGGGATTATTAAATGACCTATCGCAGTCATCCGGGGAACATTCAAGTGAATGAGCTACACTGAATTCGTCAATTTCGTGAATATAACGATTGTTATCCATTATTGGGTTCGATGGAGGGAACAGAGGTGTTTGATTGCGGAGTTAGGGTGGGGCATACTGATAAATACTGAGGGCTTGAAGTGATTTTAGAGTTTCTGGATATAAAAAGGTTAATTCTGAGAAAACTTATGATGATTGAGTAGATTGTGTCGGTGTATCTTACATAATCTAAGATGCTACTATTAACCATGACATTTAAAATATTAATGGAAAAAGGATACATGTACTTAATACTAAAATACTTATAGATTGGAGAGTTGAGCTTCATAACCGATGAACAAATGGCCAGTAGTCATATAGTATTTTTAAGCTCATGTGTCTGTTGCTCACTCTTCACGAGAACTATTGGAGCATTATCCTCCTTCCTCAGAAATACCTTCCCATTGGTTGTCCAACAGTATTTGAAGTGACCAGCTCTCTGGAGTTCTCTTGCCAGGTAGTAAAGTCTATTACCCATACTTGTTAGATGCTCTGCAACAAAAACGGGAGAGCTATGGCCCCGGAGGCCCAGATGGGAAGCATTTAATTTGTTGGTTTTATTCATCAGGTTATAGTTCCTGACCGCTTTAATGAGTTTGTTTTTCAGCAGGGTGCTGGTTAATTCAGCGATGATCGGCTTGTTGGAGTCCGCTTTGCCAGGAACCCTGAAGACATCTTTTATATCTCGGGTCTCTACTTTTGTGCCCAATGTCGAGCCAAGTTGGGTAATATAGTCCATCAGGACTTCTTTGGTCTCATTCACGGAGCTCGGTACGTTACGTAATTCCATGGTAGAGGCTCGGGTAGAACGTTGAAAATTTTCGAACTTGTCCTCGAGATCATCAATTTGGCTTTGTTTAAGCTTTACCTCTTTCTCAAGGTTTTCTACTTTGCCTGCCATTTCCTCGAAATTATTCGACAAAAACTCTAGGGATTTTTCAATGTCACCAGTATTTTTCTGGATAGCGGTCAATTTTGACTCGATTCTCTTAAACTTGTTGTCAATGTCCTGTTTTAGATTTGTAAACATTTGTGTCATCTTCTCTTCTAGGCTGCAACGTTTATCATCCATTGTCTCCGATCCGCGCTTGAGCATGCTTCGTGTTTGTATAGCTGCGCGTTTGGATGGAGGTAATGTGTTCTCAAATTCCTTATCAAACTCGACGTCTCTTTTGCTGGGTAGGTCTGAGTCAGACCCGGCCTTTTGTGGTGATCGGCATAGTCTTTGCATGTTGGGAAGTCGGGCGGTTAAAGTTAAAATAAATTATATCGAAGTTCGTGGGTGCTAGACAAATTGTTTGAGAATTAAGAATTACAAAACGCAAACAACAAGAAGAGCAGTATGCAATTTTTGCTATCAGCTAGGAGAGGCGGCAGTAAGCAGTGCGGGCGCGTAGTTGGCGTGCGCCGGATACTAGGCTCGTATGTCAGCGAGGAGGTCCGTAAAGCGCGTTGCCGTAGATGCTATCGGGTATTCTGGGGCAACAGGCTGCGGGCTAGTGTGTGTGCAGTGGCAGTGCTGCAGTGGTCGTAACTTGTTACTATGTTGGTGTGACTCACGCGTAGTATGCTGGTTCCGATGCGTTCGGCGGCTGGTGCGATACCTCTTTGGATTTATGCACTCCTATTTTTTGGTGCGGATATTTTATGATGGAATTTAATTTATTTTGTAATAAAAAAAGTGTTACGTGATCAAACGCGTCTACTCTTAACCGAGGTCCGGGCGGAAGGGAATTAAACTAAGTGGCCTTAGTTGTAGTTTCAGTTCATTTCAGTATCATTGCGTAGATATGGAAGTCAGCCCGTTTAACGTATATTATGGTATACAGTTTAGTGTATCCGGGGAGGATACGAGACAACCACGGACCGATGCAAGATGCCTGAAAACTGACCCAGTCAGCTTTTTTTTTTTGTATTCGGAGAAGAAACGGTTTTACACACTTTATAAATAAACTTACACAATAACTTATAACCATTTAAGTGTCCTCGCATATAAAAAGCTAAGAAAGACTGCTTGCTTGCAGAGGAGAAGTGTAAATACAGTTCCATCTTCTTGCTAGGTACAAAGAAATAAACAAAGAACTACTAACAATTAATAAGACTTATGAAATTACTAACAATTAACAAAAATAAATCAAGACAGGAACTGATAGATAAGGAGCTAAAAAAATATACTTTACAAAAAAAGAGAAAAATAATAATAACTGATAACAAAATTATTGAGTTCAGATGCTAGCGCATCAAACCAGCGCTTTATCAGGAGTTTGTTAACTCTGTGAGCTTTTGAGTCAAATAAATCGAGGTCGGGGATTTCGACCGAACCGTTGAATGCAGTAGCTGCACTACTGAAAAACCGCGGCGAAATTGTCGTGCATGTTGAATTTGACAGATATTTACACAATACGAAAGTATCTGAATTCTGCGCTGCAGGTAGTGGGTTCGATTCACACCCAGGACAAATATTTGTGTGAGGAATATAGATGTTTGTTCTGTGTTTGGGTGTTGTATTGTATGATAATTATGTATTTACAAAAAAAAGTATGAATCCGTAATCTTGGTGGTAGGACTTTATTTAAGTCCGCCTGGCTAGCTACCACCATCTTACCTAATTCTGTCGCCATAATAACAATTTTCAACATTGTTGTGTTCCGGTATGAAGAGGTAAGATAGCCAGTTCCTCATTTAGTTGAGGATTCCGGGAGAAGTGCGCTTCCACCTTCGGCCTTATCTCAACTTGTAACCAGGTGAGATAAAGGCCAAGTGCTTACCCGTCGTACGATAAAAAAAAAGTTTTCGCAAACCGTCTTTGCAGAGAACAAACGTTCTTTTGTTAAAAACATTTACGATGAACACACAAATGTTTGTCCTGGGTGAGATACCCACAACCTACAGCGCAAAAGGCTGAGCTTCTACCAGCTAAGCTGTCAGTTCAATCGTATGATAATACTATAGTATATATAATAATAATAAATAACAATAATAATAAATTGTTTATTTATTTTCTCTCACATAAGTTTTCACATAAAAATTTCAATAACTTAGACGGTAGGTACACTGGTAGAGATAATGAAACCTGTTTTGTGAGAGACCGATGCCTGAGGTAGGTTATAAACCTGTATTACAGGTCACCGGTGCCCCCACTCAACGGAAATCACACAGCTTGTTTTGCAGTTGTGCTGATGGAATTGCAAACATTATTTAGCCAAAAAATTGTCTAGGAGGGAGAACTAAATTAGACTTATTCAATAAACACAAATAAAAATAAAACAAGAGAGTAAAAAAAAAAGTGTGAGTATAAGTACTAGAAGGATCTTATTGCTAGAATTAAACAAACATATAAAACAAAGACAGAAACTTAATGCGTGAGCTTTGGTTGTTTCATAATATGAGGAGCAATGCGGAGGAGTAAGGGTGTAAGCGAGGTATGTACGAGTATAATATGGATGTGTGATAGTGAAAGGCATGTTGGGAGCTTCTTATTATTTTTACATAATTAGGTTAGTAAAGTTCATTTTTTGGTGCTAAGTATATATTCACGAATCTCGTTATGATTTCGTGGCAATGGCAACCTAGTGTTCAATGGGTTAGGATTGGGATGGGGGCCAGGGTTAGGCTTATGTTAGAGGTATAAGTAAATCTTCCGTATACAGCTGCCTTACATTTCGTCGTTATTAGTGGGTAGATAGTAAGATTTTTGTTTAATCTGTTATATAGGAAAGGTCCGAGGAAGCAGTAAAAGTTTTGAGATTTTTTAGTGCGGAAGGGCACAGTACAGCAGACGGTACCTTTTCTGCGTTTATCTACTTACTATAAATATACTATAGTATTATCATACGATTGTCAGTTCAAAACACCTCATAAGCCCCAGATTTCTATGTATTTCTATTTCTGTCGTATTCTTCCCTTCGGTTTGTAAACATCCTTCCTAGATAGTTCGCGCATAACCTCTTACGAGTAAACCTATTATTTTGTAATCTGGATGTTACACTGAACATTGTTCGTTCTGAGATGATGTGCAAGGAAAGGACTTATTACAACGTGCCAAATGATGTATTTTTATAACATAATAAATAAATATATGACATATATCATAGCTTGTAATATGGTAACTAAATTACGCATAGAATACTGAAATACTTTTTTTGTAGAGATATACTAACCATATGATTCAACACCCAAACACAGAACAAGCATCTATATTCATCACACAAATGTCCTAGATGGTAATCGAACCCACAACCTACAGTGCAGAAGGCAGAGCTACTACCAACTCAGCTATGAGAGTTAATAATACATTTGTTTAACACTGCAAATACTTGGTAGTAGCTGCTAGTGTCCAATTTTCCACTTATGTACTCCATCGCTTTCAAAAAGAGAGTTAATCAGCATTTTCTGGCAAGCCTCGCTTCTTGGTGCATGGAGCAAAGCCGCGAGCAATTGCCAACAGTATATATTTAGAAATGTACAAATTTTTCAACCGCCTCTGTGGTCTTGTGGTTCGCCCACCGGTGTCAGATCCAGAGGTCCCAGGTTCGATCCCCAGGGGGAGTACAATGTCGTACTTGGTTTGGGTTTGGTTGGTAGTAGGACTTTGTTTAAGTCCGCCTGCCTAGCTACCACCATCTTAGATAATTCTGTCGTCATAACAACAATTCTTAAACTGTTGTGTTCCGGCATTAAGTGGTAAGATAGCCAGTTCCTCAGTTGCGGACTCCGGGTGAAGTGCGCATCCACCTTCGGCCTTATCATATATATATACTTGATAAAACTGGTAAGATGAAGGCGAAGCGCTTCAGCCTTGAACAATAAAAAAAGTAAGCTTCGAGGGCAAGAGGCCCCAGTAAAATAGGCTCTATTCTAAAGCTAGGGCTAGGCCATTCAGTCATAAATTGAAGTGGGGTCTCTACATAACAAAGAAGTTGGCCGTATAAAGTACAAGAATATATCCCTTAACCCAGTATTTATCCTCCAGTCCATTTTCGACTTTGACTACCATACCACATTTCTCCATGAATGGAAGGTACGGCCATCAACACAATACACTTTGTGTGGTATTATTGTACCTTTCCATTAGAATAAGAGGAATTTCCTCTACCCACAATGGCTACCCTAATACAAGTAAATGGAAAATTCACATAAAGTTGTATTGTTTGACTGAAGGGATGAAAATCGTTGACGCTATAGTGTGGGCTTACCTTTAGTTCTAACTTAAGTAATCTTGCACTACAGCTTCAACTAAGCACTTAAGTGTTTGGACAATAAGCAGCTTTAAGTTACGAAGTCGTTATAGTAAGGGATAAGCATAATGTTTACATTATAACTAAGTTATTTAAATTGCAAAGTCAAACAAACCTTGCACATTGAAACTTTTGGAATGCGTAAGGGGTAAGGCAGGTGACGACGGTCAAATGTTTTTTCTTCTTTTTAAACTAGTAGTTCTCCCGGAAATGAGATCTCGTGATGTATGGTTTATGTTAGAAATTTTCCTTATTCTGAGCACACTTTTTCTGATTCTCTCTACATTCTCTTGAGTCTTCTAAGCTCTCAATCGTAGCTAATTCTCATTCTTTGCAAAACCAGAACGAGAGCAAAGCACTGTAAGGTATCACAGACCGTATGTCATAGTGTATGGAATACAATACAAGTGTAAGGCAACCCTTGCTAATATGAATGGTTTATATAGATTTCTGTTTTAAAAGTGCTCTTAAAATCATCGCTATGGCAGCTCACTCATGTGGTAAAAGTTAACCAAGAGGATTCAAAAAAGCTCCCTTCTGTGGTATAAACTGTGAACAGCAATATGTCAGCTAAGCGTGGTGATTATGGCCAAATGATACGGTTTTGGAGAATAACTTTCTCCAAAACCGTATCATTTGGCCATAATTTTTACATTGTTGTGGACATTAATCAGCATGTGCGCAGTCAAACCCATGTCAAGAGTAATTATTGGATCTCATCGACCCTCTTGGCTTTGGCATGCGTACTTTTCAGTGGAAAAACATTTAATTAACATACTAGTTTTTTGTCTTATACAAAAATTTGGGAAAAATATTGTCGTTTTTTTCTCCCCAATATATCAAAAACTACCCCAGTTGGCAAAAGTACCCTGCGACAATATACCCTTTTATTTTGGTTATCTTATAAGATTTTAAATTTCATCAAAATCGGATAACCCGTTGGAGAGTTATGCCGTCACAAACACTGCACTGTATGTATGTGGCACATACATACAAACGTACATACAGTGCCGGATTGCGGAATACACTTTATGTATGTTCGCTTTGCTCTTTCGGTTAATCGTATACGTTATTTATGAAGCTGAGTATTATATAGAAGAATATATAGATGGATAAGACAATAGTAGACTTTTAAGGAGAACAAACCTACCTCTATAAATGTAATTAACAGTTGATATAAACTGGACATTTGAAATTCAACAAACACATTTCACCAAAGCAATATCCAGCAGAGATACGAGCAGCACCGAATAAATCATTTGCTGAATTTAATATACGCATTCACTGATGCAACCCACTCCATTTTCCTATACACATATTATTGGAATAGTATCTGGTTCCCAACAAATATTGAGTTCAGTAAACCTAAAGAAGTAAATTAAGCTAATTCTGTTAAATTCAAATAAGGTTACTTCAAGTCGATTACCAGTGGTCAAACCCAGTCAGAAAAAAAAAGACGAATGTTGACATTTGAAGCTAGGTTTCAAATGTCAAAAATGAAGTCGATTTTGAATACCGACATACACAATAAGGGCCCTGGTTGTGATAAAGTTTGAAAATTTCGTCACATCGGAACTTTGAAGATTTTCTGAAAATACAACATTACTGTTTCCATTGCTCTGCTCTAACAGCTCTAACAAACTCTAACTTTTTTTAAATTATTTTACATGGAAAACAAACAGCTTATAGCTAACATATAAGGCACCAAAAACATGAAGAAACAAATAAAGCCTGATACAATTTTCACTTATAGAATAAAGGATTTGGAGAAAAAAAAAGTCTTGATTACATACTAATACCCCCTTAGTTTTTTATCAATATACTATACCTAAGTTAGTTACTAATAACATTAAGTTTAACATAAGTAAAAATATAGATATAAATAAGAAGTGTAGTATGGATGTAATCGTGTTTATTGGATATGATCATTATATGTTACTACTTTTGTATGAGGAAAAAAAAAAACATAATTCCTAAATAAGCCCTTTAACTCGAATACTTATAACTTTCGACCATGCATTCGGGGCTTTTATTTGTTTGTGCTTCAACAGACTATCATGTCAAATGCTGGACAGAGTCTCCTCGTAAATTGGAGGTTTTGACATAATCACCACGCTTGGCAGGCAAACTTATGATCGCAGTCAAGGTGTTAAGTAATACACAGAAAACTGTGTTGCCCCCTCTTTCTTCTAGAGATATCTCTTAGTCAGCTTTTATGACGTTCGCGGGCTGAGTTGGACTTTATTTTAGCGGTTAAATGAAAAAAAAACGTTATAAATGCGTGAAACATACCTATGATGATTTTTTTCTATAAAATCTAAACCATTTTTACAACAATAAACCAATTACCTTAGAACAGGAAAATACCCCGTATTATAAATGCAAGGCACAGATACCAGCCTCAAAGAACAGTAATAACCTGATCAACGACATTTGAAGTTTAAATTTGAATGAAACCTTTTCGAAAGTGCTACGAGGTTTGATACGGAAACTTTTTGGAATGCTGCTGGCTGGTTTTTGTTTCATAATGTAAAAATGAGATAGGTACTCTGACGACTTGTTATTATTTAATTTAAAACGTCTATTACCAACTGACAAATCAGGCTGTCCACCTGGTTTGTACACACCAAAGAGTATAACCTATGCACCCAATATCTGCATGGCAGATATGGCAGACAGGCGTCGCCGGGCTTGCACGCTTGGCAGGCAAGTTGATGAACGCAGTTGTGGAAACTGCTGCTTCTGAGATGAAGATGGAGGAGAGATAAAGAAACTGAAATAAAGGGACCCTTTATTTTTTCTTAGGATGGATAGAGATTATTTGAGGTCAATTGTACCTGGCGGCCATCCACGCCGACGCAACCACCACTTAGTCATCAGCAACTGCCCATTACTGTCCGCTCTCTGTCAGTGGACAGTAATGGGCAGTTGCCTCCTCCGAAAAACTGGAAGGTTATGGATTTATGATTGGTGATCGCAGTACAGTAAGATTATACACAGAAGGAATCTGCTGCCTCTCTTCTGGTAAGATCCCTTAGTAAACTTTTACGGCATCTGCGCGGCGGGCTGAGTTAGAGAGGTCGAAAACAAGAGCCTGCTTTGCAGCAATCATAAACAATCACAATACATAAACATTTGGCATAGGCTGTTGTAATGCCAGTCATTTATTGTACTAGTGAGTTATTCCGTGGGAATTTCCTAAAATCCTGTCTTAGTGCCCCTACACTACAAACGGGAGCTACCCTGAGATTCTAGTCTCTAGGAACTCTGGTTTGGGCTGCACGTTGATTGTCAGTCAGACAGACGATTTAATATAAATGTTCGTGTACATATTGAGATTATTGTTTCCGAAAATTATCATAATATGATTAATTTATTTTATGAATTTCAGAATTATTCAAAGCAATTTCGTGCTGTTTGTACTTTTTTAATTTGACTTTTTAATTAGCAAAGAGCCCTGGCATACTTTTGGTAATCTTCTTATAAGATGGTCCAAATTAAAATTCAGAAAGCCGTACTTAGTTTTATCGTCTCGACAAAACAATTCTGTTTCTCATTCAAATGAGGCTAAGCCCAAAGTTCACCAACCCAACACAGGGTTGATGTACTTTGATGACTCTCATGATGGTTTGATGACTGACTGATTATCATCTATCGTTGTACAAAATTACCAATTATTTTGCTGGAAAACTTACTTCGCGCTATTGTGGACCATATTATACCCGCAAGCATAGTGATCAAAAAGCTAACTAAGTAGGTAAGTCATATTCTAAACTTCGGGTCTAGGTGGCGTTTTGCAAAATGACTGGAAATATTTTTTGTATGAATAGGTGGGGTTTTCTATGCTTGCCCTCAACTCAACTCGACTCTCTTTTCGAATAGAATATACATTAGGGCCGTAAGCCAATGGAAACACAGCGTTCCTTTCTTGCCCTGGGTGGTTGCTAGCTAGGCGGTTTTACAAGTCCTATCATAAGCAATTGTAAGGACATTCAGCCATTACCTATAGCAAAAGCCAACGTTTCCATTGCTCAGAATTAACAACAAGGGGATAGTTCCCGTTAACCTCTAAACAAATAAAAGCTAATCAGGGATACTGTTTAGTTTATATTTGTGTGATGTTATTGTAGGAATATATAAATAAACTAGTTTTTTTTTAATTTCACACAGCGCCATCTTGCCCCAAACTAAGCAAAGCTTGTAATATGGGAAATAGTTCACAGATAGAATTCTTTCATTTCTAAATACATACTAATCATATTATGCAACACCCAAATAGAAAAAAAAATCATCACACAAATATTTTTCCTGGGTAGGAATCGAAACCAAAACCTACAGCGCAGAAGGCAGAGCTACTACCAACTAAGCTGTAAGGCTTTAAAGAAGGAAATGTTTCAGCGAAGCTTGTCATCCTGTCGTAATTTTTAATCAGTAAGTATTAAGTTCATGTTTTATCACAATTGAACACTATTTTACCTATTCTGTGAGACGTGTTAACCTTGTTTAGCTCGTACCAACAGTTTTGTAAATTTAAACATTATTTACCAGTAGTGACTTTTAACGTCGTGTTAACCTACGTTGGTGAACTTTGGGCTGGGCTATTTACCGAATTATAATTGTTTACAAAGTCTATAATTTAGTCACGAATTTTATCCGTTAATCTTTGTTTAAAAGTTTTGTAAGGTTTCTCGGTTTTCTAGCGTCCTGTGCAAATGCGACAAATTTTGACTTTTAACTTTTTGGGATCTGTTACCAAAGGGCACAAACGCGACCCTATAACAAAGCCTCCACAGTGTCTCCGTCAGTCCGTCTGTCTGTTCGAGCCGTCTCATGAACCGTAATAATTAGACAGTTGAAAATTTCATAGTGTTATTTTGCCGCTATAGCAACAACAAATAATAAAAAGCGAATAATATTAAAAATATAACGGGAATAATAAATATAATACATACATACAAACAAGATATGTGATTTTTTTAACGATATTTATTTTAACTTTACAGTAAAAGCAGTAATGACTTAACAATTCAAAGTAATAGTGATTACTTTGATATATAACAAGAAAGACTAAAAATCTGCGTGAGTCGGTCCCACATGAACGCTCCAAAACGAATGCAAGAAAAAACAGCATTTTATGCCTCGAAATGTGTTACGTGTCCTACTCGAACTTCGCCAGTTAATTCAACATGCTAATATTTTTTAGTCTCAAATCACGGAAGAAAATTTCGTTCATAAACTTAGTACCTACCAGCAATGGTATTACTGGAAGTGTCACATGGCTTAGTTTTTGCCCGTAGTACTACAGACCTGGTTTTATTAACTAAAAAATATGAAAGCCTTTATCGTTATCAATTCAATTCGGTACCTTAGATAAAATCATACACAAATTTGAAAAACGTCAAAATCTCAAGCTCAATACAAAGCTCCCTCAAGAATCACCGTTGCACCCGACCCACCCATCTTACCACAATGTCCCTTGCACCGGAAATGACACACCACATCCGGCGGATGTTGCCTCCGACACTGCGCGTGAATACGATGGATGCTTCGGACCTCCAGTCCGTGGTTTAACCTGTTTATTCAGCATTTTGATGCATGAACATTTACTTGATTGGATTTTAAGATATAAGAATCATATTATAAAATTTATGTTTATATTGTACTAACCTGTTGACATTGTGATCTATACTCACACGTGGATCTAAGTAATCTGAATAAACAAGGGCAGACAAACAACATTATAGTTTACTCGAGTTTTAAGAAAAGTTGAAAGAAGTCGAGACGTTGTTGTCTGAGACTTCCCCGTCGTAGATTAAAATCACCTGCGTTAATTCACCTAGGTGAATGAAATATGCTATTTAGTAGACTTAATATATTAGGTCCTTACATATGAAATTGGCGTTTTGTCGTACTGGCCACTTTGATCTTAAATATCTCCTCTTTGGTTAGGAATTCCAAATTCAAATTTAAACAGCTATTTACTCATGCATTTGTGTTTCGAAAACCGTAATTCATTTGTTTTTTTCTCTTTTGCTTTTTTTTTCTGCGTCACTCATTTCACAAAATGGAAAACTTAAAATATCGCATTATTTACGAGTACGAGTTCCACCGTGGCACCAGTGCTGCAGAAACGGCTAGAAGGATTAATGATGTGTATGGTGGTGGTGTCGCAAAAGAAAACACGGTGCGTTTTTGGTTTCAACGCTTTCGTTCTGGAAATTTCGACCTGCAGAAGAAGCCCCGTTTACGGCCGGAGACCAAGGTCGATAATGATGAATTGAAGGCTATTGTGGAAGCAGATCCATCGCAAACCACATCACAGATAGCTGCAGGCTGCGGTGTTAGTGACAAAACCATTTTAATCCACTTGAAGCAAATTGGGAAGGTGAAAAAGCTTGAAAGATGGGTACCTCATGAATTGAGTGAAGCAAACCGACAAACGCGCGTCGACTGCTGCGTTACATTACTCAACCGGCACAATAATGAAGGAATTTTAAATCGGATCATTACATGTGATGAAAAGTGGATCCTGTACGATAATCGTAAACGCAATGGCTGAACCCTGGTGAACCAGCAAAATCTTGCCCCAAGCGAAAATTGACTCAAAAAAAGTTACTTGTAAGCGTTTGGTGGACTAGTGCCGGTGTCGTACACTATAGCTTTCTTAAATCTGGTCAGACGATTACGGCTGATGTCTTTTGTCAGCAACTGCAAACCATGATGGAAAAGCTCGCTGTTAAACAACCGAGACTTTTCAATCGCTCTACGCCACTGCTGCTTCAAGACAACGCTAGACCACACACGGCCCAACAGACGACTACCAAATTAGAGGAGCTTCAATTGGAATGTCTAAGACATCCACCGTACTCTCCGGACCTTGCTCCAACAGATTACCATTTTTTTAGAAATTTGGATAACTTCTTGCAAGGAAAAAAATTTAATTCCGATGAGGCAGTCCAAACCGCTTTCAAAGATTTCATTGATTCCCGTCCGAATGGTTTTTTTAGTAAAGGGATCAATGAACTACCTATAAGATGGCAAAAGTGTATAGATAGCAATGGTACATACTTTGATTAATAAAATATATTTTAATATGAAAAAATTGCCTTTATGTTCCTCCCATACAAAACGCCAATTTCATATGTAAGGACCTAATACATGTCTTTTTCTTGCCATGCGATATTGGACAGTAATAGTAACAATAAATAATAAACATTACAGGACATTAATTTTACACAGCGCCATCTAGTCCCAAACTAAGCCAAGCTGCAATATGGGAACTACATTACAGATATAATACTTACATACTTTATTTTTGTAAATACATACTTATCACACAATACAACACCCGACACAGAACAAACAAATATTCATAACACATTTTTTTGTACTGGGTGGGAATCGAACCCACAACCTACAGCACAGAAGTCAGAAGAGTATGAACGTAATGTGCTGAGCATTCGCGACTGCAGTTTTTTTTAATGGGTAAGCGCCTGCCCTGGATCTCGCCTTAGCATTTGCTAGGTGAGGATGAAGGATACAAAGGAGCTAACATTCCTAGAAGCTTCCTAATAAAGGCATAGCACTGCCGCGCACTGCTGGATACAGCAAACTGCTTGGCGCCGGACTTCGTCACTAGTGTCGCCAGCCTGGGCAACCTTTACTTGTCGACCACCAGCGAACTTCTTTCAATTTCTTTAACTAATAGAAATACTTTAACCGCCTCTGTGGTCTAGTGGTTCAACCCACTGGTTTCAGATACAGAGGTCCCGACTTCGATCCCCAGGGGGAGTACGTAATGCTTGGTTTGGTTGGTGGGAGGACTTTGTTTAAGTCCGCCCGGCTGCTACCATCTTACCTAGTTCTGTCCCCATAACAACAATTCTAAAAATTGTTGTGATCCGTCTTTAAAGGTAAGATAGCCAGTTCCTCAGTTTCTTGAGGATTCCGGGTGGAGTTCGCCTCCACCTTCGGCATTATCTTAACTTGTAGGAAGATGAAGGCCAAGCGATTACCCGTCGTACAAAAAAAAATGTTTTTTTATCAAACTAGGAGACGGACAACCAAGTAGCCCACCTTATGTTCAGTGCACTGTTGCCGGTAACAATGGTATACTGCGTAGGTCATATCCACGAAGAACATAGGCTATACGGCACTGCATTGCGCCCGTCAGCTCGAGGTAACCATACCCTTCTAACAGGAACACAGCAATGCTGCTTGGTGGCTGAAATAGGTATGGTGGTAGTACTTCCCCATACGTGCCCTTTCACAAGGTGCTCTACTACACCTGTGTGTATTTCATTTACTAACATCAGTTGCAAACAAAAAAGTAAAAATATAAATCTGCCTTGATTCCTTAATCAAGGCAGATTTATTTTATATTTTAACTATTTTGTCAAGTATTTAATTTATATATATTTTGTCAAGTATTTTTTATTTTAATTAAGGACGACAAAGTCACTTCAAAATCAGATATCGTTTATGCAGTAAGATTTTTTAGGATCAGTTTGAATCGTCAAATCTACCGGCTGTTCGGAATCGCGACTGGGATTAGTCAACAGGGAAAAAAGCAATAACCTAAGACTAGTTAATGTTTTGATGATCCTTAAAATAATTTAAATAACATTTGCAAATTGGTACATTCGGACCAAGATTCTCATCTACAAAACCTACCTCTGAACACGGCTGACATACGCTTCCCCAGCGTGGTACCCGTTCCTGAGCGGAACCAACAAATCCCGACTTCAAGCCCAAGAGAATATTGTCCTAAGAGATATCGTGGAAGCCCCGCGATACGTGAGGAACTTTACAGTCAGACAGGACCTAAAACACGAGAGTCTCGACGCCTTCATCCCAAGACTTGCCACCAGCATGTTTGAGAGAGCCGACCGATCCGGGCTTGACCCGCAGCACGCCAGACCACCAGACGAAAAGGGCAAGAGAAAGATGAAGGCCTACTCCCGAGACCTCTGCACACAAGAAGATGGAGAAAAAGAAGAAGAAGAAGAAGCCTCAAACACTTGGAGACATTTTTTGGAACTAAATCGAACCGGCTAAGCTAATCACTATTTTATAATCACTCTTCAATAAAACAAATACAGCTGTGCGTATGTTTTATTAAAAAAATCCAGATTTTCATTATTGTGATGATAATATTGTTCTTTGCTATATTTTTTACTCAAATAAAAACAACGAATGCACCTTAGCTAAAAGCTGAGTCACTGTCATCGTAAAACCTAAGTAGTTTTGCTTAATTCAGCATAATAAACTTAGCACTTTTCACACTCGCTGTACCACGCTGGAACACTACTTGGCACTCATGCGATATGCGTTTTGCATAACACTTAACTGTATACTTAACTAGAAAAGTGTTCCACTCGTCGGCGTGCGGAGTTTTTCCGAAACACGTATTAGTGTGGTGTGAAAATCTTGATTTTTCAGTCGTAAACATTAGTGTACACGGCTGAGGGGGATTGTTGGATTTTACAGCTAAACTTACGTGTTTTATTTATGATTATGTCTTGGTTGTAAGACTTGGATCGTAAATACGTACCTCTGTACGAGTTATAACATGTAGATATTGCGACGAGTGGATATTCGTAAGAAATAAAAAATGTAAAGCAACCGGTTATTACTCAAAATAAGACACGTTGATTCAGCACCAAACTAATAACTCTCAAACACAGTACATCATACTTAGTTATACTTCCAAATCGCTAAACACTGTTATCGCACTCAAATAGCACTTGATGTTATCACTCTGTATCGTAATTGAATACTGTCCTGCTTCCGAAACGCGCGGCATATTTATATCCAACTCTATCGAAACTTCTCGTATGAGCTTCTCGAGGCTGATCGCGGTACTTACTATTGCGTTATCTGGCACTCTATTGTTTTTAGCGGTCATAAATCATCATTTTGTGTTATTTATAAACAAGTTGTTATTGTCTGATTTTCGTGGAACTATGTGAAGGTCCGCGAATGGTCTAGACGTTTCTGATTGGCGTAACAATATGTACAAATAGTCAATATCCAAACGTTAATAGTTTCTTGTTACTGCACGACGGAGAAGCGTTTGGCTTTCATCTCACATGGTTTCAAGTTATGATAAGGGCGAACCTTTTAAACTTCACGGAACGCCTACCGTTTAACCGCTTCTATGGTCTATTGGTTCACCCATCGGTATCAGACCCAGAGGTCCCGGGTTCAATCCCCACATTTTGGTTGGTTTGGTTGGTGGTAGGACTTTGTTATCCTGGCTACCACCAGTTCTTCAATCTGTTGAGGATTCCGGGTGGAATGCGCTTCCAACTTCGGCCTATCATAACTTGACACGGTGAGATGAAGGTCTTCCCCGTCGTACAATAAAAAAAGACACCAATTCCAGAATTATTAAAGCATTAGGTATTTCAATTCATTCATTCATTCATTGATTTGTTCATTCATCCATTCAAGAATCATTGACTCAAGATTCGAAATACATATCCGTTGCCAACTCAAGTCTCTAATACAGAACTATGTATGCTGAAGTGTTTGCAAATAAAACTACAGTCAAAAAAGATTTAACTTTTCAACAAATCGATGGTGTAAAAATGAAAAACCGCTAATGATGGCAAACAGTGACTGTAAGTGACCCACTACATGAAAGTCGTAACATTGCGACAGTGTTCGTAAAACAATCTTATTACTTCTAACGCATTTAGCGTCCAATTTCTGTGGAGTATTCCGGGGCTCATTACGTGTTTGTAAACATTTATACCGTTTTCTGTCTGTTTAAGGAATCCCAGAGCTAGATATGAATGAGACAGTTTTTTTGTAAATTGCAGCTTCAAAACACATCTTAGATTAATATTAATAAATGTGGAATTCACCACTACATTTTTTTACTAGGAGACGACAACAATGTCTTACTGCGTAGGTCACATCCATAGAAGAACATACATACCTACACGGCACGGCATTGCGCCAGTCAATTTGAGGCATAAAGGTGTTAGGCCTCGCGTGCCCGTAAATTCACCGGCAACCAGACCCTTCACACCGGAACACGGAAAAGCTGCTTGGCGGTCCTCTCACAACGGGTTCTACTACTCTTATTTTAACTAGCTATATAGTTATGGTTCAGACATCATCCAGAGCCAGTATATTCAGAATAGCTTAGTGAGCACCATACGTTGTGTGGTCAGACGACCACACATTTACATATCTTGCTGATGCCATGTCTAGATTAAAATACCTCAAACGATAACACGTTGACTCTATTCATAAAAATGATGTTGATTTGTTCAATATAGGAACGTGTAACAATGGTCTAGCTTTCCTTTTATCGGAGGAAACCAAAATGTTGGTAAAATTTGTTGTCATAGCTATTAAGTGTAGGCGATCAGTGATTTAAACAGGCTTTTTTTTATTCTAGGTCGTAAGTCGTGACATAATCATTATGATTAAACCCTCTCTAATAAATAAAGATTAAAAAAAACATTTTGACTCACATCACGAGCAATAGCTTTATGTCAGTCTTGTTTATTTTTTACAGGACATTATTTTTTATACAGCGCAATCTAGCCCCAAACTAACATAGCTTGTAATATGGGAACTACATTACGGAAAAAATACTTAAATACTTTCGAAATACATACGTACTATATGATACAACACCCCAACACAGAACAAACATCTATATTCATCATACTAATATTTGTCCTGGGTGGGAATCGAACCCATAGCCTACAATCCGACCCAGCCAAGAATATGCGCCTAACTACCCTGCAATGGATGAAATTCGTGTGGTTCTTAGCCGCGGGCGTTATGCTTCTCTTAGCGCCTAGAAAACAAACGAAGGATGTAAGGAACGACTACATTGCACGCTAGAGGCCTTTACAAAAAATACAAAATTATTTATTGGGAACAAAAAAATTCGGAAGCAAACGATAGTAACAGCAATAGTTATAGAAAACTGGGACACAGTCACCACCAGGTCCACCTCCAAGAACAAGAAATTAGTCTGTGTCCCTATATACGATATTTAATTTAATTTTAATTTTCACATAAGAGGAAAAGAAAATAAAATCATTTATATTATTGAGGGACAAAAACACATGTCCAATAGTAAATACTTTTGGAATGTAATAAAATTTAATAAAAGTACACGTTTAACTCTTAGGAGCAATAAAGAAAGATCTTCTAGAGCGGACAAGAATCGCATTCATCCTCAACTTTACAACGGAGGGAAAATCGATCCCGCAGCGACATTCCTTCCCGTTCCTTATTTTTACTGGAATATCCAGGTCCCGGGTTCGATCCCCATGGGGAGTGCAATATATTGTGCTTGGTTTGGTTGGTGGTAGGATCTTGTTGAAGTCCGCCTGGCTAGCTACCACCATCTTACCTAAATCTGTCGCCATAATAACAATTCTTAAAAAAAAATTGTTTTGTTCCGGCATTCAGAGGTAAGATAGCCAGTTCCTCAGTTAGTTGAGGATTCCGGGTGAAGTGCGCCTCCATCTTCGGCCTTTTCTCAACTTGTTACCAGGTGAGATGAAGGCCAAGCGCTTCCTCGTCGTACAATAAAAAATATATATGTTGATAGGTTGATTTCTTGAGTTTATTAATAAACATCGGTCTTGAGCACCTCCACCGTTTCTGGGAAGTGCGGGTAAGAAACGAGCTTTGACTCTTATTTCTTACGTCAACTTTAGCAGTAACAACTTCTGAGTCATTTGGTTTGCCAAGTCTTGTCAATTATCTACTAATTACCCCCAATATATTAATTGAGGGTTGTTCTGACAGACAGTGACATTTAAGAACTGACGTTAAGAGAAACGTGTCACAAATTATATTAGAATTCGAATCAAAAAACTTACCATTAATTTAGATTAACATGTCATTTAAAATAAATCGTAAGTCAATATTCATCAATTCAAGGTATTCAAATATTTCGCTTGTAAATTTTGAAACGTACCAATTTTATTAAACATTTTTATCGTTTTTTTTTCAGCTATTATGTTTTAGTAGTAGTAATTTAATGTAGATGACCTGAAGGGATAAAAATTAGGCTCGTGACTTGTTCACAAATACTTTAATTTTCCATTTGAAAAAGAGGAAACGTCTACTGCCAGGCCCTTAAAGACGGTGCACGACAATAACAAATTTTTGGCGTATTTACAAACTTGTTACACATTCGCTCTACATAGGAATAGCTGACTTGCATACCTAACTAGAACGGCTCATGGAAACGACCCAGCACGAGTTGCAGCCTCAGCACACGTGTCGCCCCGTGCCCCGCGCCCCTGTGCCCCGCAAGCATCGGTCACCGGACGCCTCACGATGGCTTCGGCCACAATTCTATTCTGGACTCTAGCATCGACCAGACTTAGATAATTTTAATTGTAATTTAAATGTAATTTTTCCTTTATTAAATTTAGTCTTAAAATAAAGCATTTTTTTAAAAGCACCCTTCGGGTTCACTCTTCATAATTGGCGCAGCCTAACGGATACTCTATATATACCGCAATCGCGACGTGTCAGGATTCGGGATAACCGGGAACAAAGAACCTACGAGGAGAGCAGCCTGAAGGAGATCAAGAAATCGATCTAGCTGATACCAAAATGCTTATGTGAGTACTTTAGTTTCTATCTAGAGTTGCTTCCCTATTGTTTCCTTTAATTATCCAAAATTTTCCATCCAAGGCAAATTCGGGACCCTAGATTTAAGAGCAATAGTAGTAGAGTATTAATGCAAGACGAAAGTAGAAATATAGATATAGATTCAGATTTAGATTCGAGTAGTGAATTAGGATCACCGCCAGTAATAAAAATGTCGGACGGCTTAGACCAAATTTATAAGGCACTCCGCCTATTGCCCGAATTTGACGGTAACGTGAACGTACTCACGAGATTTATAAAACTATGCGATCAAATGGTACAACAGTACGTAAAACAAGATCCTTTGTATGAATTGACGAATCTAGCCTTATTAAACGGTATTTTAAATAAGGTGACCGGCCCAGCCGCCCGCCTTATAAATTCCAATGGAATCCCCGAAAACTGGGTTGGCATTAGAAACGCATTGATAAATACTTTCGCTGATCAACGAGATGAAACATCACTCTACAATGATCTTGCATTACTGAGCCAAGGCTCATCAAGCCCTCAGGAGTTTTACGAAAAGTGTCAGAATATTTTCAGCACTATAATGACCTACGTCAGTTTGCATGAAACGGTCTCGAGTACCATCGAGTCCAAACGGTCACTATATAAAAAGTTGACCCTTCAATCTTATCTGCGCGGTCTCCGCGACCCACTGGGATCTCGTATCCGGTGCATGCGACCTGACACCATTGAACAAGCTTTAGAGTTTGTGCACGAGGAGGTTAACACCTTGTACCTTCAGCAACGCAACGATCATCTTCCCGAAAGAAAGCAGATGCAGCCCCAGGTTAGTCAACCTAAATATAATTTTGGGTCTATGCCATCCCCCATCTCTATGATGCCCCCTCGACCACTAGCTATGCAGTTCATGCAGACTCCGCGTCCATTTAACATGCCTGGACCTTCTCAATCTCAAAGGCCAGTACCAATATTTAGGACACAGTCAGCTGGACCAACGAGGACGCAACAGATGTTTGGTGCACCCCCACCGAACTACAGACCTCAAAGTAATGTCTTTAAGTTAGGCCCACGAAACGCTTCCACTGGCCCGCAGCCCATGAGTGGAGTTAGCCACTATGTGACTAGACCAGGCCCCGCTCCACGTCAAGTTCACGATTGGAATAAGTTCGGGAATCCACCACCCTCTAATTATTTTAAGACAAGGGAAACTAACTTCAACGAATTTTACGATCAGCCATCATATGATGACCCCCAGAATGAGTGCTATGACTATTATTACACAAACTATGACTATCCCGACTTCACCTATGACAACTCATATGTAGTACCACAACCAACGGAGAGCTATTGCGTAGAGGAAGTTCAGGAAGCTGTACCAATGACTGAAAATGAGGATTTTCAGAAACCTTCCAAGTTAGACAAGTTAAAATAGAACTTAACCTACAGACACAACGACAGTTACCGTATATAGAAATATCAAATCCCCCACTTAAATTGCTTATTGATACTGGTGCCAACCAATCTTTCCTTAGTCCTGAATGTGTAAAATGTTTTTATTCACATATACCACTTAACTATGATCCTATTGAAGTAACAAATATCCATGCTACTACCCGTAGCAATTACTCGGTAACAGTACCTTGCTTTCCAGAAATCAACGAACAAGATGAGATGACCTTGTTCATTTATAAGTTTCACAATTTCTTTGATGGGCTTATTGGACTTGATTTACTTGAGAAATGGGAGTCCAATATTGATTTAAAAAATAAAATATTAGTGACTAGACAATCAACAAATCAATTACTCATGTACGACTCTCGTAACTGTAATCTATATGAAGACATTATACCGGCAAATACTTCTAAATTAATTAAAGTTCCAATTAACTTTCACGACGGTGAAGTATTTATCCCAGAGCAAAGTATATCCAATTGCTCCATAGGAGACTGTGTGACGATGGTTAAAAATAATCGTGGTATCATAGAAGTTACCAATACCTCACGTCATGATTTAGTTTTTTCAATGGACCGCCCCGTCA
Organism: Venusia cambrica; assembly: GCA_951394065.1. Taxonomy (NCBI): domain Eukaryota; kingdom Metazoa; phylum Arthropoda; class Insecta; order Lepidoptera; family Geometridae; genus Venusia; species Venusia cambrica. The sequence continues at coordinate 7,399,622 of OX596057.1, forward strand.
ACGCGGAACTATTTAATGTTCAGTGCGCGTATACCGAACCCACATCAAATCGTGCGAAAGACGTATTATCGCGTTTGCGTATGGATCACCTGAATCCAGAAGAACGAATTAATCTAGAAACTCTTTGCTATCGGTACGCCGACGTCTTTTATCTAGACGGTGAATCCTTAACATTCACAAATCAGATTAAACACAGCATCCGTACGACAGATGAAGTACCAGTGTATACTAAAAGTTATAGGTACCCATTCATTCATCGACAAGAGGTTCAAGATCAAATCACTAAGATGTTAGACCAAGGGATAATCCGCCCTTCTCAATCTGCTTGGAACTCTCCAGTATGGGTCGTTCCCAAGAAAGTAGACGCATCAGGAAAGACTAAATGGCGCTTAGTAATAGACTTCAGGAAGTTGAATGATAAAACTATAGATGACAAGTACCCCATTCCTAACATAGCAGACGTACTCGACAAATTAGGCAACTGTCACTACTTTACCACTTTAGATCTCGCAAGTGGATTTTACCAGGTTGAGATGAATCTCGAGGATATTCCCAAAACGGCCTTCAACGTAGAACACGGCCATTTTGAATTTTTAAGGATGCCCATGGGTCTAAAAAATTCCCCATCCACGTTCCAGCGCGTAATGGATAACGTACTTAGGGACCTTCAAAACGTAGTGTGTCTCGTGTATCTGGATGACATAATTGTGTTCAGTACCTCCTTACAAGAGCATATGGTCAATTTAGAAAAAGTATTTGAAAGGCTTCGAGCATCCAACTTCAAAATTCAAATGGACAAATCGGAGTTCCTTAAATTAGAAACAGCCTATCTTGGACACATAATTAGTAAAGATGGAATTAAGCCAAACCCAGATAAAATCAGGGCTATTGAAAAATATCCAATCCCAAAAACTAGCACCGAAATAAAACGATTTCTTGGCTTACTAGGTTACTACCGCAAGTTCATACCTGACTTTGCTCGTATCACGAAACCGATGACACAATGCCTTAAAAAAGGATCTAAAATATCTCTCGATGACGTCAGTTACCTGAACTGTTTTGATAAATGTAAAACTTTACTGACTAATGACCCTATCCTACAGTACCCTGACTTTAACAAGGACTTTATACTGACAACTGACGCTTCCAACTTTGCCATAGGTGCCGTTCTATCACAAGGCCCCTGCGGAAGTGAAAGACCTATAGCTTACGCATCCAGAACCCTTAACTCAAGTGAGATAAATTATAGTACTATCGAAAAGGAACTTTTGGCCATAGTATGGGGAACAAAATATTTCCGTCCCTATTTATTTGGAAGAAAATTCAAGGTCATCACAGATCATAAGCCCCTTCAATGGGTTATGAACATCAAAGAGCCTAACTCAAGGTTAACAAGATGGAGATTAAAACTAAGCGAATATAATTTTGTTCCTATCTATAAACAGGGCAAATATAATACCAATGCAGATGCCCTATCCCGCATCGAAATAAATAATGAAGATGCCGGATCTACCGCGGTTAACCTCTCCGAACCTGAAAGGGAACCCTCAGTTAATGATCAATCTGCCACTCTCACAGCTCACACTAGTACCGAAAACCCGATCTTAGAAATTCCTATTTCAGATGACCCATTGAATAAATTTAATAGGCAGATAAGCTTTGTAATAGTTGGAGACATTAAAAAACGGCCGACTGTGACCAAACCCTTCGAGACTCATACTAGAACCACTATACAACTTTCAGAGTCTAACCTGGAAGACGAAGTAGTAAACGCTATCAAGGAGTACGTGAACCCTAAAGTAAAGACAGGAATTATTATTAATCCACCCTTAGCTATGTACAAAATAATTCCAATCATACAAAATAAGTTTCGAAGTTCAGCCATGAATTTAGTATTAACTAAAGTCGAGTTAGAAAATGTTAAAGAGTACCTACGACAGCAGGAAATCATAAAAAACTATCATGAAGGTAAAACCAACCATCGTGGTATTACGGAATGTTTCCTATCTCTGTCTCGCAAGTACTATTGGCCCAAGATGAAAGAATCTGTCACAAAGTACATCAACGAATGCAGCATCTGTGGTCAAGCCAAATATGACCGAAACCCAATAAAACAAAGGTTTTCTATTGTACCACCACCTACGAAACCTTTGGAAATTCTTCATCTTGATCTTTTCACAGCCCAAAACGAGAAATTTCTCACACTTGTTGATGCTTTCTCTAAATACGCTCAAGCTTATCTTTTAAGAGACGGCACAGCTCTAAGTGTAATTCAAGCTCTTTTGATTTTCTGTACCCACCATGGCGTGCCCCTGACTATCGTGACAGACCAAGGACCTGAGTTCACTAACGCATTATTTTCAGAATTCACCCGACTTCATAGGATACAGCATCATAAAATCCTTGCACACACTCCCAACGACAATGGCATTGTAGAACGCTTTCATTCAACTATCCTAGAACATCTTCGAATTTTAAAATTAGAACGAAAAAATGAACCTGCTATTAACCTTATGCCTTATGCAGTTTTGGCCTATAATAGCTCGATACACAGCTTCACGAAATGTCGACCTATAGATCTTATCACAGGACACTTTGACCCGCGCGACCCGCTAGACATAGACATGACCGAGCACTTACTACAACAGTATTCACAAGACCACAGGAAACGAATGACTCAAGTATATAATGTTATCAATGAAACCTCCCTACAGAATAGGACCGAATTAACTGAAAATAGGAATAAAGATCGTGAACCTGAAAAAGAATACACACCTGACCAACAAATATTCATACGGAACCCTATGGCCAATCGACAAAAACTCGCACCACGTTATACAAAGGACACAGTCCTAGCAGACCTTCCAATTCACATCTACACAAAAAAGAAACGTGGCCCCGTTGCTAAGTCTCGCCTTAAGCGAAGTCGTAAGAATCCTGTTTTGTTACAGAATCCTACTATCGCTACTGCTACAACTGACTAGAGGACAAGACGTAATAATTGACTCGCTACAAGACGGTCCAGGGTTGCTCCCATTTAAACTAGGACCTACCAAGGTCGTATCCCACTATCATTCTTTCCTAAATTACATTAATCTAGATGAAATTTCCTCGCAAATTAGATTAGTGAAATCTCAATTATCTGAATTGGGACCGCAATTTAATAATAAAACTTTATCCTTGTATGAACCCCACATTGAATATCTTAGTGCCAAATTAGAGCAAATATCTGACCACTTACGGACATTTGAGCCTAACCGTAAGAAGAGAGGTTTGATCGACGGGCTTGGTTCAGTAATCAAAAGCATTTCTGGTAACTTAGATTATACGGACGCGATTAAATACAACAATGCCATCAAAGTCCTTGAGGATAATGAACACAAATTAAAATCTGAAATTGAAAATCATGTTAGTTTAAATAAAGAATGGGTTATTCGAAATTCTAGACTATTAAGTAATATAACATACAACCAACATAAAATAGCTAAAATTCTTAATAATATAATGGAAAGTGATAGTACTAGGGAAACTGATTTGATTAAATACGCCCATATGGCACAACATCTTTTAATATTAGGAGATAACATTGATAGACTCTCGGAAGAACTATTCAAGCTCGAAAATACTCTTGCTCTAATCAGGATATCGGGTGTTCCTCATTCAATATTAAATATTGCAGATTTGAAGACATTTTTAGATAAGCTTAAAATAATGTATTCCAAGGAAGAAATCCTTGACATAGATATTAGGTTTTTTTACGAAATAATTAAGCTAGGATACTTTTATATTGATAACCAGATAGTTATAGTTTATAAGGTACCGATTGCCTATCCAGCTACTTACAACCTTTATAAATTATCCATCGTCCCTAACAAAAATCTCCAGATCCTTATACCTACCCTACCTTTCATAGCAATCTCTGGAGAAGACTCTATGTACATGGAGACAGAATGTCCGAAGGTAAAAACATGGTATCTTTGCGAAAGAAAGTCTAACTACAGAGTTCGAGATAATCCCGACTGCATTCACCAGCTCATCGTCAAACAGGACCTCCATTCAACCTGCAAGCTGACTTCCGTTATCCTTACAAAGGAAGCAATGGAACAACTAGACGATAAGCATTACATTATAAGTTTTCCTAACCAAACTAAGGTGAAGACATTCTGCGGACAGGAACAGTACAGAACCCTTCTTGGAAGCTACTTAGCCACCATCCCTTTTAACTGTTACTTCAAAACACCCGAATTCACCATATCCAATTCAAATGATCGTATCAAAGGACATCCGTTGAAAATCATGGATTTACCCAACCACGATAACCTGAACCCCAGCAAGGATTCATCCATCATACTGAATTCGATAGACTTAAGAGACCTTCATAATATCAACGAGAAAATTTCATTACAAACACCTACCGCTTTAAATGAAATATCGGATAGTAGTCTTTATCACACTACGATTCCAGTCTATGTCATTCTATTCGGTGCAGCCGCACTTGCCTTTGGACTCACATATCGACATCTTCGAACAAAATATATTCAAGAACATACAACCGAAGAAGCGAACACTCCTGCATCTATTGGTATTTATTCTGAAATAACGGACAGAAGAGGATGTCACCCCCATGAGATCAAAGTTGACCACAGCAGCATTTCAGCGACTCTGTCGAAAAACATTTCGAAATAGTCACTGAAGTACGGGGGGAGGTGTTACACATTCGCTCTACATAGGAATAGCTGACTTGCATACCTAACTAGAACGGCTCATGGAAACGACCCAGCACGAGTTGCAGCCTCAGCACACGTGTCGCCCCGTGCCCCGCGCCCCTGTGCCCCGCAAGCATCGGTCACCGGACGCCTCACGATGGCTTCGGCCACAATTCTATTCTGGACTCTAGCATCGACCAGACTTAGATAATTTTAATTGTAATTTAAATGTAATTTTTCCTTTATTAAATTTAGTCTTAAAATAAAGCATTTTTTTAAAAGCACCCTTCGGGTTCACTCTTCATAATTAACTGGCTAATAAATTGTTTATTATCATATTTTGTTTGAAATAAGAACACAAATTTATCGCGTACTTTACCTATTACTGTGTTTGTATTGCGGAAGTTTAATAATGATTGTTTAAACATTGATTAGGTAGGTACCTAATTTATTTTAGTGATAGTGATTAAATTACCGTGACTTGTAACACTTTCATTTTTAACTAATTTATAATAGTATAAACAAAAAAAACAAACGGCGGCCTATGTTCAGTAGTGGATGTGTGTGCGCTGATATGATGATGATGATGATGGTGAACAGTCACATGCACTGATATGTATGCACTTAATAATTTTCAAAACGAAGCCATTACTATTATATTACCATCTGGTTAATACCGTGATTCTGATAGTTTCTTGTAACAAAATACAAAATACCAAACATATTCCGTGATTTTAAAAGTGTTCAAGTAAATAGCAAGTTGCCTGATTAGATGAGACCCAATTACTTTTCACTAGTACTTAACTTACTGCTTATTCCTGTAAGAATAACTTTGGTACAGCTATAATGTAGCCGGCTAGGCCCTACTTGGCTCAATACCGCGTAAGCGTTTTTGTTAGGTAGGTAGGTAGGTAGGACTACGTATATAGCTATCATTGAAACGACCGGCTAATTAAATATAGATTTAGCATATTAAAGAGATTGTGGTCGCTTTAAAATATATTTTTATTATTTCTGTGCTGTGTGTTCTGTGTGGTTGTGGTTTCGATTCCCACCCAGGACAAATATTCGTTGGATAAATATTGATGTTTGTTCAGTGTTTGGGGTTGTATTGTATGATAAGTATGTATATACAATAAAAAAGGATGTAAGTATTATATCCGCAATCTAGTTCCTATATTACAAGCTTTGCTTAGTTTGGGACTAGATTTTACATTTAGGATACGCACCAGCTGTGTAAAATTAATGTCCTGTAATATTCATTAATTTATTTATTTATTTTGTCAGCAATAAAAGTGAATGAACAAAGCAAGGTTGGTTACAAAAAACCTTACATACTCCGCCATAATGTGTTTGGATTATAAATTACTTTTATCGTTCAAATAACTTTTGGCTAGTTTTTTTTTGCTGACCGAATATTTAAAAAAGGAAAACAGTGAATTACGTGCTGTAGTTTAATTCCTATTGGTTTGAGATACGTAATACACCGCCGGGGACAATTATATACCCTCCGAGATCCACTGCCTAATCTCGAATGCGACACACAGAGTAATTAGTAATTACTCGAGAAATTGTGTTACAGTGAGAAAGATTAGTAACTAAGAAGACTTTAAGTTTGTATGGGATTCAATTTGCAGATAAGTGCATTGCAGTGGTTTGGAGTGGATTTCGTTTATTTGGCAGGAAACGTGAAATTGTTTGCTCTCAAATCCACCTAAATTTGAGAATTCTGTTGCTTTTCTAGCTTGAATGCTAAAAACATATTTAATATGTTCTAGAGTTTATCTAAAGCTTTTAGAAAATCTGTGTTGCGGTAAATCAAATATTTTAACTCGTTGGCCGCGCATCGAGTAGGTATGTAAACCACACTGAGTGTTTCACAGCACCCATCGAGCTAACTCGTCGGGTGGTATTGGATATTGCTGTAAAGTAAATATCGGACTAACGCATCAATTCTGAAGAATTGATGCGTTAGTCCTTAATTAGAAAATCCTCAATTAGAAGTTAGTCCTTTATTAGAAAAAAGTGTTGAATCACTTAAAAATAACTGCAAGGCTTAATCTACCTGCCTTAAGCGAACTCTGGAGTACTTCGGTCACATTGCCAGAAAGGACGATGCTAACCTGGAGAAGCTCGTAGACACTGGCAAGGTGGAAGGGAAACGATCGCGAGGCTGTAGCCCGATGCGTTGGTCGGATCAGATCCGCACTACACTTGACACATCCCACTACGATGCTCTGCATGCAGCAAAAGATGGAGTTCGATGGTGCGCTATCATAAAAAAAAGATTCTATGTGGAGGTCACGACCCTCAGACATAAGGTTTCCGATGCAGGGAGGAGGGGGGTATTGCTGTCACTTAATATCGGAATGTTTAATTTTTATATTATTTATACGAAATAGTTAAGGTTGCATATGATTTTCCTTACAGACGCTTACACTACATTGACACAATGACGTTTTACCTATTTATTTTTGTTATACCTACCTACTTGACATGTTTGTGTGAGAGACAATAAATAAATTATTATTGTATATTATTATTTACTTTAATTGACATTTTCATTACCTATGTATAATATAGTTTTGTTGATAGATTTAATTTATGACTATTTTAATGTGCTTCCAGAAGGCAAACAGGATCTGCAACACAAGTCGATGACTTAGTGTAGATCCTGATGATGCAGAAAACAAGCCATTATCTTGTAGGTTATAGATATAACTTAGGTACACCTATGTGTGTAGTTATAAAGCTTGTTATGTAATAATTTAGAGAAATAAATAAATGAATTGAATTGAATTGAATTTTGCAGATTTATTTGAAGTCTTTTTTTTATTTTATTATGTGCATTATTTGCTTTATTTAAATGAACCTAGTTAGTAATTTGTGCTTGTTTTAAATGGATAACATTAGATTTATAAATCTGAAATAAATGAATATAGTTCTTCAGGCGTACCTTACATGTTTTAATTAATCCACATTTCGCACGATCAATGAAGCTCGTCCAGGTAATAATTTATAATCGAATGACAAATGTCTGGCTCTTAGTTGGAGTTGATTGCTAATCACAGTTATTGGGCTCTACTCATACACATTAATCAGGATACTCAATAGGTTTGAGGATGGGCTACAGTTGCAGCGTGTAAAGATTCATGAGGTCTCTCTGTGGTCAAGAGGCTCGCCCACCTGAATCAGACCCAGAATCGAACTCTGGGTTCGATCCCCAAATTCGTGCTCAGTTGAGTTGGTAAGTCTTGTATAGAATCCGCCTGGCTATCTACCACCATCTTACCTAAGTATGACGCCATTACAACTATTTTATTATTGTAGTGATCGGCATTTATAGGTAAGATAGCCAAATGGCTAAACAGACTGAGGTACTCCTCAGTCTGATGAGAATTTAGGATGAGAAAGGGTAGACATCACAGGAAGGTGCACTTAATAATCAAGATTTCTGCTTACTGCTGCCATGCCATGGTTCCTTAGTCCACTTCAATATTTTTTACGTGTTTCCAAGCATTGTAATAAGCAGTCTATCATTTATTTCATTCTTAAATATGCATACTTAAATTAATGCTAGAAATTATATATATTCAATTACAGGACAGATATTACAGGACGTTAATTTCACACAGCGCCATCTAGCCCCAAACTAAGCTTGTAAAACTAGTTTACGGATAGAATACCTAAATACTTTTGTAAATACATACGTACCTACTATTTGATACAACACCCAAACACAGAACAAACATCTTTCTTCATCCGTTTCTTAACCGTGGTATTCATCACACAATGTTTGTCCTTTGTGTAATGAATACAAGTTATTTTTTTTACAGTGACGTGCAAGTCGTCAAGTTATGTCATATAAGTTTAAAGTCAAATCCGAATCGCTACAGCTCATGACTTGAACCGAACCTTAATGTAAGCATAAATAACACTGCATAAATCGACCGTATAATGCCTGTTACATAATATACGGAGCTCTGAGATATATGTTTCAATGGCTGCAAGATTATGATTTAGATATGACTTGATTAACTTGCTGGTAGACCGGCTCACCTATCCTATATATGAGGATCCTATGAAGGTTAGCTAGAGGCTAGTAGCCACCAGCAGAAGTCCGGCGCCGCGCCGTCGGTACGCAGGAGAGCCAGTGCTTTCTGGGAAAGCTCGTTCTTAGAGCTAGACAAGACTTGTGGTCAAGAGAAATCCCATCAAAATATACAAAAAAAAGAAATGGGAGCTGTAGTGTTTGTGTGAGACATAGCTAATACATACACAGTCTAGGTCGAGCGAGTAGTTAAGCAGCGCCTGTGACCATATATCTAGAGCTATGTATATACTTTGTCCTCACCATTGAAAGGTGAACCTTAATGTAGTACTACAGCAGCGGTTACAGAAAAAAATGTTGAATTTTATAGTTCTCGCTGTATTTATAGAGATTCAATTGTCACCTGGAAACTAACAGTTTAACTAAATCGTTATATCTACTACTTCTATCTCTCTTCTATCTACTTTACTTGGTAAACATTATTCAAAAATAATGTTGTTTATATATAGATACATTAAATAAGTAAGCTGCTAGGTATTTCATTTCATAAAAAAAACAGTAACAGCAAGAGGAAGATAAATAACTTAGCTGTACTTACTTTATACCTATCTCATTAAATTTATTATCTATGCACGGTAATTTGTTAAGAAATAAATACATTTTTATTATTATCATTATTATGGTAAGTGCTTGTTTTATAATGTTACTAACACACAAAACAAATAGCTGAATAAAATATAAGTAGGACATCTAAAACTATAATAACATTACCTACCTTATTGTGACCCCTCACGTATTGTTTATATATTTAAAAGAAAATATATCTTACTAAGATTTTGCATAATTTAAGGTACCTACTAATTGTATATTCGATACTTACATACCTACTAAGTAGTAGGTATGTAAGTATCGAATATATCCATCTTCGGTTTCTAACGACGGTTAAGTAACCGTCAGAGCATGTGCATATGTCAATGCGCACATACATTTCAGAGAAACCGAAAAGTTGGTGCACGACTTGATTTGAACCCACAACCTTCGGATCGGAAGGCGGGCCTGCTCGCCACACAGCTCTTACCATACCAAATCACCAAATTAAATAGTAGTAGCTAGAGACGTGGATTCTGGGTGAAGTGCCTCAGTTTGTTGAGGATTCCGGGTGAAGTGCGCCTCCATACCTTCGGCCTTATCTCAACTTGTAACCAGATGAGATGAATGGTCCCCGTCGTACAAAATGAATATATTTTAGTGCAGGAAAATATACCTAATAATATGTATTGTTCCAAATAAATGCTTTTAAATTACAATTTTGAATAGCTCGATTTCAGTGTGGGCTATTCGTGCTTAAATTGAGTAGTGTAAATTTCGAACCGTCATAGTCTGACATGGCTTACAAGTAACATCTGCCAAAGCACCATAATACAGGCAGTAGGTACTCAGGACAGGCATAGTACCCTCGGAACGGATAGCTGGGTGTGTTCAGTTGGCGGGTTCAAAATCGTACAGGAAATTATCAAGGTTTTCGTATACAGGGTGTGGACACCCAATATCACATAAAAGCGTTGAACGTGCACTAATTCCCACTAGTCCGGTGCTTGTAATCCTGAGAGACGGTCTGATCACCGGTTCGAGATCGCTGGATTCGGCTGACAAGACCAGACATAAAAGTCACCATGCAGTACTTAGAACCAGATTAACCTAGATTTCTAAAAGCTATTTCTGTACAGCTATAAGATTACATTAAAATTCAAATTCAAATACAAATTATTTATTGCAATTATGTTGTTAAAATGAACTTGTTACCTAATAATATAAAAAAATATGTCAGATGTCACTTTCATGTCATTCAAATTGATTATCGACAATGGCTTTTATCGATTAGACGAAGCATTTGCTGATAGAAACATATTCGCATTAGAACATGACGTTTGACATTCAGTAACAGTGACATTCCAATATTTACGTGTCTGACAATGCTATAACAACTACCTACTTTGTTTTGTTTGTTTGATTTTGTAAATTCTATTTGTTGTGCTGTTTTTGTGTTGAAATGCTTCTTTATTATTATTATCACTTGTGCAACAAAGTTTATAGACACGGCTCTGTTAAGCCGCTTCTCCGTAGAAATGTAACGAATCCAAGTTGTCCAAGAGTCCCTGCAGAAAATAAATGTACAATACAATAGGATTATACGATTAGACTACAGAGGCCCTAAATATAGCGACTTAAATAAAAATTATGAAAATTTCAACCGTCTACCTTTTACGGTTCATGAGAAACAACTCGCTGGCAGACCGACGGATGATTGGACAGGCGGAGGCCTATAAGCTATATCTAACGAAAAATGACGTTTTAAAAACTATTAAAAAACCGACTTCAATGAAGAATATGATACAATTTCATTTACCTGGATACGACAGACAGACAGGCAGAAGCGTAATCCTATATGGAGTAAGTTTTTTTTATACTTTTGGTAAAACACCCAAATCGCTTATATTTGAAGAGTTCCCTCGATTCCATCAATAGATCCGAACCTGATGACAGTGGGACCAACTGTGAAACCTTTCAAACAAAAAACGAATTTACGAAATCGGTCCAGACGTCTTCGATAAATCGGGGAACATAAATAAATAAAAAAAAGGTTCCGTTTTATTTAAGTCGGTTAAAAATGTAACAATGATGGAGTCAAAAGACAAAAATGCTTGAGAATCATGTCATCTAAGTCTAGGTCTAGAAAATCTGAAAACCCAGCGCTGTTTCACTCAGGTGGATCAGCACATTGCTATGACGGTAGTATTTGGCGTAGTAGGTGCGCGATTATGTATTTCATACTTTGCTTTATTTATTTTTATTTTGTACCTATTACTGTGCCAAATTAATGATTTTCTTTCTTTCTCTTTTTCTTTCTTTCTTTCTTTCTTTTATCTTAATTAGCTTGCCATCCAATATTTGATACTTTGTAGGTTGGTCTAGAATCGGGGGCTAACCGACGTGCTAATCCAACATTCATTTTGCGAGCAGTGATCTGACAATACTGCTCTAATTCATTACTTTCTCCGTTTTGTTGGCATTTGGAGAGGCATGAGATATGAAGCATGATACTTAGCAAAATGGTTGGAAAATGGAGCCCCTCGCTTTCTTTCCATAGAACTTATATGAGTCGACTGAGGAATCCCTGAATATTTGCTTGAATATCAGCGTGGGCAGGTGCGCGAAAGACACTTCTGTGAGTAATGAAATGGAGGGAGGTGATTGGAGTCCAAGCTTTGGACTTGATGCATTTGCAGATGACAACCAATGACAGCTCTTATATCGCTGATTCAAATGAAGTCACTGATCCTTTTAGCTGCTGTATTTTCCCTCCAAGTTAGCCCCAGGTATCGTAAAAGCCGACTCCGACTATTTCTTTTTTTTATGCGACAAAAATTCATACTGATGTAATCTTGTATAGTACTAAGTAGGTAGGTAGATAAACATATGTTCGAAGACATTATTCTGCGGTTACTATTGCCGTAAAACTCAAATTTGACAGGAAAACTAGCGCTATACTGTCATGATAAATTTATTTGGATTTTTGTTACTTTTCCTCCCTACCTGCGTAGTAATATTGCTCACTTTGTGTCTGTACACATTCATACAAATGCTTGTTAAAAACATAGGTTAATGTTTTTACCCATTTTGGTGCCTCATAATCGCCTTTTACGACAACTGCAGAAAGTTAGGAGAGAGACCCATGTTCTTTACAATGTCTCAATAATAATTCTAAGAGAAAACTCCAAAGGGGTGCGTGAGATTTGGCATAACAAAAGTTATTTTATCATTATTGCACAGGGAAGTGCTTGGCCTTCATCTCATCTGGTTATAAGTTAAGATAAAGGCGAAAGTAGAGGCGCACTTTACCTACCAGGAATCCTCAACAGTCTTGGAACTGGCAACCGGGCTGGAACACAACAATTTAGAATTGCTGTTATGGTGACAGATAGTAGGATGGAGGTAGCTAGCCAGGACTTAAACAATATCCTACCACTGACAAAATCGAGCACAATTTGACCTCTGGATCTGATAATTTTAACCGCTTTTAAGCGATTTTAACCGCCTCTGTGGTCTAGTGGTTCAACCCGCCGATTTCAGATTCAAAGGTACCGGGTTCCTCCGAGGGGGAGCAATATTGTGCTTGGTTTAGTTGGTGGTAGGTGGTCGTTTATGTCCGCCTGGCTAGCTATTGCCATCTTACCTAATTCTGTCGCAATAATAACAATTCTTGGTAATAGCCAGTTGAGGATTCCGGGTGAAGTGCGCCTCCGCCTTCGGCCTTATCTCAACTTGTTACAAGGTGAGATGAAGGCCTAGCGCAAAAAAAAAACATCGATGGGTGAGCCACTAGACCACAAAGTCGTTTAAAATATTTTATACCTACCTACAGAGGATTATTTTTATTTTTTTTACGATCGAATTACAACCACTGCATGGCCTCTAGTAATTAATTTTTGTATGTCAAACCAGCGAAATACATCATAAATATAAAATACATTATGTAAAATAGAGTAGACTTGAATTTGAGGTCAATGTCACCATGTCCTGCATTTCTAGGCTGTTAGATGAAGCACGAGCCAAAGAAACAGTGAAATGGTTAGCCGAGGAATCGATACAGTGACCAGGTGCGCCATCTTTGATGCATGGATCGCCGCCTTTGAATATTATATGTGGAGCAAATACACAGGCGAGGCATATAGCGTGCGAAGAAAACGGTTATTACGGATAAGTAGTGCCTCTTTAGTATTCGAATTCAACTTGTCGCAAGGATTGCCCATTCTTTGGGGCTTTTCGTCGCCGAGTTTTTTGTTTTTGCATTATATAACTTTGGTTGAAAAACTAACATCCAAGTTGATAGTTGAAAAACTAACATCCTCCAAAATAGAATTTTCTTTCGCCATTTTAACGGTTTCATTGAAACAGCTACTACAACCAAAGACACATACATAGACAGGACAATTAACACCCAAACACAGAACAAACATCTATATTCATCACATCAATGTTTGTCCTCGGACGGGAATTGAACCTTCAACCTACAGCGCAGAGCTACTACCAACTGAGCTATGAGGGTTTAAATCTTAGCCCAGCTGGGTTTGTTTTGACTTATTCAATTAAGAGTCCCATTGTCAGCAGCTTATAAATTGTTTATCTACTTCTAGCTCTTTTGACAAAAAAAATATCCACATTTTCATCTCTTCAGCTTGCAGAGATGATCATACGTGTACACACAGGTAATCAAGGTAAATACAAATCTATCATGTTGCAATTTCAGAACAAACTATTCTTATAAGCCTGTTGACTAAAAGAAAACTTGCTTCTCTCTTGGCCAGTGGATAACATAACCACAAAATATTATTTCTGGTCATGTTCTGATTATTAAATTATTTTCACCAAACCAATTCAAAATTAATAACAAAAACGGGTCTTCGTCGCGTACCTTTTTATATTTATATATTTATTATATATTTATGTTACAACGGCCGTGGTCACGGTTAAACATAGTATTAGTAGTATAGTATTTGGGAATATAAAAAGGTACGCGATGAAGACCCGTTTTTGTTATTAATTATGTATATATAATTTAAAAAACGCTAAACCAATTCAATTTTCGAATAAACGTAATATCTGAGTATCCTGAATAGGTCTATGCAATAAGCCAGGTGGTTGCAAAGCTGATATATTATGCATGGACACCTGGCATCATCAGACGACCCACTTCGAGCGTCAGTAAAAATGCATGGGAAATCGACTTGCGGTAATTACCGAAGGAAATGCTGAATTGCTCAACTTTGTTTTGAACTACGTTTTATTAATATCATATATGTTACTTTGAGGGCACAAAGGGTGCTAACGGGACCCTACTACCAAGCCTCCACTGTCCGAGCGTCCGTCTGTCAACAGGCTGTATCTTTTTTTATACAACTATGAGACGATACAAGCAAGTAGCCCACCTGTATCTTATGAATCGTAATAGGAAGTTGATACTTTTACAGAGTAGAAATAAAAATAGAAATAGAAACATTTATTTGATAGCGACAAGAAGCAAGTTAAATACAAACGAGGAAGAATTAACAATGTAAGGATAGGCAGCATACTGACAAATTAAATAAATAAGCAAGTACAAGAAATATAAACAAAACGATATACTTAACCAAAAAATACGTATTATACAACAATAATTTACCTAAATTAATGTAACTCCCTACGTACCATACCTACCTAACACCTAACAGACCTAAAGCTTACCTATCTATCCATTTGTTGGTATGAGTATCTATTGCTATTCCCACTATAACGCAATTTATGTGTGTATGTGTTGTAATGTTTGTGACGGCATAAATCTAGAACGAGATATTATTGATTATAATGTATTTTAAATGTAAAGATAACATAATAAAAAATGTATTGTCGCATGGGAATTTTAATTACTGTTTTTAGTATAGCATTAAAAAATTTCCTAACTAGATGTTTAATGGTTCGAAATTTAGATTTTGCAGAGATTACCTATAAGTACTTACTTATATTAATCGGTACAAGGATTTCTTTTAGACCTGGGTAGGTTTTGAGAATTGGATGAGTTAAACACTATTTGTTTCAAGAAGTTCTATGACTGGTAGGTGTAATTTAAAGAATTACGACTGCGCATTCCAAATAAAGTTATTTTGGCGTGTTTTTGTAACATGGGAGTACAAATAGGGTACTAGGGTAATCACCACGTTTGGCAGCATTTTGTTGAAGCAGATATGCTGCCTTTTTGGCCCTTGGTCGACTTTACGACCTACGTGGGCTAGAAGAGTAGATTTTAAACCACAAATACCTATTGCGACAACTGTTTTGAGAGCACTATTAGAAACAGATTTCAACCATTTCATATTAGTAAGGAAGAAAGAAAGAAGAAGAATAAGAGACTCTTCTTCTTTCTTTCGAAGTGCCTTTGATGGATGGCCTTTGCCTGTATGAGATAAGTATTGTTTACTTCTGTTAAATTTGTGATATTGGCATCATCGAACAAAAGAACAATCATCCATTAGTTGTTTATAATGGGTCCCGTACCTACTACTCAACTAACTCTATCCCCACTACCAATAATCTTATTTACCTGCTTATTATGAGAACGTCAATCTTCACTTCAAAAACCATTACTCCTCAGCTGAGAAATCAAAATAGCATTAGTCTTTTAAAAGCCGCAGTGCACGTCGAACATAACCCAGTTAACATTTATAAACAGTTTCCAAGAGCGCGCGTAAACATGAGACTTTCCATGAACACTCAAGCATGTGTGTGATAAGTTTAATAACAAAATCTTACGCACACTTGCAGTAATAAGTTACGCGGCACGGATCTCAATCGTATACACACAAAACATGCACACATACACTTCTACGTTTTAAATCTTATTCCGGCTTGAGCTGCGCGATAAGCGGAGCGTTCTCCGTTTCTCTCTGTCAAGATTATCTACGTTACTACGTTAGTATTCTGTTATCTGTGCTACTACGAAGATTTCTACAGCCATACTTATTTTCTTGTCTCGAAAGTGATCGTTTTTAATAAAAATAAATACTTATGTTTTTTGGAATTCGGTATGTTTCAAGTCTATATCCTTGATTACCTAAATCTCAGTGAGTTGTAATTATCTATAAAATTGAAATAGGTACCTAAGCTATACCTACCTGATCATGGTTAATAATAAACACCTACAAATGACTACAAGTTAATTAAGAAATTGGTCAGCTCTTCTTGAATCTTACAAAGACAAGAATGAGGTTTACAAACGAGTTCTCGCTTGGTTAGTTGTCTCGTATTAGGAGTGCGGAGACAACGGTATCCAACAAACCGGTTTTTGATATCTTTTATGACTTAGGAACATTATCATTTGCATTATCACTCTCTAATGTTGCATGCTTAACGCTTTCCTAAACCCTATACTATGACCCTAATATGTATTACTGCAAAGTAGGTACATGTTTTGCTCACACATACAAACACATTCACGACCGAGTACCTGCTCACACACACAGACAGAACTGCTGCGCATACACATTTATCGTATCTCAATATTATTTTCTCAATTCATTGCAGTTAGACGACTTCTTCAACCACGTTTGGATTTAGAACGTGTTCGAAGTTTCGAGTTCTGAGGTCCATATTCAAAATCCAGACGGATTTTTATTATAAACCGAGAGAGAAGAGAGAGATAGGTATAGTGCAAATTTTTTTTCCTCAACGCTGTGTCATCGTCATTCATCGTGGTGTTATAACTTGTTAGTTGGGTTCCCCAGTTCGTTGTTGCAGTACGGCTTGATCAAGGTTATCCGTGTTTAATATTGTTTTTAGTGACATGATGATACCAATAGAACGAAGCACATTATGTGGGGTAAAACTGCGCATTATATGCATGACTATCGGATACCTACATCTGGTAAGTTGACACTGACTTATGTCCAAATGTTTTATCAGTTTCATTGAATGCATTTACCCATTTCGTCACATGACACATACGGTCAAATCGATGATAAAGATCATAAGTTCCCTACATACCTACGTAGCTACCTTATTATTATTGTATTGTTTGGATCCGTGGTAAGTTATAAGTACCTTACGGCTTTGTACTCAATTGTTTTGCTACCTAATTTCTTTTTATTTAAAAATCACATGAATTGTATGAAATTGTTGCATGTGGTTGTCCCCATCATTGGGATGACTATTGGTAATAATAGCTAACATTACGAGTAATGTTGTAATCTAGTTCCCATATTACAAGCTTTGCTTAGTTTGAGACTAGATAGCGCTGTGTGAAATAAATGTGCTGCAATATTAATTTATTAAATGTCCACCCGGGAATAAAAATTTTATGATTCATATAGATACCTACATACCTAACTACATGTTCTGTATTAGGGCACATATAATAAAATACTGAATGTTTTGTAACCTAAGTACCTACATACCTATGTATTTACAAAAAAAACATAGAAGTAGGTATTCATATTCTATAATATGTAGGTACAAATTTTCGGATGGAATGTCATTGTGTCAAAGTGTCTAGTATCATTTACGTACCTTTTTATTATAATACTGAATGCTAATGGTATTTCAATGGAACTTAATGGATAAAATATTCCTTTTTTAACGTTGATATTTCATCTCGTTCAACTTAGTGGAATAGAGGAGTTTTAGCATGAAATTGTGTATTAAAATCGAATCAAAACAATGTTTTGATATCCATTGCAATAACTCCCGCGGGTCACCTTTCTCCCATCACTCACTAACTACCTATACTGCAGTCGTTTCTCAGAACGATGTGTTTTGCTCCAGCTATCAAGTATCGTGGACATTTGCTGCCATGTCTACACTGTCAGCATCATCACCGGCGGATTCCAGTGCGATGTTAGCAGCGAAAGCGTAAGTATATACCTACGTACCTACACAATTCATCTATGATACCTACTTTGCTCCACACACAACAAAAATAAGTTGAATATTACTAGTCTCTAGGCTAAGACTTCTGGATTGGGCTGTGTCACGACGGTTTCATATAGTACCTACCTAATTAGATTAACTTATTAATTAGCCGTCAGTTTTCTTCCCTTCGTTACTCGGATAAAATGTAGCCTGTGTTGTGTCCATACACTAAATATACGAGTATATACATACAGTAACAAATAATCAGACACGTAAAAAAATAATGTTTAATAATAAACGCAGCTCCATCCCACAGAAACGAATTTAATTCATGCGATGTCTTTTGTTTTTTAACCGACTTCAAAAAAAGGAGAACGTTCTCAATTTGGAAAAAAATAAATATTGAAAAGGTATTCTTCACAGGAGGTCCCATCGTCATCAGGTCAAGACCTGATGATGGGATCCTGGAGAAATCGAGGGAACACTTCAAATAATAATATTTGTACTATTTACCCAAATCGCTTCAAGTGTGCCTATGAACACTTGAAGCAATTTGGGTAGTTTTAGGGTTTCAAAAGTAAGAAGAAAAACGGACCCCTTATAGGATCCGCGTCTGTCTGTCCGTCCATCTGTCATCAAAATAATCAGAAAAAATACATCATCCAGGTAAACGAAATTGTATCATGTTCTTCATTGAAGTCGGTTTTCTTTTTAGTTTTTAAACGTAATTATTTTATCTATGACTAGGCTATACAAATATTAGGTACCAATATTTTAGTACCTACTTCTAATTATTCAATGACGCATTGCACGTTGCGTGGCGAATGTTCGATATAAAGGAATTCTATTACAAACTGTAATCGACAAATACAACGCCAAATGAGTCACTTTGTCCATATCACCATTCGACTTTAAAATATACTAACCTAACCGTGTTCATCACTTCACTATAATATGAAATGGGGATGCTGAGAAACGCGAGACTTGCCTGGGAACATGGGCAACGGTAATGTCTACGATGGAGCGAGCCTGCCCAGAAACTGCCTGATCTGCTTGGCGGTGTCTTCACTGAGTCCACTTCAGCAGGAAGACATTGAGCACTATTTAAAAAAAAAAATATTAAAATATTACAAGACACTAATTTCACACAGCGCCATCTAGTCCCAAACTAAGCATAGCTTGTAATATGGGAACTAGATTACAAGCTATGCTTAGTTTGTAATATGGGAACTAGATTACGGATAGAATACATAGATACTTTTTTTTTTTTTTGTAAATACATACTTATCATACAATACAACACCCAAACACAGAACAAACATCTATATTCATCACATAAATGTTTGTCCTGGGTGGGAATCGAACCCACAACCTACAGCGCAGAAGGCAGAGCTACTACCAACTGAGCTGTGAGGCTTGTTAATTTGAACCGCCTTTGTGGTCTAGTGTTCGCCTACGGGAGTCAGATCCAGAGGTCCCGGGTTCGATCCCCAAGGACAATGTTGTGCTTGGTTTGGTTGGTGCGGACTTTGTTTATGTCCCCATCTTACCTAATTCGGTCGCCATACCAACAATTCTTAAATTGTTGTGTTCCAGCATTTAAAGGAAAGATAGCCATTTCTTTTTTACTGTGCGACGGGGAAGCGCTTGGCCTTCATCTCACCTGGTAACAAGTTAAGATAAGGTCGAAGGTGGGTGCGCCCTTCACCCGGAATCCTCAACAAACTGAGGAACTGGCTATCTTACCTCTGAATGCCGGAACACAACAATTTTAAAATTGTTATTATGGCGACAGAATTAGGTAAGAGGGTGGTAGCTAGCCAGGCGGACTTCAACAAAGTCCTACCACCAACCAAACCAAGTACAATATATTGGACTCCCCATGGGGATCGAACCCGGGACCTCTGGATCTGAAATCGGTGGGTTGAACCACTAGACCACAGAGGCGGTTAAAAGGCGGTTTCTCAGTTTAATGAGGATTCCAGGTGAAGTGCGCTTACCTTCGGCCTTACATGAACCCGTCGTACAATCATGAAACAAAATACCATCAATAATCTATAGGGTTTTGACTCAATAGGATATTTCAGCAAAGGTACTAAGTTTTTAATATATGTAAAATGTTTAGTCCGTGAAAGCGATGACTGCCCCGTGATGTCATATAAATCTGAAGTACTTACACGTATTTATTTATACGAAAGTCTATAACGTGCTTACCTTTTTTGATTCAGTTCTCGCAATTTTCATTTACGAGCCTCATAGCTCAGTTGGTAGTAGCTCTGTCTCCTGCGCTGTAGGCTGTGGGTTCGATTCCCACCCAGGACAAACAATTGTGTGATAAATATAGATGTTTGTTCTGTGTTTGGGTGTTGTATCATATAGTACGTATGTATTTACAAAACAATTTAAGTGTTCTATCCGTAATCGAGTTCCCATAATCACAAGCTATGCTTAGTTTGGGGCTGTGTAAAATTAATGTCCTGTAATATTTATTTATTGATTATTAATTTTCAGTTGTCAAGAGTAGGTACTATAATAATATTTAACAAGTCTGTTTAATTGTAAATGTTGTAACTTACTGGCACGCGAGCTTTAACACCTCTATGCTATGTTGACGGGCGCAATGCAGTGCCGCGTAGGTCACGTTCTTAGTGGAACTTAGTGGTAGTGACCTACGCAGTGAGGCTTTGGCAAGAGATGCATTAATCATCAGGTAGGCTACTTGCTTGTTCATTCTCCAAGTATCAAAAGAAACCTAGCTTGATAATGGTTTCGTATCTAGAGTTGATTTTTTGTATTAATTTTGTGATTCCAGCTCCAGGCGGTATCCAACACACAAAGCCTGGAACCGATCCTCCTGATACTGAACATTGGAACCCATGGCTTCTACCCGTTCCCCCACATCATCAAGAACCAGTTCAACACCTACATGGAGTACATGACCTCTACTTCCACCCCCCGGTGCTACCCTGGGGTCCTCCATGTGTATATCATTGATGTGCTGAGCTTCGTCGTCAACCTGATTTGGCTGAACTTCGTCATTAACTACGTGAAAGCTCTGCATAAGGTGAGGTTTTCTGAAAGGACCGAACAAGAATGACGATTGAAAAACACGTTCAATGAATGAACGAACGAATGAATGAATTAATGTGACCTTTGAAGGCTTGTTTTTCGACATTAGGAAGCATTACATTATATTACACGACATTATATACAGGGTGGAATTTTGTAATTCCACCTGGAGGGAAAGTACTCATAATACTGCAGATAGAAAATCTTACTCAAAGGAAACATTCCTTTATTTTTGAATAGAAAGCAAACTGCATTCAAAGATTTTCGAAAATTCTCTTCTCCCACACCCGGGAATCGAACCGGCTAAAATCTGAAAATTTTGCTTTCTATTCAAATATAAAGGAATGTTTCCTTTGAGTAAAGTTTTCTATCTGCAGTATTAAGAGTACTTTCCCTCCAGGTGGCATTACAAAACTCCACCATGCATATAGTCCATGATCACGGATATACTGAAATAACGAGTAGGTAGATGGTAGGTGACTTTTGACAGCCGGAATGGTCCACAATTTGGACTTTGAGGCTAGTGGTTCGACTACCGGTATCAGACCCAGAAGTTCGATCCCCAGTGGGAGTACAATATTGTGCTTGGTTTGGTGACAACCAAAGAATAACATAGGTACGAAAAAATATTGTACCTCCGGGTAGGACTTTGTTCAAGTCCGCCTGGCTAGCTACCACCAGCTTTTCTAAGTCTATCATCATAGCAACAGTTCTCAATTGTTTTGATCCGGCATTTAGAGGTATTTATCCTCAGTATGTTGAGAATTCTGGGTGAAGTGCGCTTCCGCCTTCGGCCTTATCATAACTTGAAACCACGTGATATGAAGGCCAAGCGCTTACTTGTCTCACAATATAAATATATATAAAAAAATCAGACATGTCGTGTGACGCAATCGCGGTGTCTTGTTGCGAACGATGCACGGGCTCGTTAGAATTCTTCGGTCGCGAAAATAGTATTTTGAAAACAGCCTTTCTAAGGTAACTTATATTTTGCTTAAAGACTGGTACAGTATTAATTGCATTTTTCGTAGGTACTTCCAAAGTTAACGTGGGTTGTATGTAATTGAAAAAATGTCCAACAAATAATAATAAAGAGGAGGTAACTATTATAAAGAAATGTAAGTTGAAAGGTATCAAACTAAAATAATGGTTGTCGAAATGCTACAAAATGTATGAAATGTAAAAAGTTTGCCAAATGCCACTTTGTTTCAGTAGGTATTCAGTTAGTTTAGTAGCCATATTAAGTGTGCTGCAGGTTTTTGTTCCCATCTTAATGTTTTTTTCAGTTCATTTCCGTTTATAAGTTTAGTTTAATGCTAGTTAAATTTAGTTGTTTTTTTAATTACATACAAGAAAATTGGATATTCCGTGAAATCTTTTAGAACTATCTGATCAGACAAAAATGGCCGCCTTGTAAGGCCCGGGGCCTTTCATGCCATTTTTCACCACTGATTTTTGCTCTTCAGTTACTGAGATGAGGGGCCCGGGGCCTTTCAAGCCATTTTTCACCACTGATTTTTGCTCTTCAGTTACTGGAGTTGAGGGGTTTTTTCATACCGTCTACTGTAACCGAATTGTGGAGACCATGTCCAAGACATAGATGGCTGATATAATCTGTGGAATACTACTACTCAAAGCTACTCAAAGTAGGTAGTACGCACGCGTCTACTACGGTACAAACATAGTATGTTATTCATTTCTAAATGGCAGCGTTTGTATGGGAGGGTACTAGAGGCATTCTTAAGGTGCTGACATAACTTGCATGTAAGCGATCGTGATATTCACAGTTTTCATTTATTTCTACAGAAAGACCATGAATCGATGAGGGTGTTCGTGAACCTGTTCTTGGTGAAACTCATCATGCAGGTCATGTTCATGGGTTACTACCCCATGTCGTTTGCTGGGTTTATGGACTTCCAAACATATTGGGCGCTCAAGGTCATGGACTCCAGTAAGTATAAATTCAATCCTTATCGTAAAAAAAATATTCAATAAGATTTTGTAGGATCGTTTGGAAACGTCAAATCCACCGCCTGTTCAGAATCGCGCCAGAAGGAGAAAGGCAAGAAACTCGGGCTGGTAAATTTTTTGATGATCCATTTAACATGTAGTATATCCGTTCATATCTATACTAATACTATAAGTTTGAAGAGTATTTTTTTGTTTATGGTCGCTAAAATTTGGTTAGAAGGTAGTTGGAACATAGATTAGTTTACAATACCTCAACATAATGTGGTTAGGTACTTAGCGCTTAATTGTTTGATATATTCGTTATCTGCCATTTAAAAATTAGTAATTGTTTTTTTTTTTTCGTATTTGGTCTGCAAATAGATCTATAAAATTATTTAAACATCATATACATTGAAATTATGGCGGAGTACGTTAGCTGGTTCTGGATTTTTTCTTCCACCCAGAAAAGCATTGCTGTTTTAATTCACTTTATTTGCTGACAAAAAACCTTTTGGAGCTGACCATTAGTTGACCGCTGAAAGATAGCCTCTACAGATAGCAATTTAAGAGTAGGTACGTTATACGTGTCCTCATGAAATGATTTATTGGTGCTCGTTTTAGAGTGAAGGCGTTGCACTTTCATTCAGAAGCCTGTTTCAAAGAATTTGTTACGTTGCATGTGATTTTCTAAAATACGTGGGTCGATTATTCGGACCAACTAGAAACACATTCTCACAGTCCGATCGAACTATGCGGTCGAACCACGTAAACATAGCAACATAAACAGTTTTCATTGAGGTATAGAAATAAAAAAATCCATGAAGATTAGACGATAATAGAGTAGAAAACTTAATTAATTTCCACATTTATCAGTTGGTTTAAAACATAATAATATGACTAGACATTTCACACAACGCCATCTAGCTCCAAACTAAGCAAAGCTTCTATATTAACATGGGAACTAGAATACGGGGAGTTTAAATTCATTTTTTGTAAATATATAATAACTGATGATATAGTAAATCTGAACAGAACCAGTCGCAGTTGGGAATCGAACCCACATACAGCGCAGAAGGCAAAGCAGAGTTAGCATCAAACTAAGCTGCGAGGCCAGTTTACAGTTAACTCTGTGTATTTTATACGTTTCAACGGCTCAAAGGTGTTTGATGAACTTTGAATGTAACTTGGTTTTATGTTAGCAATAACATATACATTATACATACCTATATAATATATTATTATACGACAGGCCCCAAACTTAGCAAAGCTTGTAAATATGGGATGTCATACTTATGTCTTGTCAAAATAAAACATATTTATTCACAATCAATCAAACATAGTTTATGTTCAAGTAAACTGACTATGTACAAAAGTAGCTGTCGGATTACCTAAGGACCGTTAAGAACGGTCTATAGGTCAGCTGTTCCAGACCAACACCAGACGGAAGCGTTCCGAACTGGCTGCATTGCCACGCTGAACAGCTATATGCTGATTCGCTGACCTAAATAAGACAGCCCTTGTCTTTTTTTTTTAAGTAATTTTTTTTTTCAGTTATCGCCTTCTTCCTATTCATGATAATCTACACATACGCCAAAGTGCTCCGCGCTGAGAATCTGACATCCCCACAAGTGGAGGAGAAGCCTCCGTCCTACTTCGAGTGCCTCATCGGGATCAGCCAGCCAGTACCGACCGCGGCTGACGCAACCAAAGATGAAAAGAACGTCATCAACGAAGAAGTCAAGAAGGAACACCCTAAAGATATAGTTTGAGGGGCTATAATATGTTTTTACTTATTTGGAATTGATCTTCATACAACACGAATATTAGATATGTTATGTTATCTTAATGTCATATAGTTTTGTGAATGCCTAGCAATCTCCATTCGCATCCAATGTTTGCGAAGGAATGTTTAGATGAATTAATAAAAAATATATTGTGTCTAAGTCTTGGATCTGTTTAGTTTATCAACATTTTGATCTGTTTTCGTACTTAATGAATAAATATATCATTTAATTGTAATAATTTGTGTATCAAATTGATATCCTAATTAAAAGATTATTTCGTTGTCAGGTTTGTGATGTGTAAGAAAATCGAATCGAATAGAATATAATAGCACTTTATGTATACAAAAAAGGCAAGAAAAAATCAAAGATCAGGTAACACATTGTTTAAAATGGGCGGCCTAATCGCTTAAACCTATGTCTTTCAGGCAAACTTAGATAGAGAAAGTAAAAAAAAAAAAACCGATTGTAGCGCGAATTTTAGAATTTTAGTTTTTTTTTTTTGTAATTATGTACACTATGACCTAATACACACAAATTCAATAATAAAATGTAAATAAATAATAGGTACTTAGGTACCTATATTTTACAATACACTATTGGTGTAAAATTAATACTGAACCAGTACTTAATTAGTACTGAAGATAGTGATCACGCAGGCTTCCATTTTATCGTAAACAAGACAAAGGGTAAAGCGAACGTAAGATTTTGGGACATTCCTATAGGATGAGTGGAACAAAGACCCAGGCGTGTACCTACTAGTAGTAGATAAAATCCCATAACCTTAGAACTGTCAAAACTATTGGTAAGTATTAGTTATAAATAAACTAATGGTCAGGCATTATCAAAATGAAATCTCAGGATCTCCATTCCGCTAATCACAATAAACTGGCGTCATGTTTCAGTTTAGTCGAGTTAGCAGATTGCAAGCTTTCGCAATCTCTTGGAATGGCACGGATTCTAAAGGTAAGCTGTTTTACCGTGGACCTGTCTTAATAGTGGACGAAAAAGTACAATACAATACATTACAATCACTTTATTTGCTTGAATCAGGTAAAACATAAATAAGAGCTGCCGTGTCTCGCCGTCCAATAGGCATGCAAATTTTAACAAGATTATACAAATTTCCGAATAATACGGTAAGTAGGTATATAAAAACATGTATTAACAAAATAAAGTACTCACTTAACTTATTATTCATGCTTATTTACTTATATACATTCATTGTCAAATATTCTTGGATAGTATAGTACGCTTTTTCGATCAACAATCTGGTGACCCTGGCTCTAAAAACAATGAAGTATTACCTACTTATATATATATAATCTTAAATTGTAAAATTGTTGTGTTCCGGCATTCATATGTAAGATAGCCAGCAGACCGTTGAGGATTCCTGGTGAAGTGCGCTTCTACACGGCCTTAAAATAACTTGAGAACCAGAGACCAGAGAAGGCCAAGCGTCGTTCAATAAAAAAATTAAAAAAACTGTCGGCACTCGAGTGTAAACTTGAAGTTTGTCGTCTATTAGGTAGAGGCAGTCTTCGAACGGCCCTTACCCGTTCCTCTTAGGATCGTAAAGACAACATGACAATGTTTTTAAACTCAAATGTGTCAAATATTGTCGGTAAGGTTATGGTGATACCAGTTCAATGGTTTTTCCCATCTCAAAAAACCCCCAAAGCGCCTAAAGTTTTCTCGTCAACAAAAAAATACTTGCTTGGCTATTGAATACCTATGGCTTTTATTTTATTTTGATGTGCAACTGTGAGTGAATAAAGTATCATTCGTTTGACCAATACGTGGTTTAGGCTTCCGGCAAATGTTGACGATGAGACCTAAGTACTCACGAACACAAAAACCCCTTTCTCTCAAAGGGTACCAGCGCTGGACCCTATTACTAAGCCTCCGCTCTTCGTCCGTCCGTCTATCTGGCCTCTGTGGTACGCCTACTGGTGTCTGATCCCGAGTTCTCGGGCTCAATCTCCAGGGGGAGTACGAAGGAAATTTGTTTTTTTCAAGATCAGGCTTATGAGCCTTCTTTGGGAACACAATCAAATTAAATAACATTATTAAACACAATAAAGTGCTTGCTCTAAAGTTTAACAACAAATACTAAAACCAACCAAGCGTGAGTCAGACCTACACGAATGCAAAACAAGAATCCAGCGCGGAATAGATTTTTTCGTCTTGAAATGTGGGTCGGAACCCTCAGTGTGCGAGCCCGGCTCGCAATTGGCTTATTCGATTTTTTTACTGCACTCATTTTTATTTTTTTTATTGTAGGACGGGGAAGAGGTTGGTCTACATCGCACTAGATTTTCAAGTTATGCTAATGCCGAAGGCGGAAGCGCACTTCACCCGGAATCCTCAACTGTCTGAGGAACTGGCTATCTTACCTCTAGGTATATGCAATTTTGAATAGTCCAATGAGTGAACGACTATAGCATGGACGGTGAGAAAATTAGACTACGTACGTATTACGGCGTGCCGGTTTTAATCACATATATACGACTTCAGATAAAACTGTTTGTTTATGAGTTTAAGTAGCAATGTGTGTATTGTTTATGGAGTATTTTATGTTAAAACATTTTCTTTTGGAACAGTAACTGGCACGTAGGTAGATAAAATGTTTATTAATATTATATCTGGCTCAATACACCATAGCTTTTACAGACTTCATAAAAAGGAGGTTTACAATTCGAACAGGCCCATGCCCGACAAATATAATGGGTAAGTAACAAGAAAGAGTACCTATCTGTATAGATAGGATATTGTTTTTTAACAATAACAATTTGTAACATTACAATAGTTTTGAAATTTATTTAACATCGTAAATAGCTTAGCCGTTTCATATAAAAAAAATACAGAGTACCTACCTTAAAATAAATTTACATTAAATAGTATATACGATTTTTTTTTTCTTTTTTTTTTTGATAGTCAAGCGTTGGATCAGCCATCTCACTAGAAAAACACGTAAGGACTTGGCGTAAGATGATGCACGTTTGTAAAGGAACGGAAAAAGGAACCTATTCACTATGGACTTAAAGACTATGATTATACTGGTACGTGGTACTGTTAGTTATTCTGTGGTGCAGGTGCGGAGAAACAGACAGACAAGGCAAGTTTGTTGAACCTCTACAAGGTACGGGTACCTGCCTTACGTCTGCTAGTCCGGTGGTGTAAAGGGAAAAGTGTAGCTCAGAGTTATTCATTGGACGCCTTCTCGCATTAGTGACGTACATACTCATTATACATTATTGTATATCGTACCATCAGACCACACCAACCCATATTTACTTAGTTCCTCGCTGGGTAGCCAGTTTTCCATGGACTTTACCCCGCCGCTGTCTTCTCTCCTGGAATAAGTACATACAAGTTATAGGTTTAGTACCGTTGCATAGGAAAGAACCGCCTCTGTAATTTTAATTAACATTGCTATACAACATCAATTTTCAGTAGCCGCTTCTGTGGTCTAGTGGTTCAACCCACCGATTTCAGATCCAGTGGTTCCAGGTTCGATCCCCAGGGGAGTACAATATATTGTGCTTGGTTTGAGCCAAGGGCACATAGTCATAATACATTTTTTTTTAATTATCAAACAAAGAACTCATATATGCAAAACATTTTTTTTTCAAATTCACTTTTCCAGAAAAACGATTTAAAAATTAGATGTTCTTTAATGCAGAACTTATTTTTTTTAAATCGAGCACGTGACTCCTAACATGACTTTTCGATAACTCTCACGGTTTCAGACTTGGCCTTAGTGGCGCTGGAAAAAAACTCACCCTGTATAAATGATGGTAATAAATCTTCTCAAACTATAAACTCTATTCTCTCTTCTCTGCTAAACTATAAAGATCAGATTTAGAAAATATTACCACAAACCGTCGAGCTACAAACTAGCATTGCAATGAAAAACAGTTGATTTAGACATTGCTATAGACGTAACTTCACCAACGAATATCGTAGAGTAATATTTGCACTCTCATCTATGATCTCCTTTATATACTGCTCCACGCAATAGTACCTACAAAGATAAAACTATAGTGAATCCTACCTACATAAGCATGTTTAGTACTAAGTCTAATTGTTTTATGTTTTAAGTTTTTACTGGAAATTGAAATAAATAAATAAACAAATAAATGAATCAGATAACCTTACGTTATGTTTAATCTCCTGACTGCACTTATTCCAGTTTAATTAATTTGAGTTCGAGGACCGCATCAATATTAGGATTTCAATGCCGATCACATATACAATGATACGTACACAATTATATCTTGTTTTGCGCCTCCGTGCATTTTAACTTCCTTTCGGTTCTACATATACCAAGGTGCTCTGTTGAACATCGCTTATAGGGATTAGATTATGTTTAACTAAGAATTAGATTGTGTTCTACAAACATAATTATCTAATTACATTTATTCAATAAAAAGTACAATTAAACTAACTATGTACAAAGGAATCATCAAAGGAAAATCTAATTACTATATTGTGGTGGGTAATAAAGGATATTGTATTGAATATATAGATAGAAATGAGACGAAACAAAAAAAATCATCCATATTTTTGCCAGCCTCAATGAAATGATGCTCTAAATTATGTACCGGGACTGACGCAATGCAGCGCTGCAGGAAGCAAATTTTTCGGGATCACAAACATACGTACGTATTAAATAGGGCTCGTGGTCCCACTGCTTAGCGGGTTCACATACATACGTACGTATTAAGTAGGCCTCGTGGTCCCACTGCTTAGCGGGATCACATGCATACGTATAGGTATAGTTTTTGCGGCTTTACTTTTGTTTAGCGTGTGTAAAAAACTAGGGCCTACAAAACTTCGTTTTTAAGTTTTGTAGGCCCTAGTTTTTTACACACAGTACATTATTCAACTTCTCCCTTAACGTTCAGATTTTCTTTAGCCATTTAAAAAAAGTCTAACCGACAAAACCTATATTTAAACCAAAGGAAAACTAAACAAATGCCAAATACAAAGCAGAGTCTATAACCAATACTACTAAACTGAAACAAAACAAATACAAAATCTCAAAATCCTTTCTTAGGGGATGCCTACGTCATAGTAGCTTTATGCATGCAAAGTCTCAGCCCGATCGGTTTAAAATTTACATAGTTTCATACAAAATTTCATTCCCTATCTTATCCCCTTGGGGGTAGAATCAACCAAAATCCCTTCTTAGCTGATGCCTACGTCATAACATCTACCTGCATGCCAAATTTCAGCCCGATCCGTCCAGTGGTTTGGGCTGTGCGTTGATAGATCACTATGTCAGTCAGTCAGTCACCTTTGAGTTATATATTTAAAGATAAGATATACGATTAACGTCAAGCATAGCTTTATACGCACGCAACTGATAAATGGTGGGTTCACCGAGTCCTTCAGTGGAGACCACGTCTAGGCAAACATAGTGAAGCACGCCCTCCGGCTAGATGGAGCGATGACCTTCGTACAGATGCGGGCAGTCCCCGTCTCTCATTCTCCCCTTGTCTCACATTATTTCCGGGTGGCTATAAGGCCGAAGGTGGAAGCGCACTTCACCCGGTATCCTCTATAAACTAAAAAAAATCTATGGCGACAGAATTAGGTAAGATGGCGGTAGCTAGTGAGCCGGACTTAAACAAAGCTCTTCCACCAATCAAACCAAGGAAAATATTGTGCTTCCTCTGGGAGACCCGGGACCTCTGGATCTGACACAGGTAGGCGAACCATCGTCTCCTCGATCATCGGCTTTTCTCATCCATTTCCTCTGTGGTCTAGCAGAGGAAATGGATGAGAAAAGCCGAAGATCAGGTTTAGAGGTGCACCTAGGATGACGTCCACGGCTTCAATGACCTCCTTGAAGTCCTTTCTAAGATTTATATTCTAAATACTGTTTGTTCTCGCAATAAACTTATTTAAATAAAGAAGAGGCTTAGAAATAAATAACACTCATTTCCAATTACTACAAATTTCTCTCCAGTAGGTATTTGAGACTTTAAAGGCGTTTTTGAGGAACATATGCCCATATGTATGGTCGTCGCTGGCAACACCTCTTGCTCTCTTTTGTTCTTGCTCAAATAATAAGTTTGGCCATTCAACGAGGAAATGCAGCCATTACTCTTGGCAAGTAGCCAAGATTAATGGCTGCATTTTCTCGTAATCATAAGAGTAATCACAGTTTATTTATTACCATTTATGTTATAATGACATGGGTGTTTAAAATGTGAAGGCTTAGGGGATTTAATCTGTATCTTCGTATGGTTCAGACTTTAATGCGTATGGTTCAGAGAGTGAACCACTGCCTTGACCCTGGAACCCTTCCCTTTCCATACATCCTATACAAGCAACTTTTGTCATACTCCCTGCTGAAGTTTTGGTTCCAAAGAAAGAAATTCTAAAGACTTCCTGGCAAATTAGATTAAGATCAATCAGCTTTCTACCGTGCAATATTATTTATGAATAGATCAAGGTTAAACATAAGATTTAACTATTCCATCAAATAGCTATCTTAAATGTTGACCCCAGAGGCTTTTATTAGGCCAGCGAAGCATAGCTGTTCAGCGCGGCAATGCAGCCAGGTCTTGGGAATTCATCCAGTACTGGTCTGAAACTTTTGAGTTAACCTATCGACCATTTTAACGGTCTTTAGGTAATCCAACTTGTACATAGTTAGTTCTTTTGTATCGTACGTAAAAATATATTAATTAAAAAATACAAAATGGAATTGAAAAGCTCAGTCCACAATGACTTTACCTATTGTACAGTAAGGACCTCCCGTTAAAACCGCAGTGGTTAAATTGATTAAACTATTTGAATCAAATACAAAGCGGTATGAAGTTTCCTTCCAACGGATACCCTGCACAAATAGCTTCAGGCTGTGCTTCAGAGGGATATTTACCTAGCGAAAGTAGAGGTTTAATGAACGAGTAAGAACCTGTATTGTTCATACCCACTTCGAAGTTAGAATAAATTGGTAGGTATGGTAAAAAAAATCCTAACTACATTACGATCTAGCCCAGTTGTAGGCCACTGTCAAATTATTCACTACCCAGGTGTAGGTAATGAGTAATTTGACAATGACCTAGATTATATACTTAATCGAGTTAGGAAAATATCCATTGGCAATGTTCTTTTAAACCGACTTCAAAAAAAAGGAGGAGGGTCTCAATTCGTCGGAATCTTTTTTTTAATGTATGTTCCCCGATTACTCAAAGACGCCTGGACCGATATGGAGAATTCGAGTGAACTCTTCAAAAATTATATGCACATCTGAAGTGATTTTGATGTATTACCTCAAAAGTAAGGAAAAAACGGACCCCATTTAGCATCACGCGTCTGTCATGTATCCGTCATCAAAATAATTGGAAAAAGTACGTCAATCAGGTAAACGAAATTGTATCATATTGTTACGCCAATCACACATTCGCGGGCGTTCACATAGTTCTACGAAAATAAGGCAATAACAACTGATTGTAAATAACACAAAAGTATTATTTATGACCGCCGCGCCGAGATCAATAGAGTCTCAGATTACGCAATAGTAAGTACCGCGATCAGCCTCGCGCGTACGAAAAGTTTCGATAGAGTTGGATATAAATATGCCGCGCGATTCGGAAGCAGGACAGTATTCAATTACGATACACAGTGATAACATCGAGTGATATTTGAGTGCGATAACAGTGTTTAATGATTCGGAAGTATAACTTAGTAGTGTTGTACTGTGTTTGAGAGTAATTAGTTTGATGCTGAATAAACGTGTCTTATTTTGAGTAATAACCGGTTGCTTTTATTTTACGAACCCCAGCTAATAACAACATTTTTCATCGAAGTTGTTTTTAGTTTTTAAAACGTAATTATTAGATAGCCAGTTTCTCAGACTGTATAGGATTCCGGGTGAGGTGCGTCTTCGGCCTTAAACTTGGAAACCAGATGAGATTCCAGTCGTGCAATATAAAAAAATTGTGTCTTGTTCTACTCTAGGTATAATATAGGTGTTCGTGTATTTTCAAAAGTAGTACTTTGACTTAAAATCCATTACATATATTTTTATAAAATAATTCTAACTATTTTATAAGTTTAAGTGGTCTCTTAGCTGGAGCTGGAGGGAGAAGTGGATGTACCAGGTCAAGTACGAGTCAGATAGACTTTGGTAACTGACTTACCTCGGCTTTAGTTTAGAAATATAGGAAATCTGGCGTGTCAATGCTTTCTCCCTCTATTTCCATTTTTTACTCTGCGTAAATACAAATTTGTAATTTAATCTACTTTGTGAGCTTGACAACACACAAGTAATGGTCTAGGTACTACTAATATAGTATTTTACTATGATACTTACCTACTTTTATTTATGTTAGACACATTTGTAGATTTTTTTTTACAGGACAGGAACATTAATTTCATACTGTGGCAACTAGAAGACGGATCTGTATTTATCACACAAATATTTGTCCTGGGTGGAAATCGAGCCTGCTACCTACAGCGCAGAAGGCAACTCTTTAAATAAATAGGCACACTTAAAGCGATTTGGGTGTATTACCTCAAAAGTAAAAAAACACGGACCCCATTTCGGATCACGCGTCTGTCAGTCTGTCCGTTCATCAAAAATACGTCATCCAGGTAAACGGAATTGTATCATATTCTTCAATGGAGTCGGTTTTCTTTTTAGTTTATTAAACGTAATTATTCCCAATGTCATTTGTAGTTCGGAGCATTTGAATTAACTTTTAACATTTCGCATCAAAGGAAGAAACTGCACTCAATTCGCATTATTCGGCTTAACCTCTGAACTTCCCGGCTAACTCAATCTTAGCAACCCCGAGTTAACCCGTCGTGGAATTCCTCGTCTTGAGATACAGGTCTCTTTAATTTATTACCTAGGACGTTATGAGAGTGTAATTTCGCTGGACGTGTCACTGTGCCGCTGGCTACTGGTACTCCAAACACTCATATAGGTGCCTAAATAAAAAATACAAAAGCCTTTATTTCCTGACCACATAATATACAATATTATAAAATTAAATTAAATTAATTTATTTTGCTCTTACAAAAGGTACTTGATAGGTAGATTACCTAGACGTATTATTTATAAATTAATACTTTTTTTAAGCTTACTTCCTATGTTTATATGTAAAATTGAATAATGTTTTTAGATAATATTTTTTCAAAAAATAACAAAACACCTATTTAATTCTATAAATTAAAAAAATCTATTTAAACAATAGGTGCTAATAAACATTAATCTTAAGTTTTTGATTTTTTACAAAAAAATACAGATTTTTGTATGTCGATGTCGTGGTCACATTAGCAAGTCGGTGTCACGATCCCATCCGTTTTTCTCCTGCGAAAAATCGTTCAACGCAACTCGTGAATACGATACGGTAAGTCTTACCTAAGCTTGTTACTTAAAAGTATAAGGATAACTTTACATAACAGGAAAAAGCTTCATTTACATTCACTTATCATTTATTTGGAAAGCAATGTCCTACAAAATTGAAGCACAACACTACAATCCACGATATTTTTAAATTATTTTTACCATAACTCGACTTATTTTATATACTTATATTAGCTATTCAGCGTGGCAATGCAGCCAGTGTCTTGGACACGCTTCCGTCTGGTACTGGCCTGGAACAATTGAGTTACCTATATAGGCCGATTGTAACGGTCCTTAGGTAATCTGACTGATTCCTTTGTACATAGTTAGTTTAATTGTACTTTTTATTGAATTAATGTTTTATATACAGAACACATAGAATATAATCAGACGGACATTGGACGTGGAACAAAGAAGTTATGTAAAATCCGCCATATGCATAAATCAGTGGCCGACTTTAATCGGTCGACTGGGTTTGCCTGAAGCATTTATAAAAAAAACTTGTCGTTCCCCATTTAAGAGCAAAGAATTTCATTTTACTCGCTTTCCATTAATTAAACTCTTCAGAAACGAGACCTGGTAGTGGTTTTATTCACTTCAAAGAAAATTATTATTTAAAAGAATCCGGAACGTTAGGAACTAGTTTATGGCTTTTCAAAGGATTCCTACAGAATTCCTCAAAGCGGAATTCCATCAGTTTTATCACTGCAGAGACTTGTGCGTATTATTTTATTCTGTGCCTTGTAGAAAATGAAGATAGTATATTTATGAGCATGTTTTTTTTTATTGTACGGGTAGGCCGGATATCATCCACACTATATCTTTTGCCTATATATTTTTCTATTATTAAATGAACTATGTGTTTACAAGAGGATTAAAAAGGGACCGTTACAAACGGTATATAGATAACTGTTTTTTTTTCAGACCATTACCAGAGGGATGCGTGCCAATGACAATGGCTATATTGCCACGCTGCTAAATAAATTTTAGCAATTAATAGCTAATTCTCTGGCCTATATAAGACACTAAGAGACAGCGCTGGGATCCCGTGTCGCCTCAATCAAATGCTGATGACCTACTTATATGTAGTAACATACTATATTAACAAAAATAAATAAGCACTTGCCCAATAACGACATCAATTTCTTATTTTTTACCGTTTAACTTAATATTTTACATGATTGTCGTGCCTTGTCACCCGACTGGACCCTTCTAAGGCGGGCTATGTTTTTCCAGAGTATATATTTCTATTTTTTTTGTTATAAAGGTTGTGGGTTCGATTTCTACCCGGGACAAACATTTGTGGGATGAAGATTTATGTTTGTTCTGTGTTGGGCATGTTATTGTAGAATAAATAATGTATTTACAAAAAAAAGTGTGTATTTATCCCATATACTTGCTTAATTTAGGGCTAGATGGCGCTTTGTAAAATGTATGTGCTATATATTTGGGATAGTAATTAAATTTAATTGAATAGTATGGGCTATGACCGTGAAAACCCTAACAAAGAATGTGGACCTCTCACTATTTATTGCTTACAACAGACAGGGTATGCGCAGCAGTATCTTTCTCAGTCCTGGCCTATGCCCTGCGGTGGACATCATGACTGGCTTATAGGCTCTGATGATGATAAGACAAAGGGTCAGAACAAGATTAATCGGCAATAGATTTGGTGAAATAGCAAAGTTAGTGAGTAAACGTGAAAACAAACTACAAAGTTAGATAGTAAACGTGAAAACAAACTACAAAGTCACCCTGTTCACTCGCTTGTAAAAAAACGACTTCAAAGCCCTTGATACCATAAAATCATATCTCAAATATAATTTTATCACTTCAATTCACAAGAAAGCCAAAGCCGCAAAGTTTTTCTTAAATTCAGCGGAGGAATTCTTGAAATCAGCCTAATTCAGATGTATTGGAGACGGAGTATTTGTCGCCATTTGGTATTGAATAAAATAAGATCTAAAATTTTCATAACAATAAGAATTTCAGCCAGATATAACTCTTATGTAGGACGAGACCATTTTTTCTCGTTATATTGCATGCGAAAATTGAAATAATGTAGAGGGTTTTCAGAGGTCGTTTATGAATCTTTTTTTTTTAGTAAGATAAAAAAAAAAGATTCATAAACGGGGATGTGCTTGGCCTTCATCTCACCTGATTTTCAAGTTATGATAAGGCCGAAGGTGGAAGCGCACTTCACCCGGAATCTTCAAACTGAGGAACTGGCTATCTTACCTCGAAATGCCGGAACGCAACAATTTAAGAATTGTTGTTACATAGCCCGACGGACTTAAAAGAAATCCTACCACCAACCTAACCTTAAGCACAAAAATGTACTACCCTGGTGATCGAACCCGGGACCTCTGTATCTGTCACTGGTAGCCGGACCACTAGACCACAGAGGCGGTTAAATGGTATCTGTATTCGTCCAAATAGAAATCATTAGATATTCATATTGGTGTTTATTTTTTATAATCTAACGACGAACGACGCCTATGTACCCATTAACACATCTAAGGTACTCCGTTCCGTTCCGTCACATTCATGGAACCACGGCAAATATCATTTTTATCGACCATGTTACCAGAAACAAGGGAAGGGTAAACGATAATTTCATTAATATTTATAGATTACAAAACGTGTAAAATTTATGAATTCGCTCGGTTCGTTACGTAATATACAGAAGGCTTATTCTTTTAGATAGGAAACGTGCGAAAGTTGCATTTAGTGCTGCGAGCGTCCATCGATTATGGTGTATAGGTAGTCGTTTTTTCACTTTGTAGTTATCAAAAAACACATTTAATTTGTTGTGGATGAATACTTAAAAGAAAAAAACGTGAGCCTTCGTTTTGTTGTTTAGTATGACGTAAGGGAATATATTAGGTCCTTACATATGAAATTGGCGTTTTGTCGTACTGGCCACTTTGATCTTAAATATCTCCTCTTTGGTTAGGAATTCCAAATTCAAATTTAAACAGCTATTTACTTATGCATTTGTGTTTCGAAAACCGTAATTCATTTGTTTTTTTCTCTTTTGCTTTTTTTTTCTGCGTCACTCATTTCACAAAATGGAAAACTTAAAATATCGCATTATTTACGAGTACGAGTTCCACCGTGGCACCAGTGCTGCAGAAACGGCTCGAAGGATTAATGATGTGTATGGTGGTGGTGTCGCAAAAGAAAACACGGTGCGTTTTTGGTTTCAACGCTTTCGTTCTGGAAATTTCGACCTGCATAACAAGCCCCGTGGACGGCCGGAGACCAAGGTCGATAATGATGAATTGAAGGCTA
This sequence comes from Venusia cambrica, assembly GCA_951394065.1. Taxonomy (NCBI): domain Eukaryota; kingdom Metazoa; phylum Arthropoda; class Insecta; order Lepidoptera; family Geometridae; genus Venusia; species Venusia cambrica. Next base: position 7,437,281 of record OX596057.1, read on the forward strand.
TTGTGGAAGCAGATCCATCGCAAACCACTTCACAGTTAGCTGCAGGCTGTGGTGTTAGTGACAAAACCGTTTTAATCCACTTGAAGCAAATTGGGAAGGTGAAAAAGCTTGAAAGGTGGGTACCTCATGAATTGAGTGAAGCAAACCGACAAACGCGCGTCGACTGCTGCGTTACATTACTCAACCGGCACAATAATGAAGGAATTTTAAATCGGATCATTACATGTGATGAAAAGTGGATCCTGTACGATAATCGTAAACGCTCATCGCAATGGCTGAACCCTGGTGAACCAGCAAAATCTTGCCCCAAGCGAAAATTGACTCAAAAAAAGATACTTGTAAGCGTTTGGTGGACTAGTGCCGGTGTCGTACACTATAGCTTTCTTAAATCTGGTCAGACGATTACGGCTGATGTCTATTGTCAGCAACTGCAAACCATGATGGAAAAGCTCGCTGTTAAACAACCGAGACTTTTCAATCGCTCTACGCCACTGCTGCTTCAAGACAACGCTAGACCACACACGGCCCAACAGACGACTACCAAATTAGAGGAGCTTCAATTGGAATGTCTAAGACATCCACCGTACTCTCCGGACCTTGCTCCAACAGATTACCATTTTTTTCGAAATTTGGATAACTTCTTGCAAGGAAAAAAATTCAATTCCGATGAGGCAGTCCAAACCGCTTTCAAAGATTTCATTGATTCCCGTCCGAATGGTTTTTTTAGTAAAGGGATCAATGAACTACCTACAAGATGGCAAAAGTGTATAGATAGCAATGGTACATACTTTGATTAATAAAATATATTTTAATATGAAAAAATTGCCTTTATGTTCCTCCCATACAAAACGCCAGTTTCATATGTAAGGACCTAATATTTCACAATTCCGTAGGTATCATTTAAGAGAAGACTGTAAAGGTAGCAGAAAATGTTTGAAATATACAAACGGTATTCCCCTTTTATTCTTCGATAAATAAAATATTCAAATGCGATCCAGCCACGATTGCTACAGGTGTGATCTTGAATTAGATCAAGATGGCCTAGGCCTGGTGAAAGTAAAGTTTTAAATAAATAAAATTAGAGAAATAAAGGTATTGTCTAGCTTTCGAGTTTTTTCCTCGCATTTTTGCAGCAACACGACCTAAAATGTATACTGCAGGACAACGGTATACATTTTCATCGCATAAGGTGCAATTGACCATTCATCACGCTTGGCAGAAGATTTGGTAATCGCAGTATTGGTGTTGATACCCAAGCCCAATGCTGCTGCCCACAGTTGACTTAGTATAATAATATTTATATGGTTTTTCTTTTACAATATTTCCATTTCATATATTTTTGCCAACTCCTGGCGCCCCCTCGGTCACCTCTGACGGAGAATAGGCTGCCGCGGCTAGGATAACTGAATATGTTTACCAGAGCCACGGCTTGAGGGTTTAGTAGCAGGCAGAGAGAGTGGATGAGGAAGGCCAAAGATCGGACTAAGACGCACCTTGGGAGTTACATTAAGTGTTATTATGTCCAGCTGTGGACTGCTATAGGTTGATGAAATGATATTTAAGACCTCTATTTTAACCGCCGCCGTGGTCTAGTGGTTCTCCTACCAGTGTCAGATCCAGAGGTTCCGGGTTCGATCCCCAGGGTTCGTACAATATTGTGCTTGGTTTGGTTGGTGGTAGGACTTTGTTTAAGTCCGCCTGGCTAACTACCACCGTCTTACCTAATTACGTCGTTATCAATTCTTAAAATTGTTGTGATCCGGCATTTGAGGGTAAGATAGCAAGTTCCTCAGACTGTTGACGATTCCGGGTGAAGTGCGCTTCCACATTCGCCCTTATCATCACTTCAAAAAAAAAAACAGGTGTTATGAAGGACAAGCACTTCTTCGTAGCAAAATAAAAAAATAAAATATAAAGATCTCTTCGGCTATTCCCTTACATAAAAACCTTGCAATAATAAAAGCACTCTTTCAGCTTATCGCAGTCTATGTCGTTGCAGATAATCATCTCAATTTAACTTTGCTATGACAAAATTCGCTGACTTTTTACAATTTATTTTATAATGCCACTAAATTCGTCCATTCTATGCAGCAGAGAAAGATACTTAAATATAATCGAGTACCCTTTATATTTCATCTGAGTATCGCGCCGTAGTAAACATAAAACAGTAAGATAAATCCATTTTAACCGACTTTCAAAAAAAGGAGGAGGTTCTCGATTCGTCGGAATCTTTTTTTTTTTTATGTAGGTATGTTCCCCAATTACAGTTACAATTATAGTCGCCTCGACCGATTTAGAAAATTCACAATCGCAGGTGGTCCCATTGACATCAGGTCAGGATCTGATGATGGGATCCTGGAAAAATCGAGGGAACTCTTCAAATATTATAAGCACGCTTAAAGCGATTTGGGTGTATTACCTCAAAGTAAGGAAAAAAGGGACCCCATATAGGATCACGCGTCTGTCTGTCTGTCCTTCCATCTGTCATCAAATCTGTCATTATTGAAAAAAAATACGTATCGAAATTGTATCATATTCTTCGTTGAAGTCGGTTTTTTTTTAGTTTTTAAAACGTTATTATATACTCTGGGGTTCATTTATTCAATAAAAAGTACAATTAAACTAACTATGTACAAAGGAATCAGTCAGACTACCTAAGGACCGTTACAAACGGCCTATAGGTAACTCAACTGTTCCAGACGGAAGCGTGTCCAAGACACTGGCTGCATAGCCACGCTGAATAGCTATGCTAATTCGCTGGCCTAAATAAGAGCCAGCCCTTGGGTCACGTATCGCCTCAATCAAAAGCCCCGCAAGATTTTTGAAAACCCGGACGGCACCGGCTCCCCACGGACCCCAAAAGGCTCAAATAGGTAAGCTCTGTCGAGACCACTATATTTGCGCCTTTTGTGATCCTCGGCCGAATCAACCGCCGCACCAGCCCTAACTGATGTCCCAGGCAGATGAGATGGCGCTAGGGTGTCGACGCAGGTAGCGTCCCACACCAAAGGCCTTCCCATTTCCCAAGGGAATTATACTCTTAATATCACATTTTTTTAAATAGTCTAGTAATAGAAAGTATTTTTTTTATAAATGATGGAATGATGGGTCAGCTCCGCTATGCTTCCTCTAACTGCCGGAACACATTTTTTTTTTTAAGAATTTTTATTATGGAGACAGAATTGATATTATGATCATTATTTATTTCTTAGAATTATGTATCTTACATACTTTTATTATCTGATAGATTAGTAAGTACCTATGTGACTCACGATAGCGCAAGGTTAAACCTTAGTTGTTTTTTAGTGCTATTTTCATTTTGACTTATGTGTATTTTTTGGTGTTAATGGTAAATAAAAAAAAAAGGTAAGATGGTGGTAACTAGCCAGGCGGACTTAAACAAAATCCTACCACCAACCAAACCAAGCACAATATTGCTACCACTTAGGATCAAACCCGGGACCTCTGGATCTGAAATCGGTGGGTTGAACCACAGAGGCGGATTTCTTTTTAACTGAATAGTTGTATTGGTTTAGATACCATTCAAACATTGTCTACTACTTGGAACTGCCCTACGTCGGTCCACTGTTCTTCGTTGATAGTGTAGAATCAATAAAATTTATCGGTTCCATTTTACATGATGTGAATGTATGACGGTCGTTAGGGCATTTGAAATCGCACTAATATCTGAATCAGCTCGATTTGCGGTGCACTGTGGAGTTACGATTCTCTAAAGAAATGTTATCATTTTTAATGTATCATGGACGAATCACGGGATAGACTTGAACGGGACGTGGAAATTGAAAAACTGCGCCGAAATTTCGGCGTTTTCTTTGATAATTGATTTTATTCAATTTGATTTCATACTTGAATCAAAACTATCAAAACCTTAAATAAATACGCCATGGGCCAAGCTGGCCGTATGGCCTGTTTGTTGCTTGACAAATACATCTGTTTCATACGGTGTTGTCCAATCGGTAGCCATGTGAAGGGAATTCAGATTCGTATCAAGGTTGTTTCCTCTACCTGTTGACTTACTGAGCTGTTCAGGAGCTTATCATCATGCTGCCTGGGGAATATAACGTGGTCATATTCACCTACATCAAAAACTAATATATTTTTTTGATTTAGTGAACTGTTGACATATTAAGCAATTGATCAAGTGGTGTTGTTATTGTAAATTTTGACAAAGTAAATATTGATCTTAGGTATGTAACCCATTTTCTTTCATTCTTCTCTTTTTTCACAACAACTGGGTTCATTTACAGCGTTGTGAGCAGCAACACATACTGTTACCATTAGCATCGATAAAATATTATTAGGTACCTCAAAATGCTGAATAACAAACTAATGAAAACAGAGAAATCTGAGTTTACAACGGCCCCTCCGTTTACAGACTGCCCTACATGATTCGGGATGCAGCTTCAACGCTTATATTTGAAGTAGACTTTAGAAATTTGTAGCTAGGACGGACTTAAAGAAGGTCCTACCACCAACCAAACCCAGCACAATATTGTACTTCCCCTGGAGATCGAACCCGGTACCTCTGGATACCAGAAAGGGAACTAGAGGTGGTTATGCCTATGCTTTTATGTTTGCAAAAGTTTATGACTGAATTTTTATTTTACGTCTTATTTAAAACTGCATTCAGATTGGATTCAAACGTTGCGTTGGTAGCACTTTATGAGTTTTAAGAAACAGCGAATGCTAGAATGCCTAGATTTCCTCGCAAAAGCTCCAAGGAAGTCACGCAAACACCATTAGGCCAATCAAAAGGTCGCTAAAAAACGATCAGTCTTCGAAGTGTTATGAAAATAAGTGGTAGGTCTAATCTAGATAAAGCCATTAGATAGCCACGAAGCCAAGTCAACGTCCTGTCCTACCATCCTCAGGTAGGTTGGTAGTCTTTGTTAACAAAGGCTATCTAGGCAGGATCATGCAGGCTCACGCTTCTAAGCGTCGACAAAAGCTAACGTGTCGACAAAAGTGACTTCTAACCTATTATCACACCAAGTCTGGAACTATATAAGCATAACTGCTTTTACGATACCTAGAGCTAAAATAAACATCGTAAAAAATATCACAATTCCTGTATTGGGACTTTAATTTTTAAGTAATTTTATTTTTACTATTTGTCAATTAATGTAGATGAAATTATTACCAAAAGTAAATTAATCATACGATACACATCATATTATAATTTTAACAGTCTACCTATTAAGGTTCATGAGATACAGTTCGCAGACAAACGGATGGATGGATAGCCTTTGTGTCAGTATCGTAAAACTCATAAAACTTTTCCTCGGCCACGTCGCACTATCATCATTTCCGAAGCATTATCCGACCCGACGATGCCGCTTTCCACATTATTTTTTTATAATTAAAAAAAAAAAAAAAACAAGGGTAACAATCGATTCGACACATGAAAAGCATAATAGACTGACGTAAACCGAAAAGTACTTCAAATTATTTCAAGTGGCCAGTACTTGTCGTATCAGTTAAGTAAAGTATTTTAAATTGCGACAATTCACTTTCCTTCCTTCACTCCACGATACTTCAGGTTTTTTTAGGGTTACCATTCATGGTACTAGCGATACATCAACATGTATGATGGTACTACTGATCCTAAATAATTGTCACTAGTATCATTAATGGTACTAAGGATACAAAGTTGTGTCACTTGTACCATCAATGGTACAAATCAATGGTGCTAATGACACAAGGATGGACAGACAACGAGGCATAGGCTTTAATAGGGTTCCTAAAATTAGAACTATGTTAATATTACGAACGTAGCCTGATTTCGCGTCCAACGAGTTCCTTTAGGATTAAACTTTTAATTAAAGGATTCAATCCAGTGCTAATACCCATTGCCCTGGGCCTACTTCGGGAGAAATGACGTAAAAGTAATTCGTGAATTAAGCTACGGTTGGGTCCGGTTTCATTACAAATAGTATCCTTGAAAGGTAAAATAAAAAATGAAAAAAAAGAAAACTCACCATCCCAAAGTCCTATTTCCATCGAGTTGTCTACATTTTCTACCATTATAGTTTATAACAACATAGATACATAGATATAAGGTGTAAGGTGTATTATACATTATAGCGACAAAATGATTCCATAAAAAAAGCTCTTCGGATTAGATCCCCAGTTCGTTCGATAGTCAGACGAATATACCTCAATTGTGTCACTTTTAGAAATTTACTGATGCGTTATTTAGATGGGTTCGATTTTTTCGTTCGTTCGACACAAAAATTCACAACCTGCGACGGGACATAAACCTACATCTTTACCTCAAGCCAGAAACGCTCTTTGAAACTAATTACGAAACCACGAGGGTCAATTTAAAGTGCAAACTTGAAACACATAGAAACTATAATTCGATTCTCGATGGAACTTAAAAACCATGATCTTTTTAAACATATAAAATATTTTAATTATCTTAGGTTTGAAGGTTATAGCGATGTTGCCAAGCCCCAACTTTACTGTGTACAGGTGCTACTAAAAATATGCCCCATCCAGCCGAGGATCCCCTTCCCTCCAGTAATGAGAGCCAGGTGAAGACGACGAATTGTGTCAATCTTGGATGCAAATTAGGAGGTCCGCTTGCTAATGGATGCACTGGGTGGCCTCTTTTCATTGAGCGGGCTCTAGAAAACGCGGAAATATAGGAGATTTTTTCATATACAAAAAGATTGATGGCTGGGAAATTGGTCGGGCTACTTTCTTTGTTGCTAATTTGAAAATCAAAGTCAAAGTCAAATACATTTATTCAGTGAGATATTTTAAGATCACTTTGAAACGTTAAATCTACCGCCTGTTCGGAATCGCGACCAGCACACAAGGAGTATTTTTATTATGATCCATTACAATAGCTTAAAATTATTTAGTACTAATTACAATTTATTCACTGGAGCAAATTAATTTTTAATGCCAGGCTTTCTTATCTTCTAGGTAATTAGAGATTTTATTATAAGCTTTCCTGAATATCTTTTGTTTTACAACATTTTTTAATTTGTTATTTGACAAGCTTAGCATATCACTTGGTAATTTATTATAAAAGCGTACAGTTTGCCCTATGAACGATTTATTAACTTTATGGAGCCTAGTTGTGGGAACAGCAAGTTTATTTCTATTTCTAGTATTATAATGATGTTTACAGTTTTTAACAAATAAGCTTATGTTTTTACGCGCGTACATAATATTTTCATAAATATACTGGCAGGGCCTATGCAATATATTTATTTCTTTAAACTTGTCTCTAAATGAATTTCTGGGACCTATTTTGTAAGCAGCGTGAACAGCCCTCTTCTGCAAAACGAATATCGTGTCTATATCTGCAGCACTTCCCCACAGTATTATGCCATATGATATAATACTGTGAAAGTAACTGAAGTAAACTAGTCTTGCTGTAGCAACGTCTCTGAGAAGACGTATCTTCTTTACAGCATATGCTGCAAATAAGTAATTTTTCTTTTCATATTAGTTGTATATTGTGTTTCGATTTTAATAATTTCTCCTAGCTGGTCAGATTTTATTTTACTAATTACACTCTTCCATAAAATGTTGGCATCTGTAAATATATTATCTAAGCATTTAGCTGATGTTTCAGTTATTCTAGTAGGCTCCATAAACAAAGGTTAATTAAACAAGTTAGTATTTTTTTTGCTACATGCGTCTTTAATCAACAGATCAATATTAAAATCTCCATAAGCTATCAATTGTTTTTTGATTCCGATCATTTAAATAATATTCCTTCCATAACATTATCAAAAGTTAAATATTTGGCACAAGGTGGGCTGTATATACTTATGATAATGAATTGCTCCAGCTCTACACAAGCTATTTCAATTTCCTTTTCAACTGAATGACTAACAATGTCAGTCCGATCTTTAAATTTTATTTGTTTGTTCAACAATATTATTGAGCCACCTCGGATTTGATTCACTTTGGAAAAAGAACTGCCAATTTGGCTGGTGATTACTGAAATTAAACATGAGCTCATTATGTTTTAGCCAATGTTCAGTTATGCAAATGATGGCAATATGATCAGAATTCATTAATAATTCCAGTTCAAGAACCTTATTTTCTAAACTTTCAATGTTCTGAATTAAAAATTTGATAGAATTTTGGGGTTTGGGGCATATTTTCTTAGTATTATTTACCAGTATATTATTACACTTATTTGATCTGGGCAAGTTATTTATACACATTTTTGACTTGCTTACTACGTTATGTTTACTTGACATATTTGGTGGCTCATTTATGCTATTGACTTCCTCTATTATCTTATGAACTAATTGAAATTACTTGGAATATCTTCCAATATATTAATATCTTGTCTGTGCTCAATAAAAGCAGTCTGATTAGCCAAATTCTTGGCTGTTATACTAAAAAAATAAGATAGCGACACAGCTACCTGTCGTTTGTAAAAATTTGGTAGGTAGTAACTACCTCGGGTCAAATAAACATTATTACTAACACAATTGTTAGAGTCAATCAGATGGATTAAATTATTATTATGTGACATTGTATGTGTCTTGTTTAATTTATATCTAAGATCATTTTCAGCTTGTGGCAAACAATTACTATAAGGAATTGTAAACAATACAATTTTATTTACATTCAGAGAGTTTATTGTATCAAAGTATTTAATCAGGTCCTATTTTTCACATCACCCCTATTTCCATACATGATGATCAAGTTTGATTCCGATGTCAGATTGGACTTCGATATCAATTTAATTACATAATGAAGGCTAGAATTTGGTAAACAATTATTTATGACTGAGTGTCCCATCCTATTTAATATTATGCCTAAATCCTTTCCAATTTCATCACAGAACATAACTGTTTTGTTTGTGATATTTTTTTTGAGTTGATGGATAGATTAATCTGTTACAAACTCAGATCATAATAATATTTTCCAATTAACTGTGCTACAAACCCAATCTGTAAACTATTACATCTATCACTTTTAAATATATCTTTGTGACTGTCAACATCAATTAGAAGTTATAAGGAGGTGGCATTGTCAATGGCGTTAGGTACAAGGACTTCTCTTTTTTTTTGTACTACGGGGAAGCGCTTGGCCTTCATCTCACCTGGTAACAAGTTGAGATAAGGCCGAAGGTGGAGGCGCACTTCACCCGGAATCCTCAACAAACTGAGGAACTGGCTACCTTACCTCTAAATGCCGGAACACAACATTTTTTTTAAAGAATTGTTATTATGGTGACATAATTAGGTAAGATGGTGGAAGCTAGCCAGGCGGACTTAAACAAAATCCTACCACTAACCAAACCAAGCACAATATTGCTCCCCTGGGGATCGAACCCGGGACCTCTGGATCTGAAATCGGTGGGTTGAACCACTAGACCACAGAGGCGGTTAAACGGCACGGTTTTTTGTATGCTGCAAACATACACGGTGTGATCTTCATTGACAGCGGCCCTAGCAGCTGACAGCAAGAAGCAGAAGGCCACGTCCTCCAGATAATATTCGATTATTGTCGGCGAACTCTCCGTAGATGGAAAGGCCTGTAGTTAAAAGAGTTATAGGTTTATCGTCGTGCAGCTGAAAAGGCCTGTTGTCGAAAAGCTCTGATGGTGAAACGGACGGAAATAAATGAATCGTCCTGTCGGCGAACAGTCCAATGGCGAATCGATCATAGAAGAACGGTCGCGGAAACATTCTCACATCAACGGTTGATTTCCTAAATTGTTCACAAATTGATTTCACATTTAGACCTTCATCGATTGTATGAACACCTGTGTTTAGTTTACCGTGTTTTTGTGTGTTTTCAAAGTATTCTTGGAATCAGAAGTACCTATCTATGACAATGGATATATACGTAGCCACGTTCCTTGTGGCTCCACCCACCTCACCTGAGAGTACCTTGAACACACTCAGGACCTTTATTACCCCCCAAATAGACTTAGATTGCAGCCTCGGAGAATACTTACCGACTAAATTTGTGTTACATACTGGTTACGATAGAATTGATCAGGAACTGACGTACCTACCTTCTATGGAAGTGTTTATAGTGGTCTTAGGTTTTTGCCTATTCAATGTGTTCTGAGAAACGAAGACGAAATAAAATTTTGAATCAGTTTCCATCAGTATTTCAGTTGGCTAACGACGCTATTGAGGACATAAGGGTATTCTGGACCTTCCAGAAGACCCTTGTGGGTAAGCACGCTCCATTCTGCCTGCGCAAACTTCAAGGTCAAGAGCGAACCCATTTAAAAAAACATATAAAATACTAGTCAGGGAGAAGCAGCGTCTGCATTTTTTTTTACATTGTCACTGACTTTGACCAATTTTTTTCCCGATTACTCAAAGACGCCTGGACAGATTTGGAAAATCCTTTTTATGTTTGAAAGGGTCACAGGTGATCCCATTGTTATCAGGTCAGGATCTGACGATGGAATCCTGGAGAAATCGAGGGAACTCTTCAAATATTATATGAACACTTGAAGTGATTTGGGTATTTTTAGGGTCAGTATACTTCCCAGATGATCCCATCGTCATCAGGTCAGGATCTGCTAATGGGATCCTGGAAAAATCGAGGGAACTCTTCAAATATTATGGGCACACTTGAAGTGATTCGGCGTATCGCCTCAAAAGTAAAGAAAACTTGGACGCCATATAGGATCACGCGTCTGTCTGTCTGTCCGTCCTGTCTGTATCTGTCATAAAAAAATATTGGAAAAAATACGTCATCCAGATAAACGAAATTGTATCATATTCGTCATAGAAGTCGGTTTTCTATTTAGTTTTTAAAACGTAATTATGTCGGTCGCTATTGATGTTTTGGCGCGGCATACCTACTCGTAAGTCACATAATAGAGTAGGTAGGTATTCTAGGTACCTCAGTGTTGTTGACTCAATACTCTTTACAGGGAAGCAGAGCAAAACATTTTAACGAGACAACAGAGTAGAGAGTGACCCTCACATTGGATTAACTACGCCCACTTGGCTACGTGGATTTTTATTTCCTTTTAAGCTAATATAATACACATTTTTGTCCGCGTCTCATGCTTTGATAATAAACACGATTTATTTTCAATAACAAAACGATACGCTCACGCTGTTTCAAACCCAATCACTAGTGCATTACAAGGACTGTAACATACATTTTGTGATTAGTACCTATTACACATATTCTTTATCAAAATAAAAGTAAGTTCAAAAACGAAAACCAGACTCCTGAAAAATCACGCTCTTAAAAGTATGAAACAAGAAAATACTCTTCAATCATCTAAGTATTTTCTTAGTACAAACTATTCAATATACCTACTCGTCTATTGAATAAACTAATTACACGTTATGTAGGTATGTTTAATATCTACAATACGTATTCATAGTGACGTTCGGATAGCCATAGTCGTATGCCACCCACCATAACATAATAATACATTCTAACAGTAGTTAGGATAATAAGCTTCAGGGCAAAGTGGCTTTCATTTGATTACCAACACTGCATCAATAAATCATATTTATTTTCTTCATGACTTTATGTCCACTAGAGGGCGTCATATTAAATTGAGAGTGACGTCACATATGCTATAACCAGCGGACAATCAAGACGTTTACAGCGATACCTCATTTGTCAAATTATGACAAGTAGCTTAGGAGTTATGAGGGAACAGATGAACACAAGAAGTTACATGAATACCGGTCAATTTCACAACCCTCCTTTTTACTACGATGTAGTCGGGATGAAACTTCATTTGTTCAATATACGTTTCATATTATATCAATTGAATGTTACTTTGGCGGTTAAAACTAACAAAACCTTGCTATTTTTTCTGTGTGAGCATAGAGCGTACTTAAGTTAGTATTTGACGTTTCAAAATGATCCTAAAATATCGAAATGAATGGAAAAAAAAATACTTGGACTTGATAAAAACTTTTATAAAGTACCTTACCGCATTATCTAAATGAAGATTAACAGAAAGTTGGGACATTAATCAGTCAAGCTCAAGTCCAGTCCACGTTAAACCTTCCGTGGTTTCCATGTAGATTAAAGGTCACGCCATGGCTCAGATTTAAGAGGTCACTCAAATTAATAAAGGTAGTAGATTTTATACAAAATCTACTTCTGTTACGTGTATCTATTTTTTGAAATGTTAATGAAACCTACAGATTAATCAGGTTTCAATGGTTTCAAACCATATTGATGAGTCAGAATCATAACCTTCATAACATCAGGGTAATATTAAAATGATTACTCTAACATAGGAGAGCGTTTGGTCTAAACACACAAAATTAATGTTCCATTGCTATTGTTTAAACCATAATTACCCCCCAGCAGTACGAGTATCGTTCTTACCGATCGCATAATTTGACATTTCGAATCGTCTAGATACGTTGCAATTGGTTTCATCGACCGTTGCGAGTACAGTTCTAACTTTTCCGATTGATAGACAAAATCGGTGTACATTCATTTAATTTTATCGAATTTGTTGGTAACCGTGGCATTTAACTTTTGACGTTTTGTATCGTATATTTTGTCAATTTACACGACTTTTTTATCAACTTTGAAGAAGAGTTCTATGAAAAAGGTAAAAATCTGATATTTAAGTATGTTATATAATTATATACAAGCATAAACATACGGTGTAAACGACACTTGAACGAGAGGCTCGGTGAACGACAATGGTACAAATGACGTCATACTTTTTTAATCCTCCGCCATAGATGCAGGAAATCGATTAATCCTGCAGGGTAATACAATTTTCGTCAACAAAAGTATAATATTATTTTCGTTGAAAGGTGTTAAATAAAAAGATTATTTTATATCAATTACATCACTTTATTCATCAATGTTCAATTGAATATTTTTATTTCTATACAAACAATTTAAAAATTACCTTACATTCTCTTACAGTAGTTATGACAATTCAAATAGTTACGCAATGGAATCTTACGTCAAAACATCAGTCGGTTGCTTTAGTAAATATACGACTATTTAGTACAAATTAGTACAATAATTGTACAATTTAGTACTCACTCCCATTAACATTAAACACATTTGACATTATCCATAAATAGCGGATAAAAATGGATCACGGGTTTCTTAAACTTTAAATTACTTAGGTATAAAAAAATATTGTAAAGAAATTAAACAGAACGTAGTGCATGTGAATAAACCATAATCTAACATCAAAATATCTGGGCTAAAATAAAGTCTATTGAAAAAAAGGCAATTTACTCAAAGTTTTATGTCAACTATATTTTGATAGTAACTTTAACTAGTTATTCTTTAGTCTAAGTAACAGCGCTGTTTTGTTTTTTAAGCAATAAAGTTTATTTTACTCCCGTTGCTTTACGTAAATACATGCATTCCATCCCCGAATACTTTCACAACTAATAATACGATACCATTGTAGTTCATGGTACTTACGTCGAATATAAATAAAAATACAAAAGTAAAAAAAAATCATAACGATGGGTTTTATTCTAGTCCGAAAGCTGCCGTATTAATACAATTTTTCATATTTATTTCACAACAATTATTAACGATAGATCCTATTTTTTAAATGCATCAAGATTGGGATACGAGAAATATATAAAGTGGTAGTCTAACAGCCATCTCTCGCACTATCGCTCTTTAGGCCGTAATAATTAAAATATGACAGCAAATATCACACAGTTTTTCAATTTAGTTTCGAAATCATAATCATAAAAATAATTTCCTATTACAAGCTAGTTTTCAAAAAGAAAATACCCAAGTACCTATTTATTCTGTAAAAAAAAATATATAGAAATATATTCTTAACTCAGCTGAAGTTAAAAGTTAATGAAAAAATAACTTTACTGATACTTTTTTAAGAAAAATATCAATTTAATGATGAAAAATTCAGCATTTTTTTTTAATTACAATTCTATCTTCTAACAATACAATATATCCATGGCAGTGTCTGTCCGCAGGTGTCCACTTTTGGCCGGATATAAATGTTTAATATCATTTTAATTATTTTAAAAATGTCCACCCACAGAACTAAGTACAATAATTGATCCAATAACTTATTTGCTACATTATTACTATTTTTACATCTTTGATAGTTCACTATTAAAATGGAATGTTATCACCAAGCTATAGACGTCAATATTTATAAAATGTTTATTTATTTATTAAAATACTATTTGAAAAACAATATTTTTTCAATAAATGTATTAAACAGAACACCAAATGCTGAACAAAGGTCAATAGTAAAAACAGTAAGGATTTATCTAAAACACTGTTTTTTAATGATTACCATCGTAATACAGTAAGGATATATAAAATACAATAATTTTATTTTTAGCTATGTGATTATTTATGTATGTATGCAACAACAGCCTATATTAAGACTGCCAACGATGTACATTACAATATCTTAAAATTCGTTGATATGCATACTGTTAAGACACCTTGTAACATTCCTTACCATTAAGTCATACAAAATGCTTTAATCTATCACTGTACATATTTACATAGACAATGGTCTGAAGCCCATGCCATGTTAAGATAATTACCTATAGCATAAGCGTCCTAGCAATGTGGTGTAAAAAAAAGCTTAAAAAAAACTATCTCAACACGCCAATTTCAAACATGAAAAACGGTTTGAGTCAAAGTGATAAGAAATTTCAGGCCTAAGGGGGTAGATGTAATAGGCCTAACTTAAGGCTACGTAGGTTGTTTAAATATCAATCAAATATCATCAATACTGAGAATAAATATAGAAATATCTTGAGATGGGCCTCCCTGGATGCGCAATATAAAAAAACCCAGAATCAAGATACAAATAATAGCTTTAATTATCTCGTAGCTACTCAAAAGTTTTGCGGTATTCCAGAGATTATAGGAAAATACAGTTTTACAAAATCATTTTCAGCCGAAATTATTTAATTAGAATTATTTCACCATTCTCAAAACCCAAATTGAAGACATAAAGTATCTGTAGCTTTTTAAAAGCACAAAATTATTGGTGATTTTAGGACCGATTTAGTAGCCTCAAATAGTAACCAGTGAACAGTTAAAAGAAGGTTTTATAGAGGATTTTGAAAAAAAATCTTCTATGCACAAATGAAAATTATTTTAAAACGGTATATTAATTTCCACGGCAGAATGGCCCCTAGAAGACCAAAAGGCACCTATAATGGTAATTATGCGACGATACCAATGTCATAGTAAAGCTATTAGCTTAGTAGAATCGGGGCCCTGGAATGTAGTGATGAATATATTTTGATAAATATTAAAACAACCAGATCTTGAAATTGTTTAAGTAAATCAAGCAATTTTCAATATTTTTTGTACACAGCAACAAAATAAAAAACTTAATAAATATTCACATTAATATCTATTGTTTGTCATAAAAAACGTAAAGAATCCTGAAGAAAATATTTAGATGTCAAACTAATTTGCCTAATAAATGAATACAAGAAGGTCTTAAGTATGTCAAATATTTAAATCTAGAGCCCCAACCGGGAACAAAATGGCACTTTCAAAATGTAAGTTAGAATCAGAAGCCCAAAGTATGTGATACCTTTGATACATAAAAGATTAATGTGATTCTACCTTGTCAGTGAGATTTCTGATGGAGAACGAATGACAAGAAAAATTGCAAATATATACGATAGAGAATTGATAACTTCGTTCATACTCATATATAAAGCTTTTCTGCTTATTTTATTAAATCGTCAGAGTTAAAAATCGTATCCCATTTTGAATACTTCAAACGTTTGATGTTAACTTCTACCGGAAAAAACTACTACACAGAAATCATAACATCAACACATCAGCAGTAAGGCATCTCGGTATCAAGCACTACACACTGCCCTGGCCCATCACTGTTCACAATTCCCAAGGCATTTTGGCCCGCACTCCATCGCGATAAGGTTCAATATGGCTATACAAGCCACACTTGCCCATCACTGTCCACAATTCACAAGGCATTTCAGCTCGCACTCGATTGCGATAAGGTTCAATATGGCTAAACGATCCACACTGACCTATCACTTTCCGGAATTCACATGGCATATTGGCCGTTACTCGGTCGTGATAAGGTTCAATATGGCTACACGAGCCAGGCGCGATGCTAGCACCACGACTCCTCGTGCGGCGCGGCCCGGTCGTCACTATCGCCGTACATATCGGCTAGTTTGCGGAATCGAGGCCCGAATGTAGATAGGTAGTTGAATTTCAGGTCGCCGTCGTCAGTACCTAGAAAATACATTACGTTGAGAATATTGTTCACTTGCCTGTCAATTTATCAATATATATTACTATGCATTTTACAAATTAATCAAGTACAATTTTTGTACCTATATAAAACTGATAACACGTTAACTATTACGACTGATTGGTTTTTTTCGTATCAAATATGTATTCTAATCGCGAAAGTTTAAAAAGACATAAAAAAAAAAACTTGATTTTTTTTTCATGTCTTTGTCATGGATGTGACAACGAAGTACGAGCCTACCCAGAAGGTGCCTAGTAACTTCAGTTAATCTTCTTGAAGATATTAGGGCTAAGTTCTTGCATACACAAATCTCTCTTTTTAGTTGAAGGAAAAAAAATGTTGAAAGGTTACAACATTCACATCACGTGACACCCGTTCGGTATACTTACAGCTAGCTAAGGAAGAGAGAGAGCCACTAGTATTGCCGTCTCCCTCATACGCGTAGTGCCGCACGTCGTCGTAAGGATTGATGTCCGGATCCCGGTCTAGGACCGATTTCTTATCGTCCAGGAAGCCGGATAGATCTGGTGCTGCGCCTACTAATCCTGAGAACAAAGTTACAGGTATGTTTACAAAGTGGTCTTTGAAAGTCATGGGAGTGATCGAAATCACTCAGAGCATTCTTGAAATATTCATTCAATAACCTTGGCTTCTATAATTGGGTGCTAAGTATCCGGTAACAATCAGAATGGGCCATCTATCGTCCAATAACTATTGGATAAAGCGCCATCTATTATAATTTCACGGCAAACTACTCCTAAACCTATACCTAAATGCTCCCTACGTTACTTGAACGCGTCGGTATCAAGCGGCGCCATCGAACATTATCATTTTGATGACATCATGTCCTATTATGTACACAGCGCCATCTATTACCCAATATACTGTACTGCTCACCTAAATACTCCCCCCGCATGAACACATCGGTATCGGGCGGCGCTACCAAACATTAACATTTTGACATCGCCATCTGTTATGTAAACAGCGCCATCTATCGCCTAATATACGCTATCAAACATAATAATTTCGATGACATCATGTTGTCATCAATTGTTGTCTTCCGGCATTCAGATGTAAGATAGCCAGCTCCTCAGTTTGTTGAGGATTCCGGGTGAAGTGCGCCTCCACCATCGGTCTTATCTTAACTTGTTGCTAGGTGAGATGAAGGCCAAGCGCTACCCCGTCGTACAAAAAAAATATCCTGTTATATAAACAGCGCCATCTATCGCCCAACATACTGCACTACTCACCTAAATGCTCCCCCCGCTGCATGAACGCGTCGGTATCGGGCGGCGCTCCGTCGTACATCTGCCGGAGCACCTGCAGGTCGTACCCCGCGTCTCCCTCGCCGCCGCCTTCGTCGTCGTACGCGATGATGTTCTCCCGGATATCGTCCATCTCTTTCTCCGGCCAGGCGTCCGCCCGGCGGCGGTGGACCACCACGGCTAGGAGTAATACTGGGGAACAGTATGCATGTTACGACACTACTTAAATGTTCATCTAAAGTAACAAAGCCAGTCCGAGGAACTGGCTCTTTGGAGAATTGGAGAATTCCGGGTGAAGTGCGCCTCCTTGAAGGCCAAGCGCGATTGTACAATAAACAAAATTTTTTTTTTAATACATCGTCAGTGCATCTCTTGCTTATAACAACATATCACATCCACAAAGAACATGACCTACGCGGCACTGCATTGCGCTTGCTTACTTGAGGCATATTAATTGCACCGGCAACCATGCCCTTCAAACCAGAACACAGCCAAATAGGCATGCTGGAAGTATTTTCCCGGACGAGTCCTTTCACAAACTCTACATGGAAAACAGCAAACTCAGACCCTCAGGTGATTTTATTTCGAAGTAAATCTAGCACCAACTTCTACAAAGGTTATATGTTTCAACCTGTATACCTAAAATCATCTTCCTGCTTTTCTTCCTACTTTGACCTCCTTCAACATAGCATGTCCATACTATGCTAGCCTGCTATCCACACTATCCTTACCTTTTCTGTCACGGCGCTTTTCAAGCTTCCTTCATACTATTATGTAAGCTGGAAGTTTTTGAATGTAATACTCACTGATAAGAATGGCGATGCACACTAGTATGGCGACGAGGAAGTTGGTGTCAATTCCGAAGGTGATCGCGGTAAACATGCTTTTCTGACAGCTCGGGTCTGCGTTCTTGTGAACTGACGGCTCTCCCAAGTTGTACATCTGTGGCGACAAGGGTCTATGTCACAAATAACACTTTTTTTTTTTAACCTATTAGGAGACGGGAGAAGTAGTGCAACGCCTTACTGCATAGGTCACATCCACAAAGAACATAGCCTCACGGCATTGCGCACAACTTGAGGCATAAAGGTGTTAAGCCTCACGTACCCGTAATTTCACCGGCAACCATACCCTTCAAACCGAAACACAGCAATGCTGCTTGGCGGCTGAAATAAGTATGGGGGCTTCTACTACTCAAAAAACTTAACATAAATACTTGTCCGCGTGGCTAGCTACCACTATCTTACTTATTTTTGTCGCCATAAAAACAATTCCAAATTATCGATCGGCATTAAGAAGTAAGATAGCCAGATCCTCAGTTTGTTTAAGATTCCGGGTGATGAACTTGAAAAAAGCAGGTGAGATGAAGGCGTATCTGGTATCTGTCCGTCATCTAATAAAAAATAAAAACGCTCTTGACTGAAGCTCTCTTGCCTGTATATAATTTCGAGGAGAGGTCTATGATGGATCGAGCTTTCCCAGAAGCGTAATCCCTGAACACAATTAACTACTTTTCACCGGAGCTCGGAAAAAGGTTGGTTGAAAGCCAGGTCAATTTCGTTGCCCGGGGAAAGTGGGTGGAATGTATCTCCTCGTCGTCTACACTAGGAGATAGATCTCATACATCTTCCCCAGCTACCTATGCTTCTATCATAGGAAGCTCATAACTTGAGCTGGCAAACGCCTTATTCTGAGTCAGGATGATATTTAGGCGACAATTTGAGGAAGTGTATTTCTTTGTGGCGGTCAGCTCTTTAACATGATACTTGTACGGACATTATAAAATTGTTCAAGCAATCTCGCAAGCATCTCCCCTCAATAACCCGATTAAAAAGTAATCTATGAGAAAGCTCTCATGCGACACAGATAAATTGTTTATTTTGATTTGAATAAGGAAGTTTGTTTTAGAAAGTATGGACTAATATACACATTACGAATACTATAGACACTGATAAAACATTTAAGAGCTGACCATTAAATTGCTTACAAAAATGAAAGGCCTGATAAAAATAGCGTTACAGAGCTTTTCACCAACAAATACAAATTCACTCGAAGGTATAATTAAAAAGTCAACTATAACAAAGTCAAATTAGTACGCTTTCTGCTTGATTAATAGGGCGGGACTTTTTATAACGCTAGTGAAATTTCGGAAATGCTATGAATTTTAATGGCACGACATACGGATATTAATGTTTTAGTTTAGGTATGTGTGACCTAGTTATGTAAAATTTACTTACTCACAGTAGGTATAGTATAGTTAAAACCCTATCGCGTCTATCAGTCTAATCACATTAGAAGAAACTACAAAACCTATTTCAGTCCAGATTTCACCAATGAATAGTTATAATTATTTATGCAACATTAAAAAACGGTCATCGTCGCATTTATTAAACAAATATATGCTAGACAGTATCACAAACAATAAAGCACATAATATAAGTATTATGTACGCTTTCCATAAGTTGGTAAATATTTCTGTTTATATATTATATTTTCTTATTTTGTCTTCGAAAAAAAAAATCGTCTTGAAGATTTTTTTTTTTTCAACGTAATATTGACGATCTATTTATAAAAATGGATAGGTATTTAAAAACACAATTACAATACTTACGATCGTTTTTTGTTAAGTTCTTATAGTGAAATATAAGTAGGTAGGTATTTAAATTTCTATATTGGTAATAACTTTGCAAAAATATAACGAAACACTAATTTTATTATTAATAAAATTTTATTTTTTAAAATTTAAAGTCGCCATTTTGCCGCAACACGTCACATTGTAATATCGGTGAGTTTTGCCAAAAGAACTCTTCAAAAACTCTTTCTTGTGGTTGCAAAACTGACCAAAATGACCAAAGGGTCATAAGAACAAATACAATTAGATACTCCTCGGTTTTTGTTGTTCTTTGCTGCCAGTGTGCTAGTAGCTAATAGTCTAGGTATAGTACTTACAAAATCATTGTACGTAAGATTACTGATGCACCCCACGAAGTTCTGGTTCGTCGGAACGTGTCGCCAGCCGAATGCTCTCGCGATGTTCTCTAGATCAATACTAGCTCCTCCTAACTGAAGAGGCCCATTCACTGTTGGAAAAAAAAACATAACCTATGTATGATATTACAGAACAGAACAGGACGTTAATTTCACACAGCGCCATCTAGCCCCAAACTAAGCATAGCTTGTAATATGGGAACTAGATTACTTACAATAATTGTAAGAACGACGGACCTACGTATCTACTTAATAATTATACCTATTATTAGAATTATGTATTACTTTTACCGCCTCTGTGGTCTAGTGGTTTACCCACTGGTGTCAGATAAAGAGGTCCCGGGTTCGATTAAAACATTATCAGAATCAGAAACATATATTCCTTTTTGATACAGAATTGTTGGTATGGAAAAGACTAATATCGAAAGGGGCACAGATTATACACACAAATGTAATAATAAATGAAAGTAACACAGATAGATACAGTTCAGTCAAAAAAATATTCTCCGTACAAATGATACATCAGTCATCTGTTAGCCTGTATAGCCTCCAATAACCTCAAATATAAACATGAATAGAACTCATTTGAAAGAAAGAAAGAAAGAAAGAAAGAAAGAATGAAAGAAAAATCATTAATTTGACACATGGCAGGTCTAGCATAGACCTCTGATGCTAACCAAAACAATCCTTTTCCCTTTACAATTACATACATTTTATTTGACATAAATTTTTAGGTTTAGTCCAAAATAAATTTACTCTTATTCTTATTACAAGTAGGCAGCACATAATATATAATATACATATAAAAGTAAGAAAATTTAAATAGGTATGTTTGAAAACACAAACAATAGGGAAATACAAAGGTAGAAAAATACAATAAAGGCACACACAAGAAACATTTTCCTTACCATTTAATATCTCCCTAGGTCCGGTAGGCGCAGCCAAGCTCATGCAGGTGGAAAGCTTGCATCTATCCACGAACATCTCAATGGAACTCCTCATCAGCACGATCTCTATGAGATGCGGCTTCCCATCAGCGACCTGCACCACGCTGTTGTTCAGCCGGGTGGTCCCGGAGCCGTAGTTTACCAGGAGAACGGGGAAACCATCCACCAATTCCAGGGACATGAAATCTGTGGACAAAATGACGATTCGTTTAATTTAAATAAATAAAATAAATATTACAGGACATTAATTTTACACAGCGCCATCTAGCCCCAAACTAAGCATAGCTTGTAATATGGGAACTAGATTACGGATAAAATAATTAAATACTTTTTGTAAATACATACGTACTATATGATACAACACCCAAACACAGAACAAACATCTATATTCATCACACAAATGTTTGTCCTGGGTGGGAATCGAACCCACAGCCAGAACAATTTGCGCGCAACGTATAAATGCCGGAGCAGTACAATGTAGAATTGGTGGTGGTAGCTAGCCGGGCGGACTTAAACAAAGTCCTACCACCAACCAACCCAGATCTGACACCGGTGGTAAACAAAATACAGATATGACACTGAAGGGAAATGTATCAACTAATTGTTTTATTTTTGTATTACAAGTGATTGCACTTTGTCACAATAGTTTGTAACGTTAAAGTGTTAATTTTAAGTCACGCGCGTCGTAAAAATTCATTCCTTCTCATATTCCATAACAATCCAAAAGAAATATAAAAAATAACAAAGCCTTTTAGACTTTTATTCGCGGATTCACCTACACCCCTACACCATCACTACTCAGAGCGTAGATCTAATGAGGATCACCTTTCAGGGGGTAGTTACAGGTACGTCCATACTTGCATTCGGATATAGAAGAGATAACCGAAAAAAAACATACATTACATATTTTTACACAGCGCCATACATGTATTACATATGGCACTAGATTACGGATAACACAGAACAAACATCTATATTCATCACAACAAAGTTTGTCCTGGGTTCCATTTATTACTACCAACTGCTATGAGGCCTGTTGTAATGGTACCACATAAGTACCTACTCCTTGATACACACTTTTCAACATAATCTTGTTATTATTACGTCGATCCACGGGCCTTCATAATCATTTATTATACCGCCACGCGTTACCTATCACCTATCACGCGAGGTTCGTAAATCATAGTGTTGTTGGTCTGTCAGTCATTACGGGATCATTAAATAATCATTACAACCTTTGAAGCAGTCGGGTAAGGAAGGACTGTGGGATAATGCAACAAATGCAGGTTCTTTATTATTATACGACCTTCATCTCATCTGATTTCCGGTTATGGTAAGGCCGAAGACGGAAGCGCATTTCACCCGGAATCCTTAACAGACTGAGGACCTGACTATTAGAATTGTTGCTATTCGATTTCTCAAAAATTTTTAATAATCGGTTTTTAGGCCCGATCAAACCTAAAGACATACAACCTTAGGTGTAAGTATACCTACATAGATATATTAAATAGGCCTTGACCTCGCTTGTGGGCTTTTGACCTAAAACTTTGAGGATGCGGTCGAAGATGGAGTGAACTTTCCCAGGAGAGCTGATAAACTCCCTTGATAAAGGTAATTATGACGAACGAAATTAGAAACTCAAAGGTTGTCTGTAGTTTAGTTTTAAAAATGTGCATTGTAAAAAGTTTGCATATACCTTTTTTAGTACGAAGTTCTTAATCACATTTACAGTAAAAAAGCTAACGTTTTTTCGGATTTTTGTTCTCCTTTTGTTTTCCTGCTGCTCGGATTATGTTGAAACTTTGCACATTTGCTTTAGTTCAACGGCTGAACGGACCTGAATCAAATTTGGCGTGTCGTATGCCATGGGACTGATGAGATACAACATAGACTTCTTATCCAGGTTCCAAGCTGTAAGCTCCTAATCAAACACCATCTACGTCCAACGACGTCAAATTAGGACCATTTTTATACAATCAGCGCGCAGCGAAGCCATTACCCAGTATTTTGTCTCTTCCAAATTAACCGGCAAAGTGCGGACACGCAAGCCGAGGGTTCTCGAGGGTTTATGTCGATCACGTCATTTATTTTATTTTTATTATTAGTTTTTTTATTTGAAATACAAAAACAGACATTCATTTGCAACTCTTACACAAGAACCAACATGAAAATATTAATCAATAGAGACAAAAAAAAAGGTATATTAAATAGACAATATTTATGAGGTTTCAACTCGGCTTTCATGCAGAACCTGCGCTGATCTTCCGTTGAGAACCTTTAGAAGCGGTACAAACAATTAAGAGTTTTAATTTAACGTGAACACCTAAGTAAACAATAGTGTTGACAGAGATTTGGACAATATGAATCAAAATAGGTACTTATATAAATAGATGTATTTTTTGATATAGCGCCAAAAAAACATACTCCTAAAATTTTAACTGTCTTTCTATTTATTGATATATTTTTAACTACAGAATTGATGCTCTGACGACAGAATTAGGAAATATGGTGGTAGCTAGCCAGGCGGACTTAAATAAAGTCATACCACCAACCAAACCAAACACAATATTGTACTACCACTGGGGATCGAACCCGGGACCTCTGGATCTGACACTGTTAACCGCCTCTGTGTTCTAGTGGTCAACCCACCGATTTCAGATCCAGAGGTCCCAGGCTCGATCCCAGAGGGAGCAATATTGTGCTTGGTTTGGTTGGTGGTAGGATTTTGTTTAAGTCCATCTGGCTAGCTACCACCATCTTACCTAATTCTGTCGCCATAATAACGATTCTTAAAAAAAAATTGTTTTCCGGCATTCAGAGGTAAGATAGCCAGTTCCTCAGTTTATTGAGGATTCCGGGTGAAGTGCGCCTCCACCTTCGGCCTTCTAAACCACAGAGGCAGTTATTACGGTTCAAGAGATACATGACCGCTAGTAGTCGGACGCACGGAAGGACTGACAGCGGAGACTTAGTAATAGGATCCCGTTGCGCCCTTTTGGATACGGAACTCTTATTGTCCCTCACTTCCCAAAAAATAACCATTCCTTGAGGCCCATTGTGAGAAAGTCATTACTCAGTCCGAACTATGTCGGCATCTGTGACTTAACGCCAATCTTTGTGACATGTTCATTGTCATAGATACAGGATTACAGCATCGGGAACTTTAATTTTGGAGGCATAAGGTGGAAAATGGGTTAATGTTCGACAATAAAAACGGAGGTTTGTGGTTTTAATCAGACGTAAAATCCGAATTGGAGCACTTTGGAGCCGTTTAAGCTCTTAAGGTACATGATTCGTGTGGCGGAGAGACCTTTAATTTGGCGCGATAATGTGAAACCTGCTTATTAAATGTTTATTAATCTTTTATTTGGATTACACCTTGATTTTCGGGATTAAAATTAATCGCATTATCAGCATTTTATAAGGTAATCCGGTTTTAATATGCACCTTAACTAGGTAGGTATATACACTGCCAACGAAATACATAGAAAAGTGATAACTATAAAAGCAGCATAACGCTACAATTGAGAACCGCTTTATTTTTGAAGTTGGTTATAAGTGTAATCAAGAATGAGTTTTGATAACTTTCTAAGGTATGACCCCAAAGTTACCGTAATTTACAAATCGAAGCCAGATTTTGATTTGAAGATTGCGGACTAAGGAATTTCAGTGAAAATTAAATTTCGAGCTTTAAGAGTAGGTTGGCACAAATTAACTATCTTTAAGAATTGTGCCACTCAGCTGGATTGCCAATTTGGCAAACTTGTAAGAGAAATTTACAATTAACCTTGTTTTTGACGTGAAGTAGAATTTACAGTAAAGTGAATATAGTTATATAACTAGAGCAGAGTGTTTTGATTTTTAAATGTTTTTTTTTTAATTTTTGATAGGCCGTAGGTGGAAGTGCACTTCACCCGAAATCCTCAACTTACTGAGGAACGGCTATTTTATCCCTATAAGCAGGAACACGACAATTTAAGAATTGTTATGGCGACAGAATTAGGTAAGATGGTGGTAGCTAGCCAGGCGGACTTAAACAAAGTCCTACCACCAACCGAACCAAGCACAATATTGTACTCCCCTGGGGATCGAACCCGAAACCTCTGGATCTGACATAGGTAGGCAAACCACTAGACCACAGAGTCGGTTAACTACAGACTACCTAACGTTGATTAAATGTGATAACAAATAATGCCCTTGTACAAAGTAAGTGCGATACAATACAATATTTATTGAACACCAAAAGTAAATAAATTATGAAACAATTCACCTTAAAATAAATAATGCACAATGGACGGTCTTATCGTCAAAATCGATCTCTTCCCGACAACCTTTGCATGGACAGAGCCAAGGGGTTGTTAATAAATGGGTACTTTATAAGTAAAGTTACTACAATATTCACGCCATTAGTTACATATTTGACATATTTATACTTTTTGTTCACTTTCATACCTAGGGGTGTACAAGTGGACATAATTTATTACCTGAGAAATGTTTTCCAAGAATTATGTTGCGTTACGCCTATTTATCATTTCTAACATTTTTACGTACATATTTGATTTGTAAAATCACTTTCCGGTAGACGGATTAAGACATCGGTCGTGAATTTGAAGTCACGAAGTTTCTAGAAGCAAACATCCGGTGATCCTAGTCAAAATACTACGTGAATTATAATACGGGCAGGTTATGTGTACGCATTATCAAATTAAGAACCTAACTGACAAATGAACAACTTTTTACTTTACTACACGTCAGATCCAGAGGTCTCGGGTTCCCCAGGGGGTGTGCAATATTGAGCTGTGTTTGGGTCGTTGCAGGACTTTTTTTGTTTAAGTCCGTCTATCACTATTTTACCTAAATCTTTCGCCATAACAACAACTCTTAAATTGTTGTGTTCCGGCATTTACAGGTAAGATTGCCAGTTCCTCAATCAGTTGAGGATTTCGGGTGGGCTTCCTTCGGCCTTATCACACTTGAAAATCAGGTGAGATGAAGGCTTAGCACCTGCCCGTTGAACGATAAAAAAAAGTGCACCTTATTAATAATTATTCATAACATAACTGTAGGTAAATATTGAATTAATTTAAATTCATATACTATCCGACCTACAGTCCTGTGTTGTATTTATAAAAAAAAGGGTAGATGGAAAAATATATTATTTGAGCACTTCGTCTTACCTAGTTAGAAACATGCCTCAGCAATAATTGCTGGTTTCGTGTGCTTAATAGTATTTCCCTTTGTAACCTGTATTTAATTTTTGAAAAGTCAACATGCACCCTTCCGATGATTTTAATTTAATTTAAACTAAAATAATAATTTATATTACCTAAGTATCCACTAGCAGGCTACACGGGCGGATTCAAGATAGAAGATGAGTGTTCCTAAATATGACGTCAGATCACGTCATAGAAGACGTGGCGATCGAGAGTGCAAGCACAATAAAACATGCACAGTATCCTATTTTCAACCTTATTACAAATGTATTAAGATTCATACTATCAAATTAAGTGGTCCAACATAGAGTATCAGACTATTGTTCCTGGTATGACGTCACAGTGAGAGTCACGTGACATCATCGTCGTCGCGATGGAGACGTGTAAAGCTATTTCCATCCCTAAAATAAAGGAAACAAGTTCCAAATTACCTTGAATGTCCAGCAGCGGGTTAAACTTCAGCGGTCCCACGTAGAAGATGAGACTGTTCTTGGTGTGTGACGTCACAGTGAGTGTCACGTGACCCTCGTGGCAGGCCGGCGGCGACGAGTACATCGCCCACCCGTCGCCATGGAAACCGATGGACGTTTGTTCGCAGTGGGGCCCGGATAGGCCTTCGGGGCACTCGCATTTATCGGCGTAAGGCGTACCTGTGGCGAAGAGAATTTGAGAATGTTTTACTATCTATCTCTGCTTGATTTGGATGGGAAAAAGAGATTGGCAATTGATATGGTAAGTACATTCACGGTTGGGAATGAGCTATTGGGTTGATCACTGTTGATTCAAAATAGAAAGCTCTGCTACCAAGTTTCCGGTTTATAGACGTCTGTTTCTTGAACAACTATCGCCTTACACTCTTAAGTGGTAAGGGTCTTTTCCCTATCAGACATCAAGAACTCTATAAATATCTTAGTTGTCGTAATACCTAAGTACTTAAAGTAAGACATTTTCAGGCAAGTTTCCTTTTAGCACGCGCATAAACACAACTCGATCCGTTCTCTCCATCCGTAAAATCTCGCTGCATCATAATATTTATATGAACTTCCCAGTCAAGTTTTCACTGAAATCCATCAAAAATCTCCGCTCCCGCAAGCGAGATTACACAGAAGTTCAATACTAAGTAACTCATGTCTCGGAACTTAGCGACTAATCCCCCGGGTTGTCGTGTAGTGGATTATGGCCTTAACTTTTCACTCGTGGACGAACGTCCCCTGTGCTCGATCGTACGTGATTTCATTGCAAGGATCTTTACAAATAAACGCTGTGCAGCCATGGAATCATATCTTGGTATTTCCTTAGAGACAATTCAAGAGAACTAAGCCGCGTTTATGAGTAACCTTTAATGGAGTAGTGTTGTAAATAGGTGATGATTACGGTAAGTATTTAGCTCTTGTCGCTAAGAACTTTGTGGACTTAAGCGTAACGAATAAAAAAATTGGTAGAGAATGCTCCGAACACCTAATAAGGATAGCAAACTAGAAAACATGCTTTTTTGATGTCTCGTTTTAATTTGAATGGAGAGGAAAATGTCAATGATTTGGGTATGGATGCGAGGTCTTCAGAACGCCAAAAGACCACAGAAAACTAACATCAAAGCAATGTTTATATCTTATGTGTTGACTCAAACTTCCTGAGTTTCCGTTTTGATAATCTCTGTATCAGATCTGTCATAAAACCTGCAGATAGTCCGGTAAATTCAAACATTACCCAACCGCAGGCAGTAAATAAATAATAATAAATAAATAAATATTACAGGACATTAACACAGCACCATCTAGTCCGAAACTAAACTAAGCTTGTAATATGGGAATTATATTACGGATAGAATACTTTAATACTTTTTATGTAAATACATACATATCATACAATACAACACCCAAACACATAACAAACATCTATATTCATCACACAAATGTTTGTCCTGGGTGGGAATCGAACCCACAACCTACAGCGCAGAAGGCAGAGCTGCTACCAACTAAAGTTGTGAGGCTTGTCCGATATGGTAATCTTTAATTATGCCAGCTCTTCGCATGGTACAAATAAGCATAACAAGGTTTATTTATGATAGACCAAGACCAAGATACAGAGGTCCCGGGTTCGATGCCCAGGGGAAGTACAGTATTGTGATTAGTTTGGTTGGTGGTAGGAGGTTAAATCCGCCTAGCTGGGTGGCCTGACTACCACCACCTTACCTAATTCTGTCGCCATTACAACAATTCTCAAATTGTCGTGTTCCGGCATATAGAGGTAGTAGCCTGGGAAGTTTCTCAGTTTGTTGAGGTTTCCGCGTGAAGCGCGCCTCCATTTTCGGCCTTATCTTAACTTGTAACCAGCTAAGATTAAGGCCGATAGCTTCCCAGTCGTACAATGAAAATAAAAATAAAAAAAGACCATTGTGTTACCATAATCACGTTTGATGCTAAGTAACAATGTGGCCGACGATGTAGCGTGGTGTTGTAGTAGACACTTAAGACACAATTATAAACATACCTCCATTCAAACAGATCAGCGGCTCATCCACTTCACAGGTACACTCCGACTCCACTCTCGCACTGACTCCGACAAAGCTCGTCGTATTCGTGTAAACCGACAGCGGAACGTTATTCTTGGTCAGCACATTCCTGCACGAATCCTCACATTGCTCCTTCTCAATCATACATTCGTCTATCTTCACCATGTAAATCTTAGCTCCCAGTTCGTCTTCCAACTGCGAAAGAAATACAACATTATACAGCTGAAAAAGTTACACAAAACTGAGTTATTGATATAAAGAAATACCATGTTTGTAAACAATGAACAGTGTAGGTCCAAAAAGTATCCCTTAGATAGACTTTAGACTCCTATAAGATTATTCACTTCAAATTATTGAAGATGAATTTTTATTTTAGTTTTGTATTCGGTAGGTAATTAAAAGAGAGAGGGTCATTAATTAACTATAGGATAACATAAGAAGTGGACTGACAAACTATACATTTTTGGAAGATGATGTTTTGATAGCCAAGCAGGCTTGAGTCTCCGAGATGGTAAATATGATTATTTTGTAAGTTTTTTAATTGGTTTGCAATAATTTGTATATCTAATCCATATATTTTTAAAGCTTCGCTTAACATATAGGTACATACATATAGGTGAAGTATATTCAATTAATTTTAAGCCGAATCCGATAAGCCTTGAATAATACGGGAAGAAGTACCATCCGAAGTAAGTTATTAAATTAAAGTTTGTGTGAAATCCAACACCAAATTAACGATTCATCGTTATACATTAAGAACTAGTCCAGAAATTGAACAGTTCATGAATATTCAATGTAAAGGTGAAGCCCAAAGTTTACAGAGGATCAACGGCTTATGAATCAAAACGCGAAAATCAATAACAACTAACTCGAATCCCGTAACTAATTCGTCGAAGTTGGCAATGATCAGTGGTTTCCCGATAATTTGCGGCCAACTTTAATGTGTTTGCGGGTTCCGCACAAGCGAGACAAATCGGAAGTTAATAGATAAATTATTTGGTTGTCAAATCATTTTCTGTTGTTATGATATTTGTGTTTGAATCATAATAGAGATAGATACGGGAATTCAGGCGCTCAATAAGTGTTGCCAACAACCCAAAGTCCTGATTATGGTAAATCTTTTTCAGACAATCACAAAAAAAAATTTAGGAAAACGAGAGAACTTTAATCAAAACGACCAAATCGCAAAATGATCGATTCACATAAGGCCGACCACATATAAAACAATACGCGCAATTACGTGTTTTACACATAAAAAACTCAAAGTGCCACAATACAGTATTGCATTGTTACGGAGGCATTTACCAAGCGGCCGATGTAAACAAAAATTTTCGGCGAGCAGTTAAAATATCTACAGTACAGAGGCAGACTTTGTTGATTTGTAAACTTCATATCCGGGAATGTTGATATATCGAGTTGATGTTTGCATTGAGTATAGATACTGTATTGCGAGTTTTGTTTATTTATTTTTTAATTGTACTACGGGGAAGCGCTTTGCTTTCATCTGTTTTTTTTTAAGTTATGATAAGGCCGAAGATAAGGAAGGAAGGGAAGCACACTTCATCCGAAATCCTCAACAATCCGAGGAACTGGCTTTCTTCCCTCTAAATGCCGGAACACAACAGTTAGAATTTTTATTATGGCGCAGAATTTGGTAAGTCGGTGGTAGCTAGCCAAGCGGACTTAAACAAAGCCCTAGTGTTTTGGAATAGGATCTATCTCCTAGTGGTCCTCCCAGTGGCTAAACGGATGAATGATCACAACACTGGTGGATCTGTAAAGGTGGACCTGGCTAGCGGTACCCTTCTGCCGAAGTCCGGTGCTAAACGGTTTGATATGCTCTATCGGTATCGGAGAACCAGTGCTTTTGAGGAAGCTCGGTTCATCGTAGACCTCACCTTTTCTCTGGCCTAGAGCTAAAGACGCCTCGAGGTCAAGAGCTGACGCATTATTTCTAAAAGTTCCTTTAGCTATTGACTTCTTACAGTCCTCTGAATGTGAAAAACATTGACACAAATTAGCACTTTAGAATGTAAATCGACTTCGATCTACATTAGTTATGCAGACAGTGAGAGAAAACACTCAGGGTAGAAAGTAGACAAGGGTGGTCAGGGGTTCAAGTATTTATAATGGAGGTCTAAAACGGCTCTAAACTTAATTCCAATCATATTTATTATAAAAAGCATACTTTGATTCATCTTATGTTGCCTTTTGAGTATTCAATCATATAAAAGTTATAGGCTTATAGAATGGGAACTAGAATACGGATAGAATACATAAATACTTGTTTTTTTTTTGCTGTGTACTTATTATATAATATTAAACCCAAACTTAGTAAAAATGTCTATGTTCATCACAAAAAAATGTTTGTCTAGAGTGGGCAGCAAACCAACAAAGGTGGAGCTGTCAGGCCTGTATTACCTACTATAGTGAGTTCGATTGCTTACCTTTTCTTGTATTCCAATGACCATGCTATCCAATTTCTCAGGCGGATAGTAAGGAGAGCCGTGCGCTGAGAACCGGACA
Organism: Venusia cambrica; assembly: GCA_951394065.1. Taxonomy (NCBI): domain Eukaryota; kingdom Metazoa; phylum Arthropoda; class Insecta; order Lepidoptera; family Geometridae; genus Venusia; species Venusia cambrica. The sequence goes on from OX596057.1 coordinate 7,468,963, forward strand.
TCCAGAAACATGTCTTTGACCGTAGGCTTCGAAAACACGGTGAAAACATCCACGTTTTCCATTGAAGTGTTGTACAGGAGCGACAGAGTGCGGTGTAGCTTGTCCTTCTTACTCGTACCCTGTTGCAAATAAATTATTTCATTATCTGATAAGGCCGAAGGTGGAAGCGCACTTCGACCAGAATATGTGTCAGAGGAACTGGCTATCCTCTAAATGCCGGAACACAACAATTTTGGAATTGTTGTTATGACGATAGAATTAGATAAGATGGTGGTAGCTAGCCACGCGGACGTAAACTAACTCCTACCACCAGCCAAACCAAGCAAAATATTGTAATACCCTGGGAATCGAGCCCGGGACCTCTGGATCTGACACTGGTAGACAAACTGGTTTGTTGAGGATTCCGGGTGAAGTGCGCCTCCACCGCGGCTTTATCTCAACTTGTTACCAGGTAAGATGATGGCCAAGCGCTTCCCCGTCGTACATTAAAAAATAAATACTAGGTACTTCCTATTTTTTGTACTACAATATGTATCTCGATAGCCTTGTACGCTACCCGTGACAGAAAAGGGTATTATTAAGCTACGCTAAATCCATATAGCAACGTATTACGTAATACATACTGAATTATTAGCCAATGGTTACTAGCATAAGGCAGCTCGTAATAAAGTATTTTCAGAATTTGAAAACAACACAGCTATAACATTTTAAGAGTTATGACTCAAAAACATTATAGAAGCAATTTAAACTTCCTAAAATCCGAGATAAAATAGAATAAGAGCCAGAGGTTTATTTTGCTAAAAAGCCCATAAAATTGAGGCTGCATTTAAGTCGTATTGCGATTTACGCTGAGCTGCCAGTCTTCTTGAAATTAGTCCGAATCTAAACTAAGTCAATTTTGTCGTTTCCTCCATCTTTGAAAGACTTGACGAAGTTTTACGAAGGAGAAAGTATATTATTTTATCTACTTGAATAAATCTGTATCCCTTTATCTGTCTGACTTATATCAACGAACAAGAAAAGAAACAATAATCCTTTGAGTAATTCTTAATATACTTTGCCGAGACAAAAAACGCACATGTCAGGAAAGTTTTTTTTTTATTATTGAACGACGGGGAAGCGTTTGGCCTTCCTTTCACCTAGTTTCAAGTTATGATAAAGCCGAAGATGGAAGCGCACTTCACCCGGAATCCTCAATGGTCTAAGGATCCGACAATCTTACCTCGTAATGCCGGAACACAACTATTTAGAATTGTTGTTATAGCGACAGAATTAGGGTAGTAAACTAGTGGTAGCTAAAGTAAGTCCTACCACCAACCGAACCAAGCACATTATCGTACTCCCCTGGGGATCGAACCCAGGACCTCTGGATCTGACATCAGCCGGTTAAAATAATTAATATCTAAGCTCTTCACTGCTGTAGCCACTAGCTTAGAATACTAAATGTATGAAATATATTCAGGCTCCAGCCAAAAAAAACTAATCAAAACTTGAAATATGGGAATAAGATTTTGATAGAATACTTAAATACTTTTTTGTCAACATAAAACAGAACAAACATAATATTCATGATCACTGAAACGTTTGTCCCGGAAAAGCGCAGAAAGCAGTACCAACTGAGCTGTCAGGCTTGTTAAGTACTACATAACGATTCAAACGAATTCAAAAACCCATTAATGTCCACTGCTGGACAGAGCTTCCTTCCAAGCTGGAGGGTTTGGCCATAGCCACCACACTTGGCAGACGGATCACTGATGGCAGTAAAGGTGTAGATAAAACACGAGGAGTCTGCGATTCTGCTAGTGAGATTCTATAGTCGGTATATACTCGTACCACATCTATGGGCTGAGTTGGAGAGTCTAAGTATTAAGTACAGGATGGATGTCGCCTAAAACATTAGGTGATGAATCGCAACTGGATTTCATCCACATCTCAACCTTTCTACTGTTTAATTATCGCCCTATCGAATTTTTACACTGAGTTGAAACGCACATCAATTGTAATTTGGAGCGTAAATGGATCGTACAGTGTTGTTTACCTAAATATAAATCAAAATCAAAGTCAATTTGCGTTTATTCATTAAGATTTTTGGGATCACTCTGACACGTCAAATATATCGAATGTTTGGAATCGCGATCAGCGCACAAGGAGAAAAGCAAGAACCTTGGTTATTTTTTATAATCTATTAAAATACCTTAAAATTATCTAATACTAATAACAATTTATTCACCGGAGCAAATTCTTTTTTTTATGCCTTGTTTCTTATCTTCTAGGTAATCTGAAATTTTATAATACGCTTTTGTAGATAGCTTTTGTTTATATTTTTTAATTTAGCAAAGCACATTGCTTTGTGTGAATTTACTATTGGACAAAGTACAGTACCTGGTAGTTTATTATAATAAAGGTATCGCGGCCCTGGAAGTAGCAGTAGACATGATTCCAACACATCCTACAGAAATTAATCAGCACGACAGCGAAAATCCAACCGAGATCTCTAACCTTGGCCCGAATTATACCAGTTAGTTTCATCGCGGGACCCATTCAGGGTGCTTAACGAGTTAGCGCGGGGTAATTGGTAAGGTTGAAGGGGTACCGCGAAAATTATAGACCTTTCTATCTATAACTTTCGCTGTACCCCTTCAACCTGTCGAGGATAGCTTTTCATAACAAACATTAAAAATAATATGTACAATTTAACTTAACTACAAATAAAGTAGTCGGATTACATAAGGAGCGTTACAAGCAGCCTATAGGTAAGTCAACAGTTTATAAGTATAAGATCTATTATCTTTTATACACATTATCATCATCATAATTGAGACGTACTGCATGATACAACACCCAAACACAGAACAAACATCTGTATTCATGACACAAATGTTTGTCCTGGGTGGGAATCGAACCCACAACCTACAGCGCAGAAGGCAGAGTTACAACCATCTGAGCTATGATGCTTGTTAAATGCGAAACAAGCTCAGCGAGTTAGGGCGGGGAATAGCCGGTCTACTGTCAGTTCAGTTCATAGTCTAATCATTGAGTTTTTGTACGACGGGGAAGCGCTTGGCCTTCATCTCACCTGGTAACAAGTTAAGATAAGGCCGAAGGTGGAGGCGCACTTCACCCGGAATCCTGAACAAGCTAAGGAACCTGCTATCTTACCTCTGAATGCCGGAACACAACAATTTAAGAATTGTTATTATGGCGACAGAATTAGGGAAGATGGTGGTATAGCCAGGCAGACTTAGACAAAGTCCCACCACCAACTAAACCAAGCACAATATTGTCCTCCCCCTGTGGAACCCGGGACCTCTGGATCTGAAATCGGTGGGTTGAACCACTAGACGACAGAGGCGGTAAAGAATGACACAAAACCATTTGAATACTCGACGTTTTGACTCACATCAGCTTCCGGGACGATGAACTCCTCAGCCGTGACGTTGATGAACCGGATAGAGCCGGATTTGTCCACCGCCTCCTCCGGTATCTCCTTGATGGTAACGTTGACTGTCGCCTCCACCGAATGGAAAGGCACCACTGGCTCGTTTTCTTCCGTCACCTACAACACATCAAACATTAACAGCCTATTCGTGTCCACTGACAGAGCCTCCTCCAAAGCTGAACGGTTTTGCGGATCGGTGATCACAGTAAATATGTAGATAATACAGAAGGAAGCTGCTGTCCTTCTGGTGAGATCCCTTAGTTGGCTTTTACGACATCCACGGGCTGAGTTGGAGTAGTCGATTCTCAAGCCGCGACCGCCAGGGCAACCTACAAATTAAATTGAAATAAGAACAAACCCATTTGATAGAAAATAAGGAAACATCCTTCCGCTGCACGAAAAGCCTTCTTATTGCGCCCCAACACATAAAGAAAGCTAGGTACCCTGAAAGATTGAAATCTCAGGAACCTGAGTGCAGTTTGAAGTGAAACAAAGTTTTTCAAAGGAGCGTAGTAAATGGAAATCCGTTGTCTTTGCCTACCCCTTTGGGAAACAGGCGTGAATCTATGTTTGCATGTATATATGTATATACAAATAAGTAATGTATGTATGTATGTAATGTTTTGGATTTCCCCCGATTTATTATTTCCGTAACCTATTCCAGTTTGATTGCACATAAACCCTTTCATTGAGCAAAAGTAGGAAATCCTCGATTACCCAAACTATCCCACGCAATCTGGTCGGACAGCCATGTCGGAAAATCTAAAAAGCGTTGCATATTTTTAGAAAAAACGAAACAAAATAGTATCACGGGCGCGAAAAATATGAGTGTAGTAAAATGCCACGGGTCGGTAACGACATACAATTTAGATACGTATCTCTGAAAGTGAGGCCCGCCGTCCAATGTAGCGGTGACTAGGCATTTGAACACGGCCGCCACTGAATTATCAAAATATCAGACAGTATTGACGCTCTCTTTGTACTAAATACTAGTGAAACGCGAAAAAATGGGTCCCAGGTTCAATCTCAGGTTTGGTTAGTGGTAGGACTTTAAGTCCGCCTGGCTACCCGGTGTCCGCTACCACCATCTAATTTAAGATTGTCGCCATAACAACAATTCTAAATTGTTATGTTCCGGCATTTAGAAGTTATTTAGCCTGTTCCTCATACTGTAGAGGATTACGGGTGAAGAATGCCTTTATCTTCGGCCTTATCTTAACCTGGTAACCAAGTGAGATGAAGGCTTGGCCACTTCAAAGATTTTATTACCTCTGGTTTGGGTTACGCGTATCAACGCCACAGCCCAAACCACATACATGTACATGACATTTTTAAATATGAATAACCGAGTATAATTAACTACAATATTGTATTGGTCCGGAAAGACAGACGAAGGAAAGGGGTACTCTTAAAAACCTTTACAATGCATGTACAGCCATTGCTTTCATATTCGCATCTAAGCCGGATATATCAGTACTTATTATTGCAGACGAATTTAATTATTCTTTTCACACTGGCGAGTTAAAAAAATAGCCAAGCCGCGTGAATGACTATTATTTGATCAAGTATTTATTTTTAGGAATTTAAAAATTCAAAATTCACGACTGAAAACTATCTCAATATTGAGGCGCAATATTTTTAATTTTAAATGATTCATAGGTTCGTCCTCCTTGCAACCTCATGTCGTGACCTCCACATTTGACACTGGACCTTATGACAACGCGCCATCGAACAGTATCTTTAGCTGCAGGGAAAGCATCGTAGGACATGTGTCTCTTAAATCATTATTTTTTTAATATTATTTTTCTTTTGTCACTTATCCAGTCTAGAAACGACACAAAAGTAATATCAAAACGAGAATGCTATAAAACGTTGTGGTTAGGTCCCGGCAGCTTTATTATAAGTCATCTGGTAATCAGCATCGACTTCATTTTTGATATTTGAAACCTACCCTAAAATTCAACTGTTTCGTTTTTATTTAATCTATCTGGGGTTGACTTGAAGTTGACTGGAAATGGAAATAATTACGTTTTAAAAACTACAAAGAAAACCGACTTCAATGAAGACTGGGATACAATTTCGTTAACCTGGATTACGTATTTTTTTTAATAATTTTGATGACAGATCGACGGACAGACAGACAGAGAAACGCGTGATCCTATATGGGGTACGTTTTTTCCTCACTTTTGAGGTAATACACCCAAATCGCTTCAAGTGTGCATATAATATTTGAAGAGTTCCCTATATCTTTTCTATCTTTTCTTATCTCTCTTATCTTTTTACTAATCATAGGATCATAATGTGTTTATGCTTAGAATTTTCGATCCTATGACTACGTTGTGGACAGATGGCCGAAAGCTAAATTGTAATAGAAATGGAAATCGAGCACCTACCTAAAAACTATTCCGCACAAACTCTTTAGACGTAAACACCAGTGAAGTGCGATAGTGTTAGTAAATATAGCGATACCTTCCCGCAGCGCCACAGTATGTTTTATTTGGGCTCAGTAGGTACTGGGCTTAACAAAATGTACGCACAAAAGTTACTTTTACGTGTTTGAAAAATTTACTAAAATATTGTAGGAGATAAAAGGCTGGAAGATATTCTTGCAAAATATAAACTGTGGCACTTGTGATGTGAACGAGAAAAAATGTCTAAGTGATGTAACCTTTGATACTTAAAACCGCTTTATGTTCCTTTAGATATATTGTGTTTTCTCATTACTCTACGTTAAAGAAATCGCTTTTAGCAATAAGGTCACTATTGCACTATATTGCACTATCACCTAATGTTTATATTGTTCGATGAATGAATGAATTAATGAATGAATATACTTAATTGAACACTTGAAACTAAAACTGAATAACTTTAAGGCGTATATACAATGGGCGGTCTTATCGCTTAGAATCGATTACTTCTAGACAACCTTTGGGTGGATGTATTTTTTGTGTACAATAAAGTGTTCATTCAATCATTCATCGAATCATTCATTCAATCAATCATTCATAAAAACCTCATTGCCATTAATAGGCACTATCCTCGAGACATCCCTACAGATGGTCCTTGTGAGTAGAACCTGCACAATTCAGTTTTAATCCTGATTTGAGCTTGTCCCCTTTTTAACACTAAGATTGCTTAGCCTAGCTACCTATGGAGAACGCAGCGTGCGTGTTTCACAGCACCCAACGAGCTAAAGGTCAACAGTTCTTACAACATTGTAAACTTACGTTGAACTTCAACAAATAGATTCCATTGGGCGTCCCTTCCTTCATGGTGATCATGCCAGTGTTGCTATGGACATCGAAGTAAGGACTCCTCAGCTCGTATGAAGGTAGCCACATGAAGCGCTTGTCTGGAAGGTCCCAGTCGTCTGGGTCATCCACGAATACTCTCCCTATCTCCGTGTCTGGTGCTTCGCCCTGTGAAAAAAATAAATATATAAAATGCGTTTTTCAATTATTTTTTTTCACGTTTTCTTTTTTATAAACAGCAACCTATAGAAAATAACTCATTTTCGCTCAGGCGAATAAAAAAGCTAACTATCATGCATTCAAAAGTAAAACCGAAAAAGAGGAGTTAATATCAGCGTGGTAATTGCAGCCACAACCCTTGGGCACGCTTCCGCCTAGAACCTACTGTAATCTAGTTCCTAGCTTTGCTTAGTTTGGGACTAGATGGCGCTGTGTATATATTTTTGTGAATAACATTATTTTATAGAGGTTAAGGTTAAGTGACTATTTCCAGTATGTGTTGATGGTCTCAAAAAACACTGTTATAAGACCAACCAACCAAGCTCAATAAAATTGATTCTTGTTGGTGGAGGGTGACCAAGGCCTGCACTGACGTCACGCTGCGGGGTGTATTGTGCATTTTCCCCCACGGTTTAAACTAACGCTACCCCAGCCAGCCCAGCTCCTTAAAATACCGGAGCAGGACTTTGGATTGTTGGTGACACTTATTGAGCGCCTGAGCTCGCGACAAAGACAATGATAATGACTGATCTGGGCGACAATGCTTGCTCCAAGCCAGGCTCCAAGCAGGTCAAGGAATTCCTTAAGGCCCGCCTCCCTAGCTCACTCAGCAGTGAAGGATCACGTGCTTTATTGTTTCCTCCTCCTGTAAGCAGCCTCGGCACAGAACGCTGTCCGTAACTCCAGTTTAGAAATGGTGATGATGCCTACTATCAGTCGTAGATCACTGTTCTTTTTTAGCTTAACTAACCTGTCTATTAAAACAACTGGAGTATCCCAGCCGAATCGCTGGTAACACCGACAGACAGCGCTGTCCTTACGATTCGGATAATTGATTTGTCACAGGCAGATTCGGCCGGACGTTGCAGTCGGGGTTTGATAGATTACCGTACCCTGAAATGTGGCTTGCGGTGGAACTGTTCAACGAAGCCGGTTCCGTTTACTGATTCAGTGAAAAGCTTAATTACTGAGCGAAAATAAATCTGGGGACCGGTTGGCAGACCTGGTCTACTTGAACAGCGTAGATTCATCAACGCACAGCCCAAAAAAGAGGTTATAGGGATATGAAATTTTCAGGGAGCTTTCTTTAGTAAGTTCACAGAAAGGATTTTAAGATCACCACTGGTGTGAAAGATATGAAGTCATGGTTCATAATTATATATTCATTATGTTTAGGTCTTATAATTGAAAAAGAGAACCATAATAAACATATTTGTGCATAGCAATAGAGTGAAAGCGGACCGATGCTTTGAACAAGTTTGTTTTGTACGACGGGGAAGCGCTTGGCCTTCATCTCACCTGGTTACAAATGAAGATAAGGCCGAACACTTCATCGGAATCCTCAACACACTGAGAAACTGGCTATCTTACCTCTAAATGCGGGAACACAACAAAGAAAAAAAAATTTCCAGGCGTCTCACTTGTTAAGAAGAGGCATTCCATGTTTACCATATTACCTACCTGTATAGATTAGAACCCAGATACATATGAGGTATTTAAAAGTGAAGATGCCATATTAAAGAATTTTTCCCTCTTAGAGGTTTCACCTTTGATCACTACTCGCGCGGATCTCATGAGGATCACCTACTAGGGAGTCAAAGGCCCACGGTTTGCAAGTAGCTAGCACTCAATGTTAACAAACTGCCCGATAGGTAATAATAAATGTTTTAAGACAGTATTAAGTAGTAAGGTTTATGATGTACCTACCTAGCATTCTAGGTAAATAACATTTTATTTAACACTGTATCACTAAATGTTAAATGGATCATCAAAATTTAAACCAGCCCGAATTTCTTGCCTTTCTTCTCGTGTGCTGGTTGCGAACAGGCGGTAGATTTGAAGTTTCAAAATGATCCAAAAAAATAAAAAATGACTTTGACTTTGACTTTGACGTCAATTAATGACAGATTGCACGACTGGATTAGAGCCCACTTTGCCACCTAGCCGCAAATAACTCCAAATTAATAATAAACAGTTCACATCAACATTTTAATTACAAACTACCGAAGGGTCTGGTTTCATGTGAAATTTTATTTAATTATTCGGAAAATTAACGAAGCACGGACCGAAATAGTATTCATATTGTTTATCCTGAATTTAAATACCACCGGTTTTATTGGTTAACTTTGGAGTGTTGTGTTTTGATATAATAGTTTAAAAGGGCTTCATGTTAAAATTTCGAAATTGTAATACCAACTTGAAACAAGCTTCAGTTGGTAGTAGTCTACCTTCTGCGCTGTAGGTTGTCAGTTCGATTCCCATCCAGGGGAGGTATCACGACCTCTTATAGCATTCTTGTTTTGATATTACTTTACTTTTGTCACTATCTGTCCAGTGTAGAAAAAGCACAAAAGTAATGTAATGTCGAAACGAATGCTAAAAGGCGTGGTTAGACCCCAGGACATAATTATATATGAGTGAAAAATATAGAATATTTTGTGTGTTTGGGTGTTGTACTGTATGAAAAGTATGTATTTACACAAATTAAAAGTATTTTATCCGTAATCTAGTTCCCGTTTACAAGCTTTGCTCAATTTGGAGCTATATGAGGTCTGCGTTCAACAGTGGACGTATGTTCTCTTAATGTAAAAAAAAACGATGTTTTTTGTTCTTTCACCGAAAACAATGACTTATTGATGGATATCTATCATACTATCAGTAAGTAGAAACTCGATAAAATGTACCTCTCGGTAATATTACAGCATCTAAACTATAGTATAATATGCAACTCTTTCACCCTTAGATGAACAAAACAAAGGATATCGCACGCTTTTACTATGCACTGCAAAAATGGTAACACATTTTATCATACGATTCTTGTGATAGATAGCAACATATAATTACTGCTTTCCAAAAAAAAAAATGTAAGTTACTGTTCGTTACGACCTTGAAAGACAACGAGTAACTGAATGTAAGCTCCTGCTCCGGTGCGTTTTGGTGGAGTTTTAAGTTAGACACATTCAGTAGGACGGTGTGAGATCCTTTGTTTTTTGATCAAAGCTTTCTCTCAATATTCCAAAGTTTGTGAACACGAAATGAGCTAGAAGCTTAGACTGTCCGACTGTGACCAATCAATTATCCGGATGCCTGGAGTTCGGTAAAGTTTGACACAAGCCAGGGTAGCGCTAAGCCATCGTTAAACCGGCTCTGTCTGAACAGTTGGACATAGGAGACTTAAATATACAAAGCCTATTTTAGACAGGTTACATAACGAACATTTAAAAAATAACTGCGTGATTTTTGTACCGATCTGCGTAAATGAGTCTGTTGGAGACGGACATTCTCATTCAAAATTATTTCACTCTTTGCCCTTAAATTGAACTTGGTCAGTCTAAATGTATTCTTCCTCTAGGCTCATTTTTTCTGAGACGCGGAAACGTATGGCCTTCATCTCTCCTGGTGTAAAGTTATACGGTGGAAGCGCAATTGACTCGGAATCCTGATGAACTGGCTACCTTACCTCTAAATGCCGGAACAACAATTGGAATTGTTGTTATGGCGTTATACACAGGTAAGACCGTGATAGCAAGCCAGGCGGACTTAAAACAAGCCCTACCACCAACCAAACCAAGCACAAATTTGTACCCCGGATCGAACCTGCGACCTCTGGGTCTGTTACCATTAGACCACAGAGGCGGTTAACATGTTATGCGACTCAATTTTACCACAAAACAACCGTTTCAACGTAACTAAATCGACAAAACTTATGTGATTATCAATTTGTCGGCCATTACAGCACAATAAAATAGTATAAAAGGTTAAATTAAGAAGTTTTGTAATATTAATCATAAAGAAGGAAGAGAGCTAATAAAATATATAAGAAAAGAAAATTGTTTTTACTCAATTTTACTACTGTACAACCGTTTCAACGTAATTAAATCGACAAAACTTATGTAATTATCAAATTTTCGGCCATTACAGCACAATAAAATAGTAGTAAAATAGTACTAAGCACGAGGCTTGTATTTTGGGTGTCATATGAGCATTTTAACAACAAGATAATAACCAATTGAGCTGAATACTAAAAATATATCTAAAGCTGCCTATAATCAATGTGTTCCTGTGTCTAAATGTGATGATACCATCGTGTAATGTCGACCGAATGTGAGCAATTTATCTGATGATGAACACCACGTTGGGGGAAGTTCCACAATTTGTATAGCTTCTCGACAATAGGTACTATAGCTCTGCCTTCTGCGCTGTAGTTCGATTGCCAAACAGGATAAACATTTATGTGATAAATATGAATGTTATGTGTTGTGCTCAAAATCTCTCAAATTGTATCATATACAATTTGATAAGCATGCATTTACAAAATAAAATATATGTATTTAAATGTTCTATCCGTAATCTAAATCCCATATTACAGAGCTTTGCTTAGTTTGGGGCTAGATGAGCGCTGTGTTTCTAATACCCGTAAAACAATCAAAAATAATGTGTACTGATCGTGAAAGTTTATAGAAGACTAAAGTTTAAAGGGTCTTCAATAAGTAAACAATAAACCGATATGAAATAGGATGGTAGCGTACAATTCACGATACCAGTTTAGGTCAAAATTGATGGGTTTGCCCCACTTGTGAAAGCAACGAAAATCCTCACGCTTGCTAGTTACAAATAAAGTAAACAGACCCACTAGCGGAGCAACGATAGTACTGTCCGCATCGTAACTTTGGAATTAGGAGAATTAGTACAGTATACGAAATAAGCAGTAATGATGCTTCTGAATGACAAGCCTCAGTTGAATGATGAAGATGAATATACAAGTTTAGACATCTATAGTAAGTTTAGAATATACAAGTTTAGAGGCTATCTATCTCATCACACAATACAACACCCGAACATTGGTTCGGGTGTTGTATTGCGTGATAAAAAATACTATAGCCTCTTTAATTTCTTATAACATCAATTAATTGATAATTCGATGTACTACAATTTATTATTATTTCTTGCTGGGTAATTATTTAAAAATACATTGGTTGCCATGTGTAAATACATAATCTATGGATGACTTCTAGCGACAAGAATATTTCCTGTATCGATCAAAATTTACTTCTCAGTGTTTCTCTCCCAGATGTTGACTAAATTAATAAAACTAGTAACAACAATTGAACATTCCAGAATATTTCTTTATAATATTACAGGACATTAATTTTACACAGCGCCATCTAGCCCCAAACTAAGCATAGCTTGTTGGGACTACTAGATTAGGGATAAAATACTTAAATACTTTTAGTAAATACATACGTAGGTAATACAAATACAACACCCAAACACAGAACAAACATCTCATCACACAAATGTTTCTCTACCAACTATACTACCAACTGAGCTATGAGGCTTGTTGTTGCGTTGCTTGTCACACGGAATACCACACACACGCATAAACACATACATGAATAATATGGGCGTATGTGTGAGTGTGCAGCATTTACACTAAGCTTAGTAACTGTAGCCATATTTGTACCCTCTGGTAATAATAAAAACTGCTTTCGCAACATAATCCTTGTTTAAACCATTTTACTCGCGGCGTGCTAAGCCCGCTGTCATTAAAGGTCGATATTAACATTTTAATAGCAATATATTATTATTATGAAACATGGATGTAATTATTATCGTTAGTCTATGGTTTTTACCAATGTGGCGAGTTTATAACTTGGTAACTGCTACACATGCTATCCGAATAATATGTAGTTCATATTTTAGTGTTTTAGCAGAATTGCCACTTTTTTCCTCTTCGAGGATTCACCTCGTGGATCTCCTATTAGGGGGCACATGCCACGGTTTGCAAGTAGCTAGTATTCAATGCGTGACAGTTCACAAGCCCATCGTCGCTTAGCGGAATACTAGCCAAAGGCATGCCATTCGTATATTAAGTCTTAGGGACATGGCGGTTTCTTCACAATTGGATGTGTTCACCGTCAAAGCATGTGATGTGACAAATGCATACATACACTTCCAAATAAATAAAGCTCCATTAGTGCACGACTGGAATTGAACCTACCACCTCCGGATCGTAAAGCGGCCCTTTTTGGACCCACCGCTTTTTTTATTGGTATTTATTTATCTCGATTTTTAAGCAGATGGCTAAAAACTGCTGATTTGAAATACATGTAAAAAATAGGCAGTAATTTTACATTATCATAAGTTCGGCACCAAAATTACACTAATTATTATTGAATTAACCATAAATAATTTATAAATGTTAGCGAATGTTACTCATAGAACGAAGTATATTTCAACATAATGGGCTAGTAAAACCAAAATACAACATCACTCAAACTCAACAAGCAAAGCACGTTTAATTCAACGCATATCAAAAATCAACATTAAATAAGAGCACATGATCATGATCACACGATATAATTAAATAAATGAAACGGTTATTACCACAAAATTTATACGTCGATTTGCTGACGTTTCGAGATCATTTTGAGACCCCTTCTTCACGAGCTTCGCCCGCGCGCACGTTCGTCGGTCGCGCGGCGCAAACATAAATTTTGTATTGACGTATAAATTTTGTGGTAATAACCGTTTCATTTATTTAATTATGTTGCATAGCCACACAAGTTTCAATTCTATGATCACACGATATATCTTTTTTGAAACGTAAATAACTATTAAATCAAAATAAAGAACCAGATGATGAACCATAATGACTCTTTTATAAAGTAATAATATAATAACAATATTGTAAATAGTGTACCTACCCAAAAGACGTTTAAATTAAACAAATTTATTTATTATTACGAAAAACTTTACAGAAGTAAAAGTTTGACAAAATAAATAACTTACAAACGCCTGAACTAAATAATACCAAAACTATGTAAAGTGTAAAAAATTACTGTTCTTACTTTGTTATTATTAATAATTTCGTGTGCCCAAAACCTTACGAAACGTCGAAACTGCAATAATATTATGTTACAATGAAAAATCGTAAAATTTACGATTTATGTAGAGCCGTGAAAACGGCGCTTTCATATTTCATGGTCTTTAACGCCGCTGAATACAAATTGTGTAATGAAAAAGCGAGAACTGAAGACAGGTTGGAGGAACGCAGTGAAAAGATCGTTTCACGAAGATAACTTATGTAAATACTAAGTTATTCAGTAGTTTGAAAGACGTGGCGAATAAAAGCTTGGAAAGGTGTTGTTATGACAAAAGAATCTATTCAAGAACGCCTGTTTTATATCTCGGAGCAAAGGTTAAAATGAGAAAATATAATAAAGCGTGAAACGCCAGATTCAAAATGATCGGATTTACTCAACAAAGCGTTTAAAATAATAAATACTCCATATCAGTGAGATATACTCATTCGAACTATAACATAGCATACACGGCACTGCATTGCGCCCGTCAACTTGAGGCATAAATGTGTTAAGCCTCGCGTGCCCATCATTTCACCGGCACCCATACCCTCAAACCGCAATGCTGCTTGGCGGCTGAAATAGGTATGGTGGTAGTACTTCCTCGGACGAGCCCTTTCACAAGGGGCTCAACTACTCTCGATAAGAACATACATTCGTTAGACTAAATCGACATAAATTTCATATATTCAATCAACAACAATCAGACCACATAATTAATTCAAACTAAAACTAGACTGATTACCGGGCGTTCATATTCAAAGCTATTCAAATACAGTTTATCCGATTGACGCTATGATTATTAAAACTAGTGAAACGACGCAGGCTTTGATTCAAAGTTCTGAATGTTAGTTCCCTTTTAGCAAGTCTCATAGCCTTCTGCGCTGTAGCTTGTGGGTTCGATTCCCACCCAGGACAAAAATTTGTGTGATGAATGTTTGTTCTGTGTTTGGGTGTTGTACGTATTGTATGATAAGTAAGTATTTACAAAAAAAAGTAATATATCCGTAATCTAGTTCCCATATTCCAAGCTTTGCTTTTGGGGATGGCGCTGTGTGAAATTAATGTCCCGTATTATTTATTTATTTACATACAATAGTATGTCGTGATTGGCTAAGTGACATATAACGCACAGCCTTCCCGTCCAGCCAGGTTGTTTCTTATTAAGTGTAGGGGTGTAGGGGTGTATTAAGCAAGGATTTTGACCACGGGATGATTGAATCGAAATCCCGGGGGTATACATAAGTAAATTGAAATCATGTTCGTTTGAATGTGAGTAAATTCCATCGTGAAAAAAGAACCGATATCGTTATAACTGGTATTAATTAATGCTTGAGTTTTAGGGTTCCGTACCCAAAGGGTGCCGACGGAACCCAATTCCGGGGAATCGAACCCACAACCTACAGCGCAGAAGGCGTTACTACCATCTGAGCTATGAGGCTTGTTTTACAATAAAAAATAAACCAAATGATTTATTCTAACTTCAGCTAGTTCATCACAGATTTAATTATTAAAATCAAACTGAAGTAATATTTAAACTGTGCACCGCTAAACACGTGATAGATCATATCGTAATTCACGTAATTTAAGCAATGAACACTGAAAGTGTCATGTCCAGAGGGCATTGTTGAATTTTCGTTATTTGTAGATTTGATAATAGTTGCGTCAACATTGATGTGTCTCTCTTCAACAGTCTCCTCCAAAGCTGGAGGGTTGAGATCGTAGTAAAGGAGTAGATAATACACAGGGAAGCTGATGCCCTTCTTCTGGTGAGATCCCTTAATCGACTTTTACGACATCCATGGGCTGAGTTGGAGGGGTCGATTCGTTGGCCGCGACCCCGGGCAACGGAATCCCTGGCTTTTGGAACAATACACTGGTGGT
The DNA here is from genome assembly GCA_951394065.1 of Venusia cambrica. Lineage (NCBI taxonomy): Eukaryota > Metazoa > Arthropoda > Insecta > Lepidoptera > Geometridae > Venusia > Venusia cambrica. The sequence continues at coordinate 7,484,619 of OX596057.1, forward strand.
GGGCGTAAAGGTCCACCAGGCATTCTCCTGCCGAAGTCCTGCGCCGAATGGTTCCCGGAAAAGGCAGTGCTTTCTGGAAGAGCTCGCTCTATCGAAGACCTCATCCCTGTTCTGTAGAGGTCAAGGGATGACCCAGCATTTAAAAAAAAACTATTAAGCTAGCTTAAGTTTAATCAACGTTATGGAATTGGGATTTCCATCCAACAAGTAAGGCGAATATCGCTTCTTTAAGATAAGGTTGCAGTTTTATTTCGTTTAAGTTTTTACAAAGAAAGAACACCACAATACCGACGCTGTAGTGTAAGTATCGTTCATATCGTTAGCTTAGCGAATCGTAACGGTCGATAAAGTTAACCGAGTCGTCTCTTTCCTTGCGAGTACGGAACTCGAGTCGGTAACTGATACCAATGCATACACATATTAGCATAATAAACTTCAATCGGTAACATTGACAGAGACCTTCTGCAAAGTTGATAAAACGGTGTGACAGTGTAAATTGACAAAATATATGATATCAAACGTCAAACAAGTTATATGCCAATATGCTAAAGCTAATTTTATCGAATCTAGACAATTCTAAAAGTGAAATCATGCGACCGGTAAGACCGATACTTATTATTGTATTACTGCTGGAGATAAATGTCGATTCTAATGTCAAAGATCATAGACACCGACTGTCAGGAAACACTGACACCTGTGACACGAGTGTCCAGTGTGTGTGAGCTTATTTCTAGTTGTGTAGACAAGTTTTTTTTTCATTATTGAAATACCTATGTCTCAAAAACTACTTAAATACCAAAACATGCGTCAAAAATGTACAAAAACTCAAAATAGCTTGTCGATTCAGGGTGTCTCTTTGCGGGGATCCATTTCAAAATGAAATCAAAAAAATAAATCATAGTAGTTTAAAGTTCCTTTGAAAAATCATATCGACATGTGTTTCGCCTTTATACGAAGTCTCCTTACGAAATATTAGTCTTGGTAAGTTGACGAGCGCCGACCGAAGACGTGGTGTCGCTCTGAGCACTGCGCTGCAAGTGAATTCGATTTGTTTTTTTTAAAGGAACTGAGCGGATTGGTTACGTTTTTTTTTTAAATCTAATCAAACACTCAAATAATAATTTGTAACTGAAAGTTTTTTTGTAAAAAACCAAGGCAACATTGCAAAACATTCGTACTCACATAGCCGTATCGCCAACTGTACAACTCATTGTAGTACATTTCCGTCTGAGGCGTTGGAAAAGAAATAGTATGGTTAGAAACATGCGCATACAGGCGTACATAATCATATAACAAATATTAACGGTCTTTAGGTCATCCTACCGAGTAGAAGGTGTGTGTGGCGGACTGACTGACTGACTGACAATCAATGCAGTCTCTCGTACCTTAAACGTGCAACCAGGACCTACTACGAAAAACGAAACATGACGTATCCGATGACGGATTGCACGTTTTTAAATACGGAAGTGCTTCCGGGTCCAACGACGTTAGATTTCCTTTTATTTTAGTTTATTGAATTTCCAGGCTTCTTTTCGTAGTAGGGGTGCGCGAAAAAATCAGGAGCAAAACGGGAACGTCCTACTCTGTTTGTATGCAACGTTTTCAATGCTAAGTTTTTTAACATGATGATCAACATTTTATAAATCCGGGTTATATATATATATACATTTTAAATATACTCTGTTGTGTATCCGGGTGCCTATACGGGCAAAACTGTGGATGAGGAGCTATTACATCATCATCTTATCCCCCACTAGGTGTGATCGGAACAACTTGTCTTCTTCATGGCCATGTTGTGTGTTTGGGCGGAAATTTTATGACTGTTTGACGTCAACCATTCTTGGAAATACTCGGTTGTGTGGGATAAGGGGATAAGGAGGTATGGGGATATACGGATAAGGGGAGATAAGGATACTAATGTCCAAAGAATTGTGGGGTTCCGCATCCGTAATGATTCCGGCCAGATATCGGACAGATATCAGCGATTACTTTGCGCGTGTATAAATATATATTTATAATAATGATATCAGTACAACTAGTTAAGTCATTAAAAATAGCGGTGCAAAATGCTGTAGGTATTTAACTATCATGTTCGCCTGTTTTGGTAAATTAATATTTAATGGATATCTCGTTTAACAAATTGCTGTGTGTTGAATTGTTAACAAGCTGAATAAAGATAAGCTGTGCTATGATTTGGTAAAATCAACATTTAAATTATTAAACAGACAAAATGCACAAACATAAAAAATACGTTTCTATTTCAGTAAAATGTTTCCTATAAATAACAGAATAATAGAAAGGTATTGCTGATTTACGTTCTCTAGTACAATCGTAGATTGGCGTTTTATTTCATGATGGCAAGTCTAATTCAAATGTCATTTTGCAGGCGTAATCGGATACGCAGAATCTTTTTCAATATAAATTAAATTCAAAATATGCGGTAAAGGGTGTTCGTATAACTTCTTTTCTAAATATGTATTTCCTGTATATATGTATATACCACCTGTACAATTTTATTTGAAACGGGCGTGCCATTTCGAAATGAACCATACAAACGTTTGTCCATGATTTCAGTACTACAAGGCCTTATAAATAACTAAAAGTATATAATATAAATAGCCACGAAAATCTATTACCGGTGAAGCAAATAATATAAAAGAGATTCCTGCACAAAGAAAATATGTGATGTCTGTCCCTCAAGGGATCAAGGGATTTTTTACCTTTCCCAAGACTATTATGTACATTTCGACACGTAAGTAATTGGGCTTCGAAAGTCGGACCTGCCTATTTGCTATCAGTATTTGTTGGGTATATTTTTCTTGGGTGGTTTGATGATATTGTGAAACGGAAAGGTTTCAGGGTTTACAAAGCAGCTACTGAAGAAGTCACTAGGATTTATGTAAAATTTAAAGTTTGATTGGAGAATTACTACGAGTCATGAAGGTTTTAGGAATCAACGAGCTGCTAAGGCAGTTGTTACGAGTCATGATGATTTTAGGACTCAACGAGCCGCTACGGCAGTTGTTACGAGTCATGAAGGTTTTTAGGACTCAACGAGCTGCTAAGGCAGATGTTACGAATCATGAAGGTTTTAGGACTCAACAAGCTGCTAAGGCAGTTGTTACGAGTCATGAAAGTTTCATGACTCAACGAGCCGCTGCGGCAGTTGTTACGAGTCATGAAGGTTTTAGGACTCATCGAGCTGCTAAGACAGTTGTTACGAGTCATGATTGTGGAATTGGAAGATTCTAAAACTATTCCATTACATACGTTACTACGCTATCTAGCTAGCAACAAAATTACAACACAATCTACCCATAAATATTTATGTAGTAGGTTTAGACGGCAGAAAATAACCTACACAAATAATGTAGGTTTATAAAAGGTAGACATAATCGCAAAAGAATTGCCTATGCGAAATACGTCGACGTACGAATTTACTTAAAACATTGTTTATCAAATCATAAACACAACACATACTTTTTATACTTTAAATTAAATTAGCGTAGGCGAAGTCTTTATGTTTACGATTGAGGCGATTTGATCAAAAGTTTATGCGAAGCTGTAATTTTGCTAAGATTTTGAGAATATTTTTGCTTAAGGCTAACACACTAAACTGATCCGTGTCAGTTTGTTTTTTGTTTTAGAATAATATATAAAATACATCCTAATTACATTACAGTCTAGCTAAGTGACTTAGCACTTTTCTCACATGTTTTTCACTTTGATAATGTGTTTTTAAAAGTACCACTTTTCATTCACATTATTCATAGCTGGAGACGAAATAAAATAAAAAATAACACACGAATCTGATCTTAATTCTAACAGTACATTCCATCTAAACTAGTAGTGTTGTCTAGTATAGATCGCTCATAGGTACAATACTATAAGAAAGTTCTTATCGCTTCACTACTACGAGTATATAACTCGTAGTAGTGAAGTGAAGGGATAAGATCTCTCGTTACAGTGGTTTTTATTCTTCTCCTTGTTTGTTTATGTGTTATATAAACGGAATAATGAGGAATAACAATGTCCTATATATACCTCTACGTTTTTAATTATATATTTGAATTTAATATGAATATTTATTTTATGGTTCTCCTAGATTTCGTTTACCAATTGCGTTTTTTCATGCTAGTTCTAATGTATTTTAGTGAAGCTTTTTTTTATTCCACAGCAGTTCTAGGGAACGGTCCAGGGACCACGAATATCAATTACTCAACGACGAGAGGAGAAAGTTTATTGGTTTCTGACCAATTTGTGTGATTGGTTTGTGGTACCAAAACCCGGCTTGAGACATAATGGTAAAAATAAATGTTTAAAAAGAAGAAATAGGTTTTCTAATTTTCAAATGTTATATTTAACAACCTTTTTAATATGGGTATCCAAAATATATGATTTGATACACATAATAACAGGAATTAACAAAAAAATCCGCCATCTTGTGGCATCGGCCATTTTGAAAGTTCGAATATTGAGTATTTGATTGTATTGTCACCAGAACTAAAAATGTATGCACAATTTCAGCTCAATCACCTTAACTAACTAACTAACATGCATTGTATGTAATATCTCACCTTGTAGTTGTAGACGAAAATATCGCTGTGCCCAGGGCCCATAGGGTTGTCATTCTTGTCTCCAATGACCACGAGAAGAGTGGAGACGCCAGTCAGCCGGGGGGTCCCAGAATCCGTGATGGCGACTGGTATTTTGTACTGCTTGCGTTGTTCGCGGTCAAACGAGACCAGGGTTGAGAGGATATTTCCTGTGGAAGCGTAAGAAGTTGTCTTATTTATATACTAGCTTTTGCCAGCGGCCTCGCAGTGAGCTGCTCTGATACACAGATAAAAAGTGGCTGATGTCGTACCCCAGGATACAATATCAAGATAAGTTGATATTTATAATAAGCTACCCTTGGAATTGAAATCAGTGAAACAAGCGAACAGTGTTCAAGTACAACCTCAAGTTGTTTCTTGTACAGAAATGCCTGTGTTCAATTGAGGTTATTCGAATGATTTGTTGATCATTTGACATCTCAGGTATAATTTGTATTTTTAATTATTTATTTTATATTTGGGCCAATTTATAGTGTTTTCTTACTGATTCATTTATTTTGAACATGTATGTTTTGTGACAAAAAATACATTTACTCAGTTTCCGACATTAGATACCGAATTATTATTTTTATTTGTTTTTTTTTACATTCCGTATATAAATATCTTTGTTATTGGACTAAATAAAATTGAAAACTTGAATATATATCCCATTTCGATTTTATGAAAATAAATATGAAATTTTCAAGTTTTTCTGAGTCAGTTGTAAAAATAAGTCTCTTTATACCGTGGGTGGCCGTAAATGCGTTACTTTGAGTCCACGCTGTCGAAGCAAAACAGCCCATAAAAATAAAGCAAACATGCTACCCTTTTACGAATTTATGTGAAGTATTGCCAACATCGCGGATGTTCGGAGTGGCATCCTAAACCCAGTAGGCGAAATTTGGCTGCGGATGATGATAAAGTATACTCTGTTATTTTATATGTTGAAATATATAGTATGTATTTTATATACGCAATTTTTTTTATTAACGTACATGAAATACATATTTTAATATATTTTTTTTCTAACTAGCTTCTCGACGCGGTTTTGTCTACTGGACTATGTAGTTCCCGGTCTAGAAACCAAATCCATTTAGAGCTGGCGTATCGGAGTAACAACATTCAAAAAACGTTCCCATTAAAAATATTTTAAATTAAATTTAATGTAGATACTAATATTTCTTGATCATTGTTGGTTTTGTCTTTTACAGAAAACCCCTTGTCAATCAATTCGGTTGTGTACATTCACGGTTGTTTGGAAGAGATTGGTCTTAGCAATAAATCGCCGAATGTACCTACATTATAGCTAAATTTATTGTTTCATATATTTTTGTTACTTTTTTAGGTGCACGATAAAGAATATTTGTTTTGGATTGTTAATTTGCAGCTTAAACCTTTAGTGCCTTGACTCGACCAAACAATGAAAGCAAATCATGACAAGCAATTAATATACCAGCGTATCATTCATTATATTTTATGAAATTTGTACAAGTATTATGATTTTCATAAGGCCATTATTGCTATTGTTTCTAGCGATACATTGTTTGGAACAAAGTGCTGACAAGTTTGCCTCGAAATATTTCTGACATTTTGACATTACACTCCAAAATAAGATATTAATTTGCTCGGTAAAGCTAAGTCACCCCGAAGTGACAGTTGACATTCAAAGCTGACCTTTGATGAACTTAAACCTCTTAAACCACCTTATAATCCGAGCTTTATTTATATGTTAAACATAGTGACGAAAATGTCGCCACTATCTATAGGAGTGCGTATGGAACTTATTAGTTCTAGTTTTCACCACCAGCTCAAGATAAGTTGGTTTTGCTCCAAACCGTGTTTATGAATGAAGGTCGTGGTTTAATTGTTGTCTGTAAGAATTAATTTTCAATACTGATAGCAACGGTGATTACTCGAGACATGATTTATTGAAAACCCTTTATCATAAATCCATTACAATAGTTGTCGGCTTAACGCTACCAAGTTGATTGATATTTTAACCTATCGAGACATAAGAGGGTATGTCAAGGTTAATTTTCCACATGAACTTTTGAATTCTCATCAACAATTCATTTCATCATTTCAGCCTAGATACGTCCAACGCTGAACATAGCGAGATCTAAAAAGCGAGCTGAGTCATCTCCAGCAATGGATTCCCCGCGACCACCACAGTGTCGTCGGTCCAACGAATCATCGCGTTTTATCGTGGTCACTATGCTAAAATCCTTAAAATCCTCCTTCCCAACAGTTACCGGCTCTGCGAGCCATGTGGCATGCCCACTGCCACTTCAGCTTCTTAAATTTTACTGAAATTGGTAAGCACTGTTGTAGTCTGAAAGATATAACCCCAAAAAAAATAAAAAAAATACAGTACATTAATTTCACACAGCGCCATCTAGTCCCAAACTAAGCATAGCTTGTAATATGGGAACTAGATTACGGATAGAATACATAAATACTTTTTTTTTTTGTAAATACATACTTATCATACAGTACAACACCCAAACACAGAACAAACATCTACATTCATCACATAAATGTTTGTCCTGGGTGGGAATCGAACCCACAACCTACAGCGCAGAAGGCAGAGCTACTACCAACTGAGCTGTGAGGCATGTTAGATACATGTACATGTTACATATGTTGCATAGCCCGTGTTACATAGCCCGTGGTTGTCGTAAAATGAGATTAGGATACCGTTATAAACTGAGTTCACCAATTCACCGGCCCGGCCCATCTATAATCTAAGATGATTTAAGATTATTTATATTAACTAAACGATTAATAGAATAAAACCCTCGATTTGCGGAAGAAGCTCTGTCCAACAGTGGACTCAATTATAGTGGCTCTAATATTCTTTTGCATTCCTAGTCTACATTACTGGGTCGATAAATGATTTGTAAAGAAGCTAATTAAAATAAATCAAGAAAGAATTAAATCGATTCGGATTTAAACAAAATGTTATTCGACAATTCTTTGGCAAGGTTTAATAGGTACATGGGTATATTATAGATACTTAGGTATATTTAGTAAGTACACGAAAAAAACATTGCAAAATTGCAGCTGTGCGAAACGTGATCTATCTTCTGAGCTATCGCATGACTCCCAATCGTATGATTCAACGCCAAATCACGACCAAACCGAAGACCCTAGATAAATAATACAGATTTAGTACAAATACAGCGTCGAGAAGGAAAATTAAGTTTCCTTATGAAAAGTGAAAAATTAACGGTTTAAGGAAAACCAAGCTTTTACTCGCGACTATACAAAGGTACATGCAGTCAAACAGAACGCTATCAGATATTAAGAAATCTTATGTATTATTAATAATGTAAAATGTTGAAAAAAATTGTAAAAAAATTGCTCGCACGGAGGACTCGGCATAGCTATAAGTAAATATGGACACCGATGTCATAATATTACCTAGGAGATGTTTTATAAGATCGAGTTTCGACCACTGCATGCCTCGTCAAAATTATTAGACACTAAAATTGTTAATATTGTTACAAGTATCATCGAGCGCTTTAGTATTAAGCGGCTACTTGCAAACCGTGTGTGTATGCCGAACGTAAGTTTGGACGTGTCTCTGACGACCCTCTAGTAGGTGATCCTCATAAGATCCACGCAGTAGTGATCAGAGGGGAATCCTCGAAGGGGAAAAGTTGTCTTTTCTTACTAACCTCAGTACAATCTTCGTTCTTTCTAAAATATCATTTTGAGTTCCGCCCTGTATCGTCCACTGCTGGACAGAGCTTGCTTCAAAAAAGGAGGATATTCACATATTCACCACGCTCGGTAAGTAGATTGGTGATCGCAGTTTAGGTGTTAAGATGCCAGATAATATACAGTGAGCAGCTAGCCTTCTTCTGGTGATAGGTATCTCATCTTAAATCGAATTTTAAAACATCCGCGGGTTTAGTTGGAGAGGTCGGACCTACACGCAACCTACTTAGTTGCCAAGTGTCAAAATCAATGGGTACATAAAGAATTAACGTATTAATGATGATTTTGTTCCAGATATCTGAACCCCGAAGGAGTTAAATTATCTACACGCCTCCGAGGAAATGAATCGGCACTACCCAAACAAAGTTACGGGTTTAGCCTTTTATTGCATGTTAAGCACATTAATTGATCGAAACACAATTTTGAGCACATTTCCGGTGGAACGAAAGATTTTCTGGGGAACTAAATGTCAATCACAGAACCTGAGATTACTTTTTATATTACAAAAATGCACAACAGAAAATTAGAGGCACCGAGTTGAATACATAGGATAGGTAGTAGAGGTACATGCTTTACTTTATGGTATCATTATCAACATAACGGTCCGAAGCTTGCATTGCATGGGCATCCTCCATAGCATCCCAAATAGTGCAATGGGGGAGTTTGCTATTTTAACCGCCTCTGTGATCCAGTGGTTCGTCCACCGGTGTCAGATCCAGAGGTCCCGGGTTTGATCCCCATGGGGAGTACAATATATTGTGCTTGGTTTGGTTAGTGGTAGAACTTTGTTTAAGTCCGCCTGGCTAGCTACCACCATCTTACCTAATTCTGTCGCCATAATAACTATACTAAAATTGTTGTGTTCCGGCATTTAGAGGTAAGAGAACCAGTTCCTCAGTTTGTTGAGGATTCCGGGTGATGTGCGCTTCCACCTTCGGCCTTATCATAGCTTGAAAATCAAGTGAGATGAAGGTCAAGCCCATCCCCGGCAAAAAAAATGACTCACGGGTCGTCCACCTCAGATATAAACAATAACACTGAGAAACTAATGTGGATGGACGGGTACATAGAGAAGCCCATATTCTTTGCCGGGGCAAACACAGCCATGCAGGGAACAGAACTCTTATGCAATTTTAGCCTATACCTCAACAAACTTCGCATAGATTCACCACAAAATTAAACCACAGGGAATGAACAACGCACTAGATGCTCTAAGCACTTCGAAGCCAGAGTTTTAGCGGCAAATAATCGCAGATACCGGAAGCTGTACCGTACAAGTTTCTGCCAACAATTCGGTAGCAAGTTTGGGAATCCGATGGAGTTTTTGAATTGCTCTATTCGATAGATAAGGACTGTTTAGGTGAATCGGAAGTTTTGGGCAGAATGAAACTTTTAGGAGAATGAGATTAGGTTTTTCAGTTGGTTTCGTTTCGAACCAAATTATTTGGTAGATAGCTTTCTCGGTTTTGCAGATACCATTAGAGATATTCGGTTTAAAATTGTGGACCCAGATAAACAGTGTTAGAACACCGAAGAACGCTAGAATCCCGGTAGGTAGGTACACTACATACAGGAGAAGTAATGATTTAGATATATATACCATTTGCTTACGATAAATTGTACAACGGGAAAGCGCTTGGCCCTCATCTTTAGTTTCAAGTTATGATCAAGCCGAAGGTGGAAGCGCACTTCATCCGGAATCCTCAACACTCCGAGGAACAGGCTATCTTACCTCTCTATGCGGGAAAACAACTATTTAGGACTGTTGTTATGACGACAGACTTATGTACTCAGGTAATTGGGATACCTCGTAAGGATACTCGATTTTGATTCTGAAGCTGAATATGAGATATATATATTTCATGCCTTTATATTTATATCTATTACATTTACATTCGCGTATAAATAGAAAGTATTTGTGCTAATAACGCACAACCATCAAAGATTGAAAACAAGATGACTGAAGGTTACTGCATAACTTGTAACTACGATATCGGAACATTATGTGAGATAGGATCCATCCCACCGAGTCCGACCCCTTATCACTAGCAAACTGATAACCCATGAAAGGGATCCTAGCAAGGCAAATCAAGAAGGTTATATGTATTACTTACTGACGTATTTCTATAGTGCGATTTGAAAACCATAATGAAAAAAATATATCGGTTAAAATATGTCGATATAAATAATCTTAGCCGAGCAGTGAGAACACATAGGACAACTAGATTACGGATATGATACTTACATACTTTTATTGTCAATACATACTTATCATACAATACAACACCCAAACACTGAACAAACATCTATATTCATTACACTCATGTTTGTCCTGGGTGGGAATCGAACCCACAACCTACAGCGCAGAAGTCAGAGCTACTATCAACTGAGCTGTAAGGCTTGCTTATCAATGTAGAATTAATATGCACTGTAAGACTTGTTTCTGATGTATTCACAATGAATGCTATGATCACGGAATAAATGACAGTATTGCATCCATAGGCATCATAATATTATGCATCGCACAATGGTTGACCAATTTGCAAATGAGTGGTGAGGAATTCTAAAACGAGCCTTGGTTACACCGTTTTGATGTACATAAACATTTACATTATTCAGTAGATTTCATTCTGTTCGGTAACTAGATTCAGCGGTTCGCCACAGCCTAGATCAGTTTTAGCTAGATCAAAAATACTGAATCTGCTCTGCTTTGGATTGGACATTTTACATGCTAACACGCCTCTAATGTATCTTTGTCCGTAGTTGAAATGTGATTACATTTATTCAGTAAGTCCAAAATGCACATCGCCTATTTCCTAGTACCAGCGAGAGAATATTTGAATGTTGATAGTTTTATAGTATGATATTTTTAGGTGACATGGGTAATTTATTACTATCTCTGAATACGAATAAGCTTTGATTGTTGAAGTGAACAAAGCGGTTTAGGCTGCTTTGCAACCGAACAGTGATGCGTCAGATGTCGGGTCTAACCGCATTTAAATGCATAGTTAATTGTGTAAATTCGTCGGGGGATCACAGTCGTTTTCAGACTTATAGTAACCCAATTACTAGATATTTTTACACATTGCCATGTAGCGCCAAATTAAGCACAGCTATATCTGGGAACTGGACCGTTCGATTTGATGTCAAATGACAAACGATTAGCACTCCGTAGGTATGTGTCAAAATTTTGAGATACGAAATTGTACAGTGACTGACAGATAGCGCTTGCTTAGCATAAGCTAATGGATGTAAAAGCTCTGTGTTTGGGTGTTTTTTTGTATAAGTTTGCATTTACAAATTAACTTTTCGTAATCGAATTCCCACATTACAAGCTTTGCTTCGTTTGAGACTAGATGGCGCTGGGTGAAATTAATTTCCTGTCACATATTTTGGCACAAGAGTTTCTGGTATCACTTTGTATAGCGTAGACGAGCTCTAAAAATGTTATGGAGTGATGAAACATTGTATGGAACTGTCAAAGTTAATCCCATACGGCACAATTGTATATAGCACTCTCTCACCTTGAATTTGGAACTTGGATCGTATATCGAAGGAAGCCGACTCGTTTAACGCGAAGGTGAAAGGAGGTCCGTTCTCTGGAGAATCGTAGTCTTTAGCAGTCAGCACCACGACTTGCCCTGGCGGCTCGTTCTCGTACCATATCACTGGTTGCGTCTGCGAAACAATAGACCGTTATTATCTTGAAAAAATAATTCATCATCATCCTCATCATCATCAACAGCCTATTATTATCCAGTGCTGGACAGAGCCTCCTCCGAAGTAGGAGGGTTTGCCAGATTCACCACGCTTGGGGACGTTGGTGGTCGCGCAGTAAAGCTGTATATAATACACAGAAGGAAGCTGCTGCCCTACTTCTGGTGAGATCCCTTAGTCGGCTTTTACTAATACCTATGCCTATTTGTTATTGTGTCTTGATCACAATTATGAAATGGCGAAGTTTTGATGAATAATTGTATCGGCTAGCTAATACGTGTTTTACGTTTTCGTATATACAGCCTTCCTTCTGTTAAAGCTTGCTCCATAAACCTCATCCTTGCTCTGAACTAGATCTAGACAGATCTGGTTATGTCACCAAAAATTGCAACTTTCTAAGCCTATAACTTCACCAGGCATCATTAAATTAATAAACAACCCCGGACTGCTCTATCTGCTAGTGTCACGACCACCATTATCCCGTGACATTAGTACCCTCACCCCCCATTATCCATATCCTTATCCCCTCATCTCACACAAACTAGTATCCCCTTAATCAATCTTAATAAAGTAATGAGTGGGGTTGAGGGTTGAAAAGCTGGACTCTCGTCATAATGTGAGTTTCAGCTCATTTATGGTGAGAGTTCCTACGGATCGCCTCTCGACTTTCCTGAGCCCTATTTTCTGGCCGAAAGGGGTGAAGTTCCAGCGATTCAAGGGTCGCCTGTCGCGAGATCCCCCGCACCAAAACACGTCGGCGACATCACGTGTGCCTTAGTTTAAGTTCTATTTTGTATGTATTTTAGTTTTAAGGTATATATTAATATGGGTCTTAGAATTAGTATTTAAACATCCTGTACAATTCTTACGTTACCTGAAATAAACTTATATTATATTAATCTCATGGCAGAGAAGAACAAGCTGTGCCTTGATAAGAACAGTAAGATAAACTTCACCAAGCATCATGAAACTAAGCAATGTCTCTTGTACACAAATAGCAGCAGCTATACATGCCTTTGAATATGTATACTACATTACGGATCCTACCCACACTATCTACCCGCAATGTCCAGGACTACGGCTAAGGAACCCCGTAACGAGGGTTAGTTGTGGTTTTAATCTGCCGTAACAGGCATTTAAAGGTGCTAGAAATGATACTACCCTCAAAATTTAAAGTCTCCAGGACCTTTGGTCTGGGTGTGCGTTAATGGCAGTTAAGTATTAGTTATATTATTTTATTTTAAAGATATATTTTCTTAAGGGAATCGCGGGTTTCGATTGTAAGATAAAAGAGAGAGGCGTGGATGTCGTAACAGCGTTGTCTGTTATAGTCGACTGACTATAACAATATATTATATTGACTGACTAGTCAATATAATATATTGATTGACTAACTGACTAAACAATTAATAAAGTAGACAATTTATTACAAATAAGTAAATATCTAACTAATATGAGCAACGAATGACGCTAGACTCGAAAGATCTCGACAACCAAATAAGCAATCAAAGACATAACCGAAACAAAGATTCCCCAAATCTTTAAATGTTTGTACAATTCTTATACAGGTCAGGGCGGGTTAACCAGATACGCTATGTATGCGGTATCCAGCGCGATATTACATCCTTGTACCCTTTAAAAGCTCCTGAGAACCTTGGAATGGAAATTAACCTTCCCAATATTCGGGGAAATAAGAAATTGAACACCCTTAGGTATTTGCATGAAAAATTGACGACTCAGCTTCGGTCACGTGGTACACTCACGAGCAGCCATTTTGGACCGAAACAAAATACATTATTGACAAGCCACAGCTCAGTTGGTAGGTTTTGGATTCGATTCCCAGCCGGGAAAAAACATTTATGTGATGAATATAGATGTTTATTCTATGTTTGGATGTTGTATTGTATGATAAGTATGTATTTACAAAGAAAGAATATGTATATTCGTAATCTAATTCCCATATTACAAGCTTTTCTTTGTTTGGGACCAGATGGTGCTGTGTAAAATTAATGTACTATATAAATACAAGATAATTATCATTTATTTACTAATATATTTTTTTCTGTGTGTTGTATTAAATGTAAATAATAAAAAATAAATAAATGTTACAGGACATAAATTTAAATAAAATAAAATAATTTTAAATGAATATTATTTTTTTATTTTTTTATATCTAATAAGTCTAAGTAAACTATATACCTAACTGTATAGCCGTAACCTAATTCCCATATTTAAGATTTGCTTGGTTATTAACTTGGCTAGATGGCGCTTGGTGAAACGAGTACCTTTGTTTATAACCTGACGATCTACGTAAGAATAGATTTAAGAAATCAACCAACAAAATTTTGCCTAGTTTCTAGGCGACAACAATTCGATAGTTTAATTCCAATTTCAAAACTGATGACCAATGAGGTTTGTTTTTAGGATTATTTTGTTCAACAGAAAACAATTGGAGAAAAGCGCTTAGCTCGTGAGTGTACCTAAAGAAGGCCTAAGGATAAGTAGACATAAGCAAAAACAAATATTTTTGGATGTTTACAACGTTTTCGGACGTGGATTTAAAGGGGAAAACGTATTGAATACGTTTAAGCGTGGCTCTAGTATTGGAATGACGTTTTTATTATTCTATGTGGTTTCCGATATAAATATTTAAGAGGAAACAGCACAATTTCCGTAAATAACATAGGCTTGTGTCGCTCGGTGATAGCCATGGCTTTGACTACCCCGGCAAAATAATTTCTCTGTGTTCCAATCATGTCATGGATGTTATAGGAGGTACATGGGGTTATTTTATTACACTTTGATTCGACTGAGTCATAATAATGACACTTAAATCTCCAACCCTGCCAAGCATCTATATTTTTTACTAGCTGTTTCTCCTTCAAAGGTTGTTTGTAAAAACTACTTTAAGCGATAAGGTAGCTCATTCTAATTTACACTGTGTTATATAATGTTTTTATTGTTCGACGTTGGCGTACTGTGCGCTTCCACCTTCGGAACCCTAAGCGGAATAAGGGTATTTATTATCTTGAATTTATAGGAACAGGGGCTTAACCACAACGTCTATAGCATTCTCGTTTTGATCTTACATTATTTTTGTCTCGTTTTTTCTACACTGGATAAGATAGTGACAAAAGTAAAGTAATATCAAAATAATATGGTTGTTATATTGTATGGCAGTATGTTTTTACATTCAAAATAAAAATAAGTATTTAAGTATTCTATCCGTAATCTAGTTCCCATATTGCAATAAATAAAACGATATAATAAAACGACGAATATTAATTTCGTCTTTGACTATGACAGAACCGCTAGGAAGACTGAAGAAAAAACATCTCAATATACAGTTTACAAACTGTTGTGTGATTTATAATTCACTTCACTTTATCTCATTATATTTTGTTTTATATTTCCGCTGTACGAAAAACAATAAATAATAGCACAATCCTCAACGTTTCCTAGGTGGCCCATAAAAGACGAGAAATGTGTCAACGCAAGAAAATAATAGTGTCCCAAACGTATCTTCGATTTCGTACCCTCGTCAAATGTGTATTCAATGACAGACAAACACAGTGAAGTAATGTTTGTGATTTACATAATATAATGTTAAACTGTTTCTCGTCTCTGTCAACATGAATATATTCCATTACGTGGACCGAACTCGCCGTGGTGGTAGCTTGCCGTGTAGTAAGTTGAGATTAGTGGGTTCTATTATAATCACAGTAATCCTTTATTACTGTTTTTTATTATTGTACTACGGTGAAGCGCTTGGCCTTCACCTCACCTGGTTACAATAACAAGGCCGAAGGTGGTGGTGCACTTCAGCCGGAATCCTCAACTAACTGAGGAACTGGCTATCTTACCTCTTAATGCCGTAAACACAAACGTTTTTAGAATTGTTGTTATGGCGACAGAACTAGGTAAGATGGTGGTAGCTAGGCGGACTAAAACAAAGTCCTGCCACCAACCAAACCAAGCACAATATTCTACTCCCCTTGGGGATCGAACCCGGGACCCCTGTATCTGAAATCGGTGGGTTGAACCACTAGACCACAGAGGTTAAAAATGATAAAAAAAGTAATCCTTTATACAGAAAGAAGCTGCTATCTAGTGAGATCCCTTAGCCGACTTTTACTTTTTTTTTTCCGTGTCGTAAAAGTCGGCTAAGGTCCGTGTCCTGAGTTGGGTCGAATTCTAAGCCTGGTCGTGGCTTTGAAGTTTAGGGATCTCACCACAAGTGTAGAACCTTCTTTCTGTATATAATTTAACAGTAGTAAAGGATAACTGTTATTATGATAAAACCCACTAATCTGAACCGTAACTATTTCGACTTGATTCGAGAAGGTTCTGAATTATATAAGATGGCAGAAATAAAACTAAATTCAAACGAAACGCAAGATTACTTCGTGCTCAATTCGGTATATTGCGTCGATAACTTCTTAGTTCAGGCTTTAGGGTTATTTTATAGTTCTTCTGAAGTGATAAACATCGATTTCGGTCGCCCGCGGCCATGTTTTTTGTAAACTTATATGCACTACGCATTTTTTCATAGTTTTCTTTACATAAAGTTTCAGTACATTTTTGGTAGACCGATACGCCTTTTAGTTGCTATTTAAGGTTTTTTTATACCTACATCTTGGATATCGAACAAACAAGCGGCTTTCTTGTCTATAACAAAGCCTTACTGCGCAGGTCACGTCCACAAATACCATGACCTACGCGGCACTGCATTTCGCCCTTTTTCTTTTTGAGGTCTGAAGGTATAAAGCTATGCTAATTAGTTGGCCTAATAAGAGCCAGCCCTTGGGTCACGTGTCGCCTCAATCAAAAGCATATGGTGATTATTTATTTCCACAGGTAGATGACGATTTGTTGCTTCATGTTAGTTGTAATTTAATAAAGAGGTCATTGTTCGTTTTGTTTTCTCACAATAAGAATCATCAAAGAAATATTTGGGTCTCATCTCTACTCAGAACATAGTATACCTATGCGGCACTCCGTATCTAATTTAACATACAAACATATAAAACACGAACCCTCAATCTACAGGCTCCACGTCATTTTAAGATTAGGAATCAGCGTTCCGCATTATTGGGGAATGAGTAAACGCTGACAAGGCGCGGCAAATCCGAAGTGCAAATGATTCAAGTTCTAGGCGCTAGATAACATACTTAATCCATCCCTGCGCATTATTTAAGCGTTTGGAGGGAATATTGATGAAGCTTATCTGAATTAGGGTGGATTAAGGCACACTTTCTCTTGCTAAGCTTTCAGAACAGAATTCAAACACAAATTACAGACGGTTCTTTATTTTCTGTCAAAAAAGCAGAAATGGTTTTGTTGTTATTGTATCGTCATTACGCCGTTATGTCGAAATATCGGAGAACCCATGAAAATCGAGTCGCATTTCGAGAGATTTAGAATAGTTGCGGAATTCTTAGACTTTCCTGCGATCGCCGATGCACATGTTAAGCGTGGTGATTATGTCAGAACCTTCCAGTTTTTAGAGAAGACCCTTCTATCAGTGGACATCAATGAGTGGTAGATGAAGCTAAGCAAAAAGCATTTGACGAAAACAGAATCAGGAGAATGTGTCCCAACCTTTTTCCTGTACATTTTTACTCGGAGAATAAAAGTCTAATAGAGGTATGGATATACCAGCTTCAAATTGAACGCATTTAACATAAATTCATTGCCTTATTATATTCAGTCATAGTTTAGACAATTACCAAACAACCAATAAC
Source organism: Venusia cambrica (assembly GCA_951394065.1). Lineage (NCBI taxonomy): Eukaryota > Metazoa > Arthropoda > Insecta > Lepidoptera > Geometridae > Venusia > Venusia cambrica. The sequence goes on from OX596057.1 coordinate 7,502,398, forward strand.
AAAGACCACCCCCGGCCTTTACGCCAGTGACTGAACATCCAATGATAAAGCATACTTATGAGTATTGCGTCTATTAACGCTCTTTGCATTTGAGCGTCGCCGCTGTGGAGGGGCGCTCATTTTCAGACTGGTATATATATATCTATGTATACGTGTAATATACTTGCATCTGATACTATAGCGTGTATGGCGTATCCCAGTTGAACCAGTTACTCAACATTTTAATGATATCTTTTTGGCCAATTTGCAAATGGATATCCTACACCGGTGTTCGAAAGAGTACCGATAGACAGGAATTTGCATAAAAAATTGACAGCCTCGAAGGGAAACCGTCCCAAATCGCTCTTAATCATTCCACGGAATTTCCAATACCCCAGGGTTTACAGGAATCGGGGATTTTTCAAGTACAGAAACGATTTGCAGAGAACGTGATGAATACTTGAAACATGGAAAGGAACTGTCTTATTGGTTCGGAAACTGTCGCGCCATTTTTGGATTCGGAATTGTGCGTGACATGACGTACATTACCTTATTCCGTCATGCCGTAGGAATTTCCCATAATCCTTTCTTAGCTTAACTACCCTTTAAAAATGGCATGGTTCATGGTGCTTTGTATAGAAACTCAACAGAACTATCATAAACATACGAGTATTGTAAGACAGTTCAGATTGCATTGCCCGTTAAGTAGATTATCTCAACATTTTTTATTTCACACAAACACCTCTTTATCTCATCCAACTCTCATTTCATATAATCTTTTTAAAAAATCAAAATCATATTAATATCAAAAGCACGTAATATGTTTAAATTATTTAGCAGTCGCATAAAAATGGATCTCAAAGTTTAACTTCAGAATAGAATAATTCAAGACCAGCTGGGGTTAAACTATTGAAAGACGAATTGAATTGTATAAATCCTAGGATCAGGATGTGAGCTTTATCTAGACTTCCCGAGATCTTGAGCTAGGTCCCTAAGTGGCCAGTAAGCTAGACGCTGACCTGGCTTAACTAGCGATCTTGTAGGTTACTTCAACCGATAGAGATTGCTTGCTTTAACATTTTACGGACGAAATTTGTGAATGCCACAATAAAGTCCGACCCTCACAAACCATTTCATATTTTAGAAGAAACTGTTGGAAGTTATTTTTTATTTTACGACGGGGAGGTGGTTCATCTTCATCTCATCTGAATGTCAAGTTATGATAACGCCGAAGGTGGAAGCGCACTTCACCCGGAATCCTAAATGAACTGAGGAACTGGCTATCTTACCTCTTAATGCCGGAACACAACAATTTAAGAATTATTGTTATGGCGCGGCGACTTAAGCAAAGTCCTACCACTAACCAAACCAAGCACAATATTTTACTTCCCCTGGGGAGGTCCAGAGGTCTGGGGTTCTACCTCCTCTGGATCTGACATCGGAGGGCAAACCACTATACCACAGAGGCGGTTAATTATAAGAGGACGGTTATGACCTTTTCTGGTGTGAAGTTTTACAGGATTGAGTTTGTTGGTACAAATATTAACTAAGAAAGAAAGAAAAACAATAACTTTGTTGCCACTGCAAATGGACAGACAGTCGCAATCAGTTAAAAATCGTATTATTTGTGCGGAGTATTGTAAATTAATTGAGATGCCAGATTTCCTGAGCCCGAAATTTGCAAGGATTCCTATCTATCGAGACTAAAATAGCATCAAACTTATGGGAATAAGGTAGCTATTTTCAATAACTTGCACCGCCGGCCTAGTTTTCAGAAATTTCCCTCTTAGTTGACTATGCATAAATAATTTCGGTAGTTTATCGCACAAGCTCGTACGAATCGTGTAACTTTATCCTTCATAGAAATCTATAGGCTCTTATGCGATAAGACCGCCCAGTGTACTATCAACTTTAGTTTTTTTTTATTATTGTACGACTAGGAAGAGCTTGGCATTTATCTTACCTGGTTAAAAGTTTAGATAAGGCCGAAGATGGAGGCGCACTTCAACCCGGAATCCTCAATAAACTGAGCACTGGCTATCTTACCTCTAAATGCCGGAACACCCCGACAGAATTAGGTATGATAGTGCTAGCCAGGCGGACTTAAACAAAGTCCTACCACCAACCAAACCAAGCACAATATTGTACCCCCTGGAAATCGGACCCAGGACCTCTGCATCTGATACCGGTGGGCAAACCACTAGACCACAGAGGCGGTTGAACCAACGGTATAGGTTGTACGTCTGTTAGTCCAGATATAATGCATCAACCTACTACAGCGTAGTATAATGTTAAAGCCAACCTGAAGGTGTCAAGTTAACCCTAGATCGAAACAACTTAATGCAAATAAACTATAGTAGGTACTTACATTTGTGAGGAAGGGCGCGTTGTCGTTTATATCAGTAAGTTCAAGGATGACTTCGGTGGTAGACCTCAAACTGTCAGACCCTAGTCTGCCTCCGTGGTCGGCAGCCATGATCAGAATCTGCCATCTGTATACAAAAAGCTCATTAGGATATCGGCAACCGTTTTCCATGTTTCTTCAGGGCGCGAGAGAGCCAGTGTCTCCTGGGGAAGTTCGCTCCATCGCAGACCTCATCCTTTCTCTGGCCTAGAGCTACACAAGCCTAGAGGTCAATAGGTAACCCATTATAAAAAAAGTGAAAAAATTAGAAGACATAATCTACCTAAACGACTCAATGTGACATGAAGTTGATGGCACATTGATTGACACAATATTTTAGACGACTTTATTATACCTCTAGATCTTTGTTATCTTAAACAAATTGATTATTATTATTTACTTATTGGATATAATCAGCTCAGCTTTTTACAGACGTTTTTTTAATATGCACGGGGGCCTAAGCTGAGAGCACACCATCTATTCTGGCTCCTATTTTGGCTATGAAGTTTTTTTATTTGGTGATAGTCAAGCGTTTGACCATTAGCAGGTAAAACAAGTAAAGATGTGACCTATATAGACTATATCTGTAGGAACTTCCTAACAACACTAAATGTATAAAATATGAATTTTGTATTTCAAGTGTTTGCAAAAATGGTCATGACATAAAATTGCACGTTCGAGATCTCATCCTGTAAGTACCTGGTGAACCCAAGCGGCTGGTCCCGGTCCAAGGGTTTGGTCAGCCGCAGACAGCCGTCGTTGTCGATCTGGAGGAACTCTTTCTGTTCGTGCTTCACCAGCGAGTAGACAATGTTCTGAGGCGCATTGCGGTCCTTTATGTCGGGGTCGTACGCTTCCACCTGATATAATCAACGTTCATTAGAACAGATAAAAAAAAACACTACATCATTTTATTTTATTCGGGAAACATACAGATATACTCGTAATATACAAAAAGGTAGTACATTAAAAATAATTCCTCATAACAATAAAAATGATGAAAAATGTTTGAAATACAAGGTTTTATTGAAATTTATATTTTGAGGTATATTATATCTTATTTAGGGTTAGGTAACAAACATATTTGTTTGGAAGAAATTTAAAAAAAGCTAATTAGCTTGTCAATAGATTTATGGCATCTAAACAACGATCATCATCATCTTAATTATTTTTGGTTGATAAAATGTACCTCTAGTAATAGCGGTAACGAAATACACACTATGTTAATTTCAACTATACCTATTACGATTCATAGCCCTTGATGTACGCAACCTTAAAACAGGGTTCTCGGCTACCAAAGTGAATTTCATGGATACATTTGGAATGGAATGCTTACCCTCACAACACATCCTTCATACAGCTTCTCCTCCTCAATGGTCTTCGTGTAGTTCGCCAGGAATACCGGGGGGTTATCGTTCAAGTTCTCGATGTTTATGATCACTTTCGCATAGTCCTCGTAAATCCCGTCGAAGGCTCGCACGTCCAGGCTGTAGCTGGTAATGTTTTCGTAGTCGAGTTCGTTGTTAACACGAATCTCACCGGTGAAGTTCCGGATGACGAAGGCATCGTACGTGTTCCCGGCGACGATGCTGTAGGATACCACGGAAGCTGGAAAGAGATGAGATTTTAGAATTTAACAAAATACAACAGATTCTACAACTAAAATCTTAACAGCACAAAATGCGGATACAATAGAATGTAGAGAACGCCCAATAGTAGGTTCCGCTCTCACCCACATAATCTTATTCATAATTGAATAATTGCCTGTGAACCTAGATAGTATATAAATGACGCTAAGTCTAGAATCAGCTAAGTAACTATCTACAGCTTAGAAAATTAGCATATAAGAAAAAGTATCTCAAACAAGTTTATACCGAATATTTTTCCCATGCTTTTTGATTCTAACAGTGCTTTTGGCACTTTTTGATTTCACACCTATTGATTTTAACAGTGCTTTTTGAATTAGTTAAACGCTGAAAACCTAGTCATCCCTATTTGATTAACCTGCAGAGTTTATTTATCGGACGTGATATTTCGTAATGAACGACAATCAACGTTTGTGCTTGAGACAGAAAATCAGCGGCCTTTTTGATGAATATACTCGTCGCATAGCTGTGCTATATTATTTAGGAAATCAATTGACAGTAAATCAAAGGTAAATTAAAAGTATTTTAATATCTTACCTGTATCAATATCCAAGGCACTGACAACAGTAACAAGCTCATTGATATTCGCGTTCTCAGCTATCGACTCAGCAACATACGTATCTTGTGTGAAATGCGGCGGATTGTCGTTCTTATCCGCTATTTCTATCAGAAACACTTGCTGTCCTGCATTATGCTTGCCGGGTATCAGCGCGGACTCAGCATTGTCAGTTGCTATGATCTTTATATTGTAAAAACTTCGGTCTTCTCTATCGAACATTTTTAGCGTGGTAATGTTCCCTGTGACGGGATCTACTGCAAAGGGGTCGGATGGATCCCCTAGCTCGTAAGATATCTGGTTGTTGGCTGACGTGCCGTCGGCGTCGAAAGCTCTAACTTGCATGACAGGTGTGCCTGGGCTTTCGTTCTCTAAAACGCTGCCTGATCGGATTTCACTGAAGATTGGTATGTTGTCATTTACGTCTTCCACTTCGATTTGGATTATCGTTTCGGCGGCTAGTTTGTAGTTGTTCTAAAAATTTAATAAAACATGTGTAAAACATCGTATACCTAATGGATTTACAGCGTATGTAGATCACAATTGTTAATATAAACAGCTCTAACAATATGTCCGGGCGCCTAAATGCAAAGATTGTCAAGTAACAGAAATAAAGCAAATAAGTGTTTGGAAAACATAGGAATTCATACACGTTAGTGCATGAATTTACGTGCAAAATAGCACGTTTCAAAAAGAAAATTGCAACACATTTCGTTCCCCTTACCTGTATTCTGACTGTGAGAGTGTAATCTGTAATTTTCTCATAATCCAAATGGTTCCCCAGCTTGATAACAGCGGAGTCGGCTTCAGGCTCCAACACAAATGTGTGCCATTTGTTTGTTTGCTCCGTCTGCCCCTGTACTAGTTCAAATTGTAACTTTTTCTCTTCAGGGATATTTGAGCTGTAAATAAAAAATAAGCATGACCCTCACACATATGAAATTATTTTATTTCCCCCCAGGGAAAAGCCCAAACGCTACCCAACTTTGAAAGAAAGTGACTGGCGTAGATACAGTTTGAATTACTATGTTCGAAGTTCCGTTATCGAATTCGCGTTAAAGTCTCAATTAATTCGTACTTACATCGCCCTCACGGTGGCTATAGGCGTATTGAAATCAGCGTAATTTTCTTTTAATTTTATCGGCTTGTCGGGAACTTCTATGAAAGATGGGCTCTTCTTGTTAGATTCTACAACTTGGATGTCTAAAGTTATAGAACTTTGTTGCGGGGGATCGCCCATATCTTTTACTATCGCGCTAAGTTTGAACTTGTAGCCGGGTAATTTCTGTGGAAATAGAAAGTTTGTTAGTACATTTACTGTATAGTTTAAATAACTTCAGCATAACGGGTAGCTAAGCAATCTGGTTCAAGACTTACGTCAATTGTTTTGTTTAGGAATATCACCCCGTTGTCTGGGTCTATGTAAAAATATGCTTGATCCGGCGAATTGGAGTCCAAGCTGTAGTGAACGATAGAATTGTTTCCATCATCTATGTCTGTCGCTGATATTCTCATGACTTCTCTCCCACTCGGAAGATCTTGCGGTACTGACTCCGAATATGACTGTTTACACAAAATAAATATTAGTTTTATGGTTTATACAATAGACTATGCACAGTACAGATAATACAATATTATGGCATTTATTGTGTAATCATGGCTTTAAAATAATCATGTACAGAATTTACCAAGATTTTGATTTGGGTACAAATTTATCCATATAAGAAAGATGAGTTAACTCATAAAATCATATCGCATTAGTAAATCATCATCGTGGAAGAAATGTTTTAAATGGTAAGAATTTTTGCAAGATAAGAACTCTTTCGACAAAGTGCGATAGCAAGTAGTCAAATACTAAACAATTTTGACATGTTCTACGCGAAGCATGCCCAAAGCTTAGAGAAAGATTTCGTTATGAAAATAATAATAATCGTGCGGTGTGATAAAATGCATCCTAGGGGGAAAGAGCGGCCTAGCTAAAGAAAACACATCAACTACTAATGTGCAAAGAAAGTGTATCAAAACACACGAACACAATATAATTATTACCAATAACGCCTTGAGTGGCGGTCTATGATCCTAAATCAGACATGCAGGAACATGCAAGTAAAGAAACAGATATTTCAGAACTTTGTATCGACTGTAACCATTACTTATATATAAATATCATTGATAGCAATAAAGCAAAGCGATGGTTACAATCGAGATAGTACACGGAAAATTTATCGATATGTGCGAAACGCTTTCTCTCATTGTGATATTTCAGTTGTTTTGGACAAACCTTCCATACGTCTCCGCGGAAGACCTTGGGAAAACAGGCAAGCGTTAATAATATCTGCGCCACGTTTTGAGGCTAATGAACGAATGTTATGTTAGTCACATAATAATCAGATATATAGAAAATTCTAACCTCATTCTTCTGATAAATCAAAAAATACAACATGTATCGTTATGCACATAATACATTAGTATCATTCATACATTCATATACCAGAAATTCGATTGGCATGCATTGAAGTCCCAGAAGATCAAAATTATATCAAAATTTTTCCTCTAATAAATTTTAATTGTTTTACGGGTATTTATCGTGTTATTCTCTTTTTGATTTTTCCCCGTGAAACAATTAATGTGTTCTGATCGTGAAAGTTTAAAAGTCTCATAGTCACATCACAGATCATTCATCGTCAATTTTGTGTCAGTGATAGCCAAGTGTTTGACCACTTTAACGACCAGCGAGGACAGATACTTACAACTTTATCGAAGACCGGTTGGTTGTCATTGATGTCTTCTATAAGAATCTTGATTGTACACGCGTCATCAAGTTGAGGCTGACCGTTGTCACTCGCTCTTACTGTAATATAGGCTTCTTTCTCTCTAGAAGGCTCATCGTGGTCGAATATCTGTATTATTTTAGAACGTTTTGAAACAAGTCAAAAGAAACATCGCTAGGTTTTAATCTTACCTAATTCGGATCCAGCATTAAGGTGTGCAATAAATAACTCTTATAATTAATTGTGATTATTTTATAAGAGATGAATGTATTTTAAAATAAATTCTTTAAACAATAACAATAAATTATATTCATAAAATAACTATACTTACATCGCCTGTGGTTATTCTACCAGTTCTTGGATCAACGTGGAATCTTTCCTTTTCTCCTGGTGTGGAGACGAACTTGTATGTGACTGTCCCACCCATGTCGGGTGGATCTCTATCTTCTGCTTTAACCTGTTGGTAAAATAAAACAAATATCAACTTGCCGCGCTTCGGTGGAGCGCAGGGCCAAGAGGCTGATCGGTGAAGAGTATCTTCAAGCAAGCCTCAACAGCCTCACCCATCGTCACGAGGTTGCGCAGTAGTCGGTTTTTTACGGGATGCACTTCGATGGGTGTGCCCAGAACATTTACGACTTTATTAGCTTCACCGTTCTTTAATAGGAATTTCAGACGTATAGCTAATTATCATCCCCACCTAATTGATATTCCATAATGTAAAAATGTGTTATTATGCGCACTGCAATAACTTTGAATCAGCTTCCAGCGTTCGTATTTCAGCTGTCTAACGACCTTAATGTTTTCAAGAAACTTAAATAGTTAGTAGACATCTGGGTAGACTGTCTCCATCGTAGACCTCATCCATGAGCAAGTTTTGAGGTCAAGAGCTGACCCATGCATACTAAATAAAGAAAAACATGTAAAAAAGGTCAAAACAGTCAACTTCGTAATTCCATTATTTTAGTCCTCCTCGCGCTATTCAGCCATGTTCTCATATTCAACCCATTCAATCAGTAATATGCTTATTATCAAGTTTTTAACTATTTTCAAACGAATATTTTTTGTTACAATTGTTATGCCTTTTAAAAAAATGCTAAAGCGCTGTTGTACATCTCCTTGCCTGTTCTTGTTGAAGCATTAAAATCTCAATCATTATTACACTTCACTGGGTACATTTGAAGGCATTTCGGTAATTTGGAACCGCAATATTGCTTGATTGAAGGCGTCGAAGCGGTCACGAGTTAAACACCCTATCTAATCGACTAGTCACGAATCGATTATTCAAAGATCTAGGGAGCACAACCGCAGTTTCCAATATGGTAACGTCCCGCTTTCATAATCGGTCTATCAATAATTGACGAACCCTAACTCGTATAATCCTTAGTAAGTTGGTGACGAACAATTTTGTAGTTCAAGTCTGTACATTTAATTAAAAACGTTTTAAGATATAAGATCGTTATTGCCAGAATAATTGTCTGCAACGAAGTAGATTTGATTACTAGGATTATTTTCGCATCATTAAATACAAACTGGACATGTAATAGTTGTATCTTCTGGTTTTCCGGTGGGTCTGGGTGTGCCTTGATTATTTTAATGATGTCTAGAGACACTTGAATCTTTATCGGGAGTGCATGTGGCGAATTACTGAATATTGTCTTAACGTATGATTCAATTTCAACTTACCGTAAAAACAAAGGTTCCCACAGGCTGCTCTTCTTTCACAGTCGGCCTGTAGCTCAGGCATTCGGTAAATAGCGGCTTGTGGTTGTCCTTGACTGCTAACTTTGGCGTCGCAGCTGGTACAAACTGAAACCGCATTAGGTTTTGCCACTATTGGTTATTTTATGAGGAAATGTATTGCCACATTGGAATTCATTTTGAAATACATTAAAAGCCGTAGAAAGTTTTACAATATGTAAGCACTGACATATATTTTCAATAGGATAATGAACCAACGTCCTCCAAACTTCGCTCCGAAAGTTATTTCGTTTATTTGAAACAATCAAACGAGCTGTTGTATATCAAAAAGTTATGGAACGGTAATTGAATGTGGCATAACATTTCTTTCTACTTTGTTCATATGTGGGTGATATATTGAACAAGTTTTAATACATTTGAACAAAGTGTTGATCCCGCATTGCATGCTGTCTGCCTTGATACAGAATACATCAATCACGCAAACGAGATTACTTTGTCGACGAAAAATTTTCTAATTATACGTGCCCAATTAGGGAACTTTGACGAGTGGAGAATTGGCATTAAACTCCTGACATGCAATGCAGAGATTTCGTGTACCTATGCCAAATGTTTAATAATAAATTGATTTAAAAGTAAATTTTTTGTTCATTTTTCAATGTCATTATAATAGCGTTTCGGACTGACTTTTCTAAACATTGAACATATGAAAAAAAAAAAAAGTTGTGTGTAAGAATTGCAGGACTCAAGTAGGTATATTAATTATTTCACATTCAACTCGTTTATAATCGGAGAGAGAAGGAAAATCAGAGAAGGACAAAGCATCAATCAATCCGGTCTGAGTGCCTAGTGCGAGTAGCAATCGAAGTTCACTCGATTTGCGTTTGCTCACCGTGAATGGTGAATAGGTATTATATTTTCATATAAATCTCGCACTAGACTCACAGTACTCAAATAAGATAATGTACTGAAATGAGACCTATTCTTATGCTAAAACTGTAACAAGTAAGTATGTTAGTTGTAAATGTTTATTAGTAAAAATACCTTGTGTCTTTCCTGTATAGCATAGAATTAGAATTGTGAAAAATCGTTAGTGAGGGTAGTAATACTTACAATATTCCTTACGATGCAATTATAACATACTACATGCACAAGATAAGTATCTAAGTTATTATAACAAGAAATATATAAATAAGCAGTAAAATAATTGAAATCTATGGGGACAAAGCTGTTGGGGCTGGGTACTGGTGGTGTGGTGAAAAGAGGTGGTGGAATGGTAGATGGCTACTCACTGGCGCTGCGTGGATCGGCAGGTGTCTTGAATGCCTTAACCTCGTGATATGGTGGGGTGTGAAGTCTCGTGCTGAGGACAAATTATAAAAAAAATAAGGTTTACACTCATCATCAGTCAGAAAGACATGCAAAAAAGTAAAACTAGGAAATAGACGAGATAGCGTAGTAAGGGTAAATGAGAGATCTATAAAAAACATTTTACGTTCAAAACAATTTATCTATCGGTCTTAATAAACAGTCTTAAAAGAACATACTGTGTGAAGTCTGGCTGAGGACAAATGATAAAAAATATAAGTTTTAGACTTCGAAGACTGCATAGAGAAAGTAAAGCTAGGACTCTCGTCTCGAGCAAGTTAGGAGTTCAATGAGAGATCATTTTGTCTCTCAAAGTTCTACTCTTTATCAGTGTGACAAAACCGAAACATTCACACGATGACGCTGTGTAAAAAAAATACACTTCCAATCCAATTTTTCGATGGAAGATGATATTATAAAACCGAGATGATTGGAAAGCAATATAATAATTATACAAGCAATCGTTTCGTAATTCCTTCTCAAAATACTGAAAAACTTGATAGTGTACATGTTATTTATATTAATAGAATGTATCTGGGAAAGCTCGCTCAATCGAAAACCTGAGGATTGCGCGCCTCGTGATCTGGAGCTTACCCAATTAAAAAAAAGTACATCCAAGACATATTTTTCTAATTTAGATTTCACTTTATTTGTTTGCTTTACAGTTACTTTGATCAACTCGTCTGACAAAACGTTTGTCCTTTCTAACGCAGAGTCATAAATATGAAATTCTGTTTGTTGGTCCTTCGTTACTTGCCACGGGACAGAATTAACCTAAAAGTTTCAGCCCTAATTGGGCTATGAAATTTAAATTTACACGTAAACAGCAAGTTGTCATAATAACCAAAAGTTTCGCCGCTAACAATGATTTTGTACAGTAAGCAAAATAACTCAAGTCCAGAAAATATACCCGTGAGACTAAAGAGGTCCTATTATTTATTATGTGATCTTACGTACATACTGTGTTTGCATCTCTAAATGGCTGATAACCTAGAATCTAGACATCTTGTTGTTAATTGTTGTGTTCCGGCATTTAGAGGTAAAATAGACAGTTCATTAGTTTGTTGAGGATTCCGGGTGAAGTGCACCTCCACCTTCGGCCTTATCTCAACTTGTAACCAGGTGAGATGAAGGCCAAGTGCTTACCTGTTGTTCAATAAAATAAAATAAAAAAAAACCCTAAAACTAAGATTTCATTCATTAATAAGTCCCTCTAGAAGAAGTTTTGTCACACAATGACCATGTCACTAACGTCCGCTATAAAAAGTGAAATTAAAAATAGTTGTAGTAACGTACTTTTTTATAAACGACTCCTTATGAACTTATTACACGACATAGATAATAGATGATAGGTTTAAAGACATTTATTCTCATAAAGACACAGTCATTACATGAGAACAGGTAAATAATTATGATATAAAATGCTTAGGTGGTACAAATTTATTTGATTGCTCGGTTTTTCGATCTCAGTTTGCTGAGGATTTCGCGTGAAGTGCGCCTCCACTTATTACCAGATGAGATGAAGGCCAAGCGCTACCCCGTCAAACAATTAAGATTAAGGTTAAGAGCTAACCATTTTATGTCAATAATATGTAAAGACACGAATTCAATTATCATGATTTTCTACACCTCACCCTAATATTGTATTATCCAAAATGCTTTATTCGATATAGCAATATGTAAGTACTCAGAGACTTTTTTTTTATTGTTGATGAAGGTCACCTGTAAGGACCATTACTGACGGTTTAAACTGCTTTAAATATCTACGAATTCGGATAGTATAATTTTTACCCGATCTAGTTTACTCGTACTCTGAGAAAATACTGATATTCTCGAGAATTCGTTATCATCCATTTAATTCCTCACGCAACATTGGCCAGTTTAAGCGCCTACATCGAATCGCTGTAATATCTTCAGATACTAGAAGGAACTAGTATGATACTACCAGTATCATCTTTCAAAGGTAATGTCATCTCAGATTACGCTGTTTACATCTCGGATACATTAACTTACAAGATACGGTATACGGTGTTTGCAATGTGATTACTTACACGCATAATAATCCCTAATGAACACGTCGACGTCTTAAGTTTACGTACGAACATATTGCACGCATGTGGAGATATGTACGCATATAAGACGCACGCTTATAGAGCAACTAGGCGCCGACAACGCCATGAACGACCGTTACATCGTTTCATTGAAAGCTGCGGTCGTCGCGGTCGATCTCAAGAAACATTATTGTGACGTCATCGAAAAAGACCGCGTATTTTTTTTTGTTTTTACGTTAAACGGATCGAAGGTCGGTTGTATGTTTCTTTTTCCCTTCGTTATTATTGACTCGCAACGACCTCGGACCGTACTTCTTGGTATGGCGGTGCGACGGTGGCGACCGCGACGGACTTTGCGGTCGATAAGTGGAACGCACTAAAGGAACACCCGAACTGTTTGGCACACAAATCCATAGTCATAGTCATTTATTGCATTAATTATGTAATGTTACAATGGTCAAGAAAGGAAAGAATGGAAAAGGTTGGAGGAGGCCTTTGCCGATTGGCAAACAGATCTAGGAAAGATTACAAAACAACAAATATTAGTTTAAACATTTATTCAATAAAAAGTACAATTAAACTAGCTATGTACAAAGGAATCAGTCAGATTACCTAAGGACCGTTACAAACGGCCTATAGGTAACTCAACTGTTCCAGACCAGTACCAGACGGAAGCGTGTCCAAGACACTGGCTGCATTGCCACGCTGAATAGCTTAAAAGTTTAAATAGTTATAAGTCAAGTGTTAGTTTTTAAGTTCAAATTATTTGAGTGATCTGAATAAAAGGCTATTTTATTATTATTATTACAATGGTCTTATGATAGAAAAAGTTATACATAATAACCCTATTAGGTCAAAGCAATAGCGTGAAAGCGGACCGACGCTTTGAACAAGTACACGCCATATTAATGTTTAGATAAGCAGGAGAAAAAAAAAGGTTAAATAAATTCAGAAAGTGTAATATTATCACTAAAAATGTCGTTCAAACTTTAAAAGCATTTCTCAATAAGTCGGTATTTCAATTTATTTTCGAAGGTAGTGTTATTTTGTCCATATTTTATCTGTTCAGGTAATTTATTATAAATTTTTGATACCATTGTATTTGGACCTGAGCTTTGCATCTGTAGTTTAGACTTCGGTAGATCTATTTCGTTTTTATACCTACAAGGATAGCGTCGTAGATTACAAAAAAAAATTAAGGTGGTATAAACATGTGAGTGTTAATATTACGAAAGTGATTTTTGCAGTTATCGGGGATTTTTATGTTGGCAATGGTGCGGATGCATGATTTCCACCAACCCAAACATCTAGCCTACACAACAAAGGCAGACCACTCGAATGCAGCATCCACAATAGTGGATAGACTTCATCACACTCGATAGGGATAAAACAATGAGACGGTGCATCTACCGTACCAGTTGATTCGGGCATTGAACACAAGACCTTTGTATTATCGAGTTCGAAATGCTTGAATACCATCGAAGCTGTTCTGAGCTCCTAGTACCTCTGAGGTTACATCTTCCGCTTTTGAGTTATTGTCGCTTCGGTTTAGTGAAATCAGAATATAAATGTTACAGGAAAAGTTATAATAAGGCCGACGGTGGAAGCGATCTTCACCCGGAATCCTAAGCAGTCTGAGTAACTGACTGGGTAAGATAGCTTTACCTCTAAATGCGTTTACAAAAAAAATACCGGTCAATTTTACATACAACAGCTTTGTACAATGTTTTAATTTTCATTTTCACAAAAATGTATTTTAAATGTAATTTAACAAAAAACGTCAATTACATGAGAAAACTATTCCAAATTGAGGTTGGTAGAATAATATAAGTAGGTAGGTACGTTCTTACAATGATATACGTAATCACACACTCGAGGCAAATCCTCTCGCGAACCATATCAATTGTGCAACGGTTTCCTTGCTAAGGATTTCTTTATTACAGAATGGGGTTTTTCAAAAATGGCGTAAAAATTTCGAAAGCGCCTTCTGGTATTGCCTGTGTCCAAAGACACCTTAGAGGTATTATAGTAAAAATAAAACCAAAATAATTTGAATTGAATTAGGATGAGGTTTCATCCTAATTCAATTCGTATAAGTATTTCACACGAGCGACTTTTTTTTCACACTACGGAACGGAGAAGGTGTATGCTAGTCTGAGAGGTTTGTCTGTATGATAGTTTGTTTATTATAATAACGGACTTTATTATAACGGAGCAAACATCTATATTCATCACACAAATACTACGATTTAAGCTGAGAAAAATGTCGAGAGATGTCTAACATCACCAACAAAGCTTATCAACGTAAGCTAAGTGACTCCCACTTCAAAATCACTTAGTAATCATATCTGAAATAATTTATAATGTAAGCTATAAGACTGCCAATCACATAATTAAATATTCTCTTTAGGGATTCAAAATCTGACAATCCACTTTGAACCTTAGAAATGAACCCACGCATTACTAGAGCGATCCATACGCGGGACCGTTATCGTTATAGACAAACGACAACTATGTCATCTGACTGTCAGCATGATTCATGTGGTGTAAAAATAAATATAAGCTGGTCACGATCGTACTTCGTGTGTGAGGTGATTTATGCCATTTTCTTCCCGAGGAAGTTCGGCCCATATAAAAAAACTGCTTTCATCCCGCTTTGTATGCCGTATACGGCACATAGTATATTTTATTTTAAAAAAATCTGGTTCCATCCTATTTTTCAGCTCCACATTCGGCCCACTTTTTTATAGGTAAATTACAATTATTCGAAGAAGCACTTCTTCTATTGTTGCATCCATAGGCATGCTAGGTGATAGGCCAACGTCAGATGTCTGAAAAAAAGAAAAGTCAGATGGGCTGTATACCACTTTCTTTATAAGAAAACGTAACCGCTTACCATAAAACGAACCTAGGTATGTTTAGCCGAAATAATTAACATATTTCTTGGTCACACAAAGACATAAAACTATATAACACTGGAGTTGTATTTAGCGTTCAAAAATATATATCCTTTCTCTTTATGATATACCATCAAACGGCAACGACATATATTGGTATTTATAATAAGTTGCGTAGTCTGCACCTTCCCGCATCACAGTCGCGTAGATTTGCCCAATATAAACAAGACCATTAATAAGTCCATACAAGTCTATTGTTGGTGTTCTCACAAAGAGTATTATGGGTAATGTGGACGTCAGAGCTTTCAAGTTTTCTATTAGCTATTAAAAAATGAGACGCTTTTACCTACGTTGTTTGTCCGAGGATGAGGGCGTGCTTAGAAAACTAACGTAAGGTACCTATTTCGGTATAAATATATGAAAGTCCAATTATAAGAAAACATACCTAAAGCGGGCAGGTTTGGATTAGGGGATCCCCCAGCCTACCAAGGCCGGTGATAATGGCAAAACCAAAAGTTTTGAAAGAATCTCAGATTATTTTTTTTATTTAGAAAGACCTGACACCGAAATCTCATCGGATGGATCTACATCATCTGGCATCATACTGAAGGTGGAGGCGCACTTCACCCGGAATCCTCAACAAACTGAGAAACTGGCTAACTTACCTCTAAATGCCGGAACACAAACATTTAAAAAATGTTGTTATGGCGACAGAATTAGGAAAGATAGAGAAGAGTTAAACAAAGTCCTGGGGATCGAACCCGGGACTTCTGGATCTGAAACCGGTAAGCGAACCACTAGACCACAGAGACGGTTATGATGATGGGTTAGCTCTTGGCCTAGATTTTTCTAGCTCTAGCTGAGGTCTACGATGGATCGCGATATCCCAGAATGCTCTTGCTCTTGCACCGACGAAAACAAACTTTTAGGAGGAGGGTGATCTCACAAGCCAGGCAGACTTTTAAAAGTCCACCAGTGTACACACCAGTGTCATTCAGCCAGAACCACTAGCAGAAGCAAGCGACTCCGTTGTCCGGTAGACCACTAGTACCTCCTAGATCACACCTACACCAGTCGCCTTGTACGACGCTTGGGAATGGTAGTTTCACAGAAATGATTGTACTGTCAAACATTTGTGAGCGTTGTGCTATTGCATAATAGCCTTAAAATAAAACAATGTAAAAGCTAAATCCCCTTAATTTGCATTGTCAATGCCACCATCCATCTAGCTCCGATAAAGCTTAAAATAAATTGAGTGTTTCGATCACTGTGACTTTTGCCTCTATAAATTACTGCGGGCTGAAAAATAACAATAGCAAAATGGTCTTACAATATACAACGTACCGAAGTAGATAGGGGAGTTTGCTTCGTCCACGGTTGGACACAAAACTAATAACCGCCTCGGAGGTCTAATGATTCATACACCGGTGTGAGATCCAGAGGTCCCGGGTTAGATAGCTAGGGAATCACAAACTTGTGCTCGGTTGCCTTGTCGGCCCCATCTCACCCAAGTATGGAGCCATAATAACAATGCCAATTGTTGTATTCCGGCATTTAGCGGTAAGAATCCAGTTTCAGATTTCAGATGAAGGATAAGAGCTTTCCCGTCATAGAATAAAATAATACATATTCTACATGCATGGCTTATATATATGTTATATAGCATAATCTGTGCTTAATGTTTCCTAGCCATACTAATATGGACCCCCCTATTCTTCCAAGGATTTTGAACGATCAAGAGATGGACGTAGTAGTACTAAATCGCCTGCCCGTGGTCCCATTGCACTATTTGGTAGTAAACTGTTTTCTGGCGATGACCCAACACGCTGGTCACGAGAGGGAAGTCGGCCCGTTTCTGAACAACTGGACCAAATCGTGTTGTCCTGCAACGCAATGCGTTGCGCCAAATTAGTTTCGTATTTTTTGTTTGCTATTATAACCAACTACAGAAAAGGACGTTCTCAATTCGGATCATTTATTATTACTACTCGACATTGTGAATTCGAAATAATATGAAGATCATCGTCAATTTTTTTTTATACAACTAGGAGACGGAACAAGCAAATAGCCCACCTGATGTTAAATGCATCTCTTGCCTATAACAATGCCTTACTCTGAAGGTCACATCCGCAAAGAACTTAGCCTACACGGCACTGCATTGCACCCATCAACTTAAGGCATAAAGGTGTTAAACCATACCCTTCAAACCAGAACACAGCAATGCTGCTTGGCGGCTGAAATAGGTATGGTGGTAGTACTTCCATTGATGTCCCATGTCACAAGAGGCTCTACTACTCTTGAAATTCTGACATCTAATTAAGTAGGTACATAGAATAAATATGAGCGCAGTGTTTCCAATACCAAAACTGAGCTTACTTTGCCTCTACGACTTCTATTATTCTGTGGCGTAGCAAACAAAATTCAAAGGTTTGATATTTGGATTGTGATAACGTTACAAAGGTTTATTATCCCAGCGTTTCCCAGCCTTTCTACACATATTGTCCCTTACCGGAGAATCTATCAACAGCCTAAAGGTAGGCGAAATTATCGTACAAATGGGTTATAGCACGCACGTCTCCCCACAAAGAGATTTAAGGCTTTGATGTATGGTTTTGGGAATAGCTAAGTACACGAAATATCAAATGTTCAATTATGAACCGGTTTGACAAAGGCTATGGGATATGTTTAACCGTGATAGAAGTTCAATTGCATTTTTGTATCATTTTTCGTGTAATATGCAATATGTATTGCTTGAGAGATTAGATGCTACCCCGCTGTTCTTTGTCGGGTTCCGTACGAGTCCTAACGGGACCATAATACTAAAGCTGTCAGACAGACGGCTGACCGTCTGTCTGTCAGCGGGCTGTATTTCATGATACTCTGGTTTGTAGTAGGACTTTGTTGAAGTCCACCTGGGTGGTAGCTAGACCACCACCTTACCTAATTCTGCCGCCATAACAACAATTCTGAAATTGTTGTGTTCCGGCATTCAGAGGTAAGATAGCCAGTTCCTCAGTTTGTTGAGGATTCCGGGTGAAGTGCGCCTCCACCTTTCGGCCTTATCTTAATTTATACCAAGGAAGGCAGACAGATTACTCTTCCATAGATTTTCTTGCCGCTATAACAAAAAAAAACTGATAAGCAGACAAACAGACACGCGAGTTAATAAGGCTTAGGCTTCTATTTTGTCATTCAAGGTACGGAATTCTAATAAGGATTAAAGGATGAAGAAACGTGTTCTTTTGCCTTGAAATGTTGCTAAATGCTGTTTGCGTGTACTAGGCCGTTTTATTTTATTCTGATCTTCAGGACAACTGTTAAAAATCAAGCCTCAAGTGTATATTTTCTCTGAGAAAAGAGAAAAACTGTTAGTTCCTACCCAATCGCTTCGAAATTTTAAATTCAAACATGAAAATGTTGAAATTGCCGAAAACTAATAGGAGTTTGGAGCATTTTAAACGATTCAGCGGACACGTGAAGCTTAACACCTTTATGCCTCAAGTTGTCGGAGGCAATGCAGTGCCGTGTAGGCTATGTTCTTTGTGGATGTGACCTATGCAGTAAGGCATTGTTATAGGCAAGAAATACACTAAACATCAGGTGGGCTACGCTTGTTCCGTCTCCTAGATGTATAAAAAAAAATGTATCACCTACTTTGCTCTAAAATAGAGAGTGGCTAGCGAAGTCCACGTTTGTCTCTCGGGGCTACTGTTAATAAATGTATTTGTAACATTAACCTAAATTAGTAAGGCCCACTAGTAGTGATGGTGACTGTCTGGAACAGTATGCGTCATGCAAAAAGAACGCTGGAAGAAAGTGGTGGGTACACTCGCGCACGAAAGTACTATGCCTATTTTTCTGATGTGAAAACATCTTTAAGCGCTTAGTGCATTTTTTGATATGGCAAAAAACTATTGAACTCTCGAGACCATACATTACCGACACCACTTTTGACACATTTGACCTCAAACACATTGTCACGGCATCTTTACGATCCTAAGAGGTACGGGTAAGGACCGTCCGAAATCTGCCTCTACCTATAGACAGACGGTTGACAGCCGTGACAGGACATCAACGTCAGTTCTAAAAAGTCATTGTGTCAGTTGTGTTGCAAAAACAATATATCATTGATAAATATCGCGACCAACGCGACAACATTAAGATTAAAATACCATCTATCGCAGCTGGTCTACTTTAAGTTTTTCTTTTTGTGTGTCAGTGCCACTGTTTTTTTTTAACGAAGCCTTTCGTTGCGGATCTCATATTGGTTATTAGTACATTGAAAAATTTGTCAAATAGAATATAATAAAAAACATGTTTTCCAGCGTTCTTTTTACTGATCATTTATAACCACTATACAAGAAATGCCATGTAAAAAAAATATTGTAGCAATTTAATTACTATCTGATAATATTAATTTCGTAATTAAATTATAGCTTTAGTCAGTTATGTGGAATGTGATATTTGAGATTTTTATTAAAGACTAAAAGAACGTCCTGGATTTCGTTCCCAATTTTATGGTCCCATTAATTGTGAGTGAGACCATAAAGGGCCCACTCAAGCTCACACAAAAAAAATGTTCGAAGCCGTCTAGGAGTTGTCAATAACACGTACAGAATGATTTTAAATATATAAATAGATTTTATAGGTAAAATCGGTGCAACTATTAATAAACATCACAGTTTAAGACAAAAAAATAGCCTCCTCACTCACTCCTCACAAACCGATGTAAATTTATAACTTGAAAACAATAGAATTAAGTGAAAAGCAAAATTAGACCCGAAACGAAAACTATTTACAAAACAGAAACAATACACTCATTACACAAAAACAAACAAACTACAACTTAAAGTCAAAGTTGAGCGCAGACTTTATGAAAAACCGTTATAAGTAACCACTTAAGTAAAACAATAACCACAGACTTGGCAGTTTCATTTAACTCACAACTAGGAATTCACAGCGGTGGTACTACCTGATCACGTTTCTGAGTGAATTTATTAAGGGACTAAATAATATTATATAAAATGGCAGGTACGAGTATTTCCACAACTACCCATTCTGTCGGGGCACAGACGGTAGCGTGTCTGTGACACCGGAACCTAGCTTTTTTCTCAGCGATCCTTTGTTGGGCTTCCTTTGGCTAACTGTGAGGCACAGACAGCCTAAGGAGGTCGTGAGGGGGTCGGGTAGCCCATTGTGTCAGGCCAATTTGAATATTCAAGTGTGGGCACGTTCTGTAATCGATGTCGATAGCCATCGAGAGGGTTAAGCTTTTTTTAGTAGTGGCTTCGTGGATGTCAGCTGCGGTTAAGCAATCAGCTTTATGTAACAGGCTTAGTATGCTTATTTAATTTCGCTAGCTGAAATCTTTCTTTAGCTAGCTTTATATCGAATGAAATCCGTTCTCATTAGGATTAAAATAACTTATTCAGAAAGGTTTAAACGGTTTTTAGTTTCATTACCACAACAATTAACATTTTCTAAAAACTATTGGGGAATCTTTTCTTAATTAAGAAATATAGGCTATTAAGCTTAGTGTATTCAGATTCATAAAAATCCCAATTTGAATTCAATTAGTCTCAAATGTAATTAAAAGTCTTTTGTCTAGCAAAGTTAGATGTAAATTCTTCTTTCATAATTTGTTACGTAAGTGTTTCATTTAGCACTCAACCTAGTATTATGTTTAAAATATTTATTTTCATCGTCACTTTCTCCTATATTCATCATTGTAAACTAACACATAAATAAAACAAAAAAATATGAATTTATGCGAGTTTAATTCTTGTAGAGTTTTCTTATGGCAAACCTTTGATCATAATATAGTGTCACTATGAGAGGCCTCTCAGTTCAGCGCCCTTATTCCGTATGCCCGCGTTACGATATCTGCATTAAGACACGATTGGTCATACAGAACAAGGGTGCAGTTAGTAATTAAGCTCTTAGTAAGTGAAGCGGAACCAATATAGAGGGCTGCGCCGCGATCGCAACCTTACCAGTAAGTCACACTCACCCTGATGATGATTCACTTGATGAATTGAATCTGTTGGTGCCTACATCAACATAAATGTATACGAGAGTAAAACCCATGTTTTCAAATGTATAGTAATTGCTCTGCCTTCTGCGCTGATGGTTGTGTGATCAATTCCCACCCAGGACAAACGTGTGTGTGATTATTATAGATGTTCGTTCTGTCTTTGGGTGTTTCTAATGTATGATAAGTATGTTGTAACAAATAAGTAGGTACTTAAGTATCATGTACTCATATTACAAGCTGTGCTTAGTTTGGAGCTAGATTGCAGATTCAGATTCTTTATTAGTAACACAAGTTACAGGTCATTATGCATTTGAAAATAATAAAAAAGTACTTAGTACCATTTAGTTAATCAATTATAAAACAAGAAAAGAAATAAAATTGTACATCACAAATATAAATTACGACTTAAATATAAATTATCATTCTAAGAATCATCAAAATGAGATTGATTATATAAAATTAATTATTATATATTTATTATATTATGCGATGTGTGAAATCAATATCCTGTAACATTAATATCATGAGCTGTTTGTCACTGCCCTCTTAATATGATTACGATCAAAGCTTGCTTGATTTTTATGAAAATTCATAATTCTAGACAATTTTATAGCTAATAAAGCTCATCGACAAGTTATCGATACAGTTTTTAAATAACAATCACAACACTACTGCCAAATGTTCGAGGTTCCTGATTATAAATATAAACAGAAGTGAGAAAGTTGCTTCCTAGGTTCCTAGCGATAAGGTCGACCAAGACGAGGCATTATGCTAAATTTTATGTCCGTAAATTACTGGGCAGAGTAAACAGGGAAAACGAAATTGGTGAATATTTTGGAGCATTTGTAGAGGATTTATTTTTGTACGTTCACAGTGTGTTTGCGTGTCGAAAAGTTTGTACGGCAACTGTTCTTGTACAATATTTTATCGAACTTTTAAACGCGACTGTAAGAATTTCGTTACAGTTATGGTGAAGAAATTAGGTTATGGCATTCTTAAATATTTTTCATATTTTTTTTTCACTAAACAGGTCTTTTTTTAACGTACGCCGGGGAAGCGCTTTGCCTTCATATCACATTCTCAAACATTCGGAAAGCCTTTTCGTATTTAATTCAGAAACTATCGATGGATATTCCGAGAGTCAAAAATCTAAATATGTTGACATCATGTAAACTTCCTCAGAAGATTTCCGAAATGGTTCAAGAATAGCGTTCAATCAATCGGTTTTCAAGTCGAATCCGATAATAAGTCATGAGTCATTTATTGTTATACATTCATACATGACAGAAAATAATAATGATAATAGTACACATGATGGGTACATACTTACTATACAAAAAATATTAAGTTTAAAGCAGTTAGGAGTACCTAAGTACCTATCTACCCTAAACAGGGTATGCACTACATAAGTAGGTAATTAATTCACAGTCAAATACATGATAGTGATAATAATTTCAATTCATTTTTTACTACTAAATATAAATTCATCATACGAATAGAATACCTGCCCGATAAGTAAGTGATGTTTACGATCCTAAAACTTTCCTAGTGTTTGAGAATCGCTACAAAGGTTTAAGATATGATAAGGCCGTGTAAGCGCCACTACACCCGGAATACTCCACAGTCTGTGGAACTGGCTATCTTACCTCTAATCATAATCGGGAGAAGGCAGTCTCTCCAGCGAGAAGTCGACTGGCGCACGAATGATATCTACATCATTGCAAATTTGATTTTATGAAGAAGGTAAGTGGCGATTATAAATATAATTCGTGCGAATTAAAGGCATTCCAAAAGTTTGACTGTTTAAGAGACGGCTAGACTAAGAAAAAATATTTTATTGAGCAAGGATGACCTTTCAATTAATTTAAATAGTATTTTTTGGTGGTGCTAGGACTTTGTTTAAGTCCGCCTGGCTAGATACCAGCATCTTACCTAATTCTGTTGCCATAACAAAAAATCTTAAATTGTTGCTTTCCGGCATTCTGAGGTAAGATAGCCAGTTCCTCAGTTTGTTGAGCATTCCGGACGAAGTGCGCTTCCACCTCTGGAAAATCAGGTGAGATGATTTCATTTTAAATGTAATTAAAATTCTATTTATTTCTTACATTTTATACTAACATAACATATAACACGCACCCACCACAACTTTTTAATTAAAGTGGCATGTAAAACCTTTCTTAAATCTTTGTACATACCTTACTAACTAATCTCAAAGTTTAACTTTAAACTCTCGAGTTTAAACTAAAAGTAGAATGAAATCCGCGTAGACAGTTTATTAGAGACGAAATTAGAATTTCAATGTCATTAGTATGCCGACTAAGAGCGTTAGATTGCCAAAAAAAGTGCAAGAGCTGGCCATAATTAATTTTACAAAGGTTTACTCAGGTTGGAGGGTTTTTACTGTACAACGAGGAAACGTCTGACCTTCCCTATCTGGTTTCATGTTATGATAAGGCCGAGGGTGGAAGTGCTCTTCACCTGGAATCCTCAACAGACTGAGGAACTGACTATCTTACCATTTAAATGCCGGAACCGGAATACAACAATTTTAGAATTGTTGTTATGGCGACAGAATTAGTTAAGATGGTGGGTAGCTATGCAGGCGGACTTAAACAAAGTCCTATCACCAACCAAACCATGCACAATAATGTACTCCCCCTGGGGATCGAACCCGTGACCTCTGGATCTGACACCGGAAGGCGAACCACTAGACCACAGAGGCGGTTAACGGTCGATGTTATGTACTTATGTTCGATTTGCACTGCTTTGAGATTAATTAATAAAAATATTTAAGATCCAGATATTATTTTAAAATGTGTCAAAAGTGGTGTCGGTAAGGTGTCGCGAGTTCAATGGATTTTTCACAACTCAAAAACTGCCCGACGTGCTTAAAGAAGTTTTCACTTCAAGAAATCTGTAAGTTTCATAGAAACTAAAACCTAACTAGCTTCTACTTCAATTTATCTGAATCATAACTTTTCGTTGAAACTACAAACACCACGTAGTTTGGTAATTGATTCAGGTATTATTGGAAATCCATTGTTCAATATAAATGTATAACCTGAATACAGAAAAATCAGAGCCAGAGTAACAAATCTGTTTTTTTTTTGACATCTAGTTTATAGGACTCATAATGAATATGAGTAGATTGTGTATGCAGATCGCAGGCCGGGCCAAGGCGAAGGGCGATTCCCACGGTCACGGCCAGATGCCCACCGCTGGGCGCGGGTCACGGTCCCTGGCGAAAGTTTATAAATACAATGTTTTAGTATATAGCAGACGCACATTTGCGACCGCTGATGAGTTATTTTTTTGTACGACAGACAAGCGCTTGGCCTTTATCTCACCTCTCACCTGTATCGAAATCGGAAACGTTATTCTTAACTCTAAAATATACTTATATTTTAAACCGCCTCTGTGGATATAGTGGTTCGCCCATCGAGATCAGATCCAGAGGTGCCGGGTTCGATCCCCATAGGGAGCTATATTGTGCTTGGTTTGGTTGGGGGTAGGACTTTGTTTATGTCCGCCTGGCTAGCTACCACTATCTTAGCTAATTCTGTCGCCATAACAACAATTCTAAAATTGTTGTGTTCCGGCATTTAGAGGTAAGATAGCCGGATTCCGGGTGAAGTGCGCCTCCACCTTCGGCCTTATTTCTTGTTACCAGGTGAGATGAAGGCCAAGCGCTTCAGCGTCGTACAATAAAAAAAAATATACATTAGCATTCGAGACTTCCACAGAAGATTTTCAGAATATGGTTTGAGAATAGCGTTGAAATCTCTCGTATTCTAAAGAATGATGTTTCCGAATGTGTTTGAGAATCGCTACACTGGTGTCAAGTTACAATAAGCCCATAAAGGCTAAAAGGACCAACATCCTATTTATAACGTCGCATCCGAAATTAAACAAAACACGAATGATAAACGATACCTTTCAGAAATATTTGAACCATTAAATTTGACCTTTACGGAGTTTGTCCATTATGATCCGAGAATCGTTGCCCGATATTTTGCCGAAAGGATACTAAACTAACTTACTTTTTGAATTTTTGAATTTTTTTGAATTCCAATTTAATCTTTTTAATATCAAAAAGATTGTTGTCATTAGTTACATCCAGGGGCCCGATTCTACTAAACCAATCGCTACACTATGACAATGGTATCTTCGCAGAACCATTGTCATAGTGAATCGGAGCCCTGTAGTTAATAGTGACGACTTTCACTTACATGCAAAAGCGATGTTTATAAACTACTCACACTAAACCACAAACACCAAAAACGTGTGCTCAAAACGGAGGACTCACCACAAGTCTTTTCTATGATACTTGCGGCGGCAGGGCCGTCACGTGTCACGTATATATAGGGAAGTGGAAGTACTGGACACTCTTACGTATAGGCAGGACTTTCCAAAGCGTGGACATGTATTGATGATATTTAAGTTAAATTTCGATTAGTATATTTGTTAAGTTGTAATAACTAACGAAAAGCAAAAAAACCTTAAGTTAATCAGCCGTCTAGTTCATTCTAAAGTGGTTGCAAACTAGACTCCTTATACATCAGTGATACGACAAT
The DNA here is from genome assembly GCA_951394065.1 of Venusia cambrica. NCBI lineage: Eukaryota > Metazoa > Arthropoda > Insecta > Lepidoptera > Geometridae > Venusia > Venusia cambrica. The sequence continues at coordinate 7,528,376 of OX596057.1, forward strand.
CACGTTCGTACGACATTCAATATCGTAAGGTACAATGGCCAAACGTCCTGGGGACTTAATCCAGGAATGAACGCCTCTCGTTACCAGATAAATAATTGCCCTCAGTGTATTATCAAACACGCTCGAATATAACAAGCAAAGCCTCGATTTGTCGTGATTTGACAAAGATACCGTGATGTAGTTGGTTAGTGTTACTTGGTCCTTAGCTTTTTATTTTGATTTGCTCATTTTCCTATGAATTTTTTCGTCACATTTTGTTTTCTTCCTTTATGTGCCTATTTTTGTGATATTTGTTTCAATAATTTAAGTAAAATACTCGGAAAATCCATTTTGATTTTTCTTCCATATTGAGGTACAATCGCTAGACCTCCATCTTACCTGAGTCTGTGCCATAACAACAATTCTAAATTGTTGTGTTCCGGCATTTAGAGGTAAGATTGCCAGTTCCTCAGTTTATTGAGGATTCCGAATGAAGTGCGCCTCCACCTTTTATCAACTTAATACCGCTTCACCGTAGTACAATAAACAAAAAAAAAGCTAGAGGGCGAAATCATTTTAATCTTTACCTCTCCAAAAGAAGATACCAACCCGCAGAAATCAACATAGATACCTAGGCTTACTTAGTATTCCAAAAGGAATCCATGAAGAAAGGTCTTCATATTAAAAACAACAATGACCCACGTTTCAAAGTTTCCTGCAAACCGAGCCGCAGTAATTAGTCCTCACTAAGAAAATCTAAAAGAAGTATTTTCCTCGCCACTTTCCACTCCACAGATTCGCTTCTGAGCTTGAAACGAGGTTTATCACGGCTTTGGCTTGTTTTCTGTTAAAGTGGAGCTTATTTTGTCGGAAACTAGCTGTTTCTCTCTAATTTTGCACAGAAAAATAATGTTACATTCAAAAGTCAAACATGACACGAGCTTCAAAAAAAATTATGCTTTTCAACTACCCCAACTTGATTGCAGATATTTAATAAAGCGCGGGCCACACAGAAGACACGCAGACGAGGAATCGTCGTCCTGAAATATAATCGCCGTGTTATACAATCGTTAAATAATAAAAAGTGGATCGTTAACAAGCCTACACTAACAGGTCAGTTGGTACTAGCTCTGCCTTCTGCGCTGTAGGTTGTGGGTTCGATTCCCACTTAGGACAAACATTTTTGGTGATTAATATAAATGTTTGTTCCGTGTTTGGGTGTTGTATTGTATGATAAGTACCTATGTATTTATAAAAAAATAATAATGTAGGTAAGTATTATAACCGTGTTGAATGAATGTTTTGTAATATTTAAAAATAAGAAGTGCAGTAATTTCTTGTCTTCTTCTTTGTATTTCGTATATAAATCCTTTTAGTGTGGCTTGCGCTTAACACAATATGGCTAAGCAATATTACGGTAGATAAGTGACTGCAAAGCTGCATCAAAGACAAACTATGCTAGTGAGATTCATTGACCTAAAAATGTGAGGATGAGAAATCCGCTCGCTATCTGCTAAAGTTTTAATGGTCCTGAGAATTTCTCGCAGCCATCAATAACCTTTGAAGCATAGCTCGGAAACTATGGTTAGGCTACCGGGAAATGGCTCTGAACCTCGCCCCGGCTTCACTTGCTGTTTAAATAGCCTGTGGTTATAAATTAATAAATAAAAACACGTTTCTTGAACATAAAGCGTAATGGATAGGTTACATGAGTAACAGTGGTAACTGTTAGTTATACTTAAGAACTGTGTTGTAGCACCACTGACCACCTCGACACCACTGGTGTCAGATCCAGATGTCCCGGGTTCGATCCCCATGGTGAGTACAATATTGTGCTTGGTTTGGTTGGTGGTAGAATTCCTTTAGTCCCATCTCATAGCCAGATTTGGAAGCTGATTTCGTCTCAGTCCGTCTGGCTAGCTTCCACCATCTCAACTCTGTCGCCATAACAACAATTCTTAAAAATTGTTGTGTTCCGGCATTTAGAGGTAAGATAGCCAGTTCCTCAATTAGTTGAGGATTCTGGGTGAAGTGCGCTTCCACCTTCGGTCTTATTATAACTTTAAAATCAGGTGAGATGAAGGTCAAGCACCTCCCCGATGTTTTTTTATAGGTTCAATAGACTATAATAATATAAATTTAAAATAGGGACAGTTGAGTTAAGAACAGTTGGGGGGTGTAGGTGAGTGTAAGTGTGAATCTGTAAGCCAGCATCGTAAGAATCGGGTAACAGAGAGAGGAGAGACGAGATTCGTGTGTGGGCACTATTTTGTTTGTTCTTTTATTCAATGTCGGAGAAGTTGTCAAATTATGATAAGGCCGAAGATGGAAGCGCACTTCACTTGGATTGAATGGGCTGAATGGGGGGGAGTCGATTATTAAGCAGCTAGACTATTCATATTCGCTTGCCTTTGAAATACCCTAATTGTCAGGTAATTGAATACATTTTAAACCTAAATTTAAATTAAGAGGGAAATACGTTTCTTCGCCATTGCTCAAACCAAAGTTAACTAAGTAAGTAAATAGATAAATCTACAATGTATTGTTAATGTGTTTATAGTTTATACATAGGGGTGAAGCCACGGGTCGCCGATTTAATAGGCTTTGTACGGATCCATTAACGTGCCCAGATTAGCTAGCGGACCCTAGTTTATTGAATTTCACACTGACTTTGTTGTGTTTAACTTGAATAATATATTCATAGAGAGAATCACTTATCGACTTTCTTCGAAATCATTTTCCACTGTCTATTTTAGGAATCAGATTTTACATTTTACGAGTCAATTTAAAATTAAAAACTCTTTGATGATTATTTCAAAGGACGAAAGTCTTCGCTACTGGTTTTGTAGACGGAGGTTTGAAAAGTGCTCCTTTTCCACCAGGGTAGCTTACTCATATTTTTTTTTTATTGTACGACGGGTAAGCACTTGGCCTTCATCTTACCTGGTTACAAGTTGAGATGAAGGCCAAGCGCTTCCCCGTCGTACAATAAAAAAAGATTATAAAACACGCATTTCAAGTCGTTATCATGCGTATTTTATTGTATCCCCCTCACACATACCTCGTTTTTACGTGTACAAAACAGGCAGTAAAATTCCTCTCACGTGCGCTCACGTCCTACAAAGTCAATCATTGTTTTATTAGACGCCTGCGTGAAAAAACAAATGTCTACCTAGAACGTAATCACGAATGGAGTTTTGATTTATGTGCTTAGCTAGACAGCGGCTCCGAGCAGGTTGAGTTTACTTGAAGGGTAGGTGCAATCTGCCTCCTACTCTACCCGGGAAAGGAATCGTTGGCTTAGTTAGCGGTAACAACTGAAATCCTCATTATCTTTCTTATTGTCAAGGAAACTCTTGCCCTTCAGCTCACCTGGTTTTTCATATATGTAAGGCGGAAGGTAGGAGGAACTGGCTTCTGGCGAATCTTTCATCTAAATGCCGGAATACAACAACATTAGAATTGTTGTTATGGCAATATATGTTTTTTTTTATAGTCGGTACGATAGGGAGGTGATTGACCTTCATCTACGGGACCTCTGGATCTGATACTGGTGGTCAAACCTGTAGACCACAGAGGCGGTTATAAAAATTATTAAATATCATGAGTACATGATAACAATACTGGTGGGACCTGGCTAGTGACCACCTTGCCGGCGAAGTCCGTCGGCGCGCGGAAGGACCAGCGTCTCCTGGGAAATCTCGCTCCATCGTAGACCTCATCCTTGCTTAGGCTTAGAACTAGACAAGGCTCAAGGAAAAGAGCTCACCCATCAAATAAAGATAGGGGGTAATTAGGAAAAAAATAGTCATGCCTCGAGGTCTCGTTGACAAAAAACTTGCACCAGGAGGGAAATCGTGCTGCGGAAGTTTTTGCTCCCTTGGATCCTTAATATTAGAGGGTTCAACTTTATCGCGATCTTCACTCGTGGCAGAAAGCGTATATTTTGAAACAGTTACGATCTTTTTCCCGGGCAAGTGCCTCAGGGAAATGCTTGGCGTGGCCAACTTGGTGCGAGCATCATCGCCCATTACACCTTGTCATTTTCATTCGCTTAATAAGTGTCACCGACAACCCAAACTCCTGCTCCGGTTAAGGAGCTGGGCTGGCTGGGGTTTAAAAGTTATAAGTTTACTGAATACAAAGATATGTAATTGAAAATTTAATTCAAAAATGCACAGTAGACTTCACAATTAATTTAAGTGGCAAACTGGCCGGTCGCCCAACTGATACCATTACGCCAGCGATGCCAAGTGTTGAACATTAACAATAAGCCTACTTTACAAGTCAACTCCACTTGGCAAGCGTTTCGGTTCAAATAAACGTGAGTGTGAACCCTTAGAATATTCAATCGGACGATTATAATTGTGAAAACACATTGATATGTGGTTTTGGGAAACAAGGAGCTTTTTATGTTTATTTATTATATATGGTTCAGCTATAAGCCACGTACCTTTTTTTTTGTATGGGTCCCCCTCTCCTTAACTAGCATTTGTTACAGAATGCTGGAAGCAGATATGGCGTTTTTTTATTTTTTTATTGTACGACGGGGATGCGCTTTGCCTTCATCTTACCTAGAAACATGGCCGAAGATGGAAGCGCACTTCACTCGGAATCATCCTCAAAAAACTGAGGAACTGGCTATCTTACCTCTAAATTCCGACACACAACAATTTTAGAATTGTTGTGGTAGCTTGCTAGGCGGTCTGAAACAAAGTCCTACCACCATCCAAGCCAAGCACAATATTGTACTCCCCTGGAGATCGAACCCGGGACCTCTGGATCTGAAATCGGTGGGTTGAACCACAGAGGCGGGTAAAACGTGCGCAAAAATTAAAAGCACTTAGCCCTAATGTGGTATATTAACCAGGTGGGGGTGATAATGATCCGTACAGTTCATATGAAATTTCCATTAAAGAACGCTGAAGACGTAACAGTATCAAATCTGTCGGTCACTGCCTCTGTTGGCTTTGGTGCCTCGTAAATTCCCACCAAGGCTTATCCAACCCTACAAATAAACTACAGTTCAAAATCGATGCAATAAACGTTATCCACTACACCGAATGAAAGATGAGTAAACCTTGTAAACAACTTAAAGTCTGTTTTCACAACCTTTATTAAACTTAGGCCAACAATTCGTTGGAAAAATAAACAGACTCCGTTTAAGTACGGCTGTTTCGTTGAAGGGCCGTTAATGATGGAGTTGTGTTGAGAGCCGACGCGAAGTTGTGTTAACAAATGTCGGAAGTGTACTGGAAATGCTACTTAGCAATTAAATTAGCAGTATCTAGAATCTCAGAATATCTGAGAGCTATCGAGAGTTATGATGTATAGCGTTACGATATCTGCATGGAATCATCGTATTGACATATCATAACGCAGGCGCGTTAAGACACGATTGGTCATACAGAATAAGGGGGCAGAACAGTATAGTTATTCGCAAACATTCGGAAAGCCATATAGATCGAATTGAGAAGCTTTCATTCGAGATTCGAGAAACGCTATTCTGACTCCGACATCTAATAATTTGTAATTAGTACTCGAGACTTCTACAGAATATTTTCAGAAATGGTTTGAGAACAGCTCTGAAATCTATCGGATTCAAAAAGTGATGTTTCCTATACGACAAATTTAAATTTATTTGAGTATTGCTACACAGATGGGCATAATGGAACAATTTGTCTATGTCTAATACAAAACCGCGACCCCTACTGCTGAAGTCCGACGCGAAACTGTTTGCCGTGTTCCCTCGGTGCGCGGGAGAACCAGTGCCTTCTGGGAAAGCTCGCACATTGTAGACTTCATCCTTGGCTAGGCCAGAAAAACTAGGCAAGCCAACAAAAAAAAACTACCAAAATAAAATTGCTGGCACGCGCTCACAGTGCGTCGCTAGTTTTCAAATAGTATTTAAAACACCCATAAAAACTTAGCGCAGGTCTTGTTTGTGTAAACTATTTAATCAAATGAATAATAAGATTTCAGTGTTATCTCGAATTGAATTTGGTTTGAACCGCCACAATCTTATTCGAACCACACAGAACCACACAGAACCACACAGTCGAGATCTCAATTTAGCGCAGTTTGGAAAGTGCCAAGCTCTGTAAGAACGCCGCAAAACATAATCGTTTAACTCGCGTGAAAACATTATGCTCGAATAAGTTTTAGTTAAACTAGGAAAATGCGGTGGAATTAGTTCAGGAGATGAGATTCTGAGTAATCCTGCCAAGGGAATATCTTTTTGCACAAATAAACGCGGGGAATTTTTGAAGCGTAAGAATGCTCTGATGTGAAATTATATCCACTTATGATTATTTTTCAAATTATTTGACTTATTCGGTTAACGATTATTTCGTTTCAACAGTGAATTCATTGCCTTGACAAGATGCAATCGGCAATCAATCAATCAATCTATCAAATATATTTTCTATGAACTAGTATTATAAGGTAACCTATACAATAATAATTTTGGGCCCAACCAATTATTCCCATAAGGCATACAAAAAAAGGAAAATGCAACAGGAGCAATCGTTTATACATAAAGCTACACTTAAATCCAATGATATGATATTGAAATATCAACTAGCATGATCAATTTATGTATGGTCATCAGTTAAATTAATTGATTGACACTTGAATTGGACAACAGAAAACATTGTTAAAGTATGGAATAGACACAATCCAATGAAAAGTGACGATTTGATATGTTTTTTTTTTGTCTTTTGTAAACCTAAGTGATTAGAACTTATTATGATTCGAAAAACGTGTGTTTATCGCGTATTTTATCTATATTTATCCCAACTGTTTCGTTTCGGGGTCGCACCAGCCGTGGTCGCGGGCAGATTGGAAATTGGGAGCCACCGTCGAGAAGTGAAGGCGTTTTCAACCACTACCCTCAGCTTGGTCTTGATTATTATAAAAGGCCACATTCAAACTAGGACGACACACAACACTGACGATATCAACACAGTTTTACTTAGTAGCACACTTAGTGAAACGGAGTAGTAACCATAAGTGAATCCTCGAAGGGAAAAAGTCGTGAGTCTATTTATTTAGTTCTTTATCAGACCTAGTGCACCGTGCTACTACTGGATTAAAAAAGGCAGAGTCTGAAGCCGTCTTCGGGATAAATAAAGGTAAAATACGCGATAAGTACCCGTTTTTCAAATCAAAATAATTTATATCTTTTATTTATTTAATTGAATCCGTTGTAGACTGCATCTTCGGATTTGCTATCTAACTACAATAAGTTTACGATAGCGCTGCTGCGCCTCAATATCTTCATTTCTGTTTGACCAGCGCCTTAGATGCCATTTATGGAATGTACGTCTCTGGACGGCGGGCATTGTTCAGAGCCGTCCGTATGTGAATAGATTACATGTCTATACACGTATGGGGAAAACAATAGACACATTTGTAAATCGTGAGCAGCTTTGGTGCTCAAATATAATGGGATATACAATACCATGAACTTGCCAAGACAAATCGGGTACTTACGTGATACTTGTAGGTGCAAGATGCAAGAGCGTACATCGCAATGCACCTCCTTTAAATGGGGAAGGCTTTGCTATATATTTTCGCTGAGCTACTAAGCTTTATGACATGCTGTAGCAAACATAACTTTTTTTTAAGAGTGATAGAAGCCCCATGTGAAAGGGCTCGTCCGGAGAAGTACTACCGCCATACCTATTTCGGCCGCCAAGCAGCATTGCTGTGTTCCGGTTTCAAGGGTATGGTTGCCGGTGTAATTACGGGCACGCGAGGCTTAACTTTCATGCCTCATGTTGACGGGCGCAATGCGGTGCCGTGTAGGCTGTATGTTCTTTGTGAATGTGCAGTAATGCAGTAAGGCATTGTTATAGGCAAGAGATGCACTTAACACCGGGTGGGCTACTTACTTGTCCCGTCTCCTAGTTGTATAAAAAGAAACAGAAAAACTAATGAAAGTTAAATAAAACTCTTTCTGTTTATTTTAATTGTAATTCAAATGTAGCTATAATGTAATCTATGCGAGTTGATGCCAAAAAAAAATTTAGACATGGGCTTTTTTTATTTTTTTTATATGGAGACTGGACAGATGTAGAAAGGGTCTTATTCTTTTTCTATAAATGAGGCAGAATATACGTCTTTACTGTTGTACAGATATGCGGACGGGAAAAGTGTATGGAAATCTTTCTACGCGCTGAGCGGTCAGAAAAAGTCTATGGAAATACATTGTTAGCGTGCTGTTTTTTTTTTGGTGCCTAAGCTCGCGTTCCATTGCGTAAATCTTTTTTTTTTTATTGTACGACAGGGAAGCGCTTGGTCTTCATCTCACCTGGTTTGAAATTAAGATAAGGCCGAAGGTGGAGGCGAACCCCGGAATCCTCAACAAACTGAGGAACTGGCTATCTTACATCTAATGACGGAACACAACTGTTATTATGGTGACCGAATTAGGTACGATGGTGGTAGCTAGCCAGGCGGACTTAAACAAAATCTTACCACCAACCAAACCAAGCATAATATTGTACTCCCCTCTGGATCTGAAATCGGTGGGTTGAACCACTAGGCCACACAGAGGCAGTTAACTCTGAATCAACCAAAAACAGAGTTAACTGAAAAACAAAAACACAGTCAGTCCTATCAAACTCTGCATAAAACGGAGAAAGACCTCTATGAAACATCAGAAAATAAAGAGATAAGTGCTCGAAGGCACAAGCGCACTATTATTTCACATCTCTGTGAAATTGAATGCTTCCACTAAGAAATAATCTGAAGCTGTATTGTTAGGAAATTGCAAAAGGTACTATGCCTGACAGAAAATTAAATTACACAACGGAATAAGGAAATAGGGGTAGTAAAAACGCATTAGTGTGGATTCACACTCTTTTGCGTTGATTGGATTGTAAAATGAGTGTGCTAGCTTTTTCCCGACCTAAATAATTAGCTCATTTGTTTTCTACTAATATTTATATGACTATGTATGCATACCTATATTGTTAATTTCTACCATGGCATTACAGCTGGCTGACAAATTACACTACTAGCTTTGGTCTAGAGCAAAATCTGAATTACAGTATATATATAGATTTTGAAGGAGGTATATATAGATTTTGAATTCTATATAGATTATGTTGATATTTGAGCCTTTTGGGTTCGAGACCTTGGCACAGAATAACTAATAGTACTACGTACAGAAGGATCACTCTCTAACAAAAGTCATGTTTAATAAATAAATAAATATTACAGGACATTAATTTTACACAGCGCCATTTAGCCCCAAACTAAGCATAGCTTGTAATATGGGAACTAGATTACGAATAAAATACTTAATACTTTTTGTAAATACATACGTACTATATGATACAACACCCAAATACAGAACAAACATCTATATTCATCACACAAATGTTTGTCCTGGGTGGGAATCGAACCCACAGCCTTCAGCGCCGAAGGCAGAGTTACTACCAACCGAGCTATGAGGCGTGTCAATGTTTAGGTATAAAATGTACCTACTCTTACTATTTGTACGCGAAATTGAATCTTATCGTGTGGTACTAGCGTTCATATTCCATTTGACACCGCTGACTTGTAACCGGTTTCGCGTTCAAAGCATAGGGCTCCCACTCGCTGATATAAATATACTTAGGTGGCTGGCTAGTTTAACTACAAACATACGCAACTATTACTGGGCGACTATTAGGTTGGTAACGCAGCGCGTGGTTTAAGTTCTACAAGTGTATATCGACCTGTTCAGTTGATCCGCGCGGATTGAAACGGAGGTAAATGAAACGTTGGTAGGTAGGTGTAGGTACTTACTATCTATTCAATTAAAAAAGAAATACGAAAATCTTCATACATAAGAAACTCGGTAGGTAAAAAACTATTAATTAAGTTGGCAAGCACCTAAATAATATAATTTCACACACAATTATTCATTCCTTTTGACCTCCTAAAATGTGTACGTACTCAGGTGTATATAAATATATTTCATATTATGTACCTAGGTTAGCAAAAAACTACATAAAGTTACAGAGTAGGCAGGCTTTTATGTGATGGTTTGAATATAAAAATAGCTTACCATTCAATATCTATCGGATTTTTTAAAATTTAGTTTAGTTTAGTTTTTGTTTATTTTAACACCCGTTTACAATACATAACAGTAAATTTTATACGAAGTCATAATAATTAATTGTAATATAATAATTCGGTCATTAAAATAATGCACGGTGACGACGCCGCACGCGGTTAGCGCACGGACCGAGACGAGAGCCGAGTGGCAACCTGCCGCTGTCATCCTCCCCGGGAGGAGCTCCGGCCAAACGTACCTAAACTTCCGAGTGACACCCCCCTGCCTTAGGTAGTAGTATCACCGCTCTGCCATACAAACGTAGTTTTTCTTTTTTTTTTGCACTACGGGGAGGCTAATCTTATCTTAGCTTATCTTCGTCTCACCTGATTTTTTTCAAGTTATGGTAAGGCTGAACGTGGAAACGCACTTCACCCGGAAGCCTCATGAAACAGAGGAACTGGCCATCTTACCTCTGAATGCCGGAACACAACAATTTAAGTATTGTTGTTATGGCGACAGAATTAGGCAAGATGGTGGTTGCTAGCTTGCTAGCCAGGCGGACTCAAACAAAGTCCTACCACGAACCAAACCAAGCACAATATTGTGCCTTGGGGATCGAACCCAGCAACTAGGATCTGACAACGGCGGGCAGACCACTAGACCTCCGAGGTTTCACTTCGATATGACACCTCCAAATCAAATGCAATTTTGCATATACAATCGGATCGGGATAATCTGTGTCTGTGTCTACAAATCCTATATTTTGATATCCGATGATCTCTATAAAGCTTCATTTGAATCGGACGTGCCATCTCGAAATGAATGACAAACGTTTGTACTGGAGAGAATCAACGGTACTCCGGGACCCTCATAAGTTAATCGCAAAAACTGTACTTTCCGTTAACTTGTTTGCGTTTCTGTATGATTATTTCTTGCCACCGATTTTGATACATAAGCATCAAAAGCTGCCTTCTAGTGACTCATATACATGTAATAATGTAAAAATACCGTCTATTTCTGTCGGTTGGACCGCATTCCTCAAAGATGCATCATAAGGTGACGCACTGTTACCTGCAACAAAGAATTCAATATTACTCTCAGATTCTTTCGCCCGGGGCTATGGTCAGGATTTTAGCGAGTCCATACAAAGGATCTTGCCTCGCAATGGCAACAATCAAATGTTGAATGCAACATGATAATAATTGTTTATTGAATAACGCTTTCGTTATTTCGACATCGATTAATACAAACAGGGCCTAACGACCACGACATATGGCATTCTCGTTTTGATATTACATTACTTTATTTACCTGATAATATTAAAAAGACGACATGGCAACACACTTTTAAGTTGAAAGTTTATCAGTATTTTCTATCAGTTAATTCTTTAATTATCATTTTTATCCCTAATTATTATTATTATTATTATTTATGTAATTTTATGTATGTGTATTTAATGTTTTATATTTGTTATTCGTATAGTCAGCCATCCTTGAAAGCTGTCCATCCAGCGATTGCCTGGAAGAGATCGCTTTCAGCGATATGGCCGCCCATTGTTTTACCAGTGACGCTTAGATTAAGTTTTCACCATCTGTATTTTTTTGTTATTTTTATATGGTGAACAATAAAGAGTTATCTATCTACTTTTGTCTCGTTTTTTCTATACATGACAGATAGGGACAAAAGGAAAGTAATATCAAAACAAGAATGCTATAAGAGGTCGTTGTACCCCACGGGTAATTAGGTATCCGCTAAAAGCGCTTCTTTTTGATGTGATTTTGACAAACAACAATTCTTAATTATTGTTGTGATAGCCAGTTCCTCGGTCTATTGTGAATTCCGGGTAAAATGCGGTTCCATCTTACCACCTTGGTCTTATCATAACTTAAGACCAGGTGAGATGAAAACCAAGCCCTTTCCCGTCGTACTACAAAAATAGTTTTATTAGTTTTTGCTTGAAAACTATAAGGTAGATTAAACAAGCTTAAACAGAACATAGTAGCCTGTTAACGCAGTCATAAACTGCCTCTGAAGTCAGTGGTTCGCCCACCGTTATCAGATCCAGAGGTTTCGGGTTTGATTCCCAGAAGGGCAAAAATTGTGCTTGGTTTTGTTGGTGGTAGTACTTTGCTCGAGTTCGCCTCACTAGCTACCACCATCTTACCACCAGAACCACAATTGTAGCTGTTGTGTTCCGGCATTAGCATATAGCCAGTTCCTCAGTCTGTTAAAGATTCGGGGTGAAGTGCGCTCTTACCATCGGCCTTACCATAACTTAACACTAGGTGGGATGAAGACGGGAAGTGTCTTCATCGCACCTAGTGCCATCACAAAAAAAATATAAAAAGACCCTTTCGAGATTGATTTCTAGGGATTACAAATTTGTCCTCTATAGGCAGTAGGGTTAATAAATACGCCTTCTTACAGGTGCAGTGAGCGTCTACCTTCGGCCTTATCATAACTTGGCGCCAGGTTGGATCAAGGCTAACATTTAAAAAAACTCTTGAGATCTTGATACAACGAAAATTCAGACGCTGGTGCCGTTTGCAGCTCAGTTAGACTTGTCAGTCGCGAATCGCCGAACACCGGTTTTATTCGAGATTTTAGCAGGCCTTAAAGGGAATGGTTATCGCCCTGAGGAGTTTCAGATGTTCAGTTGAACGCCCAAATGGCGGTAATCCCAGAACGTCGTAAAATTGTTGTAGACTCCAGTTCTTCCATTTGACATAGATAAAGACAAAGTGGTGATAGGAACTTTGGAAGTTAAATAAACACACATTTGCTCTTTAGACAACAGCGTACTGCTGGAAGCGGGAAGGAGATATAAAATTACGAGCCTTTGATGTCAGTATTGTTTTGTTGTAGTTAGTTACGGTTTTGGCTACGGAAAAACTATAATCCACGTTGATAATGATACTAAAAATACTTTTTTAAGAAAGCCTCTCAAACGTAGCTACTTAGTTCATTTCTAAATAGCTGGTTCCATTCGAATAAAAATATTCAGAAGTTCTAGGTTTGCATCGCTTCACTTTTTCTACACAATATAAATCTAAATAAAGGCAAAATTATATTCATATATTCACCTTCTGCAACGATTTCGATTTACATTACCTACGTTTTTAGATATGTAAAGCTATGCGTTTCCATTTTTGCAGGTATAATTAAATATATTATATCTATTAAATTATACCTGCAACAATTGTATTGATTCGGACATGCCATATGGAAATTATCGGCAAAATACGTTTGACTGGAGGCCATTTGTAACGGTCCTTAGGTAACCCAACTGCTTCTCTTGAACAGCATAGTTATCCTAAGGTCGTCTGGAAGAGATCGCTTTTAGCGAAAGGACCGTCCATTGTGCTGTTAACTTTAGTTTTGATATTGTCAATTGTCCTATATATGTTTTTTGTGTACAATAAAAAAAATGCATTCATAGTTAGTTTAGTTGTACATAATGTAGATACTTTTTTTTGGGAAATGAAAACTAAAGTTAAGTATACACTTTCAAACAATTAAATACCTAATTTTCCAAATCGGTCTATGCTTCTTCGAGTAATCAGGGAACATACTTTAATTAAAAAAAAAAAGATCAGACGAATTGAGAACCTCCTCCTTTTTTTGAAAGTCGGTTAATGAGTACATAATAGTGATCTAGGATAGGACATGCATTTCTCATAATTAAAGGACAGGTCACTAACTATAGAACACATGAAACTTTCAGTTTTTTTTCTGTAAAGCCACATATTTGCATGATTCTTCGCGGATATTGACTTTGTTTAAGATCATAAACAATCAGACATTCAAGCGCTTCAAAGCTGGCTATGTAAACTGTACTTGAAAACAACTTCGGAAACGTTCCCTCGTTTGCATATTTCCAATTAATATCGTTTAAAGTCAAAACTGAATATTTTAGGGCTATTTCACTTTATATTAAGCTCACTACCGTATCCCATGAACTTCTAAACCAGAAAGAGTTCTCAGAATCAAATATCTAAGGTATTATTTTATTTTTCTTGGCACTGTCAACCTTCAAGATGCTTGCTTAGTTATTTTTTTTTCTCATTACATTAACAGCTCCTAACCGTCAACATAAGAGTTAAGCTTCCCCAAAAACCGGAGGGATATGAGGCAGATCACAGAGGCGGCTCTGTGATCTAGTAGTTCAACCCACCGATTTCAGATCCAGAGGTCCCGGGTTCGGTCCCCATGGGGAGTACAATAAGTACAATATATTGTGCTTGGTTTGGTTGGTGGTAGAATTTTGTTTAAGTCCGCCTGGCTAGCTACCACCATCTTACCTAATTCTGTCGCCATAATAACAATTCTTAAAATAATTGTTGTGTTCCGGCAATCAGAGGTAAGATAGCCAGTTCCTCAGTAAATTGAGGATTCCAGGTGAAGTGCGCCTCCATCTTTGGCCTTATCTCAACTTTTTACCAGGCTTCCTCGTCGTACAATAAAAAAAAAATAAAAAAAATGACAAGGCCGGTGCATTTCATCCGGAATCCTCAACAAAAAAAGGAACTTGCTATCTTACTTTAAATGCCGGAACACAACGATTTAGATTAGTTAGACTTAGTAAGATGGTGGTAGCTAGCCAGGCGGACTTAAAAGTCCAACCCCGGATCAAACCATGCACAATATTGTACACCCATGGGGATAAAACCCTCTGGATCTGATATATATATATATATATATATATATTAGTCGTCTTGCACGACCGTAGGTTGTACACAATGCTACAAAACATAACCCTCCTAGAATACGCTGCATAAATCATTTGGCGGCTGCGAACATTTTTATATTCATAGGAGTGGGGCTGAAAACCATTTTTAGTTATTTATTTAAACGCACAAAACACATCAAAAAGACAATAAAATTGTAGTTAAACAAAGATTGTATAGTTCTGATCTCAAGATCAATTTTCAATGATCAAGATTTGTCGCAATCAATTGCGACAAATATATGCACGCGCATCTAAGCAAAACATAGAATATCGAGCAGAATTAACTATACCTAAAACCTAACTTAAAATAAGTTCCGGGTTATCTAAACAAAATATATAAATAAGCTTAAGACAGTTCAAAATAAATTAAATTTAAATAAAATGAAACAAATGTAATTTCACAAATTTGTCCCATGTATCATTAATGATTAGGTACTATCTTTTCCCGTCTACTAACTAAGTCACTCAAAACAATAGATTGGCTTAGTTAATAGCATTATTGGGATTGAGGATAGTCCTAACAATTTTAATGAATTGACTTAGTTTTGGAACGAATATATCAAGTTCGATGTTATTATTAGCTAAGTCATTGTATTGACGAGCCATTCTAGTTAATGGATTATAGAATGAAATGTTATTCTTGTATATTTGAAGAGCAAATAGATTAACTTTATTGGAGTTACGTGCCCTAAATTTAATTTTAAATGATATCACAGATAACAAACTTGGAGAATCAATTAATGAATGAACTATTTTGTAGAGATAAAGCAAATCAAAATAATGACGCCTTATTTCCAGTGATTGTACCCTGAATTTTAACAACCTCTCTTCATAACTTAAACATAAGCGACCAGGTTGTAAACGATAACATAATAGCCGAAGACACTTTCTCTGAATTCGTTCAATATTGTGACTATGAACTTTATAGTTAGGAGTCCATACTGGACTACCGTTTTCAAGCACACATCTTACAAGGGTATTGAAGAGATACAATAAAGTACGTGGCTTTTTGAAACCTTTCGTAAGTTGTAAAACAAAACCCAGTAGTTGATTGGCTTTAGAAACAATGTGCTGGTAGTGTGCACGAAACGAAAGTTTGTGGACGAATAAAATTCCCAAGTCTTTAGCAACAAAAGAACGGCTTAGTACCTGGCCGTCTATCGTATAGTGATTAATGATCTTGTTACGCTTATTTGTAAAAGATATTGTAAAACACTTGTCGACGTTCAAGTACATACGATTGGTTTTACATCAATGGGATATAATATCCAAATCATTTTGTAGTAATACGCAATCGTCTTTCTTAGAAATAGTATTATAGATTTTTAAATCATCAGCATATAAAAAAGATTACAGGTTAGCCGCTGAATGAGATCATTTATAAAAATCACAATAAGAAGAGGTCCCAAATGAGAACCTTGGGGAACCCCTGAAATCACCACTACTGGCACCGAAACAAATCCCTTCAAAGCCACCAGTTGGTTTCTATTGTCCAAATATGAACAGATCCAACGATACAAGCTTCCGTGGACACCGTGTAAAGATAGTTTGTGACATAGTATACGGTGATTAACTTTATCAAAAGCTTTGGAAAAATCTGTGTAGACAGAGTCAACTTGGCCACATTTAGCAAAAGCCTGACAGAGATAGTTCTTGTACTCCAACAGATTACTGACTCGACCTGTGTTTAACAAAGCCATGTTGCTTATCAGAGATAATTGGTTTGAAATAACTATAGAGATGACCGTACACTAGGGACTCGAACAATTTGCCAAAACAGGAAAGTAAACTAATTGGGCGATAATTTTCACAACGAAATTTGTCTCCGCTTTTATGAATTGGAATAATATGAGCTGTTTTCCACCTCTTTGGGAAAATACCAAGGCTTAGCGACTTATTAAAATTAATGCACAGAGGTATAGATAATTTCTGGCTTCAAGATATAACAAATGATGGCGGCAGCGGATCTGGCCCGGGACCCTTGTTTTTATCCAATTGTTTAATTTTAAATAAAACATCAATTTCGGTTAAGGAGATGTTTGACAAAGTGTTAGAAATATAGCCGTGAACAGAATTAATGCCGCTATAGTTATCTTTCACAAAACAGTCATCTTTTTCAAAAACAGAGCTGAAGTAGTGCGATAAAAGTTCACAAATACCATATCCATTAGATGAGGAATCATTTCTAAAAGTCATAGTATGTGGTATAGACACATGGCCTTTCCTATTATTGACAAATCTCCAGAAAGATTTAATGTCCTTTTCTATGGAATCTTCCGTGGATGCGAGATACCTATCGTAACACTCCTCAGCTAGATCCTTACACCGAGAGCGGAGCTATGAAAATGTATCATAGTCGCTGGGGTTGCTAAATTTTTTATATAGTTTGTCATATTTATTTTTTTCTTCATTACATTTAATCAAAGGTTTACTATACCAAAATAGGAAAAGATGACTTTTTTGACGAGATCAATGGTGTGTGCTGTCTGATTATTTCAAATAGTGTTTCATAAAGAATATCAACACAAAGATCGATGTCCGAGGAAGCTAAAGTATCATGCCAACTTATAGAACTCAAATCAAATCGGACTTTGTCAATTTTACATTTCGAAAAGTTAAGATGTTTCTAAACACTATGTTTTATAATTTTAGAAAACTTCTTCACCAACAAACTGTAATAATTGCTTATTTATATAAGTATTGTAATATGTGTTGTGTGAATAAATTCCTTTTAATTTTATTTATTTATAAATAAATGATAGTCAAGGTTACTGGAGTGATCATTCATTGATATTAGAGATGCGAACAATCAATATTGTTCTTGTGAATCCGTCTTCCAACAAAGCCGTGGAATTGGAAGATGTCCGAAATAATCCTGTGATCTTTCCCACGAAAATTTATTACAGACTTCGCTACTTCATCATAGATAAAGATATTGATACTTTTGCATAGCTGTGATATACACTGTTATTGTAACACTAGTGGTATTGAGCACTTTGAGTGCCTAGTGCGAGTTGCTATCGATTCGCGTTTGCTCGCCGTGAATGGTGAACAGGTTTTATTTTTCATACAAAACCAGAGGTCCCTAGTTCGATCCCCATGGGGAGTACCATATTGTGCTTGGTTTGATTGGTGGTAGGACTTTGTTTAAGTCCACCTGGCTAGCTACCACCATCTTACCTAAGTCTATAACGACGCTTGGCAGACGAATTGGTGTATCACACACAGGTATAAATTTTCTGGTGCATGCAGCTGCCCATCTGATCATATCCCTTGGTCGCCTTTTACTATAGGTGGATAGGAATAAAGAATAAATCAATGTATAGAGGTATAGTATTTGTAGGGAGTAGGTAGTGCATATTATTTGTCGGGGCAGCCTCGTATGCGTGTGATATATTTCTCGTGGATAAATAAACATTTTCCGATATTCAAGTAGCAAATTCGGCATGTCAATGCATGCGGCGAAACATTCTGAATTCAAAAACAGTCTGTATTTTTATCTCCCTGAATTATTCAAGCCGAATATTGAAGGCGATTCGAAATCGAAACCCCGGAGTAGACAACTGTACTTTCGTCAATAGCGTCTATCATCGAGCGCTAAAGTTTTGTGTAAATTAATAAATTGATAATGTTTTATTTTATTGTAATTAATTTTGTTAATTTAAAGTTAAAAAATGTATTTGTGATACTTCTAAAATATTTTCTTTATTACAAATATTTATTCCGTCCTATATTTAGTTAGTGTAATTGGTTAAATTTAATCGTGCTAATTAATAAATAAAATATATAAGTAAATAATGTTTACATCTGATAACATCTCGTTCGAACCCTTAAACTATGTTCCTTTTGTTTTATAAAATAGTGTGTAACTATAAAAGTATAATCATGTTATTTGTTTGTAAGTGCCTTTTATTTAGGCGAATATTGACGAAAAGCATTATCCAAAACGTTACGCCGCTTTGATTGTCAATGAGAACACCATTCACTAGTTCTTTTGGGCCTAAACAAGCTGGCGATTGGTGATAACGCTAGGAACAGGGACTTGTCGACAATCGCAGGTATCAAATCTCAAGAGCCAGGTGGTTAAGCCATTATGGTTAAAAACCTGACCGGAACGACAGGTGTTCAAACCTCATCCGACGCATATAGCGATAGACGATTTTGATTTCAATACCAAAGGAATAAGACTTATTTAAGAGTGTAGGTTAGCAACAGATTTTGTAGAGTTTGATAGGCTATCGATGGGCAGATGGTAGCGAAAAAACTTTGTATTTATTAGAGTTTGTAATTTTAATGCTTTTTCGTATTCGTTCACAAGGACATAAAGAAACATGTTGATATCAGTCCACGATTATCTCCTTAATTCTTTACTAAACACAAAAGTCTTAGTAAATCTAGAAAAATATACAAAGGCGAGTTTGATCATTGTTTTCTTACAGAAAACCTTCCCAAACGATCTTCATCATATCATCAACATTAGAAATAAGCCGAGAATGAACTCACTAAAGCTTTGCCATAATAAACATATGTATGGTAAGCGGATTGTTGATCTCGCCTATTACAGCCATTACAGTTTCAGTTTGAGGGGTATTTTATCAAGCAACCACGATAGCAGTTTGAGAGGCCTATTCTTATATCGAGGCCACACAAATAGGAATTATGGCAGCTGTTGAAATGAACAGGGAATTCTGTGAGAAAATCACTATCGCATGAGAATTGCCTTAATCCGTATCATTATCCACCCATATGAGATCATTGCAAGCATCCGTGCGCATAATAGCGTATAATAATAACATTCAAGTACAAAATAATTTGTAATGCAGGAAGGCTGTTGTTTCCGTGGTCCAGTAATAAATAAGGTGGAAAGTTGAGCCCCGTGACAAGCTTCGTAGGCATCTGGCTCGGTTTACGCTCGTACATCAAAATCCAGGCTTAAAAAGATCAAAAAATATCTTCAGTTATAAGCTGCATCTATACTGTGGTTTTTTGAAGCCAAGCTTCATGTCATTCTTTATTTCACACATTGATATTCACAAAAATGATATGACATAAGTCCTTGTGGTTTTCACCCAGCCGTATAAGAGGAAATATCAGTTTTTTTTTTAATAACACCCGCCTAAACGTTTTGTCAACCTGTTTCAGTTACCATTTGTCTTGTTTTGTGAAGTGGTTGGAGTAGACGTAGATCCCTTCTACTCTATTCTATTCCTGTGCGTTTTGAGGTCAAGAGCTATTATGTAAAATAAACTTTCAACATGAAAAAAAAAGACTATAACCGTAATTTTAGCTAATCTAGGTTAACAACCCGTTAGAAGCGGACCCCGGCTGGCACACTGTGGCATGTGCAGCCGTAGCAGCACGAGCGCTGAGGGCGAATGTGGGTCACGTGCCTTGGACGTGCTTTTTAAGGCGATATGTGAGAGGGGCACCGAAATGTTCTTATTAAGAGTTGTCGGAGCCCCTCGACATGCATCGAGGCCGGCCACCGGGGTTTTAGTGAGTTGAAGAGACCGTCATCCTCACACTACCCTTTCGCATCCCTCGGTGTCTGCGAACAGATTTCTCCCAGTAAAAAATAACAAACAGACTGTATACGCTGGATATTGCCTTGATGCATGCATTATACGAAAATTCGATGAAAGCTTGAAGAGAGATCAAGATGTGCCACGGTGTGAAAGTGGCCTTACGGTATCAGAAAAATGTATTGTGGGATCTGATTCGGGGTTATTTATTGTGTGGATGTATGACGACGCATAATTCGCTTTGATTGTGTTTTGTTATGTAGAAAGTTGCTAATCAGCGTTTTAGGTTAAGTAACGATACATCTTGTATTACAACAGCGTCAGTCTTTTTAAAATTTGGTTAAACAATTTACACTTAAGGAGGCCCCTGCATTATACATATACTAATATGCAAGTGGTTTTCAAAATAATCACGATTCAACTCTTCGATACCTGAGGTCTTTTGAAGAGTTTATTTCTAAAAAAAACAGTTTTTTTGACACAGATAATTTGCTTATTTCCTTTGAAAATTCAGTTTACGAGCCAATGGCCTACGTATTGTCGTTCCGAGCGCTGCTGTGTTGCAAGTGAAACGCGTCGACCAGATAGTGAACTTAGCAACAAGTCTATATTTCCTGATATTATATATAGCAGCAGATTTCTTGCTAATTATATTTTTGTTTTCATATAGTTTATTTATTTGTAAGGGTATATATGTAAATTTGATGTTATAATGTCTAACGGTATAACCTCAGCGGAGCTACTTTAACGTAACACAAAAGAAAAATATACAAAGAAAATGTTAAATCATCGCCATGGTTACATAACTTCTAAAAACCTTAAGTCCTGCACAAATTATAAAGACATACGCAACATAGAGCAGAAAAACTTTTTCATCCGAGCAATTTGCCGTAAACAGATTTATAATCCTCGCACAATTTATTCCCCTCTATAAAAAGTTGTTGGTCTGAATGAAAGCTTACCGGAGAGCTTTACAGTACTTAAATGCGAATAAAAGAGACACTGTGTAATACCAGAATACTTTTTTGTACAAATCTGGTTAGCTCGTGAAGTCTAGGCATGTCTAGCTCTAGGCCAGAGGTCTACGATGTGCAGATCCAACCGCCTGTTGTAATCATTCATCCGCAGCCGTTAGCAAAGCAAGCGATTTCGTTGCCCGGGTTGACCGCTAGGAGGTAATCATTCATCCGCAGCCGCTAGCAAAGCAAGCGATTTCGTTGCCCGGGTTGACCGCTAGGAGGTAATCATTCATCCGCAGCCGTTAGCAAAGCAAGCGATTTCGTTGCCCGGGTTGACCGCTAGGAGGTAATCATTCATCCGCAGCCGTTAGCAAAGCAAGCGATTTCGTTGCCCGGGTTGACCGCTAGGAGGTAATCATTCATCCGCAGCCGCTAGCAAAGCAAGCGATTTCGTTGCCCGGGTTGACCGCTAGGAGGTAATCATTCATCCGTAACCGCAGCAAAGCAAGGGATTTTATTGCTTGCAGTTGACCGCTAGGATGTTATCATTAATCTGTAACCGCTAAGCAAAGCAAAGGATTTAGTTGCCCGGGGTTGAACGCTTTGTTCAACCCCGGGCAACGAAATCGCTTGCTTCGCTAGCTTTTGTGTATTAGTTAAATTTTCACTGCTCAACGTTTGATCGGATTTTCATGATATTTAACATATATGCTTGCAATGGGGTTAAAACATAAGTTGCAGACTGAAGTTAGTTTTGGTTGTCTAAATTATTAATTTAACGGGCCTCACCGCTTAGTTGATGTGGTCCACCAGGTCCCCAGATTAACCCCCCAGGGGATCCCTATGAACTCATCAGTTCATCAGGATCTCAGACGTACTTAGGTAAAGTTGGTGTCACACGAAGTATTGTAAGAAGCTCTGCCTTCTGCGCCGTAGGTTATTGGCTCGATTCCCACCAGGGACAAACATTTGCGTGATTAAGACAGATGTTTGTTATGTGTTTGGGTGTCATTGAAATTAAAAAAAAGTTATAATTATGACTGTTCATAATGTTCTTTTCATCACACATCAACAGCCCATTAGTGTCCATGACCGTCCAGGACGTTCATGACTGGACAGAGCCTCCTCCAAAGCACCAATCACCACGATTGGGAGGCAGATTGGTGATCGCAGTAAATGTGTTGATAATACACAGAAGGAAGCTGATGCCCATCTTCTGGTGTGATCCCTTAGTCGGCTTTTACGATATCCATGGGAGTTGGAGGGGTTGATTCTGAATGTATCCAAATTACAAGCTTTTCTTAGATTGAGACTAGATAGTGTTGTGAAAAAGATCCTGTATTTGTTTATATAGTTAGCATACAGTGAAGATTTGGTTCCAAGGTAATAACACTCAAGGTAAACGCAGAGCTTGACAAAGGGCCGTTAAAATTCACTCAGCCCTGCCTCCTGCCTACCCCATCTTCAAGCCTCATTGAGCAACGGAACATCTGCGCAAAATCTGTTGTGTGCAAATTGTTCACGGTTTGCACCTTGCGCATTTAAACTGGCAGACAAGAGCTTGTACATTTTTCTCCAGAAGCGATATGTTATTATTCTATTTGATGTGGACGTTAAGATGTGTAAGTACATCGAATGGTTCCGTGTTGCGTAGGTAAGATGTTTTTTATTAATTTAAGAAGGATCAGCTCTTGACCGCAATGCTTGCCGGAACAAATATTATGGTCTACGATGGTACCTACTTTGAAATTGCTTTAGCTCTAGTTCTAGTTGTTGTTTTAATGGATATTTATTTTAGGCGCTTTACTTACTAACTAACAAGTAGTAACATTTACAAATGTTATAATAACACAAACATTCACAACCCGCGACGGGACTCAAACCCGCATCTTCGTCGGGAAACGCTCTAAATAACTGAGCCATGAGGGTCGTGACGCAGATTCCGAATCGTTGTCATATTAACATATGTAAATGTTGTGACCACGTGCTATCACTTGAAATACAAAAATCTGAAGTAAGTTGGAAACCACTACTAATTATTTATTTTGTGTTAACTAAGGCTAATAGTGACGCAAATAGAGAAGAATTACCAAGAGGCATAGTTATGTGTTAATATTCTAATGCAAAAATATATGCGATAGTACGAAAAAGACGTGATAGTCCATATTAGTCCATTGGGATCCTGATGATTGTAGGGATAGCCCATTTAGGTCACGTTATAGCGGATAAATTAAACTTTAAACTGAAATATCCCTCATCTGAAATTATGCTTCAATTTATTCCTCACCTCGCCTTTATGAACAGACACGGAATATTATTCGTGAATTTAAAGTGTTTGGTCTCGGATTCTAGACTATTCGATCTTGAAATTAGGTATCTATCTTATTTTAACAAGCCTCATAGCTCAGTTGGTAGTAACTCTGCCTTCTGCGCTGTAGGTTGTGGGTTCGATTCCCACCCGGGACAAACATTTGTGTGATGAATATAGATGTTTGTTCTGTGTCTGGGCGTTGTATTGTATGATATATGTATGTATTTACAACAAAAAAAAATATATATTTTTAGCAATCAGATAATTATAGACAGTGCAATTGATATAGGATTGAACCTGTAGACACTACCATATAATTTGTTAACGAAATAATTGTAAGTAAAAAAAAAAGTAAAAAACAAAGTTGAATGAAGAAAAATGCAAAATAAAGTTGGCCCATGAGGGGATCGAACCCGCGACCTTCGCGTTATTAGCACGACGCTCTAACCAACTGAGCTAATGGGCCGATGTTGGAGTATGTGAAAATAAGATTTGATCGGTGGTAAGCTATATTGATAACTAGTACCTACTGAACAACGATTGCTTTTTATCTAAGATTGGAAACAATGATATCGGGATGATAAAACAAAACCTTGCAACAGGAAATTTTGCTTGAGTGTAAACTAAGGACATATTCACTGTAATCATAATAATTTACTACAATCTGATACCTAGAGGTACAGACACGCTGACCGTCGGTACTGATCGTTGAATATTTATCATTATTTTAAAGTTGATAGCTAAAAAAAAAAGACTGCTCAGCGCTGGCAATTGTCGCGAAATAGCTCCATGGATCAGCGCCAGAGGTACCTGCCTACTCGTATGTAACATTCACACTTCAATATCAGTCATCAAATGACATATTCCAATATCACACACAATATTTACCTAGCCTCGAAAGCACCGTTCCCTAGCAAATACAAAGGTCACAGACCTCTGATAAAGATTCAATAACCCGTGATATCAATATGCAAATACACGTATCGCTGTGAGTTATGGCAGCAGGATTTCGTAACGGAAATACTTCTAGAAGTTAATAGGTATAATTATTGTGAGTAAATATAGAATTCTGCTTGCCTTGTCCATGAAGCTTTAGTGCTTGGTTTGGTTGATGGTAGGACTTGGTTTAAGAGGCTGTCTAAAACATAGGCTAGCTTGTCACGTGTCGCCTCAATCAAAAGCCCTGCACGATTTTGAAAACCCGCAGCGCACCGGCTTATTATTTTTTAATGTGTTTTTTTTAATTCGTACTCGTAAGGTCTTTCCCATATTTACAAACACAAGCTATCTCATCTTTAGATTACTTACCATAGCATGCCCAAAGTCCCTTTGGTCAATGGTTCATCAGAAACCGATATTATCTATTTAAAAGGCATAACCCTCTATAAAAATCGTAATCATAGCTATCTTTGTATGTAATCGTCGATCGTTTGACTACGGTCTAATTGCTGACTGTTTGTCCGTCAATGCGTCCCAACCATAATGGTACATAACGAGCTTCTTGTTAGAAACACAGAATACATATACATAAAGTGCTGGCTACGTGATCTGGTTTTAATTTGTGTTAATGATCCCTCCGGCGCCTCCACACGTCGTTGTATAACACTGTCCTTGTTATATCATGATGTTTATTTTGTCTGATGCATTTTTTTTATTGTACGACGGGGAAGCCCTTGGTTTCATCTCACCTGGTTTCAAGATATTATAAGGCTCAACATACTGAGGAACTGGCAATTTTACCATTATAAATGCCGGAACAGCAATTTTGAGTTTTTGGCGAGATTAAAGTCCTACCACCAATCAAACCAATCACAATATTCGATCCCCAGTAGATAGTGTTCTTTTTGTGAGTCTTTCCTTTTTAACTCTGAATTTGTATGCATACAAATCTACCTCAGATACAAAGCCAAGGGGTACCTGTAAAGCACATATTTGGTCTATCTAATATCGCTATCCATTATTTACATTCGCTCCCCGACCGAACAATGGCTGACCGTGACTTCTGAACTCTCGGGTCAGCACGCTTGGAGTACAATGCTGGATTTGTTAATATTTATCTTTTACTCCGACTTTCATCACCCCCGATGTAATGTAAACAATGGTTTGTTGATCGCCGATGCTGTGGGCGCTCTTCGCAAATCAACAATCACAAATTCAAAGGTTCATTTCAAACATACAATCGAAATTAATAAAGATTAAGTAGAAACGATGAAATTCGTTTCAATGTCAAAATCGTAGGAGACTGCACTTTAAAAAATTACTTTTAAAGATTTTCATCCCCTCGAAGCTTTGAGATATTGTCGTCATTTAACATTTTATGGAAAGTGCGAGGTAAGTCGTATTGTACATTTGGAAAGTCTCGTTATGTATTCAATTCGGAAACGCAGGCAGCATAAATCTGGGAGCATCTGTAAATCAAACTTTTTGTCTCGGAATCTATAATTCAGGAGTAACGGAGGGTTTCGCCTCCCGAGTCGGAAGGAGCTGGCTTCTCTCGAAAGCTATGTAGTCCACTTTAACAATACTACGGATTCCATGTTAATTGCGAAAAGTTGTTAGTCTCAAGCTCAAGTTACGAATCCTTTGAAAGATCGCGCCTTGTGCGGTTCAAAACAATTAGAACTACCAAGCAATTACACAATACTACACCGAAAAACCATTACCGACGTGAAAATTCGACGTAATTTGTTCAACATAACTTGAATTCAGGAATTCTCGTATTCCAACCGTTAAGAAGGTCAGGGTTCAAAAATATTTGCAACGCGAAAATGGAAAATATAAAAGTAGCACAAAGCCCTGTACTTGCTTGGGACCTGACATCCGGCAAATTGGAGAGGACTTAACAGATTAACAAGCCTAGTACAAACACGGCAAATGGCAAAACTGAAGAGAAAAACCCTTTACAGCAAGTCTAGAAACAGGGATGCGGCTAATATTTTTAATTAAACAAAATAGCTAATTCACGGTGATATAATGATTTACGACGCTTTCCTAAGGAGGAAGAGCGAAGGTGCCAGTGATAGATAGT
Source organism: Venusia cambrica (assembly GCA_951394065.1). Classification (NCBI taxonomy): domain Eukaryota; kingdom Metazoa; phylum Arthropoda; class Insecta; order Lepidoptera; family Geometridae; genus Venusia; species Venusia cambrica. Next base: position 7,554,955 of record OX596057.1, read on the forward strand.
TTAACCAATAATAGATTAGCATGGTATGGTAATGTAATGAGGTGGGATGAAAGTCATGTTACGAGAAGAGTTGAATTTGAGATATGGATATATAATTGTCATAATTGATATAATTTTAAATAAATGCTTAAATAAATTAATTTATTGTTATTATAATAGGTGTATAAGTAGGCAAACTAAGTGATGGAAGATATGATATGGGCAAGAAAGGAGGAAGTGATGGGATGACGTCTAATAAAGGACAGTGGAAGAAGAAGATATGCTGAGCCGATCCCACGTGGCTTAAGATGTTACGTTATTCATCTGTCGTAAAGCATTTACGAGCCTCCTAGATTGCAAACCTGGCCGATCAAGGTACATCCATTCTTATGTTGTGTGAACGTATTACCTTCCCTTAAAGGTGTTTTCATTTTTGTCGCGAAAAAGTAGGGGTATGCCGGGAGAATTTAATAAAGGCGACGTAATATCATGTTGAAGAGATCTCGGCGAAATTGAAAATTAAGAACCACTTTCGCGTCACAGCGGTTCCCGCGTTTGACTCCGCTATTGTTTAATTTTATTTTTCCGCAATACGATACTTCCGAGCTTAATGTACTCGTTGATGAATTTTAAAGTCAATTTGCCTTGTTAACGTTACGTTTCTTGTTATTGTTACGCCCCTTCCAAATAAACATGATCTTTGTAAACGTTGCTTCTAAAACATGTTTTAACAAGGGCTTAGGATGGCAATGTTTTTAAATAGGATTTATTCCGCGAACAAAAGTTTTATACGCACGAGTTCGATCAAGGTATTTTGGAAATCAATTTACTCCAGTGTGTTCATAGTGACAACACGTGAGTTTATGTAGATGGATAACGTCATAGGTATCACTTTTTCTTCTTGTCTTTGAGCCAAACATAGATGTGCAGTATATTAGCGTCCGGTTTGACACTAACGTCCGATATTAAAATCTTGGAAATGTCCGCCGTAGACATTATTCCTAGGCACCCTGGGTAGCCTAGGAATAGAGCGTCAAGGTCAAGAGCGGACCCACCGTTACTAAAAATATATCTGCAATTCACACGCAGTAGAAGTGACTCCTTTTAAAACGCTAATTAAAATATTCACACAGACAATACACGTGACCGTGCACAAAGATACATATCAGTATTTTGTATAATTCCCTCGAAGATGTCTTTTGTTAACCGACTTTCAAAAAACAAGAGGTTCTCAATTCGGATTTTTTATATTTTTTATGTATATTCCCCGATTACGCGAAGACGCCTGGACTGATTTGGAAAATTCTTCTTTTGTTTGAATGGGTGGGTATACTTCACAGGTGGTCCCATTGACGTCATGTCAGGATCTGATGATGGAATCCTGGAGAAATCAAGGGAACTCTTCAAATATTGTATGCACACTTGAAGTGTATTGGGTATTTTTAGGGTCGGTTTACTTCCCATCATCAGGTCAGGGTCTGATGTTGGGATCCTAGCAAAATCGAAGAACTCTTTGAATATTATAGGCACCCGAAGCGATTTGGCTGTATTACTACGAAAGTAAGGAAAAAACGGACCCCATATAGGATCCATATTTTCCAATCCCGCAAGAAGCGGGATTACCTGTGCGGGATCCGCGGGATTTGCAGGATTAGTACAGAAAGTGTATGTGGGAGTAAATATGTTTAACCGTTTCTGTGGTCTAGTGGTTCAACCATATCTTAACTTGTTACCAGGTGACACACAATGGAACAGTTTAACCAACATGAAGCTCAAATCTGCTGAATTCAAACTCTCATCGATTTTGTCCTTGGAACCAACACAAATTATCACTTTTCGGAAACACTTTAACCGGTCAAGATAGATGTCGAGGTTATTTGTCGTCAAGGCACCAATCTTATTAGAGCAGAAGCTATTTTGACACACACAACACTTAGTGGGCAGTTCTAACATAACGTTTGCGGGATCCCGCAAATTCCGAGATCCCGCGGGATCGTAAATCATCGATCTCGCAAATACCGAGATCGCAAATAACATGCGGGATTAGATGCCCTACTGTCCACCCATCTGTCATCAAAATAATTGGCAAAAATACTATCCAGGTAAACGAAATTGTATCATATTCTTCATTGAAGTCGGTTTTCTTATTCAAAACGCAATTATTGGTGTCGCTTTTCGTTTAATTGAATTTAATATATTTAACAGAAAAAATAATTATTTTCATCAACCAAATTAGTGGAGACAAATCGCCGTACTTTCTACTAAAAGTAGTTCCTACGCTGTTATTTAAAAGAGCAAAACAACCATAATACAATTATAACAAGTGGATACCACGAGATTTGGTATCCACTTGATATTATCTCCGCTTGTTGTAAACCTAAGCTTTTGTTGAACACGAGAGAAACAGCGGAAACAGCCGTATTCCGGCCCGGGAGAAAAATCATCTCACCCAAATTACTTCCATCTTAAACCTCATTTCGAGACATTGAATTTATAACTGCCCTTTATTATGGGGGTGTTATTTAAGGAAATCTTTTTATCAAAAATAAACAAAGAAAAATATGTAAAGTTTTTTTGCTACTGCAAATCATTTTTAATAATTTAATATTAAATTAGAAGTAGCTCAA